>CM060942.1:633164783-635664783 GCA_030765085.1 Allium cepa
GAACAGTTTTGAAAACTAAAAAGTAAGATTTTTGAAAACTTTATAAAAGCTTTTTAGTAAAATTCTTAAGTAAAATCAAATTTTAAAATAGGGGATCCTATGTCGCTTAAACAAGTCAAAGTGTTAACTTTCTTAGTATGAACAACATACACCCAAGGTTAAAACATACATTTACATGATGTAATATCAAAACAAAAGCAAAATCATATCCTTCCATTATTCCTAATATCTAAACTTAGATTTCTTTGTCTAATTCAGTATCAAATACAAATATACATGTATATATCCAAATCAACATCATATCCATCCAAAACACACAACTATAAACAACCAATATACATCATTAATAAAGTTTAAATCTTTGTTAGAAGGGTGAGATTTTACTCACCAAAGCTCCACATACTTAGCTAGCTTCCCCTCTAACTTGAATACGACTTAGACCTTTGCCTTGCGTTTGGAAAAATGATATTTTTTGTGGCTTAGGGGTGCAAAAGGATTCGGCCTAGGATGGTTTTTATGCTTGGCCATGGTGGGTGAAGGTGGTGAGGGCTTGTGTAAGGTGGAGTTGCAGAAGTTTATAGGAAAGGCTTTAATCAAGGTTTTGAAAGTGGAAAACTTAAATTTTCAAACTTATTTAGAAAAGCTAAGGAAGCCATGAATGTCACTTAAGAGTTTGAAGGAATTTTTATAAAGCCGGAATGAATTCAAAATGGTAGCCAAAGAACATAACCTCCATAACATGATTGCCACATCACAAAGCATATCTCCCCCTTTAGTACTTTCAAAAATTATTGTCCCCACACTTCCCTCTTGCTCCAACATGCATTATCACTTGTGTACTTAATGTTTCATAAGGTATATTTTCATGTTTTATATTTTAATTATATTTTCCAAAATTCGAACAAATGTCACGTCTTGTTTTTACACTTAAGTATACATACATATGTATATCTCATGATATACATATACTAACTTATTTGTAAATTAATGTTATATATATACACATATATATACACAAATACATATATATACATAGACACATAATAGTGTTACAAAATTTTCGACGACTTTTGTTCGACGAAAAGTCAAAAATTCGAGAAACGATTTTGCGGTCGCATTTTCTATTTGTTTTGAACTAATTATTTTTGTAAACAAATTTTAAAAACTATTTTACCATCATTAGTTAGTATATAAAAGGAGTTTATTTTGATTTATAAAATCCATTAATTAATAATTAAAAATATAATTAAATATCTAAATTTATAGTGATTAAGTGCGGGGTCTTTACAGTTGATGTGGATTATTGATTAGATATAGAATGTATTCTGCTCTGCTGAATGCTATTACGTAAATAAATTTAAATAAATAAATTTTAAAACATCATCAAAGTTTTAAACTATTATATAATTTATTGTAAATTTAAGCAATTAAATATTATATATAAGTTAAAGAGTATTGTTACAATTTTAACGGTATAGTTAAATAGTTAAAACTTATATTTAAAATTTTAAGTATATTTTAAATATTATTATAATTTAAATTTATTTCAAACGTACAATTTTCAATTTATTTTTGAACATACAATTTTACATTTGTTTATTACAACTGGGATATTGTTTCGAGATTTAAAAATTCGACCATACACATTTGTTAATATTGTATGAGAAGGTTAAATATATGATTCGGTATCATCCCTTCTAAATCTGACATTCCATACTATCAAATTCGACTATTCACAAATGCACGTAAACAATCGAAGAAACACGGTTAACTTATACGGCTGAGAATCAAACAAGGTTGGAATGATACAAAATAATGATATTTAATTTTTTCATTTGAATTTAAATTCAATTTAAAAAGTTATATAAATGAATTTTTTTATTTCGTCGACGTCACGAAGGCAAACGGAATTAGTGATGCCATTGCGATTCTGGTGAAAATTAGAAAGGAAAGGAAGTTGGTGTCAGAACGACGTCCTGTTTTTCTTCGACGTCGCAATGTCATGGGAAATTAATGATGCTTTTGTGATGCCATAGATATAGCATCACAAATCAAAGTGGCAATTACCAATGCCTTAGTGATGCCTTAATGATGGCATAGATATTAGCATCGCCACGCCGTCGTCGTGCTACTAAGGCATCGCTAATTGGCGTTAGAAATCAGCCTTCTTTCTAACAGTGATACAGATTTTTTTTCAATCGTCAACTTTAAACCAGGTAGAAGGTAAACCAAAATACAATCTCGATTTCAATACTATAAGATACACCCTCTTGTATCACAAGTCCAAGGCAAATTCTCCTGATTTGACAAGATAACAAGATCACCCACTAGATTTATCGGGCTACTAAGTACACCCACATGATTTGAACGGGCTACAAACATACCTACACCTACACAAATATGAGTAGAGTGGATGTTTTTCCAAAGACAAATAATTGTATTTCGAGTACAATGGATCATATAGCACTTCGATAGCACTTTGACCTTTGAAATGAGAGAGCTGCTTGCAAAACAGTAAGTAAGTAGCAGTGAATCAATTCAATAGAGCATGAATTGATTCTATATAATTTTGAAGATTGAAGAGTATGTTTTTCAAGAGAATTTTCAAGAGAGTAAGGAGTGAGAAGAAAGTAAGTTATTAATTAATTAAAAATTCATTTGCACTCCCTTACATATATTGATTGAACAGATGCATCTGTTCACGAAGGGTTGGATCCAAAAAACACCTACATTCAAAATTTTAAAAAACAACTAGCATTCTATATGTCAACATATGCAAATATATATGTCAAAATATGCTAGTGATTTTGAAATTGTTTTCTTTTTAAATTATTTCGAAAATCCTATACTTTGTAAAATAATTTGGACATAATTTTTCTTAATATTTTTGAACTAAAAAAACTTTAAAAAATATTTAAAATATACTTGAAAATAAAATAATTTATTTTTGTTTAAAGTTTCAAAGATCAGAAACTGGAGATAGAGATCAAAAATTACTATCAAGGAATTTAATAATATATTCCAATGACTTTAAATACTAAATTATAACTTAAGCTCTTTGTATCTGTCTTTGAACTCATCGGTCTTCAAATCTTTTAACTTGAGTCTTTAGAATGTACAATTTTTTATTTAGCACCTATGTAATATTCTACACTATATACTATATAACTTAGCAAAACATTAGTATCTATATTTTATATGGTTGCTGTCAGATCTAAATCAATGGTTAAGGTGTTAACCAAAAATATGGTTAACACTCCAAACTTGTGTGTATTAGAGCTAATTTGTAAAAATTCCACAAATGCCCTTGGGGTTTGTAATAAATTAAAAAACTGTTTGAATTTAGACATGTAGATATAAAGAATAAAATAAGCAAAAAATGAATGTGCCCAAGTCATACTTTTCATTTAAATATTTGTTTATTACAAGAGGAGCTTTTGTAGGGAGAAAGAAATTCTTATCCCCTTTTATGAGGAAATACATCTATATTTATAGAATAAGGATGTAGATATGCTTGTTTTAATTCGCGATTTGGGGCTAATAGCTCCATAAGGGTGGTGAAGGAGTGTGAATACTTTGAGAATTTTGTGAAGGAAAGTAGGCTAATCCCCATTGAATTTGCTTTATGAATGGCTCTAATTTATTCCTCTTTGCTTTATTTTCTACATGTTATAACTTGGATGTGGTGTAGCTTCAATAATCATGAATTATGACTTCGATTCTTCATAAATTTAATGGCATGCTATCTTGATAAGGTATGATAGTAGCTTCAACATTATTCATGTCTTTTTTGGTATTGCATGGTTATTTTTTGTCTTTGATGCCTTTATATATCAAGAATATGTGAACAGAAATTATACGAAAGGCTTGGATTTCTTTCATGAACCTCCTTTGATGATTAAGAAACTCCTTTTGACTCTATCGAATGCCTCTCTCTTTGTCGTGCACGAAACCCTCTTACGGCTTTATTAGATATTCCAATAGTTGTAAAATCCCTTTCTACTCTATCAGAAGCATCATTCCCAATGTCTGTGTTGCCAAGCTTTCGATGTCTTTGATAGCCTACTTTCTTTAACACATGCAAAGCTCTATTTCTGATTGACTTGAAAGTACTACTTGGAACTAAATGGAGCTGTCTAGTTGAATGATTCCTTCGAAGGGTTTAGCTGCTTCAGAGCTAATTGCTTCGAAAGGTTGCCTTGGCCAGATTGGTGATCTTTGAATTTCGTGCTGGCTTGTCTTCCAATTCTTTTGAAAGCCCTTTTTTTTAAATCAATGCTCCTCTTTCGCCATCACCCTTTCAACTTAGTCAAAGGATACCTTTCGCTTCCTTTCTTTCGACTTAGTCAAAAAGTCCATTTCGCCTTAGTTGAAAGATTGAGATGCGGAACCGTATATAGGAGGCTAACTTGAACTTGGTCGAAAGGATGCTTGACTTTGTCGAAAGGTTCAATCAAGGCAGAAGGTTTGAATCTAGGTCGAAAGGGTAGCCTTGAGCCCTTTTGGCCTCCATGGAAGCTTGGGTTTTGCCTATCTTTGTTGGAAGCTACCTTTCGATTTCGTCGAAAGGCCGTCTTTTCCAAAAACTACCTCTTAACTTCATCGGAAGGTTGTCTTTGTCGAAAGCTACCTTTCAACTTTGTCGAAAGGTCATCATTTTCAATCGAAAGCTGTTAAATTCTTGTCGATTGCTCCTTCTTTCACACTCATAATCTTATGACTATTTTATAGACAACATTTAGCCTCCCCACCTTGGATGAAAGAATCTTTTGTTCTTTAGGACAAAAATTCAAGAATTCCTTGGCAACTTTTCTGTAAAACATAAGGTAAGTATCATCTCTTGTTATCAACATTGAAATCTTTATGTAAAAGTATGTACTGTAGTTTGTTCAAATATATTATTGGAGATAGTGTCAGAGTTTCTAGTAATAGATTTTCAGAAATCCAAATATGGAATTAAGAGTCCATAAATTATTATATGTGAATAATAAATGATAAGATATCCACAATAGAAAATTGAAAATCCTTGTCTGTTATTAATAGAGATCACGATATCTCACTTTGGAAATTATAAGAGACGGCCAGAAATCTGACTCTGGCTATAATAATAAAAAGGCCGAATCCCTAATTCGGGCATTAATAAGAAATTCAGAAACCATCATCTTGAAATAGTATTGGAAGACCCGAAACCCAGATTCAGGTACTAATAAGAAGTTCAAAAATCATTGTTTGGGAATAACAGAAGTCAAGAATCTCTGTCTGGTAATAAGAATAGAAGATCTGAAACCCAGATTCGGGTATTTAATAGTAGAAGGCCAAAATACCATTTATGTAATTAATGACAGAAGACCGGGATGCCACTCCTAGAATATCATTTCTGATAATTAATAATAGAAGACCAGAATACCGTTTCTGGTAATAGGTAATAGAGGATCAGAGAATCAATTTGGCAATAAGTAATAGAAGACCAGGAAACCAATTTGGCAATAAGTAATAGAAGACCAGAAAACCAATCTGCAATAGGTAATAGAAGACCAGAAAAACAATCTGGCAATAGGTAATAGAAGACAAGAAAACCAATTTGGCAATAGGTAATAGAAGACCATAAAACTAATCTGGCAGATGTTTATGAGGAGATGTCGGAGAATTCTTTCTGATTCTTTTGTCGAATGTGCCGTCTTTAGGCTTTGATGATATCTTGCATGCTTTTTCTTTCTCGGGCCCGAGATTCTTTATTCGTTTGTTTTGTCCTATTTCAGGCAGGGACTCTTTAGTCCAAATCTTGTGCTTATTTAAGCAGTTTTCATTTTAGGCGGTGTTGATTTCTGACGGTTGTCATTTTAGGCGGTGTCGATTTCTGGCGGTGCCTATTTCAGGCAGGGACTTTTCTTAGTCTGCCGGACATTTCATCCAGGTTTTTGATGCGCTCGGCTAGCTTATTCTCAAGCAGGGCCCAAGGACTTACCCGACCTCCCTCCAGGAGGCGCCTTAACCTGGCCACAATGTAACGCAGCTAAGTGCTTCTTCGATACCTTGGCCAGGCCATAGCGTGGCAGAACCAAGGGGTTACCCATCCTCCCTCCAAGAGGCGCCTTATCCTGGCCATAGCGTGATGCGGATAAGGGCGTGTGCTGCTTTAACTTTGCCATTTCTAACTTTAGCGCGGCTAAAGGCTTACGCCCTCCCTCCAGGAGGTGCCTTGACCTGACCATCTTGGTGCGACCAAGGGCTTTCTACCATTATTGGTAGCCTATCATTTTAGGTAGTCCAAGTTTTAAGAAGATTTTTACTCCCGACCATGTAGACTTTTCTTAGTGAATCATAGTAGAGACATTCTTGAAAGTGCTTTATTCATTCAGAGTCGGAAACAATGGTTTCAAATGTTCTACATTCCAAGTTCTCGGTACCATATTACCATCAAGATGGCATAACTTGTAGGCCCCTGGGGAAATTTCTTTGAAAATTATTAGTGGACCTTCAAATTCGGTCCCAATGGTTCATCTGATGGGTTTCTCTATTGACTTTTACTCTTTTAAGTACCAAATCTCCTTGTCTGGTTATCCTCATTGTTACCTTTGAGTTATAGTACTTTGATATTCTCCTTTAGTGTTCAGTCGTTTTTAAGGCTGCATCATCTCTTAATTCGTGAATCAAGTCGAGTGATTCCTTTTTTAGTTCTTGATTTAGGTTGAAGGCGTAGTATCTTCGAGCAGCGTTAGCACTTTTCACATCTTTTAACATATTCGATTGCTTGATCGGTTAACCGTGGCAAGTAAAATCCTTTTCTAGCATCTTTTTGGCCAATTTGATCCCATTGGAGTGATCTCCACAAAGTTCTTCATGGGCTTTCTTTAATATCTTTAATCCGCTCTCGGATTTTACACATTGCAAATAGGAAAGGCAAATCCTTTCTTGTATAGAACTCCATCCATAATGGTAAAGTTTTAGGCTTGCCTCTTTATCTTTCAAGCCTCTGTTTTATTTGCAGGTAGTGTCCTATTGACAATATAACTCATAATTGGGGCTATCCGAGTGTTTTCATAGCATTCTTCCGTTATTGGAGCTATGGATTCTTCACTTTGCATTTCCTGATTGATTTCCCCTACTTCTTGTGCTATAGCCCATGATATGGTTAATACCAGTAGCTCATTAGTTTTCTCTTGTTTATTTTCCTCAATACTGGGATTAGCCTAAAATCCCGCAGGCACAATTCGAGTCTCAGGTGCTCCTCTTGAACTTGCCAAGTTAGCCAATGAGTCCGCGTGGGAATTGTCTCCCCTTAGTATTTAGTGTATAGAGTAATCTTTGAAAAGTGTGAGCACTTTTAATACCTTTTTTACATACTGACTGAGTTTGGGATCTTTTGTTTGGTATACTTGTTTGATTGGATTGACCATTAATTGGGAATCACTGAATACTTTAATCCTCAGGATTTTGAGTTGTAAAGCAAAGGTCAATCATGTGACCATAAATTCATATTTCTCCACGTTGTTAGTTGCTGAAAACCCCAATTTCATAGCATAATGAAGTTTGTATCCATCAGGGGTATTATTGCGTATCCTGCTCTGGACCCTTGTTCATTTGAGGCACCATCCACAAATAGCTGCCATTTGGGTTTTAAGTCCTTTTCCTTTTCGGATTTCTCTGAAACGAATCTCATACATTCGTTAATGAAGCCAGCCAATGCTTGTCCTTTTATAACCGCTCTGGGTTGATATTCTATATCATATTGGCTTAGCTCAATTCCCTATTTAATCAGACTTCCAAAGGTTTCAGGTTTACTAAAGGCTTTTTTTGTCATTCAATAATAGAAAATCAAAAGACGGTTTTTGGCGATAAGTAGTAAAAGACCAAAAATCCATAGCTGGTAAAAGATTTAGAAATCTTTAACGCTTTGTACGCCATCTCTTGGGCTTGTTATCATTGATATTCTGTGTATCCTTCTTAGGGCATTGACAATTTGAGAGTATTGTGTGCCACTCCTGGCTATAAAATTTTGTGTACCCTTCTTAGGGCATTGACATCTTGAGAGTATTGTGTAACACTCCTGACTTGAAAGTTTTGTGTACCCTTCTTAGGGCATTGGTCCTCTGGGCTGGACTTTATTGTCCCTTAATAGCCTCTGGGTTCTGGACTCTACGTCCCTTTCAAGTGATTTAGATCTCCATCTGACTCTTTTGTCAAAAGCCAAGGTATAAGATATTCCTTTTCTCGTAGATTCTTAATTGACCTCGTCGGGACAAAAGCTTCAGTAAGCATAGTGTGTCTCATACCTTGGGTCGGCCTTTATTTATACTCGATGGGTTAGCGAGCTTTTACTATTGTTATAGATTTTTGAGGAGGCTTTTCTCATTGTGACTCTTGCTTGTTAGCTTAAAGTAAATCTTTTTCAAGCTTTTTTGTGAAAATAACTTTATGACCTTTCGTCAATTCATGTATTTGAAGAAACCCTTTGTAAAAATAGAAGCATGACTTTCTTGGTGGAAAGCTTTCTTTTAGACGAAAGAACTTTTTTTGAAAAGGTACCCCAATGTACCGAAAATTAGTTTTTCTAAAATGCTTTTATTGGTTTAGGTTTTGAGTCATCAAGTTAAAAAGCTTTTGGATATTTGAACTCTTTTGATAAAGAAGCCCCAACCTTGCATTGTTACCAAGAAGGGTTGTTGCGCTAATCTCATGATAGAAATGTGGATCCCAAATAAGAGACTGAATGGTCATGATCCATGAACCAATAGTCTTTTAATTAAGAGCAAACTTTCTAGTCAGAGTTAGCCTCGAAAAATCAAAATATTTCTTTGGAAAATATGTATAACTTTATCCTTTCTAATGATGTTCGAAAGTTAGTTTTGAAAGCGCTTTTGTCAATACATTTCAAGTAAAAATCTTTTATAAGAACTTACTAGTGTTAAACAACATATTCCTTTGAAGATTCTAGGGATTTCCTTGGATATAGATAAGTATGTTTACTTTCAAAAATCTTTAGGTAATTTGTAATAATTCTTCTGATTTTAAAATATTTTTCCAAAGTCTTGTTTGGTAAAACTCTCGCAGACAAAAATTAATGTATATTGTCTTTCTTTTGCAGATTGTTCCCATTCAGGTTTTTCATAACAAAAAGAAATATCATATTTACAGGCCTGAAAAGTCATGATTCATGAACAGATAGACCATATAGATAAGAATGAACTTTTCTACGAGAATCCCTTCTTTTGAAATAACTATTTTGTACAACAACTTTGCTGACGATCTGTAAACCTAGACTTATAAAGGTTTTCATTTGAAGCAATGCTCGTACAAAACCTCATATTGAAACTTGATATATATATGCTTGAAAATATAAATGTATTTGAACTTGATTGACGCATATTTTCAAAATTAGATGATATTACATATGGAGCCTTCAACATGCTCGTATGTTATTTATTTGAAATTTAACACCTTTAGAAATTAATATACATGTATTTTGAAAGCTAAATACATTGAATAATATAAACCTAAATCTTAATTAAATTCATATTTAAAGATACATGCACTAGAAATCATTGCACATTTAAAACCTTATATCAAATTAAACTTATCTGACAACATCTGAAACACTCAATATTGAGTACATAAGAATCTTTATATATTTTCAAAACTATAGTCAACACTACATGTTTAGAAACCTGTATATTAGATCCATGATATAAAAACTATACATTTGAAGCCACATTCACTTGAAAATTCATACATATGGAAAAACCTAATATCCTTCAAAATGATTTTCTTTTAAAATCCATACGTACTTATAATTTGTCATTTTTAAAGTATATACCATATATTTTCATTTAAAATCGGCCTTAGTTCAAAAATTTACGTAGACTTTGTAGTTTCTTACTATGCATATATGCTTGAAGCCCAAAACCACACTACTAAAATATTATTGACCTATATGATGCCTGATGTACTTTAACATATGTTTTGAACCTTGTACACATGAAGTTCGTGTTCTCCAAGAGCTCAATATACTCTATGTACATATTAAATAATCAAAATTATGTATGGATGATGTTCCTCATACTACCAATGTTAGAGGATTATTTTCTTAAATGTACATATTCAAAACCTGTATTTTCATACATATAGTATGCTAGCCATTAGGAAATTCACATGTATGTATCTGGTATCTTCACATGCTTTGCTCTCACATGCTAAAGGTTTTGCATACGTTTTCCTTTAAGAACCTGCCATGAATGCACTCAATACTTGTTAGATTTAAAAGGGAACATACATCTGAACTTGTATAAAATCAAATGTCTAATTAAAAATTCTCACATTCAAAGCTCATACCTTTATTCCCAAACCTAAAGCTTTTCAAAGCTATGAACATCCCACAACCGAAGTTATATTTATTCAAAAATAGAAATCATATATATAATGGTCTCTTATATGGGTAAAACTTATGAATTTAAAACCCTGTACTTTATTTAAGATTGTATATACATTATAAACTCTATGCAATGCAACTGGATACTTCAACATTAATGATATTTCATAAAAATCCCAAAGTATATTAAACTAATATATTTAGTCATTCAAATATCTTTAAAACATATATGTATAAAATCTGTATATTTGAATTTTTATGAGTTTAAAGCAAGGTTATATATATACACACATTTATGGCCCAATGCACTCCAACTCATGCTTCTTCAACATCTAAACATTACTTAACCATTCAAGATAAAACCTGGCGATGTACAAGATTCCTATCTTCAAAGTCCGATTTCACTAACATGGAGTCATGTCCATATATATAAAACTCATATTTTACAAAAACTGACATATGTATTGAAATATTCCAGGCTTGTCAAATTTTAGATACATAAAAGACCCCACGTTTTAAATTGCATATATGCCCAAAACTAGAACTTTCGTGTAAAATCAATATATTCTTATGATTATAAATATTGCAAAACCAACTTATTATAGGCTCATGTATGTTCAAACCAAGGTTCGAGAACTCGGTTTCGGTCTCGGTTTCGGTCGTTTGAAATTTTGTTAGTTTCGGATAATTTCGGAAATTTCGGAAATTTCGGTTTTGTTTCGGTTTCGGTCCAAATTTTGGTTTTCAGTAGTTTGTTAATAAACTTGTGAACAATATTAGTTTATTATAACAATGTAGTTTTCGGTTTTCAGTAGTTTGTTCTAAAATTTAAACCTAACAGCCCATTTAAACCTAACAGCCAATATTAGTTTATAAACCTAACAGCCCATTTAATTAAATGACAAGCCAAGCCCATTCCCCAGCCCTTCCTCTTTCATAATCACGTTTCCATTCCCCAGCCCTTCCTCTTTCATAATCACGTTTCCATTCCCCAGCCCTAAATCGCGACTTCCAGTTCTCGATTAAAAAATCATACGAAACGTAATTTTCAGTTCTCGATTAAAAAAACAGGAAATTGAAGCGCGAGCAGAAATTACCGTGACCGTGCGCAGAAATTGAAGCGAGCAGAAATTGAGCGCGAGCAGAAATTGAAGCGCGAGCAGAAATTGAGCGCGAGCAGAAATTGAAGCGCGAGCAGAAATTGAAATCTCGATTGATGCTGTGAGTATGTAATTGAAGCACTGTATTTTATAGGCTTTCAACTTGAATTAATCATTCGCTTTTCACTGTTGATTCACGCTTGGATGAATAAAGTTTCTGATTTGATATGTTATTCGATTTCTTTTGTTTTTTGGTTGCTTTCGGTCTTCATCTCACTGTTTCTTCACATGCGCACTGATTGTTTTAGCAAAAATGATTCGATTCTTTTTTTTTTTTTGCCCTAGATCCGAAACCGATTTTGACTGTCGGTTTCGGATCGTCCACGAACGGTAACGGTCCGGTACCCCCGAAATTTCGGGGTACCGGCCGAAACCTCAATCCTTGGTTCAAACCAAAAACTAATATCCTCATAATTTGAACTTCGTATGGTCAAGGCTGTAATTACTCGAGACTTTAACTCCAAAATCTGACAAATATAAGATGATATGAATTTTAAAACCCATTTTATGTACAAAACTAACCATGAACTTGTATATGAAACTGCATTTACCTAAAAGTTTTGTAAATGAGAAACCCATTATTCCTTATGTTTTACTTCTATAAAATCAATGATACATACAATTAAACTATAGATTCACCTGAAGCTTGTATTTCTATGAGCTTGACACACTCAAAAGATACACGTGAATCATAAGGTCATTTCGGTGTAAAATTTCATTCTTTCAAGATCCATCGTTATATTCACACACGTGTACTTCTTAGTAAGAGAATTCTTGTCCATATAAACGGATACAAAATCTTTTCAAATGGATCTGACCAACACTTAAAATACACATAATTAGGGTAGAATTTAAAATGCATAAATCTCATCTATTAGGGACATGTTCATTTGAAATTTAATGTATAGTCAAATGTATAAATACATACATATGTAACTGATATGTACTAAAGTCATATTTTAATGGAAATTCATATATGAACTATAAAGTCTATTTACTGAACATAATTTATGTATAAAACTTTGATCCTCATGACCAAAGATATAAGGGACCCGTAAATTTAACATCATATTCATTGGAATTGCAATTCTAAAATTTCATTTAACCAAATAATATTGTGTTAAAACTATACAAATTCTGGACCAAATCACATGTACATTTAAAATTGAAATGGATTTACATTTTTATACCAAATGCTTTTTATAATCAGATATATGAAAATTATTTTGTATTTATTGGAACCCACATATGTTAGAAATATTTAAAACCTTTCCATAAATCGATATATTTTTAAAGCTTAGTAGATCCAAAATAGAGCTAATATTTGAACTCTTCTTTCAAAAAAAAATAAGACTCATGTGCAAAAAAATCAGGAATTTCATGAATTTAAAACATGGCACTCTTTGATAACTACCACACAAATCAGACATATATATATATATATATATATATATATATATATATATATTTGCAGAAATGTACTCGAAAATAATATAATTTGAGAACCTTTTTGCATGAAACTTAAAAATTCGTACTTTATCGATTCTTTTTGAATCGAACACTTTTAGAAATCAAATTCATTTAAAATCATTTTCAATCTCAAAATTTGGTTTGCAAGCCTTTGTCGAGATCTAAAGCTTTTTAAATTCAATTTAACATTGACTTTAAAAACATGTTGATCTAAAAGGTTAAGTAATAGTCCAATACCTTAGGATTTTCATTTCTTAAAAGTAAGCGATACTCACAAAGCAGCGATAAGAGCTGTTCTGAAGTGTCCTTAAATCAAAGGCTTCGAACGATTGAACCCTTCGTAGACAACCGATGCACTTCGAAAACGGCCTACCTCGTCGAAAGCCAATAACATTCAAAAGCATCCAACCTTCGAAAGCAGATAGCTATCGGAAGCCTCCAATTTCTTCGAAAGCAATCAATCTCTCAAAGGCATCTAAACCCACCTTTAGCAGAAGCACCTACTCAAAGGCAATTGAGGGGAAAATATCCCTTCGAATGAACTCAACTCCATCGAAGGGAAGTGAATCTAACTTTGTCGAAGGCCAAATCCAACTTCTATTAAAGGTCGAACTCACCTCTGTCGAAATTAAACATACCTTTGAGAGCAGCTAAACCTACCACTAGAGAAAATATCTCCTCAGAGGCAACTGAAGCGGAAGCATCCAAATCTAATAATAGCGAAGGCCTCCCTTTCGACATCGTTGAAAGCCCCTAAATCGAAGGACTACGGAAGCCTCTAAGTTCAACAACCGCGAAAGCTTTCCCTTCAACAACGCCGAAGGCCTCAAATCGAACCACTGTGGAAGCCTCTAAGTTCAACAACCGCGAAAGCTTTCCCTTCGACAACGTCAAAAGCCCTCAAATTGAGCTCATCAACCATTTTTACCACCCTCTGCCTTTGACTAAGAAGGAAACAAACCCTTCGATACCAAGCTTTCCCTTCGACAACGTCAAAAGCCCTCAAATTGAGCTCATCAACCATTTTTACCACCCTCTGCCTTTGACTAAGAAGGAAACAAACCCTTCGATACCAACGCTCTTTTCTTGAAAGCGATTGATTCCTTCCAATAAGAATTTGAATTCGACACGTGAATCTGCTTTGAGGTAGCCTGAAATGATTTTGAAATTCATATCTGCCATGATTCTCTTTCGAATGAGTTGAGGGTATCGAAAGGAGATGGAGTCGTCACATGACAGGCGTATGAGACGGGATGGATTTGCTTTCGAATGCATTTGATGTGGATTATACCTGGCAAACATTTGAACACCGCTTAGTTCCAGAATTTAAACCGAAAACATATTTGAATTTAAAATTAAAAATATGAAATGAAAATCCCATTGGGGTATTTTGGTCATTTGGAGGTTCAGGCCCTACTTCTAGCGCCAAAAATGTTAACCAAAGATATGATTAACACCCCAAACTGGTGTGTATTAAAGCTAATTTGTAGAAGCTCCACAAATGCCCTTGGGGTTTGTAATAAATTACAAAACCATTTGAATTTGAACATGTAGATATAATGAATAAAATAAGCAAAAAATTAATGTACCCAAGTCATCTTTTCATTCAAATATTTGTCTATTACAAGAGGAGCTATTGTACAGAGAAAGAAATTCCCGTCCTTCTTTATGAGGGAATACATCTATATTTATAGAATTAGGATGTAGAGATGCTTGTTTTAATCCATGATGTGGGACTAATAGCTCTATAATGGTTGTGAAGGATGTGAAGACTTTGAGAATTTTGTGAAGGAAAGTAGGCTAATCCCCATTGAATTTGCTTTATGGATGACTCTAATATATTCCTCTTTGCTTTATTTTCTATATGTTATAACTTGGACGTGGTGTAGCTTTGATAATCATGAATTATGACTTCGATCGATTCTTCATAAATTTGATGGCATGCTACCTTGATAAGGTATGATAGTAGCTCCAACATTATTCTTGTCTTTGTTGGTGTCGCATGGTTATTGTTTGTCTTTGTTGCCATCATATATCAAGAATATGTGGATAGAACTTATACGAAAGGCCTGGATTTCTTTCACGAACCTCCTTTGATGATTAAGGAATTCCTTTCGACTCTGTCAAAAGCCTCTCTCTTTATCGTGCACGAAACCCTCTTTCGGCTCTATTACATATTCCAATAGTTGTAAAATCCCTTTCGACTCCGTCGGAAGCATCGTTCCCAATGTATGTGTTGCCATGCTTCCAATGTCTTTGATAGCCTACTTTCTTTAACACACGCAGAGCTCTGTTTCTGATCGACTCAAAAGTATTGCTTGGAACTAAATGGAGCTGTCTAGTTGAATGATCCCTTCGAAGGGTTTAGCTACTTCAGAGGTAATTGCTTTGAAAGGTTGCCTTGGCTAGATTGGTGATCTCTGAATTTCATGTTGGCTTGTCTTCCAATGCTTTTGAAAGCCCTTTTGTTTAAATCAATCCTCTTCTTTCGCCATCACCCTTTTGACTTGGTTAGAGGATACCTTTTGCTTCCATTCTTTCGACTTAGTCAAAAGTCCCTTTCGCCTTAGTCGAAAGGTTGAGATGCGGAATCGTGTATAGGAGACTAACTTGAACTTTGTCGAAAGGATGCATTGACTTTTTCGAAAGGTTCAATCAAGGGGAAGGTTTGAGTCTGGGTCGAATGGGTAGCCTTGAGCCTTTTTGACCTCCATGGAAGCTTGGGTTTCACCTATCTTTGTCGGAAGCTACTATTCGATTTCTTTGAAAGGTTGTCTTGCTAAAAACTTCCTCTCGACTTCATTGGAGGGTTGACTTTGTCGAAAGCTACATTTCGACTTCGTCGAAAGGTCATCTTTTTCAATGTTTTCAAAAGCTGTTAAATTCACGAAGATTTCTCCTTCTTTCATACTCACAATCTTGAGACTATTTTATGGATAGCATTTGTAGTGAATGAACATCTGCATCCATTAACGAAGGGTTGAATCTAAAAGTCACCTACATTCAAAATTTAAAAAAACGAGCCAACGTTCTATATGTCAACATATGCACACACACACACACACACACACACACACACACATATATATATATATATAAATGTCAATATATGTTAGTGATTTTGAAAATGTTTTCTTTTTTAATTTTTTTGAAAATCCTATACTTTGTAAAATAATTTAGACATAGTTTTTCTTAATATTTTTGAACTAAACAACTTTTTAAAAATATTTAAAAATATATTTGAAATTAAAATAATTTATTTTTGTTTAAAGTATCAAAGATCATAAATTGGAGATAGAAAACAGAAATTGCTATCAAGGAATTTAATAACATATTCTAATGACTTTAAATACTAAATTATAATCTTAAGCTCTTCATATCTTTGTCTTTGAACTCATTAGTCTTCAAATCTTTTATCTTGAGTCTTTAGACCGTATAGTTTTTGATTTAGCACCTATGTTTGCACTATATACGATATAACTTAGCAAAACTTTAGTATCTATATTTTATATGGTTGCTGTCATCTAAATAAATAGTTAAGGTATTAACAATCTCCCCTTTTGATGATGACAACCCTTAAATATTCCTGTATATAAAATATAATATAACCCCCTTGAGTTAGATAACTCCTTTTAAATATATGCATGTGTATATTTTATATTTTTCTTCTCCTTTGTCATAAAAAAAGGGCGAATAAAACAGAAAAAACTGTCCTTAAATGATATACTTATCAACTATGGAGTCATAATCAACATTCAATAATCATGCTAATCAATATGGGTTTAATTATATAATTATAATTGGACTAAAATAATTAAAGCATAAAATATGGATATTAAATATGGCATATTAAGATGCAACATGTGAGACATAAATGAAGAAAATATTGGATGATGTAATCATGGCATATGTTAAGATATATAATGAACAATCTTTGAATTATATACTAAATATTAAGGATAACAAATAAATATGATAATGCAAACTTTATTTATTTAATTAATTTATATAATACACATTATAATACAATCAACATCAAATCAAAACCTAATTCAATACCTAACTAATCCAAACCTAATTATTTCACTATCCGTACTATATAATCACACTAAATCAAACCTATGATAATCAATCCAAATCTAAGAGTATTAATTACATATTGATCAATTTGAAATAAATATTTTTTTAATATACACACTTACAAATTAAAACAAACAGAATTCTACATATTGCTAGGAACATTAACCCAGCCTTTAGAAAGGTTGGATTTACTTTGATGACATCGCAATCTTCAATGTCCTTGGTGTTTGAGTATTTTGGGTTGTTGGTTTGATCATCTTTAATAAAGGAGGAAACTAACCAACGAAGAGCATCAAAATGCTTCTCTTGCTCTTTAATCATTTGCATTCGGCTTAGTTCCAAATGCCTTTGATTCTTTAGTATGAAGGAGAGAACATCTTTAAATCATTGGAGTATCTCTTCAAGGTTTTCACAAAGTTTTTAGTGTGAAGAAGTCATTTTTATTAAGGAAAATGTTAGGAATGAAAGGAGATGGAAAGATGAATTGATGAGTGAGCTTTTCTGTAAGAAATAGGCTTAAATAAGAGTGAAAAGGCGTTTGAAATAACAAAACTAAAAAGAAGTTATAATATTTCAAAAATTAAAAATTTACATCGACATATATAAACCTGTATGCCGACATATGTGCCTGAATTTGCATTTTTTAAGTTTTTGATATAATTTTTGTTCCTACTTAATACCATTATATTTCAGTGATTTCCATAGACTAATAGGACAATATATAACAACAAGAACTAATAATTTACGATTAAGACAAGATGATACACATCAAAACGAAAGATATAAGAAGATAACATGAAATAAACAAAGGAAATGCAAGGAAATAAAAGCTAGAAAAGAAACAATGGATAACTAGATAGAATTAAAAGATAACAAAGGAGACAAGCTCCTATCAAGCTTCTTCATAATCTGCCCAATATACTCCACTTTGTTAGAAAGATTAGTAAATTTCCTACATAGCTTCTTTTGATTTTTGATGATCTTTTGTTGATTTTTAAGGATTCCTTTGTTTGAGCATTGAGAGGTCTCTCAAAACTTTCAAGAGAAGTCTCTACTTCCTCCTACTCATCTCCTTGATCTTCTTCTTGAATCGCATGACTTTCTTCTTGTTCTTTAATTTTAAATTGTTCTTCCCTTGTTAGTCTTTCTTCTTTTTGAGGAAGAGTCTCATAAGGTTCAAAGTAAGGAGGATTATGTATGAGAGAAAGGTTGGATTTGTTGAATTTTTTTTAAGGCAAAGTGGGTTCTCCTCTCAAATCAACAGAAAAGTATTCGATAACTCTAGTGCGATACGCACCAAGGTAAAGTATTTTCTCATGTCTAGAAATATTCTTTTGAACAAAATCATCTAAGTTGACTTGTGCCCAATTGATGTTGTAATTTTCGTAAATGGTAAAAGGAGCCTTAAAACCCTTTTGAGTGGGGTTATTATAATTATCCGTCCTTAGAGACATGCTTTGTTATAACATGAGACTCATAAGCCTCGACTTAGGTCTAAAAAAAATTTGTTTGAATTCAAAGTTTTCATCGTTTTCAAAAATGTTATGTAAAACTTCTCGATTTGTTCATTAATTTCAAATGTGGAGAGGTCAATTCCACCAATTTGCAACCAAGCATTTGACTCAAAATTTCATAATCTAAACAATAATAGTGCCTTTACGCTACTTCAAATTTGTCCTCTTCTCCTTTCAAAAAATTTCTATTTAAATTCGCTTAAAACATTTTTACTAAATCTGGATAACAAATGAAATCATTTTGAGAAGAGTCGACTAAACCAAGAATAACATCTTGAAAACAAAGTTCTTGAAGACCACAAGAAGAAAAATCATCAAATTTTGCAAATATTCTAGGAAATACTTTTATGGAAGTAGAATATTCAATATAAGTGTCGATGGTTTCTTTGTCGTTGAAAAAAATGTCTTTGATTCTTTTTGAGAGCCTAATGGTTTTTAACGGTTAGCATAAGGAGGCCATTTTTGAGTAGTCTAGGAGATAAGAAAGTGAAAAGATGTTTTGAATTTTTAAATAAAATGAGTGAATGAATGGATAAAAATGTATTAATTAATAGGGTATGGATTGACATATTTCAGGTAAAAAGGTGCATTTTTAGGTTAGAATAAATGAAAAAGCGAGGGTTATTCAAAATTTGAATTTGAAAAGAAATTTAAAAGTACAGGCTGGAATGTCAACATATAAATTCAGGTATGTCGACATATCAACCAAAAAATCCAAAAAATAAAAATAAGGCAATATATATATGCATCAAATATTATTATCAATCTATATTTTATTCCTAAATTTAATAATCCAAAAAAAAAGTATCGCTTTTTTGCTGCTTTCCTTTGATCTATTCTGATTAATCTACTATTTCCATGAAACACATGTTTGTATCCTTGGTTTCTGGTTCATTGTATATTGAAGTAGTATCTGGATCATTTAATGTTGCTATGCAAGCCCTCTTTATTTTTCTGGATGAACTAGTGATTGGCAAGATCCTTAATTTCTTTTGATGTAGACAGTCTCTTCGCAGATTACCATATTCACCACAGTTGAAACATCTAATTGCAGTTTCATTTCAAGAAGTTGTATTTTTAGAGCTAGAAGGTTGTTCATCTTTCTGTACTTTAGGAGCTTTCTGAAATTTCTAGTCATCAAGGAAATCTTCTCATCATTGTCATCATTTGAATATTGATCGTCATTTATTGCATTGAAAGAAATAAGCTTCTTTTCTGTTGCTTTTCTTTCTCTTCTATCAAGAAATTGTGTTTCATAGAACATTAAATTACCTATTAAATCTTCAGTTTTTAAAGTACTATTTTCATTAGCCTCTTCTATTGCTAATGTCTTTTGATCACATTCCGAAGAGAGTGAATTATGGACTTTGCTAACTTGGTCCTGTTTAGAAAATCTTTTTACCTAATGATACTAAAAAATAGACTTTATCTTGAAACCTACAATATATGTCAGAAATAGACTCATTCTGATTCATTTTAAATAATTGAAACTAATTAGTTAATATGGAAATTTTAGTTTGTTTAACTTTACAAGTGCTCTTATGTGTAACTTGCAGTGTTCTCCAGATTTCATATGAAAACTTACAAGTAGAAATTCTATTAAATTCATTTTTATCTAGTGACAAAATAAAATATTCATCTCCTTGGAATTATTTAGTGTAAACGTCTTGTGGTCTGGTGTCCATGTTAAGTATTCAGTTTGGGATTCAGTGTACTCATTCTGTATAATACTTCAAATATCTAAATCATTAGACTGTAAATAAATCTTTATCCTACACAACCAATAAGTGTAATTTCTGCCATTAAAATGTGGCCTAATGGTAGAACGTCCTTCTATAAAAGTGATAAAAGTAAAGTATCAGTATTGCTAGCCATTTATACTTTTCAAAAACCAAATTATGAGTTTTGAAAACCTACTGCTCCAATACCAAATGTGGGTTGCGGAATAATGGATCTTAAGGCTAATTTAACACTGAAGGAGTGGTGAATAGTGTTTTTAAACTTATGTATATCCTTTTTAAATGCTTTCAAGATTAATATCAAATCATAGATTAAAAACACAAATTTATACTAAAAGTCAGTTATAGATGCAATCATAGATAAATGTAAAAGCAATAAAGTAAAGTGAGTGAGAGAAGACACAAGGAATTTTTTACAGGTTCGGATTAACCAATCCTACATCCAGTTTCGTACAATTTCTTATATAGATTTCTTTTCAATTACTAACTTAAACTGGTAGACTGAAAACTAGAATAACGATTTCTAGGCTATGAGATACACCCTTCAATATCAAAAGTCTGGCGCAATCTCTGTTGATTTGACCGCACAATAAGACCACTCACTAGATTTACTGAGCTATTAAGCACGCCCATTTGATTTGAACGGGCTGTAAGCACACTCACATAAATAAGAGTATAGTTGATGTTTTCCAAAGATAAATAGTTATACTTTGGATATAATGAATCCTATGCTACTTGGGTAGCACAAACAGTAAGTATGTAGTAGTGAATCAAGTCAATGGAGTATGAATTGTTTGAAGAGTGTGGAGTATATTTTTCAAGAGAGTAAGGAATGAGAAACAAGTAAGTTATTAATTAATAATTCATTTGCGCTTCTTTATATATAATGAATGAATAGATGTATTTATTCATGAAGGGTTGTGTCCAAAAGTCACCTCCATTCAAAGTTTAAAAAAATAAACTAACGGTCTATATGTCAACATATGTAAATATGTATGTTGACATGTGCTAGTGAATTTTGAAAATATTTTTCTTTAAAAATTATATAGAAAATCCTATACTTTGTAAAATAATTTGGAAATAGTTGTTCTAAATATTTTTGAACTAAATTAACTTTTATAAAATATTTAAAAATATATTTTGAAACTAAAATAATTTATTTTTGTCTAAAATAGCAAAGATCAGAAATTAGAGGTAGAGATTAAAAATTGGAGATAGAGATCAGAAATTGCTATTAAGGACTTTAACAATATATTCTAATAACTCAAAACGCTAAATAATAATAATGAGCTCTTCATATCTTTGTCTTTCAACACAGAGTCATTAAATCTTTTATCTTGGGTCTTTATAATGTACAACCTTTAATTCACCACCTATGTAATATTCTGCACCATATACTATATGATATCGCAAAACTTCTGTATCTATATTTTATATGGTTGTTGTCATAAAAATAGATAGTTGAGGTATTAACATTAGCCACATACTTAGAGAAAAATATGTCCTCCAACTTCAGATCCGCAAACTTACAGAATAGAACCGACTTCTAAGTTACAGATACAAATTTATCCTTAAGCCTGGTCATGAACTGGTTTCAAATAAACTAATACGCAGGGGTAGAAACCTTCATGGTATTCCACCGGTTCACAGTCCTTAGTTGGATTTATCGAGAAGCCAACCACCTCCTCATAGCATCATCATATTCCAGATTATCGAAGATTCTCTCGCGGGTATCAAGCCAATCCTGCACTTCCATAATCAACTCCGTTCTTTAGAAAAGTTTAGCACCAAAACTGGCAAAATCCTTGTTCAACTTGGCAAAAATCGGCCCTGGGGGCCTAAACTTGAGCACCACCAACAACAGCAACATTCGGAGCAACCACTTAAGCATTTTGCAGCATGTTCCCTATAGTATGTTAGGATTAGCAGCTTGCGAGCCCACTCCTTCCTCTTCTACTCTAGAGACATCCTATCAGCATTGTAACACCACACCTCTATACTCATACCATCCAAGAGTATTACCGAGTAATACTGTGAGATAACACGTAGAATGAGGCTATATGGAGTACACACGTGAATATTCGCTTAGACTAATTCTGATACATTTTAAAAACATCTGATAAATAACTAATCTATACGTACACAGTATTTGTACAAAGTGATGGACACGTGTGCCTCCAGGAGAGAACAATACACAATATGCAGTAAACATCAGATAACACAAAGTCAATCACTGCGATAACATATAATATATAAAGTATATTAATGTTATAAGAATACAATACAACTCAATGTCGATTACATATATACAGACAATGAATTTGATATCATATACAATCCTAATATTGTACTTCTCTAAGCCCAGTAAAACACAAGCTGGTTATGTAGTCCCTGCACCTGAAATGCCTTGGACTGACCTGAGTATTATATAAATAATAAACGAGTCAGATTATACCTAAATCCAATGTTAATGAACATACGGTATTCAGTATATACTAAGTAATAACATAATAATGTTATCTCATGCAAAATCAAATATCATATAACGTAAAACATCACAAAACCCAGTATAAAATGTCATCAACCATATAAACAATTCAATATAAATCATTAATACTATATTCAATAGGTGAATCATCCGTACAATAAAACACCATCGTAGAAAATGAAATCATCAAGTGAAACGGGCAAACACATAGCAATACTCTAATACAATATCATAAAATCATATAACCAATGGATAATGTGAGATAGCCCATCGAACCATTCAAACGATATCCAATATTATACGAATCAAAAAGATAATCTAATACAATCCAAATCAAAATCAATGGTAAATGTAAAGGCTATTGCAAAATATCAAATCATCAAATAAGGATATAACAGGGACTGACTACACTTTAGATTCAACCACTCTCTTGTCTAGTCAACTCATTATAGGAAAGAGACATATATGTCATTCCCGTACACACACATATACCATGAATCTAACAGAAGACTAACAGCTTCCCACCGCGAGCCTGCTCAGGAATACAGGTCTACTCGCCAACCGTAGAGTAACCGTCTATTCTTATAGTTTTCAAAGTATATGTCATTCTACTATACTCACATACCCTAAACCAATAGGGAGACTAACAGCCGCCTAACACTAGCTTGCTCTAGGAACCCAGGTCTACTTGCCTACCGCAGAGTAATCGTCTATTCCTACAGTTACCTCGACGGACATCATGACCCCATGCACCAATGGCTCGTCTACGCGTAGCTTCGGTCATGACCCTGCTTTGCCCCTAATGGTAACGGACTGCTTGCCTAAGCGACACATGAAGAAATGGGCAACAATCCATCTACTATATCAATATTGTGATGCACATCATAGGGACATATAGCAACAGTGTCGTAGATCTAGGGCGCGATCCCACGATCAGGCTGCCAGGTTGGATACGAGCCAATCTTGTCCACTCCCTAAAAATAAAGGAAGTTGGACACAATGTGGATGGTCATATAATACTCATATCTCATCGCTATTCATGTCTAATATAGTAAGCTGGCAAGTAACTCTCATACAAATATCTATCAATAAAATACTCCTCACCGAGTATCACATGAACCCATAATGTAATTCCCGTTTGAGTGACATTTACTTATAAAGAATATTCAAACAAATAGCGTAATGGTGTCCCATACCACCGCATGTTATTTAAATAATTATACAATGTTCATAAACTACACTCGATCCACACTATATAGTCTTATAGGACAAGTCCAAGGAATAGCCGGAAAAGTATTACCGAATGTCCGCTATCACTAAACCGCTTATTTAAATTTCTCATCACACAGAAATAAAACAACATACATAAAATCAAAAGTAAAAATATAATTTATACTCAAAATTACAAATAAATGATTCCTAAAGCAAAGTATATTATAATATTAGTTAGTATTGAAATAACAATCAAATATACATATGTTTTAACTTTCCTTGCCAATTTTTTTATACTATATTTTTATATTTATTTATTTTATTAATTTATTATTATTATTATCATTATTTATTTATTTTTATTTATTTATTATATATTTTATTTTATTTTTTTATTATTTTTTAAAAGAAAATTAAGTGGTTTGCTTGGCCCACAAGTGTTGCAAGTGGGCGAACAGCCCACTTGCCTATTCAAGTGTCCACCTGCATGCGCTGGTGGACACATATGAATATAATTCATATATCCACTTTTAGCAAAATGCATGAAGTCATGATTGCAGCAAGCTGCACCATTTCAACCTTTTCCATACTGTTTATTAAGCTATACTCCACATTCACATTCATTGCAAAGTAAATGCGTACTCATACATTAAAACTTATGTGTATTTATCTTACGTATCTATCTTACTTTATCATGCTTCAATATAAATGTAAAGTATGGATTTCAGTTGGAAAAGGTAAACATACAACCGTTGTTTGTTTTCTTTCAATGCCAAGATTTATTTCAAACTTCCCTTGCCTGAAACATATGTGCATGAACTTACACATGCACACTAACACATTAATATATGTATATTCATGTTCATGCCTTCTATACCCAGTTCGATAGAGCAAATCACATCTCTGCAATGTTTACACACTCATGCAACAGGGAAGATATATATTAATAAAACACCAAACACCAGGCATCAATCGAGCTCACCTGGGTCGTCAACAATTCTCACCGATTTTATGAATTGAAGAATACATACTTATCGCTGTCAGCACCATCTCGTAGCTGCCTTCGTAGAACTGCCTCAATTGCCGCATACAATAGTGACGCAGCGGATTAACACTTTGACGTGCTAATAATGTTTTGATACAATTTGACACAACTTTCTACCTCACGAAATGATGATTTCGTGTCAAGTAAACCGGTAGAACGATAAATGCCCAATTCCGTTGATCGTGACGATACCGGAATCTAGCTATCTCCAACCCGTTGATCTTGAAAGATACGGTGTTGAAAGATCTACAATTCGATCGTTGATCACTCGCAAGTGATACCGAGAATTGGCTTCTACTTCATTGATTCGCGCACGAATAACCCGAAGAAGGAAAGAAGAAGGAGATCACACTCAACTTCAACAATGGTGGCAAAAGCACACACACAAATTTTTATTCAAAAATCAACTCCTTTTTACAATGACAACACAACCCTATTTATAGGAATTACAACTCAACACAGCGACTCAACAACAGTGACTCTCGACCCAACATTACACGGCTTAACACCTGCAACTTAAGAAATACAACATACGACTTAGCAAATAGCAAACGACTTAAGAAACAATACATCACAACAACAAATAAAACCAAGAAGCTAGTTGAGAATCTTTGGCATCCAGTAGCGACTCAAAAGAAACACGGCAGCGACATAAGGAAACACGGCAGCGACTTAAGGGAAGTAACAACATAAGCAAGCAGTGACACAAGGACCTTGCGACCTACTGAAGCGGCTTCGACTTAAGGATTTGCTTGCGAATCAATGTCAGAACGACCTAGGAATTTTAGGTCGTATGTCCTGAGCGACTTAGCAATCGGCGATGGAGTTAAGTCGCGGAGCGACGTATGATGGATTGGTTATGGAGTTAAGTCGTGGAGCGACGTATGATGAATCAGATATGGAGTTAAGTCGCGGAGCGACATATGATGGATCGAATATGGAGTTAAGTCGCGGAGCGACGTATGATGGATCAGATATGGGGTTAAGTCGCGGAGCGACATATGATGGATCGGATACAGGGTTAAGTCGCGGAGCGACATATGATGGATCGGGGACATTCCGACTTAGGGTTTGGACTTTAGGAGACTGTTCGCGACTTAAGGTATGTTTCGTTGACTCCTTTCTTGGCCTGGCTTGATGCGCTGCATCGTCCTCCCCTGGTTGAAAAGAATTCGACCTCGAATTCATAATTTCCTCTTCTTCGATATACTTATTCTCATGATATGAAATCAAGTGTTTGACGTTGAAAATGTCAGCAGTATGGATATGATCCGGCAATCTTAATTGATAAGCATTCTCATTAATCTTCTTTACGATTTCCAAAGGATCAATCTTTCTAGTAGCTAGCTTGTTGTAAGCACCAATAGGAAATCGATCCTCAGTCAATACTGCATATAAAAAATCTCCTTCTTTGAATTCAACATGTCGTCATTTGATATCTGCGGATTGCTTATATTTCTCATTCGCCTTAAATAATCGTTCCTGCACAACCTTGTGGCATTCTTGCAACTCATTCACCAATTCACTAGATCGCTTGATCACTCCTTTCTGCTGTGGTACTGTAGATAAATCTAATGGTCATTTAGGAATTGTCGAGTAAACGACCTGGAATGGACTGAACCCAGTGCTACGATTAACTGCATGGTTGTGTGCAAACTCAGCTTGACACAGCTTGGAATCCCAACTCTTCAAATTGTCATTCACAAGGCATCTCAATAGATTACCTAGGGATCTATTCATAACCTCTGTCTATCCATCCATCTGTGGATGATAAGTACTTCTAAATTTCAGCTTTATCCCGACCATTCTCCATAGACTCATCCAAAAATGACTCAGAAACGAGTGTCTCTATCTGATACGATAGATTCAGGCAACCCATGAAGAGATAGATCTCTTTGAAGTATAACTGTGCAACATTAACTGCGTCTGCCGTCTTCTTGCATGCAATAAAATGTACCATTTTTGAAAATCGATCAACCACCACATAGATAGAATCATTGCCACGTTGCGTTCTCGGCAAACCCAATATAAAGTCCATACTAACATCTACCCATGGTTTAGTAGGTATAGGCAACGACAAATATAAACCTGCATTTGTCGCGGTCCCCTTTGAAACTTGACAAATATAGCGCCTCTGAACAAACTTTTCAACTTCTTTTCTCATTGAGGCCAAAAATAAGACTTTGAAATCAACTGCATAGTACGGTCGCGGCCCACATGTCCTTCTTCATGCAATTCTTTGATGATTTTCATTCGGAGACTGCAATCTGGAATACACAACTGATTTTCCTTTGAATAGAAAACCATCAACCAGCATATATCCATCCATGTTTCCCTGCTTGACTTTGTCTAAGATCTTGGAAAAATAAGAATCTGATGTAAGCAAATATGGAAATACGTCGAAACCCATCACCTCTACCCGCATGGTTGTTAGTAAATTACTCCTCCTACTGAATGCATCGGCAACGCGATTATTTACTCCAGACTTATGCTTCGCGACGAATGTAAATTGTTGCAAATAAGCTATCCACGATGCATGCCTAGCTGCATTTTTATTCTCCCCTTGTAAATGCTTCAACTCTTCATGGTCCGTATACAAAACAAATTCTTTATGGAATAAGTAATGTCTCCAATGCTTCACAGCCTGTACAATAGCATAAAACTCCACATCATAAGTATTGTATCTCATCTTTTCTCCAGAAAGTTTTTCACTGAAATAGGCGATTGGACGACCCTTCTGACTCAATGCTCCTCCAATTCCAACTTTAAATGCATCCGTATGTAACTCAAATAGTAACTGAAAATCTGGCAACACTAGAATCGGTGCTGAGGTTAAAAGTTTCTTGATTTGCTCAAAAGTAAATCCTGCCTCTTCCGTCCATGAAAACTGCTTTCCTTTCATACAATCAGTAACAGGAGCCGTCACACTACTAAAGTGTGGTATAAATCTTCGATAAAATGAAGCTAACCCATGAAAACTTCCGACTTCTGTTATAGTTTTGGGTTGTGGCCAATTTCTGATTGCGACTACTTTACTCTGATCCACCTGTATCCCTTCCTCTGACACAACATAACCCAAAAATAAAACACTTGCGTCATGAACACGCATTTCTTCGTCGCTGCATAGAACTGTTCTTGACGAAGAATAGTTAACACCTTTCGCAAGTGTTGAATGTGCTCCTCTGTGCTAGCACTATAGATCAAGATATCATCAAAGTAAACAACAACAAACTTCCCGATGTAAGATCTGAAAATTTGATTCATCACCCTCATAAATGTACTTGGTTCATTAGATAGACCAAACGGCATAACCAGCCATTCATCTAATCCTTTCCGAGTCTTGAATGCTATCTTCCATTCATCACCTGGTCTAATGCGGATCTGATGATAACCACTCTTAAGATCGATCTTCGAAAAGATAACAGACCCACTGATTTGATCCAATAAATCATCAAGTCTTGGCATAAGAAATCTGTATCTGACAGTTATTTTGTTCAGTGTCCTGTTATCCGTACACATTCTCCATGAACCATCTTTCTTCGGCACTAACAAAGCTGGTACAGCACAAGGACCGAGACTCTCTCGAACACGCCATTGCTCAAGCAACTCCTCAACCTGTCTCCTCAACTCTTCATGCTCTTTCGGACTCATACGATAATGTGGCCTATGCGGTAAAACAGCACCTGGCACTAGATCAATCTGATGTTGTATATCCCTTAGCGGCGGTAATTCCTTGGGCAGTTCCATAGGAAAAACATCTTCAAATTCATTTAACACCGGTCTAACCTCCGCAGGAATTTCAACATCTTCACTTGTTTCATACCCAATCAACATAAACAATTCAGCACTATCTTTCACTTCTTCAACAAATTCTTTCGAAGATAATAAGCTAGTTGATTCCACCTTCTTCTCTGCCTTGCTTTCACTTTGTTCATGCTTCTTAGGAACCAAAGTAATTTGAGTACCTTCGAACATGAAACTGTAGCTGTTGGTGCGACCATTATGTTGTACAGCTCTATCATACTGCCATGGTCTTCCCAATAGTAAATGACACACATCCATGTCAACAACATCACACCATATATCATCTTTGTACTTCTTCCCAATAGAAAATGTAACAAATGCTCACCTTCCCACTGTCACTTCTCCACCTTTCTTTAGCCATGTCAGCTTATAAGATCTAGGATGTTTTTCAGTCTTCAACCCTAACTTCGTGACGGCTTCTTCAGAAATAATGTTATCACAGCTTCCCGCATCAATAACAAATCGACAAACCTTCCCCAAGGTAGTACATGTGGACTGAAGGATATTGCTTCTTAGCCAACTAGAATCATTCTCATGCTTTGGCACTAAACAAGACGTCCTCATCATCAAATTACACCCTTCATCTCCTGACACAACCTCTTCATCTTCATCAAACTTCGATGGTTGTGAATAATCAAATTCAGCTTCCATATCCTCATACTCACATTCCTCTGCAACCAATGCTCTCTTCTTTGGCTTTGTACATTCATTGCTTTTATGGCCAAACTCCTGACAATTATAGCGCTTGATACTGTCATTGACCTTTGCTTTAGCGGCTTCTTTGACAATTGGTTTACCGACTGCCTTGGAAACATTAGCACTACTACTAGCACCCTTATTCTGGTTGTTAGAACTTGTAAACACACCACCTCCTCGTCTCCCTTGTTTCTCCAAAGCTAGAGCTTTCTGATGTGCTTCAGCAACATATATAGGACTAAACATATTCACCATGTCTTGAATTTGCATTCGTAACCCTCCAATATATCTAGCTGTTAGCTGTTGCTCTGTCTCCATAATATCATTCCTTGCAATCAACTAATAGAATTCATCTGCATAATCATTCACTGTCCTCGTCCCTTGTCTCAAATTCTGCAAACGTTGATACATAAAAGATTGATAATTGTACGGCAAGAAAGTTGCTTTCATCATCTTTCTCATCTTCTCCCAAGTGACAACTTTCGATTTTCCCATTCTCTCACGAGTTAGTTTAGTTTGTTGCCACCAAGCCATAGCTCTTCCCCTTAGTCTTGTAGCAATTAATTGGACTATGCGATTCTCAGGCACTTCCTTGAATTCCAAAATTTCTTCAACATTTGACAACCAATCAAGAAATTCTTCTGCTTGCATACCACCTTTGAATTCTGGAATTTCCATCCTCATACCTGATTCCCATTTACGATCATTCTCTGAATCAAGATATCGATTTCGCACTTGGCCTCGATCTCGATAATGAATACTTCCTCCATCACCATCCTCCTCAAAATCATATGTGTTTCGATATCGATCCCGTCCATCTACATCTCTACGACTATACATGTCCCTTCTACCTTGCCTTTCAGCATCACGATATGGTTCATTGTCAAACTCACGTGGGGTTCTTCTTTCTTCATTTCGATACTCATGGCCTTCTCTTCTCATTGAAACTGATGATTCTCTCCTATCTCGATAAGATTGGGGTGACATTCTCCTTTCTTTCGAAACTGATGGTGAAACCATGTTTCTACTATGGTTCGAAACTGGTGAAGTTCTCCTTTGATTTCGATTCATGTCATTCATCATCTTCTCTAACTTCTCAATACCTTCATTGAACTTTTCATTGATACGCTGCTCCATCTGCTCAGCTTCTTGTCTTCTATATACATCTTCAACATTATGATAACGATTAGCACGTCTCGGAGGCATGATCTTCAAACAATCTCGGTTCTTTGACTTAGCTTCGATCTAACTTCTTTTAACTCGGCTTTGACTTAGCTCGGCTTCGAACTAACTTGTACGGCTTTGAACTTAGCTCCAATCCGGCCTTGATCTTACTTAGCTTTGATACCAAATAGTGACACAACGAATTAACACTTTGACGTGCTAATAATGTTTTGATACAATTTGACACAACTTTCTACCTCACGAAATGATGATTTCGTGTCAAGTAAACCGGTAGAACGATAAATGCCCAATTCCGTTGATCGTGACGATACCGGAATCTAGCTATCTCCAACCCGTTGATCTTGAAAGATACGGTGTTGAAAGATCTACAATTCGATTGTTGATCACTCGCAAGTGATACCGAGAATTGGCTTCTACTTCGTTGATTCGCGCACGAATAACCCGAAGAAGGAAAGAAGAAGGAGGTCACACTCAACTTCAATAATGGTGGAAAAAGCACACACACAAATTTTTATTCAAAAATCAACTCCTTTTTACAATGACAACACAACCCTATTTATAGGAATTACAACTCAACACAGCGACTCAACAACAGTGACTCTCGACCCAACATTACACGGCTTAACACCTGCAACTTAAGAAATACAACATACGACTTAGCAAATAGCAAACGACTTAAGAAACAATACATCACAACAACAAATAAAACCAAGAAGCTAGTTGAGAAACTTTGGCATCCAGTAGCGACTCAAAAGAAACACGGCAGCGACATAAGGAAACACGGCAGCGACTTAAAGGAAGTAACAACATAAGCAAGCAGTGACACAAGGACCTTGCGACCTACTGAAGCGGCTTCGACTTAAGGATTTGCTTGCGAATCAATGTCAGAACGACCTAGGAATTTTAGGTCGTATGTCCTGAGCGACTTAGCAATCGGCGATGGAGTTAAGTCGCGGAGCGACGTATGATGGATTGGTTATGGAGTTAAGTCGCGGAGCGACGTATGATGGATTGGTTATGGAGTTAAGTCGCAGAGCGACGTATGATGAATCAGATATGTAGTTAAGTTGCAGAGCGACATATGATGGATGGGATATAGGGTTAAGTCGCGGAGCGACATATGATGTATCGGATATGGGGTTAAGTCACGGAGCGACATATGATGGATCAGATACAGGATTAAGTCGCGGAGCGACATATGATGGATCAGATACAAGGTTAAGTCGCGGAGCGACATATGATGGATCGGGGACATTCCGACTTAGGGTTTGGACTTTAGGAGGCTGTTCGTGACTTAAGGTATGTTTCGTTGACTCCTTTCTTGGTCTGGCTTGATGCGCTGCATCAAATAGCCTTATTTCCACCAAGTCGCAGATGCGACCATCTCATCGCCAGTTATCTACACATAGCTGCTGTCTATTCCCACGGTTCTCTAACGCGGCAGCCTTCACCAACCTATTCCTCATTAAAACAGCACCTACCACCTATTCCCACAAGATTGCGGCCAACCAACAACCATCAACCACACTTCCTCATTCGATCGCTCATATTGCTCCATCAATTACGTGTCGCGACTACAAAATCGCACGTCGCACTTCACTCATGTACCTCGAAGCGGCACCAAACTGCATCTGCATCAGCCGTTGCTACTACATCGCGACCCACCCATGCCTTCAAAGTCGTTCACCCATGCCCGAATGCTTCCGCCTATTGAAATTTTTTTTTTGACTTGCATGAGTTCGATTTAGGCTTAGGGCTCCACTAGTAGATTAGAAGATTGGGTTTTATTTTTATTTTTTATGTTTAGTAATTTATTGAATTAGATATTTAATATTTTTGAAGATTGAATGATTATGTTGCATTTTGCTTTCCCAAGAAGCTTCCCCTTTACAGGATGCCGAAATGTGTTTTTATGAAGAGATAGGTGAGTTCTGGAGCAAGGTTATTAGGCTTGGATACAAAAACTTGGGCCTTAGAATTTATAAAGTAACAAATATGTACATCTTTAATAATACTTGTAATACCTTTGGTGTCACATTTTTTTTTGTGTCAACGTGAACTATCAAAAATTCTCATAATACTAAATCTTAATATCACTTGAAAATAGGATCTAATAATTAAATCTCTTTTACAAATTCAAAATGTCCGTCTACAAATGTTATTTAATCTTAATATCACTTAAAGATAGAATCTGTTATCCCGCTTTTTGGCAAAGCCATGATACTAAAAGATCGATCGAAAACCAAAGATAGCTTACCTCAAAGATTGGTTATACATTGCTTCACTATGGATATCGATGAATTTTGTCCGAGTTCAGATTGAGCTTCAATCGATAGGATATAACAAGCTAAGCCATAAAGGCCAGCATTTCAAATGTCAAGTCAATCTGAGTTCATATGCTCATGTTATGATCGATTCAATCTAGAGGAAATGGCCCAGTTTTCGTATCCATCGCTATGGTTGATTTCGTATCCATCATCGAACTCCGGTTCGAATCAATCACGTTTGAATCGATTAGGTTCCAGCAACTTTGTATCCATCGAAGTGCCCCAGTTCGTATCGATCAAGTTCGAATCCATCGAAGTGCCTCGGTTCGACTCGATCTCATTCGAATCCATCGGGAAGCCTCGGTTCAACTCGATCTCATTCGAATCCATCAGCTCCTCCTTATTCGAATCCATTGGCATCTCCCTAATTCGTATCCATCGGTAGATAGCCTAATTCGCATCCATCAACTAAGGCAACGGATACTGCTTCGTATCCATCGTGGAAGCCTCTCTTCGAATCTATCTGGGTGGAGCAATTCGTATCCATCAGGCCACCTTACTTCGTATCCATCAAAGAGCTCCAGTTCGCATCGATTGGCTTCGTATCCATTGAGACGCTACGTGGTTCGTATCCATCAAAGAAAGGCTTGTTCGTGTCCATCGACCATCAGTAATTCGTGTCCATCAATGACTGTTGTTCGAACCCATGACCGAGGCCTTATTCGAATCCATCAAATCAACAAACCTGGGTGACATGCCATCCCTCGATACGATCAAGGCGAGATATATGGAGTCGATGCGGTCAACTCGGAGTAAAGACCGGATCGAGGCGAAGATTGCGCTCCACGTCATCACGAAGGCGCGTGCCACCATCGATTCGAAGCAATCGATTCGAACAGCTCGATTCGAACCAAACAGCCTCTACAAAATTCCATTTCGTATCGACTATATCTCAAAATCTACCAATCCAAATGCCATAAAATTTTCACTGGAGATTGCACACGAGACAAGGAACGTTCGCGTCGAATTTCATCTCGATTGGACATCATCTTGATCGATACGAAATGATTTCGTATCGATCACAGATCGACTCGAAACTTTTTGGAATTGGTCGTGTGGGCCCCCTCACGTGCCAGAGCGAATCTCCCTAAGTTTGAGCGAAGTCTCAGCCTCCTACGCCTATAAATAGAGCCCCAGAGCCTACAGAAGAAGGATCTTTGGATTCTCAAGTGCCCAAACTCTACCGGATTGATACCTACATCATACTTTTACTGTTGAATTCAAATTTGCAGTTGTATTTTGCTGTTGATTGATGTACTCGCTTGTAACCATTGAAAGAGAATCAATAAAGTTGCAAAAACTTCACAGTGGACGTAGGCAATACGCTGAACCACTTTAAATTGCTTTTCTACGCATTTACTTTCCTGTCATTTGGAGTTTTTGTTAGATAATCCTCATTTTCAATTTATACTCTTCATTATTATCTCTTTAAAAACTTCCGAAGAGTGTTGTGACCAATTTTGGTGCAAACACTTTGGTGCTTTCACCGAGAGAACCCAGATTTTCTCCTACTCTTTGGATCTGTCATCGATACCGGATTGAATAAATCTAAGAGAGAGAATCAGATCATCAAATCCAAGTTCCTTCCCTTCTATTCAGATTTGCATAAAATCTAGGAAAGGAATTCAACCCTCAAGATGGTTAGCACAAGGACCACCTCTAATGCTATCAATCAAGAAGAACGGGATAGACAGAATCCTGCGCCACTACCTCGCTCTAACCAAGACGCTATTGGACACTCAGAACCATCAGGTCCGGTCACTCGACAAGAGTTTCAGCTGCTGCTTCAAGAGTTGACCCAGAGTCGGCAACAACTAACAGAATAGCTACGCGCTAATGCCGAGCTGGCCAACCAGCTGGATCGCTAGAAGCGAAGGAGATCCAGGAGAGATAATGCTTCTTGCTCCTCCAGCGAAAGTTCTTCCTCTTCTGATTATCATCATCGATCTTCAGGACCCCGACTGGCTGGGAGTCACATACAAACTGCTGGATATCAACCAGCAATGACCGATGGACAGCTGAGAGTCGGTCCGTCGGCCAGTTTCCAAATCAGGCCCTCCTCCCGAGGAGGTGCCGCTCCTCATTACACCGCAGAGCACCGTGCCACGAACGTCGCGGTTGAACCAAGGGTCGATGCCCAAAATCAGTCGAACCTGGGCTGCCGTCAGCACGGGCGTACTCCTGAACCATACGTCCCAGAGGACTATGAGCCAAGAAGGCAAGGTGTGGACCATCGACAGCATCCGGTCCAACCCCATAATATGGAACACCACCATACTCCGGCACGAGCCGCACCGAACATACAAATGCCGGATATTCCGACCATGATACGTCAGATGATCCGTGAGAGCCAGGGTTTCATGAACGATGACTGGGGAATCTCCAGAAGTCACACTCCTTTTACCGACGATATTCTCACTGCTAAACCCCCACGGCGATTCAGGATGCCGACTTTACCCATGTACGAGGGACGCTCCGACCCCAACCAGCATATTCTGAAATATGAATGGTCAATGAGCGCTGCTAGAGCTGACGATGCAGTGAAATGTCGTAGTTTCCTTATCTCCTTGGGGGGCATCGCTACCATGTGGTTCACTTGACTACCACCTTGATCCATCTCCTCATTTGAGTAGCTGGCCATAAAATTTATTGAGCAATTCCGCATGCACATCGCAAGACCGAAAGACGTCAACATTCAGTCTAGCGTCACCCAAGCTCCTGAAGAGACGCTCAGACACTACTTAGAGAGGTTCCATGCTGCATGTGTGGAAATCAGCAATCCGAACGATAACTCCATCCTTATGGCGTTGACTAAGGGGATTGACCCCGATTCAGAGTTTGGCAATTGGTTGGCTGAAAAACCATCTGCATCATTGGACCGTTTCCATGCTAAGGCGGCTCAATCCCTGAGAAGGAAAGATGTGAAACAGTCTAGGAAGCAGACTGATGCAGGGCCAAGCACGGAAGGGATCCACAGCAATGTCGCAATCAAGCAGTCCGGTGAGAGCTCCGGAAAAGTTCAGTTGAACATTCAAAACAAACAAGCTCAGTAGAGAGTGAGCGTGAATCAGACTAGAAAGCGAGATCAAAATCATGGCCCACCGCGCAAGAATCCTATGTTTGACAGTTACACTCCTTTGAATACATCACTGGATAACTTGTATTTACAGACTTGTAATACAATTCAATATAAAAAGCCAGCACCAAAACCGTCATCGGAAAGACAGATCCAGACAGGAAAATTTTGTAGGTTTCATGAAAGCTACGGGCACAATACGAATGAATGTCGTCACTTACAAGATCTCGTAGAAAAAATTGATTAGAGAAAGAAAGCTGAAACAGTTTGTGTGGGCGTCGCAACCTGGAGTAGCGGGCCCATCAAATCAAAATAATGAACCCGATCGACCGAGAAGGGAGGACTCTACCTGTCCCAGCAGGAGATTGGTGATAAACGCCGTCAGTGGCGGACCCACTTTGTCAAGAGCCTGGAACGACGAGGATCTTCGTCACTGTTACACATGACAGGCTTTATTCAGTCTATGAATGCTTTGCAACTTTCTTTGCATTTTAAAGTTTGAATTTGTAATAAGGCACTGACTTTTCCATGTTTTTCCGTTCCAGCAATAAATTACTATCTCTTCAAGCTAGAGCTGTGATTCACCGAATGCGACATTCAGCAATCGCGACGCACGAAGAGCTAAGTTCCATCGCACAATGGAATTTATTCAAATAGCGAGTGACTGTGATACGACCGGCCACTCACTAAGTGAAAACTCAGCTCGGGGGCAAGCCATCACATCAAAGGCTGAACTGGACCGACACATGACAGTCCTGCAATCAACTTTAGGTTCCTAGAATGCGAACCGGAGTATAAACACTAACTCCACTTTTCCAGAGTGCGAATTGGAGTATAAACATCAACTCTAGGTTCCCAGAGTGCGAACCGGAGTATAAACACTAACTCCACTTTCCCAGAGTGCGACTTGGAGTATAAACATCAACTTTAGGTTTCCAGAGTGCGAACCGGAGTATAAACACTAACTCCACTTTCCCAGAGTGCGAATTGGAGTATAAACATCAACTCTAGGTTCCCAGAGTGCGAACCGGAGTATAAACACTAACTCCACTTTCCCAGAGTGCGAGTTGGAGTATAAACATCAACTCTAGGTTCCCAGAGTGTGAACCGGAGTATAAACACTAACTCCACTTTCCCAGAGTGCGAGTTGGAGTATAAACATCAACTCTAGGTTCCCAGAGTGCGAACCGGAGTATAAACACTAACTTCACTTTCCCAGAGTGCGAATTGGAGTATAAACATCAAATCCATCGTTCCCAGAGTGTGAACAAATTCCTAAAAAGCCCAAATAGATGTGATTGACCATCTATCGGCTGACTCCAAGTTCCCAGAGCGTGAATTGGAGTACAAACATCAAATCCATCATTCCCATAGTGTGAACGGACTCCTAAAAAGCCCAAATAGATGTGACTGACCATCTATCGGCTAACTCCAAATTCCCAGAGCATGAATTGGAGTGTAAACATCGATTCCAGGTTCCCGAAGTGCGAACCAAAATACAAATGCTAACTCCAGATTCCCAAAGCGCGAGTCGGAGTATAAACATCAATTCCAGGTTCCCGTAGTGCGAACCGAAACATCAATGCTAACTCCAGCTTCCCAGAGCGTGCAGTGGAGTATAAACATAAATTCCAGGTTCCCGGAACGCGAACCAAAAATATAAATGTCGACTCCAAATTCCCAAAGTGTGAATTGGAGTACAAATACCAAGTCAAAGTTTCTGGAGTGCGAACTGTGTTACAAACATCAATAACTCTCAAATTTCCGGAGTGCGAACAAGATTATCAATCACCGATTATCCTAAGTCCTTGGAGTGTGGACATATGTTCAAGATTTGCAATAGGTGCGATCGACCACCGAAATACAAATGTCGTTCCCCGGAACTGGGGGCAAAAAGCTTAAGTCTTAATCGCTAACCGAAGCGATACAATGTCCAAAATTCAACTCATTCATCAATCACGACATGTGATCGAGTTTTTTCAGACTTGGCAAATAAAACGAACTCAACTTGAAGGTAGAAGCACCACAAGTGCACTGGACGGAAAGTCGAGTACTACAAATACGTAAGCACAAAAGAAATGAAAGTTAAAGCAAAGAAACTAAATGTCATTTCAACTAACTGTATGTGAAGATTCATGTACAAGTTATTCCAAAAATTATTACTAGCAGGGGGTCGAGCCTGCATCCATACACGGCCTATAAAAAGAAAAATAAAAGCAACTTCTTAACTGCCAAAAATGCGCAAAAGGGGGCTTATCCAATTTTTCTTCTTCGGCCTCAATGTCTGGTATTTCAAGTCTGGGAGGAGTCAAACTCTGAGTTCCTAGTGGCTGCGAGCTTGAAGTTTCCATAACTAGCTAACTCACAAGAAATCATCATTAGACGACAAAGCTTCGAAGTCCAATTATAACGATCGTCATCGCTGACCATCATAACCGTACTATTAAAATGCTGGCAATCGATCTGGATTAAAGTTGTTATGGTTCCATCGACGAGCCTTGAAAAGTAGTCAAGTATGCAGTTTAACTATCAAGTCCAGATAGGCAAGAATGAATTTCGTCGAAGTCATGCTATCGAGAGTTCAAATTTTCATATCCATCATGACACGGATTCGAATTGATCACTAAAGGCTTGTTCGAATCCATCAGGATACATGTTCGAATCGATCCCAGGGGCACGCTTCGAATCAATTGACAAGTTCGAATTCGTATCGATTAAAGAAAGATGACTTCGAATCGATCCTTGATTGCCTGGTTCGTATCGATCAGGAAGGACTCAGCTTTACATTGCTCACGTTCGAATCGATACTTTTCGTATCGAACATAAAGGTAATATTTGTATCAACCTAAAGCCGAGGACTTCGAAACAACCAATTACTTATTTTTCGTATCGATCATTCCATATCGATACGATCCACTACCATCATAATCGGTACGAACTGCATCACCTCCATTGAAATATTCTAGGGATCGATGCGAAATCCAAGGAGAAATATCACTGCCTTCATCGATTCGAACGCAAGACTCCAGATCGATTCGTTCTTTACCTTTCCATCTGACCAAAGATTTCCATCGGTTCAAAGTGGACAGAGAAAACATCGACTCGAAGTCCATGTTCGCATCAACAAGTTCACAACTCCATCCACTGTACATCGATACGAACAGCGATTTCGTATCCATCATAACTTGTGCACTGCCCATCGATACGAATATCTATTTTGTATCCTTCAGTATATAAACATTAGCATCATTACGGACAACACAACAAAGACCTGTTGGAGTCATTAGCATTGATGCGAATGAGCATTCCGTATCCACCGAATTCTCTATTCACTGATGCAAAGTCAATCTTTCAACCTTCTATATCGATTCAGGAGAGGATCGATACGAAGGAACTTCCTAAAACAACTGACAAACGATTTTACAACTCAAATTTCACATCAATTCAGGAGAGGATCGATACAAGAGGGTAGTCCAAAGCAACCATCAAGCGTTGTTTTAACTCGAATTTCAAATCGGTTCAGGAGAGAATCGATACGAAATTCAATAACAAACTAAACTGACAGCGACTCGTGAACACTCAACGTTAACGAGAGTCAAGTTAACATATATGCATACATGTCGGACTAATATTCGATTTTCAACATTCACAGGGATCAAATACTCATCTCATTACGATTACAATGACAAACAGCTAAGCACTATCATACAGCAATCAGCTATGTCAACGCAAGGTTACAACCTTCGACAAAAGAGCAATGACTGTTCAGAGTGAAGACTGCAGCTTTTCAAAGCACGTCATGTTTCCACAAGACGTACTTTGGGGGGAAAAAGTTATCCCGCTTTTTGGCAAAGCCGTGATACCAAAAGATCGATCGAAAACCAAAGACAGCTCACCTCAAAGATTGGTTATACATTGCTTCGCTATGGATATCGATGAATTTTGTCCGAGTCCAGATTGAGCTACAATCGGTAGGACATGACAAGCAAAGCCATGAAGGCCAACATTTCAAATTTCAAGTCAATCCAAGTTCATATGCTCATGTTATGATCGATTCAATCTAGAGGAAATGACCCAGCTTTCGTATCCATCGTTATGGTTGATTTCGTATCCATCATCAAACTCCGGTTTGAATCGATCAGGTTCCAGCAACTTCGTATCCATCGAAGTGCCCCAGTTCGTATCGATCAAGTTCGAATCCATCGAAGTGCCCGGTTCGACTCGATCTCATTCGAATCCATCGGGAAGCCTCGGTTCCACTAGATCTCATTCGAATCCATCAGCTCCTCCTTATTCGAATCCATTGGCATCTCCCTACTTCGTATCCATCGGCGCATAGCCTAATTCGCATCCATTAACTAAGGCAACGGATACTGCTTCGTATCCATTGTGGAAGCCTCTCTTCGAATCCATCTGGGCAGAGCAATTCGTATCCATCAGGTCACCTTACTTCGTATCCATCAAAGACCTCCAGTTCGCATCGATTGTCTTCGTATCCATTGAGACGCTACGTGGTTCGTATCAATCAAAGAAAGGCTTGTTCATGTCCATCGACCATCAGTAATTCGTGTCCATCAATGACTGTTGTTCGAACCCATGATTGAGGCCTTATTCGAATCCATCAAATCAACAAACCTGGGTGACGTGTCATCCCTCGATACGATCAAGGCGAGATATATAGAGTCGATGCGGTCAATTCGGAGTAAAGACCGGATCGAGGCGAAGATTGCGCTCCATGTCATCACGAAGGCGCGTGCCACCATCGATTCGAAGCAATCGATTCGAACAGGTCGATTTGAACCAAACAGCCTCTACGAAATTCCATTTCGTATCAACTATATCTCAAAATCTACCGATCCAAATGCCATAAAATTTTCACTGGAGATTGCAAACGAGGTAAGGAACGTTGACGCCAAATTTCATCTCGATTGGACATCATCTTGATCGATACGAAATGATTTCGTATCGATCACAGATCGACTCAAAACTTTCTGGAATTGGTCGTGTAGGCCCCCTCACGTTCCAGAGCAAATCTCTCGAAGTTTGAGCGAAGTCTTAGCCTCCTACGCCTATAAATAGAGCCCCAGAGCCTACAGAAGAAGGATCTTTGGATTCTCAAGCGCCCAAACTCTGCCGGATTGATACCTACATCATACTTTTACTGTTGAATTCGAATTTGTAGTTGTATTTTGTTGTTGATTGTTGTACTCGCTTGTAACCATTGAAAGAGAATCAATAAAGTTGCAAAAACTTCACAGTGGACGTAGGCAATACGCCGAACCACTTTAAATTGCTTGTCCACGCATTTACTGTCCTGTTATATGGAGTTTTTGTTAGATAATCCTCATTTTCAATTTATACTCTTCATTATTATCTCTTCAAAAACTTCCGAAGAGTGTTGTGACCAATTTTGGTGCAAACAGAATCTAACCAATTTATTTATAAATTTAAAACGTCCATCTACAAACACTATCAAATTTTAATATCAGATAAAAATAGGATCTAATAAATTATTAACTGATAATATAAATAAAAATTCAAACTTAAAAAAAAAATCAGTTGTTGCAACTTAAAAATAAAATTTAAACTAACAAAAATGATTTCAATGCAAAAATATGGTTAAATATTTCTATAAATTATTTTCTCTGGAACTTGCTAAACATATATAATTTGCAGAAAAACTATTCACGAGCGAAGCCGCGTGACGTAACACTCGTATTTATATAAACTAAGTTCCAGTTAATACTTTTAAGCTTTCTTCTGCAAAGTCAATTACTATTTTCTTTCACAACACTTTTATAAAACGCTAATTTCACATTCAAACTTATTTAAAATTTTACATTTTTACAATTTAAATCCTTTCATTAAATAATTTCCAGAACTCATTTTCAAATAAATCACTAAATTCTAATTTAATTAATCAAATTACTAAAGTCAACTTAAATTAATTACCACTAGAAAAACGGGTTGTTATAGATTTCTCTCCTTAACAAAATTGCGTCCTCGCAATTTTTAATAAGGAGAAGTTTATAACAATAATTATATAAAACTTTATTATTCCAGTTTCACTTTATTTGGATATAGCTCTTTCCATGAGTAAGAATAATTTTATAAAATTTACAATAGCTTCATTAAATAAGTATAACTCATAATTTCTTTTTATATTTAGAAACCAGCATATCTATAATATAACTAAAAATATTTATAATGTACAGGCCAAGCATACAAAAATATATAAAAGCCCATCCCGAACCTCAAATAAAATACACACAACATCCACATTCCAACTAGCAAATAATGTCAGCATCCTACAACATACATCTCAGCAAATTTAACTTTACCCTGCCTGTTTGCACCTATGTATGCATAAAAGAATGTTGTCATGTAGTAGCTGTGTGAGTTACATATTTGCATCTATCTACGCGTAAATTAAGTGCCTGTACGTGTTTTGAATGTGCATGTCATTGTATACAGGTGCGGGTTGTTTTGTGTGTTCAGTGCTGCTTCAACGGGTGCGTAGTAGATCCACAATTTACTTCAAAAATCAGTAAAAATATTAATATTGAATTATGGATAAATTTCCCTTTCTATACAGCTCTCACTTCAGTGATATTTGACCTTAAAAATTTATATTAATATCCAGCAGCTGTGAATTTGCACAACGCTGTAAATTTTGAACAAAACACTATATAATATAATGTAAATCTCCAAGTTCAACCATTTACTTATACTCTTTTATAAACAAAGGTAGGCATGCCCAAAGACACACAGAATAAAATAGGCCATCTAAGCCAAGCCCGAGCAGTATAAGATAAGACGGTGTAGTAGAAAAACTAATGGTAATAAATATGTATATAAGAACACATGAATCATTATAAATAAAAAACAAGTTAACAACAAAGTGAAATACAATTCATGTCCAAGATATTATTTATATATATTTACATACACACACACACACACACACACATATATATATTTACCTTAAAAAGTTTATAAAATCAAATTCTAAAATATCTAGTAATATAAAGAAGTCTACTAATGCTTGAATCCAGATTCCGAATATAAATCCTAAAATAAAGCTCACTACACTGGATAAAGCGAATAAAAACAATACATATATATCTATATTCATCTTTTCTAAACTTAAACATACTAATCTCAGCAAATTTATCATTAGAAGAAGTAAATAAGGGAAAACAAAGTACTTTACCTTGCCATTGTCCATATTTTTGAACAGATTGAGGTAGATGCAGTTGAGCGAAAGCGGACAGAAGGCGTGTTGGAAGAAAAGGCCTCTAAAATACTTTTTTTTAACTACTCTCTCAAATTATGAAGTATGAAGAAGAAAGGTATTGCACAGAGAAATGAAAAACAAACTTTAAGCTGCCATTACTTTCTAAAGCTTACAAATATTTTTTTAAGACTCGATCCGTGTCTTCCTTCATTCAAACTTACTATATATATAGAAGTCTAACCGGTCTATCCAGTAACTACAACTTACATATATCAGTTATATTCTTACAATAATTAAAATGGTGTCACTATCTTTCTTTATGCGCTGCCCGTCCTTTAGTGATGATAGAGAATAAAGTATGATGCATTATGAGATGCTTTCGGCTATTTCTTCATACGTGGATTATTCTTCTTCTGGAGAATTCTTAAAACATCGGTACTTGATTTTGTATCTGTAGTTTTTAGGTAGAAATATGGTTTCTAATCCGTATCTACCATATTTTCTGGATCATATTCTCTTGCTATTTCTGTATTCATAGCTACTGTTGATAAATCTGGACTGCTATTTTCTTCTTCAGAATCAAGTCTGTCATAAATAAGTACGTCTGTTTCGGGGTTGAACATATGGATTGCTGCTGGTAAGGGTAATAAAACCTTTAATTCTATTTCACCCCAAATTTGATATCTGAAACTTTCTGCTTGGAGAACTAAAATTTTCCAATTTGGTGGTGAACTAAGCGTTGTGCTGTGCTGGTGATATTGCCATGGCATATGAGCTCTGAACCAAATAGGTGAACCTTCGTATAACTGAAAATAAGCCTGAAGACTTCTACTAGCGTAAAGTCTTGTATAATCTTTATGTTTAAAGATCGTCATGCGATGGCTAGCTGGTCTAATCCTGTAGTTACTGTCTGATAATAATAATGGTATTGTTGAACTAATACAAACAATAATACCTGGAAATACTCTTAAATATTGTGCTGCAATAAAGTAGAATCGTTCTCCAAATCTTTTTGGAGTATCTGTTGGTGTTGAGTTATGGGATGCTATCCTCGATACAATTCCATGATCGAACATGTCAACAAGTTCATCTAAATTGTTTGGTAATCTGTCAATGTATACCTGTATTCTGAGCATATTTGATCTACGATCTTAAAGTATTTTAAACTGGATTTCTTGAACTATTTCTTCGTAGCATTTCTTTAGTTTAAGCTGTAGTTCTTCCTGATGGTTATTCCAACTGTCGTGCACCATTTTTTCAATCTTGATCTTGATTTCTATATTGAATATTTGTATAATTCTTCCAAGACCAGTGATGGTCGTAGTTTTAAGTGATTACTAAGCTGTTGATGAGATAACGTTTGTGGTCGCTTAGGTAGTTGCCTCCTTGCTTCGTCGCTATCTTCTACTAATTGCTTTATTCTTTGATTCATTAAGTTAAATGTTTCTTGGTTATAGTAAACTTTCTGGAGGTATTCTTCTAAATGCTTGTTTTTATCCATAAGGATATTTTTTTTTTTTGAGCCTTCTGATAGAGGTTTTGTAAGTCGTTCAGCTGTCTAGTTTGGTCGTTGATTATATTATCGGGGGATTGTGGAGTGGATGAGGCCATTTGAGAGTAAGTTTTGTAACAATCTTCTTCGACATAATAGTTTGGGCCGAAAACCCTCTTGGCTTCATTTAAGGCTTCTGAAAGCGTATAAAAACCTTTCCAAACTGGGTTGTAGAAGTTCTGTATTGCTATCTGGACCTGATTATAGTGTTTGAATACTCCCGTATAGTTACCCTTGAAAACTACATAACAAAAATAATTTTTTCCAAGCGGCTTCTGTTGAATTTTGGAGAAGTAACGAGCAACCCAATTACCTAGTTTTTGTTCATTTTTTCTTTGTCTCTACTGTTCTGAGATTCCATAAATGATCTAATAAGCACTGTTGAGAAGGGTCTGTAATTCTGACTAAAGGTTTGAATCTTCTTGGGTCATCATTCCTGTACAAAATAAGAGATGTTTGTCCAAAAGTCATACACGGGGTATTAGCCGTCGTCGTTTGATTATTCGTTTGATTTCTAACTGGAGATTGAGCTGGCGAATTACTCAGGGAGTTACCCACCGAAAATGCTGTTGGTGGCATTTTAGGTGATTGCACCTCTGTTGTTATCAACTGTGAAGTTAATGGAGATTTTTCATCCACCACTTTGTTACTCATCTCAATTATTTCTTTGTCTTTTGTTTTTCTACTCGTTTCTATATTCATGAGATGAATATCCTGCAAATTAGAAAAACTGTTAGCAAAAACTGATAATAATTTTCTTGAAAGAATATCAGCAAGATGATTATTTCTGCCTTTTATATGCTCAAACTGTATAACATAACCATTTCCTTGAATTAAATTCTGTAAATTTAACCATCTTGTTTTGTTAATATTTTTCGAATTTTCATTAGAAATAAACTTAACAATAGCTTCACAGTCTGTTCGAACTGTAAAATCTTTGTTTAGAAAAATTTTAAACTTATCTAAACTGTTTATAAGTGCTTGGATTTCATAATCTAATGAAGTCCAACTGCTAACTGTATTAAAATTACCACTTGCATAAGCAGCAATTTTTTCTATTGTCTTACTGTTATATTTAGAAGGCTTGCATTTGAGGACTGCTCCCCAACCTTCCTTACAACCATCACATTCTATAATAATATAATCTGTTTCTAATGGTAACTCTAAAGGTTTAGCTTTTTTAATTTTCTGTACCAGTTTTATATCTTTTGTATTAAATCGTATTTCGCCATTTTTTGATATCTTGCCATACAATGGTCCTACTAACTTGGCTAGATGTGAAACAAATTTTCTTGCATAATTAACTAGTCCTAAAAATGCTTGAATTTTCTTTTTACTTTCTAATCTATCTGGAAATTCATGTATTTTTTGTGAAATATGTGGCTGAAGTTCTACTTTACCATCCCCTATTTCTAATCCTAAAAATGAAAATTTTCTTTTAAATAATTCCATTTTCCTTTTAGAAACAACTAACCCATTCTCTTCTATTTCTTGAAATATTGTTTTGAAATGTTGTTGATGTTCTTGTATACTTTTGCTTGCAACTAAGATATCATCAATATAAACTAAACAAAAATCATACTTCTTAAAAATACTGTCCATAAATTTTTGAAATAATGCTGGAGCCGTTTTTAATCCAAAGCTAAGAAAAATTCCATTCGAAATGCCCTTCTGAACACATAAAGGCTGTCCTTGGTTTAAATTTTCCTCTAATTTGAGCTGATTGTAACCGGATTTCAAATCAAACTTGCTAAATATACGTTTATCTTGAATAAGATTAATTAATGTATCTTTATTAGGAATATTATATCCATCGTCTTCAGTATTATCATTTAATCGTTTATAATTATAAACTATTCTAGGTTTTCCTCTCTTTTGCTCAGAATGATCTCTGACCAAAAAAGCTGTTGATCTATGTTTCGAATCCGATCTTCTAATCAAATTTTGTTTTAACATTTCATCTATCTGTTCTTTAAATTCTTTGACATCAGCTGGTGAATAATCAATATTTGTTAATTTTATAGTAATTTCTGGATTAATAATCTTAATTTTACAAATGTGGTTTACTTTGTTTTTGGTAACATCGTCATCGATAAATCCTAGTTTTTCTAGTTTAGAGATAATTCGATGGGGAATAAATTTTACTTCCTTTCCTTTTTCAAGTTCTCTAATTGTTTCAAATGTTAAAATTGCCAAAGCATTTTTTATTTCTTTTTGTATTGGTAAATTCTGTTTATTTTGTTTATCATGTTGTAAAAAATCTAATTCACCCAGTCCACCACGCTTTCGAGCGAGCTCTGATGTATAAGTATGATAATTTGTTGGTAAAGTGTAATTATATTTACTAAAAGTGATGCTATTTTTGGAAATAGCAATGTTGCCTCTATAATTTAAAATAAAGTTTAAACCTAATAAAAATTCAATGCTTTTAATTTCTTTGGGTGTAAGTGTACATTGTCCTAATTCATATTTTGAACTGTAATTTCCTACAAAATCTTTAAACTGAATCATAAATTCATCTGGTAATTTATGTGTTAGTGTCATTAAACTTTGATTAGTTGTTTTAGAGGTAATCACATAATTTAATGGTGTATGAAATTGTGAAGGGACTAAAGAGTGGGCGATTAAGCTTTTAGTGCTTCCTGTATCTATGATAGCTATAGTGTCTATAAAATTATTTTGGTCAAACCAGATTCTACAAGTTATTGTAAGTAAGGATGTGTTATATTTGTTTATATTGACAGATAATTCTGTATTTTCTTCTATCATGTTATTAAGATGTTCGATGTTGCTTTCAATTTCGTTAGATCCCTTTTCTTTAGAAATAGCACCTAATTCATGTAAGTTATAAACGTTTTCTTTTAAAGTCTGTATTTCTTTCTTAAAAATATCGACTTTTAATTGTAATAACTTAATTTGTGCATCATGTTTATCAAGTATTTCTTGAAAAATATTCTTTTCATTGACAGGTTGTCTTTTAACTATTAAATCTTGATTAAAATGCGTTTTAGCACACAAAAAGCAAATTTCAATAAAACAATTATCACATTGAAATCGTTTATAAATCTCTGGATATTTATTACAAAGTAAACATGGAATGTGATCATTACCTCTTTGTTGAATCCAAATATGTCACAACTTTTATTGTCTGTGTTCATTAATGTGTAAGAAATACTATTTTGAGAAGAACTAGTTTCTCCTTCATTGTCAGAAATAATACTGTAAATAGAATCATTGTCGTTAAAATCTTCTTCATTAACGGATTTTATTTCATATTCATTTAATTCATCAACTAAATTAGCTCTGTATTTATTGTTCTTTCTGTTAGGGCATCTGTTAGCTAAGTGGTTTGGATCACCACAAATGAAACATGTACATTTCCTATTCGGCTTTGCTTTTTTAATATATCTATCTCTTTTTCGTTTATCAAACTGTTTAGATTTTTGTAAATATTTTCTAGGCTTATAATATCCATAGGCCTGTGGTGTATATATGGCTGTTTTACAAAATGCCCATGCTTGCCTACAAATCTGGCCTTGTAGTGTTGCTTCTCTACAGCGTTTTTCTAACACATGGAAAACAAACATAATTCTAGGACCTATCCCTAGTTTTGGTGTTTTTCCATATTGTTCATTCCAATCTTTTTCTAGTTGTCTACCTAAATCACCTGGTAGTTTAGAAAAATATTTATTACATAGATCTTCTTCCATTGCTTTTCTCGTTTGTGCTAACGTTACAGCAAAATCTTGAGAAAATTCTTTGATTTATTTAAAATCTCTAATACTTAATTGTTCTAAATTTCTTATGGCTGTTTCTTGCATTAACGTTCCACCTTTACCTGGATCATTACCTAGTAAAAGTAATTTAATAAAACTTGTAAAGTTATATGGGTCATTTCCCATAGCTTTTTTTCTGTAATTAGAGCCGGGTTATCAGTTTTCCTACTCTAGTAAATACCAAATGCTAATGGACCTAGAGTTGTCTCTAAGACTGCCCACATGTCCATTTCTGGTTTTCTAGTTGTTTCCCAATAACGCACTACATTTTATTCCTAAACTAGTATTTCTTCAGGCCCTAGATGAGGAGACTGGTTTTCTAAAAGTAGCATGTTATGGCTGTATAATTTTCCGTTATGGTTTTCTAGTACCTTTACCTATATATGGACTTTCTTTATGTTCGTAATCTATCTTCACCCAAGGTTCTCTCTGAAGTGGTCCTTCAGTAAATTGTTCGCTTGATTCATTTTCAAATCTACTACGTTTATTAGATGGAACCATAGCTTGATCCATAAAATGGGTTTCTATGAAGAAATCACTTAATGGGATTTGTTTATTGAGAATATCTTCTATTAATGGTATATTATAGTATTTAGATAAAGCTATGAAGGCATCTTCGTAAGTCATGCTTAATTCTGTAATGCAACTAATATCATATCATCTGTTTCGTCTCTAATGTTTTCGACTGTAATTTTTCTGTTAATAATTTCACTTAAAGTTTTCTTAGTTTCCGTTTTAAAGGTTTCTTCTAAATTGTTTTCTTTATAATCTTCTTCTTCTATTAAATAACCTAAAATATCCATATCTTCTTCTATATCTGTATCATAATGATCATAAATTGGTTCTTTATCGACATAAAGAAAGATAGTGACACCATTTTAATTATTGTAAGAATATAACTGATATATGTAAGTTGAAGTTACCGGATAGACCGGTTAAACTTCTATATATATAGTAAGTTTGTATGAAGGAAGACACAGATCGAGTCTTTAAAAAATATTTGTAAGCTTTAGAAAGTAATGGCAGCTTAAAGTTTGTTTTCATTTCTCTGTGCAATACCTTTCTTCTTCATACTTCATAATTTGAGAGAGTAGTTAAAAAAAAGTATTTTAGAGACCTTTTCCTCCAACACGCCTTCTGTCCGCTTTCGCTCAACTGCATCTACCTCAATCTGTTCAAAAATATGGATGATGGCAAGGTAAAGTACTTTGTTTTCCCTTATTTACTTCTTCTTATGCTAAATTTTCTGAGATTAATATGTTTAAGTTTAGAAAAGATGAATATAGATATATATGTATTGTTTTTATTCGCTTTATCCAGTTTAGTGAGCTTTATTTCAGGATTTATATTCGGAATCTGGATTCAAGCATTAGTAGACTTCTTCATATTACTAGATATTTTAGAATTTTATTTTATAAACTTTTTAAGGTAATATATATATATATATATATATATATATATATATTCAGTGCATATTGTATCTAGTCTAACATGCACGTGTAACAAGTTTGATACAGTTCTTCAGGGTTGTACTAAATTTAAGTCCAAATTTATATTATTATCAGAAGCTTTCTTATATGCACACAAGTCAATATACATTGACAACATCATTTACAGCTTGTACTAAATGAAAGTATACGCCATCTTACATTTGGTTCAAATATAAATATACATGTTAGAATTTGAAAATATCCAACGATATTTAACTAGTTCATTAGCATGAATAACTGCATAAAGAAACAACAAGGTCAGGAAACAACGAAGAGGCAATAATGAAAAAAAACATTACAAGGAAAGAGGCATTTTTCAACGTCCGAAAAACCGTCACCGCTGCCGGAGGCCGCCGAAAGCCGTCGGAAAATGCAGTAGGAAAATAAGACGTCGGGGTGCAGTATTTCCGATAGCTTCCGACACATCTCGCCGTTCGTATTTTCGATGGCTTCCGAGGGATTCCGACACTTGTCGGAAGCAGTCGGAAACCATTGGAAAAATTGATCTGAAAGAAGTCGAAAACCGTTGGAAAAAATATAACCTGAAAGCCGTCGGAAGCCATCGAAAATATGCTGCAGTTTTTTTTATATTTCTCCTGCAATATAGCCTTCCATCCACATTTCCCATACAAACACTATTCCACCAATACTGCAGAATCCAATATATAATATTCCAACCAAATATCAAAAATAAACTATACACAACTCACCAAACAAAAAAGTATATAAAATTAAATCAAAACACATAATTTTACAACAAAACAGCTAAGTGTATCATAACATAGTACATAACTCAACAACTACCTCCACCATCTACCAAATTATACAAAACGGAAAGAAATAACATACCGACCAAAGCAATTAATCAATCTTCTCCAAAACTAGAGCCGGCAGACGAAGAGAAGCGGCCACCATACTACTGCATGTACTCGGCGATACGCTGGTCTAACAACTGTGTGGTCTCTATAACCTGCCGACGGTTCTGCTCCACCAGTTGCACCACTCTAGCCCGCAAATCTTCGATCTCTGCTAGATTGATCTGAGCTTTAGTCTACCTACCCCGTCTCTGACTGCTGTCCTGTAATAAATATTTAATTTAGCCGTGTGATCTCTGTAAGTGTATGTGCAGGTATGTGAATGATTAGCAGTGTGATAGTGTTATTAATTTAGTTTATGCATGTTTATGTAAGTGTATGGCATGTTGATAACATCTTAGATTGTGGTAACACCAAATAACTACAGTGACAAGATTATTGATTTATATTTTGAAATACTATAACTTTGGAAAATTTTAGCATAAGTAAAGTAACTATAGGGAAGGATGAGAGTAATAAATTTAAAATTACTCTGTTTTCTATCTCTTAAATGATAGGAAGTTGGCCAATTTATAGATACGAACAGTTGTGTCACCCAGCAAAGGGATAACTATTTTGAAAAGAAATGACTAATTTCAAAAATTGGTCTGTAAATTGGTTAAGGAGGGCCACGCGACTAAACCATGAAACTATAGACTAAATGAGGCTGACAATGTATTGGACAAATATCAACCATTACAAAACATTGTTTTGTATTTTAACAAATTACTCATCATTTGAACTTAGAATTTACACATATTAGATGATGGGAAAAAACATTAATTGATGTAGTTCCCATAGCATAAACCGTCATTTTGATACCTGAAACACTGAAGGCCTTTATTTACAAATTATTGCAGCCATATGTAATCTACTCTAGTAAAGTATCTGTACTTCATATTTGTATGTTCATTTATACTTGTTAATCAAGATACTAGTCCTAAAATGAAGCAAAAATTAGCAATAAAATAATTTATGTCGATGCAAAATAATTTTATCCTTGTATTATTTTATTTCAAAATAAATGTACAAGTACTCGTTCAGTTTATATATTTTCATTCAAAAATCATTTATTACTTGAGTATTTCCCAAAATGAATCCACATGTTACATTAGTCGCTAATAAATAAATATAAATATGTCGTTAGAAGCACCTAAGGCTTTTATGGAAAAGTTACTCTATTTCAAAACTTTGTTCATTACCATTTTGCAGCATTGAATTTCTTCATGTTATTTAATGCAATAAAATCAAAGCTACAATAATTTACTCGTTAATGAAGTTCTAACCATTACTTATATATAATGCATACATTTGAAAATATGTTTTTTAGCCGTTTTTAAATTGTGATTCAACCATTTATTAACAAAAATAATAGTACGTTATATTACGATATATCACTGCTTTTGATCTCTTTAACAGTAAATGTGACAAATTTATGCATGTGTGCAGCATGTATCAGGCAAACTAAATTAAATAACATGTCTTTTTCGTTATTTTTGTTGAAACGACATTCAAGTAACGAATTAATATATTTTGGTAATGCATAATGCTTTCATAACGAAGTGACTCAAAACCAATGTACTAAATTTGAAAACTTACATGATACCCAATATATTATTTACTTACCACTTGATTGCCAAATCTGTATCGTCTGCCATGCTCCGATGGATCCATAACTGACTTAAAAATAACATCCTCCTCATCCGTCTTCAGTTGATCTCGACCCGTATCAGCAAGGGCGCTACTCCGTAAACTTTTCCTACATTAACAAATTAATATCATCATATCTTATTTCATTATATTTTAACAAGTAGAACAATTACTAATACTTCATAAATGAAATATGCTTACATGGCACTTGCTGGATTTATCGCCGTGCCATGTATATGAAACTGTCCCGTCCGGATTTACATGCTCGACAGCATGCGTACGAGTAAACACGTCCATATAGCCCACAGGACCATGCGCCTCAGCTTCCTGAAATTCATTTTTACATACAATTATTGTATATTTAAAATTATATAGCACAAACTATTTACAATTTGCATTCAGTAAATTTACCAACTCCTTCCGATACTGCTGAAATGACTTCGACCCTCCGCGATGAGTGACGGGATTTTTATTTCTGTTTGCAGAGTTTCTTTCCGATTCTGCATGTATATTCAAAATTTGATACATTATTTATCGATCATGTATTTTTTGATATTTACTACGAGTCAAATAATTTTTAAAAAATTAGTATACTTGCCTTCGTCTCGTCGGTTTCCCCGTATCCCAACCATGCTTGCCATATGCTCTTCCCTATCCAACGTGGTTTCTTACCTGATTTCTTGATTTCAGATATCGAGTCCCTATAGTTTTTACGCATCTTCTTCATCCAATATTCTCGTGCCAACTGCATATCGTCTGTCTGAATGTCTATCTCAGTCTGTGTTTCACGATAAAAAGAAAAAAGAATATCAAATTATAAACGATAAACAGTAAAAAAACGACAAAAACGAATTAGAAATGGAAAACAGAAAAATATACTTACTAGGCCATCCTGCCAAATACACTCTACTATGTGGGGACGGATGTTATCCCACTTCGGCCAACACACACTCATCCTACTCCGTTAAGAAGATCTAGAAACATCCGACACAACCTTCGAGGCATGTAGATCGAACCCACTATTTTTAAATATGATACAGATAAGTACGTACGTATATAAAAAAAATAAGATGCCGAATAAAATTTAATTCTTACCCCTCTACTCTAGGTACTAAAGAAACTACAGGACGCTGTGATGCGTGCGAAGGACCACTACCATCGCCTCCTGAAGGTCAAAAAGAGCTCCTACCTCTAGATGACATTACGATAAACCTATGACATATATATACATCATTTCAAAAGAGAATAATAACATGATAATGCAATATATTTCATACGTAAATGACATCAACGGTATAAATTGCTAAATTAATGACTGAAATGGAAATAGAAATGGAAGTGTGTTATACCTGATTCATAATGGGTCTCATGTTCCAACGATAAGCAGATTACATTGCATTTTTAATAAAAATTGCTAAATAAATGACAAACGAAAATGACATAAAACATGTAAACAATGGTAAACGTACAGATTTGATTTCATAGTTACATTAATTTCATAAAACATCAAGAATTCAACATAGTTACATCAATTGCAAAAAAATCAAATTCGGATTTTTATCAATCATCATCGTCTTCTGATTCAGATTCGGTCTCGTTTTTTACGAAATTTTCCTCTGCACTGTCAAAAGCTTGTACCAAAACATTTAATTCATCGATCAAAAGACCAAAATCTATATGATCGTCTGTAATTATTATTTCGTAATTTTCCTCAAGATCTGCCTGATAAGCTTGTTCGTCTGAATCTTCACCGCAATGTATTCTGCGATTACTAACAGCTGAGTGCCGCTTTTGCAACCATCCCAAATAGGCTTCTTAGCAGCATCTAGTAAATCATAAATATTTTTACTTCAATATTTAGTTCTTCAACATTTCCATCGTCGTCGTCAACTTGAACCATAGGAAACATTGATCGTGCTGCATCTACGACCATATTTTCTATACGGGTTGTCGTAACTACTTCGTTAACGACACTTTCAGACTCTACAGAAGTATTTGCTACAACTTCTCCATGTCGATCCCAAACATAATACTTGGGTAAGAAACCGTTTTGGCACAAATGAACTTTCATAATATCTGGTAACAAATACTTCAAATGTCTACACCTACTACACGGACAATGAATTTCTGGATCGTTTTCGCTATTACTTAAAGCGAATTCAACAAATACGTTTATACCATTATAAAAATGTTCTTTTGTTGAGCCTCTCAGTCCTTTTCTTCAGTACATCCATCTCCTCCGATCAACAAAATAATCAATCATTTTTTCTATTAGAGAAAATGAGTCACAAGTTCAAAATTTAATATTTATTTTCAAGAATACAGATTTGGAAAAGATCATTTTCATGGTCGTATAATATTTGAATTTAAAGAACTATTTCACAAATGAAAAAATATTTTCAAATATGACACATTTTATTTTTTAATGTATCAATACAAAATTTTGTATAAAAAGATATTTTTTTTCCATGGTCAGGCATCCTACTTTCCATTACAAACGCAGTAAGCATTTATATTTCATATATTACTTCGTCTCAAACGATTCAACAAAATTTTGGCAGCATTTCCCTTTTGTTTCCTGCATTGTACACACATGCGTGTACGCGGGAAATAAAAAAGAAAAGTTAGGCCGAAATTTTATAAACCGCTAGAGACAAAGTAGTATACAAAATGTAAATGCGTACTGTGTTCATAACTTGTCCAATACAGGGACAAATCCAACAAACATTGTACCAGATGAATATAATGGTCGTTTTTTTTAAAGAAAAACGACGATTTATATAATGATCATGTACAACACTCGTCAAACGGGGCCAAAAACCCTCCGAGGGACATTAGTTAATTAAATGTGCGCATTTTATGAAAAAATACAGTTTTACAAACTATATACACACGCAATCACAAATTATACATACTCTTTAAAATTTCATGATAACATATGAACAAGGTATACCATGGGATGTAGTAAACCATTATTACGCAATTGGAAAATATTGCAATCACTAATTAGCTCTAATTTATCATCTTATGCAAATCAAGATTAAGGGCAAAAATCACTATTATACTTGCAAACGCTAATTAGCTTTAATCACTATTATACTTGAGAACGAGAACAATAGAGTTTGCTTAGACAGCCGTGGAGGATCCGGAAGCTTGAAATTGGAGATTGAAAGCTTGTAGGAGGGATTTAGGGGTTTTTGATAAAAAAAATTGTGCTGCAAAATAAGGAAGAAGAAGGCTCGGCTGGGCCTGTAATTCGCGAATTTCCGACGGGTTCCGAAGGCCGCCGACGGCCCGTCGGAAGCCGTCGGAAATTAGCCGTCGCTATGTGCTGTCGGAATATTAGCTTTTTTTAGTAGTGAAAGTAGCAACAAAAAAACAAAACCAAATTAGTTATTGTAACGACCCTAGATTTTGGCCACGTTTATTCTAATAAATGTTTAATCTAATTTAAATAAAATGTAAACTGATCATATTAAATGAATATGACTTTGGAAATATTTACCATTTGTTCATATGGATTGGTATTTTAAAAGGGAAATCGAACTCTGGAAATTTAAAATTACAAATCTCTTGATAATATTTACGATAAAATTTATCTTATATAATTTAATCAAAATACTTTACTTCGTTTATATTTAGTATAAAATAATACATATGGATAAATATGTTTGGAAGTCTAAATTAAAGTTTGTTAACAATATTTTAATGAAATTTACTTTATATAATTAAATTAAAAGGTTTTACATTGCTAATATTTGATAAACATATACATATGAATATTAATGTTTAAAATTTAAAATAAATCTCTTTATAATATTTATCTTATACCATTAAATTGAAATACTTTCTTTTGTTAACATTTGATAGAAATATCTATAAATGATAATGTTTAAAATTAAAAATCTAATCCTAGCAATATAAAATAATAAATGTAAAATGTAAGTCAAACATATGAATGTAATTTAAAAATTGATAATTAGAATATAAGATATAAATATAAGTAAGTAAAACTTATGAAATATAATTTAAATATTGAAGGCTAAAATACAAAATAAAAATAAAAATAATAGCCAAATGAATAAGTTTATAAATAAAATATGAAAGTAAGCAATTAAGTAAAAGAATAAAACACTTAGCAATGTAATATGAAATGAACAAAGTTATATATATATATATATATATATATATATAGTTGTACTCACCAAAAATCAAAGTCAGGCTGCACTAAAAAAATAACTAAAATATATAAATATGAACAAGCTTCTTTAATAAGACAAGCTTTGAATGAACATACTTACCAAACTAATCAGGCTGAAAATTTTAAGAGACAAAAATATAATAAGTACAAATGTGATAATAAAACAAGACAAAATCAATTAATGAAGCCACAAAACAAATCTTTTCAGCCTACAATGTATGAAAAAATCTCTGGTAAACAAAAGAGAAAAATATATTTCTAGTACATAAAAAAATCTTACATCATGTCTTCAGCCGTATACTCTTTGATATATATCACATCCCTATCTCATTTCGTTCATAAGATTAAAATTCAAACTAAGGAAGTTGAAGTCTGGAAGCATAATATCAGGCTGTGATCATCTGGAAACAAGACTGTCCTTCTCAACCCAAGTGTGTTCTGTTAATTTAAATTCAGGTGAGTAAACTAAATTCCTAAAACTTAAAGTTAAACCAAACACTTATGATGATTTTATGATCTTGTGATATATGTGTACTTTGACATATGATTCTGTAAGTTGTATATAGTTCTCTGTTAAGTGGATACAGGATAAAATTTTGGATCAAACTTAAGGTCAATTGATGCTAAATCATATTAGGATTTAAATTACCGACCAAACAAGATATTGAATTTAAAACCAAGATTTGTAAACTAGTTCAAACATCTCTGTAAAGTATGATACTGTAACATAGTTCACAGTGAATCAAGAAATTTATTGATAAATCCATGTGTTACAAGAAGTTGATTCAAGATTTTATTTGGAATCCTTAATGGAATTGATGATTTTTAAAACGAAAATAAAGATTTTTAGGTTTGTAATTAAGGTGCAGTTTGGTTATGAACAAAGTTTGCATTTTTGTCAATTTCAAGTTTTCAATCCAATTTAAGATGTTGAAATTTGAATTGAAGTAAGTATTAACATTGTGAATCATGAGAAAATTATCAGAAGATTTTTCGAATGTATAAATTAAACGAACGAACTTAATTTAGGGTTTAGTTCGAGTTTCAGGTCCTGTTTATAAATGAGGCGTGTGGGACTTCTTCACGCGACCGAGTGTTACGAATTCATGGTGGAAGATGGGTTGTCGTGTCATCGTGGTGTGGCAGATGTTTTGAGGTCTCCGGTGGTTGGGGTTGGAGGATTTCGGTGATTTTAGGTTGAACGTTCGAGCTTGAGTTCATGTTTCAGGTGATATTTTGATTTCGACTCTTTGTCGAAATTCTGGGTTTCGATCTTGGGGGAGGAGTGAAATTGTGGTTTGTGGGCGCTGGCGAGGGCCGCCAGAGGTGCACCGAACCACCGTGCACGTGCACGGTGGCGATGAAGGTGGGTTTTTGTATTTCGGTTGACGTGGGTGTGCTTCGTGTCGTGTTTGGGTTTTCTTCGGTAGTTGCCTCGAGTCGAACGCAAGCCAGTTGTTGAATACCTGATGTTCATTTATACCTAAACGTTTAACAACTTACGGAAAGAAAAAAAAAAGAGGGGAGAAGAAGAAGGACGCGTCCAGGGGCAGCTCGGGAAATTTAAGGCAAGAACTCGAAGTAGCACGCGAGTTCTAACAGGTAGGCTCTCGGGTTCTAGCTGCTGAGCTTAAAATAATATATAAGTGCTATGTTTAACAAAATTAGTTAAACATTAATGCAAGTTTAATTAGGAAATTAATGTTTTATAATGTTTTAACCTCTTAGCGTCTATTTTATTAAGTAATTAAAATTAGGTATAAGGTTATCTAATAATTAAGTTTGGAGTTAATATTATAATTGATTTTCAAAAATTTAAAGGAAGACTTTTGAATGTTTATATATAAATTATTTTAGAAAGAAATTAAGAACAATTACCTTTAAATCGTAATTAGCGATAGATTGATTATTTTTGGGAAGTGGTTGGGAGTAATCACTTTATAATCAGAGATCGAGTAAATAATTAAGAGAAGGGGAAAATTTGGAATTAATTACTTAAAGTCAATTTATGAATGATTAAAAGCTAATTAAATGATTAAATTAATTAAGAATAAATAAATGGTTAAGTAAGTAATTAGCAGTAACTAAATGGGTAATTAAGTTTGATTAATAATCAAGATTATTAATTAAATGGTTAATTAAAGTAAATAACCGGGTTAAGAGATAATTAAGTAATTGATAGTATGAAATAAAATAATTATGTAATTAAGACTTAATAGTTGATTAAGGAATGATTTATTAGACAATTTGAAATGAAATAGGTAATCGATAGTTAATTAATGATTAATTAAAAAGAGTTAAGTGATTAACTCTCAGGTAATTAATTCGAAATTGAATTAATTACAAATATGATTTAAAGGTAATTGCTTATGGGCTGTTGGGTTGAATATCTAATTGTGATATTTATGTGATGATATTCTGTGGTGCTCTGTGATATGTTGTATTATATCTATGATGCTTGTATATGTTTTATCTTTGATAAATGCTATGTTAATTCAATTGTTGAATTTAAATTATTTAAACTGTTTAAGTTAATTAGACAACTTGTCCCTTTAAAATGGCGTTTGGATTTGATGAGACCGGGATCGGAAGAATCAAATTTGATTCCCCGAAAACCACATCGATCCAATTTAAACGTTAGGTCGTGAATCCTGAAATGAAGATCAAGATGGTGTTTTCAGAATGCAAGGATTATCGTCGTTGACTCTGAGGGTGATTCCAAAATGAGTGTGACGAGATAATGCCTTCGGTTTTGTTCGAACCCGGAACGAACTTGTATGGATTGGATGCTTTCATCACATCGTCAGGCGGACGATGAGCATTCTAAGAAAATATGTTTTGTAAACGTAATCGCAGCCTCAAGCCTCATCAACCGGGAATGGCTAAAACAGGGGAGATGCAGCAATGTTAGGTGGGTTATGCCCAAGCAGGACAAGATATTTCCCCTGTCTAGATGTCCCTTTTTATTTCGGCTGTGTGGACGGTTGCTAGCTACAACTGCGAGGTTTATCTTGTTCGGGACTGTTCAGTAAGGAATGGTTCCGGCCTTGTGTTGTAGGGGGTCGGGAGTGATCCTCGGTACGGTGATCTAGGCCCCGTACTGTGACGGGCGGTACCCCAGTAGCCCTGCCATTGTTGGAAATCCATTTTCCCTAAGAGACCCTACGGTTTTGATTTGTATTACCCACTTTTATGGCTAGTAGCTGGAATTTAATAGATGTAACAATTTCGGCTATTTTCTATTTACTTGAAAACCCTAGACACTATTATAATATCACTGGATTTCCTATGAAATGTTTTGGTTAGCGTAAGGTAAAAACTTACCCGTATTTATTTGTGGGGAGTCTTACGTGATACCTTTATTTTCAAATGATTTCAAAATTAAACAACCTTAAACCGTTTACTCATACCAGACCCATGTCTGACCCGGAGTTTATATTTTGTTTTTCATAAACTCTTGGGTACTCAAATTTTTTTGAGTAGCCAAGTGATAGGTCCTGGACTTTGATTTTCTGGAGGAGCATGGAGCAGGAGATTTCAGACGTATATAGCTATATATATGTAGTTCCGCTGTGTTAGTTGATGTGTACTGTATCTCTAATGTATATAGTGATAGATGTATGCATGATTGTCATATGTATATTGATATTGTATAACTCTGATATATGTAAAAACTATGTAAAAGTTATATGATATATTATATTTTTTTCCGTTCCGCTGTGAGATTCTGATGTTGTTGTTCTTTCTTTCCTTTCTTTTCTATTTCTATCCCTTTCTTTCTTAATGATGATACGTCTTTCTGGTAGTAGAGGGGTGGGTCGTCACAGTTGGTATCAGAGCATAGGTTGGTGATAACCTTGGCTCTGGTAGGAATTACTCATAAAATAGAGTTTGTAGAACTCTAAAATGAGTTTGAGTGTATTAATAGATATGAGCGTGTATTTGTTAGTGAATATAAAATTGTTTTTGTATTGTGTTGACTTATCTGTTGAGTGTTTATGGATTCTGGTCGATGTGTGGGATGCCATTTCATCGATAGGGATTCCTAAACTCTTAAACAAGATTTACTGACACGGTATTGTTTTTAAAAGTAGGGTAAATGAAATAATCCAAAATTATATTTTGATATAAAAGAAATATTTTTCTGAAATTATTATATATTTGGATGATTGGGTGTTAATACTATAATTGAATAAAAATATTCAAATTTGAATGGTTTATAACCAAATTAAATTATCTAAGTATGGTTTAAATAAAAAGGAATATAACTAAAATTTGATTAAACAGAATTTAAGTCCCGGAAATTTGAAGAATTTAAACAAAAGGATTTGGGAATTTAAAATCTTGGGAATGTTTGAAAATGTGTTTTTCCAAAGATTTAAAGGCAATGATGGAGTATTGCTTTGGGAAAAATATGATTTAATGGAAATTATTTGGAAAGAATTTGTGAAAATAAGGAAGCATTGAACTCACTTCATTCGCTGGAAAATAATCCTGATGATGATGGCCACATCATCAGTATTCATTTTCAAGTTTCTAAAGTAATGAATTGCTACCGGGATAGTTGGTCATGATAAATTGTTTGGGCTTATTGGGTATACAAGTTGTTTTAGAAAAAAAAATTTAAATTTTTTTTTTTTGTAAAAACAAGTGTTTGGAATTTGGAAATTTGATTTGACACCAAGTGGGTAAGTGTAGTTATCCTTTCAAAAATGGTTTTGGGAATAAAAACCGGGCAAATTGAATTCTAAGAAATTCTATTTAGATAACGTGAAAAGTTTGAATGAATCAACTATTGAGCTTATAAAGTAAAGTTGATATTTATAAGATGAAATTGGGAATTTTAATCCCGGAAATAAAATTTAACTTAAGTAAATGAAAATAAGAAAACATATTGAAGCTTAACCTGAGATAAGTTAAGTGGAATTGAAGTTCAAAATGAACTTAATTGGATATAAAATTTGAAGGTAAAATGATTGAAATTGTGAGGTGAAAATTTATACCTTAAGATAGTAAGTGTTATATATAATCTGAAATTGTGGTTATAAGATGAAATAACCCAAATGGGTAATATAAGCTGTTAAGTAGATAAATAAGTTTTGAGCTCATATATTGAGAAATAAATTTAAAGAATGGCAAGTGGCTAAATTTAACTGAAGTTGAGTTGGAATAAGACTGAAATTAAATAAATGCAATCGAGTTATGGGTAAATATTGAATGAAATAAAATTCTTAAGTAAATAAGTGAGTATTGAGTTGGATTAAAATGGAATTGGTGTGAGTTGTAAACAAATCTAATTCCAGCATAAATTGAATGACTTTATAAATAAATTCAATAATGAATAGTTAACATAAATTTAAGAATGGATAAAAGAATAAACTAATCGAATAAATTAGTAAATAGTTGGGATTTGATTAAAGGAAAATCAAATCAAAGATTTAAATGGAAATTGGTGAAATAAAATAAACTTAAGTCGTTAGGTGGAACAGTTTGAAGGAAATAAATGACTTGAGTAAATTGTGAGATGATTATTTAAAACATTGGTTGTCGAGTTTAATAAAATGGTTTGGAATCAAACCTGATTGAAATGAAAGAAAATGCAATGAAAGGATTGTGAATAAACTAATTATGGTGGAGCCAAGTGTAAATTGAGTTGGAATCAATTTGAGATTTGTCATAAAGCATAAGTAATTATTTATTCACAATAGTATTGTTGAATTGCATAAGAAAATGGGTTGTTTGAAGTAAATGAAATTAGATAAATTTTATGAATTATTAGAAGCAAAATAGTACGACTTTGAAACCAATTGAAATGGATATGAGTTTGTTTTGCTCAAATGGATTTATATCTAAGCAAGTAAGTATAAATCACTTTAATTGAAAGAATGATTTGAGAATTGATTAGAATTAATTGTGATAAGGATTGAGACCTTACATATGTGCTTATGAAAATATGTAATGCTAAATAGAGAGACCCTGCCAAAACCTTTCAAAAAAAAATAGCAACAAAACAATTTCAAATTAGGAATTGAAATAAACTAGTGGATGAAACTAATTTAAAACTAATGGTAAAAATCAGTTATAAATGGAAGATAGCCAATAAAATTAAATATTCAGAGTTGAAGCTAAATTGAATTCACATGGAATTAGAAATTCAAATTGGAAATAGGAAGATATAAAGGCTATAGTAGTAGAGTAATAATATAAGAATATGTATAATGTTTATATTAAACTTAAGAAATGAATGGTGAAATTCTTAAGTAAAATTTGATATTGGGAAAAATTTATTCCAAGTGGATAGAATCAAAATAATGTGAATAAAAGAAATTGATATAGTTGATAATCAATGAATATAAATACGTAGGATGTACGTATATTATTTTATTCGCATAACAATTTGATCCAGATTCGAGCACAGAATTTCGAGATAGTTATATGTCGATCCGAGTTAGGATTTTTCACTCGATTTTCGACGACAAACCATGAATTTGGATTTTGATTGATTCTGGGAATTCTCTATCATAGTTGGGACTATGCAAGGAGAATGACAGTTCTGATCAAGAAACCAGTTCTGAGTCCGTACTAGGAAGTCGGGTGGACGATACTAGTTCGGAAGTGAAATTGTGTGATCGAGCGAGTGATCGGATTTGATATTGCGTACGAATGATATATGTACATCGTACGGGCCTGATTATAATAAATATTGAAATTCTGTAAAGAAGTCAATAAATTTGGACAGAGTTAATACTGTAGGATTTCAGTATTGAATTGCCAGAGTGGATATCTGGAATTTATTGTGTATTCCATATATCTCAGGAAATTTGTTCATGGTTCATCATTAGTTGTTGAACCAGTAGTTCAGGAATTTGGAAGTTGAATCAAATTTAACTGTGGTCAGGAATCCAGTTTGGATTGTTGATCATCGAGAGACAAACTCTCGATAATTTTAGGGAAACTTATCCGAATTTGTGTTCAGATAGCTAGTGTTGTTTGTTAGGATAGATTTTTTGGTTGTTTGTTAATATAGGAATGATATGTATGTTTGAATGGTTGGAATAATAGCTTTTAAAATTATCCTTGTTTTTAAATTTCGGGTACGAAATTCTTTTAAGGGGGAAGGAATGTAACGACCCTGGATTTTGGCCCCGTTTATTCTAATAAATGTTTAATCTAATTTAAATAAAATGTAAACTGATCATATTAAATGAATATGACTTTGGAAATATTTACCATTTGTTCATATGGATTGGTATTTTAAAAAGGAAATCGAACTTTGGAAATTTAAAATTACAAATCTCTTGATAATATTTACGATAAAATTTATCTTATATAATTTAATCAAAATACTTTACTTCGTTTATATTTAGTATAAAATAATACATATGGATAAATATGTTTGGAATTCTAAATTAAAGTTTGTTAACAATATTTTAATGAAATTTACCTTCTATAATTAAATTAAAAGGTTTTACATTGCAAACATTTGATAAACATATACATATGAATATTAATGTTTGAAATTTAAAATAAATCTCTTTATAATATTTATCTTATACCATTAAATTGAAATACTTTCTTTTGTTAACATTTGATAGAAATATCTATAAATGATCATGTTTAAAATAAAAAATCTAATCCTAACAATATAAAATAATAAATGTAAAATGTAAGTCAAACATATGAATGTAATTTAAAAATTGATAGTTATAATATAAGATATAAATATAAGTAAGTAAAACTTATGAAATATAATTTAAATGTTGAAGGCTAAAATACAAAATAAAAATAAAAATAATAGCCAAATGAATAAGTTTATAAATAAAATATGAAAGTAAGCAATTAAGTAAAAGAATAAAACACTTAGCAATGTAATATGAAATGAACAAAGTTATATATATAGTTGTACTCACCAAAAATCAAAGTCAGGTTGCACTAAAAAAATAACTAAAATATATAAATATGAACAAGCTTCTTTAATAAGACAAGCTTTGAATGAACATACTCACCAAACTAATCAGGCTGAAAATTTTAAGAGACAAAAATATCATAAGTACAATTGTGATAATAAAACAAGACAAAATCAATTAATGAAGCCATAAAACAAATCTTTTCAGCCTACAATGTATGAAAAAATCTCTGGTAAACAAAAGAGAAAAATATATTTCTAGTACATAAAAAAATCTTACATCATGTCTTCAGCCGTATACTCTTTGATATATATCACATCCCTATCTCATTTCGTTCATAAGATTAAAATTCAAACTAAGGAAGTTGAATTCTGGAAGCATAATATCAGGCTGTGATCATCTGGAAACAAGACTGTCCTTCTCAACCCAAGTGTGTTCTGTTAATTTAAATTCAGGTGAGTAAACTAAATTCCTAAAACTTAAAGTTAAACCAAACACTTATGATGATTTTATGATCTTGTGATATATGTGTACTTTGACATATGATTCTGTAAGTTGTATATAGTTCTCTGTTAAGTGGATACAGGATAAAATTTTGGATCAAACTTAAGGTCAATTGATGCTAAACCATATTAGGATTTAAATTACCGACCAAACAAGATATTGAATTTAAAACCAAGATTTGTAAACTAGTTCAAACATCTCTGTAAAGTATGATACTGTAACATAGTTCACAGTGAATCAAGAAATTTATTGATAAATCCATGTGTTACAAGAAGTTGATTCAAGATTTTATTTGGAATCCTTAATGGAATTGATGATTTTTAAAACGAAAATAAAGATTTTTAGGTTTGTAATTAAGGTGCAGTTTGGTTATGAACAAAGTTTGCATTTTTGTCAATTTCAAGTTTTCAATCCAATTTAAGATGTTGAAATTTGAATTGAAGTAAGTATTAACATTGTGAATCATGAGAAAACTATCAGAAGATTTTTCGAATGTATAAATTAAACGAACGAACTTAATTTAGGGTTTAGTTCGAGTTTCAGGTCCTGTTTATAAATGAGGCGTGTGGGACTTCTTCACGCGACCGAGTGTTACGAATTCATGGTGGAAGATGGGTTGTCGTGTCATCGTGGTGTGGCAGAAGTTTTGAGGTCTCCGGTGGTTGGGGTTGGAGGATTTCGGTGATTTTAGGTTGAACGTTCGAGCTTGAGTTCATGTTTCAGGTGATATTTTGATTTCAACTCTTTGTCGAAATTCTGGGTTTCGATCTTGGGGGAGGAGTGAAATTGTGGTTTGTGGGCGCTGGCGAGGGCCGCCAGAGGTGTACCGAACCACCGTGCACGTGCACGGTGGCGATAAAGGTGGGTTTTTGTATTTCGGTTGACGTGGGTGTGCTTCGTGTCGTGTTTGGGTTTTCTTCGGTAGTTGCCTCGAGTCGAACGCAAGCCAGTTGTTGAATACCTGATGTTCATTTATACCTAAACGTTTAACAACTTACGGAAGGAAAAAAAAAAGAGGGGAGAAGAAGAAGGACGCGTCCAGGGGCAGCTCGGGAAATTTAAGGCAAGAACTCGAAGTAGCACGCGAGTTCTAACAGGTAGGCTCTCGGGTTCTAGCTGCTGAGCTTAAAATAATATATAAGTGCTATGTTTAACAAAATTAGTTAAACATTAATGCAAGTTTAATTAGGAAATTAATGTTTTATAATGTTTTAACCTCTTAGCGTCTATTTTATTAAGTAATTAAAATTAGGTATAAGGTTATCTAATAATTAAGTTTGGAGTTAATATTATAATTGATTTTCAAAAATTTAAAGGAAGACTTTTGAATGTTTATATATAAATTATTTTAGAAAGAAATTAAGAACAATTACCTTTAAATCGTAATTAGCGATAGATTGATTATTTTTGGGAAGTGGTTGGGAGTAATCACTTTATAATCAGAGATCGAGTAAATAATTAAGAGAAGGGGAAAATTTGGAATTAATTACTTAAAGTCAATTTATGAATGATTAAAAGCTAATTAAATGATTAAATTAATTAAGAATAAATAAATGGTTAAGTAAGTAATTAGCAGTAACTAAATGGGTAATTAAGTTTGATTAATAATCAAGATTATTAATTAAATGGTTAATTAAAGTAAATAACCGGGTTAAGAGATAATTAAGTAATTGATAGTATGAAATAAAATAATTATGTAATTAAGACTTAATAGTTGATTAAGGAATGATTTATTAGACAATTTGAAATGAAATAGGTAATCGATAGTTAATTAATGATTAATTAAAAAGAGTTAAGTGATTAACTCTCAGGTAATTAATTCGAAATTGAATTAATTACAAATATGATTTAAAGGTAATTGCTTATGGGCTGTTGGGTTGAATATCTAATTGTGATATTTATGTGATGATATTCTGTGGTGCTCTGTGATATGTTGTATTATATCTATGATGCTTGTATATGTTTTATCTTTGATAAATGCTATGTTAATTCAATTGTTGAATTTAAATTATTTAAACTGTTTAAGTTAATTAGACAACTTGTCCCTTTAAAATGGCGTTTGGATTTGATGAGACCGGGATCGGAAGAATCAAATTTGATTCCCCGAAAACCACATCGATCCAATTTAAACGTTAGGTCGTGAATCCTGAAATGAAGATCAAGATGGTGTTTTCAGAATGCAAGGATTATCGTCGTTGACTCTGAGGGTGATTCCAAAATGAGTGTGACGAGATAATGCCTTCGGTTTTGTTCGAACCCGGAACGAACTTGTATGGATTGGATGCTTTCATCACATCGTCAGGCGGACGATGAGCATTCTAAGAAAATATGTTTTGTAAACGTAATCGCAGCCTCAAGCCTCATCAACCGGGAATGGCTAAAACAGGGGAGATGCAGCAATGTTAGGTGGGTTATGCCCAAGCAGGACAAGATATTTCCCCTGTCTAGATGTCCCTTTTTATTTCGGCTGTGTGGACGGTTGCTAGCTACAACTGCGAGGTTTATCTTGTTCGAGACTGTTCAGTAAGGAATGGTTCCGGCCTTGTGTTGTAGGGGGTCGGGAGTGATCCTCGGTACGGTGATCTAGGCCCCGTACTGTGACGGGCAGTACCCCAGTAGCCCTGCCATTGTTGGAAATCCATTTTCCCTAAGAGACCCTACGGTTTTGATTTGTATTACCCACTTTTATGGCTAGTAGCTGGAATTTAATAGATGTAACAATTTCGGCTATTTTCTATTTACTTGAAAACCCTAGACACTATTATAATATCACTGGATTTCCTATGAAATGTTTTGGTTAGCGTAAGGTAAAAACTTACCCGTATTTATTTGTGGGGAGTCTTACGTGATACCTTTATTTTCAAATGATTTCAAAATTAAACAACCTTAAACCGTTTACTCATACCAGACCCATGTCTGACCCGGAGTTTATATTTTGTTTTTCATAAACTCTTGGGTACTCAAATTTTTTTGAGTAGCCAAGTGATAGGTCCTGGACTTTGATTTTCTGGAGGAGCATGGAGCAGGAGATTTCAGACGTATATAGCTATATATATGTAGTTCCGCTGTGTTAGTTGATGTGTACTGTATCTCTAATGTATATAGTGATAGATGTATGCATGATTGTCATATGTATATTGATATTGTATAACTCTGATATATGTAAAAACTATGTAAAAGTTATATGATATATTATATTTTTTTCCGTTCCGCTGTGAGATTCTGATGTTGTTGTTCTTTCTTTCCTTTCTTTTCTATTTCTATCCCTTTCTTTCTTAATGATGATACGTCTTTCTGGTAGTAGAGGGGTGGGTCGTCACAGTTGGTATCAGAGCATAGGTTGGTGATAACCTTGGCTCTGGTAGGAATTACTCATAAAATAGAGTTTGTAGAACTCTAAAATGAGTTTGAGTGTATTAATAGATATGAGCGTGTATTTGTTAGTGAATATAAAATTGTTTTTGTATTGTGTTGACTTATCTGTTGAGTGTTTATGGATTCTGGTCGATGTGTGGGATGCCATTTCATCGATAGGGATTCCTAAACTCTTAAACAAGATTTACTGACACGGTATTGTTTTTAAAAGTAGGGTAAATGAAATAATCCAAAATTATATTTTGATATAAAAGAAATATTTTTCTGAAATTATTATATATTTGGATGATTGGGTGTTAATACTATAATTGAATAAAAATATTCAAATTTGAATGGTTTATAACCAAATTAAATTATCTAAGTATGGTTTAAATAAAAAGGAATATAACTAAAATTTGATTAAACAGAATTTAAGTCCCGGAAATTTGAAGAATTTAAACAAAAGGATTTGGGAATTTAAAATCTTGGGAATGTTTGAAAATGTGTTTTTCCAAAGATTTAAAGGCAATGATGGAGTATTGCTTTGGGAAAAATATGATTTAATGGAAATTATTTGGAAAGAATTTGTGAAAATAAGGAAGCATTGAACTCACTTCATTCGCTGGAAAATAATCCTGATGATGATGGCCACATCATCAGTATTCATTTTCAAGTTTCTAAAGTAATGAATTGCTACCGGGATAGTTGGTCATGATAAATTGTTTGGGCTTATTGGGTATACAAGTTGTTTTAGAAAAAAAAATTTAAATTTTTTTTTTTGTAAAAACAAGTGTTTGGAATTTGGAAATTTGATTTGACACCAAGTGGGTAAGTGTAGTTATCCTTTCAAAAATGGTTTTGGGAATAAAAACCGGGCAAATTGAATTCTAAGAAATTCTATTTAGATAACGTGAAAAGTTTGAATGAATCAACTATTGAGCTTATAAAGTAAAGTTGATATTTATAAGATGAAATTGGGAATTTTAATCCCGGAAATAAAATTTAACTTAAGTAAATGAAAATAAGAAAACATATTGAAGCTTAACCTGAGATAAGTTAAGTGGAATTGAAGTTCAAAATGAACTTAATTGGATATAAAATTTGAAGGTAAAATGATTGAAATTGTGAGGTGAAAATTTATACCTTAAGATAGTAAGTGTTATATATAATCTGAAATTGTGGTTATAAGATGAAATAACCCAAATGGGTAATATAAGCTGTTAAGTAGATAAATAAGTTTTGAGCTCATATATTGAGAAATAAATTTAAAGAATGGCAAGTGGCTAAATTTAACTGAAGTTGAGTTGGAATAAGACTGAAATTAAATAAATGCAATCGAGTTATGGGTAAATATTGAATGAAATAAAATTCTTAAGTAAATAAGTGAGTATTGAGTTGGATTAAAATGGAATTGGTGTGAGTTGTAAACAAATCTAATTCCAGCATAAATTGAATGACTTTATAAATAAATTCAATAATGAATAGTTAACATAAATTTAAGAATGGATAAAAGAATAAACTAATCGAATAAATTAGTAAATAGTTGGGATTTGATTAAAGGAAAATCAAATCAAAGATTTAAATGGAAATTGGTGAAATAAAATAAACTTAAGTCGTTAGGTGGAACAGTTTGAAGGAAATAAATGACTTGAGTAAATTGTGAGATGATTATTTAAAACATTGGTTGTCGAGTTTAATAAAATGGTTTGGAATCAAACCTGATTGAAATGAAAGAAAATGCAATGAAAGGATTGTGAATAAACTAATTATGGTGGAGCCAAGTGTAAATTGAGTTGGAATCAATTTGAGATTTGTCATAAAGCATAAGTAATTATTTATTCACAATAGTATTGTTGAATTGCATAAGAAAATGGGTTGTTTGAAGTAAATGAAATTAGATAAATTTTATGAATTATTAGAAGCAAAATAGTACGACTTTGAAACCAATTGAAATGGATATGAGTTTGTTTTGCTCAAATGGATTTATATCTAAGCAAGTAAGTATAAATCACTTTAATTGAAAGAATGATTTGAGAATTGATTAGAATTAATTGTGATAAGGATTGAGACCTTACATATGTGCTTATGAAAATATGTAATGCTAAATAGAGAGACCCTGCCAAAACCTTTCAAAAAAAAATAGCAACAAAACAATTTCAAATTAGGAATTGAAATAAACTAGTGGATGAAACTAATTTAAAACTAATGGTAAAAATCAGTTATAAATGGAAGATAGCCAATAAAATTAAATATTCAGAGTTGAAGCTAAATTGAATTCACATGGAATTAGAAATTCAAATTGGAAATAGGAAGATATAAAGGCTATAGTAGTAGAGTAATAATATAAGAATATGTATAATGTTTATATTAAACTTAAGAAATGAATGGTGAAATTCTTAAGTAAAATTTGATATTGGGAAAAATTTATTCCAAGTGGATAGAATCAAAATAATGTGAATAAAAGAAATTGATATAGTTGATAATCAATGAATATAAATACGTAGGATGTACGTATATTATTTTATTCGCATAACAATTTGATCCAGATTCGAGCACAGAATTTCGAGATAGTTATATGTCGATCCGAGTTAGGATTTTTCACTCGATTTTCGACGACAAACCATGAATTTGGATTTTGATTGATTCTGGGAATTCTCTATCATAGTTGGGACTATGCAAGGAGAATGACAGTTCTGATCAAGAAACCAGTTCTGAGTCCGTACTAGGAAGTCGGGTGGACGATACTAGTTCGGAAGTGAAATTGTGTGATCGAGCGAGTGATCGGATTTGATATTGCGTACGAATGATATATGTACATCGTACGGGCCTGATTATAATAAATATTGAAATTCTGTAAAGAAGTCAATAAATTTGGACAGAGTTAATACTGTAGGATTTCAGTATTGAATTGCCAGAGTGGATATCTGGAATTTATTGTGTATTCCATATATCTCAGGAAATTTGTTCATGGTTCATCATTAGTTGTTGAACCAGTAGTTCAGGAATTTGGAAGTTGAATCAAATTTAACTGTGGTCAGGAATCCAGTTTGGATTGTTGATCATCGAGAGACAAACTCTCGATAATTTTAGGGAAACTTATCCGAATTTGTGTTCAGATAGCTAGTGTTGTTTGTTAGGATAGATTTTTTGGTTGTTTGTTAATATAGGAATGATATGTATGTTTGAATGGTTGGAATAATAGCTTTTAAAATTATCCTTGTTTTTAAATTTCGGGTACGAAATTCTTTTAAGGGGGAAGGAATGTAACGACCCTGGATTTTGGCCCCGTTTATTCTAATAAATGTTTAATCTAATTTAAATAAAATGTAAACTGATCATATTAAATGAATATGACTTTGGAAATATTTACCATTTGTTCATATGGATTGGTATTTTAAAAAGGAAATCGAACTTTGGAAATTTAAAATTACAAATCTCTTGATAATATTTACGATAAAATTTATCTTATATAATTTAATCAAAATACTTTACTTCGTTTATATTTAGTATAAAATAATACATATGGATAAATATGTTTGGAATTCTAAATTAAAGTTTGTTAACAATATTTTAATGAAATTTACCTTCTATAATTAAATTAAAAGGTTTTACATTGCAAACATTTGATAAACATATACATATGAATATTAATGTTTGAAATTTAAAATAAATCTCTTTATAATATTTATCTTATACCATTAAATTGAATTACTTTCTTTTGTTAACATTTGATAGAAATATCTATAAATGATCATGTTTAAAATAAAAAATCTAATCCTAACAATATAAAATAATAAATGTAAAATGTAAGTCAAACATATGAATGTAATTTAAAAATTGATAGTTATAATATAAGATATAAATATAAGTAAGTAAAACTTATGAAATATAATTTAAATGTTGAAGGCTAAAATACAAAATAAAAATAAAAATAATAGCCAAATGAATAAGTTTATAAATAAAATATGAAAGTAAGCAATTAAGTAAAAGAATAAAACACTTAGCAATGTAATATGAAATGAACAAAGTTATATATATAGTTGTACTCACCAAAAATCAAAGTCAGGCTGCACTAAAAAAATAACTAAAATATATAAATATGAACAAGCTTCTTTAATAAGACAAGCTTTGAATGAACATACTCACCAAACTAATCAGGCTGAAAATTTTAAGAGACAAAAATATCATAAGTACAATTGTGATAATAAAACAAGACAAAATCAATTAATGAAGCCATAAAACAAATCTTTTCAGCCTACAATGTATGAAAAAATCTCTGGTAAACAAAAGAGAAAAATATATTTCTAGTACATAAAAAAATCTTACATCATGTCTTCAGCCGTATACTCTTTGATATATATCACATCCCTATCTCATTTCGTTCATAAGATTAAAATTCAAACTAAGGAAGTTGAATTCTGGAAGCATAATATCAGGCTGTGATCATCTGGAAACAAGACTGTCCTTCTCAACCCAAGTGTGTTCTGTTAATTTAAATTCAGGTGAGTAAACTAAATTCCTAAAACTAAGTTAAACCAAACACTTATGATGATTTTATGATCTTGTGATATATGTGTACTTTGGCATATGATTCTGTAAGTTGTATATAGTTCTCTGTTAAGTGGATACAGGATAAAATTTTGGATCAAACTTAAGGTCAATTGATGCTAAACCATATTAGGATTTAAATTACCGACCAAACAAGATATTGAAGTTAAAACCAAGATTTGTAAACTAGTTCAAACATCTCTGTAAAGTATGATACTGTAACATAGTTCACAGTGAATCAAGAAATTTATTGATAAATCCATGTGTTACAAGAAGTTGATTCAAGATTTTATTTGGAATCCTTAATGGAATTGATGATTTTTAAAACGAAAATAAAGATTTTTAGGTTTGTAATTAAGGTGCAGTTTGGTTATGAACAAAGTTTGCATTTTTGTCAATTTCAGGTTGTCAATCCAATTTAAGATGTTGAAATTTGAATTGAAGTAAGTATTAACATTGTGAATCATGAGAAAACTATCAGAAGATTTTTCGAATGTATAAATTAAACGAACGAACTTAATTTAGGGTTTAGTTCGAGTTTCAGGTCCTGTTTATAAATGAGGCGTGTGGGACTTCTTCACGCGACCGAGTGTTACGAATTCATGGTGGAAGATGGGTTGTCGTGTCATCGTGGTGTGGCAGAAGTTTTGAGGTCTCCGGTGGTTGGGGTTGGAGGATTTCGGTGATTTTAGGTTAAACGTTCGAGCTTGAGTTCATGTTTCAGGTGATATTTTGATTTCGACTCTTTGTCGAAATTCTGGGTTTCGATCTTGGGGGAGGAGTGAAATTGTGGTTTGTGGGCGCTGGCGAGGGCCGCCAGAGGTGCACCGAACCACCGTGCATGTGCACGGTGGCGATGAAGGTGGGTTTTTGTATTTCGGTTGACGTGGGTGTGCTTCGTGTCATGTTTGGGTTTTCTTCGGTAGTTGCCTCGAGTCGATCGCAAGCCAGTTGTTGAATACCTGATGTTCATTTATACGTAAACGTTTAACAGCTTACAGAAAGAAAAAAAAAGAGGGGAGAAGAAGAAGGATGCGTCCAGGGGAAGCTCGGGAAATTTAAGGGAAGAACTCGAAGTAGCACGCGAGTTCTAACAGGGAGGGTCTCGGGTTCTAGCTGCTGAGCTTAAAATAATATATAAGTGCTATGTTTAACAAAATTAGTTAAACATTAATGCAAGTTTAATTAGGAAATTAATGTTTTATAATGTTTCAACCTCTTAGCGTCTATTTTATTAAGTAATTAAAATTAGGTATAAGGTTATCTAATAATTAAGTTTGGAGTTAATATTATAATTGATTTTCAAAAATTTAAAGGAAGACTTTGAATGTTTATATATAAATTATTTTATAAAGAAATTAAGAACAATTGCCTTGAAATCGTAATTAGCGATAGATTGATTATTTTTGGGAAGTGGGTGGGAGTAATCACTTTATAATCAGAGATCGAGTAAATAATTAAGAGAAGGGGAAAATTTGGAATTAATTACTTAAAGTCAATTTATGAATGATTAAAAGCTAATTAATCGAGTAAATTAATTAAGAATAAATAAATGGTTAAGTAAGTAATTAGCAGTAATTAAATGGGTAATTAAGTTTGATTAATAACAAGATTATTAATTAAATGGTTAATTAAAGTAAATAACTGAGTTAAGAGATAATTAATTAATTGATAGTATGAAATAAAATAATTATGTAATTAAGACTTAATAGTTGATTAAGGAATGATTTATTAGACAATTTGAAATGAAATAGGTAATTGATAGTTAATTAATGATTAATTAAAAAGAGTTAAGTGATTAACTCTCAGGTAATTAATTCTAAATTGAATTAATTACAAATACGATTTAAAGGTAATTGCTTGTGGGCTGTTGGGTTGAATATTTGATTGTGATATTTATGTAAAGGTAATCGCAGCCTCAAGCCTCATCAACCGGGAATGGCTAAAACAGGGGAGATGCAGCAAGGTTAGGTGGGTCACGCCCAAGCAGGACAAGATATTTCCCCTGTCTAGATGTCCCTTTTTATTTCGGCTGTGTGGGCGGTTGCTAGCTACAACCGTGGGGGTTTATCTTGCTTAGGACTGTTCAGTAATGAATGGTTCCGGCCTTGTGTTGTAAGGGGTCGGGAGTGATCCTCGGTACGGTGATCTAGGCCCCGTACTGTGACGGGCGGTACCCCAGTAGCCCTGCCATTGTTGGAAATCCATTTTCCCTACGAGACCCTACGGTTTTGATTTGTATTACACACTTTTGTGGCTAGTAGCTGGAATTTAATAGATGTAACAATTTCGGCTATTTTCTATTTAATTGAAAACCCTAGACACTATTATAATATCACTGGATTTCCTATGAAATGTTTTGGTTAGCGTAAGGTAAAAACTTACCCATATTTATTTGTAGGGAGTCTTACGTGATACCTTTATTTTCAAATGATTTCAAAATTAAACAACCTTAAACCGTTTACTCATACCAGACCCATGTCTGACCCGGAGTTTATATTTTGTTTTTCATAAAATCTTAGGTACTCAAATTTTTATGAGTAGCCAAGTGATAGGTCCTGGACTTTGATTTTCTGGAGGAGCATGGAGCAGGAGATTTCAGACGTATATAGCTATATATATGTAGTTCCGCTGTGTTAGTTGATGTGTACTGTATCTCTGATGTATATAGTGATAGATGTATGCATGATTGTCATATGTATATTGATATTGTATAACTCTGATATATGTAAAAACTATGTAAAAGTTATATGATATATTATATTTTTTTCCGTTCCGCTGTGAGATTCTGATGTTGTTGTTCTTTCTTTCATTTCTTTTCTATTTCTATCCCTTTCTTTCTTAATGATGATACGTCTTTCTAGTAGTAGAAGGACGGGTCGTCATAGTTATGTGCACCAAAAACATAGCAGATGGACTCAAGGCACCTGTAACAACAAGATGGTACAAGGCACGAGCATATGCAGAGGTGATCAGAGAATAGAAAAGCAAATAAGCATGGACTAGCAAGCTCTAGGAGTCTAGAACAGAGACATATGTATACGGGGTCGAGTATGGTAAATTCTAGCAAGTCAAAACTGTGCATATAGAAGTGCAAACACAGAACAAACGGGTATGGTCGCAACCATGCAAACAGAAAGTGCAAATGAGTATGGTTCAGTATGAAAGAACATCAGTAACTATGCAGATAAGATGAAATTAACACATGCACTCTAATAGAAAAATGAACAAGTGTTGCAGATCAATAGGCCAATGCAAGAGCAAGGAAATATTAAAGGGGGATTATACATGGTGCAGTGATATAACAAGTCATGGTCAACTGAATATAAGCAGGGATATAAACCAAAACAAAGAGATAGGTACAAGATCAATGCAAGGACAAATGTACATGGAACAGGAGCAAACCCTGTCAAGCATTACTATCCTAACTGTTTTGAGCAATGGGCAAAGCGCAAAGCAAGGAACATGAGATACAGAAATGAACCAGTTGTAGTAAGACCAAAACCAAAAATTCAACCATAGTCATAGTATACGTGAATACATCAGAATATATATATATATATATATATATATATATATATATATATATATATATATATATATGTATGTATGTATATATCACAAATGAACAAGTCTAGTATCGGATAATCATTCAATCAAAAATTCATGGCTGAGAAAAGTAATTGAAAATTTCAAACAAAAATATACAAACGAAAATATAGAAAATTAATTATTATATAAATCCCATTATTAAATTATATCCTTATTTTCCAAATTCCATTTCATGCCAACTCAACCATAATTAGAAATTAAACAATTTCCTCAAATAACATCAAATTATTCAATCAATATTTCAAAATTTTATCAACCCATAATTCCAACTAAACCCTTTTTTTTAACAGGAATATTCATATAATTTACATCAATAGCAAGATGAAAATTTATGCTCATTTGCAAAATTCAACCCTTCATAATTATTCCATATTTCTATCATTGTATCATGTTTCAATATCTATAACATTTTATATTTCCCGATTTTTATCAAACTAACATCGGATACATAAATATCTATATTTACAATTTCCATTTGCAATTAAAATTTTATTATGTAAATAAATATAATCTCTCACCTTTAAGAACAAAGAAAATACAGTTTTAAACAACACTATCCAAAATATCTTACTTATATATATATATATATATATATATATATATATATATAATTTTTCCCTTATTCAAACATTCAATTCACACTCAAAATAATTTAAATTTACACAAACTATTTATATCTTGGCCTCAACATTGTGTCAACATATCTCATCAAAGTGTTTAAGAACTTCTATCGAATACCGTGCACCTGCATCGACCAAAATTCCTTAACACATTCAACGGAAAAGTTAACATAATTTTTATTTCTGAAAAAAATCTTTCTGTCCTACTTTCACAACCTATCAAATATTCTAGTTTCAATAAAATAACACCCAATATCCATTTAGTACTTTACTTATAATATATATTTTTCTCAAAAGATTTCTAATTAAAACATTCACTTAACTACTAAAATCATTTGATAATTATAACCCATATTTATGCACAATAACCTTTACTTTCACCTGAATACTTATTAATTTTAAAAAATTTCAAATAGTATTTAAAACCGTCATATCAATATTTATATTACTCAACAGACCATTTCAAAAGGTAATTTCTAATTATAAACAAACCTTGCTTAAATTTGTTTACGATATGTGCAAACAAAATAACTAAATTCATTTCATAATTTTAATAATTATACATAAATCCAAATCAAATTTAATCCCTGCAACTTTAAATTAGCCAACATACATAAGAGACTAAATAAGTCACTTTGTGGAAACTAATAATTCTGCTACGCACTTTAATAAAACAAATCAAAACTGAAATACAACATTAAGTCATCCAAAATTATTCATTTTACATTTATATTTATACTAAAAATACAAAAATCCAAATATATTATGCATATAATAAAATAAAATAAATACGTCCCTAGATGATTAACCAGTGATAATTATATACAAGGTATTATATATATGCTCTTGTTAAATATGACTATAAAATAAATTCCCAATATACCTAAGGGGACAAAGACTCCTAAGTCTCATCTAAGGTTTCAACTAGTGTCTCTTATATATAATGTATTGTTCTAAACCTGACTCTGATACCATTTTGTAACACCCCACTTCTATATCTATACCATCCAAGAGTATTACATAATACTGTCAGATAATACGAAGAATGAGACTATATGGGGTACACACGTGAATATTCCCTTGAACTAACTCTGATATGTTTTAAAAACATCTGATAAATAACTAATCTATACATACAAAGTATTCGTACAAAGCAATAGACACGTGTGTGCCCCTTCAGGAGAGAACAATACACAATATACAACAAAGATCAAATAACACAAAGTCAATCGCAGCGATAACATATGATATATAAAGTATATTATTGTTATAAGAATACAATACAACTCAATGTCAATTACATATACATGCAATGAATTTGATATCATATACAATCCTAATATTGTACTTCTCTAAGCCCAGTAAAACACAAGCTGGTTATGTAGCCCCTGCACCTGAAATGCCTCGGACTGACCCGAGTATTATATAAATAATAAATGGTCAGACTATATCTAAATCCAATGTTAATGAACATATGGTATTCGGTATGTACTAGGTAACATAATAAAGTTATCTTATACAAAATCAAATATCATATAACGTAAAACATCACAAAATCAGTGTAAAATATCATCGCCCATATAAACAATTCAACATAAATCAAGAATACTATATTCAATGGGTGATTCATCCATACAATAAAACACCATCGTATAAAATGAAATCATCAAGTGAATCGAGAAAACACATATCAATGCTCTAATACAATATCATAAAATCATATAGTTAATGGATAATGTGAGATAGCCCATCGAACCATTCAAACAACATCCAATGTTATATGAATCACAAAGATAATCTAATACAATCCAAATCATAATCAATGGTACATGTAAAGGCTGTCACAAAATATCAAATCACCAAATAATATAGATATAACGGGGACTGACAACACTTTAGACTCAACCAGTCTCTAGTTTAGGCAACTCATTATGGAAAAGAGACATATATTCCATTCTACTACAAACACATATACCATGAATCTAACAGGAGACTAACAACTGCCCATCGCGAGCCTGCTCAGAAACACAAGTTTACTCGCCAACCGTAGAGTAACCGTCTATTTCTAGTCTTCAAGGTATATGTCATTCTACTATACTCACACTACAAAAAAATACCCTATTATAACGTCCTTTTTACAACGGGCATATTTTGCCCGTTGTAATAGACGGCTATTACAACGGTTGTTTTAGGACCGTTGTAATAGATGCTCTGTCCAACGCCCTTCTTACAACTTGTATTATTTGCCCGTTGTAATAGAGATATATTACAACGGTCAACTTCTGCCCGTTGTAATGGAAGTATATTTTACAACAGCAAATGCCCATTGTAATAGATCGACTAAGAAATCAGGGCACTTCTCTCCCCAGTTATCACGTGCTACGTATTTCATTTTCCAGACTACCGCACTTCTCTTCCCACACGAACAAAATTTATCTTCTCTCCACTTCGGTAAATTAGGTCACTAGGGCACTCTTCTCTCCACTTCGCGATCAAAGAAATCGAGGAATTCAGGGTTCAAAATTGGTGAAGAGCGAATAGGTTTATGCTTTTCATATCTAATATTTGTGCTTTTCGTATCCGATTGATGATTACAAACTATTCGCAATGGTATTTTACATTGAGATTTGATTTACGATTCATTTTTCGTATTTCCAATACTTATTTGGATTGGATTGTTCGCCCATTTTGTTGCTTGGAAGAAAACTTTTTAATTTTATGACTACAACTATTTTCTGAATCGTATGTAGAAGATTCATTTTCTAAAACTATGAATGCTGTTTTGTTTTATTTTTAATCGTATGTAGAAAAGATTTCATGGCTATCCTTGTTTATTGGCATCTTTTACCAGAACAAATCAATGTTACTGTGGTAGGTACATAAAGTTACTTGTTTGGAGACCGAGGTTCAAATTTGATTACTGATTTTGTTTTATTTTTTATTTTTGTGATCAATTTGGGTTTAGTTTGGTAATTTGGTCCTTAGTTAAAACCTTACACACAAGATTTTCATGCACAGTTGAACACATATAGTAATGTCGAAGGTTGTTTATGTAGGGTCGTGGTTCGATTGCGGGTTGGTTATGATTTCTGGTGGAAGATTGGGTTATTGATTAGAGTAGTGAATTAGGATTTGATTATTTGTCATAGTCGTGGTTGGAGTTTTGGTCGGAAGCAGAGTTGTAGGCTTGAAGGGAGTGGGCGGTAGGAAGTTTCTATAGTTGATAAGGGGTATTTGATGGATGCGGTGATGGTTCAAGGGTGCCGCTGCAGTGATGATAGTGGTGAAGTGATGGGGATGCTTGGTATTCATGGAGGAGTAGAGGTGGTTGAATTTTCGGTTTGACATTGTTTGATGAGGAGTGTGATGAAGGGAGGTAGAAGTATGAAAGAGAAATAGTGTAGTCAAAGGAACTACGGATGGAGTTGAAGTTTGTGGCAGGGTATGGTGATGAATGTGATGGAGTTTGTTGTAGTGGTGGCAGTGAAATAGGAGGTTGAAGTGATTGCAGCAGGAAGGGTGGTTGTAGGAGGAAGGTTATGTGGATTGCACTGGTGATGTTATTGAAGGAAGTCAGATGACGGTTTATGTAGGAAGCAGTTAGGATGGGAGTAGGCATGTCAAACGGGTTGGGTTGGGTCAAAATGGGTTGGGTCGAATTTGACCCAACCCATTTATGACCCATTCTCTTTTATCCATTTATGACTCGACACATTTATGACATAACCCACTTAATAAGCGGGTTACCCGTTTAACATATTTAAATATTTAAATTTAATTTGACTAATAAAAAACAAATAAATATAAAATAATTCTAATTCTAATTTTTATGTTTTGATATCCGATAAAAAAATTAAAATTTTAATTCTAATTTTCATCAAAATTCAAATATGGGGATGAGGTAGCAAGTACAACTATCAGTCCCCTTGGAGAACTACTGTGTGCATTCACACGATAAAGTATCCGAGTGTTGCATACTATCCGTAATTTAGGTAGTAGTTAATCGGTCGAAGTCCCACCTGATTCTGAGTTAGAACGAAGGAGTTATTGCAGTCTGAACAAAAAAAATAGCGGCTTCTGCACTAGGCGGAGTTCAATATGCAGATGTGGTAGTCTGTTATTTTCCAAGTACAACCGTCAGTCCCCTTGGAGAACTACAGTGTGCGTTCACACGATGAAGTATCTGAGTGTTCCATATTGTCTGTAATTTAGGTGGAAGTTGTTTGGTCAAAGTCTCACCTGATTCCGAGTTAGAACGAAGGAGTTATTGCAGTCTGAAAAAAGCGGCTTCTGCACTAGGCGGAGTTAAATATGCAGATGTGATAGCCTGTTATTTTCTAAGTACAACTGTCAGTCCCCTTTGAGAACTACAATATGCGTTCACACGATGAAGTATCCGAGTGTTCCATACTGTCCATAATTTAGGTGGGAGTTGATCGGTCGAAGTCTCGTCTGATTCCAAGTTAGAACGAAGGAGTTATTACAGTCTGAGCAAAAAAAATAGCGGTTTCTGCACTAGGCGGAGTTCAATATGCAGATGTGGTAGCTTGTTATTTTCTAAGTACAACTGTCAGTCACTTGGAGAACTACAATGTGTGTTCACACGATGAAGTATCCGAGTGTTGCATACTGTCCGTAATTTAGATTGTAGTTGATCGGTCGAAGTCTCATCTGATTCCGAGTTAGAATGAAGAAGTTATTGCAGTCTAAACAAAAGAATAGCGGCTTCTACACTAGGTGAAATGCAAATATGGGGATGCGATAACCTGTTATTTTCTAAGTACAACTATTAGTCTCCACGAAAAATTATAATGTATGTTCAAAATTCTTATTTTTCAAATTTATATTAAAATATAATATTTTTAATAAATGGGTTACCCATTTATAACCCTTTTAAAAATGGGTCAACCCAACCCATAACCCATTTTATAATATACATAAATGGGTTGACCCAACCCATTTATAAGTAGGGTAAATGGGTCGGGTTAATGGTCTGGGTCAAATTTTGACAGGTCTAAATGGGAGTAGCTGAACTGGTGATGTATGTTGAAGTGTGTTTGCATTTAGTAGATGGTGACGTATGTGCGATGAAGTGCGTTTGCAAGGAGGAGGTGATCCGGTGAGGGTTTTTTGGTTTAAGGTTTGTAATGAGGATATGCAGTAGTGTTGAAGTGGCATTTTGGAAGTGAAGTTGTGGTTGGAGAAGTTTGTTGTAGAAGTTGTTGTGTACAGTGGCTGTTTTGGTTCTTCGGTTACGTAATAAGGTGAGCAGTTATTACTGATATTGTTAATAAAAGAAGATGGACAATGGCACAACACAAGGCTCACTTTTAGACCTTTAGCTTTAGTACTCGTTCCTATATAAGTGCATGATGCTAATTTCACCTCTATTTGACCAAGTACACGAGCTTCTTGATGCATAAGATGGTTTAAGAAGCAAAAATTCCATTTCAGACGGATGAAACAATTTTGACATTGAAAACTTTTTATAAAACTTAGTCAGATGATTGTTTATATAGGAAGCAGCTAGAATGGGAGTAGCTGAACTGGTGATGTATGTTGAAGTGTGTTTGCAGTTAGTAGATGGTGATGTATGTGTGGTGAAGTGTGTTTGCAAGGAGGAGGTGATCCGGTAAGGGTTTTCTGGTTTAAGGTTTGTAATGAGGATATGCAGTAGTGTTGAAGTGGCATTTTGGAAGTGAAGTTGTGGTTGGAGAAGTTTGTTGTAGAAGTTGTTGGGTACAATTGTACAGTGGCTGTTTTGGTTCTTCGGTTGTGGTATATTATATGTGTTAGAGGAAATGGAATGAAGGTGGGTGGTTTGGTTGAATTGTGGGTTGTATTTGTAGTGGAGATGGTTGGTTGTTTTTTCGTTGCTGTGAGAGTGGTTATTTGATGTGAGTTGTGGGTTTGTGGTAGGTGTTTGTAGTGAATATGCAGAGGATGTTAAAGGAGGAGTGAAGTTGGTCAGTGATGAAGATTGCAATATGGTTGAGACGAATGTCTTGTTTGGTTCTTCGATTGTGGTAGGTTATGAGCCTGGTTTCGACAGTTGATGGATGAGTAGGTGAGTGAAGTTAGGCTTATGATGATGTAGTGGGCTGAACAGTTGCAGGAAAGGTAGTAGTTTTGTAGGAGATGTGTATGAGATAGGTGAATGGTTTATGTGCAATGAAATTGTTACACAGTTATACAAGGAAGAGTAATAGTGGTTCGGAAATGGCAGAGGAATAGTAGGATAGTTGTGAAATTGTGTGTGATGTAAGGTAAAGGTAGGGAGGGAATGAGGAGGTGATATGGTGGTATTGCACTGATGTGATGACAAGAGATAATGGTTGAACTAGGATAGGTGATGAATTGCAAGCAGTGGTTGTTGTCGAAGTGGCAGTCGTATTGTGATGTAGGCTGCTAAACTGTGGATTGTTGAGTGGCTTCTTAGCCTAGGTGATTCTTTTAGGGGTCTCAGTTATGTTTGTTTTAGAGGATGAACTTTCTTTAACTTCTTTTTCATATTAAGGATTTTTTATACATATTTTGAATGAGAAGAATATGGCATAAAATATGAAGGAATTTTAATAATGTTATCAGCCACAAACTGAACAAAATCTGGTTCTTTAATAGTGCCAATGGTGTCAATTTTGAAGTGTAGGCAACAAGCATTTCTAAATGTCAAGTTACAACTGAGTTTAATTACAAGTGAGGTGGCATGATTGATCTTGCTATAAAACTGTGAAAGTAAGGAAGTGACATGTTAAATTAATATGTGCATATGTACTTATTAGTCATATTTAGAATATGGTACTACATGACACACAAGTTACTACATGACGCACAAGTTTTCTTTCTTTTTAGGCTTTGTTTGAAGGGTCACATTACTATACAGTTTTCATTGGGAGGTAATTGAGCAATTCCGTCATGAGAAAAACTCATATTTTTGTTGGCATAACGTCTTTTCATTAGGTTCTAATATCAAAGGATTATCAAGATGGACAAAGCATGGATCCACCTACCAAGGTTTTGTCGATTTTGATTATCAGTTTTATACTTGTAATCATTACGGTTGATTATTGATCCCTTTATGTGTCATAGAATGACTGAAGAATACATGCAAGCTGTTTGGAATTTTGTATATGAGCATGCAGAAAGGAAGGGAAATCCAGAAAAAATCATTTGCCCTTGTTCAAAATGTAGGAATCTTATCCGCCATCCATCAAGGGAAGTTGTATCACACTTAGTTTGTTATGGAATTGACCCAACGTATGATGTATGGATTTTTCACGGGGAAGCACGCCCTTCAGAAAATGAAGGTGATGAAGTGACAAATACATATAGAATGTACTTAGACACACAAATATGTAATGACGAGGTGGAAGATCATTCTAATGTAAGACATGAGGTACATGGGGTAGAGATTAAGGAGATGATCGAAAATTCTGAAATTCCTTTATACCCTGGTTGTGCAAGCCACACAAAGTTGTCAGCTACAATACTTCTTTACAAGCACAATGCTCGAAATGGTGTATCTGACACAACATTTGTGGAACTTCTTAAACTTCTCAAAGATATGCTGCCTATGGAAAACACGATTCCTGATTCGACGTATGCAACAAAGAAGATGCTTAAAATCATTTGGTTTAGGTTATAGACAAATACATGCATGTGTGAATGATTGTTGTCTTTTTAGGAAAGAGCTTGCAGATAGTGATTTTTGTCCAAAATGTGGAAAATCTCGTTGGAAAAAAAAACAAGACGAAGGAAGATGGAAAGCAAACCAAAGTACCTGCAAAGGTCTTGAGATACTTTCCAATAATACCAAGACTGAAAAGAATGTTTATGTCCGCAGAAACATCAGAGCACTTAAGATGGCATAGCAATCATAAGAGTGAAGATGGTAAATTACGTCATCCAGTAGATTCTTATCAATGGGCTACAATTGATACGATGTATCCTTCATTTGCATCTGATCCACGAAATTTAAGGCTTGGTCTTGCAAGTGATGGCTTTAATCCCTTTGGGGATTGGAACTCTGCCTATAGTTGTTGGCCAGTATTTCTTGTTGCGTACAACTTTGCTCCGTGGCTTTGTATGCACAAAGATAATATGATGCTATCATTATTAATTCCTGGACCATGACAACAGGGAATGATATTGATGTGTATCTACAACCACTTATTGAAGATTTGAAAACAAATTATGGGATAAAGGGGTGAAGGCGTATGATGCATACACTCGCAATGAATTTAGATTAAATGCAGTTTTAATGTGGACGATAAATGATTTTTCAGCTTATGGAAATTTAGCAGGTTGCACCGTAAAGGGTAAGAGGGCATGTCCTAATTGTGGCGTTAATATATGTTCAATATGGTTACCATTTAGTAAGAAGTGTGCATATTTAGGCCATAGGAGATTCCTTGATACTAATCATGACTATCGCTAACGAAAAAAATTGTTTGATGGAACCAAAGAGACTAGGCAAAGACCTCCAATACAAACCGGTGCTCAAGTCTTTGACATTGTTAAAGATATTTGCAATGATTGGGGGAAAAAAATCAAAGGAGGAAGAGAAAGATAAAGAGAAAGAAAAAAGGAAAAGAAAAAGGGGAGATAAGAAGAAAAAAGGAAGTCAAATGTGGAAGAAAAAGTCTATTTTCTTTGATTTGCCTTATTGGCAGGTAAAGTTTAATCAGAAACAAAATTGCTTCTTCTTTTCTATCTCTGTAATCAATACTTTATTATTAATTAGTTATAGTCTATTTTTTATTTTCTTAGGTACTTTCTTTGCGTCACAATCTAGATGTAATGCATGTTGAAAAAAATATCGGTGAAAGTATTCTTGGTACGTTACTTGATATTAAAGGAAAATCAAAAGATGGCATTAATTCACGTAAAGATCTAGAAGTACTGGGTATTAGGAAAAAGTTACATCCTATAGACATGGAAAGCAAAACATTACTTCCAACCGCCCCATGCACCTTAACTGATCCAGAAAAGGAGATCTTTTACAATAGAATGAAGAATTTGAAAGTACCCGATGGGTATAGCTCAAATATTGGAAAATGTTTTGCAAAACAAAACAAAATTTCAAGTCTGAAGTCCCATGATTATCATGTTTTGATGCAACAGCTACTGTCTGTATCACTGAGAGGACTTCTACATAAAGGGACAAGGAATGCATTAATATGACTATGTTCTTTTTACAACGACATTTGCCAAAGAGTGCTTGATAAAGATAAATTAGAATCCATCGAGAATCAGGTCGCATTAACACTATGCGATCTTGAGAGATTTTTTCCTCCTTCTTTTTTTGACATCATGGTTCATTTGACAATATATTTAGCGAGGGAAGCAAGAATTTGCGGGCCAGTACAATATCGGTGGATGTATCCATTTGAGAGGTAAAATTCACATTAGTACTTATAGTAGTTAATAATACATGTGTTTATAAAAATATTTTACTTATGCATCTTGATTACAGATATATGAGAACACTGAAAGGGTATGTTAAAAATCAAGCACGGCCTGAAAGGTGCATAGTTGAGCGCTATTCTGCTGATGAATGCATGAAGTATTGTGCTGGATATATTAATGGTGCATTAGAAATTGGACAAAGGAAAAACAGAAATGAAGTGGAACAAAGTGATTCCATACTCGAGGGGTGTCCTATTTCCAAAGGAAAACTTATGGTAGTCACTAAGGAGGTGATTGATGCCGCTCATCGGTATGTGTTGTTTAATACCGAGGAAGTGGAGTCTTATATAAAGTAAGCATAAGTTCAGTTCAATTATTTTGTGTGAAATAAATTAGATTTTAACTTGTATATTTACGTTTATAGGATGCACAATAAGGAATTGACACGTTTTCATCCCCAGCTTTCACGAAATGATTTGGAACTTTCAAAGCTGCATTCAGAGACTTTTAGTCATTGGTTTAAAAAAAAAGGTTGACAGTGTTCTATCTTTTAAGATGGATAAGTTCGACATAGAAGTATATGTTATTATGATTAGTCTTTATGTATAACATTATGCTTTTCCAGGTTAAAGATGACAGAAATACATCCGATGTTAGTGAACTAATAAATTGGCTTTCATGTGGACCTCGCCATCAAGTAATTTCTTATACTGGTTATATAATTAATGGTCGCCGTTTTCATACTAAAGACAATGATAAATCTACACAAAATAGTGGTGTTTCCATTGAGGCAAGTACTGTTCGTATAGATGGATCCATTGAGAAAGTAATATATTATGGTGTTTTGCATGAGATTTTGTTGTTTGACTACCGCCAGTTTCAAATTGCCTTGTTTAAGTGTGATTGGGCAAATATTGATCGTGGAGTTAAGGTCGAAGATGGACTTATGTTAGTCAATTTACGTCAATTCCAAAATCAATTTGCAAGCGACCCTTTCATCTTGGCAACGCAAGCCATACAAGTGTTCTTTTGTATAGAAAGTAGTTTTTCAAATTGGTATGTTGTGCTAAGAGAAACCCTAGAGGTTTTCATGAGTTGGAAAGCTACGATGAGGAGGATGAGTCAACTAGCAAACCGGTAGATGAGTCGCTACTTGATGATAGAGATGTCGATGATGGGGATGAAAGTTATATAAGGAAGGATTGCGACGGTATTTTGGTATGATATAAGCATATTTTATTGATATTTGTGTTACACGTAGTTATATTCGTAAAGAGTGTAATTATACGTAGTTTTATGCATAGTTACATTAATTAATCATGAATTATTAACTATGAATTTTTATTTGTAAACTTGGAAAAAAAATCTTTCTTTTGCAAAGTATTGCTATTGTATATTAGGATTTTCATACTTTACAATAATGATTAATTAGTGTGATGCTCTAATTATTTATATATATATTTTGTTTTTTTCTAGTTTCCTCCCTTAACAGAAGATAGTTGAACTTGAAGCATCAATGGGTAAAATGGAGAAAGGTCGAGGAGAGGTAAAATATTAAAATATTATGTGTTGGAGCACAAACAAGTTCATGTGGATGAAGCATATTTCTCAACCAAACATGCACTTCAATAGAAACCTAGAAACTTGAGTGCCTTCATTACATACAACAGAAAGCCAGTTAAACCTATTTAACCACTTGAACCACACACATAATCTTACATTATGTTAATTACTCCCTTTACTTATTTTATTCAACCGCACTGCAGACTTATTTCCTTAACTTATGACATTTTACCCAGTGGTTGTAGTTGCTGTAGGATAGTAGCTTATTTGCTTATGTATTGCAAGTTTTCCGTGCTTATTAAATTTCAAGCCTTGGTTGTTACAGTAATAACGAGCAATTTGGTTTTCATGCTCGACTGAGTTTGCTGTTGTGTCTATGCTTGCACTCACAAGATATGTGTTCCAATACATGTGTAAGCTCATTCATTGTTCATGATAAATAAACTAGATTAAACCTGGGTACACGTTGTTGCATTTCCTACCCATATGACATCATCCATGAGGTAATTAATCTTTGTAAGTGATGATCCACGTCCCTACAGCCCATGTTTATTCAATGATCAAAGTTTACTTACATAGTTTAATATAAATCTATTGTCATCCTATACTTTAAAATATTTCAAGACAAATCATGAGAATCTAACTAGTTTTGACTTTTGATTATGTCAAGGTTCCTTTGGGTTGAAGTATAAAGTGAATAAAACTAAAATGTTCCGATGAAGTATAGAAATAAAAAAAAGAATAAATTGATTCAATAATTTCTCTCTGCCTTTCTTAACCAATACAATCAAATTCAAGTAGTCTATCCTGTTGGTGATACTAATTTATTAGTATTTCCAGTTTGCATCGCTAATTAAAATTACTGCATTACGTGCTTATAATCATGATTTCATATGCCACACAAACAATAACAATTTTGCATTGGGAAAAGAGCATTTAGACCAATATCAAATCTTCTATGTGCAACTCCCACTAATAATATAAAACCCATTAGGTCAACTGCCATCTCGTGTTTTTAAGTATATTTATTTAGCAATTATCTAGAATGAGCATGTGTCCATTATTCTATTACAATGAAAAATAAAACTGTATCAGATATTTGTTCGGCTACTGATGTTGAAAGTTTTTGCTTGTGAAACGCTCCCTCGATGCTTCGATACATTAGTGTTGAATGCCCACTTATTCTTTTCTTACCAACTTAATGCTAGAATACTAAAGTTATGTTTATTAGACGTTGATAATAAATCCAACTTTGTTATAACTCTTTATTGTGATGTTAATTTGACATCATCATTTCCTAATTTCATTAGCAGAAATGAGAAAACCCAGTAGTATTAATTATTATTTCTCCGTCAATTCGACTGGTGAATATCAAACATTTAACAATAATGTCATGTGTCGGTGTCTTACAAATATAATTTCTCCGCATCCTCAAGTAAAAATAGTGTTCATATTTATCTTAGTTTCCCTTTGTCTACAAAATATGCAATGATATATATTGAAATGATATATACTGCCGGCTGAAGAAAATAAGGACACATCATTTTGAATTTGATAACAAACCAGGTATGCAGAGAATCACATTTATGCAACCAATAATAACGTATAAAAACCGATTAATATTGTATAAAATCATGTTGTTACAGTCCTTTAAATAAACTATCTTGTACATTACTTAACATGCAATGATATTTCAGACTGTACTAGAATTTATTTTGACTCTGTAATGAAACAAGACGTGTTGATGTAGCTCATCCTCTTCAATGTTTAAACAGCAATGTTAGAAGATCCCCTCGGAAGCGTATCAGCCTCCATCCGTTCAAGTCCAGTCTTCAAATCTCAATCCTGTCCCTAATTCAATTGAATCTCCAAATATCACTCGCATAAACATAGACCCACTCAACGCCATGGATGCCTTGAACAACTCAGATTATAATGATGGTATTCAACAAGAGACGTCAAGGAAAAAAAAGAGGGAAGATGAGATGAAAATGTTTTTTTGTATGCTGAATGAAAAGACCGAAATTGAATTCAACGATCGAGGTCAACCAATAGACTCCAACTCTAAACACCTATCATCCTATCTCGGTACCTTAGCAAGGGAGATGGTACCTTTGACCATTTCAGAGTGGAAAAAAGTCGACGCAAATTTAGATTTATGGACTTGTATTCAGGTATGAAATAATCAAAATGAGCTGTAAACTCGAATACAAGTTTTGGACATCCTTTATTTATATGTAAACTTTGCTGGAAATTAGTATGGTACAAACATCCTTGACATTATTGCCAGGTAAATATGATACCCAGTGGAAAGCAAACCGTTGGTCTCACTGGCTTATAAGATAAGCAAATGCCAAACTTCTTTTTAGACTCCTATAACGTGTGACTGATTGACCATGAGGTTACTCTCAACAAAACACACCCCTTTCTCTTCTCTTGTTATCTAACCTACTTCTAGTAGAGCAACTGTTAGTAGGACATGCACGCTTTATTCCACAATTCCAAGCCAAAACATCTTATTAACCTTCTTTTTAGCCTGCAAAACCACACCACCTTTGCTGTCGTTATGTTCTTTCTCTCGGCAACTGCATTTTGTTGCCGAGTGCAAGATGCAGTCAAGTGTAAGCTTCTCCTTTTTCTCTTTAGCGTAGTTTGCCCTTTTATTTCAGATCGGCACTCACATATATTGATAGTATCCTAAGTTAGCCTTCGTTTTGTATGTAATAGCCCAACAATGCCAACAGGAGTATACAATATCTATTCGGTAAAACATGGTAATATCTGGCTTAAGACTTTTCTCATGTAACATTCTATAATTTGGAAGTTAATGGACCATGAGAGAATTGAATGAATATTTGTTTATGATTTGGTTGCTTAATGATCGAGGAGAGGATATACGTTGCAAGAGTGCCTGAAAAATAATCGAAATCTGTGTGCATATAAAGGAATAACATCGAATACCATCTTTGTATCCACTTCAGTAAGCTTAAACTGAAAACTGGTTATTGGATACTTTACTCCACTGTCGTTTGTGTTTTTCTTGGGCTTGTTGCTTAACGTTGGCTCTAGACCTGTTTTCATATTTCAGTTTACTATAATGCACTTTGAATTTAGTTTTTTGATTTTTGTTGTGCAGTCAAGATTCATGATGGATGAAGCATGCAAGGCTTTATTGCTTAAGATGTTAGGATGGAGAGAGGCAAAGTCAAGATTAATTTCGGCTATTAAAGTAGCTTCTACTTGCTCTGACGCTTCCTCTAGATTAATGATGCTAAAACCAGATACTATAGAAAATGTTCAAGAGTGGAACGACTTTGTTAAGGAAAAGTTGTCGTAGAAATTTGAGACAATAAGTTGTATTTTATTCAGTATAAATTAAAAGGTAAATAATAGTTTATTAATGAATTCTCCTATGTAGGAAACTAGCAAAAAATTCAAAGCACTAAGAGATAAAAATAAACTTCCACATACAATGAGCAGAAAGGGTTATGCGAGATTAGCTGAAGATATGGTAAGAAATGCATGTAAATTTACATCAATAATATTTTTTTTTTCTTTGATTCGTCTATTTACTATTATTATTTGCAGAAAAAGGAAACTGAAATATCAGATATTAGCAGAGACGAGGTATGGTGCAAAACCCATACAAAGAAAAATGGAGACCCACCGAATTTCGTTGTTGCCGATTGCATCGTAAGTTTTTTTTATTCTTTTGAGATATGAGTGTAGATAGTTATTCAAAACTCGTATGTACTTGACATTGAGGGATCAATATTTCTACGATCCACTCATATATCAGCTCATATATATTTTCTGCGATCAATATTTCACTACAAATATTAAATACATTGAACTGAACATTGAGGGATGATAGTTTATTCATATTTCATTTTTCTTGAAATGATCTATTTTGATTTGTAGGCTAAGATAAAAGAGCATAGTAGTGCTCAGAGCTCTCATGGAATAACATCGGTGGGTGGAGATGGGGTGTCACATGTTTTTGGAAATGAACATAGGGGAAGGGTGAGAGGACTGGGTTTTGGTGTAGTACCATCTCAAATGGGTGTTTATTCAACTAACTCAAAAAAGGTGATTGCATTGGAAAATCAAGTAACTCATTTGACGGCTAGAGTAGAAGAGTTGACTAATTTGGTCATGACAGCAAGTTTATATTTAATTATCTATTGATAATAAATATGTGATATGTGCTTATGAATTACCAAGTCATCTCTTGTACTTATACAGAGAAGAAATGATAATGTGGCGGATATGGAGATCCCTGAGGCTCATACATCTCAGGTTAGAATATATAACTAAATTATTATATGTGATAAGTGTTTGACTTTTCTACTTTTAGTTGTTTTTTGAGTTGATTTGAATGAAATGCATGTATCATGTTAGAAATTGTAGACCAGCAATTGCTTCATCAAATGCCTGAAATCATGTTAGATTTTAAACTATATAGTAAAATGTAAACCATAAATTTATGTAAACTATATAGTAAATTGTAGACCATAAACATCTATAAGCCAAATTTACCATAAGTAATGCAAGCATGTTTAAAAAAATGGAAAATATAACATGTGATTCCAATTTTAGATTAAAAAACCGATGTACATTAGCATTTTTTTGAATGATAAGCTAGGCATCAGTATTCTAATTCCAGAGTTTCATTATAAACATATCATCAGCTTCTTTGGATGGAAGTAGTCTGATGCTACTGATTTTTATAAAAATTAGTGCTATGATTATGTGTAACGACCCAACTTCCCAGCTCCAGGAAGTCGCATCGTTAATAAGAAAGAAAAGGATAGAGAATAGAAAGAAAGAGAAGAAGCAAGAAACAACACATCAGAATCTCAACAGCGGAACGAATAAATTATATTAATAATATAAGTATTACATAGTATACAACACTAATCAGAGTTATACAACATATACATCATATACTAGACAGTTATAAACACCTATCTAGTTATACAACTCAGTACAATACAACACAGAAATATCAATACAGAGAACACACAGCGGAACTATATATCTAACGTAGAGCCTCCTGCTCCATTGCTCCTCCATAATAATACGTAAAAGCTAACCTGAATCCCTTGTCTACTCGTAAAAATTTGAGTACCCAAGAGTTTATGAAAAACAAAAATAAACTCTGGGTCAAACATGAGTCTGGTGTGAGTAACAGGTTAAAGTTGCTTAACTTTGAAAAACCTTTGAAAAGAAAAGGTATCACGTAAGACTTCCCACACATAAACATGGAAAAGTTTTTACCTTACGCTAACCAAAACATTTGATAGGAAATCCAGTGATATTATAATAGTGTCTAGGGTTTTCAAGTAAATAAGAAATAGCCGAAATTGTTACATCTATTAAATTCCAGCTACTAGCCACAAAAGTGGGTAATACAATCAAAACCGTTGGCACTTATTGGATTTTGTATTCCATCAATGGCAGGACTACTGAGGTACCGCCCCGTCACAGTACGTGGCCTAGATCAACGTACCGAGCATTACTCCCAATCCCCTGCAACACAAGGCCGGACCCATTCCTTACTGAATAGTTCCGAACAAGACAACCCCGCAGTTGGCGTACGCTCCAAACTGCCCACACAGCCGAAATAAAAAGGGACCTCTAGACAGGGGAAAATCTTGCTCTCCAGTGGGAGCTATCCACGAAGCCTTGCTGCACCTCCCCTGTTTTAGCCATTCCCGGTTGATGAGGCTTGAGGCTACGATTACCTTTATAGAACACATCTCTTAGAATGCTCATCGTCCACTTAACGATGTTCTGAAAGCATTCAATCCATACAAGTTCGTTCCGGGTTCGAACGAAACCAAAGGCATTATCTCGTTACACTCGTATTGGAATCACCCTCAGAGTTAACGACGATAACCCTTGCACTCTGAATCACCATCTCGAACCTATAAGTACTATTCCGTCAAACTCATTACGGAATTACCCACAGAGTTATACTGACGTATAGCCCTTACACCTCGAGTCTTCACTCGCTCCACTTGGATTCACGACCTAACGTTAGTTTGGATCGATGTGGTTTTCGGATATCCAAATATGGAAACCCGATCCCGGTCTCATCGAAATCCAAAGCGTGTCTTTTAAGGCCAAGTTGTTTTAAAGGTTTAAAACAATTCAATTATCTATATACACAGATAGATAAATCATAGATTCACAATAGGAAATCAATATCATCATCACACGAATAATCCATAATATCATTATCAAAGATAATCTATATCATCATCACAATGCAACCAATGCATCCATGTCACTCAACATTAATTATCTCATATTTGAGATTTAAACCAATCAAGACAAACAACATTATCCAACCATATAAGCAATGATTTATCATACCAAGTATAATTAATTTAAAATGAATTAAATTAATTACATCATTCTCTAATTAATTTAAAGTGAATTAAATTAATTACTCCATCAATAAAAATCTTGCTGTCATAACTATTAATTAATTATAAATTAATTAATTAATCATCTTCCCATTAATCCCTTTAATTAATCACCTTTGATTAATTACTCCTTAATTACATTTATGTAATTATTCTTTAATTAATTTCACAAATTAATTATACTTATCCACATTCAGTAATTAACCTTAATTACTTCACAAATTAATTAATTATAATTAATTACATTAATTCTTAATTAACTACATTAATTAATTTCCTTTAATCACTTATTATTGATTAATTAATCTTAATTAATCAATCTTACTTACATCATTAATTATCTTAACTAATGATCTTTAATTACATTTTGATTAATTACCTTATTAAATTAATTACAATAAGTAATTAATCTTAATTTAAATCATAATTGTTAATCCCTCTTGATTAACCCTATTCAGTAATTAATTACCCTTAATTACTTTACCAAACAAATTAACTACTCCATAATTAATTATCTCAAATTAATCCCTTGATTAATTCACCAATAATTATACTTAAATTACTTTAATTATCAAATCACCTTCACTAATTACATGCAGTAATTACCCATTAATTACTTCTCTAAGTAATTCCTCTTTATTTAATTACAATAAGTAATTATACTACACAAATCATCAAATGATTATTTTTAAATTAATTAAACTGAATTAATTAACTTAATCTAATCAAACTAAACTCAATTAATTACAATTAGTAATTAATTCCTTAATTACTTCCATAAGTAATTATACTTAACAATTTACTCAAATGATTATCTTTAAATTAATTAATCTAATTAAAAATTAAAAATTAATCATATTAATTAATTATTAAATAATCCTTAGTTAATGACCTTCATTAACTATTAACAATTCATTAATTATTTTCTAAAATAATTAATTTATTTTAATCATTACTAATTACAAATTAATTAATCATCAATTAATCCATTAGTTAATCCCTAATTAATTAAATAATTAAAACTTAATTAATCCTTTATTGCTTGATTAATTAATTATTAATCATTAATTAAAATCAAACCTTATTTAATTAATTATTCTTAATTACAAGTTAATTATTCTAAAAATAATTAACCTTAAACCCTTAATTACTTTGAGTAATTATTCATTTCATTAATTTATTAAATTAATTATCCATTTAATTATCCTAATAATTCAATGTATAACAAACCATTAAACTATAATTTAATTTCCACCAAGTTTTAAAACCAATTTAAAACTTATACATTATGTGATAAATAATACTTATAAAAGATATTTATACAAGATTTAAAACAAATTCTTTTTAATTTCAAACATTCAAATTTTACATTATCATTCAAACTGTTAAAATACTTAAATCTATAAAACTTGAATTTATTTTAAATCAAAGATTCAAAATCAGATTTGAATCAGTTTAAACTTTATTTGAAACATTTCTTACCTATTCAAATTCCAATTTAAATTCAAATTTCTTTAAAAATCGTTTTAAACAACAAATCCCTTTAAAGTTATTTTAAACAAAATTTGAATTTAAACTTATTTATATCCAGTTATGATTCAAATTAAATCTTGAATCTATAATTTAAAATTAGATTTAAAACTTAATTTAAATCTTTGCTTTATACATAAAAATTCAGTTTTAATTTGAAACAAAACACGCTTCCAATCACGAACAAAAATAACTCGAGTTACAATCCATTCGAGTCTAACATAATCTAACTCGAACAAAAATAAACTCGAGTAAACTCAAACCATATTCGAGCAACTCGAGTACTCCATTCATCAGAAAAACACTTAAACTAAACAGTTAGGTTACATCATTAATCCTGTATCAAACAAAATACCCAGGCCTACACAATTTAACTCGAGTCAATCATTCACCAGCTTCGAGCAAAACTCGGAAAATCCCGAAACAATCTCGAGCAACCCTTCCTCCCAAAATAAACCGATACTCCATGATCGCCCCCGTGCACCTTCACCACCATGGCAACCCATTCCTACCCCTCGCGACAACTCTCGCAAGTCAGTCATCATCTTCCAACACGTTCTCGACCATCATAGAATCTGAAGAAGCCGTAAATCGAATTTGAGCATTCGAGCTCAAAAATACAGAAATGTCGAACTGGAAATCGCCTCAACCACCGTACTCCGACCACCAGAAGAACTCCACCTCCAGCCTCTACTCCTCCCACACTCCAACAATAATTTCCCCAAATTAGAGAAGGCTCGGTCAACATATGATGTTGCGGTGATCAATAATTTCGAGCAACAGACCAATAGGGATAAAACCCTTTTCAAACTATAATTTCTAATAATTTTTTTTTTAAAATTCATAACTTTGATCATAAAATCGGTTTCTAATCTCAAATCAAAGAATCTGGAAGGTCAAATTCCTATTTTCAAAAATTTGGTTCTGTACTCTCTGAAATTACAAATACCATTACAAATTTTTTTCATATTAAGTAAAATTTAAACTGTAAACAAGGTTAACAACCTTTTTTTGATTCAAATGTTAAAACTTAACATACATCAATTTAAATGGAGTAAATATTTCTAAGCAATTCCCAAATCTGAAATCTTGAGTTACAGAAAGATAAATTCACATCAACATGTATGACTTCAAACTCATATGTTATACCAGTAATAAACATTAAAATATGACATGCAAACACACAGAGTTTTAAAAATAGCAAGCATCTAATTATTAATTAAGTTTAGTTAGAGAAAACAAATTGTTACTCTCTGATTTCCCTGAGCAGAGTATCCATTACAGAAAATGATTAAACTGCAACATGCACTACAATATACCTTCACATATATATATACCAGTAATGAATTAAAAAAAAACATTCAAACATGCATATTTTCAGAAATAACAAGCAACTGATTTCATACTTAAATTTCATTAAAGAGTGAGGTTACTCACCTATTTTTAATGAGCAGAGCACCCTTTTGTTTAGATATGCCTGACCCTGAGTTGCTTTGAACTTGAAAGCTTCAAATTGCTTCTAGATTCTATTTTTATTTTTGCTTATGACTTGAACTTCATTCTTGTTTAATTGCTTAAGCTCCCTGATGCATGCATGTTTCCAGAAAAATGCAGACTTGGTTTACTTTAAAACAGAATGAAACTGCAGGCTTGTATTGAGCTTTGTAGTTGCAGATTTTAGTTTGAGGTGATAACAAATTTGATTGTACAGGTTAATGAGTTGAAGAAATGAATTTCAGGTTAATGTATTTGGGGAGCTACTGGTTTGAGGAGATTTTTTTGCAAGTTTTGTTCTCTGTTTTTATTTGAAGATTAAGTTTCAGATTTTTATGGCTGAAGATGTTATGTATTTGAAGAAATAGAAAAAAAATGAACTTTAGAAAAGATGAATTTATATGAGTATGTTTTGATTTTATTGAAAATACAAGAATAAGAAAATTAAGACACTTGTTCAATTTTTTAAACATTTGTCACTTTAACTAGTTTAGGCCTTAACACATGTCTCTTTTTTTTATTTTAAATCTTAATAAACTTACACATGTATTTTAAGCATTTTAGTTTTATTTTAAATTGTTTATAAATACCTTTAAACCCCAAATTCTTATGTATATAAATGAATTCCTTCCCACTTTAAATTTATTAAAGAAATGAAACAAAACAAATATAAATTCAAGCTTATACAAATATTTTTAAACATTTTTTTCTTTTACATTTCAAAATATCAAAGTCAAATCCAAAGTAAATTATAAACTTCAAAATAAAAATCAAGTTATATATGTGTGCATATATATAACTCTTATTAAATTTTAAAATAACAAATCCCATTCTAACAAAATTTATTTATGTTTATAAAAACAAAGTATCCTCAATATCATTTGAAAATAACAAATTAAACAATATTTAAAATGATTTATAAAAGATATCATAAATTACTTCTATTACTTAATAAATTAAGATCATATGAAATTTGTATTTTAACTCTTATTTAAAATTTCAAGTAATATTAAAAATAAAATAAAACAAAGCTTAAATGTAAATCAAATTTTAAATTCATCTTTAAGCTAATTAAAATATAAGTTTAAACAAATAAGATTTTCTTTTAATATAAACCATATAATTATTTATTAAATTGCTTTGAAAAGTTAGATGTTAAATTTAAATCAAATTTCAAATTTATCAAATATAAATAAAAATTTAAAATTGATTCATTTAATAAGTTCTAAATCAAAGTTTATCAATTTACAATATATACAATTATATATATTATAAACAGAAAACAGTTTATTAGCTTTAAAATGATAAAGTCTACCAATTTAAATATTTATTAAAAGATGATTATTAAATCAATTCAAAATTTTATTATCAAAAATATCAAATCAATTTAAATTTATAACACAGATTATTAAATTTATATTGCCAAATTTCCAGGATATCACATTATGGTTTTTATTCTTAATTGGGTTAGGGTTGCACTCAGGCAAATGTCATCAGTAACAACAATATTTGTTGTAATTTTGATTTTTTGATCATGCATATATGTTTTTGTTTATCATATGACCAGGCTCGACCCTGTAGAGCTTGAGGCCATAGGAAAACTTTTAATTTTGATATAGGAAAAAATGGTACAAGGAAAATCGAACGCGTATTGAAAATTGAAACTACTTCCATCATGTTGAGACATTAGCCTTTACCATTGCCCTAAACATGTTATTTAACTTTGAAGCTTGACATTTTTTATATATACAAAAATCTTAAATTTCTATGGAAGCGGCTAATTGCTAATTATGCAAGACTTAAATGAACATTCATAACAAAGTTTAATTATCCCACAATGAATATGGACTTCATATATACAATCTTTTTGTCTTTTCTGTACACATTGAAACTGTCCTCTTTTTGGAATATCTTTGTTTCGTGTAATAGTAAGTCAATCAAAAACTAAATATCAAAATTTTAAAGTGATTGGTTATTTCTCAATTGGCAGTCATGAATGTACTGCACTTTCCTAATTTATATTTAATTTTGTTCATAACAGTTCTTGGTAATTATATCATGACCATATTCCTCATATTTCGCTCATTGATTGCCATGTTGGTTTTCAATATGTGGCATTCGATTAAATAGGTGTCATTTTAGTTAATTTGTTGGAAATCTATACTAGGAATAACCTGGTGCTTAAATGTGCGTTGTGCTTATTGCAAATTTGAACATGGTGTTTTAATATCATCAAGGGTCAAGGAAAGAAAAATGAAGTAATGAAGCATTTTTACATAATACATTCAACATATTTATAATTGCACGTGTTAATTCTACAATAGAGTTTCAGATATTGAACAAAAGAAAGCATCGGGTAAACTTTAAAGTATACAAAAATCAAAATATACAATTCGCATAAGCTTTTTATCACATATAAGGTAGTTGTCACACAAATATTTGGGTGATTTTGATTTCTTTTTATACTAAGATCTGTTACAAGGTACATTTACCTATACATTTTGTTTTGCAGATGATTTTTATTTCTACAACCAAGTTATGCTATGCTCGCACTAATATGAACACAACTGCACTTACCTTTTGAATCTCAGTATTTTTATATAACCTTGTTCAATGGTTTTTGCTTGTAGTCACACCGCGAGAGTACTAATATGCAGGTTCAAGACCAGCTTACCGTGGATAGTTTGGTAAAAAAAAGTGCAAGCTATTGGGTTGGCAAAAGAACGTAGTTGCAGAGGGGACGATAGCAAGCACTGATCCTGATGCTTCAGTACATTTTGTAAAGCTTGGAGCAAATGCTTGGAAAGTATGGGTTAATGTAGCGGTGGAACCAGAAGCCTTTTTATTTAGGCCAGATTCAAAGATGCAGACTATCAAAGAGGCCATTGGATGAACCGTCGCGTGGCAGAAAGACTTCAACTCTGTGGTATAGTATGATTGTACTTAGAACATGATATTTGTAGCGGACTGTTATGTGTTAATGCTTTATGTATTTGGCATGTAAACTTATCTCACCTTTTGGAGTGTTAGAATTCTATGACTCTAGCTTTTAGTCTTTTCGTACACTACTAGGGGAATCACGTTTTTCGAAGGCCGAAAACCGTTGGCGGCAGTCGGAAGCCGTCGAAAAAAGCCGTCGAAAATGAGTGCGTCGAGGAGCAGTATTTCCGAAGGCTTCCGATGAAAACTGTCGCACACCATTCCGACGGTTTCCGACGGATGTCGGTATCCGTCGGAAACCATCGAAAATAGTGTGCTACAGGCCGCCGAGAGCCGTCGGAAGCGGTCGGAAATTTTGACCTATAAGCCGTCGGGAGCCGTCGGAAATCTGCTGTTTTTTTTTTGAAATTCGCTGCAAATATAGCCTTCCAACCACATTTCTCTTCCAAACACTATGATATCAATACTGCACAATCCAACATACAATAATCCAACCAAATATCCAAACCCAAACTACAAAATATTCAATAAACACACAAACAAATAAAATGACATCAAAATAAAATATAAAATATACGTAACCATTCGAACATTAACATTAATCCTAACAATAACTGTTCTACCATGTTGTTAATACACAAATTCATCAATATTCTCATACACATCCTCATACAACTACAGAACCATGTGTATCAAACATAATTATACATAAATCAACAATTACCTACGCCGTCTACCAAATCATTCTAAACTAAAACAAAACATACCTGAACGAACGAACGAACAAGCAAGTAAATAATGAATCAATCTCCTCCAGATCCAGAGCCAGCCGAGGAAAGAAAGCGGCCACCAAACTGCTGCATGTACTCTGACAACTGTGCGGTCTGCATGGCCTGTTGGCAGTTCTGCTCCTCCAATTGGGACACTCTAGTCCGCAATTCTTCTATATCTGCTAGACCGCTCTGAGGTCTACTCCGCCGTCCCCTACTCTGACTACTGGCCTACAATAATTGAAAAATGAATAAAATCCAAGTTTATTGTTTTGAAAAGGTCAAAATATCATATTTGTAGTATTTCAAAAAAAAGTAAATTATTTACCACTAGATTGCCAAATCCGTATCGTCGACCATGTTCTGCTGGATGCATAACAGACTCAAAAATAACATCCTCCTCATCGGTCGTTAGCTGATCTCGACCCGTATCAGCAAGGAGTTTCTGCCGCTGCTCCATAAACATCTCCTGCATTAACAAATTAATAATATCATATCTTATTTCATCATAGTTTAACAATTAAAAAAATTACTAATACTGAATAAAATGAAATATGCTTACATGGCTTTTGCTGGATTTATCGTCCTGCCATGTATACGAAACAGTCCCGTCTGGATTAACATGCTCGACAACATGCGTACGGGTGAACACGTCTATATAGCTGACAGGACTATGTGCCTTGGCTTCCAGAAGTTGATTGTTACATACAATGATTATACATTTAAAATCATATAGCATAAACTATTTACATTTATTATTCAGTAAATTTACCAACTCCTGTCGATACTGCTGAAACGACTTCGATCCTCCGCGATGAGTGACGGGATTCTTATTTCTATTTGCAGAGTTTCTATCCGACTCTGCCTGTACATTCAAAATTTGATACATTATTTTTCGATCACGTCAAATTAATAATTCAAAAAAAAATAGTATACTTGCCTTCGCCTCGTCCGTCTCCCAGTATCTCAACCAACCTTGCCACACGCTCTCTCCCATCCACCGTGGTTTCTTACCAGATTTCTTAATCTCAGATACCGTGTCCCTGTAGTTCTTGCGCATTTTCTTCATCCAGTATGCTCGTGCCAGCATCAGATCGTCTGTCTGGATGTCTATCTCAGCCTGTGTCAAAAAAAAGATGACCCTTTAAACGATAAACAGTAGAAAAACGACAAAAACGAATTAAAAATGGAAAACAGAAAAATATACATACTAGGACATCCTGCCATATGCACTCTATGATGTGAGGAGGGATGTTATCCCACTTCGGCCAGCAAGCACTCATCCTACTGCGATAAGAAGCTCTAGAGACGTCCATCACAACTTTAGAGGGAAGTAGGTCGAACCCCCTGTTTTTAAGTACGGTATAGATAAGTACGTACGTATATCATAAACAAAATAAGATGCTGAATAAAATTTAATTCTTACCCATCTGCTCTAGGGACTAACGATACAACTGTACGCTGTGGCTCTTGCGATGGGCCATTGCAATCACCTCCTGACGATCGGGAAGAGCTCCTACCTCTATATGACATAATGATAAACCTGTGACATATACACATCATTATATAAGAGAATAATAACGTGATAACGAAATATATTTCATATGAAAATGACATCAACGATATAAATGGCTTAATTAATGACTGAAATGGAAATAGAAATGGAAGTGTGTTATACCTGATTCATAATGGGTGTACTCTTCCAACAATAAGCAGAGTTCATTGCATTTTTAATAAAAATTGCTAAATAAATGACAAATGGAAATAACATAAAACATGCACACAATAGTAAACGGATTTGGTTTCATAGTTACATCAATTTCATAATACATCAAGAATTCAATATAGTTACATCAATTGCAAAAAAATAGATTCAGATTTATATCAGTCATCATCGTCTTCTGATTCAGATTCGGTCTCGTTTTCGACGATATTTTCTTCTGCACTGTCAAACGCTTCTACCAAATCATTTGATTAATCGATTAAAGGACCAAAATCTGTATGATCGTCTATAATTATTATTTTGTTATTTTGCTCAAGATCTGCCTGATAAGCTTGTTCGTCCGGAATATTCTTCCCATCGGATGTGAATCTGGACTTTGTTTTAAAAACTACAGACCAATCTGCTTTATCTCTTTTTAGAGACGGATAAGGAGCGTAATAAACTTGCAATGCTTGTTTGGCTAGTACAAAAGGATCATACTTGTGATAGTGCGATGTATGCTTTATTTCGATAAGATTATAATCCATATGCACATTAATTCCAAAAACTGGAACATTACTAAACCAATTGCATCTAAATAGAAACACCTTCTCCACGGGTCGTGAGAAATATGTCAGTTGCAAAATTTGTGTTAGAACGCCATAAAAATCATTTAAATGATTTTCTGGATCGTCGCTACCTTTAACAAATACAGCAGTATTATTTGTTAATTTTTCTGCACCGTATTCTTTGGTGTTAAATTTATATCAATTGACGAAATATATTGGATATGCCTTGACCACTCTTTTTGGTCCCATCGGAAGATGTTTCAACCCTTCGTCAATAACATAATTCTCGGCTCATAATCATAATTTGAAAACCAACCGGAAAATTCTTTACTGAGATCTCCGTTCGGATGTTCACGTTCATAAACACTGGTTATATAAACAAATTATTACATTAGGTTATACACGCGCATGCATTATAGAAAAGAATAAAACACAAATTATTATTTTAGATTACCTAACAACAACCTCAGCACAATATAGAAGAATATAAGTGTGTGCTACATGAAGATCTCTATCGTCTAGCCATATTTCTACACATTTTCCAGAAGGCTGACCATGTTGTCTAAAAATAGATAACATTGCTTGAGAGGACTCTTGTTCGTCGCCTTCGTCATTACGAGGAACACTTTGAAATGAAATATTCACATGGTCACTGAAATAGTGAGAGAAAAAGAATGAAGCTTCTTCTTCGATGTAAGATTTGCATATCGAACCTTCAACTCGTGCTTTTTGCCTCACTTTTTTCTTCAGATGATTCAAATATCTATGCAAAATTAATTTTTATTAACTTCATCTTTCAAATGCAATGAAATTACGTTATAACATATTACATACCTCTCAAATGGATACATCCATCCATATTAGTCAGGACCTTGAAGTCGTGCTTCAGATGTGAGATGAACAGGCAAATGTTCCATTGCATTAAGAAAACCTGGCGGAAATATTTTCTCTAATTTGCAAAGCAATATAAGAATGTCCATTTCAAGTTTACGTAAATGTTGCACTTTTAAAGTAGTCGAACAAAGCTTTTTGTAAAACATACTAAGCTCCTTTACTACCTTCCAAACTTTTAACGGCAGTAGTTCTTTGAACATTACAGGAAATAAATTTTCCATCATTATGTGACAGTCATGACTTTTCATTCCGCTCAATCTACCATTTTTAAAGTTAACACATCTACGAAGATTTGATGATATCCCATCAGGAAATCTTAACCCTTCCACCCATTTTAACACAGCTTTAACTTGATTATTATCTAATTCGTAACATGCTTTGAGTTTTTTACTGTCATTTGGTTTCATATGAAGCTCAGGACGTTTGCATAATTCTTCTATATCACGTCTTGATATCAAATCATCCTTCGTCTTCCCTTTCACATTCAAAATAGTGTTAAAAACATTATCAAATACATTTTTCTCATTATGCATCACATTTATGTTATGGCGAAGTAGAAGATGTTTCCAATGCGGCAACTCCTAAAAAATAGTATGTTTGCACCAGTTATGAACAACTGATTTGCCTTCAATTTCTGTTTGCTCGCCAGTTTCATATATCTTTGGATAGTCCTTAACAAGTTCATATATGTCTTCACTTGACTATATCGTCGGTGGTTGTCTGGTTTCTACTCTATTAGCTAAAAAGTTTTTCTTGTCTCCTCTGAAGGGATGATTTGCAAGGAGAAAATATCGATGACAGTCAAACCATGAAATTTTCTTACCATGAGGTAAAGAAAATGCTCGTGTTTCATCCATGCAATATGGACATGCTAAACGACCGGCAGTACTCCATCCCGAAAGCATTGCATAAGCAGGAAAATCACTTATAGTCCACAACAAAGAAGCAAACATACGAAAAATTATCTTCTTGGACACATCGTATGTTTCTACTCCTTCGTTACACGGTATTTTTAACTCCTCAATCAACGGTTGTAAATATACATCGATTCCTTGTGTCGGATCGTAACGACAACAGTAAAAAACATATATTGCGTTTTCATACACATCCATGAAGGTAAATTATATGGTGTGACGATAATGGGCCAGGATGAATATTTAGAACCAAATTGAGAAAATGGAGAAAAACCATCCGTACATAATCTAACCTAACATTTCGACTCTCCGCTGCAAAATTTGGATACGTTTTATCGAAATGCTTCCATGCTTCTCCATCGGCCGGATGTGTCAACGTACCCTCTTCCTCCGTTCTCACACTATGCCATCTCATATTAGATGCAGTTACAGAAGATGCATATAATCTTTAAAGTCTTGGAGTTATGGGTAAGTAGTGCATACGCTTGTACGGAACTTCCTTCCCCTTCTTTTTTCTTGGTTTGTATCTCTTCTGGTTACAAACTTTACAATTTCTAAGGTTTGCGTCTTCTTTCCAAAACAACATGCAGCCTTTTAAATAGGTATCTATTTTCTGATACGGTAAACCAAAAGCCGACATAAGTTTTTTAACTTCGTAATGATTTTCACACATTAGATTATCGGGCGGCATATGCCTTTTTGCAGCTTGTACAACAGCCGTAAACCCATCTTCAGTGATGTTGTATTTTGACTTCATCACAATGTATTCGGCGATTACTGACAGCTGAGTGCCGCTTTTACAACCATCCCAAATAGGTTTCTTAGCAGCATCTAGTAAATCATAAATTTTTTTGCTTCAATATTTGGTTCTTCAACATTTCCATCATCGTCGTCAACTTCAGCCATAGGAAACATTGATCGTGCTGCATCTTCGACCATATTTTCTATACGGGTCGTTGAAACTATTTCGTTAAAGACACTTTCAGACTCTACAGAAGTATTTGCTACAACTTCTCCATGCCGATCCCAAACATAATACTCGGATGCGAAACCGTGTTGGAACAAATGAACTTTCACAATATCTGGTAACAAATACTTCAAATGTCTACACCTACTACACGGACAACGAATTTATGGATCGTTTCCGTTATTACTTAAAGCGAATTCAACAAACACGTTTATACCATTATAAAAATCTTCTTTTATTGAGCCCCTCGGTCCTTTTTTTTGGTACATCCATCTCCTCCGATCAACAAAATAATCAATCATTTTTCCTATTTGACAAAATGAGAAGTTCAAAATTTAATATTTATTTTGAAGAATACAAATTCGAAAAAGATTATTTTCATGGGCGTATAATATTTCGAATTTAAAGAACAACTTCACAAATTTAAAAATATTTTCAAGTAGTATACAAAATGTAAACGCTTACTGTGTTCATAACTTGTCCAATACAGGGACAATCCGACAAACATTGTACCAGATGAATATAAATGCCGTTTTTCGAAAAAAACGACTATTTATACAACGATCATGTACAACACTCGTCAGACGGGGCCAAAAACTCTCTAAGGGACATTTGTCAGTTACATGTGCGCATTTTATGAAAAAATGCAGTTTTACTCACTGTTCACATTTACAAAAATATATATTAATTTAACACATTTATTCGATGTATTAAATCAACTTAAGGTTGGTTTAACATTTTTGTCATTTTTCAATACACACAATTATAATTTAGAGTAATGCATTTTTTTTGTTTCATAAGTAAATACGTGCACAATATAATACTCCTAGTTCATTCAATTATTTTATCTTATTCCAAATAACGTATACAATCGTCGAATCAAGGCATATACAACAATTTATATATATATATATGAACAATCGCAAATTATACATGTTTTTCACAATTTCACAATAAAAGATGAAATAGGTATACCATGGGATGCTATAAACCGTTATTACGCTATTGGAAACAATTGCAATCACTAACTCGCCATAATTTATCAATTTATGCAAACTTACAATTAGGGTAAAAACTGATTTTTTCACAAAAATAAGAGATTATACCTGAGATTAGGAGTAATGGAATTTGATTAGGCAGCCGTGGAGGATCCGTAAGCTAGAAATTAGGGAATGGAAGCTTGGAGAAGGGATTTGGGGGTTTTGGTTATAATTTTCGTATGAAAGGAGGAGGAGGAAGAAGGCTCGGCTGCAGGTATAATCGCAAATTTCCGACGGCTTCCGACGGTCCGTCGAAAGCCGTCGGAAATTAGCCGTCGGAAGCCGTCGGTTCTAGCTGTCAGTAAGGACGCCTTTTCTAGTAGTGGTATGTGATTTTAATTATTTTACGACAATATTTTGTATTAGTACGAATGTATTGCATGGATGCTGCTGTAATTTTTTTAAATCTGCATTTATTTTGCATCGGGCAATGTGCGTTGTTATATAATATTTTTACAACAGTCAACACACGTTGTTAAATATGCTTTTTACAACGGTCAATGCATGTTGTGAAACAGGCTATGCAACTAGTATGGTTAGTCTATTGGAACGGATTATGGCCGTTGTTTTATAGTCTATTACAACGGCCATAACCCATTGTAAAAAGGTATACTGATATGGTTCTTACAACATGCATTGCCCATTGTAAAATGTGGTGGATCTATTACAACGAGGCCTATTACAATGGGCACATGCCCGTTGCGAAAATCATATTGTAATAAGGTATTTTTGTTGCAGTGACATACTATGAACCAGAGAGGGAGACTGACAACCGTCTACTGCTTGCTTGCTTCAGGAACCCAGGTCTACTCGCCCACCGTAGAGTAACTATTTATTCCTACAGTCTTAAGTTACCTCGACGGACATCGTTACTCCATCCACCAATGGCTCGTCTACGCGTAGTCTCGGTCACAACCCTGCTTTTCCCCTAATTGTAAGAAACTGCTGGCCTAAGCGACACACGGGGCTATTGGAAAAAGCTCATCTACTATATCAATACTGTAATGCACATCAAAGGGACATATAACTACAGTATCGTAGATCTGGGGCGTGACCCCACGATAGGCCACCAGAGTGGATACTGGCTAATTTGGTTCACTACCGAAATATAAAGGAAGTTGAACACAATGTTGATGGTCAGATAGTACTCATATCTCATCAGCATTCATGTCTAATATAGTAAGCTGACATGCTGCTCTCATACAAATATCTATCAATAAGATATTCCTCACCGAGTACCACATGAATCCATGAGTGTAATCCCCGTTTGAGTGACATTTTTTACAATTATAATCAAATAAATAACATAATAGTATCGCATACCACCGCATGTTATTTGAATAATTGTTCAATATTCATAAACTACACTCGATCCACACTATATATTTCTATACGACATGTCCAAGGAATAACCAGAAAAATATTACTTAATGCCCCATACCATACGTTATTACTAAACCGTTTATCCAAATTTATCATCACATAGAAATATATATATATATATATTCAAAAGTAAAAGTATAGTTTATACTCGAAATTACAAATAAAAGATTCCTAAAGCAAAGTATATTATAATATTGGTTAGTATTGGAATAACATTCCAATGTACATGTCTTAACTTTCCTTACCAATTTATTTATTTTAGTTTTTTTAAAATATATTTTCATATTTACAAAATTTATTTATTTATTATCATTATCATTATTTATTTATTTATTTTTATTTATTATATATTTATTTTATTTTATTATTATTATTTTTTATTTATTTAATTTTTTTTAAGTGGGCTGCTTGGCCTACTAGTGTTGCAAGTGGGTCAACGGCCCAATTGCCTATTCAAGTGTCCGCCTGCGCACCTTCAACGCATGAAGTCATGATGGCAGCAAGCTGCACCTTCAACCTTTTCCTTTCTATTTATTAAACTACACTCCACATTTACATTCATATGCAAAGTAAATGTGTACTCATGCATTAAAACTTATGTGTATTTATCTTATGTATCTACCTTACTTTATTATGCTTCAGTATGAATGTAAAGTATGGATTTCAGTTGGAAAAGGTAAACATATGATAGTTGTTTGTTTTCTTTCAATTGCTAGATTTATTTCAAATTTCCCTAGCCTGAAACATATGTGCATGAACTTACACACATGCACACTAACACATTAGTAATGTATATTCATGTTCATACCTTTTATGCCCAGTTCGGCAGAGCAAATCACATCTCTACAATGCTTACACACTCATGCAACAGGAAAGATATATATTAATAAAACATCAGGCATCAATCGAGCTCACCTGGGTCCTCAACAATTCTCACCGATTTGTTGAATTGAAAAATACGTACTTTTGCTGTCAGCACCATCTCGTAGCTGCCTCCGTTGAACCGCCTCAACTATAACATACAATAGCCTTACTTCCACCAAGTCGAAGACCATCTCACCGCCAGTAATCCACACATAGCTGCTGTCTATTCCCACGGTTCTCCAATGTGGCAGCCTTCACCAACTTCATCCTCATTAAAACAACACCTACCGCCTATTGCCACCACATCGCGGCCAACCAACAGGTCAACCGCACCTCCTAATTCGATTTCTCATATTGCTCCATCAATTACGCGTTGCGACTGCAACATTGCACGTTGCACTTCACTCATGTACCTCAAAGCGACACTAAACTGCATCCGCATTAGTCGTCGCCACTACATCGCAACCCACCCTCGCCTTCAAAGTCATTCAACCAGGCTTGAATGCCCTTCCGCCTATTGAAATGTTTTTCAATAATTTATTTGCGTGAGTTTGACTTAGGCTTAGGGCTCCACTCGAAGATTAGAGGATTGTGCTTTTATTTTTATTTTTTATATTTAGTAGTTTATTGAATTAGATATTTAATTTTGAGCATTGTTATTGACCCTCCTAAAATTGTTAAGGGGGGTTTATTTTTTATTCACTCCATAAAAATCAAAATTGTTCAAGGGGCACACAAACATTAAAAAGTAAAATATACGTTTTCTTTTCTACCCCATTCAGTTTTACCTCATTTCTACGTTTACCTTTTAAGTCATTCTCGTTTAATTTTTTTTTACTCTACTACAACTTTTAACCCAATTATAGGAGTGGTAAAAAAATAATTAGAACCAAAAATTGCACGTGTTCAACTCGTCTAGATCTGAATCTCACGGAGAAGGTGGTAGCAAGGTTCGTTCTTCTTCATCCATTGCTTTGATTTTCATCATCTTTGCTGTCGCGATTGTATTCGACGACATCACTTCGATTTTCATCGTCGTTGCTTTAGTTCGATGCTCCAATGTCGTTTGTTGCATTTTTAAGTAGGCAGGGAAATTCGGTCATTGAATGCCGAATTACTAAATTTAGTTCCGTAATATATGTATCGATATAATACTTATAGTATTATTAAGAGGCAATTCGACAACTGATTACCCAATAAATGAATTTTGTTTGGGAGCATGTTGTCGATTTTATAGGTGTAGCAGTATAAGGCAATTCGGTGACTAATTGCCGAAATAATCAATTTACTTCGGTGGTGTATTATCGAATTCATACTCTTAGCATTATAATTTTTTTTTGATTCAGCAAAAATGCTGCGGCTTCATAATCAACCACCCATATTCCTCAAACCGCTCCAATTCGCAAGAAACAAGAGTTGGAACGAATGAAAAAACGTATTGATGAGTTTGAATGGAGGGTGAATCGTCGCATGAAATTGAAGAGGAAGAGAATGCAAACGAATTATGCGTTGTTGTTGGGATTGCGACTTAATGTATTTTGGAAAGTTTGTATTTTTGTGATGGTGACCTTGTGTATTTTGGTTACTATGTGTTATTTGTGCCTTTACTTTGGTGAACCATGTGCTGTTTAACTTACGTGAATTTATCCAAATGTGGTTATCTATTTATGTTTTTGTCTTCGGTTATTGTTGACACTCTATGTTTTTTATGGTTATTTATTCATGTCTATGGTATTTAACTTGTTAATATGTGTGTGAAAATGACATTCTGTATGGACTGAAAATGTAAATGTCTTTTAGCAATATATAGTAGCAGTTTCAATGGCATTAAACCGTAAAAATGATTTAACTTCGGCACGTCATCATTGTAAAAGACGAAATCTTTCAGAAACGATGACCACGTATTCAAGAAAATTAGTTCAAACGATAAGCATGCACCGAAATAATGTATGATTTTTGAGTAACCAACGTATACAAGGAGTTTCGATGGTTGGGTTCCAATAATGGTTATTTAATTTGACAAGACAATATCGAAAGTTGGCTAAACTTTCGGGAACGGTGACCCCTATCGAAGAAATTAGTTCAGGCGATATGCAGGCGCCGAAGGACTGTACAACATGTTAGTGAGCAACGTATAATAGCAGTTTCGGTGATGTACTTTTGAGAATAGTCATTAAATTCGGCACGTACTTATCGAAAACAAATACGTACTAAAATAGACAGTAATAACACATGACAATTAAGTGTTCATCAAATGTTCACCAAAATTTGATTCATTCAAACAAAAATCTTTGCAACACATAACGAAAATAACACATGACAGCTATATAAACATTCACATTCATTTCGAATTCATTCAAATCAATCAAAATTACATTAGAGCTTGATTTCTTCATGATTATAGACTAATGATTTTGATTAAGGAGGAAAGAAGAGATTACTGTAGTGGGAAAAAAAGAAGTAGGGGAAAAGGGGGGAAAAAGGGTAATTTGGTAATGCTATAATTTAATGTTAAGGGGAGGCTATCTTTTTTTGTACTTCCCTTAGTAAAAAAATTAAAAAAAAAGACATCCCCTTGCAATTTTTGGAGTGTCAGTAACAATACCCTTAATTTTTTTTTGAAGATTGAATGGTTATGTTGCATTTTGCTTTCCCAAGAAGCTTCCCCTTTGAAGGATACGTGAATGTGTTTTTATGAAGAGATAGGAAAGTTATAGAGCAAGGTTATTGGGCTTGGATATAAAAGCTTGGGCCTTGAATTTATAAAGCAACAAATATATACATATATTTATACAAACTAAGTTCCACTAAATACTTTTAAGCTTTCTTCTGCAAAGTCAATAACTATATTTCATTCACAACACTTTTATAAAACACTAATTTCACATTCTAACTTATTTAGAATTTAAAATTTTACATTTTTACATTTTAAATCCTTTTATCAAATAATTTCCAAAACTCATTTTTAAATAAATCACTGAATTCTCATTCAGTTAATCAAATTACTGAGGTTGACTTAAATTAATTAACATTAGAAAACTGGGTTGTTACAAGCATTTCATGCATCTCTGTTCATTCTTAATCTGAAATAAAATTGATCAATCTCTCATAAAGAAAGCTGCACCAATGGTGCCTATGTGCAATGTGACTTTATATGTATATATATAGTTTTGGAAACCAAAATATATAACAATTATGCTATCTTGTTGTAACATTCCCGGTTTTTAAGCCAATTTTAAATTGGAAGTGAATGTAAATTTTGGATTAAATTGTGAATTAAAATTGAAATTTTCCAAAATTAGTAAAGATATGTGTTGTTTATTTTTATATATGAATATAAATGGATTTTTAGTTTAAATTTTGGAATTAAAATTCTAAAATAGATATTATGAAAAAAAATATAAAAAAATTGAATTTGAAAAAAACTATATTTTAAAGTTAATAAGAATTTGTTTTCTAATTATAATATATACACATATTTGGAATTTATGATTTGAGAATTAATATAATAAATTTCAAAATGCTATTTTAAGCTAAATCCTTATATATATGATCAATGTGATCACTTATCAATGTATAATTAGTTTTAAAATCATTTTTTCCTAAAGGTTATAGATAGTTATAAAAGTTATGTAAGTATATTTTGTATATATACAATATTTAAATTTATAAAAGGTTTATATACTTGCTTTCTAAAATTTTCATGAACTAAAATGGTTTGTATTTATATATATATTTATAAGCCCATAACATTTAAAAACATAATAAGTATAAAATTGAAAATATAATACATATGTAAATAAGATATTTATATAAGAAAATCAAGCAATTTTAGTTTGAAAACCTATAAGCTTAAACCAGAGGATCAAAGCAAAATCCGGTTCAAATTCAAAAACCAGGAAATCAAAAATATGAATCAACAAATAAATCAAAGTTCAACTCAAGCAACTTCAACCTGATCCAAGACTGAAGCATGCAAGTTCAACAAAGTAAAATCAGTTCAATTAATAAACAAGCTAATTCAACAACAGGAAGCAGATCAAAAATCAAAGCTTCAGTCAATAAATAATTTCCAGTTTTCTAGATTTTAGTTCAAGCTTCTCTGTTCCTCTCTGTCAAACTGCCAGGTGAGTAAACTTTTAGACCTTGATCTGTTTCAACACTGATTCATGTGATTGAAATCATGATATGAAATATGTTTTGTGAATGTAAAGTATCATTGCATGTTTGAATGCCTGAGTGTATATGTCTGGATATATAAGGATAGGTTCTGTTCTTAGTGCAGGCTTCCAATCAAGATCAAAATTTAATATCTCTTCATATAATTGATGTAAAGCCATGATCCTTAAAGAAAATTTGTTTATTTTAACCTAATGTTATTTTTTTTAAATGTTATAAGTAAAATCAGTAAGGTATTTTACTGGAAAAATAAATTTACAGTGAAACTTTTTAAATCTAGAAACCCAATATCCTTAGATTCAAATTTTTGATTTGATATTCGGATTCACATTAGAATATGATGAATTTTGATATATAAATCTGGATTTTTAAGTCTGTATGCATTGGGTATTTCTGAGTTGAACGATTTGGGCATTTTGGTTGATTTTCGATGATTGGTGTCAAAGTTTGTGTCCGATTTTGGTCTGGAGATGGCCCGAGTGCCGTGGATCAAGGGAAAAATAGTTTGATATTTTTCTGATGGCCGGAGTTGATTGACGAAGTCGAACTAGGGTTCGTCTATAAGTTTTGATCGAGGTGGTTCTCGAGGCAATATCTCCATCGTGGGTGGACTAGAACTGGTCGCATCAGAGGGAAATGAAGCGTGGATCATCAGCAAGTGTATGGCCGGAGTTTCGAAGCCCCCGATGGTCTGAGGTGGCAAGACAAGGTAGATTTGAGGGTGTCCAGTTCGTTCTTGTAGGGTCGATCGAACTCGTTTTTGTTTAAGTAATCGATCAGGAAATCTTGGTTTTTAGATGGCTAGGGAAGGTCGTAGGCAACTCTTCGACGGTGGCAAAGTTGGTTGGAACATCGTCGTTGATCCGTGCATGTGCACGAGATAGCTGGTGTATCTGATTTGCTATGGTAGTTGGGGAAGAAGAAGTGCACGGATCAGGCTCGAGGAAGTCGCGTGTGTGATTTGAAGCAGGAAGGCTTCGCGAGTGTGTCGGGTTTTGTATCGAGATTCCTTCGGGTTGAAACTGAAGCAGGGTTTTAAGAAGTTTTTAAATTTTATAAAAGCTAGTTTTAAATTTAAATTTAAATTTAACCTATTTTAAAACTGTTATATGATAAATGTTTGAAAATTATTTCATTAAAGCAAGTTATAATTTGTTTAACTTAAATTTGTAAAGTTAAATGCTTAAGTTATTTTTAAAATTAAATTAAATGATTTAATTAAGTAGTTACTTATAAAGGATAAATTTTTTAAACGATGTTAATGTTAATTTAGTAATTAATACAGATAAATAGTTTATCTTAATAATGTTTTGATTATTTATTTACTTAAAGGTTTTTAAAGTTTAATTAATGCCTTAATGATGATTTATTTCCAAAAGTCATTAACAAGGTTTAAATGATAATTGTTTTCAAAGGTTGATTAATAAGTTTTCTTTTTTATTTATTTAATTAATTAGAAGCTGACTAATTAATATGATTAATTTAGGATTGATTTATGTAAGTAACTAAAGGTTAATTACTTCAAGGATATTAAACAATTAAAGGTTGACTTATTAATTAATTAAAGGTTGATTAATAAATAGAGAGTAATTAAGGTTAATTACTTACTTAAACATTATTACTTAATAGAAGTAATTAAGGATAATAAATTGATGAATAATGATTGATTAATCAAGTAATAATTACTCAATGAATTAATTAGTAATTATTAATATAAGTGATTAAGGATAATCACTTATTAATTAAGGATAATTAATAAAGGATAATTAATTAAGGGTTAGTTAATTAATGTAATTAATTAAGAATAATTAATTAAAGAATAATTAAATAATTAGGGGTTAACTATTTAATGATTAAAGATTGATTCATTAATTACAGTTGATTAATTAATAATTTAAGGTTAATTAATCTATTATTAAAGGTTAATTAATAATTAATTAAAGGGTAATTAATTAAAATGATTTGTAGTTAATATTAATTAGCTAGAATTAGTAATTTATTCATAAGTAATTAATCTGATTTAAATTTATCAGATAATTGATTGATCTTACTTATGGATGTTTTGATTGCATTGAATGCTATAGATTGCTTGATATCTCTGCTGTGTGATGCTTTGTGATATGAATTGTTTTGATTTGAGCTGTGATGAATGTAATTTATTTATTTATATGTGATAAATTTATATTAATTATTTGTGAATCTGTGAATGAAGATAAGCGTAATAGGATTATACCGCTTATCGATATTGTTGTGCTTGAATCTGTAATGAATGATGATGTTGCACTATTGTGTAAAAACCTAGACTACACTATGCACACAGAAAAATGGATTTCACAAGGAAATCGGTTACGTCACAGATATTTTGAAATCTAAATATAATTTTGCTTAAAAGTTAAAGTTTCAATCCAAATGGTTTTGGAAATGGAATTGAATTGAATATAAAAAGCCTTCGAAAGTGAAGTTTTGAAATTGAAATTTAGTTTTGAATATACAATATCTTGCTAAATGTTATTTAAAATTATTTTGGAAATCATGGTTTGAAAGTGTTTGCGCCAAAATTGGTCATAAACCCCAAATACCGTGAGAAAGCACCAGTATATGAACACAAACCAATGATATTCAAGCAAAAATATCAGATCTCAGCAAATATCAAACAGCAATTCAGAAATAATGAACAAAGACACAAGTTTTATAGGGGTTCGGCTATCTCCGGCCTACGTCCACTCCAAAGTTTTATCCTTTTATTGATTATCCTTGATGATTACAGATGATTACAGCCATAAATATGAAGAATTTCCAGTACAATAACAATATCGAAATGTAGAAATGAATCCGGCAGAGTCTGGATGTTCAATAGCCAAAAGATCCTTTTTCTGTAGGCTTCTGGGTGCTATTGATAGGCGTAGGAGGCTCAGATCTTGATCAAACTCCGGGAGACTTTTTCTGGCACGTGAGTGGGCCCACGCGACCAGCCTCAGGAAATTTGGGCCTACTTTGGGATCGATTCGAACTCCATTCGAATCGATCAGAAAATCATCCAATCAAGATGAAATTTGGTGTGGACATTCTTCAACATGCAAGCAAGCTCCTGTGAAAATTTCATTGCATTTGGATCATCGATGTAGGAGATATGATTGATTCGAAATTGGTTTTTTCACTGGCTGTCGTCTTCGAATCCACTGCTTCGAATCCATCTTGTTCGACTCCATCCAAAGCGCGTGCGCATCGATGACGTGGCGCGAGCTTCCCGGGTTGATCCACCTTTCTTGCCGTGTTGAATGCTTCTTTTCCTGAAGACGCGCTCGTATCCATGTTCCACGCTTCGTCCATATCCATAACTTCACAACGGTCATGCTCGCATCCATCAGCCCGTGCCCCTCTTCGCATCGATTCTAGGAGCCCATCCCGTATCGAATCCATGCGCTGATCGATACGAAAGGAACGTGGGGGCATCGATACGAAGTGGTCGTGAAGGATGGATACGAACGAGACCTCACATGATGGATACGAACGAGGTTCTTACCCGATGGATACGAAGGAAACCTATGCTGTCATCGAGTCGAAGCCCTTCATCCTGCTTTGCCTTTGATCGATACAAACACTATCGAGTCGACTCCATACCGATCGATACGAACAGTATCGATACGAAGCCCTCACCTTCCGATCGATACGAAGTGCTTCGATTTGAACCATCCTTGTGCCTTGCCTTCGATCGATGCGAACTTGATGGAGTCGTACTAACCAAAACCTGATGGGTACGAATCCGATGGATTCGAAGTGATCATCATCTCGACCCCCTGATGGGTTCGAACAGCATGCCTTTCCTACCTTGCATCGATCATAACTCCTTCATACGACCTCTGATTAACCTGAAATTTGAAACATAGCCTTTCCTAATCCTTATCATCATCCACAATCAATTTCATCCCGATCGAAATTCAACCAAATTTTGACGACATCGATCGCCGCCTTGCTTTCAATCGATCTCCAATCCCGATATCCATCATTCCTCGCCAACCTGTTGATATTCCAGCTTTGACCAAAAAGCAGGATAACATTTGCCCCCCAAAACATGCCTTGTTGTAAGAAGGCGTGTTTTGAATAGTTCCGATTCCAATATCCTAAGTCCATAGCCATATCGCCAGATTGTGTCATCCTTGATTGCTCCGAGTCGATGTCCAATTCCAAATCCAATAGCCAAAGCCTTAGCCAATCCCTTATCCATCCGAACTCGACAACCGAGTCCTAATCCATCCTTATCCAATAGCCAATAACCGAATTCAGGACCTCTCCGGGTCGATATCCGAATCCATAACCTCTACGGGCTCTTGCAAAGCGTAATCTACACTTGATGACCTTGGTCTAGTGCCCCTGGACGTTGACCTAACCTCTCCAGGTTCTTGTCAAGCGCAATCCACACCTGACGACCGTAGTCCAGTGTCCCTGGACGTTGTACAAAGTCATGGCTTAAGTCCTAAGCCGAATCCTGGTCTCTCCGGACCCTTGTTGAGCATAGTCCATACTCAACGACTTGAAAATAACAATTGATAATATGGTGCCTAAGTCCTAGGCCGAATCGTGGTCACTCCGGACCCTTGCCGAGCGTAGTCCATACTCGATGACCTGAATGAGTCAATTTACCACGTTCAGGCAAAGTGACTCACCCCTTGTCAGGCATAATCCATACCCGACGACCGTTTATCAAAAACCAGATAAAAATCCAATCAAAATCCAAATCCAAAATCCAAATCCAGAATCCAAATCAAAACCAGAAAACCAGAAATCCAAACCAGCATCCAAAACCGAAAATAATTTTCCAAAGGAAAATCCAAATCAAAAAAGCAAGCAAAATTTTGGAGCTCAATCCGAACTCCAAAACCAAAATCCAAAAAGAAAAGCAGTGTCCAGTCCAAAAGCAAAAGATAAATTTCACAAACCATAGCATCGCAGTTTATCATCATTCAGAGCATGCCTAGGGGCTATCTCCGTCCCCATACATGTGTAAACGACTTGGTTGCTTGCAAGTAGTTCGCTACTCATTTCACATTATCCTGGTTAATGGATGATCAATCGATCATCATTCCTGGGCCTCCCACGATCGTGGCTTGAGGTAGGAGGCTCCTGTTCTGCCGTTGCATTCCGAGTTCCGACATATTGTGGCAACAGTCCCTTCCTCACATGCTCCTCGATTATATCCTTTAAATGCATGCAACTGTTGGTGTCGTGTCCATCCAAATCATGGAAGAGACAATGCCTTCCTGATGTCCTCTCCCGTTCTGATGGTCCCCTCCTAGCCGGCCTTCTGTAGGGAAGGCGATTCCGAGTATCCTGGTATATCCGCTTCAGCGTCTCGTTTAATCCCATGTAAGTGGAAAACTTCGGATCCTTCCATCGCTTCCTATCTTTTCCAGAATCATCGTCCAACTTCCTTTTTCCTTTGTCTTTATCCGAACCTTTGCTGGATGGTCCTCCACTCTCAGTTGCGTTAACCTTTTTCAACTTTAAATCCGTACTCGCATCTTCGTGCCGAAGGAACCTCTCTGCCTCGTGAAAGAATTCGTCGAGATCCTGCGGGGGATCTCGTATCAGAGATACCTTGAAATCTTAATCCTCCCTGACTCCTGATACTGCTGCCATTAAAACCATCGATGGATCAGGCCGATCCACCAAAGCAACTGCCGCACTGAATCGAGTTAGAAAAGCTCTAAGCGATTCATCCATCCTTTGCTTTACCGATGTCAATGTCATCACATTTTTCGGCCTCTTGACGTGAACCCGAAACTGTCCCAAAAACTTTTCCACCAATTCCCCCAAGTCCTGATAGATCCTTCTCCCAGTTGCCTAAACCACATCGCAGCTAAATCCGTCAAGTACAAAGGAAAGCATCGCGCCATTACTTCCTGTGATGCCCCCAGTACATCCATGTGTCTGGTGTACCTCATCAAGTGATCGGTTGGGTCTGCCTTACCATCATACACATCCACGCTAGGTAGCTTGAACTTAGGTGGATTCTGAGCCATCCTTATTTCCCGAGCGAACGGACTTCTGTTCACCCCTTCCAAGTCTCTGTTGGTCAAACCACCTCGCACAGTTTTTCTAATAATCTCCACTAATCCAGTATTGTCTGTTAGGGGTTGCCCCCATGCCCCCGAGGGAACTCCGGCACATACTCTTTATAGGGCTCGCTAGCAGCAATGTTAGTCCTAGCCTGTTGAACTCCTTCCAAAGGTCCTCCTGTGTTGGATCCTGTGGGCCTGCCCCCAAGCCCTTGTTGGTTGCCTTCTGGCTCTGTATCCCGTCCTTCATTGGGTTCCACAACCCTAGTTCCTTGTCCTGCATCCACAGCTGCTGTAGCTGTTCCTAAGTTCTGCGTTCCTACAGCTCTCATCTGTTCAAAGAAAGTCTGCATCGTTTCCTGTTGACTTTTCAACAATCTCTCCTGCAATGAATTTTCCATAGCTTCCATCTCATCTCGGGTTATGTAGATCGAAGCCTGTCCTTCCCCATCTACAGAGGACGCTTGTTGACTTCCTTCCTGTTGGCTTCTCTCAACCCTTTGCCTTCTACTATTTTGCCTAGTCATTGTCCTCAAATCCAAACTCCTCAAACTTCCTCAAATCTGAACTTCAAATCCGATGTAGCGGGTCTTGAGTTTAATTCTCAGTGAAAGCACCAAAGTGTTTGCGCCAAAATTGGTCACAAACCCCAAATACCGTGAAAGCACCAGTATATGAACACAAACCAATGATATTCAAGCAAAAATATCAGATCTCAGCAAATATCAAATAGCAATTCAGAAATAATGAACAAAGACATAAGTTTTATAGTGATTCGGCTATCTCCGGCCAACGTCCACTCCAAAGTTTTATCCTTTTATGGATTATCCTTGATGATTACAGATGATTACAGCCATAAATATGAAGAATTTCCAGTACAATAGCAGTATCGAAATGTAGAAATGAATCCGGTAGAGTCTGGATGTTCAATAGCCAAAAGATCCTTTTTCTGTAGGCTTCTGGGTGCTATTTATAGGCGTAGGAGGCTCAGATCTTGCTCAAAATCCGAGAGACTTTTTCTGGCACGTGAGTGGGCCCACGCGACCGGCCTCAGGAAATTTGGGCCCACTTTGGGATCGATTCAAACTCCATTCGAATTGATCAGAAAATCATCCAATCAAGATGAAATTTGGTGTGGACATTCTTCAACATGCAAGCAAGCTCCTGTGAAAATTTCATTGCATTTGGATCATTAGTGTAGGAGATATGATCGATTCGAAATTGGGTTTTTCACTGGCTGTCGTCTTCGAATCCACTGCTTCGAATCCATATTGTTCGACTCCATCCAAAGTGCGTGCGCATCGATGACGTGGCGCGAGCTTCCCGGGTTAATCCACCTTTCTTGCCGTGTTGAATGCTTCTTTTCCTGATGGCGCGCTCGTATCCATGTTCCACGCTTCGTCCATATCCATAGCTTCACAATGGTCATGCTCGCATCCATCAGCCCGTGCCCCTCTTCGCATTGATTCCAGGAGCCCATACCGTATCGATTCCATGCGCTAATCGATACGAAAGGAACGTGGGGGGCATCGATACGAAGTGGTCGTGAAGGATGGATACGAATGGGACCTCACGTGATGGATACGAACGAGGTTCTTACCTGATGGATACGAAGGAAACCTATGTTGCCATCGAGTCGAAGACCTTCATCCTGCTTTGCCTTTGATCGATACGAACACTATCGAGTCGACTCCATACCGATCGATACGAACGGTATCGATACGAAGTCCTCACCTTCCGATCGATATGAAGTGCATCGATTCGAACCATCCATGTGCCTTGCCTTCGATCGATGCGAACCTGATGGAGTCGGACTGACCAAAACCTGATGGGTACGAATCCGATGGATTCGAAGTGATCATCATCTCGACCCCCTGATGGGTTCGAACAGCATGCCTTTCCTACCTTGCATCGATCATAACTCCTTCATACGAACTCCGATGAACCTAAGATTTCAAACATAGCCTTTCATAATCCTTATCATCATCTCCAATCAATTTCGTCCCGATCAGAGTTCAACCAAATTTTGGCGACATTGATCGCCGCCTTGCTTTCAGTCGATCTCCAATCCCGATATCCATCATTCCTCGCCAACCTGTTGATATTCCAGCTTTGACCAAAAAGCGGGATAACAGAAAGGTTCATACAATTTCTATATATGAATTTAAAACTATTCTAAATAAATTGTTTTGGAAATTTGAATTTAATTTAAATTAGAACTTGCCAATAATATGGCAGTTCGTTGATTCTTTGGTTTATACTTTTAAAGGCTATAACTTGTGTATATTTGATCAGATTTTTCCGAAACAAAATGTATTTGTTTTCAAATGATAATAGCTTTCAAATAAAAGAAAGGACTTCCAATTTTTGTTGAAAGGGGTTTCAAATTTGAAATGGAATCGTTTTGAAAGCTATAAATGAATCTTTGCTAAAGATTAGTGAACTTTGTTTCCAAAATAAGAGGATCTTAAAGGTGTATCTCTTGTAAAGATTTGAATTTTAAATAGTTTTTAAAGCTATGAATTAATCTTTGTGAAAGATTGGTGAACATTTTGAAGTGAATCTTTTTTTTAAAGATTTGAAAATGGTAATTTATTTAAACCATTTGAAGAAAGGTTTTGGGCTTTAAGTTGTGACTTAACTATGATCCCACTATATCCATATGTTTTTAAATATTGCGCTCATTATTTGGTTTAGCTGGCAGAGGACTTTGTGTCATATAACCCATTTCGAATAGTGATACGACGAAATGGATAGCATTTGAAGACCGATGGTGAAGACCGGGTATTTGCGAAAGTGAAAGGATTACCTGCCGAATGTCTCTGCATCGAATGGTCCCGATATAGAGATTTGATCACCCTTTGTGATGGGGAGTTCGGACGTGGTTAGAGATTATCTGGATTGCAAGGGCTTCTTTTGAAGTGCCTTCGTTTTTATTCGAACCCGGAGCAGACTTGTATGGATGTATGTCTGACGTTACACTTTGAGATGTAAAGCTGGTCTCTATCAAATACATTTCTGTTTGGTGGCGGAGAATTTATTCTCTTAGCTTAACATCCTTCTCTAAGATGTATGAGCTCAGAAGTTATGTAGTTGATGGTTACTAGTGATACATTCCCAATTTGGTAATGTGGCATACGAAGTGCTGCTGATCATGTGTTGATTGAAGCATGGATTTTGTGTAAAGTGTAGCTTTGTGGACGTGACCTCGTCGGACCTCACAACTCGAAAATGATCGAAACAGGAAGAATGCAGCAAGGTTATGAGGGTCGCGTCCTTTAGGGTATGTCCATTCCCTTCTGGAAAAGGGCGGTGCCATGGTATGAAGCCCAGATGCTTAACCTATGTGGTTGCTGCAAATTTATTATTTTGTGGTTGTTGGTGTTGAGTGCTCGGATAAAGGTTGATAAAGACCAGGGGATGGCATATTCGCATAGTAGTTACCTAGTTACAGAGGTAACCTGGCCTTGTGTTGGCAGAGAGGTGGTTAAGTTCTTTGGGCGTCCCTCCATAGGCGTACCCATGTGGACTAGGTAGTTCCTTTGCCTGATCATTTGTTGGAAATCCAATCACCAATACGCGCCTTGTATGGTTTTAATTGTAGAACCAACCATCTAATATGGTAGCTATAGTATGCATATTGTATGCTGGCTAAGATTAATATTATACTTGCAAATGTTTTCTACACTATGCACTAATAATAATATCAAAAGGATTTCGCGTATCAAGCATGTTTGACTATCATAAGGAGAAATCTCCTCCAATTGTGCGCTTGTAGTGTGTGTTTGTGGAGAGGCTTTATGTTAGTTTCATTTTTCAAAAAGCATTGCGGATTTCTTTTAAATTCTTTTGTTTTTCTTTTGATAAAGATAAAATGTTTTTGTTTGCTCACACCAGTCTTATGACTGACCTAGAGTTTACTGTACCTTTCTAAACTCTGGGTGCCCACAATTTTCCACACGGGCAGCCTAGAGTTAAATTTTCAAATAGACAGCTAGTAGATATAGAGTCGATAGCCTTCAGTCTTTGGATTTTGGCAATCGCATTCATGACTGAGCTTGTTTAAGTCAACTTAATGGTGGTTTGAGCTTATAGCTTGGAGATCTTTGGAGCATTGAATTGGAATGCAATTTTGGATTCTATCTTTCTTGCTGTCCCTTGGGGAATCAGATTGGTGCTATTGTTCCGCTGTTGTTCTTCCGCTGTTGTCTTATATCTTTGATATATGTTGATATTCATTTGTATCAGATGTTGTATTCATGATGTTGTATCAATAAATTATTCTTTTTATTCCGCTGTGTTGTTGTACTTAATGTGTTATAAGCTCCGGAGTGAATCAGACTTCAATGATTGAATCTGCGGCATTCGAATACGGGTGAAGTATGGATGTCGATTTTCGAACGCTAAAATTCTGATCGTGACAACTTGGTATCAGAGCTGAAGGTTGAGTAAGTACTTTATCTTAAGAGTATAACACATTAGGTGAATCATTAGAGATAGGGATATAAATGCCCTACAATGAGTATCCCTAAGATATCCGTCCATATGCCTTAGTAATTCTTTTACTATTCACTAATAGTGAGTATGAGTGCAAGAAGTGGACGAGGTAGGGGACAGGGGAGTGCCACTACCGTGGTCGATACTCTGCAAAGACGGAAACAAATTCTCTCATCAATCTCTTTTGATTATCATCCGATTTCAATTCTTTAAATTTCTTCGTGGCAGCTCCGAAAAGAAGCTTTGGTGTGATGGTGGCCCTGCGAATCGTTAGTTTCTTATAAATCTTCCCTTTTTAACTTTAATGTGTTTGAAATTTTATTTGAAAATTTTGTTGAAATTTCTTGTGTGGATCCAAGTCCGAAGATGCACAAGTTGGTGTACACTTTGGGATATTCCAATCTGAATTGAGTATCCATGGTTTGTTCTGTTGGGTCCAAATATATTCTACGAATGGTTCGTTATCCTTCGGACTAACCAGTGCCCCTGCATATTCGTAGACCGGATGACCCGAATATTTCATGAAGATTTGTACAAGATCGTTCTCATACTTATTGATGATATTTTGATTTGGTAAGACAAATGCAGAATAGATATTTAGTTTGATCTGGTAAAACATCTTTTTATCTGTTGTCTTCCTGTCTAGCAAATTTCGGGGACGAAATTTTCTAAAGGGGGAATCTGTAACATTCCCGGTTTTTAAGCCAATTTTAAATTGGAAATTAATGTAAATTTTGGATTAAATTATGAATTAAAATTGAATTTTACCAAAATTAGTAAAGATATGTGTTGTTTATTTTTATATATGGATATAAATAGATTTTTAGTTTAAATTTTGGAATTGAAATTCTAAAATAGATATTTTTGAAAATAATAATAAATAAATTGAATTTGAAAAACACTATATTTTAAAGTTAATAAGAATTTATTTCTAATTATAAGATATAAACATATTTGGAATTTATGATTTGAGAATTAATATAATGAATTTCAAAAGGCTATTTTAAGCTAAATCCTTATATATATAGTCAATGTGATTACTTATCAATGTATAATTAGTTTTAAAATCATTTTTTCCTAAAGGTTATAGATAGTAATAAACGTCATGTAAGTATAATTAGTATATATACAATATTTAAATTTATAAAAGGTTTATATACTTGCTTCTTAAAATTTTCATGAACTAAAATGGTTTTTGTGTGTGTGTGTGTGTGTGTGTGTGTAAGTACATGACATTTAAAAACAAAATAAGTATAAATTTGAAAATATGATACATATATGTAAATAAGATATTTATAAAAACATGATTTATAATTAAATTAACATAAGGGTTAAAACGAAATTTATAAATTAAATAAGTAAGGGTTTAAAAACAATTTAATTACATATGACATTTGTATGTTCATACGTTCATGTATGTAATATTTGTAAGCCATGTAATTTGGAATTAACAAGTGGCAACAAAATGGTTCTTTTTCTTTTAAATTTTTTTGAATTACATACAAATAAGAGTTTTGTAAACCAGGCCTCAAAAACTTCTCATCTTCTCTCAATAAAAAAAACCTGAAAAGAATCAAAATCTTAAAAAAAAGAAAATCAAACATGTTTAGTTTGAAAACCTTTAAGCTCAAACCAGAGGATCAAAGCAAAATCGGTTCAAATTCAAAAATCTGGAAATCAAAAATATGAATCAAGCAATAAATCAAAGTTCAAATCAAGCAACTTCAACCTGATTCAAGACTGAAGCATGCAAGTTCAACAAAGTAAAATCAGTTCAATTAATAAGCAAGCCAATTCAACAATAGGAAGTAGATCAAAAATCAGAGCTTCAGTTAATACTGAATTTCTAGTTTTCGAGATTTTAGTTCAAGCTTCTCTGTTCCTCTCTGTCAAACTACCAAGTGAGTAAACTTTTAGACGTTGGTCTGTTTCATCTCTGATTCATGTGATTGAAATCATGATATGAAATATATTGTGTGAATGTAAAGTATCATTGCATGTTTGAATGCCTAAGTGTATATGTCTGGATATATGAGGATAGGTTCTGTTCTTAGTGCAGGCTTCCAAATCAAGATCAAAATTTAATATCTCTTCACATAATTGATGTTATGCCATGATCCTTAAAGAAAATTTGTTTATTTCAACCAAATGCTATTTTTTTTAAAATGTTATAAGTAAAATCAGTAAGGTATTTTACTGGAAAAATAAATATATGGTGAAACTTTTTAAATCTGGAAAATCAATATCCTTAGATTAGTGTTTTGATTTGATATTCGGATTCACACTAGAATATGATGAATTTTGATATATAAATCGGGATTTTTAAGTCTGTATGCCTTGGGAGTTTCTGAGTTGAACGATTGGGGCATTTTGGTCGATTTCCGATGATCAGTGTCAAAGTTTGTGTCGGGGTTTGGTCTGGAGGTGGCCGGAGTGCCATGCATCAAGGAAAAAATAGTATGGGATTTTTCTGATGGCTGGAGTTGATTGACGAAGTCGAATTAGGGTTCGTTTGTTAGTTTTGATCAACGTGGTTCTTGAGGCAATATCGCCGCCGCGAGTGGACCAGAACTGGTTGCACCTGAGGGAAATGGAACATGGAACATCGGCGAGTGTATGGTCGGAGTTTCGAAGCCTCCGATGGTCATAGGTGGCAAGACCGGGTAGACTTGTGGGTTTCCAGTTCGTTCTTGCAGGGCCGATCGAACTCGTTTTTGTTTAAGTAATCGATCAAGAAATCTGGGTTATCAAATGGCTAGGGAAGGTTGTAGGCGACTCGTCCACGGTGGCAAACATGGTCGGAGCGTCGTCGTTGATTCGTGCATGTGCACGAGGCAGCTGGCGTATCTGAGTTGCTATGGTGGTTAAGGAAGAAGAAGTGCATACGGGTCAGGCACGAGGAAGTCGAGTGTGTGACTTGAAGCAGGAAGGCTTCGCGAGTGTCTCGGGTTTTGTCTCGAGATTCCTTCGGGTTGAAACCGAAGTAGGGTTTTAAACAGTTTTTTAATTTTATAAAAGCACGTTTTAAATTTAAATTTAATCTAGTTTAAAACTGTTATATGATAAATGTTTGAAAATTATTTCATTAAAGGAAGTTATAATTTGTTTGACTTACATTTGTTAAGTTAAATGCTTGAGTTATTTTTAAAATTAAATTAAATGATTTAATTAAGTAGTTAATTATAAAAGATAAATGTTTTAAATGATGTTAATGATAATTTAGTAATTAATAAAGATAAACGGTTTATCTTAATAATGTTTTGATTATTTATTTACTTAAAGGTTTTTAAAATTTAATTAATGTCTTAATGGTGATTTATTTCCAAAAGTCTAACAAGGTTTAAATGATAATTGTTTTCAAAGGTTGATTAATAAGTTTTCTTTTTTATTTATTTAATTAATTAGATGCTGACTAATTAATGTGATTAATTTAGGATTGATTTATGTAAGTAATTAAAGGTTAATTATTTCAAGGATATTAAATAATTAAAGGTTGACTTATTATTTAATTAATGGTTGATTAATAAATGGAAAGTAATTAAGGGTAATTAATTAATTATAGATAATTACTTAATAAAAGTAATTAAGGATAATAAATTGATGATTAATGATTGATTAATCAAGTAATAATTACTCAATGTAGTTAATTAGTAATTATTAATATAAGCGATTAAAGATAATCACTTATTAATTAAGGATAATTAATAAAGGATAATTAATTAAGGGTTAATTAATTAATGTAATGAATTAAGAATAATTAATTAAAGAATAATTAAATAATTAGGGGTTAATTATTTAATGACTAAAGATTGATTCATTTATTAATTAAGGTTAATTAATTAATAATTTAAGATCAATTAATTTACTATTAAAGGTTAATTAATAAATGATTAAAGGATAATTAATTAAAATGGTTTGTAATTAATATTAATTAGCTAGAATTAGTAATTTATTCATAAGTAATTAATCTGATTTAAATTTATTAGATAACTGATTGATCTTACTTATGGATGTTTTGATTGCATTGAATGCTTCGAATTGTTTGATATCTCTACGGCGTGATGCTTTGTAATATAAATTGTTTTGGTTTGAGCTGTGATGAATGTAATTTATTTATTTATTTGTGATAAATTTACATTAATTATCTATGAATCTATGAATGAAGATAAGCGCTATAGGATTATACCGCTTATCGATATTTCTGTGCTTGAATCTATAATGATTGATGATGTTGCACTATTGTGTAAAACCCGTGGACTACACTATACACACGCAAACATGGATTTCACGAGGAAATCGGTAAAGTCACAAATATATAGAAATCTAAATATTATTTTGTTTAAAAATTGAAGTTTGAATCCAAATGGTTTTGGAAATGGAATCGAATTGAATATAAAAAGCCTTTGAAAGGGAAATTTTGAAATTAAAATTTAGTTTTGAATATACTATATCTTGTTAAATGTTATTTGAAATTATTTTGGAAATCATGGTTTGAAAGGTTTATACAATTTCTATATATTAATTTAAAACTATTTTAAATAAATTATTTTGGGAATTTGAATTTAATTTAAATTAGAACTTGCCAATAATACGACAGTTCATTGATTCTATGGTTTATGCTTTTAAAGGCTATAACTTGTGTATATTTGATCAAATTTTTCCGAAACAAAATATATTTGTTTTCAAATGATAATGGATTTCAAATAAAGAAAGGACTCCCAGTTTTTGTTGAAAGGGGTTTCAAATTTGAAATGGAATTGTTTTGAAAGCTATAAATGAATCTTTGCTACAGATTAGTGAACTTTGTTTCCAAAATAAGAGGATCTAATAGGGGTATCTTTTGTATAAATAATTTGAATTGTAAATAGTTTTGAAAGCTACGAATTAATCTTTGTGAAAGATTGGTGAACTTTGTGAAGTGAATCTTTCTTTTTAAAGATTTGAAAATGGTAATTTGCTTAAACCATTTGAAGAGGTTTTGGGCTTTAATTTGTGACTTAACTAAGACCTCATTATATTCATATGTTTTTAAATATTGCGCTCATTATTCGGTTTAGCCAGGAGAGGACCTTATATCATATAACCCATTTCAAATAATGATACGATGAAATGGATAGCATTGGAAGACCGGTGGTGAAGACCGGGTATTTTCGAAAGTGAAAGGATTACCTGTCGAATGTCTCTGCACCAAATGGCCTTGGTATAGAGATCTGATCACCCTTTGTGATAGGGAGTCCGGACGTGATTAGAGATTATTCGGATTGCAAGGGCTTCTTTTAAAGTCCCTTCGGGTCTGTTTGAACCTGGAACAGACTTGTACGGATGTATGTCTGATGTTACACTTTGAAATGTAAAGCTGGTCTCTATCAAATACATTTATGTTTGGTGGCGGAGAATTTATTCTCTTAGCTTAACGCCCTTCTCTAAGACGTACGAGCTCAGAGGTTATGTAGTCGATGGTTGCTAGTGATACATTCTCAATTTGGTAATGTGGCATACAAAGTGCTGCTGATCATGTGTTGATCGAAGCATGACTTTTGTGTAAAGCGTAGCTTTGTGGACGTGGCCTCGTCGGACCTCACAACCCGAAAATGGTCGAAACAGAAAGAATGCAGCAAGGTTATGAGGTCGCACCCTTTAGGGTATGTCCATTCCCTTCTGGAAAAGGATGGTATCATGGTATGGAGACCAGATACTTAACCTATGTGGTTGCTGCAAATTTATTACTTTGTGGTTGTTGGTGTTAAGCGCTCGGATAAAGGTCGGTAACGACCGGGCGATGGCATTTCGTGTAGTAGTTACCTAGATACAGATGTAACTTGGCCTTGTGTTGGCAGAGAGCTGGTTAAGTTCTCGGGGCGTCCCTCCAGAGTCGTACCCATGTGGCCCAGGAAGTTCCTTTCCCTGACCATTTGTTGGAAATCCAATCACCAATACGCGCCTTGTACGGTTTTAGTTGTAGAACCTGCCATTTAATATGGTAGCTATAGTACGCATACTATAATGGTACATATGCTGGCTAAGATTAATATTATACTTGCAATCGTTTTCTGCACTATGCACTGATAATATCAAAATGATTTCACATATCAATCATGTTTGACTATCATAAGGAGAAATCTCCTCCAATTGTGCGCTTGCTTTGTGTTTGTGCAGGGAGGCCTTATGGTAGTCTCATTTTTCAAAAAGCATTGAGGATTTCTTTTAAATTCTTTTGTTTTTCTTTTGATAAAGATAGAATGTTTTTTTTACTCACACCAGTCCCATGACTGACCTGGAGTTTATTGTTCCCTTTCTAAACTCTGGGTTCCTACAATTTTCCACATGGGCGGCCTAGAGTTAGATTTTCAGATAGATAGCTAGTAGATATAGAGTCGATAGCTTTCAATCTTTGGATTTTGGCAATCGCATTCATGACTGAGCTTGCTTAAGTCAACTTGATGGTGGTTCTAGCTTATAGCTTGGAGATCTTTGGAGCATTGAATTGGAATGTAGTTTTGGATTCTATCTTTCTTACTATCCCTTGGGGAATCAAATTAGTGCTATTGTTCTGCTGTTGTTCTTCCACAGTTATCTTGTATCTGTGATATATGTTGATATTCATTTCTTTCAGATGTTGTATTCATAGTGTTGTATCAATAAATTATTCTTTTTCTTCCGCTGTGTTGTTGTACTTAATATGTTATAAGCTCCGACGCGATTCAAATTTCAACGATTGAATCTGTGGCATTCGAACACGGGTGAAGTACGGTCTTGATTTTTCGAACGCTGAAATTCGGATCATGACACTTGTGCGCTCTTGATCCATTCAAAGTTGATAACTTCTCCTCATCTCTAATGAATCTAGGTGTCAACCTAGTTCAATTACGCAACCTAACCTTTGATACCAAATGTAACGACTACCATACACCTCCAACACCCAATATACATGTATAATGCATTGTAACAATGCCTGACTAGTGTAGAATGATTTTCAAGATTCTAAAATAAATAAAACAATAACAGAACCTATCGTATATCTTGCAGCGCATTTAATAAAATATAATAGTCATCATAGATATAAAATGGCGATACGGTAATAGCCGAATAAACCATAAAACGAGTATATAGGTTCATACATTTATACAAAGCAGTTATAGAGTTTATACAACTGATAAATAAACTCAAATGATATATTGTCTCAAATAATAGTAAGTCAAACCCTGTTAAGGATCGACAATGTCGCATAATGGAATAAGCAATAAAAAACCTAAAATACAAATATCATAAAATTTCGCCTCCTTCTATTTCATTTGCACAACTCCATGAACCGTTTACACTTGCTGTTTAGTCTACTCATTTAAAAGTATCCAAGACAATAAGAAGCAAAGCATAAAACCTAGAGTCAGACAACAATCTGAAGCGAGTGATAAATGATCTCAAAATACTATGAAAAACGATATAGTAAGGAACGTATGGTAAGAGGAATCATACCTAACCTATCTTTGCATCTAAAGAGTTAGCACATAAAAATATATGCTAATCTACTATCATCATAAGGGTGTACTACGTCCTAACTACAATACCGTGTGTCCATGTATCCACATCCATAATTCCTACATCCCATGATATCCTTTGAGTGACAGACAAACAAACATGAAAATCATAATATCCATCAAACTAACATCACCGTCACTCATATGCGTTGAATATATGATAACTCATATGACCATTCCTCTACCAGGGATTCATGGAAAAATCTCGGTTTCTAGTTACTCAAACTCCATCCCTAAAGATGTTGGACATTAGATTACTTCCTCGATCCAAGGTACCTGGATCTCTTCTTCAGTCTTGGGTACACGAATAGATACCCTGTGAGCATCTTAACATAACCCTACTTTATGAGCATACTAGAAACACTCTAAGCATCATTGATTCCAACACATGCATCCAAGCCCTTCCTCGCTCCATTCAGTTCCATTTCTCGTAGCAGAACAGTTCCTTGTTCCACTTTCAATTGCATAACCCTTCCTCATTCCACCCACGAGTTCTCTTCTTCAATCCCATCCTTATGGATCATCATCACGACTCCCTCGATCCAGTCATCATCATCGGGACACTTCTATATGTCCCACATCAGTCTAGAATCCATATACCAAAGTTTCGAAGCCAAGCATCACACCTTCACCTCACCGTGTATCATCATTCTTCATTACTCCACAATATTCGAAACCAAATGTCGAACGAACAAACGCATGGGACATGATCACCTAGGAATTGCCCACGTTTCCCAAAGTTTGCACCAAAATCCCACAACCACTAACATGGTTGGTACCAACCATATATGGTTGTCACCAACCTTGTAAGTTGGTCAACAACTTGACCAAAGTTGTTAAGTGCTTCCTTCAAGAACAGATTCAACTTTTCTTCTTATAAGCTAAAAAATAAAATTATATGGATATACTTGAATGAAATCATTATGCTATTTTGTTTTATTAGGCTCGTTATATTATTATGTTTGATTAGGCAAGGTTAATAATTCTTCCTTGTTTTATGAGGTAAATTCTTTTCTTAATTCCTACGAATTAATCATTCTCATTTGGTTTATTATGCAAAGAAAATAATAATCTCCTTATTCTTAAATAAATTGATATCTTTAATCATCTTATAATTCGAACCGTCTTTAAACTAACATTTAAAGTTACTAAATGATGGGTCGTTGTATTCTCTACCCTTAAAAGAATTTTATCCCCGAACTTCGATGGAGCAATTTTTTTTGATGAAAGGCGATACTTAAAAAAACTTAATCATACCAAAAATAATATAACCTATAACCTCGGTTGGAGGTATGGTACCTTAGACTATTCATTGTTTTATCAAATTAAGGTAGTTTCAATTAAAATTCCTTGGTTGATTTGCTGACCCTAGGTGAAATTTTATTTCTTCTAACAAAAACTCACACTTACTTAGCTTTGCATACAACTAGTGCTCCTTTAATGTTTGTAAAGTTATACACAAATGTTTCTCGTGCTCTTCTCTTGGCTTAGAGTAAATTAAAACATCATCGATAAATATTATGACAAATTGATCATGGTATGGATGGAACACACGATTCATAAGGTCCATGAAAACTGCTGGTGCGCTAGTTAGTCCGAAAGGCATGACCAAAAATTCATAATGTTCATACCGCGTTTGGAAAGTTGTCTTTGTAATATTTTCTTCCTTTATCCTTAATTAGTGATAACCAGATCTCAAATCTATCTTTGAGAATATAGTAGCTCCTTGGAGTTGATTGATTAGATCATCAATCGAGGTAATGAATACTTATTCTTAATTATAACCTTATTAAGGTCTCGATAATTAATACTTAATCATAGGGACCCATCATACTTATTTACGAACAATAATGGAGCATCATAAGATGATTTGCTTGTTCTAATAAATTATTGATACTCTAACTCTTGAATTTTCTTTTTTAATTCTTGATTCTCTGGAGTCATACGATAATTTTGGGGTTGTACTAGGGACCAATTCAATACAAAAATCGATTTCGCATTTTGGTGGTAATCCTGGTATGTCCCTAATGCTTCTTCAAATTCATTGACTACTTCGACTTAGTCTAGCTGATGTCCTACATTTTTAATGTCTATGTTTGTTAGGTATCCAGATATGAATGCATTTCCAAACTTATTACACGAATATATGAATTTCTCATGTCTCGAAATGGAAAACGTTATAGTCAAGTCATGACAATCTATTTAGGCATAATGTTTGTAAAGCCAATCCATTCCAAGCATGAGATCAAAATGGATCATTGGAAAAGGGAAAGAATCCATAGGTATTTCCTTATCTTCAACATAAAGAGGACAACTCTTACATATACTTCTAAGTTCGGTTTCTCCTTCTACTAAGTTATCTATTACTACGGGATTTGTTAATTGCTCAATTGATAATCATAACTTAGTAGCGAATACTACAAATATTATGGAATGTGTGGAACCCATATCAAATAAAACTTTAGCTTGGAAATAGAAAATAAATATGGTACCTTCCACACATGATTATTTGGAAACTACTACATATACCCTGGCTTAATTTCCTGATGTTGCTTTATTTCCTTTTTCAATTTTTCATAGTCCCTACTCATGTGTCCAGGTTCATTGCAATTGTAGCATATAATATGTTTTCTTTCCTTAGAAAGTTAGGAGCAAAATGACCCCGTTCATTATAGTTATAACATGTTTTTCTTAGACCCTCTCGTTATTGTGCCTCTCTTTGCTCCTCTTCCTCATTGATCGTGGTTTCTTCCTATTGAATTTCTTTTGATTATTGGATTTCCCATGATTGTTGGGGTTTCTCTTATTTGAAAGATTTCTTTCGTGCTTAAATTCAATATAGTCTTCTTCGAGGTTAAGAGCTTCAAATATGATTACCTCATAAGTCTTGCGACGATCACCAATGACATGTCTCCTTATTGGAGGAATCAGTCCTTTTGCAAATCTTCCGCACCTTTTTAGGCGTATTAATTAGATAACTTGCAAATAGAGACAATGCCTTAAATTGATTTTGATATTGGGACACTGTCATGTTTTCTTATATGAGAGTTTGAAATTTCAATTCCACCTTCTCTCTTTCATGTTCTGGAATATACTTTTTCGAAAACGTTTCCTTAAAACTTCTCCAAGTCATCATATTTGAATCAATTATGGTCCTAATTAGCTCCCACTAATTCCTTGCCTCCTCTGCTAGTTGAAATACAGACAACTTCCTTTTATTTATTTTACTATAATCCAAAACTTCAAAGATGTCTTCTAAATGTTGGATCTATTGTTCAGCTTTAAATGGATCGATATCGCCAACTAAATTTATTTGGAAGTAAATTCTCGAAACAACTCAATAATTTATCATATGGATTATTCATATGTCTTGAGAATATTTGTTCCATTTGTTTGATGAAGGATGCGAACAACTCCATAGGATTTTATGTGTAGAGGCTTGAGCCTCTTGACTATGAGTTGAAGCCGTAGTTTCTTGGTCTTTCATAATCTTAGTCATGATCAAGAACAAATATAACTACATTATTAATATGAAACATTAATTAACTAAACTCAAGTCATATACTCAAAGGATATACTACTTATAACCCTTTTTTTATATTACATTCTACATGAAAGTCATGGCGTGGGAAAAAATCCTGCAATATTGTTCAATATACTTTCCATGGGTGCTTTCATAAGTCCCGTAACTTCTTTTGAGGCCACATTTGATTCTTGGGATTTTGACTCCTCTTTATCCAATTATCCTTCATTTACCATTGGAAATATTTTCCTTTGTGTGGGTCATAGAAATGTTGGAATTTCACCTCGCCTTCTAAGAAACTCGAATTGTTGGAAGGGTGGGGAGTACTTGTACATTTAATCCCTTCCATTAAACCACTAATATCCTACGTCTTTTGGCTTGTCATTGTCTATAATTATAACAATTATACACAGTTCAATTAATAATGTAAACTTTCTATTCTGACAAAACCAAAACTATAATGTTTCACTTTTGTGACAGGATAAAGGATTTTCTACTAAGCGCCACTTAAACCTAGGCTCCGATACCACTTTGTAACACCCCGCTCTGACACTCTTGGCTGGAATCGAGAGTGCTACCCTTATAATGTGGTGCTATTATATTAGTGTCATAAGTTCGCAAAGAGAAATGTCAAAATTTCACATCATTCAGAGTAAACGATTTCAAGCGGAAGAAATATTATACATTCACACTTGCAACACAACTTAATTTACATAAGGTGCCGTCTTCGACTTCATACATATATGTATATCAAGATTTACAATACTGAACAAAAGCTAAGAAAATTCTTCACTTTCGATTTTCCATGAAAAGTCCCAAAATTCAACTTTAATTGTCCAAACTAGAAATGTTTATGTACAGCGTCACGAGCAAGACTGAGCCAGTGAGGAATCCATTAATCTAAATCTCAGGTCATATCACAAAATTCTCTAAGATGTTCAAATCATATTTTGAAGTATATTAACGTATCAAACATATATTACTTAAAATATGTAAATTTTCTCCAAACATACTTGTCAAAATTCATTCGACATATATAGATATATTTTGTAAACTAGGAACATAACAAAATCTGAAATCCATGCACAAAAATAAATTTTCCTACACATGGATCTAATCAAAACATGTAGTAAGAAATTAGATCCTGGAAACTTTTTATCCCATCGTAGCCGGCATCCTAACACACAGTATGGATATACTCTATCTCCTAACACTCGGTATGTAAATAATGTAATAGTTCACTATCCTAGATCTTTTGTCTTTTACCATGCCCGAAAGCCATCACAAATCATAAGTATGTATATAAGTATTCTTCAAGATACTTTATAATCATCAACTAATATAGATTATTCTTTCTTTCAAATAACTATAGCATTAATCATATACTTTTAAAATTATATAGATTTCCTCACCTTTGCAATAATAGGGTAGGCCTATGGTTTAGCTCCTTCACTTTCCTTAAGATCTTCCTTCTTTGCAACATAGAAATAAGCATAACACAAATCAGTCACAGACATCCATATCACAAAGGCGAAAGAAGATATGAATATATAACTAACACATGAAAGTGTACATCAGAGTAGTGGTCAAAAAGATCCACAATAATACAAAAGGATAGCAACACGTGCTATACAAAAGAATACAACTATGAGTCTATGTCTCAAGTGTATACAACAAAAACTGCTAATCTAAACAAGTAGCCAAAAGTCTGTGTAGTGAATCACTGGGGGAGAAGTCAAGCAGAAGCACCTGTAACATCTCGGTCTGACCCGAGTATTATTTATAAGAAAATAATAAACGGATCAGTCTAGCTATAAATATCATACGACATGATATAAAATAAGAGAAATGGCATATGCGAATAATATCCATAACATCATACTACTATAAGTATGTAAATGGTAATCAACAAGAGATTAATCCATATCACAAGAATCTTCTCAAAGATCCAAAAGGGTATCATACCCAAAACTTGTACTCATAACAAGTCAATGACATAAATTCCGGAAATCAACACAAGAAATCGAGAAAATCATGAAAAAGAAAGAGGCCTATCACATGACGGTCCGAAGACCATGGGGAGCTCCCCCATATGTGAAGTCGAAATCACACAGATGAGGTCTAGACTAACCAAAAATCAAAAAGGTATGTGTGAGTGAAATCACATAAGTGGTGTCTAGTCTAACCTCGCAAACAAAAACGTATGTGTGAGTGAAATCACATAAGTGGTGTCTAGACTAACCAAGAAGGTAAAAAGGTATGTGTGAATGAAATCACACAAGTGGTGTCTAGTCTAACCAAGCAAACAAGAGACATCGCACAATTGCTAGTCTAAATCATAAGAATGATCGTCATGATCAACGAGAAGTGTCAATTACACTAAGCTACTAAATATAAAAGTTTAGCTTCATGTCCCATAACCACTTGCTTAACTTAAATATTTACGAACAAACTGTAAATCTTCACTAGAAAATTGTCACAAGAGGTTCAATCGAACAAGTCCAAGAATTAACCGACGAAGCAAACGCAAGCATTTCATACCACTTGTTTTACTAGGCCGTTTAATTAGATTTCTCATCCGAGTGAGGTAAAGGTTTGTATATACTAATAGAGTGGAAAACGGTTTTATAAACGAGTTTGGTATTTGAAAATAAAGTTGAAATCATTTTGATGAAAAAGTTTTGATATTTACTACTAGTATTGAAACCTTCATATTTCTAAAGTTGTCTCGAAGAATGGTCAACTTAGCATCTCAACAAAGCAAGTTCTGTTAAATATTTTTCATATAAGATCCCCTACGGAGGGGGGGTCCGGGGGGGGGGGGGGGGGCGCCAACCCCCCTAGGTGGGGGTGCGGGGGCAACGCCACCGCTACGGGGTTCGACCTGCCCGGTCAGGTCGTGGGGGTCCAGGGGGCAGCGCCTCGTCCAAAACGGTATGACCTAGTGAAGACAAAATGAGGCCTAACGACCTAAGGGGGATAGGGTCGAGCGACCTAATGGTTGCGACCTAGGGGTCTAAGGAGTTAAGCGACCTAACTGGAGCAACTATGTGGTCATGCGACCTAACTGAAATGGCCAAGCGACCTAACGAGGTGAGCGTGCGACATAGGAGGATGCGACCTAATGGTCATGCGACCTAGTGGGATGAGCGACTTAAGCAAGCGACCTAGTAATTTGGGGCCGAACGACCTAATGATCCCGCGACCTAACAAGTCTCACACGTGAGCGACTTAAAGGTTTTAACACGCGAGCGACTTAAAGGTTGAACGACCCAATGGTCCAGCGACCTAGGGGAAAACGACTTAGCTCCGAGGTGCACGAGCTATCCTGTAGCGACTTAAGGAATGGAGGCCGAGTTGCACGTTGGACGACCTAAGGAATGAAGGCCGAGCGACCTACAATCTAAGCTCGATAACGAGCTAACGACCTAGTGGCTTGGGGGAAACCGAGCGACCTAACGCTGCAGAGGGGGGGTTTAAGGCCAGAAACGACCAAAGTGTTAGCGACCTAACGACTTATAGGCCAAACGACCTACGACCTAAAGCCAAACGACCTACGACCTAAAGCCCAACGACCTAATTTCGAGATGACAATACGTGCAGTGCGACCTAGCGTGATAACACGCGAGCGACTTAAGAGTTAGCTCGCGAGCGACCTAACTCCAAACTCACGAAAATGGCCAGAACGATCTAAATGCAGAAAATTCACAAAAACGCTAAAAATTGGAGTTTTTCGCCAGTCTAATCCAAACCAAATGCAAATGCGCATGCGAAAGTGATAGGGAATCATTCCCAACAGTCCAATATAGTTATAGACTAGAGTGTGAGATAAAAGTCCCACCTTTTCACTAAAATGGATGAAGATGAAGCTTGAAGCCAATGGAGAAGCAATCCAAAGCTTGAATCCAATATCTTCTACTTGAATTTGGAGTTGAATGTTGGATTAGCAATTAAATTTGAGCTTGGAGTTTTAATTTCCCATTCTCTTCACCATTAATGCAAATTTCAAGTTAGTTAGGAATTTATGAAGAGCGAGGAGAAGGGGGTTGGAATTTGGGCTTAATAGTCTAAACTAACCCAAAGTCCAAAGCGGGAAAGTTAGTGAAATTTCACCAACTCCAAACCTATCGATGTTTATAATTAAAAAAATTGTAAACGGCATTTCGAACTCAATGGAAGTGGTCTCGAGTCTTAATTTGACCGTTTGCAAAAAGTAGCTTTTCGGACCAAAATCCGATTAACGATATAATATTTAAATAAAATATTTAAATATAAACTCGATAAATATGGGGGTTGTTACAGGATAATTATCCGATATCCGTCCGTATCCGCTGATGTAGATATCCGATATCAGAAAATGTTTTCGAATGCGGATGCGGATATGGCACTATTCGCATCCGAAAGCATCCGTTGACAGGCCTAGTTGCAGCCACACAAGATCCCCAGGTTTGCCATGGTCATTACCGACCATGTTCATGAGGCAAAAAATATCTAAGTCCTTACGCTTTCTCCACTGCTAACGTCTTCAACATGACTAGAATCCTCCCTCTCATTTTCCCAAAGCAGCCTACATCATGACTCGAAGTTCGCCACCATCAACCATAATTTGTTCACCACCGATCGTATTCAACAACCATAATTTAAGACATCGTATCAACTCCAAACTATTTGCTATTTGATTTGGGGTCTCTTAGGACTTCAGGCAACATCATTTTCTAGTCGCATCTTGTTTCAAACGTTTTTTATGCCAATTTAAATCAAATGACGATCGTGTTCCTAACTATGCAAAACTAACAAACACATCAAAATAATCCATAAGGCCATCATACAACATCACATAACATTAAAGCAACACATACAATCAATAGAAATGATCTAAAAACTATACCTCCCTAGATTATGTAAAATTAACAATATCGTTGGTAGTTGGTATAAAACAAGTTAAAATACAAATCTATTTTTTCTAAACTTGGTTTAAGGTGTCATTAATGTTGGATACAAATTCTTATAAAGATTGAAAATCATTTCAAAAACCATATTTTAACTGTATTAATAACCAAAGAATAGTGACAGAAGCAATAGCACTCACCATAAAATAGATTTACCTAAATTTCAAAAATATCCGAAATTGAATAGTAACTACGTTAATCCCAAGGCCATCAAACAGTTATCCATTGATTTTACTTGCTAATCACCCCTTAATGATGTGTTTAAGCTTATTAAAGTAAGGAAAAGTGAAGCATTTGGTTAAATTTGGATTGATGGAAGTTTGGTTCAGTTTAGGAAGTGGGAAAGTGATTAGGAGCTATCCCTTTACCTCTAGTTAGGCACATTTGAGATGGTTACTAGGCCTAATTAATTACTTAGTAATTTGGCAAGAAACTGTTAAAATTCCAAATGGCAATACATCATAAACATTAAGTCCAAAAAGCTATTATGACTACCCTACTAAAAGAGAAGTCATCATATCTTTTCAAGGGAAGTGGTTTCAACCTCTAATTCGGCTCTTATCAAAAGTTGTAGGTCGTACCAGATTTTCAATGTTGAAATTTTCAGATAAAAATTCAAAGTATAAAAATGCCATTAGTTATCATTTTTCAAAGTTATTGAGTCATATGACTTCATATGAATTTAAAAATAATACTTTACGATCCTCGGTTATGTAAAATATGATTCGTTAAAATTGTTATACTCATCTCACTTAAATAGTCGATAATACACTACGTAACTATTTTTAAATTATGAATTTAAATTAATAATGCTTTCCATTATTAACATGAATAGGGTACCATACATACCTATGGTTGTTTCGAAAACTCAAGCCATAGAATATACAAGGTGATGTTTATATTATCTCTAGATAAGTAGGAATATTATGTAACTTTAATGCACAAATTCAAGGGTTGCAATAGCTCCCTTAGGATATCGCAAAATGATGGGTTATCTAATGCATGCTTTCATTTAAACTTGTATTCGAGCGTAATATACTTTTACTTTGGATTTAGGACAATCTACAAGTCAGATCTAAGAGGATACGACTCTAAGAAAAGAAAATGCTACTGTATCTATAGCTATGGTTGAAGGATAACAAAGGTTCCTAGCATAATGAGGAAGAAACTACTTAGCATGTGGTCCAGCTATGGTCTTCTTCTAAGCAAGAAGTTGCGACAAAATGTTGAGATAGAGCGAATGGTTACGGAAATGAACTTGACGATGCAACAATAACAACAAGTTCAAATGGATCTAATGATTAAGGCACAAAAGAACCTGAGAGTTAACTCAACCCCTATAACAAGCTAGACCTCGAAGGCGAAGAAACGATAGAAGAGATCCATCGTCTTTTGATTCTAGTGAAGAGGGCCCATCTTTATCAAAGCGGAACAAAAGAATTAACAAAGGACCGATGCAGAAAAGGGGCTTAAGGCATTTTGGTGTGATCACACCAAATGATGTATTAGATTCCTAACTATACAAAATAGCTAGCAAACACATCAAAACAATTCAATAGCCACAATATTCCATATCATCCAAAGATGAATTACATGCATGATCACTCTTGAATTACATGCATGAATCACTCTAGATCTATTTTTCTATAATATAACAATTATAATGGTTATATGGTATAGATCATACGTAACGCCCGCATCTTTATAACCATATTATGCAAGAGTATTAACAAATAGTACTGTCGGATAATATGGAGAATGAGGCGATATGAAATACACACGTGAATACTCACATGGACCAACACCGGTACATGTTTCATATATTAACAATAATACATAACAAAGATGTTGTGCCGACCTAGAATTTTCAACGTTTGAAATTGAAATATTTTATTAATTTCAAATATCTGAATTGCTAATTTAAGCTTGAATTTCAATCTTAACTATGAAGTTACCAATTTAATTATCAAATTTAATTATAGAAATTTGGGTAAAATTGTAAATCTTCAAATTTGAGCCTGTTAAAAAATAATTTGATGACTTAGAAATTATTTATTAATAATACTGAAGATAATGGAAGCTTCAGAATTGAATTTGGAAATAGTTTGTTCAGTTTTGAAATTTTATTATTTAAATCGATATTTAAAAATAGCCTTCCGAGGCACAGTCTCGGAATTCGACGAAACCAGCTCCATTTGATCCGTAATATTGTATTATTATCGGATTTCAATTTTTGTAGCATTCGAAATTGTCGTTTGGCCGTACGATAAGCAAACGCGCTGAATTTAAATTTAAAATTCGATATTTTAACGGGTCAAAAAAGCTATCTTATCCATACGATCAAATTTGGACTCGAAACCTTTTCCATTTTGTTCGAAATAGGTGTATAACATTATGAACGCTTGGCGGCATACCTCGATAGGAGGTCGAGATTTTGAGTTTCGTGATTGGGATGATTTGAATTTAAATTTAAAATTTAAATATAATAAAGTTGCACAAGACAAATTGTACACGCTCAGTAAGGTATTTGTAAATCCTATTGATTAAATTTAATATGAATATGTATTAGAAAAGAAAATTAAAGTGGTTCTGTTTTTAATTTAGTATATGTATATAAGTTGAAAAGGGAATTTATCTTTCTAGATTTAATATATACATATTTTTTAATATGTACAGACATCGGAAAAATTAATAAGTGGATATTTCTGAAATTAATTAGTTATGTTACAAGTTCATAATGTTAAAATAAATTGTAAAAGGTAATTTATTCAAACAGAAATTTTTTATTACAGATAATTTAAAAAAAAAATGTTTCCATTCGAATATATAAAAGCTTGAAATAGAAATTTATGTGTATGTGTAAGATTCTGGAAACTAAATAGGAATTTTAAATGTTTAAGTAGTTATATATAAAAATCAAAATCAATATAGTTTATTTTTACAAGTGTGTATATACGGTTCCAAAAGAAAGTATTTTGTTAAAAAGAAAATTGTTTAAAATTTTTACTTTTGAGTCAAATCGAATCATTAGGAATTAATTTATAAAATGACAAATTGAATTGTTCTATGACGACCTGGAATTTTCGAGCATTTAAAATCGGCATATTTAATTGATTTTAAATATTCAATAGAGTAATTTTAACTTGAATTACGAATATCACTATTTATTTGGTGATTAAACTGTTAAGTTAAATAATTTGAAGTTGGGTAAAATGTTGAATCTAGAATTTTAAGCCTGTTAAAAATAATTTGAAGGTTCGTAAAATTTATATTTATAGTACTGAAGATAATAGAAGTTTTAAAATTTAAATTTATAGTAATTTGTTCAGTTTTAAAATTTTATCGTTTGAATCGATATTTAAAAATAGCCTTCCGAGGCACAGTCTCGAAATTTGACGAAATCAGTTCCATTGGGTCCGTAATATTGAATTATTATCGGATTTCGAATTTCCTGTTGATCGGAGTTAGTGTGTGAGTATACGATATATAAACGCGTTGAGAATTTATTGAACAAAATCCAATGATATTTAATTTAAATGGTCAAGCTTCTCTAATACGCTTCTTCGTTTAATTATTAAAAAGGGGTAAATAGTTTTTCTTCGTTCTGGAAACAAATCTTCCTTTGTACGCCCATTTCAAGCCGAGCCTTCTAAATATCTCACACCCTTCTCCCCTATATTCACTTCGAAATTTAGATTAAAAAAAAAACCTTTAAATCGCGACTTCTATTTTTACCCTCTGACCAAATCAAAGAGTCGAGGCAAGCCTCGAATTCGCGCGTGAGGCTGCCACTGTGAGTCTGTGAGTCGCGATGGGATGTCGTGGGGAGGGAGGTCTCGACTTTAGTTAAGCGACGTCGATTCGTGAGGTCGTGACTTCCTATTGTCGCATCTGGGTTTGGGCGCTGGATTCTGGAGGTGGGAATCGCGACTAATCACGTGCATGGGTGGTCAGGGGTCGCGAGCTCGGGCTTAAGCTGCGGGCATCGGCGGCGACTCTGGTAGGGTTTCGAGCGAGTGGTGTAGGCAGTGAGGGAGGCGAGCACGTGAAGGAGAAGCTCGCGAGGGTTTTTGATGTCGTGGAAGTCTCGGTGGCGAAAGAATCGGGATAGCCTCAACTCGTTTCCCAGTAAGGTATAGATCTGATTTGTTTTGTTCTATATATGAATTGGGAAAGAAATCGAAATATGAAATAAATAAATAAAAAGCTTTGAAATAGATTAGATGGGGAGTTTACTGTTAGGGAAAATTCCGTTTTGGATATTCACAGTAAAAGATAAAAGCCATTTTAATTCCAAATATAGTATATATGTATATAAAAGATTTGGGTAACATAGAAGTTGTAAATGTTGTTAAATTTATATAAAGGTTGGATTTTTTTTGAACTCATAAAGATCATTTTTATCGGATGTGGTTTCCATTTAAAATAATAATAATAATTTAGTTAAATTTGAATGGTTAGCTGATTAATTTATTTAAAGGGGTTTAGTTTTTAAATTTAATAATTAGTTAATTACATCTAAGGTTAAAATTTAATCATTAGTTAATAAAATAAATAAATTGTGAGTAATTGTTTGATTGGTTCAAATATTAATAAAACCATAATATGTTTATTCAAGGTCAAAAAAATTGAGAAACCAAGGCAATATTGGAACGAATTGCAAATAAAGGACAAAGGTGAGTTAATCTCACTCAGTTAATTTAAATTTAAATTTAAATGATTAAATTTAAATAATTGTTTGAATGATTGATATTGATTGATGTACTATAGTATGGTGTATTTTGAAATTGGTGTATTATTGTGCTAACATCTGTGGATGCAGGGAAAACAGGTTGGAGGGATCCAACCGGATCCCTCAACATTTATTTAAATTATTTAATTTCCTTGTTATGATGATTTGATATTTTATGATGAATTATGTTAAAATATTGAATGCTATGGTTCGGTTGGTTATGATTGGGTATATTGAATTTGCCAAAAATATATAAATTGGATTTTGGAAAGAAATTAAAAGAAGTGAATTTAGGAATAAAATAATTATAGAAATAATAAAAAAATATGAATTGGGAAAGGAATTAAGAGACCTTAAAATTATAATAAATAGATCTTGGGTATAGAAAGGAAATTTGAATAAACAGGGAGTTAATGAATTTAAAATTCAGCGTTATTATTTAAAAGAACAAAACATTTATTTAAAGGTTAAGATTTAAATTATTGAAACAATAAAGAAGAATTAGAAAAAAATCTGGAATTTGATATATATCGGATAAAAGTTTTAGAATCAAATGAAAAAAAATAATAACAAAACTAATTAAGTCCATACTTAATGAAATTTGAAATGAATTAAATAAGTAAAGAAATTTATTTCCAATGGGATAAGTTGAAATTAATTTGGGGAAAAATTGATTTAAGCGATTGAAGTTGGATCTTCTCCCTGGATAACCAAGTACGTTTTCAAAGTAAGTTTTTAAATATAAGTTAAAAGTTTTTAAGTTGATTTTAAAAGCAAGTTTGGAAAAATCTATTATTTCTAAATATTTGAATTCTAAAGTAAATCTTACCTTTTTATCCTATTATAGTAGTAATAATTTAAAGGATGACTTAGTAGTTTGTTTAGGATTAAAAATTTACTCATATTTTATAAAGTAATCTAATTTTCAAATATTTATATAATATGTATTTTTAACAGATTATTGAAATAGTTTTAATTTAAATGTTTTAAAAGTATATATTTCAAAGTAAAGTGTTTTAAAATTATTTTTAAAAATCTAGTTTGTGCTTGGTAACTTCAGTGGAGATAGAAAATATTTGGGGAAAGTTTATTCTGGAAAGGAGATGGTTTTGAAACTGTTTTCAAAGGATTGAAAATAGAAATATATCTTGTGAAGATATTTTGAGGTAAGTAAATAATTTGGAAAATTATTTATTGGTTGACGGTTGTTTTGTGAATATAATTGATATTTAGATAACCGACTATCAATATTGGACAAATGCATTAATCGTTTCGAAGAGACCGGGGTCGAGATTTATTTCTCGAAAACCACTTCGATACGGTTTGTACGTTTCGTGCGGAAAACGTGTTCGGTGTCGAAGATGGAGCAACGAAGTGCAAGGGCTAGTCGCTACTAATCCCGAGGATATTTCCAAAATGGATGTAGTAGGAATAGTGCCTTCGGTTCCGTTCGAACCCGGGACGGACTAGTATGGATGAATGCTTGCAATACATCGTCAGGTGGACGATGGGCATTCTAAGGGATATGTTCTATAAAGGCAACGCTTAGCCTCAAGCCTCATCAAATGGGAATGACTGAAAATCAGGGGATATGTAGCAAGGCTTCGTGGGTAGCCCCCACTGGAGAGTAAGGTCATCCCTGTCTAGATGTCCCTTTTTATTTCGTCTTAGTGGTGCGGTTGCTGATCCCAACCGCAGGGTGATCTTATTCGAAACTGTCTAGTAAGGGATGGTTCCGGCCTTGTGTTGCAGGGGAGCGGGCGTACTCCTCGGTACGGTGATCTAGGCCCCGTACTGTGACAGGTGGTACCCAGTGCCTAGTCATTAGTTGGAAATCCATTTTCCCTACGAGCCTTGTACGAGTTTTGTTTGTATTACCCACTCTGTGGCTAGTAGCTGGAATTTAATGAATGTAACAATTTCGGCTATTTTATAAGTATTTGTTAATAGACCCTATTATAATATCAGAGGATTTCTATAAAATTGTTTTAGCTATCGTAACGTAAAAACCCGACATGTTTATTTGTGGCGTGGTCTTACGAGATGCTTTTGTTTTCAAAGAATTTTTGAAACTTTAATAATAAATTGGGTGTGATTTTCTCACGCTGGCATTCCAGACTGACTCGGGTGTTATTTAACTATAATGCTCGGGTCAGACCGAGTATTATAGAATACAGGTGATGCTATGGAGCTCAGGGGACGAGCTGGATGACGACACGTACTCTCGTACTTGTATATATATATATATATATATATATATATATATATATATATATATATATATATATATTCCGCTGTGTTGAGTTGTTGTGTATCCATTTGTATAATATTGATGTTGAGCTGTGATTGATGTATTCTGATGATGTAATATATGTAAAAAGAGATATTTGACTTTTGAGTAAAGATCATTTATTATCTATTATATTTTATTCCGCTGCGATGGTTAGATTCTGATGTTGATTATGTTTTCTCTTCTTCTACCTTTTCTTCTTAAACCCAAATGGTTCATATTTCTGTACAACTTGAGTTAATTATTGTAGAATAATGTTGACTCAAGGGGTACGGATTTGTGGGCTGTTACATGTTCGATTTGTTTCGAATATTGGAAAAAAAATTGTATAAATGTTTATACAAGGTCTAGGATGGAGGAAACAAACCGGATTGGAAAATGGATTGCAAATTAAAAGCAAAGGTGAGATTTTCTCACTCAATCAATATTATTCTGATTTAAGTTTTGAATAGTTAGATTTAAAATTGATTGACTGTGTGCTTGGATGGTTGGTTTATAATAATTATTCACTAGATGATATTATATATATAGTAGTATATAGTATATATTAGAGTTGTTGATTTCCCGCATTATATAGCGGATAAGACCCTATTGCGCCGCATAATAGCGGATGATATTTTATAAATCCCATATACCGCGATATTCCACCTTGAAGTGGAATTGGTATTTAATTATTATAGTAGCTATAGTAGGCATATAATAATAGTTTTATGCTGGCTAAGATTAATATTATACTTTCGAAATATTTTCTGCACTATGCACTAATAATAATATTGAAAGGAATTTGCGTATTAAGCATGTTTGACCATCATAAGGAGAAATCTCCTCCAATTCTACGTTTGCATTGCATGTGTGGCGGGAGACCTTATGGTAGTTTCATTTTCCAAAAGCATAGCAGATTTCTTTTTATTTTCTTTGTGAAAATAACTGTTTTTAAGATCTCACAACAGTCCCACGACTGATTTGGAGTTTATTTTTCCTTTTCTAAACTCTGGGTGCCCATAGTTTTCCATACGGGCACCTAGAGTTAGGTTATCATTATTCGGGAGCAAAGTCAAGAAGTTGTTGTGGAAATCAGGAGGTGGAGCTAGATGGAGAGGTGTATCACTTATATATGTAATATTTCTTTCTGATGTTTGATGTTGTAACTCTGATAATGTAATGTGATGTAATGTAATAACTAATATAGTGATTCTGTTTAAAGATATTTATTTATCTATTATATTTGTTCCGCTGCGATATGTGAGATTCTGTTATTGTTTCTGTTTCTTCTTCTTCTACCTCTTCTTCTTAAAACCCTAACGATTCGGTTTTTGGGCATTCGACTGTGCGGCATTTGATACAGTGGACGTATCGATGTCGACTTTCGGGCGTCGAAAAAATTGGGATGTTACAATGTGGTATCAGAGCATTTGGTTAAGCGACAACCCTGGCTCTGTTGGGTGTTACTCATTAGAGATAGAGTCAGCGGTACTCTAGAATGAGTTGAGTGTAATAATAGATATGAGCGTGTATTTGTTAGTGAATATAAAATTATTTATATTGTGTTGACTTATCGGTCGATTGTTTATAGATTCTGGTCGGTGCAGTTTGGCCAACTGTATCGATAGGGGTTTCTAAACTCTTAAACAAGATAAATTGACACGGTATTGTTTTAAAATAGGGTAAATGAAATAATTTTACCTAAAATTATTTTTGTATATAAAAGAAATGATTTCTGTAAATTTTATGGTATATGGTTGCTTGGTTGTTAGGAGGCGATAATATTAAATTATTATCATCGTTGTATGAGAAATTGAAATCAAAACCAAAAGCTAAGAAAATAAAAATCCAAATGGGATTTGTAAATTTAAATTGTAAATGTGATTTATAATTTGGAATAAAATTCATTAATGGAAATCTTTAAAATGTTATGATACCTAAATAAGTTTGATAACTCATAAAAATATTTGAAATTTGATTGGAATAAGATTCAAATTGAAAAGGGATAAATAAAAGTAAGTGTTCAATAAATTTGTTAATGAACAAATGAGTTAACATTTGGAAGTAAATGAATTGGATTGAAAAAAAATGGAATGAGATTTGACTTGGATCAAGTTGACTAAAAATCCAAACTTTGGAAAAATAAAATGGATTGAATCCAAGTAAACTAATACGATAATTAATTAATTCAAGAAATAGGAAAGTTGAATTAGTTAAATTAAAACTTGGATTCTGAGTTAAATTTGCAGATAAATTCAAGTAAGTAGAAATAAATTGAAAATTTCCTTGTTATTGATAAAATAAATTCGAGATGAATTAAGAATTGAAAGTTGAAATTTAAAATGGATAAGTGAGTAAAACTAATTTAATTAAATTAGTAGATGGAATGGATTTGATAAATCAAAAATCAAATCAGGGATTTAAATTGGGAAGTGCTACAAGGAAAAATAAATTTGAGTTTTGAATTAAAATAACTTGAGTAAATATTGGATAAAAGCTCGACTTAAGTGTAACAACCCGCATATTTGTCGATTTTATATTTCAATATTTTATTTAAATATTTTATCGTTAGTCGGATTTTAGTCCGAAAAGCTACTTTTTGCATACGGCCGAATTAGGGCTCGGGACCACTCCCATTGAGTTTAAAATGCCGTTTGCGACCTTTTTGAGTATAAGCTTCGATATGTTTGGAGAAAGTTGATTTCTGCTACTTTTTACTTTGGGTTTGGTTTTTGGGCTCAACCCTATGTTAACTTATGCTCAAATCTGAGCCACTCTTCCCCCACTCACCCTCATTCTCTTCTCATTTCAGTTTTTAGAGTGTTAATGGTGGGAGAGATTGGAGATTAAAATTCCAAAACCCTAGTTTCTCTTGCAAATCAAATTCCTTGCTCCTAACTCAAGAAGAACCCCTTGGTAAGCATCTCCTTATTCTTCTCCAACTCTTTCTCCATTCAATTTCAGAAATTTCCTAAACCTAATTTCGGGAATGTTCTTGTTTGAGCTTAGATTCAAGCTCATTTGGGTTGTCATTGAAGAGAGGTTGATTCTCCATTTGCTTTCAAGCTTCTTCTTGTTCGATTTTGTGAAAATGTGAGATTTTTATCTCACATCTATGACTATAATTATCTTTGGTTGTTGGGTATGAATTCCTAACACTTCTTCATGTGCATTTGCTCTTGATTTGGATTGGTTTTGTGAATATTCCAATTTTTGGGTTTTTTAAGTCAAATTTGTGTAAAATCCTCTTATGGATGTTTGATCATGCTTTTGGTGATGCATCGAGGAGCATATAGGGCCGGGTTGCCGATTAGCATAAACCCTTAGAGCCAATGTTCGTCCGATTGCATTTTGGAAGAGTTTGCTCTTCATTTGAATAAGGCTGAAAAACAGCCCAGGCATGATTCAGTCGACTGAAATCTCTGTTTAGTCGACTGAACCTGAAACCCGAGAGTTTCCAGGCATGATTCAGTCGACTGAAAAACTCTGCACAGTCGACTGAAACTGGAAACAGAAAGTTTCCTGAACCTGGAAAATTTCCATGTACAGGGTCAGTCGACTGAAATTCTCTGTTCAGTCGACTGAACCTGCTGTTTGAGTCCAATTTGCCTTTTTGGATTGGAATTCCAATTTAAATCGATTCGTGATAATCCTATTTGTTGTTATCATCTATTGTGATTTTGATGACTCTTTTTAGGGATTTTTGAATATCCATTTCGATGGATTCTTTATCGATTTTTTTGGATTTTTTTCACGTCTTCGTATGTGAATTTTTGTGATTGGTTGTTCTTACAATCTTCTTCGTGATTTGTCACTTTAAAAATATAAAGGTTTCCTATACTAGTAGTAAATATCAAAACTCTTTACTCAAACGATTTCAATACTCTTTTAATACCAAATTCGTTTATAAAACCGTTTTCCAATCTATTAGTATATACAAACCTTTACCTCACTCGTATGAGAAATCTAATTAAACGGCTTAGTAAAACAAGTGGTATGAAACGCTTGCGTTTACTTTGTCGGTTAATTCTTGGACTTGTTCGATTGAACCTCTTGTGACAATTTTCTAGTGGAGATTTACAGTTTGTTCGTAAATATTTAAGTTAAGCAAGTGGTTATGGGACATGAGGCTAAACTCATATATTTACTAGCTTAGTGTAATTGACACTTCTCGCTGATCATGACGATCATCTTTGTGATTTAGACTAGCAATGTGCGATGTCTCTTTGTCTGTGAGGGAGACTAAACCCCGTTTTGTGGAGTTTCGACTCAATTTGTGATGGGGTAGCAACCCATGGTCTTCGGGCCGTTTGTGGAGCTTCGGCTCAATTTGTGATGGTTAGCGACCATGGAATTAGCGTTCCGTTTGTGATACACGTGTTGGTGAGCTTTATGCTCCCGTTTGTGATAGGCCTCCCCCCTTTGTGATTTCTGGATTTCTTGTGTAGATTCCTAGAATTTGTGTTTCACCAATTTTCGTGATTTCCATTGATAAGTTTTATCAATATTTGTGCATTGGTGAATTTGTGTGTCATTGACTTTAGTGGTTTCTGGATTTCTTGTGTAGTCTTCTGGAATTTGTGTGTCATTGACTTTTGTGATTGACGTTGATATTATCGTCAATATTTATGGTATGGTGAACGAAATTAGGAGTATGACGTTTCTTTGATTCTTGTGTAGATTTGGTGACATTGATTAATCTCTTGATGATTATCAACTAAGTATATATTTATATATATATATATCACAGCTTGGCATTGTGATTATTATGTGTTTAGTCATATCTCTTACTCTATATCGTTTCATCTGATATTTATAGTTAGACTGATCCGTTTATTATTTTCTTATTAAATAATACTCGGGTCAGACCGAGATGTTACAGGTGCTTCTGCTTGACTTCTCTCTTGGGATTGATTTCTCTTGCTTTTGGTTAACTACTTAGATTAGTAGTTTTGTTGTATACATTGAGATATAGACTCCATAATGTATACTTATTCTTTTGTGTAGTTCATGTAACTATTCTTTTGTGATATTGTGGAACTTTTGAGACCACTACTCTGATGTACACTTTCTAGTGTAATATTCATATCTTATTCCGCCTTTGTGATATGAATTGTCTGTGACTGATTTGTGTTATGTTTATTTCTATATTTATTTCCGAAGGATTTATATAGCCACCGTGTAGTAGCTTTGAGTTTGTGTTGGTATGTCGGATTTCCTCTTAAAATAGAATGCATGTTATATTATCTGACATATCGGTGCTCGCGCAAAGAAATTACATGGATGGTCGCTCCTCAACAGCCTTATTCTCCATGCTAGTCGATAGCATTCACCGTAATGTTCTTGGCTAGCGTGGGTATAGAGGTGGGGCGTCACAGCTTGGCATCAGAGCCAAACTTCGGAACAATATGGAATATTATAACAAGGATCATCGTCCTAAGTCTTTCTTAGGAGTTGTGCTTTAGGATTTTATTCGGGTCTTCGTACCGTTCCATCCTATTTTTCTTATGATTCCTTTTTTATCTATCAAGATTTCTTGATATTCAATTTGGTGAATAACCTTTTTCCTCTTCTTCCTTCTTTCTTAAGGAAGAGAAATGTCTAGACCTGGCCGCCCCAGAGCCGTGCCATCTAGCGCTCTGCCCCAGGATGGAGTTTTTATGACTGCTCAACAACTTCTTGATTTGGTAACAAATGCTCAAGCAGCTGGAGCTAACCCGGAACCTACTCACCCAAAGTCGGGATTTGCACGCTTATGTAGCGATTACACTAATTTGGGTGGGGGTCCATTCAGAGGTTCCGAAACTGTTATTGAGGTACAGGCTTGGCTAAGGTCATGCGATCGAATCTTTTCTCGCATGAACCTTATTGACCTTCACCGAGTTCAGGTGGCCTCTAGTATGCTCCAAGAAAGAGCATTGGACTGGTACGAGCTCCTTATTTCTGAAACTAATGAAGCGGATCTCACTTGGGAGAAATTCCGAGAACGCTTCGAGTTGAAATTCGTACCGGAAGCTGAAAAAGTGACATTGGCTCGACGATTTATAGACCTTGTTCAAGGTGAGTCCTCCGTGACTGATTACGTCGCCTCCTTCGAGTCGCTTTCCAAATATGGGGTTGAATACATCAACACCCCTCTTAAGAAGAATCAGAGATTTGTTTATGGCTTAAACAAATGCCTCAAGAAGCCATTACTTTTAAAGTTAGAAGTTTCTTTCGAACAACTCGTTGATATCGCTCTTCGTCTTGAAGAGGCGGATAGAGAGAATGATGTTGAAGTGGTGGGTTCCAAACCAAACTTCAACAACAGAAAGAGGTCAAACAAATTTAAAGGCCCTTATCCCAATAAGAAAGGGAAGCAAGCAACCTCCGTGGCAAAGATTTCTTCCTTTGGTCGTGGGGAATGCTATAATTGTGGTTCGAAGGATCATTATGCGAACAAGTGCCCAAAGTCTCTTTCTTGTCGCTACTGCAAAGTTCCCGGTCATGTTATATCTTCATGCCCCAAGCTTCAGGGCAAGAAGGAGGGAAAGTTAAATGTTGCTCAAGCCCCTGGCAACACATCTCGTGGCCAAGGTATTTCTCATTCTATTCTAGATGGAATTATTTTGTTTCGTGATCATCCTATTCGAGTTCTTTTTGATACGGGTGCGTCCCATTCTTTTATATCAAAAGAACTTGTTGATACTTTTTCCTTGGATGTTTTGTGTTTAATGACTTCTTTGAGAATTGCGAATCCGGTTGGTGGATCTGCAACAATCAGTTTATTGTGTAAAGATGTCGAGATTATTTTGTGTGATTTTTCTTTCCGAGCCGATTTGCATGTCATGCGTTATTTAGGCTTTGGAATGATTTTGGGAATGGATTGGCTTAACCGTTATGAAGCTCATATCCTATGTCCTGAGCGGACTATTCATCTTCGACATCCTCAATCTGTTAATCAGGTTTCTGTTATTCTTAAAGATTCAGATTCTGCTTTGGTTGCATCTTTATATTCTTTAAATCCTCGTGATGATGATGATGATGATGAGGGTGATATTATTTCTCTTATTCACGTCGTTTGTGAATTTTCCGACATATTCGAGCCCGTTTTAGGATTACCACCTAAACGAGCAATTGAGTTCAGAATTAATCTTATTCCGGGAGCTCAACCTATCACTCGTCCTCCTTATCGTATGTCCAATAAAGAAAACGAGGAGATGCGTAAACAATTATCAGAATTGGAGACCAAGCAATTTATTCGCTCTAGTTCCTCGCCTTGGGGAGCTTCAGCTATTTTTGTGAAGAAATCCGATGGTACACTTAGGCTTTGCATTGACTATCGCAAGCTTAATGATCTTACTATCAAAAATAAATATCCTTTACCTCGGATTGATGATCTGTTCGATCAACTTAGTGGTGCTAGAGTCTTTTCACAATTGGACTTGGCTACCGGTTTTCATCAGCTTCGTATTGCAGAGGATAGCATTCCTTTGACATCGTTCCGCACTCGGTATGGATCTTATGAATGGCTTGTTATGCCATTTGGGTTAACAAATGCCCCGGCTTATTTCGTTGACTTAATGAATCGAGTTTTTAAAGACTTTCTCGACCGGTTTGTTCTCATCTTTATCGATGATATTCTTGTTTATTCTAAAACCGAGGAGGAGCATGAAAAACATCTTCGGATTGTGTTGGAAACTCTTAGGAGTAATCAATTAAAGGCAAAAATTTCTAAATGCCATTTTTGGCAATCTCGTGTGAAGTTTCTCGGTCACATCATTTCCGAATCCGGAATTTCCGTGGATCCTTCAAAGGTTGAAGCGATTCAAGATTGGAAGAGACCGGAGAGTGTGACAGAGATTCGTAGTTTTCTTGGATTGGCGGGCTATTACCGTCGCTTTATTAAAGACTTTTCTAAAATTGCCGTGCCTCTCACTAGCTTGACGAAGAAAGGTGTTAAATACATTTGGTCGGACAAATGTGAAGCTTCTTTTCAGAAATTAAAAGAACTTCTTTCTGATGCTCCTATTCTTGTTATTCCGGATGGGAATCAAGATTTCGTTGTTTATACCGATGCTAGTCGCATTGGTTTGGGTGCCGTTCTTATGCAAAAGGAACGCGTTGTTGCTTATGCTTCTAGGCAATTAAAGCCTGCTGAGACTAGATATGCCACTCATGATTTAGAGCTCGCGGCTATTGTTTTTGCTCTTCGGATTTGGCGTCATTATCTTTTAGGAGAGAAATTTGTTCTTTACACAGATCATAAGTCTTTGAAATATTTATTCTCTCAAAAAGAACTTAATTTGCGTCAACAGCGTTGGCTCGAATTTCTTGCACCATATGATCTTGATATTCTTTATACTCCCGGTAAGGGTAATCTTGTCGCCGATGCTCTTAGCCGTAAACAACAAGCTGTTGTTTCTATGACGATATCCGAATGGAACGATCTCGAGGTTTTATCCACTTGCGAAATTTGAGACCGTGTTTCCGATTTATGCTCATCGTTTGTTTTATGTAGCCTTGTGGCTCATCCATCTCTTTTAGACCGCATTCTTGAAGCTCAAGGGCTAGATCCCAACTTGGCTCTTCTTGGCCAAAATATTAGGGATAAAATGGATATTAAAGGTTTGAAAGACTTTGATATCGATTCTCGTGGCGGCATTCGGAAATTTGGTAGACTTGTCGTGCCAAATATTGGTGATCTTCGTAAAGATATTTTAGAAGATTCACATCGTTCTAAATTTACCATTCATCCCGATAGTAGTAAAATGTACGCGGATATGAAGCGACTTTATTATTGGGAGGGAATGAAACTTGACATCGCTAACTTCGTTAAACGTTGCATGACTTGCCAACTCGTTAAGGCCGAACATCAAAGGCCCGGAGGGTTATTGCAACCTTTAGAAATTCCAGTCTGGAAGTGGGACCAAATTTCCATGGATTTTATAGATGGCCTTCCCCGTTCTCGTTCGGGTCATGATAGCTTATGGGTGATTGTTGATAGGCTTACTAAATCTGCCCATTTTATTCCCGTTCGGTCTAATCGAACCGTTCCTCTTTTGGCCAAACTCTTTATCAAAGAAATTGTTAAATTGCATGGTGTTCCTACTTCTATTGTTAGTGATCGTGATCCATTGTTTACTAGTGGATTTTGGAAGAGTCTTCAAAAAGCTTTGGGAACGAAGCTTAATTTTAGCACCGCTTATCATCCCCAGTCCGATGGACAAACCGAGCGTGTGAATCAAACTCTTGAAGATCTTCTTCGTGGTTGTGTTCTTGATTTTGGTGGAGGTTGGGAAGATCATATTTCACTTGTTGAATTTTCCTATAATAATAGCTTCCAATCTAGTATTGGTATGGCACCTTTTGAGGCACTCTACGGAAGGCCATGCCGATCTCCTTCTTGTTGGCTTGAGGCCGGTGAGAAGCTGGCTTTAGGTCCAGATTTTATTCGTGATTCCACAGAAAAGATTGATCTTATTCGTCATAGGATGAAAGAAGCCCAGAGTAGACAAAAATCCTATGCCGATAACCGGAGAAGGAAGTTAGAATTTTATGTGGGAGATCTTGTGTTCATTCGTGTTTCACCTATGAAAGGTGTTGTGCGTTTCAGTCGATCGGGAAAGTTAGCGCCTCGATATATTGGGCCATTTCCTATCACCGAACGTATTGGTTCCATGGCTTATCGCCTTTTATTACCGGCTCAGTTTTCTGCTATTCATGACGTGTTTCACGTTTCTCAACTTCGGAAATGTCTTCGAGATTCCGATTCTATTCTTGAGCCCGGTGTTGTGGAAGAGATTGAAGTTTCGCCTAATTTAACTTATGAGCAACATCCTATTCGTATCATTGTTTCGGAAGTCAAACGACTTCGAAATAAAGATGTTTCGCTTGTTAAAGTTCAATGGTCTTCAAATCCTAAGGATTGTTCTTGGGAATCTAGAGAGTACATCGAGCGTACACATCCGGACTTACTTTCTTGTGCTCTTTGAGGTGAACTTCTTATTTCAAACTTCTTTTGTGTTGAATATGCTTTTATGGTTGTTACTATATATCTTCTTCTTGTAATATTGCGAGGACGCAATTTCTTTAAGGAGGGGAGTCTGTAACAACCCGCATATTTGTCGATTTTATATTTAAATATTTTATTTAAATATTTTATCGTTAGTCGGATTTTAGTCCGAAAAACTACTTTTTGTATACGGTCGAATTAGGGCTCGGGACCACTCTCATTGAGTTTAAAATGCCGTTTGCGACCTTTTTGAGTATACGCTTCGATATGTTTGGAGAAAGTTGATTTCTGCTACTTTTTACTTTGGGTTTGGTTTTTGGGCTCAACCCTATGTTAACTTATGCTTAAATCTGAGCCACTCTTCCTCCACTCACCCTCATTCTCTTCTCATTTCAGTTTTTAGAGTGTTAATGGTGGGAGAGATTGGAGATTAAAATTCCAAAACCCTAGTTTCTCTTGCAAATCAAATTCCTTGCTCCAAACTCAAGAAGAACCCCTTGGTAAGCATCTCCTTCTTCTTCTCCAACTCTTTCTCCATTCAATTTCAGAAATTTCCTAAACCTAATTTCGGGAATGTTCTTGTTTGAGCTTAGATTCAAGCTCATTTAGGTTGTCATTGAAGAGAGGTTGATTCTCCATTTTCTTTCAAGCTTCTTCTTGTTCGATTTTGTGAAAAGGTGAGATTTTTATCTCACATCTATGACTATAATTATCTTTGGTTGTTGGGTATGAATTCCTAACACTTCTTCATGTGCATTTGCTCTTGATTTGGATTGGTTTTGTGAATATTCCAATTTTTGGGTTTTTTAAGTCAAATTTGTGTAAAATCCTCTTATGGATGTTTGATCATGCTTTTGGTGATGCATCGAGGAGCATATAGGGCCGGGTTGCCGATTAGCATAAACCCTTAGAGCCAATGTTCGTCCGATTGCATTTTGGAAGAGTTTGCTCTTCATTTGAATAAGGCTGAAAAACAGCCCAGGCATGATTCAGTCGACTGAAATCTCTGTTCAGTCGACTGAACCTGAAACCCGAGAGTTTCCAGGCATGATTCAGTCGACTGAAAAACTCTGCACAGTCGACTGAAACTGGAAACAGAAAGTTTCCTGAACCTGGAAAATTTCCATGTACAGGGTCAGTCGACTGAAATTCTCTGTTCAGTCGACTGAACCTGCTGTTTGAGTCCAATTTGCCTTTTTGGATTGGAATTCCAATTTAAATCGATTCGTGATAATCCTATTTGTTGTTATCATCTATTATGATTTTGATGACTCTTTTTAGGGATTTTTGAATATCCATTTCGATGGATTCTTTATCGATTTCTTTGGATTTTATTCACGTCTTCGTATGTGAATTTTTGTGATTGGTTGTTCTTACAATCTTCTTCGTGATTTGTCACTTTAAAAATATAAAGGTTTCCTATACTAGTAGTAAATATCAAAACTCTTTACTCAAACGATTTCAATACTCTTTTAATACCAAATTCGTTTCTAAAACCGTTTTCCAATCTATTAGTATATACAAACCTTTACCTCACTCGTATGAGAAATCTAATTAAACGGCTTAGTAAAACAAGTGGTATGAAACGCTTGCGTTTACTTTGTCGGTTAATTCTTGGACTTGTTCGATTGAACCTCTTGTGACAATTTTCTAGTGGAGATTTACAGTTTGTTCGTAAATATTTAAGTTAAGCAAGTGGTTATGGGACATGAGGCTAAACTCATATATTTACTAGCTTAGTGTAATTGACACTTCTCGCTGATCATGACGATCATCTTTGTGATTTAGACTAGCAATGTGCGATGTCTCTTTGTCTGCGAGGGAGACTAAACCCCGTTTTGTGGAGTTTCGACTCAATTTGTGATGGGGTAGCAACCCATGGTCTTCGGGCCGTTTGTGGAGCTTCGGCTCAATTTGTGATGGTTAGCGACCATGGAATTAGCGTTCCGTTTGTGATACACGTGTTGGTGAGCTTTATGCTCCCGTTTGTGATAGGCCTCCCCCCTTTGTGATTTCTGGATTTCTTGTGTAGATTCCTAGAATTTGTGTTACACCAATTTTCGTGATTTCCATTGATAAGTTTTATCAATATTTGTGCATTGGTGAATTTGTGTGTCATTGACTTTAGTGGTTTCTGGATTTCTTGTGTAGTCTTCTGGAATTTGTGTGTCATTGACTTTTGTGATTGACGTTGATATTATCGTCAATATTTATGGTATGGTGAACGAAATTAGGAGTATGACGTTTCTTTGATTCTTGTGTAGATTTGGTGACATTGATTAATCTCTTGATGATTATCAACTAAGTATATATTTATATATATATATATATATATATATATATATATATCACAGCTTGGCATTGTGATTATTATGTGTTTAGTCATATCTCTTACTCTATATCGTTTCATCTGATATTTATAGTTAGACTGATCCGTTTATTATTTTCTTATTAAATAATACTCGGGTCAGACCGAGATGTTACAGGTGCTTCTGCTTGACTTCTCTCTTGGGATTGATTTCTCTTGCTTTTGGTTAACTACTTAGATTAGTAGTTTTTGTTGTATACATTGAGATATAGACTCCATAATGTATACTTATTCTTTTGTGTAGTTCATGTAACTATTCTTTTGTGATATTGTGGAACTTTTGAGACCACTACTCTGATGTACACTTTCTAGTGTAATATTCATATCTTATTCCGCCTTTGTGATATGAATTGTCTGTGACTGATTTGTGTTATGTTTATTTCTATATTTGTTTCCGAAGGATTTATATAGCCACCGTGTAGTAGCTTTGAGTTTGTGTTGGTATGTCGGATTTCCTCTTAAAATAGAATGCATGTTATATTATCTGACATATCGGTGCTCGCGCAAAGAAATTACATGGATGGTCGCTCCTCAACAGCCTTATTCTCCATGCTAGTCGACAGCATTCACCGTAATGTTCTTGGCTAGCGTGGGTATAGAGGTGGGGCGTCACATTAAGTAAAATTGTGAAATGGTTGTTGTCAAGTTGTATGGAATGGTTTTGAATGAAACTTGTTTGATTAATGAAATGCAAATGAATGGAATGCAAAAATAGAGTAAATTGAGTTGGTATCAATTTAAATTAGTTATAAACTAGATTTGGATATTCTATTTAGTGAATATCGTCGAATTTTCATAGAAATGGTTGTCATTTGACGCAAATGAGATTGCATAAAATTCTATGAGTTAAGGAAAGCCAATAAAATTGAGTTTTGAATCAATTGAAATAGATATGAGTTCGTTTCGGTTAAAAATGAATTGAATGAAAGAAAGTGTGTTGTAAACCATTGAAATTGAATGGAAATGGTGTGTGAATGTGGTTGTAAGCAATTAAATTTGTATTGAAACCTTATAAATTGCTTATGGGAATTATTTTGAGTGCATTGCTTATGAAAACTATGTGTTTATTATCAGAGATAAGTGAAATGTAAATGAATTTCCTATATATGTCACTTACGTGTTTAAATTGAGTAAGTACATGTACAAGTAGGCCGATTGGCTGGATTTGATTGCGCAAAATGCTAATTAAATAAGCCGCTTGCTTAAAAATGCTAAATAAGGTACGCCTACGCAATAAAAATAGGAAATATGAACTGTTTTTGTTTTTTTCCGACCGGGTGGGTCGATGTATATATATTTATATCTTTTGTCAAATTGCAAAAGCTCCTCCGTACAAAGGGGACTCTGCCAAAATTTTCTGAAAATTTCTGGAGTTGAAAATTTTTGAAATTTTTTTTCGTTAACGACAAACGATTTCAAATTGGAAATTGAAGTAAATTAGTGAATTAAACTAATTTAAAATAATATGAATTGGTTATAATTGAAAAATAAAATTCAATATTCAGAGTTAAAGATAAATTGAATCCAAATAGAATTGAAAGTGTAAATCGAATTCAAATGAAATTGAAAATGAAAAATTGAATAAAAATGGATATACAACTTCAATAGTAAGGTAAAAATGGTATAAGAAGTATATGTTGAAATTTCGTAAAGGAATGTGCAAAATGATAATTGAATGTTGTAATTGGACATTATGGATATCAGAATATACAGATGTGTACAGGGAAATGGAATTGGGATTTTAATTTCAGAAGATAAAATTTGAATTGCTCAATAAAAGGTATGTATTTCAATTTCAGTATGAAATTTGGTGATTTTCTTGTCCAGCCGCTTGGCTTCTTGTTTTCTTTTGGAATCTGAGGGCCTGTGGTGCTATTTTGTAGTCGTACCGAGCTAGCCACGCAAAGGAGACGCTGGCGAAATTTTTCGAAAATTCAGGGTATTAGAAAAATTTTGAGAAAATTTTGAAAGTTTGAAATTTGTATTTAAATTTAAATTAGAATTGGGAAGTAAACAATAATGTTTGGAAACTGTGAAGATTTTGTAAAGTTAGTTGAAATGAATCTTTAATAAAAAAATTGGGTTGATAAACTGATAAAACTGTTTGGTTTGGAAAATATCAAGCGGGTTAAGGATCATTCTTCCCAACTAGTGATTTCGGGACGAAATTCCTTTAAAGGGGAAGGATGTGACGACCCAGAATTTTCAACGTTTGAAATTGAAATATTTAATTAATTTCAAATATCTGAATTGCTAATTTAAACTTGAATTTCAATCTTAACAATGAAGTTAGCAATTTAATTATCAAATTTAATTATAGAAATTTGGGTAAAATTGTAAATCTTCAAATTTGAGGCTGTTAAAAAATAATTTGATGACTTAGAAATTTTTATTAATAATACTGAAGATAATGGAAGCTTCAGAATTGAATTTGGAAATAGGTTGTTCAATTTTGAAATTTTATTGTTTAAATCGATCTTTAAAAATAGCCTTCTGAGGTGCAGTCTCGGAATTCGACGAAACCAGTTCCATTTGATCCATAATATTGTATTATTATCGGATTTCAATTTTCGTAGCATTCGGAATTGTCGTTTGGCCGTACGATAAGCAAACACGCTGAATTTAAATTTAAAATTCGATATTTTAACTGGTCTAAAAACTATCTTATCCATACGGTCAAATTTGGACTCGTAACCTTTTCCATTGTGTTCGGAATAGGTGTATAACATTATAAACGCTTGGCGACACGCTCGATAGGTGGAGGTCGAGATTTTGAGTTGCGTGATTGGGATGATTTGAATTTAAATTTAAAATTTAAATATAATAAAGTTGCACAAGATAAATTGTACACGTTTCCATTATCTTCTCCTATACACTGCTTCTTTCTTCTCTTAAAGATAGCAAGACACGAGTTCGTTCAAACGAAGATAATACGAAGTTTCAAAACGAAATCAAATGGCTGATCGAAGAAAAAAAATCTTCTTCTCGTTCAAATAAAAAAAATCAATGGCCGCTCCCCACCCTTCAGTTTCGTTTTCCAGGCAAAATCAAAAATTTCCTAAATCAGAAAATTCAAAAAAAAGAAACCAAATCAAATCGAGTTCGACCTCTGGCTGCAAGTGACCAAGGTGACAAGACATCTTCAATCGAAGGCGGAGCAAGCGGCAACCTGGAAGCTCGTCGAATTCGATCTCGACTTAGGGTTTGGCGACCAAACTGGTGTGTCGGCTAGGGTTTCGATTTTTGTTTTGGGATTCTTGCTTCGAGTTTGAGAGGCAGCAACGGCACGGAGGCTTGTACTCGAGCAGCGCGATGGTGGAATGCGCGGTGGCAAGGTGACTCTGGCGTTCGTCAGTAGTCGTGGTCGCTGTGGGTTAACGGTAAGGTATTTGTAAATCCTATAGATTAAATTTAATACGAATATGTGTTAGAAAAGAAAATTAAAGTGGTTCCGTTTTTTAATTTAGTATATGTATATAAGTTGAAAAGGGAATTTATCTTTCTGAATTTAATATATACATATTTTTGAATATGTACAAACAGTGGAAAAATTAATAAGTGAATATTTTTGAAATTAATTAGTTATGTTACAAGTTCATAATGTTAAAATAAATTGTAAAAGGTAATTTGTTCAAACAGAAATTTTTTATTACAGATAATTTAAAAAAAAATGTTTCCATTCGAATATATAAAAGCTTGAAAGAAATTTATGCGTATGTGTAAGATTCTGGAAACTAAATAGGAATTTTAAATGTTTAAGTAGTTATATATAAAAATCAAAATCAATATAGTTTATTTTTATAAGTGTGTATATACGGTTTCAAAAGAAAGTATTTTGTTAAAAAGAAAATTGTTTAAAATTTTTATTTTTGAGTCAAATCGAATCATTAGCAATTAATTTATAAATTGACAAATTGAATTGTTCGATTTGTTTCGAATATTGATAAAAAATTTGTATAAATGTTTATACAAGGTCTAGAATGGAGAAAACAAACCGGATTGGAAAATGGATTGCAAATTAAAAGCAAATGTGAGATCTTCTCACTCAATCAATATTATTCTGATTTAAGTTTGGAATAGTTAAATTTAAAATTGATTAACTGTGTGCTTGGATGGTTGATTTATAATAATTATTCACTGGATGATATTATAGTATATAGTATATATTGGAGTTGTTGATTTCCCGCATTATATAGCGGATGAGACCCTATTGCGCCGCATAATAGCAAGTGATATTTTATAAATCCCATATACCATGATATTCCACCTTGAAGTGGAATTGGTATTTAATTGTTGTGCTAACGTCTGTGGATGCAGGGAAAACAGGTTGGCGGGATCCAACTGGATTCCTCAAATATTGAATTTGTTTCATATTTTGTGTGTTGATAATTTCCGTGTGATTATACTGTAATTGAAATTATTGTAGGCTAAAAAAATTAGCTGAATATATTTTTGTATCGTAGGATACCAGAAATAAATAAATTTGATTTTTGAAATTTAGTAGAAATTTATTGTAAAATAGTTTTAAAAATTGAATAAATTTAAAAGGAGGAATTTGTTTCAAAGGATAATGAATTTGGTGTTGAAATAAATCTAGAGATCAAGTTTGAAAACTGATTGGGTATTTGTAAATAAATTTGGAAATCAATTCATAATTTATTTCGATGCTGAAAATGAATATTTTGAAATCGATTTGAAAATCATATATCGATGGATATTCAGAAGTTTAAATTTACAATGAGAATTTATAAAGGAATTTACAGATTTGGTATGTAAATTAAAATAAATTGAAAGTTTTATTAATTGATATAAATAGAAAGAGAATTCTTCCCTGGAAAGCCGAGTATATTCTTAAAGTAGCTTTTGAAGTATAAAGTAAAGGTTCTAGAAATTGTTTGGAAAAAAAATTCTATTGTTGGAGGAATTATTTTTGAAAATCGTTTTAAATCTTTAAAACATGGATTTATTTAACCACTTATAGAAAGGATTATTTTAAATATTAAATTGATATTTGTTTAGGAAATGGTTATTTAAAATACTTATACCCTATCTACAGTTAGTTTAGACTTGAAGTTTATGTAAGATATTAGTATAATATTTTTATAACTAATAATTAAGTAAGTGTCTTTAAAATAGTTTATTTACAAGTATATAAGTTTGGATAAGTAATTTAAATTATTTTAAAACATTTTATCTTGGAAGATTTTCAGTGGAAATCAATAAATATTTGGAAACGTATTCCGCGCAAGGAAAAGTGATTTAAATTTGTTTTCAACGTATTAAAGTGTGGAAAATAATTTGAAATTTGGTTTCAAATGGTTGAAGTGTGAAATATATCTTGCAAAGATATTTGAAAATAAATAATCGGGAAAACTATTTAAATCTTGGTGTTTGTTGTGAATATTTATTGATAGTTAAATAACCGACTATCAATATTGGCCTTTTTAAATGGTATTTGAATTTCGATGCGAGCGGGGGTCGGATTCCAAGTGGATATCCGAAAACCACATCGAACCTTTGTGATTGTGATGGATCTTTTATTTAAAAGGATCAAAGTGAAAATCGTTGTGATTTGTTGAAATCTGAATGTAACATTTATTTTTAAAAATAAGCGCTCGTTATTCGAATTAGCCAGGAGAGGACCTTGTGTCATAAAACCCATTCCGAATAACGATACGACGAAATAGGATTGCATTTAAAGACGGCGTTGAAGACCGGGTATTTTCGAAAGCGAAAGGATTGCTTGTCGAATGTCTCTGCACCAGGTTGCATCGGTATAGAGATTTTATCACCCTTTGTGATGGGGATTCCGGACGTGATTTGCGAATATCCGAATTTGCAAGGGATTCTTTAGAAGTGCCTTCGGTTCCGTTCAATCCCGGAATGGACTTGTATGGATGTGTGGCAGGCGTTACACTTGGAGATGTAAAGCTGGTTTCTATCAAATACATTTCTGTTGGTGGCGGAGAATTTATTCTCTTAGCTTAACACCCTTCTCTGAGACGTGCGAGCGCAAAGGTTATGTAGTTGATGGTTACTAGTGATACATTCCCAATTTGGTAATGTGGCACACGAAGTGCTGCTGATCATTTGTTGATCAAAGTATGACTTTGTGAAAAGTGTAGCTTTGTGGACGAGACCTCATCGGACCTCACACCCCAGAAATGGTCAAAACAGGAATGATGCGGCAAGGTTATGTGGGTCGCGCACTTTAGGGTATGTCATTTCCTTCTGGAAAAGGGTGGTGTCAGGTATGGAGCCCTGATATTTAACCTTTGTGGTTACTGCAAATACTTTTCTTTGTGGTTGTTAGTGTAGAGGATCCTCGGATAAAGTTCCCAAAGGACCGGGGGATGGCATACTCGAGTAGTAGTTACCTAGTTACAGAGGTAACCCGACCTTGTGTTGGCAGAGATCCGGGTAGGTTCTCGGGACGTCCCTCCAGAGGCGCACCCATGTGGTAGTAGGAAGTTCCTTAGCCTGACCATTTGTTGAAAATCCAAAGAAACAATATGCGCCCTGTAACAACCCGCATATTTATCGATTTTATATTTAAATATTTTATCGTTAGTCGGATTTTAGTCCGAAAAGCTACTTTTTGCATACGGTCGAATTAGGACTCGGGACCACTCCCATTGAGTTTAAAATGCCGTTTGCGACCTTTTTGAGTATAAGCTTCGATATGTTTGGAGAAAGTTGGTTTTTGCTACTTTTCACTTTGGGTTTGGTTTTTGGGCTCAGCCCTATGTTTTACTTATGCTCAAATCTGAGCCACTCTTCCCCATTCACCCTCATTCTCTTCTCTTTTCAGTTTTCTTAGCATTAATGGTGGGAGAGATTGGAAATTAAAACTCCAAATCCCTAGTTTCTCTTGCAAATCAAATTCCTAGCTCCAAACTTAAGAAGAACCCATTGGTAAGCTTCTCTTCTTCTTCTCCAACTTATCCTCTTACCAATTTCAGAAATTCCTAAACCTAATTTTGGGAATTTTCTTGTTTTGAGCATAGATTCAAGCTCATTTGGGTTGTGTTGAAGAGAGGTTGATTCTCCATTTTCTTTCAAGCTTCTTCTCGTTTGATTTTGTGAAAAGGTGAGATTTTTAATCTCACATCTAAGTCTATGAATTATCTTCGAATGTTAGGTATGAATTCCTAACACTTATTCGTGTGCATTTGCTTTTGGTTTGGATTGAATTGGTGTATATTCCAATTTTTGGTGTTTTGAGTTCAATTCGTTAAAGATCCTAACTTCTATGTTTGAACATGTTTTTGGTGATGCATCGAGGAGCATATAGGGCCGGGTAGTCGATTGGCATAAACCCTTAGCGCCGTTGCTCGAGAGAATGAAATTTGGACGAGGTTGGAGCTCATTACTATGGGCTGAGAAGAGGCTGGCAACAGGTCCGGTCGACCGAGCTCCCTGAGTCGGCCGACCGACCTGCTGCCGAGTGCATAAGCACACCTCTGTTTAAGGCTCGGTCGACCGACTCAGGGAGTCCGGTCGACCGACCTGCTGTTAATTGCCAGATTAGCCTATTTTGCTAATCTGTTTGAATATCCAACTTTAATCGATTCGTGTAGTCTCCCTTTTGTTGTTGTCATTTATTATCGACTTAGATGACCTTTTCTTTGGGAATTTTAGATATATCCACTTTGATGGATTTTATATCGATTTCTTTGGATTTTATTCACGTTTTCGAATGTGAATTTTAATGATTGATTGTTCCTACAATCTCCTTTGTGTTTTGTCACTTTAAAAATATAAAGGTTTTCTATACTAATAGTAAATATCAAAACTCTTTCATCAAACGATTTCAATACTATTTTAATACCAAATTCGTTTATAAAACCGTTTTCCAATCTATTAGTATATATAAACCTTTACCTCACTCGTATGAGAAATCCAATTAAACGACTTAGTAAAACAAGTGGTATGAAACGCTTGCGTTCACTTTGTTGGTTAATTCTTGGACTTGTTCGATTGAAACCCTTGTGACAATTTTCTAGTGGAAATTTACAGTTTGTTTGTAAATATTTAAGTTAAGCAAGTGGTTATGGGACATGAAGCTAAACTCATATATTTACTAGCTTAGTGTAATTGACACTTCTCGTTGATCATGACGATCATCTTTGTGATTTAGACTAGCAATGTGCGATGTCTCTTTGTCTGCGTGGGAGACTAAACCCCGATTTGTGGAGTTTCGACTCAATTTGTGATAGGGTAGCAACCCATGGCCTTCGGGCCGTTTGTGGAGCTTCGGCTTAATTTGTGATGGTTAGCGACCATGGAATTAGCGTTCCGTTTGTGATACACGTGTTGGTGAGCTTTAGGCTCCCGTTTGTGATAGGCCTTCCTCCCCCCTCCCCCCTTTGTGATTTCTGGATTTCTTGAGATGATTTCTAGAATTTGTGTTTCACCAATTTTTCGTGATTTCCATTGATAAGCCTTATCGATATTTGTGCATTGGTGAATTTGTGTGTCATTGACTTTAGCGATTTCTGGATTTCTTGTGTAGTCTTCTGGAATTTGTGCGTCATTGACTTTTGTGATTGACATTGATATTATCGTCAATATTTTTGGTTTGATGAACGAAATAAAGAGTATGACACTTCTTTGATTCTTGTGTAGATTTTGTGATATTGATTAATCTCTTGTTGATTATCAACTACTTATATATCACAGCTTGGCCTTGTGATTATTATGTGTTTAGTCATAACTCCAATTCTATATCGTTTCATCTGATATTTATAGTTAGACTGATCCGTTTATTATTTTCTTATTAAATAATACTCGGGTCAGACCGAGATGTTACATGTGCTTCAGCTTGACTTCTCTCTTGGGATTGATTTCTCTGACTTTTGGTTGACTACTTATATTAGTAGTTTTTGTTGTATACATTAGAGATATAGACTCCATAATGTATACTTATTCTTTTGTGTAGTTCGTATAACTATTCTTTTGTGATATTGTGGATCTTCCTGACCACTACTCTGATGTACACTTTTACGTGTAGTATTCATATCTTATTCCGCCTATGTGATATGAATTTTTTGTGACTGATTTATGTTATGTTTATTCCTATATTTGTTTTTCCGAAGATATTTATAGCCACTGTGTAGTAGCTTTGAGTTTGTGTCGGTATGTCAGATTTCCTCTGGATAATTATACTATCTGACATATCGGTGCTCGCGCAAAGAAATTACACGGATGGTCGCTCCTCAACAGCCTTATTCTCCGTGCTAGTTGACAGCATTCACCGTAATGTTCTTGGCTAGCGTGGGTATAGAGGTGGGGCGTCACACGCCCTGTACGATTCTAGTTGTATAACCTATCATCTACTTATGGTGGCGCCCCACTGTTTGGATGGTAGCTATAGTAGGCATATAATAATGGTTGTATGCTGGCTAAGATTAATATTATACTTTCGAAATATTTTCTACACTATGCACTAATAATAATTCAAAAGGAATTTGCGTATTAAGCATGTTTGACTATCATAAGGAGAAATCTCCTCCAATTCTGCATTTGCATTGTGTGTGTGGCGGGAGGCCTTATGGTAGTTTCATTTTCCAAAAGCATATCGGATTTCTTTTTATTTTCTTTGTGAAAATAACTGTTTTTAAGATCTCACACCAGTCCCACGACTGACTTGGAGTTTATTATTCCTTTTCTAAACTTTGGGTGCCCATAGTTTTTCACACAGGCAGCCTAGAGTCAGGTTATCATTATTCGAGAGCAAAGTCAAGAAGTTGCTGTGGAAATCAGGAGGTGGAGCTAGATGGCGAGGCGGATCACTTATATATGTAATATTTCTTTCTGCTATTTAATGTTGTAACTCTGATAATGTAATGTAATAACTGATATAGTGATTCTGTTTAAAGATATTTATTTATCTATTATATTTGTTCCGCTGTGATATGTGAGATTCTGTTATTGTTTCTGTTTCTTCTTCCACCTCTTCTTAAAACCCTAATGATTCGGTTTTTGGGTATTCGACTGTGCGGCATTTGATACAGTGGACGTATCGATGTCGACTTTCGGACGTCGAAAAAATTGGGATGTTACAAATGTACGCAGTCTTGGTACAAAACAATAAACTCATGTGCATCCAAAACAAACAATACATAATCATAGATGGTATTAATATCAGAGAATACAGAGTCAGAAAGTAATATACAAAATATAATATATAACATACATATAATATATAGTTCAGTGGGCTCTAAAATGATAGTCACTAGTCCAACACATCATATATCACTAAATACTACATAAATACAACTCGAGGTTACAAAATGAATAGGAAATGTATCATCCTATTGCTTCTACTAGCCTCCCCAAAAGCCCATAGCCATGTATATCTTCACTGGGTGCCTGCACATGAAATCTCTCGGACTAACCTATGTATTATAAATAACACAAATGATCCAGACAATAACCAATCATCATACAAATCATAGGGATAAGTCAATCACGATCAAATCCATAATCAATAAACAACGGCTGTCTCTAACAGATTACATCATCAGAAGAGTATGGATATAACGATGACTGGCTACACTTTGGACACAGGATCTCTAGTGTAACCAAAAACTCATTATAGAAATATAAATCATATATGTCAATCAATCACATACATATAATGAAATCAGACGGGAGAAAAACAACATGTCTACTTGCTCCAGGAGTCACATATGTGTCTGTTTGACAGGAGTCCAGTAGTCATCGGTTACCATTACCTCTTCTTCCACTTGATATCGTGACAATGGTCCACCAATATTCTCGACGATGCAATAACTCTTTAGTCACGACCCGACATGTGTCCCTATGGTAATTGACCGCTGGTTTATGTGACATAAGGGCAACCACACAGTAACTACTAATAATATAAGAGTGCCGCAGATTCGAGGAGCGACCCCACAATTGGGCCGCCGGGGTGGATACCGGCCAATCTGACCCACTTTCGAAAAAAAAAGAAAGCTGGACAAAAGATGAACAGACATGTAGAACTCATATCCAATAGCCATCACACATCTCAACCATATGCCCGTAAACGGCTCTATATATCGATCAACATATGTTATAGTATATTCACCGCGGCGAGTATCATCACACACAAGAGTAACCCCCATTTGGGTGATGTTTACTTACAATGAATAATCAAACAAATAACATAACAGTCTCATATACCACTGCATGTTATTTGAGTATTTATTCAATGCTCATAAACTACACTCAATCCACACTATGTATTTCTACGTGAAGTGTCAGATGAATAGCCATAAAAGTGTTACCGAAAGTCTCATACCAGATGGTATCACTAATTCATTTATTCAAACTTCTCGTCACATAGAAATAAAAATATATACACTACTAAATATAATTATATTAGAAATACATAAATGTGTGTGTGTGTGTGTATAAGAAATATAAATATTAATATTGAAAACTATATAGATTTTATTAAAGAAGTAATATATATATATATAGTTTTATAATTATATAAGTTTTTAAACATCATAATAGCTTTCAAAAAGGTTAATATAATATAAAATAACATCCATAATAATTAATTAAAGAAAAATAAATAAATAATATAAAATATACAAAATAAATATTTTTGAAAAACCAACCAAAATATACAGGTTCAGTCGATTGGAACATCACCTCATTCGACTGGTCTAAGTCGACTAAAACCATAAAGGAGTCAACTGAAATAGGATGTTGCTCTTGAGTTTGGATTTTTGTACTAGCTTAGCCGACTGAATAAGGTTTCATATATCCCTTTATCAACTGAATTACTAAAGGTCAGAAATGGTTTTCATGTCTTCTAAATTTTGATTCTAATGGGCATCGCACTCTTGTTAACGTTATTCTCTCCCTTCTCTCATACTTTTACTATATTATAATCATATGTAGACAATTATACTAATCAAGCACCATTCACATATATAAAGGTGTGATCACTATACTACCAATGTGTAACTTAATCATGGGCTTGTGATCACCAAATCAAACCAAACATAGTTGTGAGTAGGAGAACTCACCTTGGATTGAAGATAACTCTAGCTTCTACTCCTTTCTTTCTTCTTCTTTCCCTCTTTGCAAGAATTCTTCACTCAACTTAACTGATCAACTTGTGCTTCAATAGATTGGTTAGTGTAGATGATTGTCAAGAAGCTTGGACTTGATTGTATGATTTATTAGGATTTATGTGAATTTATTTTAGTTTTTAAAGTGAAGGAATTTTGGTGGGAAGTTCAAATTTTCCTATATATGAAATGAGGGGTTGAGTTATATTTATAGAAGCAGATGAAACCTCTAAGGTAAGGAAACTCTAGAACTCATTCTCATGAAACAATTTTATTTATTTTCTTGTTTTGGGTCAACTAGTTGGGCTTGCTTTATTTCAAAATATTTATTTTCTTATCTTTGTTGTCATGTAAACAATATCTACACATTAGTAGCCATCTTTATTTACATGAAGCCATATTGGGTTTGGGCTAGCATAGTAATGGGCATTGTTTTACCAATTGAATTTACTTCTTTCTTTTCCATTCAAATTCATTTCTAATTAAACTTTAAACTTTTTTAATATCATAAAATCCTTTCTAGCATCAAAATAAGTTTTAAATCATTTATTTCAAATATCATTTACCAGAAAATTTGTTTCATCAGTTTATCTCAAATAATTAATTCATAACTTCTCATTTTAAAATAACCAAATAAATTATTAAACCAATAACCTTTTTGAATTAAATTCTTTTCATTTTAATAAAATATTTTCCATCAAACTTTCAAATTGTTTCTTTGATCACATATTAATTAATTCAAAATATCATTTACTTCATTGATACTTATTAATTAATAGCTTCTCAACAACGAGTTGTTGCATCGTATCGAAATTTGAATCTATCTTTTTAAATATAGTCATAAACTATCATTAAAGTTAATCTAACTTTTAAAATGATGAAACTTCGAAAATTATGTTAAAAATCACAACTTTTCTACATTCATATGCAAAGAAAAACGAGAGAGGTAATATCACTCACCTTGCACAAAATTGCCAGGTAATCCCTTCAAATCCAAGATAAACAGAAGTGGCATGATTCCGCATGCAGCCGAGTAGTAGATCTACAGATTCCCTTTTTCAATTACCTTATAATGATAATTTTGGCTAATAAAATTATGGAAAGGATGAGCTTTTTGATAGAAAACGAATTAATGGAGGTTTAAACTTGTTTTAGAAAGTGGGAAAAGTGATTAGATCCATCCCATCATCTCCAAATAGACACAAATTCCAAAATGGGTTAGTGGGCTTAAGCATTGGGTTGACTAATCGCCCGCTAACCAGTAGCCTAAGCGTAAAACGGACATATCTATTAAACAGCAAGTCAGCTTCTTATAATAACCACTCCATGAAAAGAGAAATTGTCATCCCAATCTAATAGAAGTGGTTTCGACCCTAATTTAGCTTCCATCAAAAGCTATAGGATTTATGAGATTTTTTGTTTCAAAACCGTCCAATAAAATTCTAAGGATAGAAATGTCACTAGTAGTCACTTCCCAAAGTTATAGTCATACGACCTCAAATAAATTAAATAATAATATTTTACGATCCTCCAATACGTATGGGTTGTTATGCTCTCCACCATTTAGGAATTTTTCCCTCAAAATCCCCAAATATATCAAGAAATAGTCAGCCATAGTTACCCCGCATACTAATAATCATAAGTAAACATCAAACGTATCAAACAGGTAGCCATGCAATCAACAATAAGATGAACCTATCTAGGCATGCGAGATACTAAACTATCATATATGATATAAAAAGTGAAAGTAAATATGATAAACAATATGTCTTACCACGTAAAGAGCTATGGATATGCAACCCTTATACTCTCCTCGGTTTCCCAACCTGCAATCGCCTTCACTTTCACCCAATTGAACCATCATTAACTCCACCGTCATTCTATTAAGTTGCTTCGTATCACATCCGACGATACAAATCGGCCTATGAGGTCTCGAAGCTTCTAGTCCAATTTCCACGAAAAAGCGCGTCCTAGCTCCACCCACAAGTTACCGTTGTAGAACTTGTCATCATGGATCACAATCATGATCCTCGTCCAAGAATCATCATCATTGGAACACTACTAGACGTCTACAATAGTCTTGGCATCCATACATCAAAGTTCCGATATCACCACATCGAAGCACCTTAACCATACTTCTTTCTTTAAACACCATCCTTTATCGTGATGCCATTTCACAACTAAACGCCAAACGAGAAAACGAACACCTTCCGCATGACCTACAAAGCATACTCATCATCCTCCTAGGAGTTTGGCCAAGAATGGCCACTCCAATTCATGTCCATACTCACATAAATGAGTTCATGTCTGTATCGATATGAATCACATAGACCAATATTTGGCTAAGTACTTCATACCCCGATCACTTCCTCTTTTGCTTGCTTGGAGCCCCATTTTTCCATGCCTTTAAGTCCCTAAGTCCCTCATTTCCATCATTATGCTGCAAAAGAGGTCGGTATCGACTAGAAGAGGTTGGTACTACTTCCATTATTCTACTGCAAAAGAGGTCGATACCGACTAGAAGAGGTCGGTACTGATATGAAATACTTCTTTAAATTTTCAAGTTAAGTCCTGGACCTTATTGCTTTCCTTGACCCGAAGCCTATCTAAAAGCAACCACCTTCATCGACCTAAACTGCACTTCCACCATCCTAATTTTATGTCTCCATCGACATGAATTTGACTTCCTGAATCACCTCCAAACCGTCGACGACCAGAACCGTAGGCTCCCCAAACTCACCTTAACGACATATCCAAATTTCATTCGATTTTGAGCAAGTTTTCCTCATTTCACCCAAATCAACCACCGCATCTTAACTACACTAAAAGCATTAACAAACACATTAAATTAATCCATACAAAGGCAAACACCACACATAGACACACCGACAACATATTCAATCCATCTAAACATAATTTGCAAATATACAATTCCCTACATCTAGTTCTATGCAAAAATGAATATATGATTCATAAAGGGATGTTAAACTATTTTAAAATCCATTCTTTACTTTTAGATTCCTCTAACGTAACATGTAATGTAAATTAAACTAAAGTTTAAAATGTGTTAGCATCAAAATCATATTACACACATCATCTTTAGCTATATAAACATGCATAGAATGGTGAAAGATCATAAATCACTCAACTAATACCCAAAATTACAAACTTCCCCCTCAAACCAAAAATGGATAGTAAAAAATTGGATTCTAAAGCAATCAAAATGATAAATCTACAATCCTTTTTTCTACTTACCTTTCTAATGATGGTCCAGGCTAGGATTAGTATAAAAAAGAGGAGCTTTTTGATTGAATTTAGGTCAATGGAGGTTTAGACTTGCTTTGGGAAATGGAAAAAGTGATTAATTCTCTTCCATCATCTCCTATTAGCATAAATCTCGAAATGGGTTAGTGGAATTATACTTGGGCATAACCAATTATCCACTAATTTGGCCATCAACAGTCTAAACTTAAAATGGTCATTTCTCCTAAAAAGTATGTAAAGGCCCGCAAATCCGTACCCCTTTGATCTGGCAAAATTCCACAACAATTCAGCCAAAGAGGAACAAACTTATGAGTCTTTAGGGTTAAAGAATGAAGAGGTAGAAGAAGAAGAAAAGAAAACAATAACAGAATCTCACATATCGCAGCGGAACAAATATAATAGATAAATGAATAATCTTTAAAATAAAGAACTATATCAGTTATTACATTACATCACATTACATTATCAGAGTGTATAACAACAAACAGCGGCAAGAAATGTTACATATATAAGTGATATGCCTCCCATCCAGCTTCAACTCCTGATCTCCACAGCAACTTCTTGATAGACTTCGCTCCCGAATAATGATAACCTGACTCTAGGCTGCCCGTGTGGAAAATTGTGGGCACCCAGAGTTTAAAAAGGAACAATAAACTCCAGGTCAATCGTGGGACTGGTGTGAGATCTTAAAATAGTTATTTTCACAAAGAAAATAAAAAGTAGTTCGCTATGCTTTTTGGAAAATGAAACTACCATAAGGCCTTCCGCCACACACACAATGCAAACGCAGAATTGGAGGAGATTTCTTCTTATGATATTCAAACATGCTTAATATGCAAAATATTTTTAATATTAGCATTAGTGCATAGTGCAGAAAATATTTCGAAAGTATACTATTAATCTTAGCCAGTATAGGCATTTCGCACTTATGCCTACTATAGCTACCATTTTCAATAGCAGGTTACCGCTACATTCCATGGCAAATTATACAACTAAAACCATACAGGGCGCGTATTGTTACTTTGGATTTCCAACAAAGGGTCAGGCTAAGGAACTTCCTGCTGCCATATGGGTACGCCTCTGGAGGGACGTCCCAAAAATTTAACCAGCTCTCTGCCAACACAAGACCGGGTTACCTCTGTAACTAGGTAACTACTACACGAGTATGTCATCCCCCGGTCCGTTGGGACCTTTATCTGAGGATCCTCTACACCAACAACCACAAAGAAAAGTATTTGCAGTAACCATAATGGTTAAATATCAAGGCTCCATACCTGACACCACCCTTTTCCAGAAGGAAATGACATACCCTAAAGGGCGCGACCCTCATAACATTGCCGCAACTTTCCTCTTTCGACTATTTCCGAGGTGTGAGGTCATCTCGACCACAAAGATACACTTTTCACAAAGTCATGCTTTGATCAACAAATGATTAGCAGCACTTCGTATGTCACGCTACCAAATTAGGAATGTATCACTAGTAACCATCAACTACATAACCTCTGAGCTCGTACATCTCAGAGAAGGGTGTTAAGCTAAGAGAATAAATTCTCCGCCACCAACAGAAATGTTTTTGATAGAAACTAGCTTTACATCTCAAAGTGTAACGTCAGACACACATCCATACAAGTCCGTTCCGGGATCGAACGAAACCGAAGGCACTTCAAAGAAGCCCTTGAAATCCGGATATTCACTAATCACATCCGGAATCCCCATCACAAAGGTGATAAAATCTCTGTACCGGAGCAACCCGGTGCAGAAACATTCGACATGTAATCCTTTAACTTTCGAAAATACCCGGTCTTCAACACCGTCTTCAAATACAATCCCATTTCGTCGTATCGTTATTCGCAATGGGTTTTATGACACAATGTCCTCTCCCGGCTAATTCGAATAATGAGCGCTTATTTTTTGAAAATAAGTATTACATTCAGATTTCAACAAATTACAACGATTTTCACTTTGATATTTTAAATAAAAGATCTATCACAATCACAATGTTTCGATGTGGTTTTCGGATATCCACTTGGAATCTGATCCCCGATCGCATCGAAATTCAAATGCCATTAAAAAGCCAATATTGATAGTCGGTTATTTAACTATAAATAAATATTCACAACAATCACCAAGGTTTAAATAATTTTCTCAATTATTTATTTTCAAAATATCTTCGCAAGATATATTTCACACTTCAACCATTTGAAAACAAATTACAAATTACTTTCCACATTTCAATCCTTTGAAAACAAATTTCGAATCATTTTCCTTACGCGGAATTCATTTCCAATATTTATTCATTTCCACTGAAAATTTGCCAAGTTCAAATAATTCAAAATAATTTAATTTACTTGCCCAAACATATATACTTCGATATATTTAAAATAGAAACTATTTAAAACCCTTTATCTAAAGCATTAGTTGTGAAGACATTATGTTAAAATTTCATTTAAAAATTCAAGTCCAAACTAATTTTAAAATAAAAATCAGTAGATATGATATGACTATTTAAATATCCCTTTTCTAAAACAAATATCAATTAAAACTTTAAATAATTACTTCTATAATAATTTAAAATAAATCTTTACTTTAAATATTTTCAAAATAACTTAAGTAAATATTTTCGTTAAAATAAACTTTCCTTAAAACCATCTTCACAACTTCAATTTTATATTTATAAACTATACTGAAAACATACTCGGCTTTCCAGGGAAAGTACACGTCCCATTCTAAAATGATTCATTCAAATCAATTAATAAATCTTTCTTGATTTATTTAAATTTACATTCAAATCTATAAATTTCTTTCACACTTAAAAATAAACAATATTTATTTTTAAACGAAATTCCCTTTTTTTCATGAATTCTCATTGTGAATTTAAACTTCTAAATATCCATTGATATATGATTTTCAAATCAATTTCCAAAATTGATTTCTAAATTTATTTCAACACCAAATTTATTATATTTTGAAACAAATTCCTTTTTTAAAATTTATTCAATTTTCTAAAATTAATTTACTATAATTTTCTATTAAATTTCAAAAATCAAATTTTATTTATTTCTGATATCCTACGATATCAAAAATATATTCGGCTAAATTTTAGTCTTCAACAGTTTCAATCACAAGTAGTCAAACACAGATTTTAAATAGTCAACATACAATATTGAAACAAATTCAATTATTTGAGGAATCCAGTTGGATCCCTCCAACCTGTTTTCCTTGCATTCACAGACATTAGCACAACAATTAAATACCAATTCCACTTCGAGGTGGAATATCGCATATATGGGATTTATATAATATTATCCGCTGTTACGCGGCGCAATAGGGTCTCATTTGCTATATAATGCGGGAAATCAATCACCCAATATATACTATATATTAATATATATATATATATAATATCATCCAGTGAATAATTATTATAAATCAATCATCCGAGCACACAGTCAATCAATTTTAAATCTAATTATTCAAAATTTAAATCAGAACAATATTGATTGAGTGAGAAGATCTCACCTTTGCTTTGCATGCAATCTATTTTCATTCCGGATTGTTTTCTTCATAGTATTAGACCTTGTATAGACAATTTTATACAATTGATTAATATTCGAAATAAATCGAATAATAAATTTCCATGTAATAATTTTTTTATTTTATCTAATAAATTTAATTTCAAATAAATCTTCTTTTAATAAAATATTTGAACTAATTTCCCTTTAACCATTTTTTAATAAATCTATTTAACTAAAAATTTGATATTAAACAAATTCATCTCCCGAATATATTTTTCTAAAAGAATAGTAGACTCTATATATAAATTTATATTTTCAAAATCTGTAAATACTTATCAGATTTAAATTTTAAAATATAATAGCCTAAACATATATCCTATTGTAATTTCAAATACACAGTTATACACGCACACAGATATATAATTTCTAGAGATATTCTTATATAAGATTTACTGCTAAATTCTCAGATTGCTAAAAAAAATCTGTTTAAAGGCATCCTGTTTATATCTTTAAACAAAAATAGAAAAGGAGAATTACTCTACCGAGAAAATTGTCGTTGCTCGAACCCAGATACATTGCCAAACCACTGCCTTCGCGATCAAATGCTTATCAACCCGAAATGCTAGCTTGTGCTTCCAGGCGAGCCCATGACTTATGAGGCTCCCCGCCCAAACACGACAATGACCCAGATGAGAAACGAACCTTACTGCTATGATAACGCGGCCTACTAGCCATCGCGACTTCAACCATAAATCGCAGTGCTACCCACAACAGTCGACACTTCGAATCGCAACCTACTAGCCATCGATTTTGAGATACTCGATTGCTCCGCCCTCCCCCAACTGTTGCCTCGGGTCCTTGCGAGATTCAACCACTGCCGCATGAATGAAATCCAAGTGCCGTCACTGCTTGCTCGAACTCAAGACCCCCCATCGATTTGAACAACATCGCTGTAAAAATTGAATCCGCCTGAATTAATTTCTCGCGGCCATTTTTTTTATTGGTTCGAATTCGGACTGAAATGGGGGATTGGAAATTGAAGGGGTTATTTTCTTTCGATCTGAAGAAAAAGGGATCTCGGCTAAAGTTTTAAGTAGGAAGATGCCTTGCGTGAGAATCCTACAGGGCTAAGTAATAGAAAAGAAAGAAAAAAAGTTTGATGTGGATGGAATTACGGCTGATGATTAGAGTGTATAAATTTATATTTAAATTAAATCGATTAATTATTGTCTAGGTGTTTATATCTCATACGATCACACATTAGCTCTGAAAGCTATGAGATTTGAAATCCGATAATAATTCAATATTACGGATCCAATAGAACTGGTTTCGTCGAATTCCGAGACTGTGCCTCGGAAGGCTATTTTTAGATATCGATTTAAACGATTTATTTTCAAAACTGAACAAGACATTTCCAAATCCAATTCTGTAGTTTCTATTATCTTTAGTATTATCAATATGAATTTCCTAAGCCTTTGAAATATTTTTAATCGGCTTAAACTGAAGATTAAAATTTTGTTTTCTACTTTAACAAATTAAATTCAATAATTTAATTGCCAAATTCATATTTGAAATTCAAGCTAAACCATCATTCAAATATTTAAAATCAATTAAATATTTTCAAAGTCAAATACCAAAAATTCTGGGTCGTCACATCCTTCTCCCCTTAAAAGAATTTCGTCCCGAAATTTCTAGTTAAGAAGAATGATCCTTAACCAAATTTATTATTTTTCCCAATCCAAATAGTTTTAACTTGCCAACAAATATTTTCATTAAAGATCCATTATTACTTTTAACTAACTTTCCGAAGTCTTCCATAGGTTTCAAACAACAATGTTTTCTTTAACAATTCAAATTTAGACTCAATTTTTAAACTTTCAAAATTTCAATGTTTTATTTAACAATTCAAATTTAAATTCAATTTTTAAACTTTCAAAATTTCTTCAAAATTTTTCTAACTGCCTAAATTTACGAAAAATTTCGCCAGCGTCTCCTTTGCGCGGCTAGCTCGGTACGACTACAAAATGGAACACAGTCCCCCAGATTTCAAAAAAAAACAAAAAGCCAAGCGGCTAGATCAAAAACCCAATCAAATTTCATACGGGAGTTTAAACACATACCTTTTTGGTCGGACAATTCAAATTTATCTTCAGAAATCAAAACCAATTTTCCTTTCTCTTTATAATACATGTATATCCTACTTAGCAATAACATCCATTCATAGCCTTTAAAATCATTTTATACATTTTCTTACATATGTTTTCATATCTATTTTTATTCAATCAATTTTCCCATTACCATATGAATTCAATTTATCTTCAACTCTGAATATTGAATTTTATCTTCCATTTATAACTGATTCGTATCATTATTTTAATTTAGTTCCATTCACTAATTTACTTCGATTTCAAATTTGAAATCGTTTATCGCTAACAAAAAAAATTTCCCAATTTTTTCTCTCCCAAAATTTTCGAAAATTTTTGGCAGAATCTCCTTTGTACGGAGGAGCTTTTGCAATTTGACAACAGATATAAATATATATACATCGACCCACCCGGTCGGCAAAACAAAAACAGTTCCTATTTTCTATTTTTATTGCGTAGGCGTACCTTATTTAGCATTTTTAGAAAGCGACTTATTTAATTAGCATTTTGCGCAATAAAATCCAACCCAACAACTTCCCTGAACTTGTACTTACTCGACTAAAACATGTCAGTGTCATACATATGAAGTTTAACAACATTTCACTTATTTACAATAGTCAAACACATGAAATCTAAAAGCAATGCACACTAAACACTTTCCGTAAGCAATTTATATAGTTTTAATACTAATTCAACTATTCTCAATTAATTCATATACCACTTTCATTCAATTTGCATTTTCAATTTCATTTGAATTCAATTTACAATTTCAATTTATTTGGATTCAGTTTACCTTCTGAATATTGAATTTATCAATTATCTTTCATTCACAATTGGTTCATATCACTATTTTGAATTAGTTCCATTTACTAATTCATTACAAGTTCCAATTCATTCCATCTCAATTTTTTTTTTATTTCACCTTTATTATCTTTAGTTCACTTCGAACTAATTTTACAATTTTAATTTATTTCACACAATTCAAAATGGTTTTCAATATTCGGTTTCAATTCTAGTTTTATTCTTTTTGTTCATTCCCAAAAACAATTCAATTTTAATTCACCATTTTGCTTTACAACCACTTGCATTTAAACTGGATTTCAAATTCCATATGAATTTAATTTACTTTCATTTATAAATATCAGATTCAAATCATTTTAAACCTTACCCATTTGGTCATTCATCAATTAGTTTCACTTACTAATTTTAGTTTAATACTTCACTTTGTTTATCACTGATCAATTTTCAATTCCACTATTTATTTATAAATTCGAAATGAATTTCAGCATTCAATTTGATTTATTTTCAATTGCAAATTTATTCATTCATTCACAATTTATTTTCCATCTTAATAATTTTATTCCAATCATTTTAGTCTATGAGAGTCACGGCACGCGCTTCGCGCGTGAATTATTTTCCTTATAAATTATACATATGTGTGTGAATCGATAAAAAAATGATTTTTTATTTTTAAGTGATATTAAGAATTGTGTATTTGTAAAGAAGTATTCTAAATTTATGAAGGAAGTTTAATTTTAGATACTATTTTTAGAAGTGTTTTGAATTCATATTCATTGTTAGAGCCTATTTTTAGGGGCGTTTGGATTTGTAAAAGAAGTTTAAAATTAGATTCTATTTGTAAGTTATTAAGATTTGCTAACATATAGAGGGGCATTTTTGGTAGATCATGTTGATACCAAAAAAGTGTGACACCAAAGCTATTACAACTATTATTAAAGATAAATTGTATATGTGTAAATCGGTAAAAAATGATTTTTTTATTTGCAAGTGATATTAAGAATTGTGTATTTGTAAAGAAGTATTCTAAATTTATGAAGGAAGTGTAATTTGAGATACTATTTTTAGAAGTGTTTTGAATTCATATTCATTGTTAGATCCAATTTTAGGGGCGTTTGAATTTGTAGAAGAAGTTTAAAATTAGATTTTATTTTTAAGTTATTAAGATTTGTTAACATATAGAGGGGCATTTTTGGTAATTCACGTTGATACCAAAAAAGTAGGACACCAAAGCTATTACAACTATTATTAAAGATTTAGTCTATAAGACTTCTCAAATTCACATTTATTCAAATTAACTCAAATCAATTTCAGTTTAAATCTGAATTTCCTAAATTTTCTAACTTATTATTCCATAACTATTTTTAATAAAATTCCAGAGTCTTTCCACCTTTTCCAAAACCATTATTAAAAACAATTCAAATTATCCTTCGAATTGCAAAACCAAACCCAAATTCTCCAAACAACTTCCATTTAAAACAATTTGGCAGCAATTCCTCCCTTGGAAACCCGAAAATGAACATCAATGATGCTGCAGTCATCACCGAAGTTATTTTTCAGCGACCGAAAAGAGTTTAGAGCTTTTATGCCTCCAAAAACCATTTTTCAAACCCGTGAAAACTATTTCCAACCCCAAAAGGAATTTAATTTCCAAACTTCCCGAATTTCAAATATTTTCAAGAACATTTCCAAATATTAATTTCTCTGGAATTCTATTTCAAATTATAAATCTCATTTACAATTTACATTTACAAATCTCATTTGGATTTTTATTTTCTTAGCTTTTGGTTTTTGATTTCAATTCCTCATACAACGATTATAATAATTTAATATTATTTCTTTCTAGCAACCAAGCAACCATATATTATAATAATTCACAGAAAATTTATTTCTTTTATATACGAAAATAGTTTGGGTAAAATTATTTCATTTACCCTATTTTAAAACGATATCGTGTCGAATTTGTTCTGTACAAGTGTTTAGAGATCCCTATCAATAACTTTAATTACTCGTATTGACCAGAATCCATATACCACTCAACAAACCAATCATCACAGTATAAAACAATTTTATATTCACTAACAAATACACACTCATATCTATTATTACACTCAAACTCATTCGAAAGTACAACTGACTCTATCTCTAATGAGTAACACCCAACAGAGCCAAGGTTATCGCTTAACCAAATGATCTGATACCAAATGTAAAGGCCCGCAAATCCGTACCCCTTTGAGCTGGCAAAATTCCACAGCGATTCAACCAAAGAGGAACAAACTTATGAGTCATTAGGGTTAAAGAATGAAGAGGTAGAAGAAGAAGAAAAGAAAACAATAAAAGAATCTCACATATCGCAGCAGAACAAATATAATAGATAAATGAATAATCTTTAAAATAAAGAACTATATCAGTTATTACGTTACATCACATTACATTATCAGAGTGTACAACAACAAATAGCGGCAAGAATTATTACATATATAGTGATACGCCTCGCCATCCAGCTTCAACTCCTGATCTCCACAACAACTTCTTGATAGACTTTGCTCCCGAATAATGATAACCTGACTCTAGGCTGCCCGTGTGGAAAATTGTGGGCACCCAGAGTTTAGAAAGGGAACAATAAACTCCAAGTTAGTCGTGGGACTGGTGTGAGATCTTAAAAATAGTTATTTTCACAAAGAAAATAAAAAGGAATTCGCTAGGCTTTTTGGAAAATGGAAATACCATAAGACCTCCGGTCACACACACATTGCAAACGCAGAATTGGAGGAGATTTCTCCTTGTGATAGTCAAACATGCTTAATACGCAAAATCTTTTTAATATTATCATTAGTGCACAGTGTTGAAAACATTTCGAAAGTATAATATTAATCTTAGCCAGCATAGGCATTTCGCACTTATGCCTAATATAGCTACCATGTTCAATAGCAGGTTACCTCCACATTACATGGCAGGTTATACAACTAAAACCGTACAGGGCGCGTATTGTTTTTTTGGATTTCCAACAAATGGTCAGGCTAAGGAACTTCCTATTGCCATATGGGTATGCCTCTGGAGGGACGTCCCGAGAACTTAACCAGCTCTCTGCCAACACAATACTGGGTTACCTCTGTAACTAGGTAACTACTACATGAGTATGTCATCCCCCGGTCCTTTGGGACCTTTATCCGAGGATCTCTACACCAACAACCACAAAGAAAAGTATTTGCAGTAACTACAAAGGTTAAATATCAGGACTCATACCTGACACCACCCTTTTCCAGAAGGAAATGAAATAACCTCAAGGGCGCGACCCTCATAACCTTGCCACAACTTTCCTGTTTCGACCATTTCCGAGGTGTGAGGTCCGATGAGGTCTCGACCACAAAGATGCACTTTTCACAAAGTCATGCTTTGATCAACAAATGATTAGCAGCACTTCGTATGTCACGTTACCAAATTGGGAATGTATCACTAGTAACCATTAACTACATAACCTCTGAGCTCGTACGTATCAGAGAAGGGTGTTAAACTAAGAGGATAAATTCTCCGCCACCAACAGAAATGTTTATTATAGAAACTAGCTTTACATCTCAAAGTGTAACGTCAGACACGCATCCATACAAGTCCGTTCCGGAATCGAACGAAACCGAAGGCACTTCAAAGAATCCCTTGAAATCCGGATATTCACTAATCACGTCCGGAATCCCCATCACGAAGGTAATAAAAATCTCTATACCGGAGCAATCTGGTGCAGAGACATTCGACAGGTAATCCTTTCGCTTTCGAAAATACCCGGTCTTCAGCACGTCTTCAAATACAATCCCATTTCGTTGTATCGTTATTCGGAATGGGTTTTATGACAGAAGGTTCTCTCCCAGCTAATCCAAATAATGAGCGCTTATTTTTAAAAATAAGTTTTACATTCAGATTTCAACAAATTACAACAATTTTCACTTTGATCTTTTAAATAAAAGATCTATTGCAATCACAAAGGTTCGATGTGGTTTTCGGATATCCACTTGGAATCCTATCCTCGGTCGCATCGAAATTCAAATGTCATTAAAATGCCAATATTGATAGTCGGTTATTTAACTATCAATAAATATTCACAACAATCACCAAGGTTTAAATAATTTTCTCAATTATTTATTTTCAAAATATCTTCGCAAGATATATTTCACACTTCAACCATTTGAAAACAAATTTCAAATTACTTTCCACATTTCAATCCTTTGAAACAAATTTCAAATCATTTTCCACATTTCAATACTTTGAAAACAAATTTCAAATCATTTTCCTTACGCGGAATGCATTTCCAATATTTATTCATTTCCACTGAAAATCTGCCGAGTTCAAATACTTCAAAATAATTTAATTTACTTACCCAAACATATATACTTCGATATATTTAAAATAAAAACTATTTAAAACCCTTTATCTAAAGCATTAGTTGTGAAGATATTATGTTAAAATTTCATATAAAAATTCAAGTCCAAACTAATTTTAAAATAAAAATCAGTAGATAGGATATAACTATTTAAATATCCATTTTCTAAAATAAATATCAATTAAAACTTTAAATAATCACTTCTATAACAAATTAAAATAAATCTTTACTTTAAAGATTTTCAAAATAACTTAAGCAAATATTTTCTCCAAAATAACTTTCCTTAAAACCATCTTCACAACTTCAATTTTATATTTATAAACTATACTGAAAACATACTCGGCTTTCCAAGGAAAGTACACCTCCCGTTCTAAAATGGTTCATTCAAATCAATTAATAAATCTTTCTTGATTTATTTAAATTTACATTCCAAATCTGTAAATTTCTTTCACTTTTAAAAATAAACAATATTTATTTTAAACGAATTTCCCTTTCTTTTATGAATTCCCATTCTGAATTTAAACTTCTGAATATCCATTGATATATGATTTTCGAATCAATTTCCAAAATTTATTTCTAAATTTATTTCAACACCAAATTTATTATCTTTTGAAACAAATTCCTTCTTTAAAATTTATTCAATTTTCCAAAATTAATTTACTATAAATTTTCTACTAAATTTCAAAAATCAAATTTTATTTATTTCTGATATCCTACGATATCAAAAATATATTCGGCTAAATTTTATCCTTCAACAGTTTCAATCACAAATAGTCACATACAGATTATAAATAGTAACATACAATATTAAAACAAATTCAATTATCGGAAGAATCCAGTTGGATCCCTCCAACCTATTTTTCCTGCATCCACATACGTTAGCACAACAATTAAATACCAATTCCACTTCGAGGTGGAATATCGCGGTATATGGGATTTATATAATATCATCCGCTGTTATGCGGCGCAATAGGGTCTCGTCCGCTATATAATGCGTGAAATCAATCACCCAATATATACTATGTACTACTATATATATAATATCATCCAGTGAATAATTATCATAAATCAATCATCCAAGCATACAGTCAATCAATTTTGAATCTAATTATTCAAAATTTAAATCAGAACAATATTGATTGAGTGAGAAGATCTCACACTTGCTTTGCATGCAATCCATTTTCATTCCGGATTGTTTTCTTCATAGTATTAGACCTTGTATAGACAATTTTATACAATTGATTAATATTCGAAATAAATTAAATAATAAATTTCCATTTAATAATTTTTTTATTTTATCTAATAAATTTAATTCCAAATAAATCTTCTTTTAATAAAATATTTGAACTAATTTCCCTTTAACCATTTTTTTTAATAAATCTATTTAACTAAAAATTTGATATTAAACAAATTCATCTCCTGAATATATTTTTCTAAAAGAATAGTAGGTTCGATATATAAATTTATATTTTCAAAATCTGTAAATACTTATCAAATTTAAATTTGAAAATAGAATAGCCTAAACATATATCCTATTGTAATTTCAAATACACAGTTATACACACATATATTTCTGGAGATATTCTCATATAAGATTTACTGCTAAATTCTCAGATTGCTAAAAAAAAATTTGTTTAAAGGCATCCTGTTTATATCTTTAAATAAAAATAGAAAAGAAGAATTACTCTACCGAGAAAATAGTCGTTGCTCGAGCTCAGATACATTGCCAAACCACTGCCTTCGCAATCAAATGCTTATCAACCCGAAACCCTAGCTTATGCTTCCAGGCGAGCCCATGACCTACGAGTCTTCTCGCCCAAACGCGACGACGACCCATATGAGAAACAAACCTTACTGCTATGATAACGCGACCTACTAGCCATCGCGACTTCAACCATAAATCGCGATGCTACCTACAACAGTCGACACTTCGACTCGCATCCTACTAGCCATCAATTTCGACATACTCGATTGCTCCACCCTTCCCCAACTGTTGCCTTAGGTCCTTGCGAGATTCAACCACTATCGCGTGAATGAAATCCAAGCGCCGCCACTGCTTGCTCGAACTCGAGAGCCTCTATTGATTTGAACAACGTCGCCGTAAAAATTGATTCCGCCTGAGTTAATTTCTCGCGGCCATTTTTTTTATTGGTTCGAATTCGAACTGAAAATGGGGGATTGGGAATTGAAGGGGTTATGATTTTCTTTTGATATGAAGAAAAAGGGTTCTCGGCTAAAGTTTTAAGTAGGAAGATGCCTTGTGTGAGAATCCTACAAGGCTACAGTAATAGAAAAGAAAGAAAAAAGTTTGATGTGGATGGAATCACGGCTGTTGATTAGAGTGTATAAATTTATATTTAAATCAAGTCGATTAATTATTGTCTAATAGTTTATATATCGTACGATCACACGATAGCTCCGAAAGCTACCAGATTTGAAATCTGATAATAATTCAATATTACGGATCCAATGGAACTGGTTTCGTCGAATTCGGAGACTGTGTCTCGGAAGGCTATTTTTAGATATCGATTTAAAGATATATTTTCAAAACTGAACAAGACATTTTCAAATCCAATTCTGTAGTTTCTATTATCTTTAGTATTATCAATATGAATTTCCTAAGCCTTTGAAATATTTTAATCAGCTTAAACTGAAGATTCAAAATTTGTTTCCAACTTTAACAAATTAAATTCAATATTTTAATTGCCAAATTCATATTTATATTTGAAATTCAAGCTAAACATCTTTCAAATATTTAAAATCAATTAAATATTTTCAAATTCAAATACCAAAAATTCTGGATCGCCACATAGTAAGTCCATTTTTCTATTATGACCACCCTATGGGAAGAGAAATCATCACCATGAGCAAATAAAAGTGGTTTCAAAGCCTAATTCAACTCCTATTGAAAGTTATGTGCTTTTTAAGAATTTTTAGATCTAAATTGTTCAAAAAAATTCTAAAGGAGGAAATGTCCATAGCAGGTCATGCGACCTTATATGATTTTAAGTAATAATATTTTACAATCATCCGTTATATAAAATTCGGAACATAAACTAAATGAGAGTACTTTGCACGTAAACTAGATGACAATGCTATGCATGGTTTTATGAAAAGTTTCAGACCAAATTGGAATTATGTGCAGTGTTCATTAGTTGATGGGAAAAGCATGATTTTGATATTTTGGGACACGGATATTTGGAATTACAATGTTATTGCTAACAATGATTAGGCCATTACTGGACACATCATTAACATGGGAGGTTTTAATCTACAACTCACTATCATATATGGAAAACATACTCGGGCACAAAGAACAACTATTCAGAAACATATAAAGCAAGTCAACGTTCATAACACCATTCCATAGCTAACATCAGGAATTTTTTACTGTGATCTTTACAATTCTAATAGAATGGGGCCTAATAATAATTCCCAAAATGTAGATAATTCCTTTTATGATGCAATGATGTGCTATGGACTGATTGAGATGCAATATATAAGAAAGAAATACACTTGAAGAGGATGTAAAAATTACTATACTAAAATTGACAGGTCCCTTATAAATTTTGTATTTCAAAATTTATTTCACCAAGTATTTGCTCAAACTCTCTATCATTCTACAATTGATCACTGCCCCACTTTTATTAATCTATCAAATATAAGCAAGGGAAATGGGAGTGTGCCTTTTAGATTTAACAATGCAAGGATAAACATGCAAGGTATTCAAACATTGTTGAATATACCTGGTCTAATGATTTCAAGGAAACCCTCTATACATTCTACTTCAAAAATTGAAATGCGTCAAAAAATCACCGAGGGAATGGAAATTAAACAAGCTGTTTTTTAAATTGAGGATGACAGTATTCCTGGGCCTGACGGTTTAGGTGCAAAATTCTATAAACATCATTGGGATCTTATAAAAAATGATCTAGTGGTGCGGTGTAAGGAAATCTTGCAAGTGGCCACATTATAAATGAAATAAATAATACTTTTGTAAATTTGGTGCCAACAAAAGAAAACCTATTTCCATATCCGATTATTGACCAATATCTTGCTGCAATGTGATTTTCAAGGTGATTTCTAACTAATATGCAGTAGAATTAAAAAAAATAAAAAATGAATGATTTGATTTCTACCAACCAAAATACTTCTATACCAGGCATAATTATAAGTTAAAATTCCCTTCTTGCTCATAAAATAGTTAGACATTTTAATAGGAGAGGATCCAAAAACATGTGTTTAAAAATAGATATGCAAAATGCTTATGACTGAATTGATAGGGATTTCTTGTGTCACATGTTAATACGCATGGGATTCCCTCATAAAATGGTGAATTTAATTTGTACCTGTATTTTTACTCCCTCCTTTCCTATTTTGATTGGAGGTAGTCCTTGTGGGGGTATTAAAAGCAGTAGAGGGTTAAGACAAGGAAACCCTCTGTCTACCTAACTTTTCGCAGTTGCAATGGAATATCTATCCATTTTGTTAGACCTGGAACACATTGAGGGTAATTTAACTCCTATAAAAAAATGTAATCAAGTTATTAATCACCTTATCTATGCTGACGACCTATTACTTTTTGCTAAGGGAGAACCAAATGCATGGTCTATTAAAAAAATTATGCAGCAACTGAATGATTTTTATGGACTAGTGGTAAATGAACAAAAGTCCAAACTGTTTTTAAGTAATGGATTATCCCAGAAACAAGAAATTGCAGATCAGTTATCTATGCAAATTAAAAGTCTACATGTTACTTATCTTGGAGTTCCCCATTGCAGTTCATCACCGAAAGGAGCTGATCTTAATAAACTTTTTGATAAAGTTCAAAAAAGGTTATGTGGATGGAGTGTTATACTACTGACATTGGGAGGAAGACTGGAACTAATCAACATTGTTACCAACCCTATAATATCATTTTGGATGCAAAATTTATCAAATGCCATGTAATGCGATCAAATATCTTGAATCATTATGTGCAAATTTCTTATGGCAGGACAAACAACACAAATTAATTAGGATGTAGTTTGTAAACCAAAACAAGAATAGAGCTGGGCTGTAACAAGTACCCGAGGTATGTGTTTGGCAGGCACATACTTCTCTAGAGTTTACAAGCGAAGTTTGGTTCTCTAGGTAATTCAAAAAAAAAAAAAAAAAATAGAGCTGGGCTTAAGGAAACTTGAAGATTAAAATCTGCTTTATCTTTAAAAATGTTATAGACATACTTACAATAGAATAATCTTTGGTCAATCTAGATGAATAATACATACTGCCATAATGAAAACTTTAGGATTCTTAAAGATGACCCTAATGCATCATTTACTTGGAGATACTGCTCAAGACCAAAGAAAAAAATAATGGTTTGATTAATAAAAATATTGTAAATGGTTCAGGTACTACTGGTTTGATCCGTGCTACAGGGTGAGTCTCTAATTAATAAGTTGGGGTGGCAAACAATGAGTTGCATTGGTGGTTGTAATAAGAAGGTCGATTCACTTATATATCTGAATCAAATTGGGACTGTAATGTACCCAATCTTCCACTTGGAATTTGTACCATAATTGATGGAATATGCATAGATAATAGGGCTACTGAAGATTACTTTTGGTTATACTGAATAACAATGGTGAATTTAGTTTAATATCTGCCTGGGATAACTTATAACTAAATCACTTGAAAATATTTGGTATCGTCATGTATGGAATAGGGTTTGTGCACCAAAAATGTCTACATGTATATACTTTGCAATTAACAACAGATTGAACACATTGGACAAAATAAGCAAATGGAACAATAACTAGTAACCAGATCCAAATTGTGCAAACTTAATGGATGAAAACAGACAATCTATTCTTTGAATATGACCATTCAAACAAGATCATGGAGATAATCGATGACGCTGCGGATAAACGAAAATGGATGAAACGGTGAAAAGTTGAATCGATGGATTGAAAATACCCAAGTGCCCAAATCCGTTGATCTCAAGAGATACCGGATTCTAGTTATCTCCAACACGTTGATCGCGCACGATACCGTATTAAAAGATCTACGATTCTTCTACGTTGATTTCGCGCACGAGATTCCGTGAATCGGGTTTCAAATTCGTTGATTCGAGCGCACTCGAATAACCGAAAATGGAGAAAGAAGACAACGCTCAACTTCCAATTTTAAAGAGACACAAAGCACTCAAACAAAAGTTTATTCAAAACCAACCAAGCTTACAAATGACTCAACCTGCCTATTTATAGGCTTACACACAGCAGCACAACACAATACAGGTCGTTCACGACCTAACAATCACGAGTTACAACACGTGCGACCTAACAATCCAACGACACGCGACCTACGACCTAAGATATACAAGCGACATAGCAAATATAACTAGATACAACGTTACACGACTCACGACTTAATAAGAAACGACATATGACTTAACGTATTTACATCAACAACACATATTTACAACAACACATCACGCGACTTAACAAATCAGCGGCATACGAGCAAAGACCTCAGCGACTTAACATCAATACATAGCTTCAGAATCTTGAGCGACCTAAAGAATCAACGGCTCAAGGAACCAGGTGACAAAAGAATGCGGCTTATCAACGGCAAGCGACTTAAGGCAAAAACGGCCTTGTGAAGGCTTATGGAACTGCGACATACTGCTTTCGACCTAAGGTGGTCGTGACTTAACGAACGAGCGACCTAAAACACCACTCACTATTGGCATACTCGTTAGGTCGTTGGACATACTCGTTAGGTTGTTGGAGCGACATAACTTGCTGTTGGCACCCTCGTTAGCTCGCAAGCGACTTAAATAAACCGAGCTATCATCCTGCGCTGCATCATCCTCCCCCGGTTGACAAGAATTCGACCCCGAATTCACACTTTCCTCTTCTTCAAGATGCTTATCCTCATGATACAGAATCAAATATTTAACGTTAAAAACGTCGGCAGTATGGACATGATCCGGCAACCTTAACTGATAAGCATTATCATTGATCTTTTTTAAGATTTCTACTGGACCAATCTTTCGAGCTTTCAACTTGTTGTAAGTTCCAACTAGAAAACGATCTTTCGTTAAAACTGCGAAAACAAAATCGCCTTCTTTGAAGTTTACACTCCTTCGCTTCTTATCTGCCAGTTGCTTATACTTCTCATTTGACTTAAGCAATCGTTCATGAACAATCCTGTGATATTCCTGCAGCTCATTCACGAAATCACATGCTCGTTTAACAACCTCTTTCTGGAGTGGAACTATCGACAAATCTAGCGATCCCTTCGAAATTGTTGAATATACTACTTGAAATGGACTGAACCCAGTACTTCGATTAACGGCATGATTGTGTGCGAACTCAGCTTGACATAGCTTCACATCTTAGCTCTTCAAATTATTTTTCACAAGACATCTCAACAAGTTTCCTAAAGATCTGTTCACCACTTCCGTTTGCCCATCCGTTTGTGGATGATAGGCGCTACTAAATTTCAGCTTAGTCCCAACCATCTCCCACAGACTCAACCAAAAATGACTTAGAAATCGAGTATCCCGGTCAGAAACAATGGTTTCAGGTAGCCCATGCAGTAGATAAACTTCTTTAAAGAACAATTGAGCAACACGGACTGCATCAGCGGTCCTTTTATAAGCTATGAAATGCGCCATCTTTGAAAATCTATCCACCACAACATATATAGAATCGTTCCCTCGTTGAGTTCTTGGCAAACCCAAAACAAAGTCCATGCTAATATCAACCCATGGTCTAGTAGGCACGGTAAATGGCATATACAACCCTGCATTCGTAGCTGTCCCTTTGGAAACTTGACATATGTGAAATCTCCCCACAAATCTTTCAACTTCTTTCCTTATGGAAGGCCAAAAATATGATTGAGAAATCAACTGCAAGGTACAATCTCTTTCCACGTGACCTTCTTCATGCAATTCTTTCACAGTCTTCATTCGCAAACTGCACTCTGGTATACATAATTGATTTCCTTTGAATAGAAAGCCATCTATCAACACATACTCATCCGTCTTCCCCTTCTCGACTTCATCTACAATCTTCGCAAAGTAAGGATCCTCAACAAACAATTCTGGAAATACATCAAACCCTGTCACTTCAACTTTCATCGTAGTCAACAAATGATTCCTTCTACTCAATGCATCTGCCACTCTATTTGTAACTCTCGACTTATGCTTTACAACAAATGTAAACTGCTGCAAGTATGCGATCCATGAAGCATGCCTGGCGGCAATCTTATCATGTCCCTGCAAATGCTTCAATGCTTCATGATCAGTATACAACACAAACTCCTTATAAAACAAATAGTGTCTCCTGTGCTTTATGGCTTGGACAATAGCATAGAACTCCAAGTCATAGGTACTGTATCTTATCTTGGCTCTAGAAAGTTTCTCGCTAAAATAAGCAATTGGACGACCCTTCTGACTTAATACTCCACCAATTCCAACCTTAGACGCATCAGTATCTAGATCAAAAAGCAACTGAAAATCCGGGTATCTAAGAATCGGCGTTGAAGTCAAGAGTGTCTTGATCTGTTGGAAAGCAGAATCAGCCTCTTCAGTCCACACAAACTGCTTTCCTTTCATACAATCTGTCACTGGTGCCATCACGCTACTGAAATGTGGAATAAACCTTCGGTAGAATGATGCTAACCCATGAAAACTTCTCACTTCAGTTATAGTCCTGGGTTGTGGCCAATCCTTGATCGCTTCAACTTTACCTTAGTCCACATGGATTCCTTCCTTGGACAACACATGCCCAAAAAAAAACACTGTGTGTCATGAACATGCACTTCTTTGTTTCCGCGTAAAATTGCTCTTGACGAAGTATCATCAACGCTTCTCGCAAGTGTAGTAGATGTTCTTCTACGCTTCCAATGTATATCAATATATCATCAAAGTATACCACCACGAACTTTCTAATAAACGGTCGAAAGATCTTATTCATCACTCGCATAAAAGTACTAGGTGCATTCAAAAGACCAAACGGCATGACCAGCCACTCATACAACCCTTCCCGTGTCTTGAATGTTGTCTTCCATTCATCACCTGGTCGAATTCGAATCTGATGATACCCACTCTTCGGATCAATCTTTAAAAAGATAGCAGCTCCATATAACTGGTCTAATAAGTCATCCAATCTTGGCATTGGAAATCTATACCTCACTGTAATCTTGTTCAGTGCCCGACTATCTGTACACATTCTCCAAGTTCCATCCTTCTTTAGCACTAACAGTGCTGGTACTGCACAAGGACTTAAACTTTCTTGTACGCGCCCTTGCTCAAGTAACTCCTCCACTTGCCTTCTCAACTTTTCGTGCTTCTTTGGACTCATTCTATAATGTGATCTATGTAGTAACACAGCTCCCGGAACAAGATCTATCTGGTGTTGTATGTCTCTCAACGGTGGTAACTCTTTCGGTAATTCATCAGGAAATACATCTTCAAACTCCTTCAACACTGGTTTAACTTCTTCAGGAATTTCAAACGCTTCACTACTTTCACGCCCAATTAACAGAAATACTTCAGGCTCATCCTCCACTTCCTTGACAAATTCCTTCAAAGATAACAGAGTCTTTAGTTCTTCGATTTCCTCCAACTTGCTTTCACTTTGTTGTCGCTGTTTAGGAACTAAAGTGATTTTGGTGCCATCGAACATGAAACTATAACAGTTAGTCCTCCCATCATGTTGCACAGCACTATCGTATTGCCACGGTCTGCCCAACAACAAATGACATACATCCATATCCACAACGTCACACCAAATTTCATCCTTGTACTTCTTTCCAATGGAAAAAGTTACACAAGCTCTTCGATTAACTTTCACTCTCCCGCCTTTGCTTAACCACGCTAACTTGTAGGGTTTGGGATGCTTCTCTGTCTTTAATGCCAACTTCTTTATAGCTTCTGTAGAGATGATGTTATCATAACTTCGTACATCGATAACAAACTTATAAACTCTTCCCAAGATAGTGTACGTTGACTGAAAAATGTTACTCCTCAACCAACTAGTCTCCTCTTCCTGCTTTGATGTCAAGCAAGATCTCCTCATCATTAAAGAATACCCTTCGTCTCCCGCCAATAATTCTTCTTCCTCCTCAACTTGTGGTGAATTTGAACATTCTATTTCTGCATCCTCATCCTCAACCTCAGCAACCATCATTCGCTTCTTAGGCTTCGGACATTCATTGCTCTTATGACCAAACTCCTGACAATTATAACACTTGAAATTGTTGTTGACCTTAGTCTTAGCAACTTCATTGACAACCGGTTTATTAACAGCCTTGGAAACATTAGTATTGCTATTAGCCCCTTTCACTTGATTGTTGGAATTTGTAAACACACCACTTCCTCTTCTACCTTGTCACTCCCAAGCTAGAGTCTTCTGGTGTGCTTCAGCAACGGATCTTGGATCAAACATATTCACCATATCCTGAATTTGCATTCTCAACGCTCCAATAAATCTAGCTGTCAACTGTTCCTCTGTTTCAATGACATCATTTTTAGCAATCAGTTGACAAAACTCATCTACATAATCATTTACCGACTTTGTTCCCTGTCTCAAATTCTGTAAGCGTTGATACATAAGAGACTGATAATTATATGGCAAGAAAGTAGCTTTCATCAACTTCTTCATCTTCTCCCATGAAACAATCTTTGACTTTCCCATTCTCTCCCGTGTAAGTTTAGTTTGTTGCCACCATGCCATGGCTCTTCCCCTTAATCGAGTAGCAACCAACTTAACTCTACGATGCTCAGATACTTCCTTGAAGTCAAAAATTTCTTCAACATTTGATAACCAATCCAAAAATTCTTCCGCTATGATTCCTCCTTTAAATTCTGGAATCTCTGTTTTCATCCCCGACTCCCATTTACGATCATCTTCTACATCTCGATACGGATTTCGTACTTGGTCTCGATCTCGATAATGAACACTACCTCTATCACCATCGTCATCATAATCAAATGTACTTCTGTATCGATCTCGACCATCAACATCTCTATGATCATACATATCTCTTCTACTATATCTTTCAACATCATGATATGTCTCATTTTCAAATCCACGTGAGGTTCTTCTCTCTTCACCTCGATACTCATGATGTTCTTGCCTCATAGAAACTGATGATTCTCTTCGATCTCGATGGGATTGTGGTGATACCCTCCTCGCTTCTGAAACCGATGGCGAACCCTGTTTCCTCCATGGTTCGAGATTGGTGACCTTCTCCTTTGACTTTGATTCAAGTCGTTCATCAATTTCTCTAACTTTCCAATACCTTCATCAAACTTTTCATTAATACGTTGTTCCATTTGCTCAGCTTCTTGTCTACGATACACATCTTCAACATTTTGAAATCGATTAGCACGTCTCGGAGGCATTGTTAAATCTTCAACAAATCCAAACACACTTCAACTAGCACAACTTCTATATCTCTCGGCATGCACTTACTCTCGGCCTACACTTACTCTCGGCCTGCACTTAGCTTGGCTCGGCTTTGATCAAACTTATCAACAAACAATCTCCAATACTTCTATCTCAGCTCAAACTCCAACTTATAGCTTTCGGCATTGATCAACAACTCTATACTCGGCTCCCAATAGGCTCGGCTTAGCTATGATTGGCTAAGTCTAGCTTTGATACCAAACTGACGCAGCGGATATACCAAAATGGATGAAACGGTGAAAAGTTGAATCGATGGATTGGAAATACCCAAGTGCCCAATCCCGTTGATCTCAAGAGATACCGGATTCTAGCTATCTCCAACACGTTGATCACGTACGATACCGTGTTAAAAGATCTACGATTCTTCTACGTTGATCTCGCGCATGAGATTCCGTGAATCGGCTTCAAATCCGTTGATTCGAGTGCACTCGAATAACCGAAAATGGAGAAAGGAGACAACGCTCAACTTCCAATTTTAAAGAGGCACAAAGCACTCAAACAAAAGTTTATTCAAAACCAACCAAGCTTACAAATGACCCAAACTGCCTATTTATAGGCTTACACACAGCAGCACAACACAATACAGGTCGTTCACGACCTAACAGTCACGAGTTACAACACGTGCGACCTAACAATCCAACGACACGCGACCTACGACTTAAGATATACAAGCGACATAGCAAATATAACCAGATACAACGTTACACGACTCATGACTTGATAAGAAACGACATACGACTTAACGTATTTACATCAACAACACATATTTACAACAACACATCACGCGACTTAACAAATCAGCGGCATACGAGCAAAGACCTCAGCGACTTAACATCAATACATAGCTTCAGAATCTTGAGCGACCTAAAGAATCAACGGCTCAAGGAACCAGGTGACAAAAGAATGCGGCTTATCAACGGCAAGCGACTTAAGGCAAAACGGCCTTGTGAAGGCTTATGGAACTGCGGCATACTGCTTTCGACCTAAGGTGGTCGCGACTTAACGAACGAGCGACCTAAAGCACCACTCACTATTGGCATACTCGTTAGGTCGTTGGACATACTCGTTAGGTCGTTGGAGCGACATAACTTGCTATTGGCACCCTCGTTAGGTCGCAAGCGACTTAAGGAAACCGAGCTATCATCCTGCGATGCATCAATCGATATAGTTTCAAATAGACAAAATACAAGTAGATTTCAAACTGATTTAATTGATATTTCTCTATCAACTATAGTTTAGCACTTGTGGCATGCTTATTAACACGAGATTGGAACTAATTAAGCAAGATTGCAAGATATTAATAGGCAAATCAAAGGAAAGCAATGAGATTAGTAGATATAAATTATAACTATCATCTAATTCAAGTTTATCTGATTGTAAGAGGAGTGAGGTGCATGCTGGTGCTGGTTAAAATCTCAAGCTAAAGCTTTGCTGCAATGTAATGGTGTGGATGGTAGACTGGTTTCCAAATCGGAAACTTAACAATGTGATTTTCTAGGAGAAAGGGAGAACAGCATTTCGGGAAGGAAGCCATTAAAATTTCTTCCGCAAAATGAATTGGTAAAATTCTATGGAAAGGAGTCGGTGAAGATGTGGTTTGCATTGGGGAAGCTGTTGTAGGAGCATGGGGACACGTGTTGAGTTTTTTAATTTTTAGGTTACTGCTGCCTTTTGTTTTCACGCTTTGAGTCTTTGTTATTGCCTCTTCTGTTTTGCCTTTTATGTTGTTGTTTATCAATTGCTTAAGGGTTAGTACCAGTGAGTTTTTGTCGAGAGTTTTCTTTTCACTTGTTTTGAGATGGGCAACTGATTTGTAACTCTATTCCAGCAAATAATAAAGTACCAAGTTAATTTTTTTTTGATGAATGTATATATATATATATATATCTTTTATATTTATATGCATATAATTGTTTCTTAAGTAATATTCTTTGAAAAATTCATTTAACATTAAATAAGTCATAAACTTTATAAATGTGTGAAACCATATGTGCATTCTTAATTACCAACTAAGAAATTCAAAAATATTAAAAATAGAATAAGGTTCGTTGTTACCGATTGACAGGTGCTTTTTCCCTTTTCTGCCATAAAACGCAAATCGGTATTTTCATTATCTAAACTGTGTTGCTTTATGTCATGATGGAATCATTCCATGTTGCTATGTAAGCTCGCTTCCTTTTATTGATTGAATCTATGTTGGGCAAGTTCTTTGATTTTTTTTATATTTGGACAATCCTGTAACACTCCACCTCTACACTCATACCATCAAAGAGTATACTAGGTAATATTGTCTTGTATATGAAGAATGAGGTTATATTAGATTGTGATATGTGAATATTTCACTGATCTAACACTAATATGTATGTCAAAATTTCATACATCTTACATATATGTAGTTAGTGTCGGCACAAAACAATAAACATGTGTACTACCATGATAAAACAATACACAATATAAAATACGTAATAAAGATTATAAAGTTATCAACGCAGCGATAATGTATATATAGTAAATGAAATATATAAGTTCAAATGAGTTTACACAATGGTCAGCACCGATAATCTCTCAAAAATAAATACCTCGTACGTCCAACACATACAACTCAACATGACACCAACATATATAGAAGAGGTAACGTGACACCAACATATATAGAAGAGGTTGTACAATATATGTATACAATATATAGTCCTACCAACTTCCTAGCCTCTAAAACTAAACCCAACAACCACTGGTTCGTCACTTCGTCCCTAATCCGGAATGTCTCGGACTGAGTATAGTATTATATAAATAACACATTAGTTAGACTATGTTTAAATGTGTGCGTCGACATATAATGACCATTGGTGTAGTATAAACAAGTGTATCTCAAAAGGTCAAGGGTATCCCAAATCAATTAACATTCAAAACACACACTTATAATATCACCGATAGTAAAGAACAATCAATCTCACATCAAATGGTACAAGGATAAAATGGGTGAAACATTATGTAATCAACCAAATTTTTAGACAAATACAACATCACATAATGTATTTCTTGACCATCATCCCTAATGAGAGACGAGGACTCTTGATTAAATGACCCTGAGATAGGTTGATATGCAGACGCATAATGCAACACACAAATACGAAAGAACACATAAATAAAACTCCAAGATCTATCTCAACCAACCGTTCTAACGAGTGGAAGGACTCTCAACTAAATGACCCTAAAGGATATATATATAGTACATCAATAAATCTCTCAGCCAAAGACTCTAAGAGAGTGGCAGACAAGCATGCAGCAAGTCTCCAATGTCATATAGAAGGACTAGAACGCAACGGAGTTGGGTTAGGTTACCACAAATGGTAAATAAGCACACAACATGTCTAATGTCATATAATAATCGTGTTTAGTAAGGTGATAACAATAAAAAAACTCATCAGCAATGAATCTACTTAAGTCATCCAGATGGGAGACTAACATACCGCAGCACTGCTTCGGAAAATGCTAATGACTACATTTTGTTCCCTACAGTCCCTTGGTTACTCCCAGAATCATGGCACCTATATCTGCCTGCAACTCATAAACACGCTACAAGCCTATGTCGTGCATTTGGTTATGGTTCTTAATTGCCCTTAGTAATGTACTTTTTCCCCTTAAGTAGTGTAACGTCCCGCCTTTTCTTACGCTTTAAATCGACACACGTGCCAATTCAAACCATACAGAAGGGCGGATTGTTATGGGGTAAATAAGAAAAACAGAAAAAAAACAAAACAGAAACTTACAGCGGAACGATAAAATATAATAATCAATATACAGTTCATAAAACTATTTTACAAAACATGTGATTTTTCTTATACAATAAATATCAGAGTTCACATACCAAAAGATAATAACAATGCAGCGGAATAAAATGATGTAGTGAAATAATATAGTAGATAATAGTAATATAAATCTTCGTCCTCGTCCTCCAGAGCTAAAGTCTTCGAATCCTGAAATGCTCAAGCTGACCCGAGCGAATTGTAAAGACAAAACACTCGAGTCAGAACAAAAATATCTTATGTGAGTTAAATTAACAAAAATAAATATGAGTGTATTAACTTAAGAGATGCTCAAGATTCACATCTCCTAAAGATCCGTTAAACTATTTACTATGTAGTGATATTTCGCTATTATAGTAATGTCTACAATAAAATAAACTTACTTTTAAATAGCGTTAAGGCTTTACATTTTCCATCTTAACACGTAATAGTGCCAATAGTCTATACAGTGCACACATATCTCCTGATCGGGAGACTACGAGAAGACACTCCATAGCTACAACACAAATAGAAACTCATAGTAAAGGCTCGATATGGTAGGTGACACGGCACAACTAGGCAATGTCAGGGTAGATATACCAATTACGCTTCCGGGTCGGTGGTAACGCGTAGCAGCTACTACCGTCCACCTCGAACAACACCCCTAAAATCAAAAATCAAAAGTGGCCACCGAATCAAATCCAAAAGTCAAAGTATAATATCAAAGGGATGTGTCCGATCAAAGGTGCTACCTCAATTAACCCGTCGATCGCTCCTGTTTTAGCCACCTTATGCCAACTCACGGGAGTTAGGTCCACGTATCCACCTCAAAGGAAGCGTCGCCACCATCCTACTTCGTTCTGGAATCGCCACTGCGTACATGATTGTTAAAGTGGTTTTCGAAGTTAGCAAAGAGTATGACAACTTCTGATCCTGCTCTCTTCAACAACCAAACGTTATTATAACACCGCGGTCTTTTAAAAATAGTTTATACTTTAAAACCAGGATATAATATCCATTTCAAAACCATATAATTACGATATCATTTCTATTTTAAAACCCAAATCAATATGATATTATTTTATTTCACATACATCCTTTTCAAGAAATCTATATACCTTGAAATCTATGGCTTGGAAACATAACTTAATATACTTCAATGGTTTAAATATTTAATTACTTTATATAATAAAATCGCTTCTTTAATTTTACAAATAAATTCCAAATACCGATTTGAATCTCTCAATAAACCATTTCAATTCATATATTTCGAAGCTTCAAATATTCCACCATTTCAAAACTAATTCTTTGATAATTCCATCTATATCAATTTTAATTACTATTATTAAAATTTGAAATGTTTACTAAATAAATCTAATATCATTTAAGCGAAGCCTTAAACTTTAAACAACAGGATACACTTTCTATTTAAATTAACTAGATAATATTCATTTAAAGTGGTTGATATTCATTTAAATCCTCTAAACCAGAATCAAGTTACACAAGTCATACCTGTTAAAATCTCAAATTTCTTTAAATTTCAAATCAATCTTATTCGAGGATAATTTTTAAATACTTTAATTCAAATCAAATTCATATTTATCTTCCAACCTTAAATTTATTTAAGTCATTATAATTCTATAAATAAATTTAATAAATGCTTAACAGTATCATATCTTAATAGCCACAAACATTTATTTTAACTCCTTTTATACTTAAACAAGTTTATACATAGCTTAAACCAAGAAATAAATTATATATATAAATTTAATATTTATAAAATATCATAAATTAATATTTATTAAACCGTATATTTCTTTCCAAACCATAGAAAAATCATTTCAAAATATTTATATATATATAGACCAACGGTGTCTGTATAAAATTTTCTATCCTATGGTCAAGTGATACGGATATTTATCATTTCAAACCGCAATTTAAAAATAAAATTTTAGGGTTATATATCATTTCAAACCGCAATCCTGAATGCAATAAAATATATAATAACTTGCAGTTTATGATGATATAAATAAACATCCATTCATCCATCATAAAATCATACATCCATTCATCAAAATCATCATCCAATTCAAACAAAACATTAATATATAACGAATAATAAACAACAGGTATAAACTAGCAGTTTATATTCAACAATAATTTAATTAACTGTTTAACTGGCAGTTTATATGCAATAAATAAATAAATAACAATTTAACTGGCATTTTATATGCAATATATAAATAAATAAAAATTTAACTGACAGCTTATATGCAATAAATAAATAACAAATTTAATTAAATTAATTTAATTTAACTGGGATGATGATTGAAAATATGCCAAACAGATATAAATTAATTTCTAAACACATCATAAATCAATTTAACAAACATAAGAAATTTTAGAAGTTGTGAGTGGGTTAAAACACTCACCTTTTGAATTTAAATTGAATTTAAATCCAATTTAAACTCAAAAATTGGACAGTCTCCAAATTCGTCCAAACCAGCCAAAATATCCAGAATTTCAATACGATCGCAACAGAAAAAACCACGCGTAAATTGATGTTCGTATGTGAAAGATATAGCGATAAACGTGTTTGAAATTCTAATTATAAAATAAATAAATAAATAAATAACATATACCACCTTCATCCATGCCACGTCACCACATCCATTTCCCTCACTCAAGAATTGCACAGACGCGAACCCAGACCAACTTTCTAACCCTAGAACGCATCACGTATCGCAACCCCCCTCCCCCCCGAACGCGAGTACCCAAGCTTGATCGCCCCAGCCTCATGCGCGACCTGTCATCACCCATCCACGACCACGACGCCGAACTTCTTGCCACGCCCAGAACACAGCAGCCACCATCCCCAATACAAAACCCTAACCCAATTTTACACGATGATCTGACCGTCAATTCGCAAAACCAAGCATACCGATGAACTCCCCATCGTCCACTCTCTAAAACCCAGAAATGGTTCGTCGATCCAACAACGTTCATCGACGCGCGATGAACGACCGAGAATTGATTCAGAAATTCTGGACAAACGATGCATCGAATCGAAAAACGAATTTCAGATCTGAGTTATGCTCTTCGAGAGCTTCGATATATATATTTTTTTTTTGATTTTTTTTGAGGAGATTGAATTTTTTTGCTTTGGATTGAAATTTGATTTGTGTATGGATCTAAAATTTGTTTGTCTGCCATTGAGGAGGAGAGATAGTTGAAATATACGTACAGAGAAATGAGACATAGGAGTAGGTTAGGGTTCATAACCGGGTATTTATAGGTAGGGTTGAAACAGAATAGATGGATCGGGTTGAATATACGCGCTAACGACAAAGTGGCCCAAAAAGCCCGTTTCGACTTCGGAATGAAATTGGGTCAACCCATATATTAGAATAGATGTTTTAAAATATTTTAAACGCAATGGAAAAGGTTTCAAGTCCAAATTCCATCGTATGTAGAAGTTATGCAAAAATCAATATTTCAAAATTGATTTTGATTGATTTCAATTTCATAAATTTCAAGGCGTTTCGAGTCCGTACGATCAAACGACAAGTCCGATTGATACGAAACTTGAAACCCTATAATAATTCACCGTTACGGATCCGATGAAACTAGTTTCGTCGAAATCCGAGTCAATGGCCAAAATGGCTATTTTCCCAGTTAATTGAATAAAAATTAATATTAAATAAATCAAATTGCTATTTTAAATTCAAAATCTCTAATTCGTAAATTTTATCATCTTGTATTACTTAAGAAATTTAAAATCCTTTAAAACCAATTCCTATATCAATTTAAAGTAAATTAATTCACTAATTATAATATTTAACGTTCAGTTTAATAATTCCAGTTATTTATAATTACTAACAATACATTGCATTAAACCTGATTTCAATCCTTCCATTATCTATTTATCCTTTCTATAATCATAGTTAATATTTGTTTTACATTCATTACATTAGTGCTCTCATTCCATCCTTTATTTACTGACTATCATATCTTCATTTACTATATTTGATCAATTTCACACGTTATTTGTAATTACAGTCTCAATTAAATTTATCTATTTTGATTTCATTCCTATATTACATCACTTATTGTTTTACAAATAAACTAACATTCCAATTCATCCTATTACCTTCATATCTTGTGACTATTGTCTTAAATTCTTATTAATATACATTAAGGTTCATTTAATTCTAATTGACTCCTATTTTAATTATTACAATAATTACTATCTTTGCTTCCAATTTCAAAATTCAGAAATTACCAATTTTATTTTCAATAATTCCATTTAATAGACTTTTCATTCTATTACTCAATCTATCATTATCAATTGGATGAATTTTCATTGGTTCGTAGTTATTGCATTAATATCCACAAATTTCATCCACATTTCCATTAACGTAATATTTTAATATTAAATTCCACTTATTTGCAATTAATCCACTTATTGAAATTTAAATTTCAACTAAATTAATAAATCTTGATTTTCACTACTTAAATCCACCAATTGTTATATTATAAATAAAATTACCATTGGTTACATCTTATGGAATTAACAATCCACAATGCCAAATCAAACCCACCCTAACTGCACAAACTAAGTCAATTAACTGCAATTGATTTCACATTAAATTTTATTAATTATCAATTGAAATCTTACAAATCCTATTACTTGATTTAAAATCTTGTTATTCAATAAATTGACATTTGTGGGTGTAATTAACATTGACTTATATTACATTTCATTAATGTATGCTTCATTTCATACTATTTAATTATATTTATTGAAATTTATTTCAAATTTATCAAATACAATCGATTACAACCTTACATCGTTTTTAATTATTTAGGATAGCACTAAGTTAAATATTTATTAACCTACATTAACATAATCGCATTAATTTACATTCAGTTACGATTAATCCATATATTATTTCACACATTAATACATTGATTGCATTTGTTTTTATTATATTCTATGTAAAACTAAGTCATAACATTTGAATTATTTTATTAAGTTGGAATGTCCATTCTTCCCAGCCAATTACCATTTGTTACATTATAACTTACAATTTTAAATAAATTCATTAATCGTCATTCCTATTAATTATTAACCATAATTAGCATTGTTACGTTTTAATTTATATCTCCAAATATTAAATCACAACGTCTTATTTAATTTACCATTGCTACTTTACCTTTTTAATGTTTGCTTCATTATAAATTATAAAATTTTTGTTTTCTTCTAAATTTAATTACTCAATTTTTATTAAAATAACCAACTTAATTATTGAAAATTTATGGGTCGTTACAAGTAACGTCTAGGCAACAGCTCTAACGAGAGTAGTAACTCAAGGCCTCTACCTCATCAACTCATTAAATTGACATAACGGATCCGCGGCACGACCCTGAAATTAGGAATGTTAGGATGGATTATAGCCTTTCTGGAAGGTCCTAATCATGCGCTCTCTATAGTAGTGTGAACCCTACAATGTGAATTCTCGACAAATGCCCTTGACGAATCCTAATGTGAGTAACATATGGTACCCTCGATTCTATGAGTCTTAATGAGGTGGACAACGAGTACTCTCACTCCAAGAGTCCTAATTAGAGAATCGTAACATAATAAATTCTCGACTACTAGCCTTAAGAGTAAATAATAATACTTGATAGTTAGTCCTTAGAGTTGACTCTATAAATGTCAACACAACTCCAATTTGTAGCCTTTGGAGAGGAATAGACCTCTCGACTATAAAGAGTAACCCTTAGATGATTTCGAACCCCACATCCAAATGTAGTGTCATTTTCTTACAGAAATTAATCCAACAAATACCACTAAAGTGTCCCATACCACTCATTGTTACTCGATCGTTTACTAAATATTCATAAATTATACACAATACAAACATATAATATTCTATTTAATGAGTGAAAGAATAGCTGGAAAAATATTACCAAACATTCCATATTACTCGGTATTATTAGTCCCTTTATTTAATGTTCTCGCAATATACAATTGCACGCCATTCAACCAATTATTGATTAAAAGGAGGGTTTATTATAGAAGGGCTTCTTGCTAAAATCTTCACTTTAATTTTCAGATATGAATATAAAATTTCAAAGAGGCTTTAAATTATGAAATTCTTATTCTGTTCCAAACTCTTTATTTAGTTCCTACTTCAGTACTTCAAAAACTCTTTTCTAATTAGAAAGGAGTTTTTCTTTTAAACCCTCATTTAATTCCAAATTCAATAAAATCATTTTTGAAATTAATTTGTATAATAAGAAACCCATCTTTAATACTTTAAAACATGAAATTTGTAATCCACGAATATCTTTAAAACCCAAATTCAAATTCTATTCTTCATCCAAAAATAATTTAAAATCAGAACACTTCCAATTTTATAATATTAAAATTCAAAAACAATACTTAAAGCATGTTAACCTATCTTTTGGCAAAGCAGTACATAGATGGATTTAACCAAATGGACATCATGGTCATCAAGGCGGGAGGCTCGGAGAAACGGTTTCCTAGCTCGAAGATCGGCTATAAATGAGACTATGAACGATGGTCAAGAGAATTCGAATTGGATGCCTAACTTTTGTCCTAATCAAGGTGAAGTTGGTAATAAGTGATAAGGAAGGCCCCATGAAGCTACATTTCAAATTTCAAGTCGATCGTAGTTCGTATGCTAGAATTATGGACAAAAGAAGAGTGATCGAATCATATTCAGCTCAATAACACAACTCAAAGATAATCGCTCCATAAATCAACAATCACAAGGAGGATTGAAGTGAAACTTTGAAAACAAGAAAAAGGGACCCTAGGGAGTCTACCCTATGGACCGCATGACATTTGGAGAAGTTAGAGAGATCGGCATCCGTCCCTCAATAAGGATCGGTACCTATACCTCTTAGGGACCGGCTAAGCCCAACTTTATAACAAGGATCAATCAAAATCTCAACATCTACACATCCAATTGACATGAAACATGGAGGGCAAGCTAATTAGAACATTTGGAACACCTCATAGGGATTGCATTGCATTTGAAGCAAGTTGGTGGGCTCGGTACCCATCCTTCCGTAGGGATCAGCTAAAACCGGCCTTAACACCATATTACAACAAAGATCGGTCAATAACTCAAGTTATACTAATCCAATTTGCATGAAACTTGGAGGCTAAGCATAATACAATGTGGAGAAGCTCCATAGGGATCGCATGGCATTTGAAAGAAGTTGGAGAGATCGGTACCTATCCCTCCATAGGCATCAGCAGAAGTCGAGATTTAAACACCACTTCACGGAAAACGCGATATCTCACAAAGCATAAGTCGAGATGGCAAAAAATATAGCTAACATCATGGTAAACTCCTCAGAAGGATTACAACCCAATTGAAAACCAAACTAAGGATTGGTACTGATCCCTATTGTTGGCCCCAATGGGCCTAGAAATTTTTGGATGCTCTTGTCTTGGTCTCCCGAACCTTCTGTCGAAATTTCAGCCTGATCCATGCATATCTTTCCATATAAATACAACAGGCATGGCATCAAAAAAGAGATCTGCTTTCTGCTTCTCTTTATCTTCGACGTAAGCTAGACTTATCATTTTTATTCTTGGATTTCAGATTATGACTATAAACAAACTTCAGTATAATAAAAAAAGATTATTTGGGAGTAGACGTAGGCTAGAGTTAGCCGAACCACTATAAATCTTGTCTCATTTTACTTGCTTTCTGATTGTTTTTATTTTGTTCTTCATTTATTTCTCTTTATATTTCTGTGCTTGGATTGGATATTGAAGCTTTTCATAATTGGGTGTTGGTGGCCAATTTTAACGCCAACATTTTGGTGCTTTCGCTGAGAGGGATTGTACCTGAGGATATGGAAGCTAAGATCTTAGATTTGGAAGCTTGGATACTTGGATTTAGAAAGCAATGACTAGGTATTAACAAGGAGAGTGCTACCGAAAAGAATCCACCATGGAGGGAGTCGGGAGGCTTCTTCAAAAGCTTGAGCTAATCAAGCATCTTTCTATATCACCGGGGATGAAATGGAAACGATGATGGATGCTATGCAGGAGAGGATGCTGAAATGACAGGAGGAGATGATGTAGAATTTGCTCCATATTGAACAAGCTAGAGCCCAAAATCAAGGAGTTGAAGCGGCATGAATCACTGGAAATCAGAACCAGAAACATGAAGATGAAGCCAATAGACAAAGGAATGGAACAGAGCAGCCGGGGTAGTCCCCTGCCATTCTAAAGAGATTGGCATCGATCCCTCCAAAGGGATTGGTATCAATCCCAAAGACATAGGGGCATGCCCCCAATCTGGTTGGTTGTGATGCTGGAGGACCAACGGTCGATCCCGTGGAGTTTGGTGCTAATCGGAATTTGGATGCTCGTCCAAAGAAATACGTTCCGGAATTTGCTTGTAGCCTCGGGAGGTAGCTTGGACATGATGATAGGAAACTACCGTCGAAAGACAAATGACAGGTTTGCGGAGATAATCAGGCGAGCTATGTGTAGTGGATTAGTGAACAAGGATCTGGAGGATGTAAATAAAAGTCCATTCGCTCCTAATATCATGAATGCTAGGAATCCATCAGAATTCAATCTACTAACACTGTAAGCTTATGGTGGAAAGTCAGATCCAACTATGCACATGATGAGGTATACATGTCACATGGAAGTACTAGGGGCTTCAGAAGTAGTCCTGGCACGATGCTTTCCTCTGTACTTAACGGATGTAGCTATGCTATGGTTCAGACAGTTGGAGTGCGGTTCTATTAGCCCATGGACAGAATTGGTCGAAAGATTTATGAAGCAGTTTCTAGTTCACATTACGAGACCCAATAATGTGATGCATTGACATTAGTAAAGCAATCACTACATCAAACAGCCCATTTTGTAGTACTTTTCCGCTTTCAATTTGTAACGGTTATAACCGTTACAAATTGATAACGATTATTTCCGTAAGAAGCATTTGCCACGGTTATTTCCGTTACCAAATCTAGTAATTTCGTAAATAGGTAAAAGTGGTAAGGATAGGATCGTCATTTTTCCTATTATTATTAATCATCTTGTTCTCTCACGCTTCTCTCCTTTCTACTTATTCTATAAATCAAAATTCCATTCTAGGGTTTTTGCTTCCTTTCACCTCTGCCCCTTAACACACCCTCCACCCCGGACTTGCTTTTGTCGCCTATAGATGCAAAAAAAAAATGCCATGTTGCTAGTCTATAGTTTGAGTGCTTTAGTGCTTGTGTCAGGTGGTCAATGGATGGCTCGCTGTTACAATATTCATCGATCTAATTGTCGAGATGCTATCTATGATTGACGAATGTGATGCGGTCGAAGTTGCTAGAACGAGATCCGAAACAATAGCCACTACTGTCACCAAAAATCACGATATGGAACCCGAGTTTGCCTATCGCTTTGATTGGGTTCAATTTATATCTTTTTTCCAGACAAGACATGAATCAAAGATGACAAAAGCTAGTAGAGTGGATACAAAGAGCATCACCAGTAAAGTTACAAGACAAGGTTCAAAACATGGTACAGGAGAAGCATCTGAAGTAAAAAAGGTATACAAAAAGATAAGTTATGTTTTTTACTCTCTTCTCAAGCGACTTCTACATCTTAAGTTGGTTTGTGAAGAAAACTCATAAATGACATGCAACAGGTAGCTCGACCACGGGTGTGTGGAAGTAGACAAGGATTTGGTGAGCAATCCCAGAATTCAAGGAAAAATTCAGAGTATGTTCTCTTCACTATAAGCATCAATTTAAAATGTAATCGTAAAATTGCACTGCTTTATCCCTCAGAAAAATAACTTGCATATTGGTTAAAGAAGTTTATTTCTTTTGGTTATTGTTCTTATTACTGTTATAATAAATACAGGCAAGGGAAGCCTAGATGGAGATAAAAAGGTAGCTTACAAAAATAAAGGAATGTAGGTCTGAAGGCATGCATTAGTTTCATATGTATATGTAAGCTCTCCATTATGAAAATTATCCATGCCTGACTGTTACATGTTGCGCCGTGTAATCTACATATCAATGTTGTATCTTATTGCTGAGCAGTAGTAGCACTTTAGTGACAAAATAGAGTTTACTACAGTAGTTTAGTCTAATTTTGCTATTTAGACGTTATGTTGCCATGGATTATAGAAACCAACTCCACTGCCCTTCTTAGTATAAATTAGTGGTTACATAAGGCAGAATTATACTACTGCAAAAAGTAATTATAAATAATTCAATAAGAATCAGATGAAAAGGTACACAATGATTTAATTATTAGATGCACAACTTCCATCATGTTATAATCACGGCACGTATAATAATCACACATTTATGGACAGGCCAACACATCTAGTTTGCAACAACTTATTGCTTTAGTGGTCAAATACTCAAAATTTTGATACAACTCTACCCCTGTTTTCTAAGGACATATGTAAAATATGGTTCGGTTTAAAATCAACGTTCAGAAGAGATCTGAAAACTTCACCAACATAGCGAACATTCCCATGTTCCTCTTCAATACGTAATAACTGAACACAGTTGATTAAAAAGTTAATTATATAGAATAAGCTTATAGAATAAAGTAGATTTGTAAAACTTTAGACACTAAAGGTCAAACGACATATGTAAACTAGGCCACTTCTGACCCGAAATAAAAGGCCTCACTTTGACATAAGCCCATCAATGGATACCTAAAATATCTGAAATTCGTTTGCATCTGTATCCGAAAAGTGGATTAATATCCAATATTCGAAAAAAAAGATATATATACAATGGTATACGCATTCACAAATTATCTGTCCGATTTTTTCAAGGTTAAAGTTAATATTTTGTGTATTTTAGTACAATGATAAACATGTGTTGATTTTTTATTAAGTTAATAGTTTGTATTATATGAATTTAATGCGTATTAATACTCAGAACTATTTATTATCATTTTACTTGTTTATTTTTTGCACATTTACAACCAATGAGATTGAAAAATATTTATGCTCAACCAAAATTTTCTATTTATATTTCTCGATTTATCGATCATTGACAGATAGGATAATTATCTTATATCTGTCCATATCCATTGATGCAGATATCCGAAAATGATTTCGGATGTAGACGCGGATATGACACTATAAGGGCAACTTTTTTCAAATAGAGGGCAACTCTTATTAGGATTTTCTTCTTCTTTTTTTCCCCTTGGCGTGTATTTGGAATGCATACAGTATCTTTGTATTTCTAGTCTTTTTTCAGTTTTGACTAAATTTTTGGATAAGTAAACAACTAGTGGTTGAAAGAAACAACAGATAGATGTGAATTGTTAATGAAAATTTAATAATTTATAGACACAAAGCATAGACCTACATCTATGATAGATGCATTACGATATGTGCACATTTACTAAATTTTTGACGGTCCTCATAATGATTTGCAGGGAGAGTCGATGAACGGAAAAGAACCATGGCAAGGGGTGATCATCTATTTTTATATTTCAGTTTTACGCTATTTTAATAGCACAACACCGTGGAGTAATGTTTTTTACTTGTTAAAAGTTATACAAATAATCCTTTAGGTAAGAGTACTTGTGGATGCTTACACGTCGCGACGGCCTCAGACTTAACTTTAGAATCTAATGCAAATTTAGAGGATTTCCCCTAGAGTACTTGTGGATGCTTACACGTTGTGACGGCCTTACAATTTTAGGCTTATTTTCGTAATATATCTAAAAGTTAATATGGTATACTTGTAGATTCAGATTTTTTCCAAAAGTTGTTATTAAATTTATTCTTAAAAAAAATTCAATATTAATTTGATTTGTAGGTGAATTCAAACTCAACATTGAATGCAACCATGCTTCTCTAGCTGGCCATAGGTATGTTCTTATTTTGGTCATTGGTGAATAGTTTCATTTAGCGGTTAAGTTGATATTAGATGAGCGGGTATTTTATGTACATGGTGATAATTATGTATATTTTATGTACATGATGATAATTATAGCTGCTTTCACAAGCTTGAAACCTCAAGAATAAATGGAATACTTGGAAATGTTGATGCAAACACTGGAAATCCTCAGATTGGTGTTATTCATACAACCGAAATACTGTCTTTCATTGAGCTTTGTGTTTAATAAGCCTGGAAATCTAACTTCTTTGCTTGTGTTAAAATGAAATATATCTGTAGGATGGGATACTAACTAGTTCCTTGTCGATATAAGCGAGGCCACTCTAGTTATGTTAAGCATGATTCGAAATGTAAGTTGACTCAATTTAATCATGTTATCTTTTTCAACTATGTTAGGCTTTGTGTTGATTGTTATTACATATATGTTGTTTCGTGAAACTGATGTTGAACTCGTTTTAATTCCAGGGTGGACTCATTACAAGAAAACTGATTTTTTGTAGCGCCCAAAAACCGCCACTACGTATTTTTAGTGGCGTTCCGATAATCGTTACGAAAAAACATGCCACTAAAAATCCTCGAGTATTAGTTGCACTTTTTTAAACGCCACCAAATTTGTTTTTTTGATAGCCTTTTCATAACGCCATAGAATTCCTTTTTTGTAGCGCCTATTTACCGCCACCGAAAAGGTTTTCTCCTCCATGATACTTTTTTATGGCGTTATCTAAATTTTTTGTAGTGCCTTTTTAACGCCACCGAAAGGGTTTTCTCCTCCAAGTTACCTTTTCATGACGTTATATACATTTTTTGTAGCGCTTAATAAACGCCAGCGTAAGTGTACTTGAGTTTTTAATCACTCTTTTGTAGCGACATTTTAACGCTACCAAAATAAATAATATCCAGTAGCGTTTGTTTCCCTCCACCTGCTACTCCAGATTTACCCCTGATCTAGCATCCAATTATATAATAACAGAATACGCAAGTAGATACACTTTTGAACACAATATATTAAACAACTACAAAATACGTATACGCATTGAAGATCCACAAGATACATAGACATTCATGCATCCACATACATAGGTGTCGACAAAAAGCTACCCGTACACATACACAACCAAACTACCATAAGTGTCATAACCGTACATATACATCTGAAATAAACGTCTGAAAGAACCAAAGTACCGAACAAAACCTGAACCACCATAAAAACCTGAACTACCTGTCATTGCTGATGTCTTCAAAACCTGAACTACCTGTCAACAAAGAACAGAACAAAAGAGTGAGAAAAAAAAACCTGAACTTAAAACTGCATCACTAACATTCCACCACAATCCATACATAACTCCTCACCATCAATTATTTTCCCTCCCCTGAACCTGAACCACCAATCACAATCATTCAATCACAATTCGAATATAACACCCCTACTTATGTACTTTTATCATTTTACCAAAAATCTATCTGCACTTTAGCTGCTAGCATTCCTAATGTATATATAAAAAAAATTATATACCTTTCATTTTGACTTAATAATGATTTTTTCCATTGGCCAAGCTATGGGAACACCAAAGCAATCATCCATGCATGTCAGACCCGATGTTGGTCTCCATATCTCTGCATCTGGAACTATCACCAATTCAATCCAAACTTTTACAGCATTACGTCCCAATGGACGACAATGGACCATCGTTAACGGATCAGTTGATGCAATGCTTCCTTCAGCCACTACGTCTGCTCCACCCAAATCGATCAACTGGCATTTGGCATCCTTTTGCATGGTTGCAATCGGCTGAAAGAAAAGAGATTATTATGCACAATGTATACATGCACATTAAATAAACTTTCATACACAGTTAACTTCTTCAAATTTGAAAATTAATACTTACATTTTGCGATTTATTCATGACCATATGTGCGGATTTCATGGGAGAATTCACAACATTTTCAGTATCATCACGACTCTCATCTAGTTTTTCTTGATCAACTTCTACTTTTGATCTTGGCCATGCTACTTTCCTACCAACTGCATCTCCAATGCACGACATATCGGATGTGGGTCGCCACAAATAAGCATCTTTATTTACTACTTTGTCCACCCAAATCACAATAGAAGACGGACCGAGTGAAATACCATTAGCAGTATATTTTGGATCAGTGGCGTGGATTCTTCCTTCGACAACTGCACCTTCACCCTCAGTCCAACCGTAAATCTTGCAAGTGTCTTCGATGATGTTGGTACTCTAAAAATGAGAAGTGAAATTCAAGACTTTAGTATGCTATACAAAAACAACGAATATGTGTTAAATTTTTATTCAGATGGGGGGTGTGCTCGCTGCATTTTAGACATCAATAAGCTCGCAGCATATTACACTAATATACTTAACGTGAAAAAAATTACCGCACTGGCTGCACTACAGTTCAACCGTGTTCGCAGCGGGACTTTGATGCAAACTGATGGCCAAGCAACTACCTTATTCTTAGCGTCTGCTAAGACTGCCATTTCAGGTGTAGGCCTCCATAAATAAGTATCTGCTTTATCCACTGAATCTATAACAATGCTCCCAGCATTTGGTCCAAGACGAATGCCATTGACAACGTCATCTGGGTCCATGGACAACAGCCTCCCATGGGCAACAACTCCAGAGGTTCCATCCCAATTCAACAGCAAACATACTTCGTCGTCGCTCTACAATTAATCAACCGAAAATTAAATCAATTACTGGATTAAAAAATTAAAATATAAATTTCATTTATTGAGTAATATAAATATTATTTTTACCGAATCAGGTGAGTTCCTTCTTGAACTTTCTTTACCCTGCAGCGAAGCACGAATATAAATTAATATTTTAAGAATATAAATTAATTTCCAAAAATTTACCTTCTGGTCCATCAGAGTCTGTATCATTCCCTTCAATTCTGCTATTTCCTCTCGACACCGAGACACTTGTTTATCTTTGGACTGGGCCAAAGCTAGCTTGGTTAAAGTGCAACCCCTACCCAATGCCCTTAACCGTCCCGGTTTATCTTGTCCCAGTACATGTACAAGAGCATCTTTTCCAATATCAGTCTGTGTCGAGCCGGATTGGGATAGGCTACCATATTTTTTGATCTCCTCCTATATAAATAAATACACATAGATAATGTACAATGGTAAAAATATCATAGTTTCAAAAAAATATACCAATAAAATTAAAAACAATTTCAAAATAGTATTCGTAGCTTCCATGTTCACTGGTTCACCATTTTTTTTAATGTGAGATCTAATCCACACATCAGCTCTACTTATGGACGATGGATCTACACTTTCTTTTTGCTAAAAATAGAATAACATTAAATTAGTAAACTGACAGGTATAAAATAATGTTAAATAATGCTATAGTTAATTAACTTACCATGTCTTCGGTCTTTCTAGCAATTCCCCTACGACCGGTTGTATGCGGAATTTGTGTGTACCTAAGGGCTGAATATTTCTCACTTTTTTGCTGAAAATATTGAAAGATGCTAGAATTTAACAACCAAAATCACAAAAAGAAAAACTATCTAATATTTATAATGCAGGGTAAATATGTATGGTGAGGATTGCAATTTATTTGAAAATCAATTCATCATGGTCATATACTTATTTGGTATTATTAATGCTGGATAACCTAGTGACATATACAGCATTTCATATCTACTAATAATATTTATAGATTGAACTAACTTGCAAAGTGTTTTTTTACTTCATTTAAAATGTTCCTGTGCTTGTCATAATGCATTTGTATTTTGTACTGTCATAGGTTCCTGCAGCTAAACCTAAACAGGAACCCTCAGCATCCACCAACACTTGGACTTCACTTCTAAAGAAATTTATCGGTTGCTAACTATGTAGATGGATTTGCAGAAACATGCCAGACGAGTTCAGTAGGCATGATTTACCTTAAACTCCGGACTTGTTTTCGCCTTCACAAACTTCCTCCAATCGGTTATGCTTTTTATGTTCGTAGGTTCAGTTTAAGTCTTTCCTCATCGTTCTCCGCTTTTTGCAAATTTCGAACCAATTTGCTTTTTGACGATCTCCAAAGTACTCCCATTTATTGAAATATAGCTTTTCTTTGCCATTCCTCTTCCAATTTAAATCTAATCTGCAACAATACATCAAAACATGATATTAGTAAAATTTATTTAATTTAAATACAACAGATTTAATTAAATCTGAAAGGTTTTCTGAAGTTATTAGAGGGCAATTTCAATTTATAATTAGCAAGAACTATTTTTCAATTTATCCAGAAGTTATTAGATGGCAATTTCAATTTATAATTGGCAAGACCACGCAATATTAGAAGTCATTTTCAAAACATATTAGAGTCAGAATGTTAAATAATAGATGCCTGCTTCATACCAGAACCGACTGCCACAAAACTTCTTTTAAGTCATCACTAATATTCCTCCAATCATCAATGGTGTATGGAACCTGCTCCCGCACAAGCGGTCCAAGAAAAGAGGATAAATATACCGACCCTTGCCCTACTGGTATACCTAGATCATTGAACTCAACTTCAATTCGATCCTGACTGCATGACGGGAGTCTTTTTGCTTTTGCTGGACCTTTACCGCCTCTTTTCTGAGATGTACTTCCGATTTCAGCTTCACTTTGTTTCCCAATTTCCAGTTCGGCATTAGCAGTTTGCTCAGGACGGGTTTCATTTTCTGAGCGGAGTCCTTCATTTGGGTCAGAGGGGATATCGTCTAGTGGTTGTTCGTCTTCTTCATTGTGAACAGCGGCTTGCTTCTTAGCATTGTCTGGTTGTTCTTCTATTTCATTTATACTAGCTGGAACTTTACGTTTTCGCTTTGACTGTTTGTTCTTAGCTTTGACTATTTGTTCTTCAGCCTTTCTCTACAAGCGGGTACGTACAGATGTTGTAGACATATTTTTCTGCAAGTGACAGAAAACACACTATAAACCAATAAGCACATGTAAACAATAAGCAACGATAAATATTAACAAACAACACTCAAATATCATCAACATGTAGCTGAAAAGAGATGTGCAGTTTGCAAACCAAACAAGCAGGCCTAAAAGCCTTGACATGATGAACAGATTTGTAATTTTATGAGAAAATGTACATGTAATGCAAACAGAATTGATAAGAACACTACTCATTATCAAGCAATATATGCAAACAGAATTGATAAGAACATATAATGCTTTGTCTATGGAAGTATACAAAGATCAAAACACAAAGAACAAAAATTGAATGGTACATGCATTTGCAATGGATTAGAAAATTAAATGGTGCAAACTAACAGCCATTCGCAACATTAAAAAAAACAAAGCATTAGTGCAGCAAATGAACAACAATCACTAAAGAAAATCAATACAAGTTCAATGAAATTTCCAAATAGCCCGGATTTAATATATAAGTTCAACCATCACTAAAGCAAATGAACAATTATGCTCAAGTAGAACATATAATCTACTCAATTATGCCCTCGCAATCCTCTCTAACATAGCAAACATCTTCATCATCCGCTTCAGTTATTTCATCTTCCACCACTTGAATATCTTCCTCGATGCAATCATGCTCCTATATATCATTTCTTGATGGTGCTTTCATTACAACGTACCAATTAGAAACATCGTTCTCTCTTGAATAAAATACTTGTTTTGCTTGAGATGCAAGTATGTATGGGTCTCGTGAAAATGATGCTTGATGTAAATTAACAAGAGTGAACCCATCATCATCAACTTTTACTCCATTTCCTTTATACGTCCAACGACACTTGAAAACTAGAATATAAAACAAATGATAATCTAATAAAATTATATCTGTCAATATTCCATAATAAGTGACCACATCAACCACTTGGGACATATCTTTAGCACTTGCTCTACACATAGTAGTTGCATCAAAAGTCACCCCACAATTCTGAGTTTCTCTCCCTAAATCTTTTACATGAAAACTTTGCCCGTTGATGATATATCCTTTGAAAGACATGGCATCATCCTTCGGACCATAAGCAATCCATTTTAACATGTCATTATGATCCTTGGAGGTAATAGGTATCTAAAACAAATTTCATTTAGCATGTAAATTTATATAGTAATATTGATAGTTGAATGAGAATATATTTGAAATCTAACTAACCTTCCTTTTAATCCAATCGACAAAACTTTTTGTATGTGTTTCCCAAAGTAAGGTCGCATTTTTCGTCATGCGTTGGTCTGAATTTTCTAATTCCTCCAAATGAAAACTAGTATTGAACAATTGATTATAAGTTATATATATCATTGCGAACACAACAAAATATTTAAAACAATATAACATAAACTTACTCTATAAACGGTTCCACCACGGCCATATTCATTAACACAGCTAAATGAGCACTTTCTTTCTCATTAACTGGCAATTTAATTGTCTTTGATACTGAAATTGGACGTCCCTCTAATATTCTACTACTTTAATAATCTTCATTTCGAGCTCCTTTTTCCTCTATATGTCCTGATTTCTTCAAAAATTCATTGAAAAACAACATGCATTCTGTTGCAAGATACGATTCTGCAATACATCCCTCTGGTCGTGCATAGTTTCTAACATAATCTTTGAGTGTCTTCATATATCTTTCGAATGGGTACATCCATCGAAAATGAATAGGTCCACACATTTGTGCTTCTTTTCCAAGATGAATGGATAAATGTATCATTATATCAAAGAAAGATGGTGGAAAAAAAATTCAAGCTCACATAAAATGTCAATAATTTCAACATTGATTTGTTCTACCTTCTCTCTATCAAGAACACGTTGACATAATTTGTTGAAAAAAGAACATAAGCGAATTATCGCTTTTCTTGCCTTCTTTGCCATGAACCCTCTCGATGCTACTAGCAATAAATGTTGCATTAATACATGGTAATCATGTGACTTCAGTCCACTAATTGTGCAATCCGACAACGAAATCCGATTTTTAAAATTTGAACAGTAGCCATCCGGTCCTTTGAAATCATACAGTCTTTTGCAAAATATTTTTCTCTCGGATTTTGACAACATATATGGAGCCGGTGGAAGATATGTTTTATTCCCACGAGGTTGTGTATGAAGCTCACTTCGAATTCCCCAATCCTCTAAATCCTTTCTACAGTTGGTTCCATCTTTGGATTTATTTCCATGCAACATTGTGCCCAATAGGCTTTCACCAATGTTCTTCTCCACATGCATCACATCTAAATTGTGACGTAATGGAAGTTCCTATGAAAACCAAAACAATAATGCATTATTGGGTTTTTCTTGTATTAAAACAATGAAAAATAAATAAATTAACCACTAACCTCCCAATAAGGCAAATCAAAGAAAATTGATCATTTTTTCCACCTTGATAGCTCTACTTCTGTAGAACTGTTAGTATCATCATATTCATCTTCTTTATCATAGACATGCTTTCTCTTCTTACTTTTCTCCTCTATTCCTTTTCTAAAATCATTTGGATAATCCTTCAATAATGCATAGATGTTTCTCCCAGAAAGCATTCTAGGAGCACCATCTGTCTCTATGGTATTATCAAACAATGCCTTTTGTTTCCTCCGTGAATCTGAAGGAGGTAGAATTCTTCTATGACCCATGTAGGCGAACTTTCGACTATGTTTCAACCAACGAGAATGGGTATTGACACCACATAATGGGCAAGCTTTTTGCCCTTTCACACGACATCCAACAAGATTTCCATAAGCCGAAAAATCATTAATCGTCCATAACAAAATTGCATTCAGTTTAAATAAAGTTTTACTAAATGCATCATAAGCAGTAACTCCATTAGACCACAAGTGTTGCAAGTCTTCCACCAAAGGCGCCAAATATACATCAATATCATTCTCGGGTTGCTTCGGGCCTGGAATAAGTAAAGTTAACATAATATTTTCTTTCTTCATACACAACATAGGCGAGAGATTGTATGTCACAAGCATTACCGGCCAGCAACTATATTTCGAACTCAACATGGAAAATGGATTGAATCCATCTGTAGCAAGACCAAGCCTAAGATTGCGTGGATCAGATGAAAAAGATTTATACTTTTCATCCACCATTTTCCATGCCATAGAATCCACGGGATGACGCATTTTTCCATCGTTACTTTTATTATTAAAATGCCATCTTAATTCTTCAGCCATCTTTTGAGATCTATACATTCGTCTAAACCTCGGAATGATTGGGAAATATCTCAATACTTTAACTGGAACACCTTGTATAACCTCTTCAATATCTTGATTTTTCTTCCATCTTGAGGAACCACATTTTGGACAACTTTCTAAAAAAAATTATTCTTTTCTGAAAAGGCAACAATCATTCTCACAAGCATGTATCTTTTCAAAACCCATGTCGAATGCTTTAAGAAATTTCTTGACTTCATATAAGGTTTTGGGAAGCACATTATCCTTCGGCAGAAATAGGTGTTGCATAGCTAAAAGCTTATCAAAACCACTATCGGAAAAGCCAGTCTCGCATTTAAGATTATACAAGACGGTGATGGCAGATAATTTTGTGTGATCTGTGCAACCAGGATATAATGGAGTTTCTGCATCTTCCAAGTTCTTGACTAACTCATCCTCTTTTCTTTGAGAATCAACATCGTCTTTATCATCATCAAAAAAATCTTGATTCAAAAAATCTTCATCTTCATAGTGAATCATCTTGAATAGTTCATATACGTCAAACGTATTTGTTTTATTCTCTACATTTATCTCTTCACCATGGTTAAACCATACACTGTCAATGTATTTAGGATCCATTCCTTTTATAATTAAATGTTCAACGATGATTTGGTCATCATGACGACTAAGATTCCGACAATCCTTGCAAGGGCATAAAATTTTTTCTACACTTCTTACATTCCTCTTTGCAGCATGCACGAAATTCATTGCTCCTTGTCTGTATTCTATACTAGTTCTATGAAAAAAGTAAAAAAAAAAAAAAGTGAGCTTTAGTATTAGATTATATGTTCTAATTCTCAAAATACATATTAAGTTAATCATGGTTTTATCACCTGTTTAAGAAAAACCTAGTCTTTTTCCTTTATCGACATTTGAAGGCAAATAAGTTTCCAATCTTTGACATATAAATTGGTTATCTGTTGTAATCAAAAAAATAACTAGACGTTGAAGTACAAATACTGTAGCGCTACTGCATATAACCATGGTGGTTTAGTAGACAAAGGCAAAGAATACTTTTCCAAAAATATAAATTTTACACTTATATTTTGCATTTAACCTCAGATTTACATGTATTTATAATTAATCCATGCATGAATTCAAAGCCTAAGTCTAGCAACTTATAGAATTACTGCATATAAATTCAAAGCCTCAGAATATACAAACCAACAGTTTCCTCTTACCAAACCAACAGTCAATTTCACCGCCTCCTCTTCACTACCTCACATCCACACAACTGACATATTTCCAGTGCCTGCCACTCCACAAAAGACTATTTATGCTCCAACATTTACCACTCTCAACCATCGAGCCAGCCAATACCCAATCGCAAACAAACCCGCGACCTCTATCAATGCTACTTGAACCCATCAAATTCCCGAAACACGCAACCTCAACCTCCTCTCAGCAAGCAACCATTGATTCACTGAACCACTTCAACAGAACATTCATATACTCAAACAAATCAAAGCAGATATCCCAACAGATCATTGTAATCAGGGTTAAATCAACCATTTCAGTAATAGTTTAGGAAAAAATACGAAAATAAGATGCATTCAAATTCATATAAAATCCAAATAGAATCACAAAGTCGATTTAAAAGATTCATACCTAAATATACCTAATCGATTTAAAAGATTCATACCTAAATATACCTAGATCTGCTGGCTGCCGCGACTCGATGTTGAGTAAGGGGGAAACGACGAAGTTGACGATGATACTTGAGTGCGATGAAAATTTAACACGATTAAAAGGGGAAATTTTTTTTCTGAAGAAGAAAGCAAATTAGGGACGAGAATTTTGTTAAGTACGAGAGTAAAATGATAGGTTACGTTTATTTAGTTCGCGCGGACTCTTTTTTTTAGAAGCGGGAAACGTGAATTATTTTTTGCCACATTTATATTATTTGGTAATCTATTTTTTGTTGCATTTACAATAAAACGCCACCGATTTTTGCAACTATAAATGGTTTTTCTTGTAGTGACTTGCCCCTGCCGGTTTCAATTTTGATGCCAAATTGTTAGTGCTATACCGAGCTCAATGATTTTTGTTATAATGATTGCTGATTACTTCTTTAATTTTTTATCCTTAGATTTCATTATTTATTGTTTATTGTTTAATAATGTAGGCGGAGAGAGAGTACCGATGTAGAGGATATATTCCTTGCACATATTTCCGGAATGGACACATTGGCTCGTGGACTTTGCAATGCTGCCAAGCTTATCGAGGTAAATTCACGACTGATTTCTTTAAACCATACCATGTATAGACATAATATTTCTCTGAAAAAGGATACCATAATTACTTGTATAATGATATGTTATTCAGGATGGTTCATTGGAGGATAACCTGATTTGCTACAACACTACATCACTTATTTCTTTGGTGTTTCACCGTAAATGATGTGTTATAATAATTGTCTTTTTGAAGTTTTAAAATCATCCATTTCTTTAAAAATGATCTACATGATTGGAAAATCATATCTATGAGAATTGGTTCAATACAAAACTTTTTAGTACATAAATGTCGATAAGGAATTTTTGAGAAATTAAACAGTGGGGATGTAAAGACTCACTCTTTGATATCCGTGTATATATATGTATACACACACATGTATATATATGTGTGTGTATCGTGTATGTACTATGTACTCACCGCCGCTACCGCTAAAATAAATAAAACTAATGCTGTTTACTTCATCTTTCCTGCAAGGCAACAAGGTTGATGAAAGCCGGCTTCAGAAAATTAAGAACAACATTAAGTCCTTGTGAGTAACATTGATCCTTGACCTGCTAGTTTTACATAGATAGTATTGTCTTTTAATCTCATTGCAGTGTGCATCGGTGCTATGTTTGTGTGTCTATATATATGTATGTATGTGTATGTGCACGCGCGCGTGCTTGCTTGTATGCATAGATGTACACAAAATGTTAGTGTATGAACTGGTGCATATTGCTTATTTTTGACTTAACACCTTTATCCCGTTTCATATTTTATGTTCCCCACTATGGTAATTTATTTGATCAAGTAATAATATTTGAATGGTCTATCTCTAGGTATCTCATTGCAGTAAATGGGACCTCTGAAATTTACACTATTTGGAAAAAAAAATTCGCTTAAAAAATGGTGATGTTGTGGAGTGTAGGAGTTGCTGTAGACTGTAGTATGGAGTGGTAGCTGTGGTGATTTTGGTGATTCAGGGGAGGTGGCAGTTGATCGGAACTTTTGGTAGAGGAGGAGTATGTTGAAAGTTGTGGAAGTGGATGTTCGATGGTGCTCACTGTTGTATTGGAATTCTGTTGGAGGAGAAGTAGCAGCAACATTAGTGGGTAGAGCAGTGGTATGTATGCAATCAAGTTTGGAATAGTAGTGAGTTGTATATAAGAGTGGCCGATGTATGCGATGCTCTGGTGATTGCTTTGAAGGGTTGTGCTTGAGTGTGTATGTTAAGTGAAGTGACAGCAAAGCGTGAAGTGGGATAGTGTTGTTGTGATTGAGTTGTGAGATGAGTGTTTATGGTTCGATGGCCACTTGCAGATTTGGTAATGGTTTAAGTGATTTGTGCAAAGCAGGTTTGAGAGGCAGGTTGAAAAGCAACAAAGAGGTCAATGATTTAATTTACAACAGTAAAGTCTGTGGTGAACTGAACTGAAGTGTAATTTTTTAGTTTTTTTGGTGAGCTGAAATTGAAATTAAAGCAGTGGCAGGACAGCAGCAGTAAGTGGCAATTGATGTATGGTGGTCGCACTATAAGGAAACAGAGGTGAGAAGTGAATGTTGTGAAGTTGCTGCTGTAGTGTTGTGTGCGGTAAGCAGTGATCAGGGAAATGAAGTGGGTTTGTAGATGGTGGTGTGAAGGAATGGCAGTAGGGTTGAGGGTGGTGATCAATGATAGGGGATACTTGATATTGAAGTGGCAGAATGTGAATGAGTTTGTGGTGCAATTTGTGGGCAATTCAGGCATGGGTTGTGGTTCGTGATTCACTACAGTGAAGATGGTTGTGTTGAACTATGGTGGAGGGGTGTTGCAATGGTAAAAGAATGAATTGAGAAATGTGGTTCAAGAAGGTTATGGAAATTGTAACAGTTAAAACAAATTGCCTGATGGTTAGAGGAGTTTGATGATAACTGATGGTTTAAGTGGAGTAGTGATGTGGTCTGGCAAATAGCAGTAAAAAAACTGGTGAAGTCAGAGATGATGTAGTGTGTTTGCCGAAGCAATTGAAGTTTGGGCAGAGGATGTGATGTATGGTGAAGTTTGTTGATGAAGTGATGTATGTAAGTTGGTTATATTGTTGCAGTGGAGTGTGTTTGAGAGGAGTTCAGGCAATTGGATGGCAGTGGGAAATTGATGGTTTGGAGGTGTTGTGAAAGTGGAGAAGAATGTGGCTGATGGAGTTGTGGTCAGAAGTGAATTTGTAGAACTGAAGTTGCTTGCAAGAGTTGATGGTAGAGGGGTGGGTCTGGTTTGTAAACAGAGAGGGTTTGAAAGTGTGGTGAATGGAGATGTAACAGTATCTAAAAGTTTGTACAGAATGTTTGTTAACAATTGAAAATGGTGAAATGTACCACCATAACTTTGAATTTGGACATATTTTCTAGCCATTTTGTTCATATTTTAAATGTTTTAAGCTGCTGCATATTTAAAGCTAACCTATAATATTACCACCAAGGCCATGGACGGATGTTAAATATACTATTTTGTCACGGTTATAACTGTGAGTAAATGCTATTCTATCACGGTTATAAGTGTGAGAAATTACTATTTTGTCACGGTTATAACCGTGAGTAAATACTTTTCTGTCACGGTTATAAGTGTGAGAAATTACTATTTTGTCACAGTTATAACCATGAGTAAATACTATTCTGTCACAGTTATAAGCGTGAGAAATTACTATTTTTATCACGGTTATAACCGTGAACAAAAGTGTGACTGTATTTGCCCACGGTATCTATTTTCACGGTTATAACCGTGACAAATTAGTTTTGTGACGCTTATAACCGTGAGGAAATTACCTTCCCGGTGTTGTGAATGGGCAAGAGAATCACTCAAGAAGTTCTTAACTAGGTTCAATGCGGCAGTTGTTTCAGTAGATCAGTTGTTTCAGTAGATCGACCGGATCCATAGATGGTTTTGATGATGGTAGTGTCAAGAATTGCAGATAATTCAGATTATAAGATATCACTGATACGGGATCCACCGATGGATCTCGAGGAATTCTACCATGAAGCAAAGAGATTTCTATGACAAGAAGATGCAAAAGCTGATAAAAATGCAACGGAAGTTAATATGGCACGGGTTGGAGAACCACCCAACGAAAGCTCAGGAAAGGCTAAGGGTAAACGGAACATGGATAATAGCTTTGATGGATTGAAGTGACAAAAGGGGGAACTCAAATTCTCTTCTTACTATAATTGAATGAAACCTTAAAATGGATATATCTAAATACTCAAAGGCGCCTTCCATATCGGAGACCAACAAGGAGGAAACCCTCCGAACGCGAACAGACATGAAGAAAGCGCTGCCTATTCCATGAGCTAGATGGGCACAATACGAATGACTACAGGCATTTGAAGGATATCATTGAGAAACATGTGACGAATGATCAGTTACAACAATATGTAAGGACTCGGGCTGCGACGGTGGAACAGAAGCAGCCACCGTCCACCTCGAATGAAAATGGTACTGTATCAAAGCATCATCAACTTGTCATCAATTGATCGGGATGGCATGGAATAAGTAGCAAACTCCATAGTAAGGCAGCTAAGTCACTTACACATGTACGGAATCAAGGACGGTCCCTAGACATGCTTTGAGATGATGATAAACCGTAATGCTAGGGATTGTGAAATTTGTTTTTTTTCTTCCTTTCTTCTTGTTTGCTTTGAACTCTTGTTTTTCTGGTTTTACTTGAAATCTAGTTTATTGGTTGTACGAACTCTTATTTTATGGACTTAGGAATGCTTAAATTTGGATTAATGTAATGGATAACACAGGCCGTTAGGTATGGATTATGCCTGGCAAGGTTAGGTCGCTTCGTTAGAGCGCGATGGATCGACCTACTTAGGTCATTGAGTGTGAATTGTGCTCGGCAAGGATCCAAAGAGATTAAGGTTGTCAGGTATGGACTATGCCTGACAAAGGGTAGATTGCTTCGCTCGAACGCGATGGATCGACCTACTCAGGTTGTCGAATATGGATTGTGCTCGACAAGGATTCTGACAGATCAAGCTCTTCAGGTATAGTCTATGCCTGGAAAAGGATAGGTCGCTTCACTCGAATGCGATGGATCGACCTACCTAGGTCGTCGAGTATGGATTGTACTCAGCAAGAATCTGGATAGATCAAGGTCGTCATGTATGGACTATGCCTGGCAAGGGGTAGGTCACTTCGCTCGAATGTGATGGTTCGACCTGCTTAAGTCGTGGAGTATGGATCATGCTCGGCAAGGATTCGACGAGATCGAGGATTTGGATTAGGATAACAACCCAGAGAGGTTATGGATTTGTATATCAGCTTCGAACAGCTATGGATTCGGATACGTGCCTAATGCAATTTAGGATTTGGCTAATAGAGGTGAGGTCGAGGGTTTGGATAAAATGATCCGAAAAGATCGTGGATTTGGAATTGGATATTGACTCGAAATGGTCATGGATTTCACTAACGATCCAGAGAGATTATGGATTGGCAGCAGATTGAATAATATGGCTATCGATGGATTATGGAGTTCGAATTTTGAATTTATAGCAATTCAAAATAAGCCTTCCTATCGCAAGGCATGTTTTGGGGGGCAAAATGTTAACCCGCCTTTTGGCAAAGCAGTGCATAGGCTAGATTGGCAACATGCCTAAGTTGGGGTCTTGAGGTATTAAGTAGTTTTTTGTGGTCCCACCTTTTTTCCCCAAATAAAGTAATAAATGGCCAAGGAGCTAGTTATTAGGCATGCTAGGTGGTATCTCGATAGGAGTTTGCTTCGGGATAAGGTATTAAGTGACTGACTGAAGGTCTGCCTTTCCATAAAGAAGTATTAAGTAGCTTAAGAGATTCCATATGATGTCGGCTAGATAGTTACCATTGAGTGGTCTGCCTTCGGATAGGAATTAAATGATGGGGTTCGCCTCAATTGAGGTCTTAAATGGCCACAGTCTCCCTATTTTCTAATAAAAGGTATTAAGTGGCTTGGGTAATGTCTCTCGTATTGTTAGACATTTATAACGTGGGGTTTGGATTATGAGATGTAGAAACCTGCTTCGGGAATGAAAGGTATTAAGTGGTTGGTTATGGACCCACCTCCATTTCTTGTAAGAAGTTTTAAATGGTTTCATGTACGCTAGATATATTTTTATTTTGAAATATATTGTCCAAGTACTGAAATGGTAAGACTCGAGATTTTTATTCACCGGAAATTTGTTATTCTGACTCTCTCCTTATTACAACATAGGTTAAGGATGGAGTGATGATGATGACGATGCTCGAAGGTGGAGTGGCATAAACTTGTGGCGGTTATTATTATCTTTTATGATATTTTTATGTTGTACTCGTGTATTTGAACAAATGATGTAACGAATCTTGTGTGACAATTTTATGATGTTTTATATTATGACATTTCAAATGATTTTGAAATGAATGAATATAATTTGATATTATATTTTATTCAATCCAATATAAGTTCTGAAAGAATAGTTACCGCTCTGCACTATTATTTCTTTTTTCGTCTAATAGCCAGCCTTAGAATGGATCTAAGTTTCGATGGGCCTTTTCTGGATCGAAATTTAAGCCTCTTCCAGGATGGGTTGTTATGATCTATCTCAACCAACCGTTCTAATAAGAGGAAGTAGTATCAATTGAATGGCTCTAATAGATACCTATGTAGTACATTAATAAGTCTCTTAGGCAAAAGGCTCTATGAGAGAATGATAGACAAGCATGTAATAAGTCTCCAATGTCATATAGAAGGATGAAAACGGAGTAGACTTAGGTTAGATTAACACAGATGATAGACAAGCACAAACCAAGTCTCTAATGTCATATAATAATCATCTCTAGTGAGGTGATAACAATCAAAGATCTTATCAAAAAAGAATCTGGATTCAGATGTACTATAGCACTACTCTAGGAAATGCTACTGCCCACAACCCATTTCTTATAGTCCCTTAGTTACTTCCAGAATCTTAACATCTATATCCATTAACATGTCATAAACACACTACAGTCTATGTTGTGCGTTGGTCATGACTCCTACTTTTCCTTGGTAACAGAATGTTGGCTTTTAAGCGTCGTCTGTGCAATCGCTCTAATGAGAGTAATAACTCTCAGCCACAACCTCATGAACTCATCAAATCGACATCACGGATCTAAGTTGTGACCTCACAATCAAGACCGCTAGATTGAAACTAGCATAGTGAGTCATAATCATGTGCTCTTTAGAGTGGCGTGAACCCTATGATAAAGATTCCTAACAAATACCCTCGATGGGACCTAATGATGGTAACATCTAGTACTCTTGACTCCATGAGTCCTAATGAGAATGACAACAAGTACTCTTGATTTCAAGAGTCATAATGAGAGAATCTCAACATAATAAATCCTTAACTACCAGTCGTAAGTGTAAATAATAATACTCAACCAGTTAATCCTCAGAAGTTGAATCTATAAATTCCAACATAACTCCAATTCGTAGCCCTTAGAGATTAATATACCTCTTGATTACTAAGCTCTAAAAGAGTCACCTTTAGACGATATTAAAAAATCCTAACCCCACATCCAAACGAAGTGTCATTTACTTACAAAAAGTAATCAAACAAATATCATTTAAGTTTCTCATATCGGCTAGTGTTACTCAATCATTTACTAAATTTTCGTAAATGACACACAATACAGTATTCTATATAACGAGTTAAAAGAATAACCAAAAAAAGTTACCGAACGTCCCATACTGCTTGGTATTATTGATCCATTCATTCGATATTCTTACAATATAAAATTACACAACTTCAACCAATTACAGATTAAAATGGGAGTTTTTATTATAAAACGATTCCTTTCTAAAATATTCATTTTAATTTTCAAATATCGATATAAAATTTCAAAAAGGTTTTAAATTATGATATTCTAATATTCTAAACTCTTTATTTAATTCCAACTTCAATACTTTAAAACCTCTTATTTAATCACAAAGTAATTTCCTTTTTAAACCTTTATTTAATTCCAAAATCACTAAACTCATTTTCAAAATTAATTCACACAATATGAAAGGCATCTATAATACTTTAACATGAGATTTGCAATCCACAAATTCCTTTAAAACCAAATTCAAATTGTATTATTCTTCCTAAAATGATTTCAGCCAAGAATATTTCCAATTCTATAATATTAAATTTTAATAACAATGCCCAAACCTTTGTTTACTTCCAAACTTTTTTAAACACTTTTGAAAAAAAAAATTTTTTTTTAGTTTTATTAGTAATATCAAAAATAAATTTTCTCCAAACGAGAATTCCTTACTATCTAAAATTCAAAACTTATCATTTCCTTTTAAAAATATGATTAATATTAATAGAAGTTACAATACAGTAAATAATTATCATTCAAAACTCATTACTTTTCTTAAAAATTATTATTTTACAAATTTCATACCTACTTAAATGCCATGAAATGATATCATACCTTTTTATGAAATATAATTTTAAACCCTCTTTTTTGTAACCATAAGTAAAAGAAACAACTCTCCGAAAATTCACTTATAAACGAATATCATAATTTCAGCTTCCCAAAACTAATTTCTAGATAACACTTCGTATAAATATTCACTTCCGAGTTTATTCATTCTCTCAATATTTAAGCCAAACAAGGAAATAACTTTAAAGTAATTTATATAAAACATTACTTTAAAATAAAAATTATATTCTCGTTTATTAATTAGTGCAAAAACCTTCGTTTCCAAAGATAAATTTTAAATTATTTTTATTTTAAAAATATTCTATTATATATAATTCTTTTATATAATCAAATTTCAAAATCTCCAATTTAAAGATAATATAATGTTAAAGATAATATAATTGGATACTGTTATAAACGTTTTCAAAAGCATTCAATTGAATTACCCCTTTCTCAATTTTCCTTTTTGGCAACTAATCGAGTTATATTTATTCAGCTATCATCTAATATATAGTAACTAATCACATATAACACAAATCAAATAATCATACAATGGATCGCTATAGTTTTAACATAGTCAATATGCAATAAGCAGGTAAGCCCAATCACCCATTCAATTTCATAGCACAAAACCAAACAATGTCAACCAAACCAATAATGCGATCTGACTAGTGTGTAAAATTTTAAGATCATAGATGTGACTAAATAGACTTACACACCTAAATTCCAAGTTAATCTGGTGTATCCCATCCAAATGGAGATGGCAAACAGACTTTCCCCAACTTCTTCATGTGGGCGCACCCCTATATGAACTGTGATTCATCCATCCTCGTCACTACTTCATCGGCTTTCTTAACTCGCATAAGATGTCACTGGCTGAGCTAACCCCTAAAATCTACAACTTGCTGGTCGATCTGTTCATCTTCTACTATGATTTGAGCATTCTGGAGCACTCATTGCTCTTCATCCAGATCATGTACAAACTCTCTAAGCTGACTAGTTGTCCTGAGTGATTTGGAATGTAATCTTTGGTTGTGTATGTTTGTGGAGTAAAACCTCTAACCAATCCTTTAAGTTCTAACTTATTCACTTCTTATATTATTAAACAACAAGAATAGCATGATAAAATTAAAATGAGACACGAGATTTATAGTGCTTCGACTAGCCTACACCTACTTTTAGTGAATCTCATTGATGGATTTCAATTGTATGGATCAAATACAACTAATTTAACTTACAACTGTATAGAGATTGAAATTCAATGTCTGGTAGGGCCTCCCTTAGGTAAGTACAAAGTTATCTCTTTCTCTAACCTGATACTATTGTATTTATAGGTGTAGTTGAGGCAGCAAGGAACCCAAATCATCCAAAATATCTTCAGATATTCAATAGAGAAAGAACATGTTCATGTTGACAAAATTAGATTGAATAATTTCTAAAGTTTGACTCAACTCGTGTGGTTGTGTTCATATTAATTGATATCAATCCACGCCTATCAAATAGTACCGATTAATTAGCCTTTGTGTTACATAACTTGGCAACTTTATTGATCAATCTACTTTACTTAGTAGGTTGTTCCTTTCACTAATTCCATCTATCATATGGTTTGGTATCGATCCATGCATGGAATTATATTGATGGATGTCTTCTCCTAGATATGTCTTTCTTGTTGATTGATTGACCAATATTGCTAAAGAACATGCTTCCCATCATAGGTCCAGTCCCATTTTCATCAATGATTTGCCAAGATCAAATGACTATATGGCTATTCCAACACTTGACAATTTTTTGCTTCTTATTCGTTGTCTCATATATGTTATCCCTTATACATGACCATACATGAGTTCTTCCAACATTTCTTCGCCTTTCTTAAATCTAACATTGTTTAATTTCAAAATATGAAAAATTAATGACAACAATTTTTAAAGAATTAACAATACAAAAAAGAGAGAGAAAAACACATACACAATAGCTTACTATAATTAACTCTCAATTTTAACCCTTGATTTCATCCGCATGTGGACTAAACAAAAGAATTACCAACATGCTTGGTATGTGGTTAACAATGTCACAGAGAAAGGATCATTAATCAATAGTGATATCGATATTGGATTTTTAGCAAATATACATCTCTACTCGCTGATAACAAGAACAATAATGTCTTTTTTGAAATGTTAGTTTCCATTACTTTATATGTTCCAACTGATTGAGTTGAAAAAAAATAGTATGAGGTGGTAATCTATATACCAAATTCTTGATATTTGCATGTAAGATTTAGATATATTTTCTTGAAACATATGCACAATATAAATTCATATCAATAGATGAGAATTGACTGGGAAAATTTTCTCCATCATCGAGCAATACCTGATTCAATGCCAACATTTTGTTTGGATGACCTATTTGTTTGGATGCCTTTGTCTTCATGTAGATCATGTAGAGGACAACTTGTATTGCTCCAAAGACCAATCCTAATGAAGCTGGCAACTGAAATTAATGACATAATAATGTTTATGAATGAATATTTATTCGTAATGATTACAATTAAGTTAATGATGATGAAATTGAAATGACTAACCCCTATAAATATATCTCCGTCGACAATAGCATATAATGTCCAAACACCACCATTTAGAGAGAGGAACAAGGAGAGAAGGAATGGCATATATTCCACACTTTTTGTAGTTATCACTGTTTTCTGTCCAAAATTTTAGGAAAAAAGTTTAATTTTCTTCTGTTTTTTCAATAAAACTAAGAACCCGCTTGATTTTCCATATTTAGTTTCGGGTTCCCATTCAAACAAAAATGCGCATGACTTATGTATTTTAGAAAGTAGCCAATTTATAAAATGATGTTAACATACAAAATAGAAAACAAAATATTTTGTTTTCGTTGGGAAATAACAGAAGCACGTAAAAAAAAATTCGTCCCCTCCATGGTTCCTCCATCCCCTCCGTCAACCCATCATCATCGTAATAGCTATTACTTTGCAAACAAAAAACTCAAAATGAAATCAAATGGGCTCTAACATGATATTTATTTGGGTTAATACTTTGGTAACCTGAAAGCTCTTATGACGAGAGTTGTTCAATACGTAATTTGTATTTTACACCATACTTCTTCTTATATGAATTGAATGTGAATGGATGATGGTTTGATTGGCTATAAAAATAGAAATCAAGATCCGTTTCAAATGAGAAGTAACTGTTTCAAATATTTATACCATCTACTATAAAGTAACTACGAATAACTTCCACTTCACTTAAAAATATCACAATTTGTAGGAATGTTTATTGTGTACAAGATTAACCATGATAAGTCGAGTTGTATGATAGGTGAAATTCTCATTCAGACTTATAATAGAGTAAATTTTTGTGTTCATGAAGTGTTACACAGTGTTTTTTATGACCATAGATATCATTTAATAGAAAATTTTCGCTATTGTTTATAATGAAACCAGGTTTGACCCTTGTTGGCACTTTTGTTTCAAAATTTCATTAGAACTATAAATGGAACGATCAGACAAGAACGAGCAACGAGTTTTTAGATCAAAAAACTATCCCCCATAGAATAGTTTAGTTACCTTTAATTTTGACTTGGCTTTTAGTTTTATAATTGCTATTTTGGAAGATTTGATCCATGATAGTAATGTTAACTCATGCTATTGAAGAAGATCTAACTTTTCTCATTCCTCCCACCAACAAATATTAAATAATATATTTATACTAAAAGGTTAGAAATTTTTATCAAGAACCGTGATGCAATGAACATCCCATACTTTCAGCATGCTCAAAATATTTTATAATCTAAGAAATAAATCAACCTTTACCATTTAAGTTTACATATGACTATCGAAAAGACAACAGAGATTTGGATTAAAAAAACATTGTTTTACAAACATGTCGACATATAGTTATGAAAATAGGTAGATATTTTAAATACAACAAGTTCTTTTCAAAATAACTTTATTAGAAAGTCCAACAAGAAGATTCTGAATATGAGGAAATTGTCAATGCGGACATTCTTCCAAACTATGCAATAGAATAAAATAAACCAATCTAACAAATATGCAATGCAAAAAGTTAAACAAATGCAAATTGTTGCAACACTTGATGGGATTAAAAACCTCTTTGGTTGTTATGACACAAAATTGATCTACATAAGTGATTATTGTTGTATTTTAGTTTAATAGCTGCTTTCGTAGTTAATACATTTCATGTTCACCTTCAAAATTGTTGTATTTTATGGTTCTTTTTTATTTATATTAGCCATATACATTTCATAATTAGATTTGTTAATTATCAATCAAAAAATTTAATTTTTTGATTGCTTGAACTAATTGGGAAGTATTAATAATTAATTAGCTACTAACAATTATTAGTTATTGAGTATCAATTATTAAACGCTTATTGGTTATCGATTCAAACATTATTTAACTAATACAACTGTTTAGTTTAAATAAACAAACTTCACATGCAAACTCAACCCTAGCGTTCAAGGTGTCCAAAAATGCAAGTTCATTATATCATTATTCACCGGATATGTGTCCAAAATGCAACGTTTGCCTTTATAATCAATAGCCTCCAAAATTTATTTACTTTTCTTAATAGGTTCCAAGAGTTACATAACCAATAATAATAATCATTTATATAAATGAATATATTGAAGAAGGTGCTTTTATTGCTAAAGGGAATAGAATAATAGAATATAGTTTGTTCCAAAAAAACAAAACAGTAGTCGAGCAAATTACCACCACTAAGACGATAATCTGAACTGAAATGAGCCGCAGGTGCTAAACTTACATCACTTCACTCTTTTAGAGGATAAGCATCAACTCGTTGTTCAACTTAACTCATGCTGGGATTTGGACAAAATGGTTATGTCGAATCTGGTGGATTGGCTTTGATATCAAAAAGAATGTCCTAAAATTCCACCGCTTTGGAATGGTGTAAGAAATCACTTGCTTTTTTTAGATTTGAGCATAAGAATTCTCAATTATATTTTTATTTCTTTGCATATGGCGAATTTGTCTTTCTGTTTTCTAGCAAAGATTCTAGCATTATGCTCTTTCCAAATAGACCAAATGCTATTGAATTTTTTAATATGATGTCTCTATATCTGTCTTTACTTTTGATGTTATGGACGAAATAATCGATTTCATTTTGTAAAATGTAACTGCTACTTGTTTACAAACTTGATTTGAGTTTACACCGGCTCTAAATATAAGCAGTGTAGTTGCAATTGAAAAATAGATGGTTTTTGTCTTCTATATTCTGCTTACAAAACGCATACTTGTCATTTTCAAATTTTGAATGAGATTCTGTTTAGTTGAAAGCCTATTGATAATGGCCTGGGAAACGAATTCTCATCTTTGAGCAATGAATTTTATCCCACAAGAACTCATTTGAGTTAACATTGTTGTAGTGCGGTTTAATGCAGTCAATTGCTAATTTGAAAGAGTAACTTCCATTAGCCTCGTTTAACCAATACTAGAAGTCAGTATTTCTTTGATAAATCATGATTTGTTGTATTTCATCAATAAGTGAGATAGTTTGTCGTAAATTTCCTAGTTGCCATTCTCCATTAAAAACTACACTGTAGACTTTAAGAACATTGCCTCCAAATAATTCCAGTGAGTTATGACCTAATTCGTCAAGAAGTTTTGACCCATTGATCCATGGGTCATACCACAGACTAGTAGCTTGAACATCTGCTATTCTTCTCTCCATACCATTCAAAGAAGTTTGTCTTAAGCATAACATTCTTTCCCAATTACCTGATTATGAAGCATTAATAGACAGTCCAAAAAGTAACTTTGCTATAAATATTTGTTTCTCATCCATTTAGACAAAATAGTGTTCTTTGTCAAGAAATTCCATATCATTTTAAGAACACACGAACTGTTGATTTCTTGAAAATTCCCAAAGGTCATTCCTTTGTACAATACAGAAAAAGAAGTGCCGATCATTTCTTTGATAATTGTTATAATTTTTTTTAGAAAGTCCATTTGATGCATCATATGTACTATGAAATCCTTGTTGATAGTGTTATAGGCTTTTTTGAAGTCAACCTTAGTGCACCTTATACTAGCATTAATAATGCTAACTTGCACATGAGCCAACATTAATGCCTACCGCTATGTTTTAATTTGGTAAGTAAGCATGCTGATTTTCTAATATAATAAGCTTTAGAGTGGTTTTTATTCTGTAGCACAGCAGTTCGGGTAGCACTTTATATATGAATTACAACAAGCAATGGGTCTATAGTCATTCATTAAATCTAAGAATTTTTCAGGAATAAGGGCTAAAAAGTGTATTTTTATTTCTTTTATGATTTTACCTTCTTCATAACAACCTTGCATTGCATCAAGAAGTCCTTGTTTGAGCTTATGATAATGCAACTGATAAAATTTTGTAGTAAAACCATCAGGTTCGGAAGCTTCATCTTTATGTATAAAGATTTTGATGGTGATTTTGAATTGTTGAAATGATGAAAGAAGAAAAGAATTTTATTACTCAGAAAAATGATTAGTACAAAGTTACAATCTATGCAACAACAGTTCGTATTTATATATTTTCACTCTGAACAAAAGAATGCAAAGCTGAATGATAATGGGCTATCTGGCCCAATAACCCATCTTATACACATATGGTTCTGATCTGTCTTTGCACGATATAAACGGCTGAGATGCTTTGATGAAGATATATATGCAGATGGTAAATACCGTTCCTTCATTATTCCCCCGCAAACCCTTCAGTGGCTAGGGTTTGATAAATTTCCCCTTTTCGTTCTTCTCTCAAGAGCGATTTCAATCAGAAACTGTATTCTTCAAAAAAAAATCAACGAGATTGGATCTTCATCTAGATCTTCCAAGTAGATCTGAGACATTCTTTTGAAGGAGATTGGATCTGCATCTAGATCTTCCAAGTAGATCTGAGACATTCTTTTGAAAGGATTAATCTTTGGTCTCAGACATGATTATATTTCTCTTAGCAAAGTGATATGAAGTCAATTCTTTCGTCAATCAATTTGAAGGCCGGAGAGAATGATTTCTCTACAAATACTCTTTTGTCTTCACGCGCTTTGCTGTCTTGTAAATTGATTGCTGCCAGTTCCTCTCTGAGACCAGTTTGATTGAGAGCAGAAGTTTTGATAGGACAAATACTCGTTGTATCTTCTGTGGAGACTCTTTCATCCATGCTGCCATGTAACTTGCTGTAACGACCCGTTAAATTTATGATATTTAATAAATTGAATTAATATAATTTCAAATTTGTTGAGGAATAAATGTAGAGATTGGGTATAGTAGTTGAAATTTAGTGTTAAAATATAAATTTTATGACGATAAATGTGGATAATGCAAATTGTCACAATTTGATTTAAAGTTAATTTTAAGAAACAAACGAATGTTGAATCCGTGAATGTAGTGCAAATATTAACTTGAATGGTGTTCATTAATACAATGATGTAATTAGTGTAGATAGTAATAATTTATGCCTGTAGTGAAAAAGAAATCTAATAGAGACATAAACTCTAATTATATAAAGGAGTATAGATCTGAACAAATATATGAAGATTGATAAGGACAGTGTTTGTAATCAAGTTTGGTTATTAATATTTGAAAGATAGAGATGTGTAAATACGTTAATGAATTTATAATGGGAAGGAATGGTAGAATGAAATTAATATATATAATAATAAGCAATTGATTCAATTAAGGGAATTAAATTTTAATAAATGGTCATTTAATAAATTCAACGTTTGTGAGAAATCATAATAGTTGTGTAAAATATGTACAAACTACGATTTGGAATTTATTGGATTTATAACGGTTTTGTTATTAAGTGTATGAGTTTAAAAGTTATTCCATTTTGTAAAGTAATAGAAGAATGCATGTAAATATAAACAGGGCTTAATAGAATTTGATACTTAATAAATTGAATAAATTGCCCATTTATGTAGATATGTATAGTGGACTATAAATGGCCTAAGCAAATTAAATGGGATGATTATTGAGATTGGTACTATGAAAATAAATAGTAATATTTATTTGCAAGTAATAAAAGCCTATTTAGGTGACTAGAATTTAGATTTAACGACTATTGTATGTTACCGATTCTTGTTTCTTGTTATTTTAAATTTTGGGAATTTATTCAATTTACCGCAGTTAAAGTGAAATAATTGGTGATTGAGAAACGTTAAATACAGATAAGATGAAAACCAAAGAAAATCCCATTTGTAATAAATTATGTAGAATAAAGTAAAGAAATCAGTAAGTGGAAATGTGAAAATGTGAATGCAATGAGATCATAAGTGATAATAACTTTGTTAGGTAAGTGATAACGGGAATTTTGTGTATAACCAAATAAAAATCCAAATTTATTTGCAATCAATTGAATTTATTGCAATTTAATGGATTTAATATTAAATAGTTTATGTAATTATTATTTGGAAGAAATTGGAGTTATTTGTAAAAAGGTATGAACCAAATGTTAATTTTTCTTATGAAATTGACAATTGATATGAATGAAAAGAAGATAATTTGGGACAGTAAAATTTGGAATTTATGCATAATAAAACGGATTCTAACGTTAATTATTACGTTATTGAATTTAAAATGGAATTTGTAAACAATTGAGTGAATTTAATAGATTTATCAAACTTATAATATTGAATTCATTAAGATTGGAATTGATAATAGTTAAGAAAAGGAGGGAATAATAATTTGAAACCATAGCAATAGATATTAATGTAAGGTTGCCTTAAATAAATTAAGGCGGATAAATGGGAATAAAGTTTATTAATAATTTGAAATTTAATATATGGTAAAAGTTTATTTGCAATCATGAGTTGGAATGGAAATCAAATCTATTTACCTAATTGATTTTTGTTGAGAGTATAAGAATATAAGCTTTAATAATTGAGTTTTAGAATATAATTTATAATTCCCAATTAATAAGAAAGTGCAGATATTAACACTGCAGATTTATATACTGATAGATTTTAATTCACATCCAAGTTTGGTAAATCATGTGGAACTGATTGAATTTTTATAAGTAATGAAATTTGGCCAATATTAGAGGTTGAAAAATAAAATTGGATTTTTATGATTTATTTAATTGATGTAATAAATATTAAAAATAGCCATTTTTATCACGGACTCGGATTTCGACGAAACCAGTTTCATCGGATCCGTATCGGTGAATTATTATAGGGTTTCAATTTTCGTATCGATCGGACTTGTCGTTTGATCGTACGGACGCGAAACGCCTTGAAATCAATTTTATTAAAAATCAATTTGAAATCAATTTGGAAATCTTATTTTCAGCATAACTTCTTCATACGATCAAATTTGGACGTGAAACTTTTTCCATCGCGTTCAGAATATTTTAAAACATCTATTTGGATATATAGTTTTAACAAATTCGGTTCCGGAGGCATAGCGGGCTTTTTGGGCCATAGTTTATTCCGTACGTTCGCGTATCCAGTCTAGCTACCCTACCTCTAGCCTATCTATAAATATGCAGTTATAAACCCTAGCTCCTTTCTTTTTCATTTGCTGTACGTTCATTTTTCACTCTTTCCTCTTCCCCAAATGTATACATCTCAGATCCACTTCCAGATCTATCCACAGTTCAAAATCAAAAGTCAAAACTCAAAAATTTCAGAAAATTCTCAAAAAAATATATGTTGAAGTATTCGATGCGCGTAATCTACTGGTGCAATTCGTTTTTCAATTGGAGCTGTCGTTCATTCAAAATAAATGCAAACAGCCGCAAAACCGTTCATTATCATCGCACAAAAGTTCGTCGGATCGGAAAACGGCTTCTGGGTTTTGCAGAGAGGACTGAGGGGAGTCGATCTATGTGTTTTGTTTCGAGAATCAACGGCTAGATCATCGGCAAATCTCGATTTGGGTTTGTGCCTTTAGGCGGCTGCCTCTGTTTCACGTTGATGAGGGGGAAGGTTCGACCTCTGTCGCGACTTGGGGGTGAGGAGCGGAGTGCCAGAGCCCGTGGTGGTACGGCGACGGAGCTGTGTGCGTGCGTTAGGGTCTTCGGCCTGGAGAGGGATAGTTTCGTGCGTTCTGGGTGATGCCTCGGTTGCGTGTAGAAGATAGTCCTGTAGCGTGAGCATGGCATATGAACGTGACGTGTAAAAGCATTTATGAATGGTGAAATATGTGTCACTTTTATTTATTTTCAATTTTGAATTTAATCACCATTTTTCGTCATAACTTTCTCATACGAAGTCGGATTCACACGAAATTTCTTTTGTTAGGATCGTAATTTAATTCCGGACTTGATGACGCTGGTTTGGACGAATTCTGAGATGGGCGAATTTTTGGGTTTAAATCGAATTTAAATTCGATTTAAATTCAAAAGGTGAGTGTTTTAACTCACTCACAATTACTAGAAGCTTTTATGTTTATTAAATAAATTTTAGAAATGAATAGAAATTTATTTATGAGCTTTTGGCATGTTATTTCACCCATATCTGTTGAATTGCATTTTTTTGAATTTAGCTGTTAATTAAATTGATTGATTGCGTATTAATTGGCTGTTAGAAATTATTGTTTGCATAAGAACTGCTAGTTAACAGTTATGTCAATTATCACTGAAAATAAACTGTTAGATTTATAGTTGATAAATATAATTTGAATTAAACTGCCAATTATTACCTGTTGTATATTCCCAAACATATTTTGTTATTGGTTGATATTGCTTGATGTTTGTGACTGGATGATGGATGTGTTGTTGAATGGATGTTTTATTTGATATCATTAAACTGCAAGTTAGCATACATTTTACATTTCATTCGGGATTGTGGTTTGAAATGATAAAACCGCAAAGTTTTATTTTTTTAAATTGCGGATTGAAATGATAAATATCCGTATCACTAGACCATAGGATAGAAAATTATATACAGGCACCGCGGTCTATATATAACTATTTTAATGTGATTTCTATGGTTTGGATTGAATACGGTTTATAAATCTTAAATTTATATTGTATAAATATTTTATTCCATATTTATATACCTATGAAGTTGAAATTTTGAAATTAAAAGGAATATAAATTTCTTTATTGAAAATGGAAGAAATTTAGAAAATGGAGTTTGGTAAATTTATATCCTATGTTTAAATGTAAAGTTGGAAATTTTAAGATATGATATTTGTAATTGGATTTTCCCAAAATAAATAGAAATGGATATTCTAGTATAATTTGAAGTGGAAAAATTATATATATATATATATATATATATATTACTAGAAATTGAAGTCTTATTAATTATGGATTTTATGTGAATGGTCAAGATTAATTAATAGAATATTGATTTTGAAAGGATAAAAATCCAACTTTAGTGAAATATTAATGCTCAAAAATGGATATAAATATATATAAAATTGAAATGGTTTTGGGACTTGAAGTAATATTTTGGATTTTGGATTAACTTTAAAACAAGAAATATTTGGAAAGCCATGTAATTTATTCTTTATAAAGCAACAGTAAAGTTAAACCTTTTTAATTCGCATACCGTTGAATATCCAAACCATTTAGTTTTGAAAATAATGGTTTTAAAATACTATGGATTTTCGAAGAATTATGTTGAAAGTTACAAACAAAATATTAGTTACATGGGATATTAAATAATAAAAAGTGACATAATTTTTGGAAAGGAAAATTTTATTTGGGAAACGATATCATTGATTTGGGCTTTTATAAAATAATATGAAAATAAATTGTTTGTGTTTTCAAAGAAGAAATGATATCGTAATATTATGGTTTTGAAAGGGATTATATTCTGGTTTTAAAGTATAAACTGTTTTTAAATAACCGCGGTGTTATAATAACGATTGGTTGGCAAAGAGACCGGGATCGGATATGGACATACTCTCTGTCGATACCGAAAACCACTTTGACTAACCGTGTACGCGGTGGAGATTCCAGAATGAAGTAGGTGATGGCGACGTTTCCTGTAAGGTAAATACGTGGACCCAACTCCCGTGAGTTGGCATAAGGTGGCTAAAACAGGAGCGATTCTCAGGCCAATGAGGTCATTCCTCTGATCGGACGCTCCTCTTCGATATTATACTTTGATTTTGGATTGATTCAGTGGCCACTTCTATATTTTGATTTTAGGGAGTTAGTCCGAGGTGGGCGGTAACTGCGGCTACGCGTTTCCACCAGCCTGGATAGCAATTGGTATATCTACCCTGGCATTGCCTAGTTGTGCCGTGTCACCTACCATACCGAGCCTTTACTACGAGTTTCTATTTGTGTCATACCTATGGAGTATCCTCTGGTAGCTTCCCGATCAGGAGGTATTACGGTACTGTATCGACTATTGGCATTATTTGTGTTAAGGGCTATATGGGTAACCCCTTAACGCTATTAAAAAGTAAGTTTACTTTACAAATAGACACTATTATAATAGCGCAATATACTACATAGTAAATAGTTTAACGGATCCTTAGGAGATGTAAATCCCGAGCATCTCTTAAGTTACTGCACTCATATTTATTTCTGTTAATTTAACTCACATAAGATCTTTTAGTTCTGACTCGAGTGTTTTTGTCTTTTCAAATCCGCTCGGGTCAGTCCGAGCGTTTCAGGATCGAAGACTTTAGCTTTGAAGGACGAAGACGAAGGAGTCGTATTATTATTATATATAGTATTGCACCACACTCATACTGTTCCGCTGCATTGATTGTATTGGTATGTGTAACTCTGATATTTATTGTATAAAGCAAATCAAGTGTTTGTAAACTGTTTTGAACTGTATATTTATTATTATATTTTATCCTTCCGCTGTGAGATTCTGTTTTGTTTTATTCCTTCTCTATTTTTCTTATTTACCCCATAACAATCCGCCCTTGAGTATGCTTTGAATTGGCACGTGTGTCGGTTTAAAGTGTGCGAAAAGGCGGGATGTTACAGTTGGTATCAGAGCTTTGGTTTAGCGATAAACCTTGGCTTTGTGGGGTTTGACTCTTTGTTAATAGGGTAGAAATATCCTATGGGAGTCGCTGAGTGTATATATATGAGAGAGCGTACTTGTTAGTATTAATAAAAAGATTTTAATATTGTGTTAATCTGTTCCGCTTTGTATTTATAAATTCTGGTTGATGCATGGGACGCTATGTCATCAATAGGGATTTCTAAATACTTAATAGGACAGACCGACATAATATTTGTTTTTTTATATAGGTGAATGAAATAATTTTTCCTATTAGATTTTCTATATATATAAAAATATTTTTATAAAGATATATATATATTTGGTTGCTATAGATTGGGTGTTAGGCCATAAGAATATTTGTAATGAATTGAAGCTAAGAGAAATTATAATAAACCAAACTGGAGATTTTATAACTTAAGTCCGGGATTTGAAATCTGCTTTCAAAGAATTTATGAAATTTAATGATTTGGCTTATAAGTATTTTCTTATATAAATATTTCGTATAATTTGGAGGAATTGTTTTAAAGAAGATTTTGGAAAAAATTAAATTCTGTACTTTCCTCTCTGTCGCTGGAAAATAATTTCGGTGATGACGGCCGCATCATCGACTTTCATTTTCGAGTTTCGAAGGGGAAAGGCCACTGTAGTAAATTCTACTACAGGTTTATTTTGAAATTTTCTAAAAATTTTCTTTTATTGTTCTAAATATAATTAGAGATATTGAGTTGTAAGAACTTATTTATCTATTATTTTGAAATAAATTGAGATTTAACCCGGAATTTAATTCTAAAATCTCCCATTAATAAATTGTTAGTGAAATAAAAGTTAAGTAATAAATGAATTGAAACCTCTAATTGAAATAAGAGAATAATAGCAAAGCTGTAAAGAGGAATTTGCATACATATGAGACAAAGGGTAATATGGATAAACATTAAATTTAATTAAAAGAATGGAGATTAAACTTGTATAAGTTCAATTGCAATTTCCTTAACATAAATAACTTACCCAAATATAAAAGTTGGAGTGTTAAACGAGAAACTAGAATTGAATATTTTACAAGTAGGAATTTAGGAAAAATGAAGTATTCAATAAATTGCTGTTATAATAAGAATTTAATGGTATAAACTTAGGTTATAATTGAAATTTTACTGAAAGGGGTTAAGAATTATTAATAGATGATATGAACCTAAGTATATAAAATGAAATTCAAAATAAGAATTGATTGTATGATTATTGACTTAAGTATGTTTTAATCTTCCCTATTCTAATATAATGGAAAGTAGGAAAATTAAATGACTGAAATTCATAGTTAATGGATAAATAAAAACTTCCACTTATAAGAATGAATGTTAGCAGATTAAGAATTTAAGGGAAATCTTACAAGTGAAGAGTAAGGAAATGAAGATATTCAAAATATTTGTTGTTATTAATGAGAATTTATTTTATAAACTTAAGTAATAAAAGGAAATACAAATATAATGAATTTTGGGATAATTGGAAAATAAAACTTGTAAGAAACAAAAGAAATTCCTCATAAATGAAGGAAAGAAAATCAAACCACTGAATTATGAAATAAATGTATAATAAGCTATTTTGGTGTTGGTTTAAATTGTTTGGTTGATGTATGTTTGCTGGGTAAGGAATTTTGGAGTTGTTGGATGAACAAATAATCTATCTTTGTTCCATCTAAGACTGTTGAGTATAGGATGCACTTGATAATTATTTTTCATTTCGTACAATTTCAGAATTTGAACCCAAACAACTAATAGTTGTTTGATTGAATGATTGTTTGTTTGTGATGTGTGCTGTTGCTAAAATGTATGGTTGTTGCATTTGATTGAATATAAATGATTGAATCTATCCAAACATTTCACTGTAATATAAATATTTAACTTTTAGACTACATAAGTGAATACAGGTGATGGAAGCAACTGCTACTGCTTTTGGTTCCAAAATAAAAACGTATAGTGTCCGACAAATAGGTACGTTTCCGGATTTCGAATAAAGCGCTATTTTATATATTTTCCCGTGTTGGGATATTTTATTTGGATAATATGTGTAATATATTTGTATACTTGGATATTATATTTTCTCCAGAGTCCCTCCGTAAAAAGGAGACTCTGCCAAAATTTTCAGAAAATTTTGGACTTAGAATTTTGTTAAAAATATTTTTCCAACTTTACTAACTCAAGTATTAAAGGATATAATGTTTTTTTTAACAAGTATATTTCATTAAAGGAAATTAATCCAGTAAAATATAAGTTAATATTTGAAATTAGATATACTGTTTTATTCTTCCTTCTCCCTTCCTTTTCCTTTTCGGGGACGAAAAGTTTTGAGTGGGGGAGATTGTAACGACCCGTTAAATTTATGATATTTAATAAATTGAATTAATATAATTTCAAATTTGTTGAGGAATAAATGTAGAGATTGGGTATAGTAGTTGAAATTTAGTGTTAAAATATAAATTTTATGACGATAAATGTGGATAATGCAAATTGTCACAATTTGATTTAAAGTTAATTTTAAGAAACAAACAAATGTTGAATCTATGAATGTAGTGCAAATATTAACTTGAATGGTGTTCATTAATACAATGATGTAATTAGTGTAGATAGTAATAATTTATGCCTGTAGTGAAAAAGAAATCTAATAGAGACATAAACTCTAATTATATAAAGGAGTATAGATCTGAACAAATATATGAAGATTGATAAGGACAGTGTTTGTAATCAAGTTTGGTTATTAATATTTGAAAGATAGAGATGTGTAAATACGTTAATGAATTTATAATGGGAAGGAATGGTAGAATGAAATGAATATATATAATAATAAGCAATTGATTCAATTAAGGGAATTAAATTTTAATAAATGGTCATTTAATAAATTCAACGTTTGTGAGAAATCATAATAGTTGTGTAAAATATGTATAAACTACGATTTGGAATTTATTGGATTTATAACGGTTTTGTTATTAAGTGTATGAGTTTAAAAGTTATTCCATTTTGTAAAGTAATAGAAGAATGCATGTAAATATAAACAGGGCTTAATAGAATTTGATACTTAATAAATTGAATAAATTGCCCATTTATGTAGATATGTATAGTGGACTATAAATGGCCTAAGCAAATTAAATGGGATGATTATTGAGATTGGTACTATGAAAATAAATAGTAATATTTATTTGCAAGTAATAAAAGCCTATTTAGGTGACTAGAATTTAGATTTAACGACTATTGTATGTTACATATTCTTGTTTCTTGTTATTTTAAATTTTGGGAATTTATTCAATTTATCCGCCAATTTACCGCAGTTAAAGTGAAATAATTGGTGATTGAGAAACGTTAAATACAGATAAGATGCAAACCAAAGAAAATCCCATTTGTAATAAATTATGTAGAATAAAGTAAAGAAATCAGTAAGTGGAAATATGAAAATGTGAATGCAATGAGATCATAAGTGATAATAACTTTGTTAGGTAAGTGATAACGGGAATTTTGTGTATAACCAAATAAAAATCCAAATTTGTTTGCAATCAATTGAATTTATTGCAATTTAATGGATTTAATATTAAATAGTTTATGTAATTATTATTTGGAAGAAATTGGAGTTATTTGTAAAAAGGTATGAACCAAATGCTAATTTTTCTTATGAAATTGACAATTGATATGAATGAAAAGAAGATAATTTGGGACAGTAAAATTTGGAATTTATGCATAATAAAACGGATTCTAACGTTAATTATTACGTTATTGAATTTAAAATGGAATTTGTAAACAATTGAGTGAATTTAATAGATTTATCAAACTTATAATATTGAATTCATTAAGATTGGAATTGATAATAGTTAAGAAAAGGAGGGAATAATAATTTGAAACCATAGCAATAGATATTAATGTAAGGTTGCCTTAAATAAATTAAGGCGGATAAATGGGAATAAAGTTTATTAATAATTTGAAATTTAATATATGGTAAAAGTTTATTTGCAATCATGAGTTGGAATGGAAATAAAATCTATTTACCTAATTGATTTTTGTTGAGAGTATAAGAATATAAGCTTTAATAATTGAGTTTTAGAATATAATTTATAATTCCCAATTAATAAGAAAGTGCAGATATTAACACTGCAAATTTATATACTGATAGATTTTAATTCACATCCAAGTTTGGTAAATCATGTGGAACTGATTGAATTTTTATAAGTAATGAAATTTGGCCAATATTAGAGGTTGAAAAATAAAATTGGATTTTTATGATTTATTTAATTGATGTAATAAATATTAAAAATAGCCATTTTTATCACGGACTCGGATTTCGACGAAACCAGTTTCATCGGATCCGTATCGGTGAATTATTATAGGGTTTCAATTTTCGTATCGATCGGACTTGTCGTTTGATCGTACGGACGCGAAACGCCTTGAAATCAATTTTATTAAAAATCAATTTGAAATCAATTTGGAAATCTTATTTTCAGCATAACTTCTTCATACGATCAAATTTGGACGTGAAACTTTTTCCATCGCGTTCAGAATATTTTAAAACATCTATTTGGATATATAGTTTTAACAAATTCGGTTCCGGAGGCATAGCGGGCTTTTTGGGCCATAGTTTATTCCGTACGTTCGCGTATCCAGTCTAGCTACCCTACCTCTAGCCTATCTATAAATATGCAGTTATAAACCCTAGCTCCTTTCTTTTTCATTTGCTATACGTTCATTTTTTCACTCTTTCCTCTTCCCCAAATGTATACATCTCAGATCCACTTCCAGATCTATCCACAGTTCAAAATCAAAAGTCAAAACTCAAAAATTTCAGAAAATTCTCAAAAAAATATATGTTGAAGTATTCGATGCACGTAATCTACTGGTGCAATTCGTTTTTCAATTGGAGCTGTCGTTCATCCAGAATAAATGCAGACAACCCCAAAACCGTTCATCATCATCGCACAAAAGTTCGTCGGATCGGAAAACGGCTTCTGGGTTTTGCAGAGAGGACTGAGGGGAGTCGATCTATGTGTTTTGTTTCGAGAATCAACGGCTAGATCATCGGCAAATCTCGATTTGGGTTTGTGCCTTTAGGCGGCTGCCTCTGTTTCACGTTGATGAGGGGGGAGGTTCGACCTCTGTCGCGACTTGGGGGTGAGGAGCGGAGTGCCAGAGCCCGTGGTGGTACGGCGACGGAGCTGTGTGCGTGCGTTAGGGTCTTCGGCCTGGAGAGGGATAGTTTCGTGCGTTCTGGGTGATGCCTCGGTTGCGTGTAGAAGATAGTCCTGTAGCGTGAGCATGGCATATGAACGTGACGTGTAAAAGCATTTATGAATGGTGAAATATGTGTCACTTTTATTTATTTTCAATTTTGAATTTAATCACCATTTTTCGTCATAACTTTCTCATACGAAGTCGGATTCACACGAAATTTCTTTTGTTAGGATCGTAATTTAATTCCGGACTTGATGACGCTGGTTTGGACGAATTCTGAGATGGGCGAATTTTTGGGTTTAAATCGAATTTAAATTCGATTTAAATTCAAAAGGTGAGTGTTTTAACTCACTCACAATTACTAGAAGCTTTTATGTTTGTTAAATAAATTTTAGAAATGAATAGAAATTTATTTATGAGCTTTTGGCATGTTATTTCACCCATATCTGTTGAATTGCATTTTTTTGAATTTAGCTGTTAATTAAATTGATTGATTGCGTATTAATTGGCTGTTAGAAATTATTGTTTGCATAAGAACTGCTAGTTAACAGTTATGTCAATTATCACTGAAAATAAACTGTTAGATTTATAGTTGATAAATATAATTTGAATTAAACTGCCAATTATTACCTGTTGTATATTCCCAAACATATTTTGTTATTGGTTGATATTGCTTGATGTTTGTGACTGGATGATGGATGTGTTGTTGAATGGATGTTTTATTTGATATCATTAAACTGCAAGTTAGCATACATTTTACATTTCATTCGGGATTGTGGTTTGAAATGATAAAACCGCAAAGTTTTATTTTTTTAAATTGCGGATTGAAATGATAAATATCCGTATCACTAGACCATAGGATAGAAAATTATATACAAGCACCGCGGTCTATATATAACTATTTTAATGTGATTTCTATGGTTTGGATTGAATACGGTTTATAAATCTTAAATTTATATTGTATAAATATTTTATTCCATATTTATATACCTATGAAGTTGAAATTTTGAAATTAAAAGGAATATAAATTTCTTTATTGAAAATGGAAGAAATTTAGAAAATGGAGTTTGGTAAATTTATATCCTATGTTTAAATGTAAAGTTGGAAATTTTAAGATATGATATTTGTAATTGGATTTTCCCAAAATAAATAGAAATGGATATTCTAGTATAATTTGAAGTGGAAAAATTATATATATATATATATATATATATATATATATTACTAGAAATTGAAGTCTTATTAATTATGGATTTTATGTGAATGGTCAAGATTAATTAATAGAATATTGATTTTGAAAGGATAAAAATCCAACTTTAGTGAAATATTAATGCTCAAAAATGGATATAAATATATATAAAATTGAAATGGTTTTGGGACTTGAAGTAATATTTTGGATTTTGGATTAACTTTAAAACAAGAAATATTTGGAAAGCCATGTAATTTATTCTTTATAAAGCAACAGTAAAGTTAAACCTTTTTAATTCGCATACCGTTGAATATCCAAACCATTTAGTTTTGAAAATAATGGTTTTAAAATACTATGGATTTTCGAAGAATTATGTTGAAAGTTACAAACAAAATATTGGTTACATGGGATATTAAATAATAAAAAGTGACATAATTTTTGGAAAGGAAAATTTTATTTGGGAAACGATATCATTGATTTGGGCTTTTATAAAATAATATGAAAATAAATTGTTTGTGTTTTCAAAGAAGAAATGATATCGTAATATTATGGTTTTGAAAGGGATTATATTCTGGTTTTAAAGTATAAACTGTTTTTAAATAACCGCGGTGTTATAATAACGATTGGTTGGCAAAGAGACCGGGATCGGATATGGACATACTCTCTGTCGATACCGAAAACCACTTTGACTAACCGTGTACGCGGTGGAGATTCCAGAATGAAGTAGGTGATGGCGACGTTTCCTGTAAGGTAAATACGTGGACCCAACTCCCGTGAGTTGGCATAAGGTGGCTAAAACAGGAGCGATTCTCAGGCCAATGAGGTCATTCCTCTGATCGGACGCTCCTCTTCGATATTATACTTTGATTTTGGATTGATTCAGTTGCCACTTCTATATTTTGATTTTGGGGAGTTAGTCCGAGGTGGGCGGTAACTGCGGCTACGCGTTTCCACCAGCCTGGATAGCAATTGGTATATCTACCTTGGCATTGCCTAGTTGTGCCGTGTCACCTACCATACCGAGCCTTTACTACGAGTTTCTATTTGTGTCGTACCTATGGAGTATCCTCTGGTAGCTTCCCGATCAGGAGGTATTACGGTACTGTATAGACTATTGGCATTATTTGTGTTAAGGGCTATATGGGTAACCCCTTAACGCTATTAAAAAGTAAGTTTACTTTACAAATAGACACTATTATAATAGCGCAATATACTACATAGTAAATAGTTTAACGGATCCTTAGGAGATGTAAACCCCGAGCATCTCTTAAGTTACTGCACTCATATTTATTTCTGTTAATTTAACTCACATAAGATCTTTTAGTTCTGACTCGAGTGTTTTTGTCTTTTCAAATCCGCTCGGGTCAGTCCGAGCGTTTCAGGATCGAAGACTTTAGCTTTGAAGGACGAAGACGAAGGAGTCGTATTATTATTATATATAGTATTGCACCACACTCATACTGTTCCGCTGCATTGATTGTATTGATATGTGTAACTCTGATATTTATTGTATAAAGCAAATCAAGTGTTTGTAAACTGTTTTGAACTGTATATTTATTATTATATTTTATCCTTCCGCTGTGAGATTCTGTTTTGTTTTATTCCTTCTCTATTTTTCTTATTTACCCCATAACAATCCGCCCTTGAGTATGCTTTGAATTGGCACGTGTGTCGGTTTAAAGTGTGCGAAAAGGCGGGATGTTACACTTGCTCACCTTCAGTTTCTCTCTGAGGCGAGTGAAGCTTATCTTAGATAAAGGTTTGGTTAGTATATCTGCTACTTGGTAAGTACAAGGTACGTGGTTTATTTCTAATTCTCCTTTTGCTACTTGCTCACGCATAAAATATAGATCCAATTCGATGTGCTTAGTTCTTGAATATAGAATCGAATTAGCAGTGAGATGAACTGTGCTAAGGTTGTCACACCATATAATTGATTTTCTGTTAGGCTTAACTTGCAATTCACTGAGTAGAGACTGAACCCACATCACTTCAGCTGTAGCATTGGCTACACTTCTATATTCAGCCTCTGTACTTGACCTTGAAACAGTTGTCTGTTTTTTTGAGCACCATGATATAGGATTGTTGCCTAGAAATATGCAGTAGCCTGTTGTAGATTTTCTGTCATCAGGATCAGATGCCCAGTCAGCATCTGCATATCCAGTAATGTTGATGTATTTACTTGTTTCCAGTGTTAGGCCAAAGTCAATTGTTCCTCTAAGATATCTTAAAATCCTTTTTACCATTTTTCAGTGTACATCAGTTGGTTTTTGCATGAATTGACTGGCTTTGTTGACACTATAGGCAATTTCAGGTCTTGTAATAGTTTCATACTGTAATGCTCCAACGATGCTTCTGTATTGTTTGTCATTAGTTATTGCTTCACCTTTGTATTTAGATACATGTACATTGCTAACCATGGGAGTGGAAATAGGATTTTCTTGATTCATTTTTGCTCTATTTAAGATTTCAGTGATATACTTTCTCTGACTTAGCTGTATAGAGGAATTTGAATGCCTTTTGACCTCAACTCCAAGAAAGTAGTTTAAGTCACCGAGATCCTTGACTGAGAATTTTTGATTAAGATAGTTTATCAAATTGTCAATTTCCTCTTTGTTATTACCTGTAATGATAAAATCATCAACATATATAAGTACATAGATAATTATGTTATTACTGAATTTAGTAAACAAAGAGTTGTCAGATTTTGAATTATTATAGCCCAGTCCAGTGAGAGTCTCCTTAAGTTTTTCGAACCACGCCCTTGGGGCCTGTTTCAGCCCATAGATAGCTTTGTTTAATTTGCAAACTAGATTCTCTTTTCCTTTCTGTATGAATCCTTGTGGCTGCTCCATATACACCTCTTCCTGCAAAACACCATTCAGAAAGGCATTATTCACATCAATTTGTTTGATGTTCCAATTTCTGTACAAAGCAATGGTAATCGCAGTTCTTATAGTAGTGGGTTTCACAATAGGTGAAAAAGTTTCATTAAAATCAAATCCACTCTGTTGTGAATATCCCTTAGCTACTAGCCTTGCTTTGTACTTAGAAACTATATCATCGGCATTTTTCTTTAATCTAAAGGTCCATTTACACCCTACAATATTTTTGTTTTTGGGTAGAGGAACAAGATCCCATGTCTTGTTTCTCATAAGAGCATTGTATTCTTCTGACATGGCTGATTTCCAATTTTTGTTCTCCAATGCTTGGTAATAATTGCTTGGCTCTTCAGTATCTAAGGTTGCAGTGTAGGTCTTTGGTTTGAATATCCCACTTTTTGACCTTGTTATCATTTGATGGCCTGTTCTGGAAACTTGTTGATGTTGGCTGGTTTCTTCTTGTTGCTGATGATCATAACAAGTCTGTGTTCCTTCAGAGACTTGTTGTTGTGTAGAATCTAAACTCACTCTCTGTTGAAATGCATGTGTAGGTATGTTTGATGACTCAATTTGCTCATGACCTGGTCCACAGTTGGACACAGTGTGTTGTGAGCCAGATTCACCTGTGTGAGAGCTGTCATCAACTTCTGTTGATGTCTTGGAAACTTGTATCACTGCCTCAGGTAAGATAGGTATGGGAGGTAGAGAATCTTTTGCATTATATATTTTCTTTGACATTTTAATTTTTGAACCTTGAAAGGAAAAACTTTTTCATTAAACACTACATGTCTAGAAATAAAAATCCTGCCATTGCTATCTAAGCACTTATATCCCTTTTGATTAGTAGTGTAACCTATAAAGGTACGGGGGGATGACCTGAAATTTAACTTATGTGTATTGTATGGTCTGAGATAAGGAAAACATAGACAACCAAAAATTCTTAAGTTTTGATAGTCTGGTTTGATGTTGAACAGAATCTCTATTGGACTCTTAAATTTCGGAATTCTTGATGGTAGTCTATTAATTAGAAATACAGTAGTACATCTGGCCAGAATTTTAAAGGCATGGATGCTTGTGCCAAGTAAAGTGAGACCAGTCTCAACAATTTGTCTGTGTCTCCTTTCAACTAGCCCATTTTGTTCAGAAGTGTAAGGGCATATTGTTCTATGAACAATCCCTTTCTTATGAAAATAGTGCTTTAGTGGCATATACTCTGTTCCACCATCAGATTGCAATACTTTAACTTGACAATTTGTTTGTCTTTCTGCCTGAGATATACACTGTAATACAGCATTATAAGTTTCATCCTTTGACTTTAAAAAATATATCCAAACATATTTAGAATAAGCATCAACAAAGGATATGTAGTATTTGTAGCCATAATCACTGTGCAGTGGTGCAGGCCCCCATAAATCAGTAGCCACTAGTTCTAGTGGTTTGTTGTAATGTGTTTCAGAATTTAAGAATGGTAATTTATGACCTTTTCCCATCTGACAATATGTGCAGATATATGGCATTGTAATATCTTTAAAAGAAATTTTGCTGTTATTCAAAACATGCTTTACAATTATTGTATTTGGATGCCCCAATTTACAATGCCACATATCAAAGACATTACAATTCTCTTCCTTTTTTATTTCAGAATTATTACACCAAATTCTTTTAGACTCTGATTTTCTTTGATTAGTCACACTGAACTTGTACAGACCCCTTTATATTCTTTACCCTGCAACAGAATATCTCTAGTTAGGATATCCCTAACTAGGCAGTGATGCGGGTAAAATTCAAAATAAACTTTGTTATCTTTTGCAAACTGTGACACACTTAGCAGATTCTTTCTAATTAGTGGCACTCTAAGTAGATTATTCAAGTATAATTGCCTTTTTCCCATGATGTATGAACTGCCAGTGTGTGTGCTTGCAATTGATTTCCCATTACCCATGTGTATAGAATTCATACCTTTATATTCCTTGTTCCCAAGATTTAGATTGCTTAAATTAATGTGATTTGTGGATCTAGAATCTGGATACCAATCCTCATCTTGAATGTGTTCTGGTTTTGGCATCCCAGTTTGCTGATGTCTGTTTCCACATAGGTTGCTTGTGTCATGTTGAACTTGTGTCTTGCTTTGTCCTGGAACATAGTTCAGATTTAGCCTGAAATAGCACTTTGCTGCAGTGTGTCCCAGTTTTTCACAGATCTGACACTTAGGCCTGTTATTACCATTCCACCTGCCTCTTCCTCTGGACCTATTAGAATAACCACCCCTTTGTATTGATTGTTATGATTTGTTGCTGGCTTGTCCTTTCCCTTTGTGGTTGACAACATAATTTGCTGAGAAATCTGATTCTTGAACCTTTTTATTATCAATTCTTGCCTCATGTGCAAGCAACACAGAGTGAACATCATTTATTGATGGCAGAACTTTGTATGATGATATGACTGCCACAACTGCTTCGTATTCATCATTTAAACCATTTAGTATTGTCGTTATTTGCTCAAAATCAGAGACCTTGTAACTTACAGCTTCTAGTAAGTCACAAGTTGTCTTGATTTTTGATAGATATTCTCTCATGTTGAGATTATCTTTCTTGATGTTATGCAACTGCCTTTTGTAGAACATTACTTTGGCAGCAGATTGACTATTAAAAACTATATCAATGGTGGTCCAGATTTCATTTGCTGTTTTACACCCTATTACATGTGATAGGAGACTTACATTTATGGATGATAACAACCAAGAACATATAAGTCTATCTTGTCTATGATATTTCACATACTCCTCATTAGTAACAGCCTTGTTTTCTTTGTCAGTGATGCAAATTGGTGGAATCTGTATGGTTCCAAGGATGTAACTCTCAAGTCCATATCCCTGAATTGCTGTTTCCACTTGAAGTTTCCATAGAAGATAATTATCTTCATTCAGATGCACTGTTACCAGTTGGCTTTGTGGGCTTATCACGGTTTTGATCAGATTCTCTGCTGTGTCAGAGAGTGATGATGTATTTGGGTTAGATGATGTGGCTGAATTGTCTTCCTCAACCATGATGAGATTGATTAAGCAATCACAGTAGATGGCAAGTCAAGAAAGAAGTTGATCAAAGAATAAGATTCAAGAATTCGGAAATTAGGTAAAACCGGTAAGTTGCAACCAAAGAAAGCTTTACGTGATGAACTTTCCGATGAGTTTTCTTTTGGATGGCAATTTGCTGTTTTTGTGATGCCTTTTTTTTTCTCGATTTTCTTGATTTTCTTGATCTGTTTCTGAGATTCTGATTTCTTTCTTTTAAGATTCAGTATTGAGTCTTGTTGCAGCCAGAATGCAAACTGGCGTGGCACAGGATTCTGATGCTGGATCGTCTCTTAAATGATGGGACTTGAATCACTGATGAGAGATAAAACGCAGGTGCTGATAATATAATTTGACGAGTTTTATATTCCTCCTTCTTCTTCTCTTTTGTTTTGCTGTTAAGCAGATTTTTGACTTGGCTCTGATACCATATAAAGATTTTGATGGTGATTTTGAATTGTTGAAATGACGAAAGAAGAAAAGAATTTTATTACTCAGAAAAATGATTAGTACAAAGTTACAATCAATGTAACAGCAGTTCGTATTTATACATTTTCACTCTGAACAAAAGAATGCAAAGCAGAATGATAATGGGTTATCTGGCCCAATAACCCATCTTATACACATATGGTTCTGATCTGTCTTTGCAAGATATATACGGCTGAGATGCTTTGATGAAGATATATATGAAAAATCATTCTCTCCGGCCTTCAAACTGATTGACGAAAGAATTGACTTCAGCTCACTTTGCTAAGAGAAATATAATCATGTCTGAGACCAAAGATTAATCCTTTCAAAAGAATGTCTCAGATCTACTTGGAAGATCTAGATGCAGATCCAATCTCCTTCAAAAGAATGTCTCAAATCTACTTGGAAGATCTAGATGCAGATCCAATCTCGCTGATTTTTTTTCTTGATTTTCTTGATCTGTTTCTGAGATTCTGATTTCTTTCTTTTAAGATTCAGTATTGAGTCTTGCTGCAGCCAGAATGCAAACTGGCGTGGCACAGGATTCTGATGCTGGATCGATCTCTTAGATGATAAGACTTGAATCTCTGATGAGAGATAAAACTCAAGTGATGATAATATAATCTGATGAGTTTTATATTCCTCCTTCTTCTTCTCTTTTGTTTTGCTGTTAAGTACGAAATCCTGTAAATTTTAGCTCTTCCAACGAAAATGGACCGATTATTTTTTTTCCTAAATTTTGAAACTTTGCCTTGTAAATTATTTTAGGAAATCCTTTGGAATAACCACTTTCATTGTATAAATTTTTGAAAAATGTGACTGATTCCATAGCCAACTCAGTTTCATGTGTAGAGGATTCACGATCAGCTTGTATCAGATAACTGGAAGAGTTCTTTTGAGCCCTTTTAGACATGATAGCATAAAATAATTTTTTGTTGCCATTTGCTTGAATAAGCCATTCACATTTGCATTTTTAATGAAATAGCTAACATGTGCAGTTTCTTTTGATAGTCCAATCCTGCAGCATAGTACAATTTTGCATTATTTGTATCATGATGAATGTCTAAAGCTATTTATAGAGATTTGCACTTGTTTTTCCATATATCAACTTTCTTTTGCAAATCGATTTTGTTGTAGCTCCAATTCTTAAGAAATATTTTAGCATTCTTTTACACTTTCTGTAAGTTATATAGATTATTACCTATTTGTGGAACAACTTGGTAATCTTCTATTTTAGAAAATCAGTCATCATAATGGCACCGCTGTTTGCAGTATTTGAAAGGCCTGATTCCATCAATGCTAGCATAATTGTTTAACCACACTAATACAATGAATGATCACTAGGCATTGATGTTAAATCAGAACTTTAGAATTTGGGAAAGTAGAGAACAAATTAAGATTAACTAAAACTCTGCCAAATTTGCATCCTATGTCTTTTTGAGGACCTAGTCTTCAAGTAAATTTCACACCACTTACATCATGCTCCATAAGACCACATCTGATTAAGAAATTATTCAATCAATGACTTTACTAGTTGGCAAACACCCACCCCCTGAGTTTTCTTTGGACAGTCTCATATAATTAAAATTACTTAAAAGTAACCATTGATAGTTTATTGATGCACTATCAAATTTTAGGTTATCCCATAATTCTTTTCTAAGATTATCATAATTCTCGGCATAAATAAATGAGAGAACTAGATGAACTCCCCCTGTGTTTTGAATAGAAATTATGATATATTGTTTGCTAGTAGATAATAGCAAGCAAGAATAGTTTTGTTTATTTATGTACACTAAAATTCTGCATTTGTAACAGAAATCAGTATTATCTACAACATACCAATTATCATTCCAATTTATTATAAATGTGTAGATTGTATTTGCTGATTTTGGTTTCCAATAGAGAAACCATAGTACACTTACAATCTATGACAATTTTATTAACTTCTATCCATCTATCCGGGCCATTGGCCCCCTAACATTCCATGTTAGGATGGTCATTGATGTTTGGCTATTTTTTCGCTTCTTCTTATAAGAGGAAAAAGGAACCACTGCCTTTTTTGTTTTTCTTTCTAGGCATCATTCAAAGCATTTCATATATAAATCATTTTTACTGACCAGTAATTCTGTGGAGGTGGGGGGTGGATAGGTGGATAATTGGGTTGGGCAAAAGAATTGAAGTTTTTGTTATAATTTCATCAAATCTATAATGTCTTCATAATGACTCAATGATAAAACATAGTACTGATTGTAACACCATTAGATGAAGTTATATACACATGTCACGCGAAATATGGTGATTAATTCTAACTTTAAATCTATTTTGATGTTATAATATTGTATTTTATTTTGCACGTTTACTTCTCTTCTAGAATTTTGTTCACTTATCAGATTATGTTTTATGAAAATGATTATATATTAATATAATACATATTTAATTTTGGTTTACTTATATTATCAGATCCAACTTGGGACCGGATTTATCTCTACTCACCTCTCTCGAGGTCTTTTGATTCGAATTTGGCTTCATACTTTTCTACAGTTTAGCATGTTATAGGCCCTGGTACTGATGTTCATATTGGTCACGATAGGGGGGGTATATTCCCTTCCGAGTAGTCTAGTCTATATGTCTAGCCCTTTTTTCTCTTTATTCTTGTACTAAATGGTCTGGCCACTATAAAACCAGATTATAGTAGCTCGTTGCATGTATAGAACACTTGTTTTTTTATTTATATTCATAGTGGCATGACCCACTCTAAAGCCGGCTGACTTTGCTAAAAAATATATCTAATATTAAACTAATAAAGTGAAAATAAAGGTATTTGTTTTATATAATTTAAATAATATATGTTGTGTACTAAAATATATACAAATTTCTATAATTGTTTTATTCGTATACAAAATTTAGTAAAACAAATTAAAGGTAAAAAAAGGAATATTTTTTTATTACAAATAACATTGGAGTTCTAACATTATTCATCATGATTTTTAATGTCAATATTATTGGTATTTCTATTGTTACTTGCCGGTTTAAAATTTTAGCATTTTTGTTGATGTAGAAGTTTAATTATATGTTTTTTGTATTTATATTTCTTCTAATAAGTACGTAAAAAATCCTGATTATTTGGATTTTTCCATATAAAAGAACCAATTAAATACTATTTTTCTATATTTCTCTTGTTGAAAACTAAAAATTAGGATCAGTGAGATTTTACAACATTCAAGAACTTGAAAAGTAACCAGTTTCCACTATAAACAACATTGATGTTCGAACATTTATTCATCATGAAATTTGATGTTGATATAGTTAGGTATTTTTGTTTACTTCTTAATTGGAATTGTATGTTCTTCCTAATCATTAGAACATAATGTAAAAAATTATGATTAATGAATTTCTGTACAAATTAAGAGGATTTTTAAATGGAAATTAAGAACTTCATAATGATTGTGCTTTATTTTATTGTTCACAATAATAGAAAAATGGTCACTGAGATTAGAATATATGAGCTTTCTTAATCGTTTCTTATATTTCCTAGTTGCTTAAATTTTGCAATTTATTGCTCAAACTTACCGTGATTTTTCCACATAGGATTTCTCCAATAAGTAGAATTAACCTTTGTAGTCTATATTATAAGATGCTGCTAAAATTAATTCTTCGAACCGGTAAGTGTTGAGGATCTATCAAAATGCATTAAAAATCATATATTTCTCCATAATACCATTTGCTATAGCTGACATGATATACTAGAGCCAATGCTTCTAATTGTTTAGGTGTGTATTGCACCAATTAAAAAAGTGATAAATTTATATTAGTCTCGCATCAAGATATAAATGAAAAAGTAAATAAGAGTTTATAAGAATATGACAACTTTGATGATTTTTTGTTGTTGTAATAACGTTTCTCCACTCCTATGCTACGAACTATACAACTAAATCTTTTTATACGTTCTTAATTTTCTTTAGATTTCATACGAATTTTTAGTTCTTTTTACAAAACTTGAATTCAAAAGAATTCGGATCTTTCATTTAAATAAAGTCAATCGAATTTGAACTTCATCTAAAAAAATTTACTTTAAAATATTTGATTTTTTCGAAATAGGCGTTCTGGGTAAAAAATGAACTTTTTTAAAACACTAATTTTATTTTTCAGAATAGTTAATTTGAAAAAAAAATGAAATAATAAAAACATTGATTTATATTATAAGTATATTAATTTTACCATTTATTTTGATATTAAAATAAATTTAAGAAAATGAGTTGAGATATCAACAAAGGGAGTCAAGGAAATAGTTTCGAACTGATTCAAGAAGCCTGTTTAAAAACATAATTAATACCCCTTAATATTTTGGCATCAAATTGTTACACAAGTATCACTATGGTAAGACAAATCTTCCTCCATATCAATTAGCATGACTATTGGGTATAATATTCATCCTTTTCAAAACATATTTGTACTTCAATAATATTCAAATGTATCTTGCATCTTAGTGCTTACATTTAAATTTCATTATAGATTTACTCTTTTTCATCATTCTTTTCATCGATCCAGTGGCGAAACAAACATACATATAGTAGTTGATCCCTGAAATCTTATTTTATCTACTAATAATACATCTCCTTTCTCATATGACCCTTCTTGATTTTTTGGAGATTACTAATTTAATAATTTTACTTTTGATATAATACTCATTCCAGCTGATGGCTATAATGATAAAGTGATATCTACAAACAAGTCATAATAGTTATTGGTCTTTTAAGATAGTTCAATGCCTTTGAAATCTGAATACTAATATTTGAAATTTTCAACAAAAAAATAGAATATAAAGTTTTAAACAAAAAGGTCATAGATCATATTTCCTGTATCAAAAAATATTCATATATACTGAAAATAACTTTCATTTTTTTGAAAAATAAAAATCATGCAAGAAGAATTTTGATTAAAGGAAAAAAATCGTAAATTTAACCACTAGTGCAAGAAAATTCATCCATGTTACTGGAATAGTGAAATTAGTGAAACAATTAAAATTGGCTTGTTATTAAATCAATACAATTATCGCGTTGTAATACATCCAAGTCAAGCGAGAACATTTTGTTAAGTCTGAATGATTAACAATCCAATAAGTATTAAATAAAATTCAAGCATAATAACGTCCATATATATAAGTGCTATTAGTTGTTTGTGTTGGTGAAATAGTTTGCGAAATTTATGTGAGTTTTTATGTGTGATAAGAGGAGAGTAACAGAAGAAAATGGATATTGGTTTAGTTCTACAACATAGGAGTTTTAAACTTACATCTGTTTAAATACAAGTTTCCCAAGAGTACCCAATGTTTTCTCTTGGATTGAAGAGAAAGATCATGCATGATAACACACGCACGCACACCACTGTAATCATCCAATTGATCGTCCCATGCCAACTCGAGTTGAGTCGAGAATCATACAATTGTTACACTGGCAAGAATTTGGTCGTTCATGACCATTTTAGGCGAATAGACATGACTCTTTGTTAAATCCGAAGGCCTATAAATAGATCAGGCCTCTCTGTTTCGAAAATAAATAAAATTTCTGACTTTCTTCATTCTCTTACTTTCTAAATTTATGTTGTTTTCCAATTTATTCAAAGCTAAATGGAGTTTGCAAAATTATAGGTTAAATACCCGATACTATTGTAACTGTAGTACCACTCACCAAATAGTTTGGATTAACTTCAGTAGTGTAGCCACAATTGACCGAAGATATCTACTTCTCGAACTCCATTGTATCACTTGAGATGATTTGTCGTAACTCAAAGCACTCATTCGTTTAATAAAAAGGACGCAGAGTGCAAAAATATTTTAAGGAAATCGTCTTCGATGTGCTTTAGAATGAACTCCAATCATTTGGCTTCTACTGCTACTATCTCATCCAAGGAATCTAAAAAGGCCAATAGTTTATAGATAATATTTATCATTATATCAATGAACATGCTTCTATAGTAGGCATGAGTAATAAATGTTATATGTAACAACCCTGTATTTTCTGATTGTTGTAATTATATATTTTAATTATTTTAATTTAAATTCCTAGTTTAAAAACTTTATTTTATTTATTAAAATGAATATATTTTGTTAATTGAAATATAAATGTTGATTTTGATGTGGATTAGAATTTCAAACATGCATAGATTGAATATTTCCAAAAAATGTGAATTTTGGTCAATCTGGTCAAACTTTTACTTTTAAATTTAAATTTTAAAAGTTTGAAAATTTTAATTTTTTCTTTTATTATGAAAGTAAATAAAATTTCAAGAGCAATGCTTTTCGTTTCGTTGAAATCCGAATAATATTGTGGAAGTTATGCTTTTTACAAAATTGGGTGTAAATTGTTTTATCTAACAATATTGTTTATTTTAAATTAAATAAATATTTTTTTTACTTGTCATATCTTATTCTAAATTCTATTATATGTTATGTTACATATATTTTTACCTTTTAAATATTTTTAAAGTGATGTTTGAATTTTTCCAAAGCTCATTGAATTTATTTTCTATTTTTAAAGGTTAGTTTCCATTTTTCTGTTATTTTCTTTATTTAAATTATATTTAATTAAAATTTATTTATTCATTTTTATGTATGCATTTTATTTTTATGTTTTTATCTTTATTTATAAATATGTTTCATGTACATACAATTTTTCAAAAGTTCATTTCATTATCTTCAAATTTTCTAGCCTAGTTGACAATTTCTGCTACTTTCTTGATTTAATTATTTATAATTAATATTTATTTATTTATATTTTTGTTTATTTACTAAATTTTCGTATTTTTACCTAAATGTATATATATTTTTCAGTTATATAAAATTTAAAGACAAATAATGGATATATGAAGAGTTTGAAACCCTTTGTATGCTTAGTCTCTTTGTATTCTTGTCCTTTCATTTTCCAATCGCCTCTTCATTTCTTGCATAGCCGACCTTTTCTTTTTGCACTGCCTTGAGTTATGTTTCTCATTCATGTGAGAAACCCTTTTCTCCTCAAAAAGATCACGCCCATGAGAAAATTTTGAAGGAAATGGCCTCTCTCCTTCCTTCTTTTCCACTTTTCCCTTCTCATTTTCTACGTTTAGCCTTCCTCTTCCTCTTGCTTGCTCGGCCCCACTTCTCCTCCATCACCACAGACCATCACCCCTCCATCTAAAGCAGCAAAAAGTCCCCTCCCTCTGACCAAGACAGGCCATGACCTTCCACTTGAAGCCATCACAATTTTTTTCCAAAAAACTTCACTAAAATTGCCTTAGCCGACCAATACTTCAACACCACTTTCATAGTTTGCCTTTGGCCACCCCTTAGCCACCACCACCATCATCTACTTCACCTCTGGCCTCCGTTTTCACTACTGTCCAGATCAGACCTGACATGAAGAACCCATGGCCGGCCTATATGTGGTCATAGCCGAGCCAAAATGCACCAAAACTGCACTTATTTTGCCTTGTCCATCGATATTCTTCATGTTTCATCTACTACAACCTCATGTTGCCATGCATTCGTGTGCTAAACCTGACCCATATGATGCTAAGCTGAGCCCAAACACATCATTGGCTAAGCTCATGATCCACCTTGGTCGAGCATTCGAATGGTAAAGACAAGGTCTTGTCTTTATTGCCTTGTATTTCAACTTTTTCTAAATAATTTTGTGTTGAATATTCATATGTTATATTGTCTTGTTTTGGGTTGTTTACAAGATGACATATTGGCTTTCTCCACTCATTTGAATCACTAGTCGTGCTGTATCGTGCTTGTCGTGCCTTTGGAATCGTTTGTGTGTCCTAGTGGTCTTCAGCTTGAAAAGGTGAGTCTTTCTCACTCTGACATTTATACTTATGAAATAGTGAATTGATGACAAGTGTTTAGTAATATAAAATGTTATGCAAGTTAATGATGATCATATGATATGCTATGCCATGTTATTACCATGTTAAAACTGTTAATTATCACCTGACATGTGATATATGACATTATATTGTGACACTGACATTGTTTATATTGTTTATGCATATATTCACACTGCAAGTTCCCTGTTAGAATAAAATCACTATGGGTTGAAATGATACATACCCGAACGGACTTTAGAATAGGGAAAAATCGTTATGGGCTGAAATGATAGGCCTGAGCGATTTTTATTGTATTTTATTTGACTTGGGATTGCGGGTTTGAAATGATAGAACCCGGGTTTTTCTTTGTAAACTGCGGATTGAAATGATATATATCCGTATCACTTGACCTAGGTTAGAAAATTATATACAGACCCCATGGTATATTTTTAAATGATTTTTTTTTAAATATGTATTTTCAAAAGTATGAAATTTTGATTTAAAATATATATATTATGGTTTTAAGAAAGTTAAATATTAAATCTTGAAATTGTGAATTTAAGTGAATTCAAGTATGTAAATTTGGAGTAAATGCGACGTTTGACTTTAAATTTTATTTTAAGATGCAAATAAATAATGGAAATTAAATTTAAAGTTTTGAAATGATATTTGAAGTAAAATTTTAAGTTTATTTAATTTATAAATTAATAAACAGTTAATTTTGACTTAATAAATGAATGGAGTTTGCAAAATTGAATATTTGGTCTTAAAATTTTATTTTGTTAAATCATATGTTAAAATGATTTTTAATGTGAAATTTTGAAGTCTAAAAATATGATTTTTAAGTTGTAATAATAAAAATTTGGAGTTTTATTATTATTTTTGAAAAGCTAAAATGACCTGGAATTTTATAGCATTTTCAAAATGCTTTAGTCTTTTAACAGCATTTTTATGCTATTGTTTTGAATCTAACAATGTTTGAAATAACTAAATATCTATTACGACATTTTATTAATGTCGCTATTCTTGAAATAAACCATTTTGGAAAATATAAGCTACGATAGCACTTTATAAATGCTGTCTATGCTATAATTTGACAATGTTTTGAAATGTTATAGATTTTAACACTATTTGGGCTATATTTTAAAGTGTTATATAATTTAACTTTTGAAATGGATTATCTGTGAAATTTTAGAAGTTTTGAATATTTAAATTTGAATTTTTAAGGAATTTAAATTGAATTTGAATTTAAATAAAGTTTACTTGGTTATGTGTTAAACGGAATGAAATGTAATATAATAAATGAATTTTTTTTGAATGGAATTTTGGAATGTATTTTGGTAATGATGTTTGAAATAATAAATGAATGACATATTTTATTTTTAAATGATATTTGACTTTGAATATTTGGATTTGAATTCAAATAATGATTTGATTATGAAGTTTTGAAAGGATGTAATATTTTAATGATTTTGAAATGGCTTGGAAATGATTTGATCTTTATTTTAATAAAGAATGTGAATGTTGAATGATATTTGATTTTTCTTTATTTGATAAAGGAATATTTGAAGTTTATATTTGTATGAAAAGATATTTGGTTTAATTGTAATTTAAGTTTATTTTAAAAATATTGGATTTATGAAATGAATATTTCAAAACTACATAATAATGAAATTAGATTTGAGATATGAATATATGGAATTATAAAGTTTAGTTTTGAAATGTGGGATATTAAAGTTTGGAAACATATTAAAGTTGGATAGCTTATTTTGTAGATCAAATCTATATTTGAAATTTATAAGATTTGAAATGTTTTGTTAGAAAACTGAATTGAATTGAAATTGATGGTTTGATTTGAATTAAATTGGAAATTTGAAATTTTGAATTAAATTGGAAATAAATGTGTAAAATGTAAAGAAGTAAATGAATGTTTCATGATTTCAAACGTATGATTTCAGAATGTTATGATTTTCAAAGTGTAATTGTTTCAAGTATTTTTGGTTTCGAAAGAGTTATACTTTGAAAATATTATGATTTTGAAATGAATATATGTTTGAAATGTTTTTGGTTTTGAAGTATAAACTATTTTGATTGAATAAATAGTTTTGAAATAAAAATGGTTTTGGTTTCGAGGCGTAAACTATTTTGAAAGGAATATAGTTTTGAAATGAAATGATTTGATCCTTTTGAAATATAAACTATTTTGAAATGACCACGGCGTTATAATAACGTTTGGTTGTTAAAGAGACCGGGATCGAAAGTTGTCATACTCTCTGCCAACTCCGAAAACCACTTTAACAACCGTGTACGCGGTGGAGATTCCAGAATGAAGTAGGATGGTGGCGACGTTCTTGAGGTATATTACGTGGACCCAACTCTCGTGAGTTGGCATAAGGTGGCTAAAACAGGAGCGATCTCGGGCCAAAGGAGGTAGCACCTCTGGTCGGACACATTCCTTCGATACTATACTCTTACTGGTGATTGATTAGATGGCCATCCTCCGATTTTGATTGGGAGTGTGTTCCGAGGTGGGCGTATGTGGCTGCTGCGTTACCACCAGCCCGTGTGCGTAATTGGTATATCTACCCTGGCATTGCCTTGTGTGCCGTGTCACCTACCATACCGAGCCTTTACTACGAGTTTGTTTTTCTCCCGTAGCCCATGTGGTATCCTCTAACAGTCACCCGGAGTGGAGATGGTATGATATTGGATGGACTACTGGGACTATTATGTGTGAAGGGTGATATGGGTAGCCCGGAACGTTATTTAAAAGTATGTTTATTTTACTGTAGACATTATTATAGTAGCGCAATATTACTACATAGTAAATAGGTTAACGGATCCTTAAAGGATGGGCGATCCCAAGCATCCTTTAAGTTACTGATGCATTTTTGTTACTGTTCACTTGAGTTTATTTACAGTTCATAAGTATTTATGTCCTGACTCGAGTGTTTTGTATTTTTGCTTTACGCTCGAGTTAGATTGAGTGAGTTAGCATTCAAGGTTCACCTTCGGAGTTGGAGCTTTCCTTGAAGATCCAGCCATCTATTTTATTTTCTGTATCCAGTGATTTCAGTGATGTATTCTGATTTGTACCTGATGTATCTTGTTACTTTTTGTTGTATCATGTTTAACTCTGATGTATCTTATTTTTATATAGTAGCTTCATGAACTGCTATTTCCTTAAATTCCGCTGCATTAGTAAATACTCTGTGTCTGTGATCTGTGATTATGTATTTACTGTATATTCTGAGATTTGCCAAATTTTATTTACAACGCGGTATTTTGAGCAATTCAAGTCCGACATGTGCGGATGCGAATGGTTGAAAATATCGGGTTGTTACATTATACCCAATGTAAATGTTTCAAAATCCAAGTGGTATGAAAAAATCAAGAGGGCTCATATGAGAAAGAAGATTAACTATTAATAATTGAAATAAAATGTAAGGGGTTTAGGCTAACCCCTTTATGCATATTGTGGCTTCTCCCCTGAGCATCTCCATTTGTTCTCCATGGTACTTTGACATTGTGTTCTATTTTCAATCATTGCATATTATCGTGTAATTATTTTAGTGCTATAAAAGTTATAATTAGTTTTAACTATGTTACTAAACCTATTGCTCAAATAACATTATGAATTATCATGCATTGACGGTCAAATTTACCACTTAGTTTTTTTCCTCTAACTAAAGTTTTCTTGGAAAAATATGACCTATTAAAACTTGTTTTTAAGTATGTGTTTATTTATATTATCCAATCTAGAAAGTCCAACCTATAATATTATTTCCTTCTGAATATTGTTTTGTTTTGAAATTTTCAAATATAATTGTTCATATTTCAAAGAAAATAAACAACTTTAAAATACCACTTTATCTAATGTTATCATACCCATATTGGCTTTACTCCATTAAAGAACATTTTCTCACTTTCTTTTTACCAAATCCCAAGCTGGATCTTTGTGTCGCTCCTGCTTTTTTACTCTATGATATATATATATATATATAGACACACACACACACACATACACACATATATATACACACATATATACACACATATATATATACATACATATATATATATGACAAATACGTAGAAATATTATGATTTGCATATATTATCACATTTTCACATCACTAGAAAATAAATAATATAGCTACGTAGAGTTATTAATGATAAACCAACAATATGAAGCGGTGTTGTAGGTAACTGGTCAAAATATATAAGTCATCGGTATGTTGTCGAAAATTTTAGTGACGTATTGATAATTTCTTTCCACTATAACGTACCCCGACCTGAGTCCCTTTCCCATTTTAGTTTCCCCCAAATCAAAATTAAAATCCTCCTTCGTTCATCTCCACTTCCTTTGACCATAAACCCACCTCCATCTTCGTAATTTGCTTCATTTGACCACGAACCCCCCTCCAACACTGCTCTAGAGCCTTGTTGACACTTACTACTTTGGTCACTACAGCCTTTGACGAGCCCACCTTCACCGTTGACTCCTTCGTCGATGCTTACTCTGAAACCCTGGTTGACAATGCTTTCAAAGCCAGTGTCGATGCTTTCAAAGCCACTATTGATGCTTCCAAAGCCATTATTGATGCTTCATTCAACCGACAAACCAAACCCCAGTAATTTAGGTACGATATGCTGCCTTGATTTTTTTTATATCACTATTAATTTTCGCAATCTCAATTGTTTTGGCTATGGTTCTTTCACATTCATAATATTCATTTATGATTCGCTAGTTTTAGTTGATTATAATGGGCAAAAGCTTTGTTTAAATGGATTGGATATGATCAAAATATGTGTTGTCATAAATGGTTGATTACAAGTGTATGTGTATACGGAGGATTATGTTATACTCTGATTTTGTAGTTTTATTTCAATTGACGAGAACTTATAAATTTGTTGGCCCTATCTATGATTTTGTATATGACCATTAGAGTGATATTTGTTTTTACTAACATAGAAATCAATTTTCATCTAATGCAATATTCATTGGATTCGTCGTAGTATTTGACAAGTTATAAACAAAAAATATATACTTAAGTCATTAATCATTATTTTATCCCAAATTGTTCATCGAATTTTGATACCACTTCCTATGTTACCCACTTTGTATCTTTTTTTTTGCATATGATACGGAGAATAAGAGGAAGTGCAGTCATAATTTTGTGAATCATTCATGACAAAATATCAATTTACAAATTATGTATTTAATTTTATGTTTGTAATGGGTGGTAAGATGGCCGGCAGCAAGGTCTACTCTTGTCATTATCATTACTTAATTTTCAAATTCATGATATAATAATATAAGTTAACATAACAAATATTAATAATTAATAAATAGTAGTATATGATTTTATTAAGAGAAAATAATATTGTATGGGATTAATAATTAGATAAAAGTTAATGGTATTATCAATAATATAATAATTAATATGTTGTATAAATTAGTGATTAATAAATGGTAGTATGCAAAATTTGGTAAAAGAGAATTTTATATTTTGATATTAATAAAAAAAATTAACGGTATATGATATTAGTAATATTGTAACGTATAATAAAAAAACAAAAATTAATTGTATATGATATTGTTTATACCAAAAAGCGACACAAACACCTAAATAATGAGACTAGAGAATTAAGTAATGAAAGTAAATTAAAATGAGAAAAAAAACAAAACACACAAACTCTATAGTGTTTGTATAATCGTTGTGTATGTCCACTTAACTTTATTGCTGATTTGGCTGCTGTTTACAAATGGTATTCTTATGGATCAGTGATTATCCCTAAAACCACAAGAGATATATGTAAGTTCATCAACAAGTAAAAAATATCCCCAAAGAATTGCCCTACCTCTCCATTTGTGGCTGAATGTCGCCAAAATCATCTCCACCACTTTCACACTCATGTTTCCCACGTCTAGGAAAAGAAATGCTCGGATGATCATGGCTACATCATCCATTTCCAAGGATCAGTACCGATCCAAAATCAAGGATCGGTATGGATCTATAATAATGCTTCATGGATCTCCTCCATGGACTTGGATATGTGTGACTTGTTTGTATCTTTACATTGTCCACTTTGGTCTATGTGCTAGAAGCTTGGTTTTGGATTGTTTTCTTGGTTCGATGATGGAATGCAATTCTTGGCTCCATGCATATGCGGTGTTCGATGATATTTGTTTGGGAACAATCTATCAATGCTTCGAAAAAGGTCGTGAGCATCTTAGCTTTAAAGTTGAGGGGGTGTATGGTGATCTTACCAAGGTTCTGGGGATCGGTAGTGAACCCTGTTAAGGATCAGCACTGACCCACACTTTTTCGTGAGGTGTGCTCATGTGTTGTGCTTGTAGACATAGGAGGTATTTTCCTTCTTTTAGAAATTGATTGCCATGTTTTGGGCTTGTCCTCTTGATTGAACTAGCATTTAAATTTGCTAGTTATCACTCCGGGCTCTTTGCCTTGATAACCCTTAAATTTGACTAACCATATTCATCCACATGCGGCTTAGTCACAAGGCTGGATAACATTTGTCCCCAAAGTACATATTGTTTCCAAAAAGATGTGCTTTGAAATGAGATAAGCTGGGATTCTTGCGTAAGGTTTCAGTTCACACTTCGAATGGTTGTCATCTTTCCCTCTGACTACTTTATTGAAATGTAGCTTCTTTGACCATTTGTAGCAACAGTTTGTTTGGCTCATGCCTATTAACATCCAGTATTACAAAAAGTGAAGTGTGCTATAGTGGTTCGTTACCTTAAATTCAAAAGCTTCAGTAAACTTCCTTCTTGGATTCCATGGATTTGTATTTTTTGCCTTGTGATTCCAGTTGTCAAGTGGTGCACACATTTGTAAATTGGCTATTGTGCTTCATATAAGCATATATGCACATGCCTGTATACTTTCATAGCCATCACTACTTGAAAAGGCTGAAATACCGACAACAACCTGCGACGGCTTCCGATGGCCATTTTCTGACATGCCATCAACGGCCGTCAGAAGCCGTCGCAAATTCGCTAATTTCAGGTCTCAACCGAGACCTTTCTTCCTCATTCTTGCACATGAAAAAAAATTAAAACCTGTAAAACCCAATTTCTTGTTTCTAATCCTCAAATTCAAGTTTCCGAATCCTCCACGGCTGCCTAATCACACTCTATTGCTTCCAATCTCAGGTATAATCTCTTATTTTCGTGAAAAAACTAATTTTTTCCCTAAATTTAGATTTTCATATGTTGATAAGTTAGGGCTAATTAGTGATTTTAATTGTTTCTAATAGCCTAATAATGGTTTGTAGTATCTCATGGTATACTATTTCTTTAGTTAGCATGAAATTGTAAAGAGTAGGTATAATTTGTGATTTTGTGTGTATGTATTAACCATTATATATGTTTATTTCTATTATTCTTTTGTGTTAATTGGAATATTCTCCCTCTGTACTCAAACTAAAAGTCATAGAACTTGAAAACAATTTACTTATCGAAAAACAGAGATACATACTACTTCAGTCGGAGTTAGAATCGTCCATGTCCATTGCTTTTAAACATCTTGACTTGTACAAAAATGAATGCATGAGTCTCAAAAAGAATTTGACTGCATTGGAAAATGATAACAATATTGAAGCAACCTTATTCGATAAAATACGCGTAATAATGTGGTAAATTAATATTTTTTTTGAAATGTATAAAATTAGTGAATTTTCAACCGTTTACAAACAATAACATATTACATAATAAATATGAAGATAAACTATCAAACTTCCAATTTTTGTATAAACCACTTTTTATTACGTCCCTTAGAGAGTCTTTGGCCCCGTTCGACAAGTGTTGTACATGTTAGTTATATAAATATTCGGTTTTTGTCATAAAACGGACATTTATATTCATCTGGTACAATACTTACTAGATCTGTCCTTGTATTGGACAAGTTATAAACATAATAAACAATTACATTTCGTAGATTATTTCGTTTTAAATGGTTCACAAAATTTCGCCGTCGCTTTTCTTTTTTTGTTTCCTGAGTACACGCATTTGTGTACAATGCAGGAAACCAAGGGAAAGTGCTGCTAAAATTTTTTTGAACTGTTTAAACGAAATAATGTACGAAATGTAAGTGTTTACTGTGTTTGTAATGGGAAGTAGGATGACTGACCAGCAAAAAAGAAAACCATAAACCAACATTTCAATATTTTATTCTTAAGTGGGGTAAAATTGACACATATAAGTTTATGTATCAATACGTTGAAAAATAAAATATCAATTCGCAAAATGACCAATATTTATTTTTGAATTTGTGACATATTTTTTTAAATAGGAAAAATGATTGATTATTTTTTTGATCGACGGAGATGGTTGTATCAAAGAAAGGGATTGAGAAGCTCAATAAAAGAAGATTTTTATAATGGTATAAACTTATTTTTTGAATTTTCTTTAAGTAATAACAGAAACGATATAGAAATACATTGTCTGTGTAGGTGTAAACATTTGAAGTATTTATTACCCGATATTGTGAAAGTACATTTGTGAAAAAACGGTTTTATGCCGGAGTATTATGTTTGGGATCGTCATGGAGAAGTTGTAGTACATACTTCTATAGAGTCTGAATTAGAGATCGCTCGTAATGAAATTGTTATGACGATAGAAAATATGGTTGAAGATGCAACACGATCAATGTTTTCTATGATTGAAGTTGATGACAACAATGTAAATGTTGAAAATCCAAATATTGAAGTAATTTTTTTATGATTTATTGGATGCTGCTAAGAAACCTTTTTACAATTGCTGTAAAAGTGGCACTCAGCTATTAGTAAAAGTAGAATACATTACGATGAAGTCAAAATACAACATCACCGAAGCTGGATTTACAACTATCGTAAAAACTGCAAAACGACATATGCCTCCTGATAATTTAATGTGTGAAAACCACTATAAAGTTAAAAAACATACGTCGGCTTTTGTTTAACCTTATCAAAAAATAGATACACGTTTAAATGGATGCATGCTATTTTGGAAAGAGGACATCGTTCTTAGGAAGTGTAAAATATGTAACGAGGAAAGGTACAAACCAAGAAAAAAGAAGGGAAATGAAGTTCCATACAAATGTATGCATTATTTGTCCATCACTTCTAGGCTTCCAAGATTATATGTATCTTCTGTAACTGCACCTCATATAAGATGACATTGTGTGGGAACAGAGAAAGAAGGTACGTTGACACATCCAGCCGATGGAGATGCATGGAAGCATGGTAGCATTTCGACAAAACTTATCCCAATTTTGCAGCGGAGAGTCGTAATGTTTGACTTGGATTATGTACGGATGGTTTTTCACCATTTTCTCTATTTGGTGCTAAATATTCATCTTGGACCATTATCATCACACCTTAAAATTTAATTCCATGGACGTGTATGAAAATGCAATATATGTTTCATACTGTTGTTATTCCTAGCCTCAACGACCCGACACAAGGAATCAATGTTTATTTACAACCAATGATTGAGGAGTTAAAAATAATATGGAACGAAGGAGTAGAAACATATGACATTTCAAAGAGAGAAAAATTCGTATGTTTGCTTATTTGTTATAGATTATAAGTGATTTTTCTGCCTATGCGATGCTTTCAGGATGGGGTGCATCTGATCGTCTAGCTTGTCCTTATTGCATGGAAGAAACATAGACATTTTCTTTTCCGAATGGTAAGAAAATTTTATGATTTGACTTCCATTGATGTTTTCTCCATGTCAATCATCCCTTCATAGGAGATAGAAAAAACACTTTAGCTAATAGAGTAGAAACCAGACAACCACTAATGATATGGTCAAGCGAAGACATATACGAACTTGTAAGGGACTATCCAAGATACATGAAACTGAAATGAAAATAGAAATTGCTGGTAAATCGACTATTCATAATTGGTGCAAACAAAGTATATTTTAGGAGTTGCCTTATTGGAAAGATCTTCTGCTTCGTCATAATATTGATGTGATGCACAATGAGAAAAATGCATTTGATAATGTTTTTAACACAATTTTGAATGTCAAGGGGAAGACTAAGGACGATTTGAAATCAAGACGCGATATATAAGAATTATGCAAACGTTTTGAGCTTCATATGAAACCAAAACTGCAGTAAAAAACCCAAAGCATGTTATGAGTTAGATAATAATAAAGTTAAAGTTGTGTTAAAATGAGTGGAAGGATTAAGATTTTCTGATGGGATTTCATCAAATCTTCGTAGATGTGTTAACTTTAAAAATGGTAAGTTGAGTAGAATGAAAAGCCATGATTGTCACATAATGATGGAAAATCTATTACTCGTTGTATTCAAAGAACTATTGCCTTTAAAAGTTTTGAAGGTAATAACAGAACTTAGACTGTTTTACAAAGAGCTTTGTTCAACTACGCTATAAGTGCAATGCTTATGTAAACTTGAAGTAGATATTCCTATATTACTCTGCAAATTGAAAAAAAACATTTCCATCAGGTTTTTTTAATGTAATGGAACATTTACGTGTTCGTCTCCCTTCTGAAGCACGACTTCGAGGTCCTATGCAATATGGATGGATATATCCATTCGAGAGTCATGAAATATGTTACATGTTAATTTAATTACATTCAGAAGTTAAAGTTAATGTAAATTAATTTTTCATAGATACTTGAATCGTCTGAAGAAAAAAGAGAGGCAAAAGGTACGAGTTGAAGGTTCGATATGTAAATCTTACATCGAAGAAGAAGCTACATTCTTTTTCTCTGACTATTTTAGTGACCATGTGAACATATCATTTGAAAGTGTTCCACGTAATGATGAAGGGGACGAGCAAGAGTCCTCTCAAACAATATTATCTATTTTTAAACAACATGGTCGACCTTTTGGAAAATGTATAGAAGTATGGTTAGACGATAGAGATCTTCATGTAACGCACACTTATATTCTTATTAATTGTGCCGAGGTTGCACCATTTGTTAGGTAATATGAAATAATAATTTTTGATTTATTCATTTCAATAATGCATGCTTGTGTAGAATTTATTGCAATATTTTTTTCATATATGCAATATTTATGAAAGTGAACATCTATACGGAGATCTCAGTAAAAAAATTTCTGATTGGTTTTCAAATTACGTTTATGATTCGAGAAATTGCATGGTTGACGAAGGATTGAAACATCTTGCATTGGGACCAAAAAAATGTCAAAACATATCCATTATATTTCGTCAATGGATATAAATTTAACACCAAAGAATACGGTGCAGAAAAATTAACTAATAATACAGGTGTGTATTTGCTAAAGGTAGTGATAATCTAGAAAATTACATAAATTCTTTTTATGGCATTATAACTCAAATTTTGCAATCGACATATTTCTCCCGACCTACGGAGGATGTTTTTCTGTTTAGATGCAATTAGTTCAGCAATGTTTCTGGTTCTAGAATTAATATGCATAAGGATTATAATCTTATCGAAATAAAGCAGACATCGCATTATCACAAGTTTGATCCTTTTGTACTAGCCAAATAAGCATTGCAAGTTTATTATGCTCCATATCCATCTCTAAAAGAGATAAAGCAGATTGGTTAGAAGTTTTTAAACATTTGATGGGAAGAATATTCTAGACAAATAAGCTTATCATGCAGATCTTGAAAAAAGCAACTAAATAATAATAACAGATAATCGTACTGATTTTGGACCTCTGAAAGATGAATCAAACGTTTCGATAGAAGCATTTGAGAGTAGGGAGGAAAATAACGTAGAATATGAGACTGAATCTGAATCAGAAGATGATGAGGATTGATATAAATATTATGTTGAATTCTTATGTATTATGCAATTTATGTAATTGATGATATTTATTTTGCATGTTATGTAATTTATGTCATTTATGAAACCGAATCTTCTTATCATTAATTACGTCAATTATGTCATTACTATTTCTGTCATTTGTTTAGCAATTTATGTTAAAAATGCAATGTATTCTACTTATTTTCGAATATGAAACCCAATCTGAATCAGGTACATTTTGCACTTTATGTCATTACTATACAATATATTTCGTTATTATGCTATTGTTTTCTTTTAAAATGATGTGTCTTTGACAGGTATCATGTCATCCAGAAGGAAGAGCTCTTCCCATTCATCTAGAGGCGATGGCAGTGGCCCAACGCAGCAGCCACAGCGTCCCTCTGTGTATCTGGTACCTAGAGTAGAGGGGTAAGTATTAAATTTTTTTAGCATTTTAAATATTTTATGTACGATATAATAATTTGTATCATATTTAACACAGGGGGTTTGACCTACACCCGTTACATGTAGTTCTATTAGTTTCAAGAGATTCATACAAGAGTAGGATGACGGCTTGTTGGTCCAAGTGGGATAATATCCCTTTCCACATCATGGAGTGTATCTGGCAGGATTTTTTTGTAAGTATAATATTCAGTTTTCCATTCTTAATTTTTTATCACTTACTTATTGTTTACATTTTATTGTTTAGTTATTTGTCGTTTGTTTATCATGAAATGCAGGCCGCAGTCGACATACAATCAGATGACCTGCAGCTGATACGACACCACTAGATGAAGAAAATGAGGAAGAATTACCGGGATTCTATGTTGGCTGTGAAGCATAAAAAGAGAAGCCGAACTGGATGGGAGCGAGTGTGTGGAAAGGGTGGCTGGCGCATTGGGATAGTGACGAAGCAAGTATACTAAACTTTCATTATTTATTTGATTGATACGTAAATATCAAAAAATATTTAGTAAGTAAATAATGTATTGTTTATTTAAATGTATAGGTAGATTCGCAAAAAAACTCTACAAATGGGAACAAAAATCATGTCACTCATCGAGGAGGGTCCAAGTCGTTCCTACAATATCGTCAGGAGTTGGTAAACATATTAAATGCCAATTATAAATAGTTATTGTGCCGTATAATTTTGAATAACATTAATAGTGCATAATAACCAATCAGGAAGATGAGGCGTAGAGTCTCATATCGTACATCGATGTATTTACCTGTACTCTTGTTGTCAAGCATGTAAATCCAAACGAGACAGTTTTATATATATGACATGACGATAAATCGAGAAAGAACCATGTAAGCATATTTTATTTTATATATTATTACTAACTATTTTAATTATTAAAGTATAATGAATTAAGATATCATGCTATTAATTTTAACTGTATTTTTATTTGTTCATGCAGGTAATATTTGTGGCAGAAACTCTTGGAGGAACTGGTCGAGAGCAGCTGACTATGGACGAGGAGGATGTCATTATTGAGTCAGTCATGGATCCACCTTCACGGAACAGGTGTTACGGTTTTGGCAATCAAGTGGTAATGAATAATGTATTAAGATATAACAATTTAGTAATCTTTCAGTTCTAAAGAACTTCACATCGATTTAGTTTCAATAATAAGTTTATAGACATAACAATTAACATACTATGTTGTAGCTTTGATAGTAAGATTATAGTGATTGAACTTTTATTAAATTAAATAAGTATTGCAAGGTAGACAGAGGAAAGCCAGCCAAACCAAAACTCAGATCGATCTAGCAGAGATCGAAGAGTTGAGAGCTAGGGTGGCACAGCTTGAGGAGATGAACCATCGGCGGGCCATTGAGATGACACACTTGCTAGAGCAGCGCATTGCTGAGTACGTGCAGGAATATGGTGGCTGCTTTCTACCTTCAACTGGTTTCGGAGATTCTGAAGGTGATTGACAGGAGTGATAGGTATGTTTTTTATTTTGCGTCAATGTTTAGTATATTTTGATGATACATTGAGTTGGTGGAGTCAAATACTTTAAAGTGTTGTGTATATTATTTGATGATACATTTGGTGATGGTAATTTTAACATTTGGGAGTTGATTTTCTACAGTGTATGTTTTGTACAATGAGATGCATGTACATTATGTTAACGAAGTGTTGGTTTAATTTTACGCGAGTTATGCTTGGTTTATTTATGTAATTTGATTATATTTGTATGATTTGACATTATATTGAATATTAGAATTGGATATGTACTTGTGTGTGAATATATTATGTTTCTGGATTGTGTATAGTAGGTTAGAACGCAGCAAAAAATGCAAAAAAAAAAGCTTCAGAATTTTTGACGGCTGGCGACGGCCTGTAAGTCGAAATTTTCAAACGGCTTGCGACTACTTGCGATGGCCCTATTCCAACGGCTTCCGATGGCTAACGACAGTTTTGTGCACTTTCAAGATCGTCCACGTGTCTTCGACGGTCGTCTGAAGCCATCAGTCTGTCCATTGGTAGCCATCGGAAATATTATAATGGACGTTGTTGAAAGCCATCGGAAAAACTATGCAACGACGGGTATAGTTGCGACGGCTTTTTGCGTCGGTTTTCAATGGCTACCGACGGTCGCCTTCCATCGAAAACTGTATATTTTCTTGTAGTGCATGTGCATGAACACATACATGTTACATACATACATATATATATATATATGATTTTTTTAAAAGGTTTTGAGTTCGGTGCCGAATCCTGATCAGGGATTGGTACCGATCCCAACCTTCGATAATCTTGGCAACAAAGTTTCCTAGTTTTCTAGGTTCGTACTCGTATAACCACGAAACCCCAGCCTATCTTCCTTGCTTTTGATTTTCGACTTGCAAGAACTTGAGTTTGCCATTAAAGCTCCTCGTCTTTGATCAGAACCTTGCCTTGACTTCTCACCGCCTTTCAGCTTAGCCATCAAACCGCATCGACCTCATCAACACCGTGCCCTAAGTTTCCAGGGCTCGCCATTGGACTGTGTTTCAACACAAATCGAGGAATCACTCAATAGAATCTAACATTGCCATCTCCTTTTCATGATGTTAGTCTTCGACCACGCCTGACTTCGGGCGTTGATTGAGGTTTCGATGAGATCTTGCCTAACTCTGGGCAATGATTTTTTGCCTCGCCTTCCTTTACGGAGGTTTCGGTGGACCTCGCTTAGCTCCAAGCATTGGTATTTCATCTTGCCATCCTCTGGGCGAGGTGTTGGTGCTCTTCCAAACTCCGAGCATAAGCTGTTGGGGCAAACTGTCTCGTTCCACCCTGGAATGTTTATACTCCTGCCCCCAAGTCAAGGGTTGAAGGAGTTAATAGGAATCAGTTTTTGGATGCCTGGGACAGCCTTACTTCAAGGGCTCAATCATGGACCGTAAAATTTTGGTTGGCACTATCTTCGGGCAGCTGCACACTTGCATTATGTACATGCAGATTCATTCATGTTAACCATAATTCATAGTTTATGGTTAGACGGGGATAAAGTCATAGATTCAGGAAGTCATTTCATTTTATATTCATAAGATATGATAGATTTTATCTTGTTACATCAACATCAATCAAACATTTATAAAGTCAGATTTCAAGTGAAATAGCGTCGTGTCACCATTCCATGCCCGTGGGAGTCAAATCCCATCAATGGTTGCCAGCTTGAATTTTCTATCTCCAAGCTTGTGTTCTACTGCATATGGGCCTTCCCACCTCGGGCCCATATTCACGGGGCCTGAGGAGATTCGCTTGAGGATAAGGCCACTAATTTCAAAGTTCCGGCTTCTGAACTTGGTGTTGTAATATTGGATTACTCATTTCCATTGCATAACTCCTCTTAGTCAGCCTCATCACACTTCTCATCGATCATGTCGAGTGACTCCAGCAGAAGTTTCTCGTTTATTCTGGGTTTGTAAAGCGTCACTTAATGTGATAGTGCCTCAAGTTCGATTAGAATCATAGCCTCTGATCTATAGGCTAGGGCAAATGGATGCCGATTGCAAACTTATGGGTTGTGCTGTAAGCCTAAAGTGCTAATGATAGTTCATCGACCCACTTAGCCTTGGCCTTCCCCATTTACTTCTTAAGAATGGAATTAATTATTTTGTTTACAGCTTCTACTTTTCCATTCACTTGTAGGTATGCTACCACTACAATTCTCTTCTCAATGCGGTGTCTGCGGCAGTATTATGTGAACTCGGTGCTGGAATTGGGTTCCATCATCGGAAATAATTATTAGCAGGACCCACAATAAAGAAGATGTTTTTGATTACAAAGTTAATCACCTTCTTACTAGCGATTGTGGCTAGCGGTTCTGCTTTGGCTCACTTCATGAAATAGTTGACAACAATGATGTGATACTTTGCGCCACCTTTGGATATTGGTAGCACACCAGCGATATCAATTCACCATATAGCCAATGGCCAGGGAATGACCATCTATGTATTCTCCATCGGTAGGGCTTTAGGAATTAGGGTGAATCTTTGGCATTTGTCGCATCTTCTGGTGTAATCAGCTATGTCTCATTTGATGGTCGGCTAGACGTATCTATAGTAAAGAATCTTCTCCACCATGGTTTGCCCCCAGTGTGGCCACTGGAGGCCTCTTCATGCACTTGCATCAGGACCTCTTGGCTTCATCCTAAGTAACACACTGTAGCAAGGGGACCGAGAATCCTTTCCAATATAACACTCCTCATTGCATGACCAATCTCAAGGCTTTGGGAAAAAGTTGGCATCGCTCATTTTTTTCTATTATGAAGGAATTCCCTTTGCAAATAATTCTTGATTGAAGTCATCCACGACTCCTTTTCACTCCCTGCCTCCAAGATCTAATCGACATCCATTTGGTCGATGATCGAAGCTGATAGTACTACCACAAGAACCGAGCCCATGAGTTTCCAATCTCCTCAACTGGCCAACATAGCCAACAATCAGCCTTCGCATTCTTCTTTCTGAGAATATGTGTATCGCGTAATACTCGATATTGTTAAAGAACTCAAGGGCTCTGTTCAAATAAGGAGCCTGTCTCGCCTCTTTTGCTTGAAACTCTTTCATCACTTGGCACACTACCAGTGCGGAGTCACAAAAGATGTGCAAAGTTTTAACTCCCAACTCTTTCTCAATTTTCAGTCCTAGGATTAAAGATTCATACTCTACCTCGCTGTTCGTCATTGGAAAATCGTGTTTTAAAGGCGTAACATATCAAACATTCCTCGGGAGTCACCAACGTAACAATTGCCCTAGAGCAATGCTCATAGGATGCCCCATCAGTGACATCTTCCACCCGACATTCCGCTCTCTACTACTTTTCGGAGTATCATCTCGAGTAGTGTATTCGGCTATGAAATCTGCCAACACTTGGCGTTGGATTGCTCTTTAAGGATGATACGTGATATCATATTGGCTCAGCTCACTGTTCCATTTTATTAGCCTTCCAGAGGTCTCAAGTCCCTAAAAGGCCTATATCAAAGGCTGGTCAGTCAATACCATGATCAAATGAGCCTATATGTATGAGTGGAGTTTCCTCTAAGCCATTAAAAGGCAGAACGCTAGCTTCTCCATCTTTAGGTAGTTCCTCTCTGCCCCTAATAAAGGATTTAAGGACCAGTTCAAGAAATATGTAAGTATGGTTCAATTTATACCTATTTTGTCATAATAAATTGTCATATATAACTTAAAAATTAAATATATTGGTTATTGAGAATGAAGTTAAATGTGTTTGTTATTCAATATTTGCATTTGAACGAATGATAGGATACATGAAGTGTCCAGTTATGTATATAAATGGTTTAAAATTTCACATAGCTAAGTTTGGAGCAAATAAAACAACGTGCAACAGTGCATTCTGTGCCACAGGTGGCAACGTGAGTGATGATTTAGAATATTATATGATGTTTTATAGGAAAAAATTGAACTTACTTTCTCGATAGTAGAAGAGCTAAAAATATTTTTTCAATGCGACTGATTTGATGCAAGGAAGGATATAGGAATTCATTTTTTCACAAAGGCTACCAACTAATTAAAGTAAATCACAAAAGATGATATCAAGGTTACGATCCATTTTTGTTAGCGACATAAGCAACACATGTCTACAATGCACCTTATCCTGTTATGAACAACAGTAAAGCAGATTGGTGAGCTGTTGTCGAAATAAAATCAAGATGGTCATTTAACTTTCAAGATGGTCATTTAACTTGGACACAGTCATAATTGATGATTAATCATACCAACATGATCCTAAACCAAGCAAAGTAATGCACGTCACATAAAATGCAGGCGATATAAGACAACTTAATAACGAATTAATATGTGGAGTTGAATTAGATGAAGATGTTGACATAGATGATCAAGTTAATGACGAGTTAAATGAAGATGATACTGACTCCGAGGTTGAAGTCGAAATTGAAGAAGATGACTTTGAAGATGAAGAGAATTGTGCAAGTAATGACATTGATGACGAAAATATTGACTCATAATATGTATATTTGATTGTGGGACTAGATTTTAATGTTCTGTTTTTAGTATATATTTTGATGCTATCATGAATACAAATTTTAGTTTGGTCGGTTTAGTCAGTATGTATTTTTTCTTTGAAATCTTTTGGTATGATTGTATAACTATTCTTCATGATGAATTGTTTATTTCACTATTGCTTGAATATTCTTCATCATGAATTGCTTATTTTACTATTGCTTTTTTCCAGTTTACTTTGTTCCTAATTGAAAGCATATGCACACTTAAATATTTACTCTATTAAATAATGGCATGAATTATTGTTACTATTAAAAGGTTTGTAGCATTTATTTATTTACATATTAGGCATTTGATTTATGGAACCCAATTTTATTAGAATTTAATTGGTTGTGCTAAATTGATATCATATTAATGATATTATATTCTGAGTATGATTAGTAATTAACGATTGGTTGTTCTCCTTATGTTCTAGCTCTAAAATAAATTTAATATAAATTGTTATTTTAATTTAAAGTTTAGTAGTTTTATTTTATTGTATAGTTGAAACTTTAATACATATGAGTATCAACGTTGACAATAGACGCAAAAAAGTGGTGCCAAAATCCATCGCTCGACAGTATACAAACCCAAGCGACTCATTCCATCGGGCAATTTTTAGGCCAGGGAGGGTCTCAGTCACCTGTTGTAGGCGATGATCATCAGCACATGTTATCACCATTCATTCGCTCTGATCATATTGATGAGTGTGATGATGTAGGTCCATCTACACATGCATTTGTTATGGATTCTAGTACATCCGTCGGTTGACTTGGCATTATTCAGTGTACCAAAGGAGGGTAATTGATGAAATTACATTTATATTTGTTTCTAAATCATTATGTTATTATCTCAAATAACATAACATTTCTTATAAAATTTGTGTATATGTAGAGCTGAATTCAGTAGTGGGATCATGAGTGATAGCATTTGCGATTTGATTCTCGCCAAGGTGAATTAGTTTTGGCCTTGATTCTAAAAAATTCATCCAACGTCAAAGATGCAACGTTCAATGATTTTGTGGTAAAATAAATTTAATGCATACTTGATTTTTTATATAAATTTGTTATGTGGATAATATATATGTAAATACAAATATAGAGTAAATATCAATGGAAACATAACACATTTTAAGCGCATATCAGAAAAATCTAGGAGAAGAAAGTAAGTACGAAATACATAGAGATGGTGTATGGGATGAAGAAAAGCAAGAAGAATGTTAAAGTGCTTGCTTAAGATATTCATGACTAGCTTGAGTTGTATTGGGAGCAGCAAGATGTGAAGGCACATGCAAAAATAAATGTAGCAAATAGTGCACCTGACTAAAGATTACATTGCGATGGCTCGAGATCTTTTGCGTGCGATCGAAAGGATTTGGTTTGTGTGCATTTTCCATGTTAAAATTAATTTTTAAATCAAAATATAATAAATTGTTGTTGATGCATGTTTTTCTTTTTCTTTTTTTCTTTAGGCTATAGAGTATCGCAGAGACACAACCTTCTAGGAGGTGTATGTTCGGACTCATAAGTTCGAGTGGAGTGAGGTGTCATCTAAATGGGTTGATGCTGCTGCTATTAAGTTTACGGTAAGTCGTCTATGCAACTTGATTTAAAATATAATCAAATTTAATTTAGTTTTGTAATTATATAATTGAAATATTATAAATCAGCAAAAACATGCTGCTAGGATTCAAAAGTTAATGGAGCAGAGTATTACGATCACTTTTGAGATGAAAGATCAACTGTATCGTGATGTGGCTGATTAATTGAAAAGGAGGAGGGATTGCATTCCTAACGTTAGGAATATTCCTATGGTAAGTTATAATCCAAATTGAAATTCCTTTTTAAGAAACATTTATGTTATGTTGGTATCTAAAATCATTTAGTAGATCTCTACATTGATTCTTATTTATTTGTACGTGAATTGTAAATGTCATTTGTTAACCTGAGTTGTATTTAATATGGAAGAACATGTAAGAATCATTAGTATGATAAATGAATCATTTTTAGTATTTATGAATCAGTTTTACTTAATATTAAACGCATTTTAAGTTACCATAAATACTCACCCTTCTAATATTTGGTAAATCGGTAAATAGTTAAAACAAAGTTTGGTTTGTAAAATGATGCTCAATTTTTTTTAATATGATTGATTTACAGTGTCTATCCAACAAGAGAGGCACCTTCTACAATGCTATATAGACTCAGACACAGACCTAAGTACAAGCTCAGTTGAAGGAGATGTCAAGAAAGCAGGTCGAGCTGCTCAGGAAACATGAGGAGGAGATGCAGCATAAAGGGCGATGACGAGGAGGTATGAGGAAGAGATGATTGTGCAGAGGAAGCAAGTCGATGTCTTGTACGAATATTCAGTAGGCATTTTGAAAGCAATGCGCTACAGCAACCGCCACTACCACTGTCACAATTGTGAGTTATTTTGGTATATACATTATTGTGCATGTTTTATGTATTTATGATGTTTATTGTACGAACATGATGTGGTATGGATAAGTTGTTATATATGAGATTGTATAGACGTACATTTGATTTTGTGTTGTTTTTATGGAATATTAATGGCTTTGTTCTACCTTTTAATAATTTTTTGTTATTTTTTTAATTTTACATACATTTGGATTTGATTTTTTGTTGGTTTGATATTATATCTGTTTGTGTGGCATTGCAATGGTTGATTTTGTATTATGGATTGGGGAAAGAAAAGTAGCATAAATGCAATTAAATTGGTTTGGAAAAGTCGTCGGTAGAGCGTTGGTAATTTGTTGAAAACTCTAGAAACTGTATTTTTATATTGACTTCTATAAGTCATCGGCATGTCGTCGGTATGTGTCTCACGAATGTTGTTGGCCTTGATTATTCCAAATGGGTTGAGTATCTAATTATCGTCGACAAAGGGTTGCTGACGATTTTGTCGTTGGGAAACCACTGTAATTCTATTATTGAATACCATGACAAAAAGTCAGCTCAAGAAATCATCACTTCGGGGCCTAGGACGCAGCTATCTAAGTAAATTGGATTGAGTTTGCATAAGGCACACTTTTTTTTTACTGTTATTAACACTATCAAACCTTTGATTGATAAATAGAAATTTATACACTAATTCATATGCCTCCGAAACTCCAATCAAATTTTGAGTCAAAATAACCCCTTTCGTTTGTGGATGCAAACCAATCGTCTCATTGAGTTCTATATGTAAAAACAAGTCTATACCAACTATTACTCCAGGACTAGTTTATCAATTCCTCAAAATAACTAAAGAGAACCCTCTTTTACGTTCATGCTTGTGCATCCCAATATAACCGAAAAATCAAGTCTCTGTTTGGTTTGTCATTTTTGATTTTGTATTTTCATACAAAAAAATTATACAAGAACCATGTATTTTTGAAGAACAACTAATTTTCAAAACGAAGCTAACATATAAAATAGAAAATAAATTTATATTATTTTTCGTGTTTGGAGAAATAACAAAAGAATGTAAAACAATCAATCCCCTCCGTCGTCATTCCATCTACTCCGCCGTCTCTTCAACATCGTCGTGATGATCTAAAATTTTAAATTTAACGTCGTTATTCTTATGTTTTGTTATAAATGTTGAAAACGGAAAACACAAAACATTAAACGAAACCTAATAGTTCCGTGAACGAAGATATATGAATGTAAAACTAAACTGCACCGCAGACTGAAATAAAAAAAATTATAACAAAATCTTACCATGACAGCTAGAGGTGAGGCATACATGGCTACATTCAGGGAAGCAGATAACACTCCCATTACCATAATATGAAGTGATTTTTCGACCACCAAGTGCAGGAGAAGCACCACTCCTCCAAAAAATCCAACATCCAGTACCACTACCAAAATCAATGTTTTAACCTATTTTTAAAAATAAAAATACCAAAAAATTAATGATATGCACGTAAGAACAGAGTATAAAAGAAATGAAAAGTGTACCCTAGCGGACGATGGTGCGTATATCAAAAACAGGAAGACGTAAATAAACTCCATAACAACCCCAATTCCATTAACTGAGGAGACAAGATACTCTCCAGTCTTAATGAGATCGTAGTACACTGATAAGGAACAGCAAAGGAGCGTGACAACGTATGGAGCAGGCTCAAAGTCTTCAGTGGATCGACATTTAATTATCCTCCAAAATGTCAATCTGTTAAGCAAAATTAGATGATATAGCCGTTTGTGCATATGAGATATATATATAGTCAGAATATAACATTAAATAAATGCTTGCTTACATCGGAGAAAGGAATACAAGGACGGAGATCACGTTGCCTGAGATAAGGAGAAAACTCCATAAGTCGTATATTATTGCTTACATAGCTGAGAATTTTATACAGTCATGCATGTACCAATGATTCCGATGACAAAAAGCGATGTCTCCATGGATCTGAAAAAGGATGATAATCAGTTAACAAATGTACAGATTTCAATATGTAAGTAGCAACCTTTCTAATTTATACTAGCTATGTATGAAAGAGAGAATTAAAATGTTCAAAATTATGTGTGTTTTTCTATCATCAACAATTTAAATAACAATGAAAGAAGTAGGTTTGAAAAGCATCTCTGACGTTCGTGGAAAATGAGCGATTATATTGGTAAATATATGATTGTAGGTGAGGTAATTGGTTAGCTGCTGTACATATGTCTTTCTTGCAGTCTCACGCAACCAGAAAAATAATGTCAGATAGTACGCATGGACTTAAATTGTACCTATATTAAAATTAAGCATGCACAATGCTGAAAATATCGAATCCAATAAATCTTGCATGCTCAAGTTAACCGTTGATGAACCCCACTAGTGCCTTGGATCTTCTTTCTTCCAATATTGTATCAGCAAATGATGGATGATAATCACATACAACATTGCTGAAAGAAGTTGGTCAGGTTAGTCCGATTGATGAGTGAAATTTGATTTTTTTTTTTTTTTTTTTTTTTTTATCATTTTGAATCTTTGTTGGATTATGAAGTCTAAATGATTTTTAGGTCCAATTTAAAAAAATTCACATAAAATCTTATCTTATTTAATTTGTCTGTACAATGTTTAATTTATTCAAACTTAATTATAATATTGTGAGTAAATGTAAAATCAAATACATTTATACGTGTAAAGTGCACTACAACATATAATAACATACATGGTTAATGTGTGTTAAATTTTGGTGATACAAAATCACAACTAGAATGAAACAAATATGCAAAAAAGAAGAACGATAAAATTTTGTTTCTCCCAATTAGTAGGAATATTTGGTTATATTTACTTCTCTTTCTAATTAGCTAATCATTTTTTTTTGCCGTCTAATATTAACTAGTGCATTAAATAATTGATGTTATAAATAGAGTCTAGAAGAAAGAGTGTAAAATGTGTGAAAATCTATTTGTTTATTCTCTATTCTTCCAACTTTATTCTTCTCCTCCAACAATTTTAGCCAAAATCAAGATGCCCTTTCTCATTTTGGTCTATCATTCAATTTGTATTTTGTTTACTTCATCTTGCCATCTTGTTTGATTAATTCTAAACAAAATTTGGTGAATCAATAAAGATAGTGGTTGGATGGAATCTCTTATGTATTGTTTTTTGATTTCATGTCCGTTTATTTTCAATCCAAATTCATCTTTTGTGATTTGGATGATAAAAGATTTATTGGAAAAATCTTCCGCAAAAAAAGTTTTCACTACAGATTGGTATCAGAGTAGGATCATCGCAAAGCTTAGAGTAATTTTGGATTTGAAAAATTATTGAGATGTCGGATATGATTTCTTTTTCAAAGATGGTTATGTTGGCTGGAAAAAATTAGAGTATTTGAAAACCTAGGATGAAAGATGTTTTGTACCTCAATGATCTTCATGATTAGATCGATGGAGATGGAAAGAAGGCCTTTGATGTAGAGGAGGGAAAATAGAAGAAGATGGATAAGAAAGCAATTGCGTTGATTCATCGATATCTTGATGATTCTGTCTTCCATCACGTGTCTAGTTGTGAATCCGTGAAGACTTTGTAGGGGCAAGTTGGTATTTTGTATGAGTCGAATAGTGCTACAAATAAGGCTTTTCTTGTCCAAAAGTTGGTTCAATTGAGATTAAATGGAGGAAAGTCTGTTGCGGAGTATTTGGACGGATTTCAAAATGTAATAAATCAATTGACAAATATGAATGTCAAATTTGATGATGATTTATAGGCCCTTTTATTGATGAGTTCGCTTTCAGGAAGTTGGAAAACTTTGGTTGTTTCATTGAGTAATTCCAATGCTAACAGAACTATCTCATTGAAAACTTTCGAAATAGACTTTTGAATGAGAAGCTTAGAAGAAAAAGATCATGTATGAAGTTAGTTCAAGATGAGGCTATGGTAGCAAGGGGCTTGAAGAAGGACACAAGTCCTAGCTAATGATAAAGATGCATAAAAAATTATTGTTTACTATTATTGTCATAAGAAGTATCATATGTGCAATTGGTGTGAAGTGTATAAAAGGGATCAAAAGAAGGCTATACATAGTGACTGTGATAGTGATACACAGACTGGCATAGCTAAAGGTAGCGACAATGATACTTCTTATGATATCTTCATTAGTAAAGAGAAGCTTTGGAAGATGGATTCGGGAGCCAATTTTCACATTTTTAGAGATGTGAACTGTTTTCTTCTTATGAGAAGAGCGTCGGCATGTTTAGGAAAATCAATGGAGAAGAGCTATAAATTTATGATATTGGATCTATCCGGTTTTTATGCATGATGGTGTGGTTAGATAAGTCGCTAGAGTGAGACATGTACTTACTTGTTCGCATAATCTTATTTCTCTCAGTTAGTTGGATCACCGTGCTTGCACCTATGAGACTCGAGGTGGAGTTTTGAGGGTGAAGAATGGTGGCTTTGTAGGGATGAGAGGAATATTGGAAGAAGGAAAACTTTATAGTTGGGTTGATCATGTAGTCGACTATGGGAAGCGAGTGACGGTTGGAGAGCCTAGTCCATAGTCAGGTGGAGAGTTTAATGTATTCACTGCTAATGATGATCATGTTGGGGATCATATTTTAGACAAGGTTCTTTATGTTGATGATGCTCGAGGGATTGACAGTGGTCATGTTATGAGCTCAGATCGTGTGGTAGATAAATGTCAAGTTGTAAAATCCGCAAAGGCTGTATTTAGGTCTTTGTAGTATTGCATATGCTTTTGAGACCGATGGGGTAGTGCACCTCATGGTAGAAGATGCATCACTTGTAGGCAGTGGTAGAGGTTTGTAATTTGGTATGATTAAGATAAAGGGAGTTGTGATAGATATAGAGATGAAATGCTCGATATGTTGGAGATATGTGATTTTGCATCAATGTAGAGTACTAAATTTTGGTGATACAAAATCACAACCAGAAGGAAACAAATATGCAAAAAGGAAGAAAGAGAAAATTTTGTTTCCCCTAATTAATAGGCATATTTGGTTATATTTATTTATCTCTCTAATTATCTAACCAAATTATTTTTTGCTATCTAATATTAACTTGGACATTAAGTAATTGATGTTATAAATATAGCCTAGAAGAGAGAGTGTAAAATGTGTGAAAATACGTTTGCTAATTCTCCCTTCTTTAATCTTTGTTCTTCTCCTCCAACAATTTTAACCATAGAGATCAAGACTCCCTTTCTCAATTTGGTTATTGGTTCAATTTGTATTTTATTTACTTTTATTTTGTTCGATTAATAGAAGAAAAAATTGGTGAATCAATGAAGAGGTTTGGGTGGAATCTCTTGTATATTATTTTTTGATTTCATGTCCGTTTATTTTCTACCCAAATTTATCTTTTTGTGATTTAGATGATAAAAGATCTACTGGTAAAACCTTCCGCAAAGCAAAGTTTTCACTACAATGTGTATGTTTATAAGTGCTAGAATTTACACTGTAACAAACATATTTTTCCTTTTATAAACACATTGGGTGTCCAAAATATTGATTTAAAATTATATATAAATATAGTAATTTTTTGAAATTTTTTAAAAATGCAATCAAACTATTTTGACCAAGTCAATAATTTTAAAATCTAAGACCTTTTCAAAATAACCAATTGTTTACTTAATATAACAATTCAAAAACATATCTGAATCAACAAGTTTAAAATAAAATATCTACTATATAATATACTATAGTTCAAATAAAATTATTATAATACTTTAAATGATGTAAAATTTATGAAAATAAACCTTCTTCTTCTTATAACAAGAGTCATTACAAGAAAACGACCATATTACAGCTATTTATATACAACGTTCAAAAAATGTCAGTTGTAGTATAGAACTTTTAACTACTGTTTTTCTTGGTAGTTGTAATAAACTTATTTTTAACAAATATTTCTTTTTACAAGTTGTAATATAAGCCAATTAATTTTGATCGTTGTAAATGTTTATTTATAACAATACTTATTTGTAATTGTCTTAATTTATAAGTTGTAACTGATTGTGTAAATAATATGTGCAACTAGCCGTTATAAATAATTAATAATAAATATTGAATAATTACTAACAAGTAATTGATAATTAAAATTACTATTAAATAATTAATAAGTAATAATTAGAAATTAATAATTGATAATTAAGACTAATATATACTATTTAATAATTAACTTTTTATAATTATGATTAATAAATAATCTTTAATAATTAAGAAGTAATATTTATTATTTTGTATTTACTATTCAATAATTATATCTGATAATTATATTCTGTTTTTAATAATTATTAAATATTAAAAAGTTAGAAAATTTGAAAACGTTAAAAAATTTCAAAATTTCCACAAATAGTAATAAATATTTGCAAGTGACCATTATGAGTAATTAATAATAAATATTAATAATTAATATTAATAAATAATTAATAATTAATAGTAATAATTAATAGTTAATAATTAATAATTACTATTAAATAATTAAGAAGTAAAACTTAAAAATTGATAACTAACATTGATATTTAATATTTACAATTTAATAATTAATGATTAATAAATAATCTTTAACAATTAAGAAGTAATATTTATTATTCTGTATTTAATACTCAATAGTTATATTTGATAACTCTATTTAGTATTTAATAATTGTAAAATATTTAAAAATTTAGAAAATTCGAAAGGGTTAAAAGAATATCCAAATTTGAGAAATGTTAACATTACATTGTAAATTATTGCATATATATGTATCTAGAGATTTTCTTTTGTAGTTAGAAAGTTGGGTAGATTCCTAGTAAATATGGAATGCTAGGGAAGAGTTCCTAAGTTAAGGTATCAAGTAGAGTCTGATATAGAGAAGAAATAAAAAAGAGTGAGAATGGAATCAAAACAAGACGAAACGCCTGATTGTGCCACTAGGCTGTCTCCGGACGAGGATCCGGTACTAAAACTTGGTTGGGTCTAAGATCTTGTTTCGACAAGAAATGTACCAAGGGCAAGAGATACCCCACAAAGAGAAGATTCTAAAGCATAATCAAAGTGACGACGTAAGAAATAAAATCGAAAAGAGTAAAGTTCCTTTATACAATTTGTCCAAGAAGATGATACAAGGTACAACTTTCAAAGTTCATCTACCTTGTCATCATAAGATTGGCAAAGAGAAGCGTAGTCTCACTGACCTTTTGAGTGGCTCAAGCAAGGTACTTCCTAAGGAACATCCACTTAAGACTAGTAAAGAGAAAGATGGAAAATAAAGAAGAACTTGTAACATCCAGCCTTTTCGTATGATTTAAATCGACGATAAACCACACACGTCAGACTTAAACCATACAGAATGACGGATTGTTATGGGGTAAATAAGAAAAAGCAGAGAAAGGAAAAAAAATAGAATCTTGCAACGGAATGATAAAATATAATAATCAAATATACAGTTCATGAAGCTGTTTTACAAAATATTTGATTATACTCATACAACACATATCAGAATTACACATACCAGAGAATATTAATAATAATGCAGCGGAACAATGTGATGCAATGGAATAAAATAAGTAATAGTACACAAATCTTCATCTTCGTCCTCCAAAGATAAAGTCTTCGAAATCCTGAAATGCTCAGGCTGACCCGAGCGAATTGAAAAGACAAAGCACTCGAGTCAGAACTAAAAGATCTTATGTAAGTTAAATCAATAGAAATAAATATGAGTGCAGTAACTTAAAAGATGCTCGGGATTCACATCTCCTAAGGATCCGTTAAACTATTTACTATATAGTAATATTTCGCTATTATAATAGTGTCTATAGTAAAATAAACATACTTTAAAATAGCGTTAAGGAGTGACCCAATATTCCCCTTAATACAGTACCGTAATCTCCCCCGTACTGGACATCGTCAAACGGCACTCCATAGGTATGGTACAAAATAAAATCGTATAAGGCGTGCTAGGGTAGGTGACACGGCACAACTAGACAATGCCGGGGTAGATATACCAATTGCTATCCGGACTGGTGGTAACGCATAGCCGCAGCTACCGCCCACCTCGAGCCACACCCCCAAATAAAAAAAAGTGGCCACCAAATCAATCCAAAAGTCAAAGTATAATATCGAAGGGATGTGTCCGATCAAAGGTGCTACATCATTGGCCCGAGAATCTCTCCTATTTTTAGCTACCTTATACCAACTCAAGGAAGTCGGGTCCACGTATTTACCTCAAAGGAAACGCCACCACCATCCTACTTCATTCTGGAATCTCCACCGCGTACATGGTTGTTAAAGTGGTTTTCGGAGTTGGCAGAGAGTATGACAACTTTCGATCCCGGTCTCTTCAACAACCAAACGTTATTATAACACCGCGGTCATTTCAAAATAATTTATACTTCAAACCAGAATATAATATCCACTTCAAACCATATAATTACGATATCATTTTCCCTTTTAAAACCAAATCAATATGATATCATTTTTATTTCAAATATATCCTTTTCCAAAATCATAGCACTTTCAAATCTATATACCTTGAAACCCATAGCTTTGAAACATAACTTCCCATACTTAAATGGTTTAAATATTAAATTACTTTATAAAATAAAATAACTTCTTCAATATGACAAATAAATTCCGAATACCGATTTGAACCTCCAAATAAACCATTTCAAATTCAATATATTTCGAAGCTTAAATATTTAATATTTCAAAACTAAATTTTAAAATTCATATATATATATATACCAATTTCACTTTTTCTATTATTTAGTTTTGAAATATTTGCTTGCTAAATCCAATATCCTTTAAATAAAACTTTGATTTTCAATAACGAAATATTCCTCAGTTTATCCACTCAAATCACCTTAAACCCGAATTAAGTTATAAAACCATATTCTTTAAAATCTCAATTTCAATAAGTTCCAAAAGGATTCTTATCAAATATAATTCTTTAATTAAATAAAATCTCCAATCGATTTCAAACTATCTTCTCAGCCTTGATTTATAAAAATCAATATAAACTCTACACAAAAATATACTTTAAGTAAATACTTAACCATATTATATTTTAATAAGACCCAACTTTATTATTTAACTTATTTATACTTTAAACAAAACTAATTCATAGCTTAAACCCAAGAATTTAACTATATATAAAATACATTTATACAATATCTAAAGGGGCATTTCACCAGAAGAACAAACTTTGCAGTCCAATTAGTTTCTAGGACACACATTTAAAGAAATTACTTTCAAGGCCAAAGTCAACAGAATAGTTACTTTCAAGGACGAAGTCGGCAGTCCAATTACTTTCAAGGACATAATTTTATAGGTTTTTAGGCCCTAGAAACTAATTATTTTGTGTTTTGTTTCTAAAAATAATTATTTCAGTTGTGTGTCCTAGAAACTAATTCCACTTGCTAAAGAGGCCCTTGTGGCTAATTTCCAAATATCCAAATCCATACCATAAAACCGTATATTTCTTTACAAACCATAGAAGATCATTTCAAAATATTTTTATATATAGACCGCGGTGCCTGTATATAATTTTCTATCCTATGGTCAAGTGATACGGATATTTATCATTTGAATCCGTAATTTAAAATAAAATTACGGCTGTATATCATTTTAAACCGCAATCCCAAATAAAATAAAGTGCATAACAACTTGCAGTTTTAAATAATATATAATACAACATCCATTCATCCATCAACAAATCACACATCCATCACAATCATCATCCAAAACAATCAATCAATACCAATAGATAACTGATAATATATATAACAGGTATTTAACTGGCAGTTACATTCAATAATAAAATTAAATAAAGATTTAATTTAAATAAATGCAATAACTAAGATGATGATTAAAAATATACGAAAAGTCATAAATAAATGCATAATCACAACAAAATTAAATTTAACAAACATAAGAAATTTTAAAAGTTGTGAGTGGGTTAAAACACTCACCTTTTGAATTTAAATTGAATTTAAATCCAATTTAAGCCTAAAAATTTGACAGTCTCGGAATCCGTCTAAACTAGCTCCAAAATGTCTGCAATTCCAATACGAACCTAGCGGAGAAAACCGCACGTAAATTCGAGTTCGTTTGCAAAAGTTATACACAATTGAAGTTAGACGATTTTAATTTGAAAATAAATAAAATAAAGCAGAACAAAAACACGTTACCCCTCCATGTCAACACACGCACGATGCTACTGTTCAAACCCTAAAACACACGTTCGAACAAATGCAGCCGCCACCTTCCAATCAAAATCGCCGCCGCGCCCTTCACCTCTGGCCACATCAGACATCACCGTCCCCCTCCTCTTCCACGGCCGACCCTACTGCCCAAGCCGCGACAAATCCGATCGCGCCACGTGGCCTGGCCTCGTCCCTCATTCGCGATGAACTGCAAAAAATCCAGCAAATTCGATCGACTCTGGGACAAACCAACCGCATGGATATGCTCCACTCGACCTCCTCTACACTCTGCAACTTCCCGATCGACGAATCGTGGAAGATCCACCGTTAAGAACGATAACCCAATATGAATGGCCACAGTTCAATCTCAATTTTTGGCCAAACGATGATTCAAAACCAAAAAAAATGCAGATCTGAGATGCGTACATCGAGAGCTTTGATATATAATTTTTCTGAATTTTTTTGAGGAGTTTGAAATTTCACTTTGATTTTGAATTGCAGTTGGAATTAGGTGTTTGTCTGTCATTGAACTGAGGAGGTGACAGAAGTGGTATGCACATACAAATGAGAATAAGGGAAATTATAGTTTATAATAGAGTATTTATAGACAAGGTTGAAAAAGAATAGATGGACCCGATTTATAAACGCGTTGAACGATGAATGGCCCGAAAAGCCCGTTCTGACTCCGGAATGAAATTGGATCAATCCATATATCAAAATAGATGTTTTAAAATATTTTAAACGCGATGGAAAAAGCTTCAAATCCAATTTCCATCGTATGAAGAAGTTATGACAAAATCAAATTATTTCAAATTGATTTCAAATTCATTTATTTCAAGGCGTTTCGAGTCCATACGATCCAACGACAAGCCCGATCGCTACGAAACTTAAAATCCTACCATAATTCACCGTTACGGATCCGTTGAAACTGGTTCGTCGAAATCCGAGTCAGTGGCCAAAATGGCTATTTTTATATTAAATAAATAAATAAATAAATTAGCGAATTAAATCAAATTTCACATTTCAGTTCTTTAATTGAAAATTTTCATCCTTTTTGATTTCTCAATCATTTACAATGGTTTTAACAAATTTAAATGTCAACTTTAGAGATGATTAATTTATAAATTTCAATATTAACCTCAATTTCGTTAAATTCAAAAATTATAAATTTAATTTCCAAAAATTCTATTAAAATTATTTTTCATTCTACTATTTAATTCACTATTGTCAACGGATGAGATAAATATTGGATTCAAAATCCTTTACGTTAATATTATCATATACCATCTTTATTTCAATTAGCGTAATAAATTAAATTTCATTTAGATTAAATTCATTTATTAAAATTTGAGTTCCAATTAATTATAATAAATTCCAAATAACTTTGATTTGATTAGTTTCAATCTTTATACTAAGTCCATTATCACTTTATACCTAGTACCTATTATTACCTTCATTTGCTTGACACTTAAATGAACTTGATTCCAATAAATTCATTGACCAATTAGTTAGGTAATTATTAATAATTGTTATCGTAACCTTAAAATTACACTTAAGTTTATGTTATATTCAACCAATCATCATAACACTGAATAAAATTTACGTTATTCCCAATTATTTTCTTAATTTACATTAACGTAACGTTAAATTCAGATTTATTTCAATTGGTTACCCGTTTTAATTTAATAGAGTAGATAAATGGTTAACTTAAAACAACCGTTATCATAAATTTTAATTACGCATATGAATCCACTATTCAAAAAAAATGTTACAATTCTTATATAATATTGATTTTATTCAATTTATTACGTATTACTTCCTTAGTTAATAACCTTTGAATTCACTCCCCAATTTACTAATTTCCATCAATTATAACTTACTAATTTAAATAAGTTCATTTATTGTCAATTGCCATCCCAAATAAATCCATTCATTTGAATTTTCCTTATTATGAATCAATTATAAACTTACCATCTTAAGGTTGATGTCAACATGGGTACTTATCTATTACACTAATCTACGCCTATTACATCTTACATTTGCATAAATGCTACATTAATATATTCAAAATTTTAACTCCTTTGTTATTAACCATCCTATATCCCGTTATTATATCTTTGCCAATTCTATACATTAATTACGATTAAATATTCTAAATAAATTTATTCACTTGGTTTCATGCTTTTTATTACATCAATTACTGCCTTATAAATAAATTTCTGTATCTATTCAATTCACATTTTCGTTATTATACTGACTATCATTAAAGTAACTTTTATTTTAAATTGGTAAACCACTAGTAATGACCACCATTTGTCACCATTTTCCCTTTATAATACATGTATGTTTTTTCTTCACAAATGATTTCCATCCATTACACTATTTCATCATTAATCCAATAATTTCATTTGTTTTCTCATATTCCATTTATAACCAAGTCATAACATTTAATTATTTTATTTAATTGGAATTTCATTCAAGTCATTAATTATTAACTTTAATTAATCTTGTTACGTTTCCTCTAAGTTAATTTTCATTACATTATCACAAATTTTATTAATAATTCACCAATTTTTATTTTCTTCAATATTAAATTTCAAAAAATCTCAATAAATTAACAATTTTAATTATTGAAAATTTACGGGTTGTTACAAAACTCCACACCGGCTACTCTAGCTTGAAATATTATGTAACAATTGCATCGTATAAGGTCAAATGGTAATTCAAACATTATAAGGTCATCAAGAAAGTTTCATTCGAAAAAACGTACAAGCCAAAAGTTATAGAAATTATATTATTACAAGGATAAGCTATGGTATGTTTTCTTCATCAAGCGTATTATAAGGAGTGTCTTCTTGTACCTCCTCATCAGTGGAAGCAGCTTCCTTCTCCTCCTCTACCAAGTGCTTGGCTTCGTCCACCATAATGGCCTTGATCCCTTTTTCCTTTTTATGTTCCTCGTACCTTTTAGCAAAGTTGGCTTATACCGTGGCATCATTTTTCCCAAGATCGGCTAGAGAAAAAGGTATGTTTTGGTCTCAGAGGTGACCATATGCATCTAACAAGACTTGGAAGGCTTGTCTACTGCCTTCCTTCTCATGCTCTTCTTTAGCAATACAACGTTTTTTATCAACCACTCCAGCTTCGATTTTCTCCAGCCTCTCATCCCTTTCCTTTAAGGCTTTCCCAGGAGTCTCGATCTTACGATCCATCTCTCCAGTAATCCTACCTGATTCCTCTACTTGAGCATTCACCTCATGAGCTTTAGCTTTGAATTTTGCGAATTCCTTATTCATTGCTTCGGCAATGGCCATAGTCTCCTCCATTTTCAGCCATCTATGTTGAAGGGTAGAGATTTTCGCTATAGTCTAAAAAAGGCGAGAGAGTAAGAACTAATGTTGGAATCATAAACCTACGTAAAAAAAATTCATTCCTACCTTGTTGGTCTCCCGGAGGCTATACTCAATTGCTCTTCGAATTCTTGGGGCAGAGGTTTGAGGTTTAGCATATGCTTTGGTAATGGCGTAGAAAAGGTCACCCTCAAAGGTAGCTCTTGTGATTTATATCGCTTGCTTGTTTTTCTCGGCAAGCAGACCCGAATCTTTTTCCTTGGAACTTTCGACTTTGGAGGATTTGAAGACCTTTTGCTTCTTCAAGCCAAGGGTATCTTTATCAAGAAGCAATAACTTGGACCTTTTCTTAACACCCTTTCCCTAATCTAGGGAGCCGGACTTCTTGTAAGAAGAAGGCACTGCAACAAGGAGAAAGGGATAAGTCTAAAATCAAAATCATGACTAGGCTGTGATAGGAGCATAAAATAAGCTAGTCTAATGGTAAATGGGTGAAACCTTCGGTCTCGCTTTCTCCACAATTGGATTTTTTTTCTTCTCCTCTATCAAAAACTACGGCAAAAGCTTTCTCGTACTTCCTAGAGGGCTTAAGTTTGGCAAATTTAGTGGAAGAAAGTAGCAGACCTTGAGCTTTCAGTTTGTTTTCGGTAAAAATCTAGTGTCGGTATCGCTATAAAGATGTAGTTTTCATAACTTCCTTATACCCATCTTTAAATTAATTTGTGACAGCCATGTTACCGGTCTTCACGGGTCTCACTATTTGTGATTTAACAAAATAAGGAAGCACGACCTGGAATACGGATAAGATTAAAAGAAAGCAAAATATCCAAGGACATACCAGCATTATTGAAAGATGTGACTACTCGATCGGAAGGGGCCTTAATAAAGAACCACTGACATGGCGTTATTTTACTAAATAGATCCATTAAAGGAGATGGTCTTAGGAATTTGAGGAAGTACATAGGAAATTTCTTGATGGACATAGACTCTGGCATGTTGAATATGTAATTGATATCGGTAATGAATATATACCGATAACCTTTTTTGGAGTATAGAATCGTCATAGCAGATAAAATTGAGTACGAAGTAGCCAAGAGTTGAAAGAGATTAATTTTATAAAGTTCCAAGACCTCAACAAATAGAGGGGCTTGAGACAAAATGATTCTATGTTCTAAATGTTTTATGGATCGTATAAAATACCCTGTTAGAGGGTTACTAAAACGTATCCTAAAGCTAGGAGAGATTGTTTCGACTCCCATGATCTCGTAAGAAGACAATATTTCATTGAGATCTTGCCGAGTTTGATAGGGGCATCCATTTCCAACCTAAGGAAAGGAGGGAGGGTATTTAATTATTAAAATGAAAAGTCGACATTATCCCCAAAACAAGGATTAACCATGTTAAAGCCAACGAGAACCCAAATCTAATTCTTGGTTAAGCAATAAAAGGAAGAATATCGACGATGATATTGGCAGTCTTAATAAGAATAATAAAGCTAAAAAGAACTTACTAGCACAAGAGTGGATATCAAAGAAAAAATCGAAGAAAGCTTGAATATATCGATGGCGGTTTTTAATTTGAACGGGAAAAAAGAGGAAAGAAAGAGGGAAGATTGTTTATATTAAGAAAGAACGACATAGATTGAAGAGAGAGAAGTTTTTCACCGTAGATCATGTTTGATAGCTATCCATAAGAGGAATATCGAGAGATTTCCTCATCAAACTCCAAATCATCCTTGCATAAGAAAAGAGGGATGCTTTTTAAAGATAACCAATCAATTACTGATACTTAGACTCACATTTAATGCAAGATCAGAATACATACTTTCAAAAGTCCAATCCCATATGGCACTTACAAATTCCATGTTGCAGGTACCATCTTGACCTCATGGTCTGAAATTAGATTTCGCCCCTCGAGCTCAAACAATTTCGCTTATCACTTAGCTTAGATTGCTTTAAGTGACGAGCATGATTTCAAAAGTTTTGACTTTACGGTCTCAAATCAGATTTCACCTCATGACGCTCAAACAATTTTGCTTATCGCTTAGCCTAGGTATTTGACGTCACGGTCTCAAATTAGGTTTCGCCTCACGGCGCTCAAACAATTTTTCTTATCACTTAGCTTAGATGGCTTCAAGACACAAACGCAATTTCAAAACTCTTGACCTCACGATCTCAAATTAGATTTCTCCTAATGACGCTCAAACAATTTCGCTTATCGCTTATCCTAGATGGCTTCAAATGACGAGCATAATTTCAAAAGTTTTGACCTCACGGTATCAAATTAGATTTCACCTCTTGACGCTCAAAAAATTTCTCTTATCACTTAGCCTAGATGGCTTCATGTGACGAGCATGATTTCAAAAGTTTTGACCTCAAAGTCTAAAATTAGATTTTACTTCTCGGTGCTCAAAATTTTTTGCTTATCACTTAGCCTAGATGGCTTCAAGTGATGAGCATGATTTTAAAGTTCAAATTAGATTTCCTCTCTTAACGTTCAAACAATTTCACCTATCACTTATCCTAGACGGCATCAAGCGACGAGCGTGATTTTAAAAGTTTTGACCTCACGGTCTCAATTAAGATTTCGCCTCACGACACTCAAATAATTTCGCTTATCATTTTTCATAGATGGCCTCGAGTGACGAGCACAATTTCAAAAGTTCTAACCTCATGGTGTCAAATTAGATTTCATCTCTTGGCACTTAAACAATTTCGCTTACTACCTAGACTAGATGGCTTAAAGTGGCAAGCACAATTTCAGTAGTTTCGACCCCATGGTCCAAACTAAATATTCACCTTTCGGCTTTGAAAACCTTTAAATATTCATCACTTGACCTAAGTGACTAGCTTAGTCTTCGTCTATGGGCATCAAATTTAGTCCGATCTTAAGCAAGATGATTTATTTTTCCAACTCAAGTTAAAGATTTGTTCTCTCACTATCCAAGTTCCTCCATTCAAAATTAAGTGTCATGATCTCTTCCATACAAATAGTGCTGACTGAGTCTAGAAGATAATAAAAATAAATGAACTAAACCAGCTTACAACAAAGTTCACTCCGTATTTCATATATGAAGTAAACTTTGAGGAGTATATGTTATACCAAAATTTCTCAATGGTACAAACAACGATTATCTTCCTAAGAGAAGTCCTACACCCTTCAATTATATTTGTTACAAGAATTATGTTGTTATAATGCATGAGGACCAAATGGAATGAGCTCGTACCGAGAGAATAATATCGCAGGCTACAAGAAGCAACCCATCAGCATGCCCGAATCCCAAAATAATCAATTTGTAGTAGCAAGAATCAACAGTCAAGACGACAAACAAAACAATGCACGGGTTGGATAAAAGAGGCCATCTGCATGGGAAACAAATTACCAATCAGCACCCCCTAAGTAGCATCGCTAGATGTTCAGAACAAGCTCAAATCGCAGCTGCTAAATAAGCCACTCTAGCAATCCTAGGAGAAGACTCTCCACCTATGGCGTTATGGCATACTAGCTATAAATAGGCGGTAATCTCAAGGCGCAAAGGTCTTTTGGCATGAAAAATAACTGAGACATAATAATAATATTGTAATTTCCTATATTAGCTCTATTTACATCGAGTGTGTATAGTTAGATCGAGTGGAAGTACTGAAAGTGAAGCACTATTCAAGAGAGGGTTCGTCTCCTCAGTTATATAGGGTTAGTATCATGGTCAACTCAAGTCAAGAAAAATTCAAAGTCTTTGGCTAGAGAATTTTGGTTAATAATAATTGTTATTATTGAATAAAGGACTTTGTATTTAGATTATAGAGTTGAATGTGGATGACATTGAAATTTTGACCATTACCAAATTCCATAAATCCAAAGTGATATAATTTTGACGAAGAGAATTGGTGTAAATAATCGTCACTATTAGGTACTGCTTAAAATAAATAAAACTGGATTTTACCTAAAAGATGTGTAAGCGATAAATTCTGCCAAAATGTCACACCACTTACTAAGTGACATGTGAACATTAATATTCAAATAGTTTGATATTAATCGCTGACTGAATTTACGCCTTTGAGTCACACAACGGTAATGATGAATGCTTCGAAAACCACATGATTTGATTAATTAATAACCATTGTAAATTAATTAACTTAATTAATATTTATGAAATATTAATTATTAAAATTTTGTTTGTTTGTTTATTTGATTTGTTTGAATTTGTAAGTATTAAATAAAGTACGTACATAAAAGTTATATATATATGTATCGATATGTGATGCTGATGAAATATTTAAATTAGATTTAAATGGATTAATTACTAAATGAGTTTGGGAATATTCTAAGGCCCATATAACCTTATTCATAAAAGGCATAAGAAGGAGGCATAAAATCCAACAGTTGAATCAAGAAAATGAAGGGAGGAGGTCAAGGAAGGATCCCTTTATAAATATGTTATCTTCCATTTACTGGCCTCTCTTAATCACTCTCCTTCTAAAACCTATCCTCTATCTTCATTTTTCTACCTTCTTGGCTAAAATTTCAAGGCTTTTAAGCTACAAAAATTCCCAACACAAAATCAAAACAAATTGAATAAAATAAATTCAAAAGTGGTGCTTTAGATTGTTGCAATTTCTGGAGGTGATTAAATAGAATCTAGAAGCATTTATCATTCAAGGTACGAATCATAGGCAACATCAAACAAGGTAAATTGTACTGGTTATTTATTTATTCCATGATATTATAGGTCTTGCAGTAAATTCATTTTGAAAATTTTATATGTGCATTTGTTGTCCCTTATAAGCATACAAATATAGATCTTAAAGTAGTAACTTATTATTATTAGATTTGGTTTTCATTTGAAGTTAATAACTTCTATTGATGATTTTCTATGTTAGTTTCTATTGATTTTGGTCTAAATATAGATCTAGCAATTAACTTGTTATTCTAATTAACTTTATTTTATTTAATTGTTAGCAATAGTTTACATTGGTTCCAATTTTGTTTTCTGCTTTAAGATTCATACATATACGTAAATGCATATGTATATATGTATGTGTATGTTAAAATAATTTTGAAATATTTAAAAGGTATTAAGAATTTATTTTATTAACATATACATATAAATTATATTTATATTTTTTGATTAAGATCTATTATCAAACTGTTTTGTTAAATTAGATTATTACATATTTGGCAATAAATCTTAAATTGATTATAATTGATTTGGTTGAGTTGATTTATTAATTTTAAAGGACTCGTTAACGATACATATATAAATATTTTTAAACACACTCACACACACACACACACACATATATATATATATATATGTATGTACACACATACTTACATACTTGCACACACATACATTTGGATTTATTGATTAAGATCCATTTTTAAATTGATTTACTAAATCAGATAACTATATGTTTGGTAATAAATCTTGAATGGATAATAGTTTACTTGGCTATATTAATTTATTATATTTGGAGGATTTATTAAATAATATATTTATAAAAATATTTAAACATATATACACACACAGTTAGTTAATAATACATGCATACTTTTGTTGTTGACTGTTTATATCCTTATATCGTGATGCCAATTGATCATCATTTATATGCGACATTAATTAAGTTCACCAGATGGAAAATTAAATCAATCATTTTTGTCACTCTTTATCTATTTCCCATATTTCTTTTATGCGTTTAACTATCCGTTTATTTCTAGCTATATTTTTAACATTGTCATGAATTAATAACACCTATCATATTTTGCTCTTACAGAATTTACACTATAATATATATATTTGTTTATACTCACATTCATGCCACACATACACAGGGATATATATATATGTATGTATGTATATATATTGCTAGTTAATGACATTCATATAATTAATCAATATAATTAAAGAGTGATAAATGAAATGTTTCTCTCTCCATATAAATAATTTGCCCTTCATCAATTAAATAAGTTAAGAGAAGGAAATGAAAAGTTTCCTTCTCTAAATAAATTTATGCCCCCTCATTAATTATATAACTTAAGAGATAGGAAATGAAAAGTTTCATTCTTTAAATAAATTTAATAAGTTACCTTATACACAAATATGTACATAGGAGTACATATGATATACTCTAATTTACATACACATTAAATTAAACTTTAAACTTTATTTCTAAAACTAAATCAAATAAAATTTAAAAGAAAACATAGAAGGTTTCTAAGTTTGTTTAGACTTCATTGGCCTATTAAAGATCTAAAATGGCTATTTTTTTTGAAATTCACACATTTCTTCAAATACGGGCTGGCCCAGGTCCATCAATGGTATCGAAGCCCAAAAGCCTATGCAGTTTAAATTTTTCATGTAAGGGATAACTAATTAAGCTTGTGCACTTTGTACTGTATCTAGAAATGTGATGTCTATGATTGGAATTGGGTAATCAAGTACCCTGTCCTACCTCATTACTTGCCTGGCCTGAAAGGTGATGTGAGCCCAAAGGTTTCCCCTAATTGAAAAAGACCCATTTTGAATTAGGCCTTGGCTAATTTTCAAAATGGTTTTAAAAATTAGGACATGATTTTAAATTTAAAAGTTAAATTTAAAATAATAAAATAAAAACACGTTTATTATAAAAGGTTATAATATAACATAAATTTTCAAAATGTTTGAAAATGTAATGAAAATTTCAAAGTGTTTGAAACTATTGATTTCAAAATTTAAAATTTATCAATAAGATTAATAAAATAAACCAATTAAATGAGTTAATTAATTAATATTTATCATGTATTATATATGTTTATATATGTTGTGTTATTTTAAAGTGTTAAGATAACATAAGTATACATTTATGCAAGATAAATTTTGAAATCGATATAATTTAATTTAATTAATTAATTAATTAAATTAATTGAAGGCTAATTAATTAAATAAAAAATATGCGTATATAAGATATATGTGTTATACTATAAAGGATGTAGTATACAATATAAAGGTTATAATAGATATGTCCAATATAAAAGTTGTATTAAAATACTAATTTTGAACTCAATTAAAGAGTTTATTAATTAAAATTAATTAAATAATATTTATTTAACTGTACGTATGCTATTATTTTTGATGTGTCTAACACTTGAATCACAAGGGTATTTCATAAGAAATACGTTGTTCCATAATTCGATATCACTCAATACAATATGTTAAAGATTATGCATCTTCAGTATAATGTTGTCCACTACCATATATATATATATATATATATATATATATATTAGTAAATTACTTGCATACTCCTTAGTTGTTTAGAAAACTCAAGCTACGTATGTTATGTGTAGTATTTGTGACGACCCGGAAATTTTAACGATTTAAAATGGAATAATAAATTGATTTTAACATTTGAAAGGTTAATTTTAGCTTGAATTCCAAATATTAATATTTATTAGACAATTAAAGTATTGAATTATATAATTGAAATTGGGTAAATTGTTGAATTTGAGATTCTAAGCCTGTTAAAATATAATTTGAAGGCTTATAAAATTTATAACGATAATACTGAAGATAATAGAATGACTGAAATTTAATTTAAAGGTGATTTGTTCACTTTTAATAATTATATCGTTTAAATTGTATTTACAAATAGCTTTCCGAGGGCACAGTCTCGGAATTCGACGAAACCAGTTCCGTTGGATCCGTAATAGTTAGTATTTACCAGATTTCAATTTTCGTAGCAATCGGAGTTGTCGTTTGACCCTGGCAACTCAAAACGCTTAGAACTACTATAATCGATTTAATTTAAATTGATCGTTTATTTCCGTAACTTGCACGTACGATCGAATTAGGTTCTGAAACACGTTTCATCGGGTTCGGAACGCGGGTAAAACTCTATAATTGCCTGACGGCATTCCTTAAGAAAAGTTCAAAATTTTAAATGGCAATTATTGAGTCGTTTTGGAATTTTATAATATAATAAATTTAAAGTAAAAGTCAGAGATATTTTATTAACACGAACGCGTGTCCAAGAAGCCTTCCAATTGATATTTATCGCCAGCTCTCTCTCTCTAATTTTCAGAAGCCAAATCGAGAAAAAAGAAGGGTGGGGGAATGGCCGAAGCCGGCCTCAGCAAATCGTTTCTGATAGAATTCGCAAGCAAATCTCCAGCGCGCGCTCGCGCGAGATGATGGAGGCCGCTCTTGGCAGGGGCGGAGCGGGGTCGCGATTGTGATTGGATGGGGCGTCGACGTCGGAGGCAACATGAAGTCGAGTAGGTGGTTTCGGTTGTGTCTTGGGATTGGCGACGCAATGGGAGGCAACTCGAGTTCGACTCGAGTACAGTGGAGTGGGGCTAGGGCTCGCGACTGTCGATGTTGAGGATGTCGAGGGGTGAGGGGATGCGATCGGCTAGGGTTGGTGCTGCAACTTTTAGGATCTCGTGTTGGATTGGGCAGCAAGGTAGTTATTTATTGTTTTGAATTTTATATAAAAAAAATAAAATAATACAATCTGTTTTACAGTAAAGAAAAGTGTTAGAAGTTTATATGAAGATTGGATTTTTAATCTATATATTATTTTATAAGTAAGATTTTGGGAAGAGGAAAAAGGGAAAATAAAATATGTACACATGGAAGTTTGGGTATTGGGAATTTTGGGGATTATCTTGTTGCAATAAGTTATTAGAGGAAACTGGTTGAGATTAGAATTTATTATTAAAACCAAATTGTTAATTTAAAATTTAAGTATTAAATGGTAATTGATTTTCGATTTATTTCAAATATTAATAAATCATATAAATTATTATTCAAGGTCAACATCTGAAGGAAACCAAGTCGAGATTGGATTTGGGTTGCAAAATCAAAGGTGAGTAAATCTCACTCTGTTGGTTTGTTATTTAAATTTGAATGGTTAAATTTAAATAATTGGTAGAGTGATTAAATTGATTATACGTGCACTAATGTTGAGGTGACTTGGATTTTGATTGGTTCTCGAGTTAAATGTGGATTGACTCGAAATATTTGGGTTTAACTTGTTTTTAAAACTTAAGCTTTAAATAAGGAAATATTTCCATTTTAATGTTGATAAGGACTTGATGGTTGTGATCCATCAAAATTAGCAGGGTAATTAGAATAGATAATTAATTCAACTAATAAATGATTCAGGTTAATTAATTTAGTAGTTGAGAGTTTGAATTAAGTAATTAAGGAATTAAGTAAATTAATGAAGTTTAATTAAAATTGGAAAATCATTGGGCGGTTTAATGAGTAATTACTTGAGTAAGAAATAACATATAATTGCTTGTAGAATTAATTAAGAGATTGACTAAGATGATTAATTAAGGAGTAAGTAATTTATTTAATGAAGTAAATAAAAGATAATTAAATATAGGTAGAGGTTGTTGAGAAGGGTTAATATCGGGGTTTAATTAATGTAATTAATTTGGATTAGGATAAATGGAAATGAAATCGGAATTCATAATGTATATAATTAAGGATGTAATTTAAGATGAAATTAATCAATAAAAGTGACTTAAGAGAAGTTAATTAATATAAGTAGTTAAGGGACTGTAATTAATATAGTTAATTAATTTATGAAGTAATTGAGATTACTGATTGATTTTGGATTAAGAATAATTAATATCGTGAAATTAATTAGAGATAATTACTTGAATGCAATTGAAAGTTAATTAATCCAGTGTGATTAATTAAAATGAATAATGAAGAGTTGATTAATTAATTGATTTGGATTTAATTAATATTAAATGAAGGAATCTAAGTGGTCGAGAATTGAAATTCAATTGGAATCAATTGAATTAATTTGTATGTGATCAAACTTTGCTTATGGATGATTGAATGTTATTGGATGCTTTTGAATGAGTTGATATTTCTAATATGAAATGTTGTGAATTTCATTTGAATAACTTGGATTAGGATAATATGAGTCTCGAAGAGACCGGGGTCGGGTATTTGGGAAATACCCGAAACCATTTTGAATATTTATATATTGATTTGTGAAATCAATAGGCTGGATTAAAATGATTATGTAGACTGGAAAATTTATCTAAGTTTGGTACTTAGAAATTAGTAGTTGAAATAAGTGTTGTCTATAGTGAAATGTGAATTGGTTAAATTGATATAAGTTACTCCGGGTTTTATATAAGTTGTTTGCTTTAATATTCCTGGTTAGATGGGTTTACTCACGCTGGTTTCCAGCCCGACCCGGGTGTTACTTTGGTGTAATGCTCAAGTCAGACCGAATATTACAGATTTTCAGGTTAGGACGTTCAGGAGCTCAGGAGGCGAGCTGGTGGCAATATCGTATGGAGTATATCCGTTGTATTTATGTTATTGTTAATCTGAGTCATGATAATTTTAAATATTCAGTGACTGTATATAATGTGAAACTCTAATGTATATTAAATGTAATCGGCATATATAGTATTCTTTTGAAAGATATTATTATTTATTATATTTTATCCGCTGCGTTTGTGAGATGTTAGGTGTTTCTATTTTCTTCTGCTATCTCTTTCTTCTTTTTCATAACTATCTGGAATTTTCGGCTTCGAAAATTTCGGGTCGTTACAGTATTATTAATATATTGAACAGATGAGGTAAGATAACTACATGTATTTGTTGAGCAAACTCAAGGTACATATACTATAATTAGGCCATCATGATATGGTAGGTACGAGTGAATAACCTTTTTTGATTTGTTGAGAAAACTCAAGGTCGAAATGAGATTAGGACAAGAAAAAATGGGCCGGGAGTTGTATGTGATACGGTTATCCATCGTTTGTGGGGCTATGATTTGTTGAGCAAACTCAAGGTCATAAAACCGAGACAGATAAGTCCTAACACCAACTAGTTAATTTGAAAGACTTCTATGTTTCATCTTAGGGTTCGGAGAAACATAAAAGACTAGAGGAAGCCTTATTAAAAAATGAAACGGTAACATTTAACTTTTCTAATATTGCAAGAACATATGCTAAATAATGTTATGATTATCTACAATGATAAGTTTGTGCATTTAATATGATTGATAATTTTTTTTTTATCAAAAACGAATTAAATTAAAAGTTGAAAAATGGAAATATAATGCCCATTATTAAATTCCTATCACATGTTAACGTTTCAACACCCATGCAAGTGCCTGATTTTACAACTACTGAAATCATTCATGGTTTGGTCACTTATGCATTTATTTGGTCAAGAACATGTATTACATCCTATGAGTTTCGAACTCTAAAAGCAATACAAGACTATGGAATTTTAAACCATATATAATGGCATATAAATGTTATATAGTGAATGGTCAAAGTTTGTAACGTACAGTATTTCGATGAAATTAGTTCATCCGAAAAACCAAATAAACCTTAGCGCGAAATCGAGTATTCAATCTGATTGATTGCAAAAGGGATCATATTGTGATAATGTATCCTAAGACCAAAAACTAAAAGATAGATATATAAACTCGATTACTGAAATGTCATTTTGATCTACATAAAGTGCAACATATTTAATGTCCTTAATGTTAAGGATAATCGAATGCACTTTTGTAAAGAGTTTGTTATGTTATTATAGTATGGTTTTCTTTTGAATGGTTTTACCATTAAAAAGGAAAACTAATGTATAAGAATAGATGTAACTTAAGGTACAATTGGGATGAAGAGAATGAATAATCACTTCTGCTTCATAGAGAAGCATTGGAAATGAGAGTTGTAATAATAACTAATACTTAATACTAGAATAATAAATATGCTTTCTATTTCGAAATTTATTTCCATATAGAAAATTATTTTCTATGAGATTTATTCCTTTGAACTCAAGATATTTGATCAACAACTCTCCACTATAAATAGTTGCAGTGTATGAAATAAAAAAAATTATATTAAGTGAATGATGGACCTCCGAATTTAGTATGCTATTATAGTAATGGTGGAAATAATGGGAGCATGCCATATAGCACTATTAATTGCATCATAGTACGAAAATTGTTTCTGTAAAACTTACCATACATTATTTATGAAATAATGATTATTTTTATCGATATCGATTGAAGAAAATAGACATAGCTATATTTTAATATAATATTATGAATATTCTTTATGAAATAAAACTATAATATGATAATCTTTTTATAACGAAAGTTATGATTTGGAAAATACAAGGTATCTAATATTATTTACGGTTTTCTGGGAATTATAGACCAAGCCATAGTTTTGAGAAATAATTTTAGTGCATGATTTTGAATCATATGATACTTGTTAATTATGTCACATATAATAAAGTGTTATGCACCCATTTACTGGGAGTATCATAAGAGTTGATGAACTCTTTGGATTGATGTATATATATATATAGATTTATGCAATCGTAATTCTATAAATACGAAAACAGTTCTATATACTTCGTCGTATTCATCGATGAATTATCGTTGGCATGACATGTGTATTTGATATGCATGTAGTATGCCTATGGTAAACTTATGGAATATAAAACAAAAGTGAATAAAACAACATGCGCTATAAATGATTTGATTTGATCGAAGAATGAGTATATTGAAAATTTTTCGAACGAACCTAAAACGAATAAAGGTTCAGTCTCAAAATTACTCCTCCATGTGATACATAATGATGCATCAATATTGAGTAATGGAACTTTGTTATATGATTAATTGTTAGTGAAGTTGAGTTACTTTTCTTTCTATAAGGTAATGTACTTAAGGGTAGTAAACAAGGTTTATATTATTTCATATGAATAACAGTTTATAAAATTTTACAAGATAAGGGTTTTAAGAAACTCCAACATATCCTAGGCCAAGGAATTAACAGGTTCTGTGAGTCGAAAGATTGCAAGTAATAATTCTTCATCAGGGATCTTATATGAATCTCTCCAAAATGATTTTGAAAAGACTGTCATTGGATGACATATTTATGTTTTGAACATAATTTTGTAAACTAAACCCAAATCAGTTTTATAAATAAAGATATTCATGAAATGTTTATGAATACCTATTCTGTTGCACTAAGAAACAATTGTTGTTCAAGACATACCAACTTCATTGTGAAGAATTTTTTTTAAGGAATTATTGGTAGTAAAATGAAATTAGATACAATCCATGGGTAGAACTAATTATATGAGATGAAATGAAATTAAATAACCTAAACAAACACATAGCATTAGAATGTCTAATAAGTAGTCTCACATATCGAAGAGAAACTATGACTTTCTTATTAATGTCGAAAATATACAATCCTGCATTGTTTAACTAAACTATTAAGAGTATTGATCCTATATGGTATGATGCATAAATCTGAAAGAATTCCAAGTACGCTATCAAAATATAGATTTTGATGTTCGTAATTGAAGGGGTATGATCCGTCGACCTCGACTGTGTTTTTATGAGTAAGAATAATGCAGTTAGAATTAAATAAGCAATGTTGATAAGAATAATATTACAAATTTCAATTGTTGAAATTAGTATAATAGATTCAATATTCAACATGTTCAAGTCAATTCGGATTTACTCACAAAATTATCGCCTGATAAGTCCTAGTATTTTGGTATATATGTATTGAAATAGAAAATTACAAATAAAAATTTAGAGTAAGCTATTTACACATATTAACCAAAATTGTCTTAAAGTTAGTGGGAGCGATATAGAGTTTGTGAATCTTTGGAGATGATGCAAGAAATGATACAGAAGTATCATTTTATAAGCATCAAGATTGAATAAGTATTTTGTTAGAAATATCAAAGAGTTTGATTTTCAATCAATGTGCAGAGGAAGCGTGTGTTCATAAGAACATACATTAAAAGGTACATTGATATTTCTAAACTATAAGTAAACAACACGTTGTTGATTTTAACGATGTATTTGTGGCCTTAGTTGTTTTAATACCCCACATTAGATTAATAAATGATGACGTTTATAGTAAGTATAAAAGATATTGGGAATATCCCAAATCGATATGTAAAGACACCTTATTACAATTATTTAATACAGGACATGTGAGATTAGTTCCTTATGCATTGACAATAGGAACTATCATATGAGTTATGTTCTACGATAAAGGATTTGTTTATGTATTTGGTACATGAAGCAAATATCAAATCCAAATTGATATCATTAAATGATTTTTTGAAGTTTTCTCGTGTATTTATGAAATATTAGAGAAATGTTTACAAAAAGTCCTTATTAGGGAGTGTTCGGACTCAAACTTCATAAGTGATATTGAGTATAGCATGTCAATAACAAATTCCAACTAAGAATCTTTAAGTTGGAAATATTCCAAATGAAAGACGGTGGCTGATTCCAAATGATGATAATCTCATAACATTGTTATATGATAACAATGTCATGATATAGTTCGTAATAGAACTTAAAGCTCACTAGAGGTCGAGAGACATACTCCGAATTGTTCCACATGATAAAGCAGTATATCGCCGTCAAAAAGAGTTGATTGACAGAGTAGATAATTGAAACATAATAGCGTACCCATTCACAAAGGGACTGACCCAACTAGTTTTGAGAAACCCGATTGGAAAATTTGGAATAAGATTCGATAATTGACCCCAAGTGCAAGTGGAAGATTGAAAGAGTCATGGGTATGCCCTAGGGAAAATTACGCAATTTGTTACATATATCTAACTCGTTGAATAATCTCGTTCACAATAAATGTGTTTCTTTCTATTATATACTTGATATAATGTGGTTATTAATTAATTAGTTTAACTTAAATTATATTTAATAAAAAATGCATAAATGGTATATTTGTGATAGTAGTTACAAAGTGTTGTAACCGTGAGTAATTTATCATAATACAAATATACCATTTTAAATGTTCTTAGTCAAGATGCAATGAGACTGGACATCAGTGTATCCGTTGAGACTAGAGTATGTAACGCTCTTTAAATGTTGGGCACTATATTACTCATGACTGCTGGGGCTCCTATGGGTTACGTACTGATAGTTATTGGCTAACTATGGGACGACTCACTCGATAGTTTTCTGTTGGTTAATATTACTATTTACTAGTTTCCACCGTTCTTTCAGCTAAAGAATACTATGGATCTTAAATATGAAAGCTCCGCTTTGATTATAGTCAAATCATGGCATGGCGTTATATCGAGTGACTATAGTTAGGCCGAGTGGAAGTATTGGAAGTTAAGCACTAATCAAGAGAGGATTCGTCTTCTCAGTTATATGGAGTTAGTATCATGGTCAACTCAAGTCAAGTCAAAGTCAAAATGTCTGCCCTAGAGCATTTTAGCTAATAATAATTGTTATTATTGAACTAAGGACTTTGTGTTTGGACAATAAAGTTGAATGTGGAAGACAGTGGAATTCTAACCATTACCAAATTCCATAAATCCAAAGTGATATAGTTTTGACGAAGAGAATTGGTGTAAATAATTGTCACTATTAGGTACCACATATAATAAGTAAAATTGGGTTTTATCTAAAAGATATGTAAACGGTAAATTCGACCAAAATGTCATAACACTTGGTAAGTGACGTGTGAACGCTAATATTCGAATAGTTCAATATTAATCGTTGACTAAGTTTACCCCTTTGAGTCGCACAACTGTAATGATGAATGCTTTGAAAACCACATGATTTAATTAATTGATAACCATTATAAATTAATTAAAATAATTAATATTTAAGAAATATTAATTATTAAATTTTTATTTATTTATTTATTTGAACCCATTAGTATTTAATAGAGTAAGTACATAAAAGCTATGTATGTATCGATATATGATTTTGATAAAATATTTAAAGTAGATTTAAATAAATTAATTACTAAATGGGTTTGGTAATATTTTAAGGCCTATATAGCCTTATTCATAGAAGGCATAAGAAATGGTGGCTTAAAATCCAATGGTTGGATCAAGAAAATGAAGGGAGGTGGTTAAGGAAGGATCCCTCTAAAAATATGTTTCTTCCATTCACTGGCCTCTCTTAATTACTCTCCTTCGAAGCCCTAGCCTCCATCTTCATTTTTATACCTTCTTGGCCAAAATTTCATGACTTATAAGCCACAAAAATTCCCAAAACAAAATTAAAAAAATCAAATAAAATAAATTCTAAAGTGGTGCTTCATATTGTTGCAATCTCTGAAGGCGATTCAATTGGATCTAGAAGCATTTATCATTCAAGGTACGAATCATTAGCAAAATCAAACAAGGCAAATTCTATTAGTTATTTATTTATTCCATGATATTATTTATCTAGTGGTTAATTCATTTTGAAAATTTTATATATGCATTTGTTGTCCCTTATATGCATATAATTATATATCTTAAAGTAGTATAACTTATTATAACCAGAATTGGTTTTCATTTGAAATTGATAACTTCTATTCATGATTTTCTATTTCTATTTATTTTGACCTAATTATAGATATGGAAATTAACTTGTTATTCTAATTAACTTTATTTTATTTAGTTGTTAACAATAGTTTGCATTAATTCCAATTTTATTTTCTACTTTAAGATTCATACATATACATAAATGCGTATGTATATATATGTACGAGTATGATAAAATAATTTTGAAATATTTTAAAAGGCTTTAAGAATTTATTTTATTAAGATATATACATATAGATTATATTTAGATTTGTTGATTATGATCTATTATCAGACTGTTTAACTAAATTAGATTACTACATGTTAAATCTTAAATTGATTATAATTGATTTGATTGAGTTGATTTATTAATTTTAAAGGATTCATTAACAATACATACATATATATAAATATATTAATATATTTATATACATGTACGTATGTATGTATGTATACATGCACACACATACATATGTACACTGTATTTATGTATAAATAGACATGAATCAACTTAATATTATTATTATACAAAATATACTTTGGACAATTTTTTTCATAATAAATATCTATATTTGATTCTACATTAAATTATTAACATATACATATTGGCTATATTTTGATTTATTGATTAAGATCCATTTTCAAATTGATTTACTAAATTAGATCACTACAAGTTTGGTAATAAATCTTGAATGGGTAATATTTGACTTGGCTGTATTAATTTATTATATGTGGAGGATTCATTAAACAATATAGATATAAACACATTTAAACATATATACACACACAGTTAGTTAATAATACATACATATGTTTGTTGTTGACTGTTTATATCCTATATCATGATGCAATTGATATCCTATATCATGATGCAATTGGTTATCATTTAAACGCTGAATTAATCAAGTTTACCAAATGGGAAATTAAATCAATCATCTTTGTGACTCTATATCTATTCGCATATTTTCTTTATCTGTTTAACTATCCATTTATTTCTAGGTATATGTCTAACATTGTCATCAATTAATAGCACCTATCATATGTTGCTCTTACAAAATTTACATTATAATATATATATATATATTTGTTTATACTCACATTCATGCCATATATATATATATATACATATATACATATATATATATATACACACATATATATATATATACATATATATATATACATATATATATATACATATATATATATACATATATATATATATACTCACATTCATGCCGTATATATATATATATATATATATATATATATATATTGCTAATTAATGACATTCATATAATTAATCAATTTGATTAAAGAGAGATAAATGAAAAGTTTCCTTCTCTAAATAAATTTAATAAGTCACCATACACACAAATATATACATAAAGGTATATTTGATATACTCTAATTTACATACATATTAAATTAAATTTTAAACTTTATTTCTAAAACTAAATAACATAGAAATTTTATTTAAAAGAAAAAATTGAAAATTTCTTAGTTTGTTTAGACTTCATTGGCCCATTAAAGATCCAAATTGACTATTTTTTTTAAGTTCACTCATTTCTTCCACTACGGGCTGACTCAGTTCTTTCAATACATATATAAATATTTAAGGATTTCAGACCTTTTTCTTTTTAAACCAAAATTTCTTAACACGACCAAACTTAGTGGTATATGTGCTTTTTGAAAATTAAAATTTCTAAATTTCCTAAAAAAAAAAATCCAAAATAAATCCTTGTGAAAAGAAATCATCTGGGCACCCTCTTTCCAAAATCTAAGGCTCTTCCAAAATATATTTTATCAAAATTCTCTCGGGTTCAGACTAAGGAATTGACTTTAACTCTTCAAATAAAATTCGGTTTCCGTAAAAAAGTGGTTGATGGACATTCCTTCACCAACATTGGCTTTTGGACGTTTACGACATAAAGAATTCTATTTCCCGCTTGTTTGGAATAATTACGCACCTTCGACTGCAAGTTATCATCAAAATCCAAAATAATAAGGTTGTTAGATCTAAACCATCAAGTCGAACACCCTCTAGTCTCAAGGATTCTACCATATGTCATGCTCATGCTCTTCTCCATTAGTGCCTTTCGCATCAACTATGCTCAATAGGGTAAAACGAAGTCGGGGAGAAAATCTTAACTCTAAGATATTTCCAACCCATAGTTGCTTTCCCCATTCTTTTAGAGTGGAACTACACCTACTTCTATAATCGAGATTCTTAGTCTAGCGTAAAAATAATAACAGATTAGAATGTACAAGTACGTTCTCTCAATTTTGTCCTAATTCTTCTAATCAACTAACCATGGCTCTGATATCAAATATAGCAACTCGCACTCTAATGGGCCTAAATTTTAACCAAAATCAAAACCCGAGTCCATCAAAGTATCGATCGTTGGATTTGGTATGTAACCACCCGAATTTTTCGATCGTACATTGTAAATATTTAAATGGTTTTAAATATTTAATTTGAGTTTAGATTGATTTCGAATATGAAGAATTGAGTTTGTACATAGATTCAGAATATAGATACAATGATTTATTGGGTAATTTAATTATTGAATTTTAAAATCGAATGTTGGGTAAATTATTGTATCTTGAATTTTAAGCTGATATAAATAATTAAAAGGCTTGTAAAATTTATATTTACAATAATAAGGGTAGTAAAAGTTTTAAAAATTTAAATTAACAAGTGATCTGTTCAAATTTAAAAATAGTTAGTTTAAATTGACATTTAAAAATAGACTTCCGAGAAACAGTCTCAGAATTCGACGAAACTAGTTCTATTAGGTCTGAAATGGTATATTATTGTCGGATTCTAAATTTTATAGCGTTTAGAATTATCGTTTGATCTTACGGATAGAAACACGGTGAAATTATATCGAAAATTCAATATAATAATTGGATCCAAAATGCTATCTTCTCCATACGCTTGAAATAGGGGTAAAACATTATCAACGCCTAGCGGCATGCCTCGATAGGCGTTGTAAATTTCTAGCTACCCAAAATGAGATATTTTCAATACTAAAATGTATATATGTCAAGTAAGAAAATCAAAATCGTAACCGTCTCTTTTCCTTGTAAAACATGCATCCCTTCTCTTTAATTTTAAATTTGTCACTCATGAGATAAATTAAGTAAGTATAGGTACCGGAACCTGTTATGCTTGACTTTGATTGTGCATATTGCAAAAATAAATAAGTCGCTTGCTTAAAAATGCTAAAATAAGTTACGTTTTCGGATTAAATATAGCGAATATGTATATATATAATGATATGTAATTTTGTTGTCCAACCGTGTGGGTCGATGTATATATATTTATCTCTTTTGCCATATTGCAAAAGGTCCTACGTACAAGGGAGACTTTTTCAAAAAAATTCAAAAATTTAGGGTGTTAGAAAATTTTTGGAAATTTTGTCAACGACGAATTGGTTTCAAATTGGAATTGAAATAAAAGGTTTTAGATTTAGGATTGAAAACTAATTGATTTGGGCGAAACTAAAAGATTAGAAAAGTGAATATCGCATTTTCATTAAGTGGGGTTTGGAAAAGTTAATGGGTTTGGAGCATTCTTCTACCTTAGCAATTTCGGGGATGAAATTATTTTAAAGGGGAAGGAATGTAACGACCCAGATTTTTCGACGGTAAATTGTAAATATTTAAATGGTTTTTAATATTGAATTTGAATTTTAGATTGATTTTGAATATGAAGAATTGAGTTTATTCATAGATTCAGAATTTAGATACAACGATTTATTGGGTAATTTAATTATTGAATTTTAAAATCGAATATTGGGTAAATTACTGTATCTTGAGTTTTAACTGGATAAAAATAATTTAAAGGCTTGTAAAATTTATATTTATAATAATGAGGGCAATAAATGTTCTAAAATTTTAAAGTAACGTATGATCTGTTCAAATTTAAAAATAGTTAGTTTAAATTGACATTAAAAAATAGCTTTCAAAGACACATTCTCAGAATTCGACGAAACTAGTTCCATTGGATATGTAATAATGTATTATTATCAAATTTTAAATTTTGTAGCGTTTGGAGTTATCGTTTGATCGTACAAGATAGAAATGCGGTGAAATTATATTGAAAATTCAATATAATAATTGGATCCAAAAAGTTATCTTCTCCATACGATCGAATTAGGACCCAAAACCTTTTCCATTGTGCTTAGAATAGGAGTATAACATTATAATTGCTAAACAACATGCGGCATGCCTCGACAGGGATTGTAAATTTCTAGTTATTCAAAATGAGATATTTTGAATATTAAAATGTATACATGTCATGACAGAAAATCAAAATCATAGCTGTCTCTTTTCCTTGTAAAACACGTATCCCTTCTCTTCAGTTTTCAAATCTATCACTCACGAGATAAAATATCGCATACCCTCCAATTGTTTTAAAAAAACTGTTTCGTTCTTTTCTTATCTGCTTAAATTCGTATACGAAATCGAAAGAGGAAAAAAAAAGGAACCAAAATCTACGAATTCTCTTCACTTTCCTCCCTCTCAAACAAAACGATTCGATTCGAGCAGAGGGAAAATCGCGATCGAATGTAGAACAGCGGCCACCGACTCAAGCTTCGTATCAGCGACGCTTCATTGACCCTTCATTGACCCTAACTCCAACGACCATGACGACGTCGGCAACTCCAAGCTCAGTAGCTAGGGTACCGCTCGTTCATCTTCTAATCTTCCATCATGGGTTTGTCGACGACGAGGCAACGCCGCACATGGGAAAGTCACGAGAGTCAGTCTGAAGTTGCATGGAGGTGCATGAAGGGGCAGTGGCACTGGCAGTGAAGGTCTTCTCGCGTGGTTAGTGATAGCACTCGAGGCCAAACCCGGGTGGTGCAGCAGTCCTCGACTGCAGCAACGATGGAGATAAATCTCTTGAAATTTATAATTTAACAGTAAGGTAAATTAATGTAAAACAATTGATTTAAAAAAATTAACTGTTCAAAAATTTGATTCATAGAAATGAAATGAAAATAAAAATATACACAGGAACTGGATTAGATTAGGAAGTAGTTACTTGATTAGTTAAGGTTAAGTACAGTGATTAGTTAATGAATTTGAAATTAGATTGTTAGTTATAAATTCGAAACTGATAACTTATAAAATCGTAACTCTCTCGTATTTGGTTTAAAATTGAACTCGGGGTGTCGCCTTACGTTCGAAGATCTTTGCAATGGGAAAAGTGGAAATTGGAATGATTAGGAAAATTAAAATCAAAGGTAACAAAAATTCTCACTCTTTCGGATTACAAAATTTATTTTAAACAGATAAAATTATGTAAATTATTGGATGCTTGGATGACCATATATAATTATTATCTGTTGATGTTAAATAAAAAAATATATATTAGTAGTTGTTGTGATATCCTCACACATTATAGCAGATGAGACCCTATGCGTCCGCATAATAGCGGATGACCCTATGTGCCGCGATATCCCCCTCAAAATGGGATTGATATTTTTATTGCCATCTAAGATCTGTGGATGCAGAAAAAACATGTTAGAGGGATCCAACTGGATTCCTCAAAAATATTTAGTGTTTATATATATACGTATGATGTGAATGAATAATCTGCTGGATTTTTGCGTAATGAAAATTTTAAATGTTATAATTGCATGGAAATTAATTCTGAGTACCGAAATTATAATTTTGGAAACTTAAGGAGTTAAAAAGAGATTTTTAAGTTGAAAATATATACATCGAAAATTTGGTATTTTGAAGAGATTGGTTTGATTAAGAAAAAATAGGTTTTTGGTCATACAAAAATATGCGGGAAAATATTTTAAATGGAGTTTAAAATAAATTATATAAAGGAATTTTTAAGACTGGATTTAAAAATGATATTCGGGAAAAAGGGTTGAAATCGATATTGAAATAAATTGGCAAAAATAAATGGATTTTTAAAGGTAGTGAATTTATAAAATGGAATTTTATAAATGAGATTATTTTTAGTGGAACCCAGAAAGAGTTATAAAAATTTATAAACAGGCTTTATAAATAAAAGAGAAGTGATATCGGATGAAAAGTATGGAATATTAATTTACGGAAAGAATTTATATTGAAATATGGAAATAGAGGGAGAAAAATAGTAGATATTATTTTTTTAAAAGATAAAGATGGTTATGGAAACCGAAATGGAAGAAATGGGATGGAAATCGAGAGGGGTTATAGACTGGAAATTTGGTTATCCAGACTTGAAAATAAGTTTTTAAATAATTCAAGTTTTAAATTTTAAAAAGGAACTTTTATTTATTAAACCATGAAATTTTAAAGTTAGTTAGTATTGAATACTTCAGAAATGAATTTTTAAATACTTGATTTTATTTTAAATAAAATACTGACTTTTAAATCTGCTCTGTTATAAAAGGTGTTTTAATATTTTAAATAATTATTTGAATATGTCTTAAAAACAATTTTTTTAAAATACTTACATATATATAGAGTTTTGTAACGTTTGAAATTTATTTATGAACCTTCTTGAAAGCCGGAAAAATGGGTTATTAAGTGAGTATGATTTTTAAGAAATTCATAGATGGAATTGGGAAGAAAAGTAAGAAAATTTTCGAAGAAGTTAAATAAAATGTGAACTTCGGAGGATGAAGATGGAATTCATAAAGAAGTACAAAGGAAATTTAGTTTATAAGCAAATATAATTGGTTTTGAAAGTATTGAGGGAATTAATTAAGGAATTTCATGATTTATAGAATTTGTGTAAAACGAGTTGGAAAATTTACAAATAAAATTGTACATGATTTTGAGAAAGAGAAATAAGAAATAAAGGAATTATTTTCTAAGTGTTGACTACAAATGAAGTGAAGAAAATATTCTAAGTATTGGGAAGTGTTGGAAATGTTCCATGAAAATAAAAAGGATTTGAGAACTGTTTTCAAATGTTGAAGAACCGAAAGTAAGATCTTATAAAGATATTTGAGATAAATTTTGGAAAGTTTATAATAAGGCCTAATGATTGTTTATGGGTGTGAATCGATAGTTAAATAACTGACAATCAATGTTAACCAATTTCGTTAATCATTTCGAAGCGACCGAAATTGGATTTAATTATCCGAAAACCACTTCGATCCGGTTTGAATATAACAAATGAATACCGTGAAGATATTGAAAATGGTGATTCAGTTTGTTCAGATCAATGACAACTTATATAGACGAATGCTATCAGAACATCGTCATTGGAGGACGATGAGCATTCTAAGCGAATGTGTTCTTTAAAAGGTAATGCTTAGCCTCGAGCCTCATCAAACGGGGAATGACTAAAACATAGGGAATGCTGCAAGGCTAAGTGGGTAGCACCCAAGTAGGATAAGATTATTCCTATATAGAGTTCCTTTTATTTCGGTTTGTGTGGTGTGGTTGCTGATCCCAAACCGCGGGGTAATCTTACTCGAACTGTCCTATTTAAGAGGTAGTCTGGTCTTGTGTAGCAAGGGATCCTAAAGAGGTCCTTGGTACATTGTTTTAGAGTTGTACTGTGATGGGAGGTACCCCAGTAGCCCAGTCATTCGATGAAATCCATTCTCCAATAAGCGCCGTACAGTTTTGATTGCGCCCAACTATGCTGTAATGTGAAATGCAAGCATTTCAACTATATTATATTTACTTTCTATAGACACTACTATAATATCAGATGATTATGATAAAAAATTGTTTTAGTTCTCGTAAGGTAAAAACCTATTGTGTTTATTTGCGATGTGGTCTTACATGATACCTTTTTTAAAAGGATTTTGAAAAGTTAATAATTCAATTTGAGTGTGTTTTCTCACAGTGGTTTTCCAGATTGACTCGGGCGTTGTTTTATTATAATGCTCGGGGTCAGAACAAGTATTACAGATCCAGGTAAAATGCTATGGAGCTTAGGAGGCGAGCTGGAGGAGTTCATATGTATATCACGTACTTGGTTATTTCCGCTGTATGAGTTATGTGTATCAGGACGAGTTACTAAATTATCCAGATTGATGTATTGATTTGTTGTACCCTTATAATGGTATGTATATTAATAGTATAGTTCTTGTATTTAAATTCTGTTGTTATATATTATATTTTGTTCCGCTGCGATCGTGAGATTCTATGTTGTTCTGTTTCTTCTATCGTTTTCTTCTCCTTCCCCTAATAAGCTTGTATTTTCGGCACCCGACTACTCGACATTCGATACAGTAGACATATTGATGTCGATTTTCGAGGGTAAAAAATACTGGATAGTTACGTGGTATCTGGAAATAAGCATAAGCATATAGTGATTATAAAATCTAAACTCACAGTGGAAATAATAATAGGATTAATACGGACTATGACTACAAGCATTAAAACTAATGGTATTCATTGGATATCAGATCGCCACATAAGTATCGAGCATGAGAGATAAGAAGACTTCTCCAACAACCAATAACGTCTAGCTACAGTGACATGTTCCTCTAAATCTATCTTATGGCTGTAATGAGGAGGGGGTCAGAACAAAGTTTTTGTTATGGGGAAAATCTATATAGTTTCCATGATATAAATCTATACCGATTGGTTGCGTTTAATTGTTATGTCTACTATGTTAAGATTAAATAAATTCATTTAATATTGCAAACACGGTATTCTTACCTGACATAATTTTTCTACCTACCCTTTTCCCATGGTAGAATACTTACGTTAAGTCTATCAGAAACTTAATACTTTCAAATATGATGCTGACCCCTAGCATCTTCATCTTTGGTCTATTGCTCCTAACTACAAAGACCTTTGAATACCATTTGTGGCTTTATAATATATAATAAATATACTACTAACGCCTTTATCGCCATTAAAGTCTTAGACATGTGAGAGACAGTACCCAAGCCATTAATACCTTATTGATAAGGACTAGGCAGACCCCTGACCATTTAATACATATATTCTAGGTAGGCCTTTGTCATTTAATATCCAACCCTAAGGCAGACTCCTTACTAGTACTATATAGCTGACATCACCTAGAATCTTACTGCGACGGTTAATACTTATTTATTGGAGAGAGGCGGACCCTATATCAACCACTTAATGCCTCGAGCCTGAAGCAGGCCCTTCTCGAGATATCCACTCCCGCTCTTAATTATTAATTTAGACCGTTTAATACTCTTTAATTAGGAAGAGGCAGACCCTAAAACAATCACTTAATATCTCTAATGCCTAAGTAGATCCTATTATTCGCATAATCCTTTCCTACGGATGCCATGATTGGTGATGTCCCACATCAGTAATGAGTGTATACAACTGCTGGTAGTCTCCAAGTAAAGGGAAGACTTTCGTTATATAACTTTAGCGACCTCGCATCCCAATCATTTAAGCCTAATTAGTTATTCTATAGGTCCGATGGTTGAAGATGTTGCACATCAGAAGGCAGTGTACATAACTGCTGGTAGCCTCAAAGTGAAGAGTAGACTTCTATCATGTCACTTTACTAACCTTGCATCCCAATCTTGTAAGCCCAATTAATTATTCTAAGCTTTACTAGTTTAAGCCTTATTATCCTACCTTTATTATTACTAAGCTTTATCATCTTAAGTTAGATACCGACTTAGCTTACTAACCTCCTTTTATTTATTTAAGGTTACATAATTTACCTTAAATATTCAATTACCCATAAATCCCCTTTATTTTCTTCTTTCATAAATGTAAATTTGTCTATGATAAAGAATATCAGCCTAACGTATATTTTATAAGATATTTATGTATATTTGATAGTTTCCAATCTGTAACCTTTTCTAATTATACTATAGTTATAACCTAACGTTTTAATTATCAGTCCAACTAATCCATTACCTTATTAATTATTTGTAACTCTCAAATTCATTTCACATTTATTACCCATTAATTTGAGTTACAAAATTTTCAAACTTTCTTCCTATTTCCTATCTGTTATTCAACTCTAGTTCTATTTATGACTAATATCCTAAACGAGCTTTACGCAAAAATCGTCAATATTAGTTTAGTATTTATTAGTGCGTATAAATACCCACTTCTACCAAATATATTCTAGTCACAAATCTTTAGCTTGAATATTATTTTCCAAATTTAATTTTCTTAAATTACATTTCTTAGAAAGATTCTCCATTGTGATTTACATGAATTAGTTTAAAACAAAAGATCAAGAATAAAAGAAAATATTTGGCTCATTTTAAATTACAAGGAATGATTATTTGCCTTTTATTGGAATAGACAATGCAAACTACTGAGAATAAATTTGTACTTTACGCATCTCTTCCTTTTCATTTGCATATATTCCTCGCTAAATCAAATGCTGCATTTTCTATACAATTTGGACATATAAACAAATTTAAAAAAAAACAAAAGGATATTCTTCCTATAAATTAAACAGCGGAGAATCTCCAATTCAACATAATTAAGGTAACAATCAAAATCGTACTAATAATCTACAACCCAGTTTCGGTTCTAGAATAAATTTCATATCTAATCAACATTCATATCTATAACTTATATATATATATATATATATGTATATATATATATATATGTATATGTATATGTATATGTATATGTATAACCCCGTTATCGCATGGAGTTGATTCACTTCTCTTCTACTCTTATTTGATTTCAATTTTTCTTCAATTTGTATACATACAAATATAAATATTAAATTTTATAATTTAGAAGGTAAGATGAGAGAACTTCACTACTGTTTCTAAAAATATATAAGAAGTGAAGAGAGGGTTGGGCCTGAATTTATATGCACATGAATTAACCACAGTTGTTAGATTTAATTATATAAAATTCAGACTATTTGGCCAAGGCGAACCTTACCTGCCTATGGTTCGGCCTATGACGACAGGGGATTTTTGACCCTCGAAAATTAAGATTAATACGTCCACTGTGTCATATGCTGAGGAGTCGAATGCCTTAAAACCCGATTGTTAGGGAAAAGAAGGAAAGTGATAGATGAAAAATAGAAACAACAAAATAAAATCACACACATCGCTGCTGAACAAAATATAATACATAATAATAGATTTTTATACAAAAGAACCTGTAGCTATTAATATGCACACAATCATCCGAGTACAACAATCAATCTGGACAGTTATAATAACTTGTCCTCACAAATACTGAACATTTAGTTCAACACACACAGCAGAATATAATCAAGTACATGAAATATGCTTGAGTCTCCTCCAGCTCATCTCCTGAGCTCCATAGCATTCTAACATGAATCTGTAATACTTGGTATGACCTAGCATTATAATAAAATACCAACCGAGCCAGTCTGGAAAACCAGCGTGAGAAAACACACTCAATTTGAATTTAATCACTTTCAAAAATCCTTTTGCAATACAAAGGTATCTTGTAAGACCATGTCATACATAAATACGACGGGATTTTACCTTACGATAACCAAAACACTTTTATATAAATATCTTGTGATATTATAATAGTGTCTAAATACAAATACTTATTAAAATAGCCGAAATTATTACATTAATTAAATTGGAGCATACTAGGCTCTACAACCAAAACCGTAAAGTCTCGTATTAGAGAATGGATTCATAAAATGACTAGGCACTGGGTACCACCTATCACAGTACACGTCTAGAAAATGTACCGAGATCGAACCTATCGATCCCTGACAACACAAGACCGGCATACCCCTTACTGGATAGTACCGAATATGTCATCACCCCGGTTGCTTTGCAACCCTTTTTTTATCGAGATCTCATGCACAACCAATCCATAAATATGTAGATGTATCTAGAAGGACGACAACATACCCTAATGGGTGCGACCCACTTAGCCTTACTGCATCTCCCTTAATTTTCAGTCATTCCCGTTTGATGAGGCTTGAGGCTACGATTACTTTTCAAGAAATTTACACTTAGAATGCTCATCGCCCTCCAATAACAATGTGCTGATAGCATTCATCCACACAAGTTGTTCTGGGTCTGAACAATCTAAATCGCTAGCATCACCGTCTTCACTATCTTCACAATATCATAACTCGCAACGCTCAAATCGGATCGAAGTGGTTTTCGAATAATTAAATTTGATCCTGGTCTAACGATCAATGAAATTGGCCAGATTTGATAGTTGGTTATTTAACTATCAAATTACTCACATAAGTAATTATTAGGCCCATGTTATAAATCTTTCAAAACATTTATTTCAAAGTATCTTCACAAAGATATGTATTCAATCCCTTCCAGTATTCCAAATATTTGAAAACGATTTAAAATTCTTATATCCATGAAAGGATTTTTAACCCATATCAACACTTAGAAATATCTCCAAATCCAACTTATAATTCATTACTTAGAAAATTGTTTCTATATAAATCATTTCGTTGCCAAATTATCTATTAACCCTTAAACTCCAAAACTTAGGAAAAATTATAAGTCTATTTCCCAAAAATCACTTCTAATATTCCATACTTCGGAAACATTCCATACTTACCTCATAAATTTTTGAAATTTTATTAATTTCTTTTACAATTTCCAAAAATTATTGCTTATACTTATTTATAATCCAACTAACCATTTATAATTCCATTTATGAATTCAGATTCATTTCTGAAGTTGTCGTATCTAAACAATTTGAAAATTCTTTTAAATTTCCAGAATTCCTTTATAAGATTTCTCTTATCAAATTTCATCCGTAAAATAGACCTGGTTTACAAATCTCGAGAGGATTTATATATAAATACCATTATTTTTTCCAAAAACCGATTTGCATGTCTCGATATAAATTCATACTGTAAATTTATATTCCCATTTTACTAACTGATAATCATTTTCCCTTATTTATAAACATCGTTTATAAATTTATAAACACATTTCTGGTTATTCTCCGTTAACAACAGATTCATACGAACAAACTCCATTTATAAATCGAATTCTATTTCTAATCCCATTTATAAATCAGTTTCTTAAATAACCTAAACTATATTCCAAAACCAATCAAATCTCGTTTTCTACTTCTATTTTGTAATTTAAAAATCTTATTTAAAATCCAGTATAATAAATTTTATATTCATTTCCAAATTCCCTTTATTCTCCCAATCTATTTAAATCTCGAATTTTAAAACCCCTTTACATCTAAAAAAATATCACTTAAATTTATTGTTTAAAACTCTTTTATATACAATATTTTAAAATCTCTTTTTAAATTATTTCACGAAATAGTTAAATACAAATTTTGAATCAAATCATTTATTTTATCCAAAACAATACTTCTTTAAATAATCCCTAAACTCAATATAAATATTTCACTTTCAAAATCTCTTTTTAATTTCTTTTCAAATTCAAAAATAATACTTATGGTATTTTAAAATACCAAAATCTTAGCCAATGCTACTATAGCATCCAATGGATCAAATCATATCATAATTTATCGCAGATTATTCAAACATTTTTTTAAGAATCCAGTTGGACCCCTCAAACTTGTTTTCTTGCAACCATAGATGTCATATAATATAAAATATCAATCCCACTTCGAGGCATGATATCGCGGTAATATAGGGTCATCCACTATTATTCGAGGTGCATGGGGTCTCATCTGCTCCAATAGGCGGGAAACACACACACACAATATAACGTCCAACAGATAATAATTTATAAATTCATTCAATCGGCCAATAAATAATTTATACCACTTTAAAATAAAACTGGTTATTCAAATGAGTGAGATTTATTCACATTTTTTTCTCAATTATCGTTTTCACGTTCTGGTTCGACTAGTGTAAATTTCCAAAAGCTTCAAATTCACATAAATTTGTTCCACATCGTAGCTAACATCATAATGAGCGTGACGCGAAAATCCGCTCTTGAATCCGAAATCGTATGAGCAAGCTAAGAATTTTATAAGTTGATGATATTTATATTTTAATTATTGAAACAAGTTACGACCTTAATAAAATAACTACCCAATATATACGGCTTGCCCCAAAACAAAGCCCAGCTGCAACTTCTTCTTCCCCAATGTTTCTCCTCCCTTCTAGTAAACGTTCATTCCAGTACATGATGCGTGCACGTGCACCTAACACACCCAATCACTGCTCTCTTCGCTCATCTAAGCTCATCGACGGACTCCACTCCATGCTCTCTACCCTATGGCACCACCGCCACTGCCCTTAGCCTCCTCGAACGAAACGCGATAGCACCCCCAGGTCTGTAAAAGTCGCGTGACCCTTCTCTCCACTGAACTCCATAAAACTATGCGTCGTGGTGCTAATTTCTTCGACAAACCCAAATAAGAACTCCAAAACACGAATCGATTCCCATGTTCTTGTAATTTGCGAACCCTAGCGTACGACCCACTCATGACTTCACTGTCGATCAACAGAAAATGTGGTCATGACCCTCAAAAAGCATCCTAGGTTGAAGATCATTCTTAAACGAGATTTTTAAAAATCGTTTGGGAATTTTTCATCGAGTACAAATTGAAATAAAAAAATTTAAAGTTGTAAGATTTTTTTCTTTCCTCTGCAATAAGTTGCACATTCAAATAAGAAGGGAAGGAAATGTAAGTCAACTATAGGGTGCTTGTGAGTCTGCAATGTGAAGGAAGATATCTCTGTGTAGTCAAATAAAAAGAATACATATACATATATATATATATATAAATTTAAAATATCTCTCTTTTAATAACTTAAAATCTCGAATCCCTATTAAGCCGTACCGTCAGACGTTCCAACTGTTATACCCCAATTTCGAACGCAATGGAACAAGTTTCGAGCCATAATTCGATCATATGGAGAATATAGTTTTTTGAACCCTATTATTATATTAAATTTTCGATATTAATTTTAACGCGTTTCTATCCCATATGACCAAACGGTAAATCCAACTGCTACGAAATTAGAAATCCGATAATACCACACTATTATGGATGCAATGGAACTAGTTTCATCGAAATCCTAGACTGTGCCCTGGAAGGCTATTTTTATATGTTAATTAAAACGAATTATTTTTAAAATCAAGTAAATCACCTATAAATTCAATTTAAAATTTTATATACCTTCACTCTTATTAATAGAAATTTAATAAGCTTTTGAAATTATTTTTATCTGGCTTAAAACTCAAGATTCCATTGTTTAACCAAATTTCAATTATTAAATTCCACAATTAAATTACCCAATTAATCATTATATTTAAAATTCAAGTTATTAAATCTATAAATTAACTTTTAAATATTTAAAAAATCAATTAAATATTCCAATTTAAAATAACCAAAATTCTGGGTCCGTACACGACCGGTCGGTCGCTCCCATCAAGGGGGTTGACCGCTACTAGTCAACCTACCTAACAAAGGGGGTCGACCAATCGATCCGGTACTTATTTTATAAACGTTAATTTTTGTAATTTATTTATTTCCATTTCAAATTCATATTTTTTCCGTAACTTCTTCATTTGGACTCCGATCACAAAATTTTAAATGTGAAAGTTGCTTATAATTTTGCCACATATGCAATGGTGTAAGTTTCATAGTTAGATTCTATAATCCCTTGAATTTTAATTAACATTATTTGGGATATTTAATTGGATAAATTAAATAGAATAATGTGAATAATTAGGGAGTTGAGATTAATAAATCCATTGGCCATGTCTTAATGAATGAACTAAAATAAGACTTAACTAAATTAAGAAGGAGGAATTTCCTAAGAGGTAAACTTGAAAATGGGACTACATTTCTTAGTATGAATCTCTTCCTCCACTTTAATAATTTTTCACTCTCTCGTTCATAACTCCTCACCAATTTCGGCCGACCATTACAAGCTCCAGGAAGAGCACAAATTGAAGAAAAAACTAAGAAATTAAAGCTAGAAAATTATCTCATTCTCCAATCATCTAATCAAGGTGAATGATCATGTTTATCATCTCATTTTTCTTCATTTGTATCGGCTATGGGTTATACCCGATTCATGTTTATGATTTGGTTAAAGTATAACCATTTAAACCTTTGTTTGGATAAGACATAGGTGTTTTAAATGTTAATAGGCTAATTAACACGTTTTTAAACGGTTTTGGTTAAATTCCGAGTTGTTTTGATCTTCATATGCTTTGAAATTTTAATATGTTGAAGATAACATATTATTGATTTTTTGGAATTTTTCTAGTTTTTCCTATGGTGTTTTAATAGTTATACAAAATTATTTAAGGAACGGGACTTAAATGTTTTATATAATTATAAAGGAAAAAGGGGATTTTCAATTTTATCAATGTAATGACCCGATTTTTCGACGCTGGAAAATTGACATTAATACGTCCAAGGTATCAAATGCCGAACAATCGAATGTCGGAAAACCAAATCATTAAGATTAAAGAAGAAGGAGGTAGAAGAAGAAATAGAAATAATATCAGAATCTCACCATCGTTACGAACAATATATAATAGTCAAATGACTAATCTTTAAACAAAAGGACTATATCTGTTTATATATTACAACATCGGAGTTCAACAACATCTATAACACATAACTGGACAGTTATATTAACTTGTCCTCACAAAACTGACAATACAACTTACAACATAGCAGAATTATACATCAAGTACATATGCTACGTCTCGCCATCCACCTCGTCTCTTGAGCTCCACAGCATCCTTTCCTATCCTCATCAAAATTTTGAATATAAAATTTTGGCAACCAATCAAATTTAGACAAACAAGGCAGGTGGGGTACCAAAGAAATATTTTAAAGTACACTTTTCACTATTTTGACTCTTTAGGCAAGGGCTTCCGCCTTCACTCCAGACCTTCCGACAAGGTCGAAAGGTATCAAACCTTTCGACTAGATCAAAATTCAATGCATATGGTATCAGACGACTGGTAGGTAGTGAATTGAAAGGGGTCAAAAAGTTTAGGGATGAAAGGTTAGAGATTTCGAAAGGGATGAGGTATTGTTTTGGTTTTATGGAAAATACGTCTGTTAGCTGTCAACAAAGAGCTTTCGACATTGTCAAAAGGTTTAAAAGAGAAAGGTTTCGATTGGTTTGCTTTCTTATTTTAAATGAAACCTTTCGACAAAGTCGAAAGATATAGCTTTCGACAGCGTCGGAAGCATAGTTGCCGCTTTCAAAACTTTCGAACCAGATGGAGTCATAGGTTATCTTTTGTTTTCTAAAACTTGCTGCCTCTTTCCATTGTTGTCGAAGAGTTGGTTCAAACATTAGCGCTTCATTTTTTTCAAAATATTTTAGGTTTTGAAGGAGTTACCTCTAATGATTTCGAAAGGTTTTGGTTTCAAAGTGTTTTGACTTCGAAAGGTTTTGACTTCGAAAGGTTTTTGTTTTCAGAAGGTTTTGTCTTCGAAAGGTTTCATTGCTTTTGAAAGGTTTATAAATGGTTTTATAGGGGTATCCCAGGATTCCGACAAAGTCAAAAGGTAGATCCTTACGAGTAGGTCGAAAAGAAACCTTTCGACAGGGTCGAAAGGTATGGTTTTGTGGTACTTTCAAAAGGAAGGCTTCCGAAGGGGCTAACTTTAGATGTTTATTTGCCTTCGAATGGGACTTCATTGGAAGGGGTTTAAAAAAGCGCTGTTTGTAGCCATTTTTTCTTAAGTAAAATTTTGCTAGCTTGAAGGGGTTAGTTTGAAGGGTTATATCTTTTTTTTTTGAATATGTAAGGGACATCCTTGTATAAAGTTGATGTTATTAAACTTTGAGGACACCGGGGTGCGTTTTATGTTTTCAATGCATAGTTTGGGGTTACAAATAGAAATATGATTTCGAAAATATACATTAGGGCTATCATTGTGTTTTTATTTAATTTAAATTAACTGGGGTTACAATGGGAATAGGTCAAACAGGTGGTATACCTGGGGAAAATAAGTAATCATGAGGATTAAGAATTTTTATAAACAATCATGGAGATTATGATGTTTTAATTGGCCAAGTGACGGGTTCTTGGTTAACCAAGGAAAACCATGGAATGTGCGGCGGATTTCCCACATCAAATTTCTAAAGTAAAGATTGTTTTGCCAGAGGTGGTTAGCCTTGGGATTTGGCACCCAAAGGTTCATAGTCATCCTAGGAAAACTATGGAGTGTGTGGTGCATAGTCCACACTATCTTTTATAAAATAAGGTACGAGGGATAATCTGCATTTATTTTAAATGGATTTGGGATAGATAGTCCTATTAAATTACGATGGATAGTCATTTTAAAGAATTTAGAGGGGAACTCTGATAAATTGATCTTAGATGGAAAATCTAACAAATGGGTGGATGGGATATCCAATACATATGACTTATGGATTTATTTCATATTATGTTAAGACTAATCATTTTTGGTACAGGAGCATAGTAAATGATTTGCATGTTTTTTTGGATACTAGTGAGGGGAAAATCCTTTCCGCTAAGTGGTGTGGTCTCACTAGATATCTATTTATGATAAGAGATGATAGGGTATTATTCATCCCATACTTATTGTCTGACTCGAAGCTTGTGTTTCTGCACAAACTCTCGGGTACTCAAAATTAATTTGAGTAGTCTGAAAGTGAGAGACTTTTAGATTTTTGGACGAATAAGTTTTCGAAGACGTACATGAGGCAATGTTAGCTATATAGGAGCTATTTTGTGTTTTCCGCTGTGGTGTACTAAGAACTGTAAAGTTCATATTATCAGTTCTCTGATCATCATAATAGGACATCTTCATATGTCACTCTTATTGTATTTGTACATGTATATATGATCTAAACGTGGTTAACGTATGAGATTATGTAATTAAATCCGAGTATTATTCATAAGAAATGAGAATTCTATTTTGTGGAAGTTTAAAAATTTTCATATTCTTGTGTTTCTGTGTATCAATATTAACAACGCTGCATGCGGTCGCCAAGAAATAACAACTATGGATAACTACACCATCAGTTGCTGTTAGTTTTGGGCCTCAGAAGGTGGGTTGTTACAAATTCCGTCATTTTCACAAATTCCATTTTTAGAGCCTAATTTACTAGTTTAATTAACCAAATAACTGATCGTAAAACTTATGGGGTGTTACATGGTTGATTTCTTAAATGGGAAAAGTTGGATGCGTAGTTTATTTTTAAGTCAACGAGGGAAATAACCATATATCCTCCAATTTTCAAATTCAAATTCAATTCACGTACCATCTGTTTGACTCGATGACGTTTTCAGCCGTACTGTTCTCATATAAGCTCCAAATGACACAGAAAAATATGCTATGATAATAACAAAAACGAATGGCTGTAATAGCATTAGTTTTGTCATCAAATTCTAAAATCGTATAAATGACTATTTTCCCCCTTCTTATTTTTAATCTATTTAACTAATTCAGTACTTCCATTCATTTTCATATAATCATATTATAATTATGTAATTAAAGTTTACTCAAATTTTTATGGTATTTCACAACCATGCAAGAGGAGATAAATGGGTGGAGCAACTGAAAATTAAGGAGGAATTAATTTGGGAAATTTTATCTAAAAGAACTGGAAAGGTACCATTCTCCCAATTAAAACAAATCCCCTGATTTAGTTTCCTTAGTTCTTTTCTTTCTCCTCTTACTTTCCATCCGTAGATGTAATTTCTTCTTCCTCTTCTAAGTAAAGGCTACTCCAAAACAAATCAAAACATCAAAAGAATTAATAGCCGCGTGGTTCACCCGTCTCTTGCAAAGATTGCGTGTTGATTTTGAAGATTTGAGTAGAATTCACAAATTAAGGTGTCCTAATTGGCATAAGATAAAATTTAATTTTCATTTTTGTATATTTTAGTTGTATCTATATATAATGATTTTATGTATATATCATTGCCCGACTATGGTTTACAATGGACATCATAATCAAAATAATAGATTGGATAAGGTTATTTTATTTTATTCAGTTGTTTAAAACTGAAAATGTATATGTGCTTAAATTAAGATTTTAACCATAACATGTTTTAATAATCATGTAATGATTTTCTAAGGTAATATATATAATTTCATTAAGGTAAATAATTTTGATTTGGATCAATTTTGAAACGTAAAATACATTAACATCTTGTTTAAACTTAAGTATTTGTTTTGATTTTAAAATTCCTTTAGACTGGATTTTTTAACAGAACTAAATTTCGAAGATAAAATTATATATATATATATATATATATATATATATATGTTTTCAACTTCATAATTATAAATATACATGTATACAATTTTAATATTAATAAGTAATTCATTAAGGGTATTTTACGTTAACCAAATGTAATCTAGATATGAATTTTGAATAATCTTGCCAAATCAATCTTTTTCTTTAGTCCCAAATTTGGGTTCTAGAATTTCAGGTTGATAATTTATGTTAGATTTGTCAAATCGGTCCCTGTTCTTAATATCTGAATTTCATAAAATTTTGTAACCATACATACATCTTACATTAATCGATTAAATCGAGGCAACTAATATACATAGATACATGCATACATACATAAATACATGCATACATAGTATATGCATATGTATGTGTGTGTATGATTAGCGAATATATTCATGGTAGATATAAATCCCAATATCTACACACACACGCACACATTGACTATGTTGTTTATTGTTATATATCAAATTAAACATATTATTATCTATGTCTCTTTTCTATAAAAATTTGGTATAGTATTAATTGAATATTTGCAAAAGAGAAAGGTGTAATCAATTATTGATAATACATTCTTTATCTCTTTCATTTTAGATCTTGATGTGATTATATCAAGATCTAATACTATGTTTGGTCCCATCATTTTACACCAAACAATTATATTCACTATATGTTTCACATATATGTCACACCATTTAGAAATATGAATATGTATTTGACATATTCATACTAAATTAATATTGATTTAACTAATTAAGAATAAGAAAGTATTAATAAAATATGATTTTATTAAAGAAAACTAGATTAGATCTGGTGTTAAATATTAAACTTCATAGGCCTACTATGATTCAATTAGGGATTTTTTTTTAAAAACCTACCATTTTCATCCATTGCAAAATAGATGATGTGCACGTAAATGTGCATATTTTTCTACCATATTTAATCTAATTAAATTAGATAAACGATCATATTGGATGTTTTAACGTGTTTAAAACAAAATTTAAATTATTTTTAATTCGTCGTATATTTATCTTCATATGGGGGCAAAATGATCGTTCTTACGCATATATTAATTTGAGAAATTTACTTGCGTTTTTTAATATTATTTTTGTAGGAATTTGGATTCAAATAGAAGAAGTTTTCATGGAAAATATGCATGCGCAAGAGAATACAAGCAAATGAAGATGGAAATAATTCATTTCGTGACAACATGGAGGACCCCACCTACCCACTTACTATGATGTACAATTAGGAGCTAATGCACATGCTAATAGAGCTTAAAAATTCATCCACATTTAAGTGGAGGATTAACATATGCTAATGATAACTTGGTGGCCACACTTCCTTAAGCGTAGTTTAGGTAGTTTTCAAAAATATGGATTAGGATTTCATACATGTATAAATACCTCATGTGTTTATATAATTAGTCTCTCCTCTCTCTAAGTCTCTTACCTCCATTTAATTTAGTTTGAGACTCAAAAATAAATCAAAACTCTTTTTCCTTTTTCATAGCTACTTAGCCATTTTCCTTTCATGTAACTTTCCTTTTTACGCAATTTTAATACATGTTCTTTTCTTTTCTTATTTTTTTTTCATGCTAATAGTGCAGATATTTTTATTTATGCAAGCAGATTAGTTTATATTTTATTTTTATTAGCTCTTTTTTTTACTTAGCGTGCATTTTCTTCTTGTTTTTATTTCATGTTGCAATATACATTTGTTGAAATATGAAAGGCTAAAACCCTTCAATTTAGGGGTAATGAAGCTCTCTAATTATATCAATTAAATATAGTTTGATAATTAGTAATCTCCTTTTGTGCTTAATGGTTTGATGTAATTTAACTTGTTGTTTTAGTTTTGATTTTGATAGCCTATGTTGTTGACACCAAATAGGCTATGCTGAAACAAACACAACACAAATTACCTCTTCATTTACATATGATGTTGGTGATGAAGTGAATGTTGAAATCAAAATTTGATGATCTATATTTCTAATCAATAGTTAATAAGCCATGCTGAAAAAAGATTTTATTTTTAACTTCATTATCAGTTTTCATGAGAGTTAGCAAGTGGTTTAATGGGCGTGCTACAGTTTGATGGGTTATATTAGGCTAATTAATAGTACAAATATTGTAACGACCCATAAATTTTAACAAATTTTATTAACGTATTTAACAAAATTCTATGAAATTTTAAATAATTGAATTTATAAGTAAAAATTTGATATTTGAAATACATCTATTTAAACAAAGCAATTGGTGAATTTTCATTTGACAATATGGAAGTTTATTTTATTGTGTAATTTTATTTCAATTTAAATCAGTTAATATTTGATGATAATAAAATATTTTTCAAATCTGAATATTTATATATTAAAAATGTTTATTGTCTTCTGAGTGTGACGTCACATTTCATTTCATCAAATTTAGATTGTTATTGCTCCATCTATCTTATTTTCGACAAATTAGCATCATTTTCGGTACCGATTATCGACCGACTTTTGATAGGATGATCATACCACTGATATCTATATACTATTTTGATCATCTCGTCGCGCTGATCTCTGCAGTATACTCATTTGTATATTTCGAGGTCTGATGCACCATGAAATCAGTAAAATGATTACCGTGTCAATAACCGTTTTCAAACTTTTTGACTTTCGTGACCTTTCATTTAACAAACGTGTAATATCAGCAGTCTGTGCTTTTCTTATTTTTGAATTTAATAGATCACCGCTGGGCTTTCAATATTTCTACTAATTCGTTCTATCTTCTCCTGCCCATTCGTTTAGGAAAGAAAAATAATAATAAATATATATTATAATATAGTTCGTGCAATGTACATCTTCTTTTCATTTTGGATCTGCGAAAATTTTATAAAATGTCGCATGTTCTTCTCCCTCTTTCTCGTGTTTGGTTCGTTTTCCTCCTCACCCCTCACTCTCGACCATGGCCATCAACTTCATGTGCCACCGAACCTTCCGCTGAGCTCACGCAAGGCACGGCCTTCATCGTGCCGAGCACGAGTCCGGCCATCATCGACTCTAAGCGCCACTGTCCCCTTGCCACCCTCCTCTCGAAGCAAGTCCGAAAGCCACTACCACTCGTACATCCCTCTCCTCCGTACTCCCTGCAACCTTGTCCACCAGAGCACAATGCCACGCCCGACAACCAACTTGACCCAGACCATCAACGACCTCCTCCCTCTCTTCTCTTCCGCTGTATTGATGTAAGTATATATTGCTAGCATCAAAATTGATCACTAACACCCTTGAGTTAGAGTTATGTAGAGAAATTAGTGAAGAGAGTGAATTAGAACAGAAGAATAGTGTAACTCAATGCAAAAAGAACAACAAAAACGAGAACACCAGATTTATAGTGGTTCGGCTTAATTGCCTACGTCCACATTGAGTTTAATCTTTACTGATTTCTCAATCACTTGAATACAGATACAATCCGTAAATCAATCACTTGCATACAGGTTTGAATTAACAAGAGGAGAGTATCAAAAATGGCAAGGTCTTCCCAGTGTTCTCCCACCAAAAGGGTCCCTTTCACTGTGGCTCAGCCCTTCTATTTATAGACGAAGATGGATTGGACTTCCCTCATGGGCTTAGAAACAAGGTACCTCGGCCCACAGTAGGTGACTTCTACGCACCGGGCCAGGCAAGCCAAACACTCTTGCTTTGTTGTAGGCCTGACAACTTGCTAACACCTCCAGTCTGCACCGTGCCAGGGATGCCGAAACATGTTGATTGCATCAAACCCTTATACCTCCAGGCTCTTCTTGATCAGAATCATGTCTAGTGCTAATAATAATATCTTCAACTTTCATTTTGTAGCCGGCCCAAGGTGCCAGCTAACATATATGTTACTATAATATATGTTTATGAATATATATATACTGCCTATGTAAAGTACTATAAAGTAAGTTATATATATATATATATATATATATATGTTGTTGTCGAATGCATTCATTCCTATCAAGCTAGCTGTATATAAATATTTATATATGTGTTTATGCAAGTGTGCTTATATTAGTCTATGTAAATATATAGTTATAATATATATATATATATATATATATATATATATTGTTTTGATTTTTGGTAAGTTTACAGTAAAGTATGTGTATGTTGTATACATACATTATTGTTTTAATATGCTGTTGATTTAAAAGTATATATATAGTGTTTAAAGTATATATAGAGTGTTTACAGTAAATTATTTCCAAGCCTATTTTGCCTATGGCTGTTCGCGTTATATTGATGATTTATATACATATTTATACATGTATACATAAGTTTATACAAGATCTATATTGTCTGATTTTGTTCATATATTAATTAGGTATGTAGATAAGCATTGGGTTTTAAAATATATGTAATATGTTACAGTATTTAACACATATTTTGTTTACTAAATCCTAGTTTTATATATATGGTTTATGCTTATCTGTGTTGTTTTTCAATATATATTAAAGTATTATATATGTTATTATAAAGTAGCCATTTACAAACTATGTATATATACAAATTTTAAGTATATAAGTTGTAGATGAGTTGTTTCCATTTTTTTTGATTTGCAACTATACTTGGTATGTTAATACTTTATTGTATGGGTTTTAAATGTAAACAATGACTTTTAATCGTATATATGTATGTATGTATGTATTTTATTTTATTATTCGCTTTAAATTTGAAGATCGATTTCATGGAAAACATATATAATAACATATATTCTGTTTCTATCTAGAAACAATCAAACTATCAGCTTTGATCGTCGAGTCATGTCCATCTAGCATTGCTTTGGTACTTATTGCTTATTTCTTTGTCAAATCTATCTAGCCTTGAAAGGTGAGCAATCAATCACGATTAACGTTTTTATACTTATTAAATTTGATTTCAATTGAAACGACAACTGAAATATGTTTCTGTTAGTTATTTATGTTGCTACATATACTACTATCTGTATCTGTTCATTTGTGACATCTAACACTATTATCTGTTGTTTATATTGATGATATATGACTATTATATTATTATATCTGTTATCACTCTACAAGTTCCCTATTGATATAGGATTCACTATGCGTTGAAATGATACATACCCGAACGATCTGTAGAATATGAGAAAATCGTTATGCCTTGAAATGATAAACCCAAGCGATTTTCATTTAATTGAATTTGAGATTGCGGGTTGAAATGATATATACCCGTATATATATTTAAATTGTGGATTGAAATGATAAATATCTGTACTACTTGACCATAGGATAGAAAATTATATATAGACACCATTGGTTTTATATATATATATATATATATATATTTGTGTGTGTATATATATATTGAAATGATTTTTCCAAGATTCCGAAATGAATATTTTGGTTTTAATAAATATTGATTTTAAGATATTATACATAAATGTTATTTTATAAAGGTTTAAAATTTAGATTTTTTTTTAAATTTATATGTTTGAAAATTTTAAAGGTTATAAGTTAGTTTTGAGATTTTATATATTTTAAGATTTTACTTATAATTTTACTATTTTAAAAATATATAAATAAAGTCTTAATAAAAAATTAGTTTAATAAAAAAATGTGATTTAATAAAGTTTGATTTATATATAATATGTTAAATTACGTATTTAAAATTATATTTTCAAATATAGAGTTTATAATAATTTTTAATAAATCAAAGTTGGGAAGAGAGATTAGAAATTTCATTTGAAATGGTAATTACGAATTTAGTTCATTAAATCGATTTGGAACTTGTTGAATTTGAGATTTTAATGTATATGATTTTTATAACTTGATTTTAGTTTAAGGTGATTTAAATGAATATTTCAAGTTTAAATAAATTGAAGGAAATATCTAGTTTATTTGTAATTTGGGGTTTTATTTAAATGATATTAGATTTATTAAGTGAATGTTTCAAAACTAATAATAATGAAGTTAAATTGAGATATATATGAAATTATAAAATTTAGTTTTGAAATTATGAAATATATAAAGCTTTGAAATATATTGAAATTGAAATGGTTTATTTTGTGGTTCAAATCTGTATTTGAAATTGATATAATTTGAAATAGTTTATTGAGAAACCGAATTGAATTGAAATTGATGATTTGAGAATGGATTAAACTTGAATTTTGGAATTTGAGTTGATTTGGAATCGATTTGTAAAATTTGAGGAAGCTATTTTATTATATAAAATAATTGTAAATTATATTTAAAAACTATTTATATATTTTACTTTATAAATTATTTTCATATAAACTATTTTAACACAAATCATTTTGATATAAACTTTTTTTTATATAAACTATTTAAATATACTAACTATTTTATTATAAACTATTTTAACTTATAACTACTTTATATAAACTATTTTATTTTATAAATTATTTTATTTTATAGATTATTTTAATATCTAAACTGCTTAAGTAGGAAGTGTCATGGTTTTCCAAGGTATTATGATTTCTAAATTATGATATCCAAAGTGTTATGATTTCCAAAGTATTATGATTTCTATGTTATGATTTCTAAAGTGTTATGGTTTTAGAAGCTTTATAATTTTGAAAGTGTTATAACTTTAAAGTGCTATGATTTTGGAAATGAATATATTTGAAGTGAAAATGATACCGTATTGATTTGGCTTTGAAATAGAAATGACATCGTATTGATATGGTTTTGAAATGTAAATGATATTGGTTTTGAAGTATAAACTATTTTGAAATGTCTGCGGTGTTATATAATGTTTGGTTGTTAAAGAGAACAGGATCGGATATTGTCATACTCTCTGCCAATACCGAAAACCACTTTAAAAACTGTATACACGGTGGAGATTCTAGAATGAAGTAAGATGGTGGCGACGTTCTATATGTGGTATATACGTGGACCCGACTCTTGTGAGTTGGCATAAGGGGGCTAAAACAGGAGCAATTCTCGGGCCAAGTGAGGTAGCTCACCCGATCGGACACATTCCTTCGAGATAATATTCTGACTTTGTAATTGATTTGGTGGTCACACATGATTTTTAGATTTGGGAGTGTGTTCCATGGTGGGCGGTAGTGGGTGCTATGCGTTACCACCAGCCCGGATGCGTAATTAATATATCTACTCTGGCATTGCCTTGTTATATCATGTCACCTACCCTATCGAGACCACTACGCGTTCATTTTGTATCACACCTATAGTATGCCCTCTGACGACATCCAGTACGGAGGAGATTACGGTACTGTATAGACTATGGGAATATATATATATATATATATATATATATATATATATAATGTGTTTAGGTGGAAAATGTAAAGCCTTAACGCTATTTTAATAGTTTACTTTACTATAGATATTATTGTAATAGCGTAAATTACTACATAGTAGATAGTTTAACGGATCCTTAAAGGATGGTTATCCCAAACATCCTTTGAGTTACTTGCATTTCAGTTGTTATTTCACTTAAGTTGGATTTATTGATATAAGAATGTTAGTCCTGACTCGAGTGTTTTGTGTTTTGCTTTGCGCTCGGGTCATATTGAGTGTACCAGTCTTCGAGACTCACCTTTGGAGTAGGGGCTTTGCTTGGAGATCCATCTATCGATTCTGCTCTCAGTTATTCAGTTGATTCCAATGATGCATTCAAATTTTGTATTTAACTATTGTATTGAGACATCTATGTATTTGAGATTTCTGTTGTATCTTATTCTGTTTTATATACAGTAGCTTCATGAACTACTATTCTTTTGTTTCCACCACATTATTGTTATATTACTTTGTGTCTGTGATTATGTGATTATTTTATTTACTGTATATGCTGAGTTTTTCCAAATTTAAATTAACAATCTGATACTTTGAGCAATTCAAGTCCGACATGTACGACTGCGAATGGTTAAAAATACGAGGATGTTGCATGTGGTATCAGAGCTCTGGTTTAGGAAAAACTTAGCATATAAAGTAGATTTAATTATAGAATCATTTTCATTCGAGCTTGAATCTTCTCCTCTTTGACTCGGTTTCTTTTGAATGTAGGAACTCTCCCATTCATTCTGAAGTCCATTTTGTTTATTCATGCTCGTATTCTTCTTAATTCTGGAGTATCCCATAGCTCCACTGTATGGGTTGTAAAGGGGTGAAATTCCTTTAAAATGAGCATTTATTCACCGGAGATTTCCGTACCGTCGGTTTAGATGCTGCTATCTCTTGCGATGCCAGAATTCTATCTCTTGCGATTGAATATTGATTTGCCTCAGAATTCTGCATCGATCTTATTCTTGAAGTCACGGTTAACCCGGTTAAGGTTACCCATGATTTATATAAGTCTATCTATTCTTTTCTCTCTCTTTAAAATCGATTTATCTCCCTATTGAGCCTATCTTTAAGTTGAATTCTGTTGATTAGGGTCTCTCTAAACTTAAATCTCTATCCTTGTTCTAGGATCCATTTTGGAATCATCAAGTCATGGAGTATATTTAAAATTAATATTAAAAATGTATTATAGTGTGTTGTTTGAGTTGTTGATGTTGATTTGGGGTTTCGATTCAACTATTGAGAAATTCCAAAACACTTAAACAGAGAAAACTGACACAATTGTTTTCAAAATGAAATAATTTTGTATGACTATACATATAAGTATAATTTTTCTGAAATTGAATTGTTAACTGAATTTGTTGTCAGAAATGATAATATTTGATTTTCATTTATTGTTTTGTAAACCATTGATTTTACCAGCAAATAAATAAATGAAATTATAAAACTTGGTTTACAAATTTGATTTGGAATCCAAATGAATATAAATTAAGAGTTTGAGAATTTAAATTTTCGGTGATTCCAAATTTTAATTTTCAAAGTTCTAAAATGTAGATTATTTAAACTATTTCGAATAGAAATAGTTTTCAAAGAATTTTAAATTTGTAAATCAGTACTCTCCTCCATTGTCACTGGAAAATAATTTTGGTGATGACTGCCGCATTATCGACATTCATTTTCGAGTTTCAGAGTGGACAGGTCACTTTGTAGCTTTGCTACATTTTATTTTGAAGAATGAATTTTATTTGGAATTCTTAGGTATGACTTGATTTATAATGTGTGTGTGTGTATATATGAGTATATATTTGATTTGATATATCTAGTGTGTATATATATATATTTCTCCTTAAATTATTTGAAGTGAATTGAAAATTTAATTCTTAAATTTTTATTAAAGGACGATTTCAATTATATATATAATGTGTGTGTGTGTGTGTGTATATATATGTATGTATACGAGTATATATTTGATTTGATATATCTAGTGTATATATATATATTTCTCCTTAAATTGTTTGAAGTGAATCGAAAATTTAATTCTTAAATTTTTATTAAAGGATGATTTCAATTATAAATAAAGCTAAAATTTTGAATAGAAAAAAAACCTGAAATAACTGGATTGGGAAAATTTTACTTATATAATACTCAATTACATTCCAATATAACTTACCTAGAACCATTCAGAAGTTGAATATGTAATTGAATAATTTACAATGTAAAATGATGTTAAAAGAATTTATAAATAAATTTGAGTGGTTATAATAAATGTTTTACACTTAATTTTATAGAAATGTTAATTAAGAGAAGTTGAATAATAGGATAATTAAATAAATGAGATAAATAAAATAAATTTTGTTTGGAGAAATTAATAAATATTTACATGGTTTTAAATTAATTATTTTGTTTTATATTTCAAATCTACTTTCTTTCTGGTTATTTCTATTCTCCTACCTCGTTCCTTTTCGGGGACGAAAAGTTTTGAGTGGGAGAGAATGTAACGACCCATAAATTTTAATAAATTTTATTAACGTATTTAACTGAATTTTGTGAAATTTTAAATAGTTGAATTTATAAATAAAATTTGATATTTGGAATACGTCTATTTAAACATGGCAACTAGTGAATTTTCATCTGATAACATGGAAGTTCATTTTACTGCGTAATTTTATTTCGATTTAAATCAGTTAATATTTGATGATAATAAAATATTTTTCAAATCTGAATACTTTTATATGATAAAAATGTTTACCATCTACTGAGTGTGACGTCATATTTCGTTTCGTCAAATTTGGATTGCTATTGCTCCGTCTATCTTATTTTCGGCAAATTAGCAGCATTTTCGGTACCGATTATCGACTTTTGATAGGATGATCGTACCAATAATATTTGTATACCGTTTTGATCATCTCGTCGTGCTGATCTCCGTAGTATATTCATTTGTACATTTCGGGGTCTGATACACCACGAAATTAGTAAAATGATTACCGTATCAATAACCGTTTACGAACTTTTTGACTTCTGTGACCTTTCATTTAACAAACTTGTAATACCGGCAGTCTATGCTTTTATTATTTTTGAATTTAATAGACCACCATTGGACTTCCAATATTTCTACTGGTTCGTTCCGTCTTCTCCTGCCCATTCGTTTAAGAGAGAAAAAAATAATAAATATATATTATAATATGGTTCGTGCACTGTACGTCTTCTTTTCATTTTGGATTTGCGAAAATTTTATAAAATGCCGTCTGTTCTTCTCCCTTTTGCTCATGTTTGGTTCATCTTCCTCCTCATCCCTCGCTCTCGATTGTGACCATCAACTTCATGTGCCACCGAAACTTCTGCTGAGCTCACGCAAGGAACAGCCTCCATCGTGCCGAGCATGGGCCCGGCCATCATCGACTCTAAGCGCCACTGTTCCCTTGACACCCTCCTCCTGAAGCAAGGCTGAAAGCCACTACCACTCGTGCATCCCTCTCCTCCCTATTCCTGCCGCCTTGTCCACCAGAGCACGAAGCCACTCCCGACCAATAACTTGACCCAGACCATCAACGAGCTCCTCCCTCTCCCCTCTTCTGCTGCATTGATGTAAGTATATATGTTAATATAATATATGTTTATATATATAATGCTTGTGTAAAGTACAAAAAGTAAGTTATATATATACGTTGCTATCGAATGCATTCATCCCTATCAAGCTAGCTGTATATAAAAGCTTATATATGTGTGTTTATGCAAGTGTACTTATATTAGTCTATGTAAATATATTGTTATAATGTGTGTGTGTGTATATATATATTGTTTTGATTTTTGGTAAGTTTACAGTAAAGTATGTATATGTTGTATACATATATTATGGTTTTAATATGTTGTTGATTTAAAAGTATATATATAGTGTCTAAAGTGTGTATATATATAGTGTTTACAGTAAGTTATTTCCAAGCCTATTTTGTCTATGGCTGTTCGTGTTATATTGATGATTTATATACATATTTATACATGTATACATGAGTTTATACAAGATCTATATTATCTGATTTTATTCATATATTAATTTATATAGGTATGTAGATAAGTATTGGGTTTAAAAATATATATAATATGTTACAGTATTTTACATATATTTTTTTTACTAAATTCTAGTTATATATATGGTTTATGCTTATCTGTGCTATTTTTCAATATATATTAAAGTATTATATATATTATTATAAATTAGCCATTTACAAATTATGTATATATACAGATTGAAAGCATATAAGTTGTAGATAAGTTGTTTCCATTTGTTTTGATTTGCAACTGTACTTGGTATGTTAATACTTTATTATATGGGTTTTAAATGTAAATAATGACATTTAATCATATATGTACGTATGTATTTTATTTTATCATTCGCTTTAAATTTTAAGATTGATTTCATGGAAGAAAATATAATAGTATATATTCTGTTTATATCCAGAGATTTCTAATTTGTTCCCATCAATTCGAACATCAGCTTTGTGTCCATCTAGCATTGCTTTGGTACTTGTAGCTCATTTCTTTGTCAAATCTATCTAGCCTCGAAAGGTGAGCAATCACTCACGATTAACGTTCTTATATTTATTAAATTTGATTTCAATTAAAACGATAATTGAAATATTCTTCTATTAGTTATTTACGTTGCTATATACTATTATCTGTTCATCTGTGACATCTGACACCATTATCAGTTATTTATAATAAGGATGTATGCCTGTTATATTATTATGTCTGTTATCACTCTACAAGTTCCCTGTCAGTTTAAAATTCACTATGGGTTGAAATGATACATACCCGAAAGATCTATAGAATAGGAGAAAATCGTTATGGTTTGAAATGATAAATCCAAGCGATTTTCGTTTAATTGAATTTGGGATTATGGTTGAAATTATATATATATATATATATATATATATATATATATATATTTAAATTGTGGATTGAAATGATAAATATCCGTATCACTTGACCATAGGATAGAAAATTATATACAAACACCGTTGGTCTATATATTTATATATATTGAAATGATTTTTCCAAGATTTTGAAACGAATATTTTGGTTTTAATAAATATTGATTTTAAGATATTATATATATATATATATGATATTTTATAAAGTTTAAAATTTAGATTTTCTTTTAATTTATATGTTTGAAAATTTTAAAGGCTATAAGTTAGTTTTGAAAAAATATATATTTTAAGATTTTACTTATAATTCTACTATTTTAAAAATATATAAATTAAGTTTTAATAAAAAATAAGTTTAATAATAAGATTTGATTTAATTTATATATAATATGTTAAGTATTTATTTAAAATTATATTTTCAAATATATAGTTTATAATATTTTTTAATAAATCAAGGTTGGGAAGAGAGATTTGAAATTTGATTTGAAATGATTTAATTACGAATTTAATTTATTAAATTGATTTGAAACTTATTGAATTTGAGATTCTAAGGATATGATTTTTATAACTTGATTTTCGTTTAAGCTGATTTAAATGAATATTTCAAGTTTAAATAAATTAAAGGAAATATTTAGTTTATTTGTAATTTGGGGTTTTATTTAAATGATATTGGATTTATTAAGTGAATGTTTCAAAACTAAATAATAATGAAGTTAAATTAAGATATATATGAAATTATAAAATTTAGTTTTGAAATTGTGGAATATATAAAGCTTTGAAATATACTGAAATTGAAATAGTTTATTTTATGGTTCAATCTATATTTGAAATTGATATAATTTGAAATGGTTTATTGAGAAACTGAATTGAATTGAAATTGATGATTTGAGAATGAATTAAATTTGAATTTTGAAATTTGAGTTGATTTGGAATCGATTTGTAAAATTTGAGAAAGCTACTTTATTATATAAAGTATTTTTAAATTATATTTAAAAACTATTTATATATTTTACTTTATAAATTATTTTCATATAAACTATTTTAATACAAATCATTTCGATATAAACTATTTTTAATATAAACTATTTAAATATACTAACTATTTTATTATAAACTATTTTAACTTATAATAGTTTGTATAAACTATTTTATTTTATAAACTATTTTATTTTATGCACTATTTTAATATCTAAACTGGTTAAGTGGGAATTTTCGTGGTTTTCCAAAATATCATGATTTCTAAATTATGATATCCAAAGTGTTATGATTTCCAAAGTTTTATAATTTCTATGTTATGATTTCTAAAGTGTTATGGTTTTAGAAGCTTTATAATTTCGAAAGTGTTATGTTAACCCGCCTTTTTACCAGGCCATGGACATGCGGGATTAACTTAATCGGTTGCACGTTCGTCAAGGCTGGTGTACGATGGATTCAGTCGACTGGATGGATGGATGACGCAACGTGCTTAGGAGATGGAAATATGACTGGATAAAGATGGATCAACTATAGTTTGGGTCTAGGAAATATGGTTCGGCATTGGCAATCATTCGGCATGGTAGGTCGACCGGCACGATGGATCGTTCGGCATACGAGGTCGCTCGGCACGTTGGATCGTTCGGCATTGGTAGGTCGCTCGGCATCAGGGATCGTTCGGCATGGTAGGTCGTTCGGCAGGATGGATCGTTCGGCATCAGGGATCGATCGGCATTAGATGTATCGCTCGGCATCCTAGCAGCGTTCGGCATGGAAGTAGCGTTCGGCATTAGACTAGCATTCGGCATGATGGCATCGTTCGGCATTGGACGAGTGTTCAGCATGGAAGCATCATTCAACATCGAACCTCGTTCGGCATCAGACATCGTTCGGCATCGGGGTAGTTCGGCACTCATTAGTGGCTCGGCCTTTGGATGGTTCGGCATCCGATGGTGGCTCGGCGTAAGGAGGAGGACGGCAGATGCCACTCGGCATAAGGTCCTGGTTCGGTATTAGGAGGTTGGCTCGGCATTAGGAGGTAGGTCGGCCTGAGGGTTTAGCAAAGGATGGTACGGTCATGGTTGTTGTTCGGCACGAGTAGTCCGGTTACAATGGGAAGCACGGTTCGGCATATGGCCTTGGTGGGCCGGAATCATTCAGAGAGCCCAACATCTACCTGGACGTGTCTATAAATAGAGCACGTAGAGCTTCAGAAAAAAGGACTTCATTTTTATCTTCTTCTTCTTCTTCTCCTCTGCTTTCGGACTTTCTATTTTCTGAGGCTAAGGCTAGCCTATCACTTTGTAACTGTAATCGATTGTTACAGCAATAAAAAAGAAAACTTCTGGAGTGGACGTAGGCCAGAGTTAGCCGAACCACTATAAAATCTATTGTTCTTTACTGCTTTCATTTTAATTTTAACTGTTCTTCATATTATTACTCTCTACACACACTCTATCTGTTATCAGTAACTGTTAATTGGTGCTTTCATTTACATTTGGGTGTTAGTGACCAATTTTGGCGCTAACATGTTATAACTTTGAAGTGCTATGATTTTGAAAATGAATATATTTGAAGTGAAAATGATATTGTATTGATTTGATTTTGAAATAGAAATGATATCGTATTGATATGGTTTTGAAATGAAAATGATATTTTGGTTTTACAGTATAAACTATTTCGAAATGAACGCGGTGTTATAATAACGTTTGGTTGTTAAAGAGACCGGGATCAGATATTGTCATACTCTCTGCCAATACCCAAAACTACTTTAACAACCATGTGTGCGGTGGAGATTCCAGAATGGAGTAGGATGGTGGAGACATTCTATATGAGGTATATACGTGAACCTGACTCCCGTGAGTTGGCATAAGGTGGCTAAAGCAGGAGCGATTCTCGAGCCAAGTGAGGTAGCTCCTTCGATCATACACATTCCTTTGATATTATATTTGACTTTGCGATTGATTTGGTGGTCACACTTGATTTTTTGATTTGGAAGTGTGTTCCGAGGTGGACGGTAGTGGCTGCTATGCGTTACCAACAACCTGGATGCATAATTGGTATATCTACCGTGGCGTTGCCTTGTTGTGCCGTGTCACCTACCATATCGAGACCACTACGAGTTTGTTTTGTACCATACCTATGGAGTTCCCTCTGACGACGCCTAGTACGGGAGAGATTACGGTACTGTATAGACTATGAGAATATATAAAATGTGTTAAGTTGGAAAATGTAAAGCCTTGACGCTATTTTAATTGTTTACTTTACTATAGACATTATTATAATAGCGTATATTACTACATAGTAGATAGTTTAACGGATCCTTAAAGGATAGTTATCCCAAACATCATTTGAGTTACTTGCATTTCAGTTGCTATTTCACTTGAGTTGGATTTATTAATATAAGAATGTTAATCCTGACTCGAGTATTTTGTGTTTTGTTTTACGCTCGGTTCAGACTGAGTGTACCAGTCTTCGAGACTCACCTTTGAAGTTGGAGCTTTGCTTAGAGATCCATCTATCGATTCTGCTCTTTGTTATTCAGTTGATTCCAGTGATGTATTCATATTTTATATTTGAGTATTGTATTGAGACATCTATGTAGTTGAGACTTCTGTTGTATCTTATTATGTTATATATATAGTAGCTTCATGAACTACTATTCTTTTGTTTCCACTGCATTATTGTCATATTACTATGTGTCTATGATTATGTGATTATTTTATTTACTATATATGCTGAGTTTTTCCAAATTCAAATTAGCAATCTTATATTTTGAGGAATTCAAGTCCGACATGTGCGGATGCAAATGGTTGAAAATAACATGATGTTACAAATATTCTATACTGATGATAAACACATCAGTTAAACTCACTAATGACAAAATAAAGATCATAATTTCACATTGTGTTGATTTATGTGATCAAAAGAGTGGATTTATCCCTAAATTGCCTTCTACTCTCATTTTTTTTTATCCATTCTAGCTTTTGTTAGTTTTTACAATTTTTTAACTTAAAACTCTCAAATTTTGGTTAATTTGATTGAATAAAAATTTTAAAAACTAAACAATTTCCTGCGGATCGATCCGTACTCGTCACGTACTCGCCAAATACTATAATTGTATACGATGCGCTTGCGGTTATTTTTGATTAAAATTTGATCGGCTATTTTCTAACTCGATAGAAAATTGGTTGTCAAACAAGTTTTTGGTGCCATTGCCGGGGATTTGCTTTGATTTTAATTTTCCATTCTTTGAATTATTCTCATTTGATTTTCTTTTTTTTTTTTTTCATTTTGTTTGTGTATTGCATTTTAAAAAAATTGTGTGTTTTTGTGATCTTTGTTTTCATTTTGTTGTTTTTCTTTCTACTTGCTTTTGCATCTCTATTTAAAAAAATACACACATTTCAAAACAAAAAAATAAATTTTCATTTCATTTTTCTTACATTATAATTTGCATTTCAGTTTTTACAATCACTTTCTCTTTTACAAACTTTAAACATATTCCAAAACTTCAACCCCTGCCTATGCACATTTTTCTCAACTGTCACACATTCATTTTACTTGCATTCATTTTGTGCACAACTGCATATCCATTACTTGCCGTCAGCCATCTGCCTCAACCCGAACAATTCTATCACCAACAACTTACACATATCAACTTCACCACTTTCAATCAACATAACTGCCATTGTTCAAACATCTCCACCTGTGCACATCCATTGCTGCCTGCTATAACATTTACTGTCAACTAGCCATACCCCATTACCTTTGCTTCTCTACATCACCAGCTACAAACCCAGTCGCACTGTGCCCATCTCCACACTCATATGCAGCAAAACCACCATCAACAACCACCTTCACTATAATCCAAGTTAACAAACCACAGCAATACATATTGTCTGCACACAATCCAAACTCCACCTAGAACAACCGATCCTCCCCAGATCACAATTTCGACTCCGCTGCCTGCCAACATCCACCTTACTGCCTGATCACTGTCACTTCACTCCAGTTGGAAAAACTGTCATCTGTGCATACAAACTGAACCACCTGTCTTCCCACTTATTGCATATCCCAATCAACTGCTGCTGTTATACTATTACATTGCCTCATCTCCACTTCCAAAAAAAAAATAGATCACAAACTCCACTGCAATCATCCAAATTCATCGCTGCAGTGTACAAACTCCATAACCATCCACCATATCACATACACCTCTGCCTTACACCCTTACCTGAACATCACAAACCACTACCCCATTCACCCGAACCATCCCTCTGTGTCAATTCACATTTCCAAGCCTTCAATCTACTGCACACATCAGCAACTGCTATGCTATGCTGCCTTGCACAATACTACATTGTGCCATCGTCTCCACTGCTACTCAAATCTGCACCATCCCCCCTGTCTGCCTAGCCACAACACCTACCATTGCCTTCATTTCACTGCCCCTCCCAATCAAGACTGTTACCACTGCCATCCCCTCCTCTAACATTCACATACCCCATACAACAACCTGCACAAACATCAATCCAGTCAACTACATTACTCTCATATACTCTGTGGACCTTGCCTATAACTTCACCTACTACCGTCTCCCACAATCGCATATAGTCTGCCCATCTCCCACAATCGCAAACTCCGCCTACTGCCGTCCCCCAAAAACCGAACTCCAGCAACCATCGTCGTGAATCACCAACTTTACATCTCCGAACTTCTCCCAATCGAACGAAGACTAGAAACAAAATCACGATCATCTGCAACAGTCTCCAACAAATACGAACACCACAATCCCCAAAACCGACCTTGAAACCATCACATCACGACCTTCCATCACCCACCATTCGAACCCAAAATCGTCGCGAATTCCTTTTTCAGTGACGAACAAGTGGATTCGACTGCAATCGCAATTTCCTTTTGAATTTTTGATTTCTTTTTTTCGATTCCGGCGTTCTATTTTGTACAGAAGAAAACGAACAGGTTATTTCGTTTTGTTAGTGGGAAGGGAATTACAGTTCTCTTTTAATTTGTGCGGGCCGGGTTATAAGGCATGGGTGTAGGCTCGAGGGAATACTTTTTTATTTTATTTTATTTCTTTTGTTTTGCTTAATTTGTTTGTTTTAATTTTTTCTAAAGTCCATCCTTATTACTAAAAGAAAAGTTGTTTTCAATTGGTTCTACTTTATTGTGTTCTTCCTTTTTTTCAGGACTTCTTTGATATTTAAAAGAAATATAAAAGAATATATATTAAAAAAAAACATGTTTCAATTTGTTTGGTTTTCAATTTGTTTTGTTTTGATTTAATTTCTTCTTTAATATTAAAAAAAAAACTTCTTTCAGGTTGCAAAAGCAGAATATCAAAAAGAAGAAGTGCTTGCCAAAATTAAATTGTTTAATTGCTTATATATATACAATTTCCACTTAAAATAAATTTGCTAATAAATTCTGCACGCTCTGGTATCGTGCACTCATCTCTTGTTTTAGTTGCTTTGCATTATTGGTTGCTTGCATTTTATATAAAAAAATAAAAACAAAAACAAAATTCATTCGTAGTTGCATTGTTAATACACGTTTAATTTCTGTTTTGCATTCCATTCTATAATTTTATTAATAATAACAGTTAGACATCGATAACACTTAGTCGTATATTAACAAGTTGTCCTCTTTCGACAATTCAATTTCTTGGTGTCTAGCCTACGACAGAACAATAATCAGTTATAAATATTACAGTGATTCGTAAATATTATACTGATTGTTTCTCTAAAGGTTCTTAAAACTTCGATTGCATTGCTACGGTGATTCGTGGTGCACCGATAAATCACGTCCGTTACCTGGCTAAGAAATTTCTTGTCAAATTAAGATAAAGTGTGAATATACAATTTTGGGTTAGGAGCTAATTATGATAGAAAATTTGTAATCGGGTCATGTGCATTTATTTAGTTGCATTATTTCATGCATATTTAAAAAAAGAAAAAAAACTCAAAATCCAAAACAAAATATAAATTTGTTAATATTTCTTAACTTTGTTTTTTTTTAAATTCCTTTCATTTGAAATTTTTAAATCAAAATAAAAAATACAAAAATAATAATTTAACTAGCTATTTTTTTCATAGAAAAACAAAAGTCCAAAAAAAAATATAACTTTTTCAAAAAAAAATTGAAAATCAAAATACAAAACAAAAATCAATTTCCCCTTTGAAAAATAGATTCATTTTGGTAAATATTTTTCCTTCGTAAAAAAAAGAAAAAAACATTCTTCAAAATGTATAAATTTCCATATTCACAAGAGTTTTATGGTAGTTGTGAAAATCAATATAATCCATATAATTTCACTTAAAATTCTTATGGATATTTTAATAACAGCTGTGTAAACAATTCGAATTTTGAACAAAATTTTCAAAATGTTGACCTACCGTCAAATCTTGGAAACAACATTGAAATGATTTTGTCTTTACTTGAACTCTCTACACAACAAAATTAAAAGATAAATGATTTGTGTAGTTCATATTTGCGTAATGATTCAAGTCAAAGTTTTCAAAATAATCAAAATTTGAATTCTCTTCAAAATTCAAATGATATCGATTATAACCCATGCCAATTAGATTTCGAACTCTAAAATGAATTTCAAAATCAAAATGAAAATGGAAACAAATATTTAAATGATTTTGGCAATGGGAATAATTTCGACTGCAATACGAGCGAATTTTTTTTTTTCATAACAAGTTCAAATCGAAAATTCTCAAGTTAATAATTATAAGGGATATGAATCCTAAACATCCTTTGAGTTATTGTTGCATTTCACTCGTTACATTTCACTTGAGTTGATTTACTTACATGAGAATGTTAGTCCCGACTCGAGTATTTTGTTTTGCATTATGCTCGGGTCAGCCTGGGTATCACAGCATTCATGACTCGCCTTTTGGAGCTGGAGACTTTACTGGAGATATATCCATCTATCTATGTATTTGGATTTCTTTTGTATCTGCTCTGACTTGGTTGTTTTTGTAGCGGCTTCATGAACTACTATGTTTTACTTATTCCACTATATATTATGTGTCTGTGATTCCTTTATTGATTCTATTTACCCCATACTTTATATAACAATATGTTGTTTTGAACGATTCACGTTTGACATGTGGTTTTATTGTCGACTTGAACGGTTCAAAACAGCGAGTAGTTGCAGTTGGTATCAGATCTTTGGTTTAGGCAAACCTTAGCCTATGGGGCAAAAACTCATTAGAGATAGGATAGTAATACCCTAGAATGAGTAGAATTAATTATAGAATCACTCTAGAGTGAGCTTGGGTCCTTAGTTAGAATTCCTTTTGAATTTGAATATCCACCTTTGTTCTAATATCCATTCTTGAATCTCCCAGATGAGTACCCATAGGAATGTCAAAGGTAGGGGTCGTGGATATGCCCCAATACCATCAGTTGCGCTACCAACTCAACCATTCAAATTCACCACTCTTTGTAAGGAGTACACTCCAAGTTCATTGGATCAGAAAGTATTATTGAGGCTCAGCAGTGGCTGAAGAGCTTAGAGGGGATCTTTACTGGACTTGAGATCACTGACGCGTAGATGTGTCAGTTGGCTACTTGGCAGTTGTAGGAAGTTACCCTGGATTGGTGGGAATCAGTTGCCGCCCAGACCATCGAAGCGAATATCTTTTGGCAAGTTTAGGTAGAATCCTTAGTTGTCCTTGTTTGTTTGGTTATCTCTTTGAAATTCATCTCAAGCTTGGATCAAAATTTTCAAGTATGCTTTTGTGGAAAAATGGATTCCTAAAGCCGGGAAGTCTCAGTTATACAAGGAATTTATGGATCTTGACCAGGGAAATATGTCTTTTGTAGAGTATGAGAGAAAGTTTAACGAGTTATCCTAGTTTGGGGTTAGTTTGATCGATACTCCTCTCAAGAAGAACGAGAAGTTTATCTCTAGAGCCCGTCCTGAGTATTATGATCATCTGCTTAGTCATGTTCATGGCACCTTTACTAACCTTATGGATATGGTCACCAGATTGGAGAACCCTAGTACCATAGGAAAGCAGATTATGCCAGCACCTCAATCCTGAGGAACTTCTAGTAGCTCGAAGAAGTGGAAGTTCAACTTTATGCAACAGAAGAAGAAATGACATAATTTTTAGGGTATTGGATATTCTTCTCAGAGGCAGCCTATCGACTTATCTTCCATCACCTACTTCAAGTGCGACCAAAAGGGGAATTATGCCAACAGTTGTCCTGCTAATACTGGAGCCTCCATTCCTCCATCCCATATGACCAGAAATTACCTTTGCCACATTTGATTGCAGCCAGGCCACTTCAAGAAGGACTTCCTCACTCAGCAAAAGGGGAGAGACATTCGGAGTCTTTGATGTGATCTCTTCCACTCTTCCTACTCCTAGTGATACCGAAGGTACTCTCCAGGGAACCTTTTCTTTAATTGATTTTCCTCTTCATGTCTTACTTAACACCGGAACATCTCATAGTTTCATTTCTGTTAATCTTTGTGATAAGTTTGAACACATCTTGCAACCACAATTGGCAACTATATCCTTGTGTATATATAATCACATCGATGGTCCCGCCAACCTTAGTATGATTTGTATGGGAGTGAAACAAACTCCTTTACAACTAGCATCGATTCACATGAGATTTCAATGTTCTTAGTTTTGATGCATTTGGTATCTTGCTCGAAGGTGATTGGTTAAAGAGATTTGATACAGTTATCTCTTGTAAGGCCCCATCCTTTTGCTTAGTAGACAACCATGGTAATTCTTTAGTGGTTGCATGCAGAATGCCTTAGGATTATGCTGGTAGTTTTACCCTTTCTCTGTATTCTCCTCCTAGTGACCTTGACTCTACTCCTGTTGTCAAACTCTTTCCTGATGTTTTTGGAGAAGTCTCTTCTCTTCCTCCTACACGAGAAATTTAATTCCGCATTGATCTTATTCCTGAAGCCCGATAGTAGTTCTTCTCCCAAAAGGATGGCACCCAGAGAGAAGGTTGAGTTAAGGAAGCAGATAGAAGACTTATTTTACAAGGGTTTGATTAGGCAAAGTCATTCAAAAAGGGAGCAGCAGTGGTATTTGTCACTAAGTCTGATGGTTCTTTGAGGATGTGTGTTGATTATATGGAGTTGAACAAGCTTACCATGAAGAAAAAAATATCCTTTGCCTCGAGTCAATGACATGTTCGATCAGCTCTACGGAGCTAAAGTTTTCTCTTAGCTTGATCTTGCCACTGGTTTTCACCATCTTAGAGTAGCTGAGGAGAGCAATCCCAAAATAGATTTCCAAACCGAGAATGGTTCCTATAAATGGTTAGTTATGCCCTTTGCCTTGACTAATGCTCTATCCTTCTTCATTGATCTTATGAATCGTGTTTTCCTTGATGTTCTCAACAAATTTGTCCTTGTTTTCGTCGATGATATTCTTGTTTTTTTCTAAGTTAGAGATGGAGTATGAATCACGTTTGAGTTTTTTCCTTTAAGCCCTTAGGAGTAATCAGTTGGAAGCTAAGTTTTCTAAATGTCATTTCTAGAAGGATAAGTCAAATTCCTTGGGCATATTACTTCTGAAATGGGATTTGATTGATCCTGTTATGGTAGCCGCAATCAGTGCAAGTCTATCCACCTTTCTCCCTTTTTAATTTAATTATCTTATCTTTATTTGAATTAAAACACCCTATTCTGATTCAGGATTGGGAAAAACCTAAAACTCATTTAGATATTTGAATTTTCTTTGGCCTAACAGCTTATTATCGGAGATTTTTTGAGATTTTTTCTTGAATTGATGCACCTTTTACTGCTTTGACTCGTAAGAATTCTAAGTTTGTTTGGAATGGTAAGTACGAAGCTACGTTTAATGAGTTATAGTGTAAGCTTACTTCCGCACCAGTTTTTACCATTCCGAATAAAAGTGAAGGATTAACGGTATACACCGATGCTTTTTGAGAAGGTTTGGGAGCTATCTTGATGTAGAATGGGAAAGTTATTGCTTATGCCAGTCGTCAATTGAAGACTCACGCAGCCAATTGTACAATTCATGATTTTGAATTGCTTGTTGTAGTGTTTGCTTTGAATTTATGGAGACACCATCTGTTGGGAACTAAGTTTGAGCTCTTTTCGGATCACCATTCGCTGCAGTACATATTCACCCAGAAGGATTTGAACCAAAGGCAAGTTAGGTGGCTTGAATTCTTAGCAGCTTATGGCCTCGACATCCACTACACTCCCAAGAGTGCTAATGTGGTAGCCGATGCCTTAAGTCGAAAAAAGGCAATGTTATGTCAGATTGTGGTTTCTTCGTCCCTTATGGATTATATCGCGGTTAAGCAAGATGAAGACAAGATTCTTAAGCACATAAAGGATAATGTTCGTAGCAGGAAAGGTGATAATTGAAGTGAATTGGGAGCATAAATTGATCAAAATGGGATTCTAAGGATAAATAATCGAATTTGTGTTCCGAATGTCGATGGATTAAGGCAAGAAGTGCTTAAGAAAAATCATTAGTTTAGACTCTATATCCATCCAGGAGTTACGAAGATGTGCCAGAATATGAAGAATCTGTATTCTTCGAGTGGTATGAAGCGAGATATCTCCCTTTATGTTAGTAGATGTGCAACTTGTCAACAGGTTAAGGCTTATCATCAGAGGGCCGCTCGTTTGTTACAACCTCTTGAGATTCCCAATTGGAAGTGGGATCGGGTTTCTATGGATTTTATAGATGGGTTACTGAGAACAAGAAGGGGTAACGAGAGTATATGAGTGATTGTCGATTGACTGACAAAATCGGCTCATCTCATTCCAGTTAGGTCGAATCGAACTTCTTTGATTTTTGCAAAGATTTATTTGAGACAGATCATCAGGCTTCATGGTGTTCCATCCAGCATTGTTTATGATCGAGATCCTATCTTTACCAGCCAGTTTTGGAAAGCATTTTAGGAAGCTCTGGATAATCCTCTGAATCTTAGCGTAGCTTATCATCCGCAGACCTATGGATAGACAGAAAGAGTTAATCAGATTTTGAAAGATCTTCTTTGTGCATGTATTCTTGATTATGGATGACCTTGAGAAGATCATCTCCTTCTCGTTGAATTCACTTATAATAACAGCTATTAGCTATAATCTTAATTTTAAATTAACGTTACCGTAAGCGTAAGTCAATTTAATCCCATCCTTCGAATTAAGGCTAGTATCGCAATGTCTCTATTTGCTGCTCTTTACGGACGACCTTGCAAATCTCCATCTTGTTGGATTGAATCCTGTGATCGTCTAGTTCTTGGGCTTGATATGATTTTAGAAGCATCCGAGAAGGTTAAGGAGATTGGAAAGAAGATGAGGATTGCCCATGATAGGTAGAAGAAGTATGCTGATAGGCGGAGAAGGAATTTGGAATTTTTAGTGGGCGATTAGGTTTTTCTTAAGATCTCGCCGCTGAATAATGTGATTCGCTTTGGACAGAAAGAAAAGCTTGCTCCTAGATTCGTTGGTCCTTTCCGCATCTTGGAAAGAGTTAGTCCTTTAGCATATAGAGTTGATTTGCCGGAGAAGCTTCCAGGTGTGCGTAACGTGCTTTGTGCATCTTACCTTCGCAAATATCCTCATGATCCATCTTTGTTCGTTCATCCTGCTTTACTTGAGAGTTGGATGTTGAGCTAAATCTCGCTATCGAGAGGAAGCCACTTCGTATTGTCGACAGAGGTACGAAGCAGCTGAGGAGAAAATCGACCAACCTAGTCAAAATGCAGTGAAGTACAGACGATCGGGATTGTACCTAAGAAATGGAGGAGAGCATGCGTGCTTCAAATCCTGAATGGTTTGTATCAGGTACTACTCATTTTGAATCTATCTTATCTTTTCTGCTTGTTTTTATTCTCCTATTTCGTTTCTTTTCGGGGATGAAACATTTCGAGTAGGGGAGAGTATAACGACTCATAAATTCAGTAAAATTTTAAAGGAATTTTTATTTGAATTACAAGTTAAATATTTTTTTAAAAAAATTGAATTTAAATAACAATTTTGGGACTTTGAGTAATATATTTTTCCAAATTCAATAAAAAGGAAAGTTTTGTGAAATTTTAAATTTTGGTCAAAATTAGTCAAAATTTGATTTTTAGTTGAAAATTAAAAAGTTCAAAATTTTTAATTTATTCTTTTTTTAATTCTAGAATGAATTCTGATATGGTCTTCACTTTTCATTTAGTTAAAATCCAACTTCTATAGATTTTTATCTGCAATTTACAGTGTAAAAATGCACGAATACGGACGATGTATTTGTGTGCATTTCTACCTGTTTTTGTATAATGATCTAGGGTTTTGGGTTGTGTTGTTTTGTTGGGCTTAAATCCTAAAAGTCACCTAAATATCTACGTATCCTTTCACTAAAAGAAGCATCTATTGGGAAAAGAGTACGTATATTTTCCTTTGGCTTCTCATCCTTTCTTCTCACTTCTCATTCCTTTCAGTCAGAAACACAAAACTCCAGTAACCATTCACCTCCATCTTATTCCTCCTTCCAATCCAAACCTTAATCCTCTCTCTTTTCTCCCCTCTCTCCTCTCTCCTTTCACCCTCACACCCCTACCTTTGCTTTGCTCAACTTCACAACCTCACCCAACCCCTAGTCCGTACCCTCCACTCCCACCATAGCCGCACCCATCCATATCCACACTAGCCGAACTACTCTTCCCCTCTCCCTTTAGTCGAGCCTAAACTTGTTCCACTTACCCTCGGCCGCCATCTCCACCCCTTCCCTGCCTTGAGCAAAACATCACCACCACCCAACCGATCAACCACCAAGGCCGCCCCTACCTAAGCCGTACCACCACACACATCCGAGCCACTCACTCCTACATACAACCAAACCAACCAAGGCCGAGCCCAATCAATCCTAGGCCTAGCCCATTTTGCCTCTTCCTCTTCTTTTTATAAAAAATATTATTTTTAAAGTTTGTTGTTCGTTGCATTCATGTTATCGTTGTTGTCCTTGGATCGTTGTAGCTTGGATTGAAGTACAGTCTCCATCTCCACATCGTTTCCATTAGTGTCCAGTCACGACTAATCTTCTTATGATAAGTGAATGGACCGCTTTTGAATTGTCATTTGAAATGTTGTTATAGTTGTATTTGCTTAACTAATATTATATGATTCTGATATGATGTTCACCTGTGACACGAATGACATGTTATATGATATGCTTTGTGATATATACTGATATGTTATATTATCTAATTATCGAAATCACATTGCACGTTCCCTAATATGTTAACTAGGAAAATCACTATGGATTGAAATGATACATACCCAAATGATCTTATAAATTAGAGAAAATCGCTGTAGATTGAAATGATACATATGTTGGATCATAGGTTTCGATTGTTGACAACACACAACAGTTCACGAATCTACGACTACGATAACATCCAGACTCATCGGCTTAATATATAGTTTGTATAGTTATATATATTTTAACAAGGGCCATCAAATATGTATATAGAGTCTAGTTTAGTGCTTGGTTAAAATCTTTCCTCAAGAATCATCATTCACATTCAAATAAACTTGCATGCATATTTTAATCAAAATCAAGTTTTCAAAAAATGCATGGAGCGGGGCTTGAACCCGAGTCACTAGTTTAGAAGGCAAGTGCTCTAACCAAATGGGCTGTGGTGATTTTTGACTATCAACAGAATTCAGTCGACTGAACAAAATCGACCAGTCGACTGAATATCTATAAAACAGCCTAGTGTACACAGATATGCACTGTTTTTTACTATCTTTGAATATTCAGTCGACTGACCGTTTTTCTCCAATCGACTGAATTCTACAACAGTCGTTTTTTGTGAAAGACACTTCCTTTTGCCAAGAGTCACGTTCTATTATGAAGAGTAATGGATGCTTCTGTTGATCGGAACTCTTCATGAACGGCTGCATCTCTTTATCTATTATATAAACACACAAAATCCACTTCACCAATAACGAATTTTCTGATTACTTTCTGATCTTACTTTCTACTATCTTTGTATTCTAAAAAGCAATCACAACTTTCATATATTGCTTGAATCTCTGAAACAATTAACTTATTCTTTGATTCTAAGCAATATTTTCCTTTCTAAATCTTTATACACACATATATAGTTGAGGAAAGATTATAGGAAGGTTGTACTATCAAAGACAAATCAGTGTTATTAAGAACACAAAGTGTCAAAGCAATTCTATTGAAACTGTTGAAGTCTTGTTCGGTTGTGCAGGCGGGTAAAGTCCTCTTTCAGTTGTTAGAGGCGGAAAAATCCAGTTCGGTTGTTCAGGTGTTGTGTACCTATTCCTCTTGGTTAAGAGAGGGTTATTGTGAAACTCCAAAGGGAAATCTGGGACTGGACGTAGAACGGAAGTTTGAACCAATATAAAAATTCCCGGTGTGCTCATTTTTATTTACTTTGCTATTATTATCTATTTCCGCATTCATATTATAATACATTCCATATTACACGATCCTAGACAGTAGTCACTTTGATTTGGTATTAGAGCAAGACATCTTATAACCGTTACAAAGTTATCTGATATCTTGCTAATATGGAAAACAGCACCACTAAGACTAGTTTTATTGAAGGTCAATCCACTGCAAGACCCCCATTCTTTAATGGTTTGAACTATAATTATTGGTCTACTCGTATGCGAATCTATGTGCAATCTAATTGTTTTGAATAATGGAATATCACACAAAATGAATACACTCTTCATACTGGAGAATATTCCACTTGGTCAAACACACAAAAATTAGATGCTACTGCCAATGCTAAAGCTATGAACATGTTATTTTATGCACTAGATAGAAATGAATTTATTCATGTTAGCATGTGTCAAACTGCTTATGAAATATGGAGAACGCTTAAAATCACTCATGAAGGAACTAACAAAGTCAAACAAAGCAAAATCTCCATGCTCAAAAATCAGTTTCAAAACTTTAGAATGAAACAAGATGAATCCATCAATGATGTGTATTCTAGATTTCAAGATATCTATCATTCACTACTAGGATTAGGAGAAATTTTTTCTTATTTTATATAGTATCAAAAATCCTAAACCCTTTAACGGATGAATGGGAAAGAAAGGTCCTAGCTATTGAAGAAGCAAACAATCTTTCAACTATGAAACCAGAAGAGTTAATAGGAAATCTAATGTCATATGAAGTGAATTTGCAGGCAAAGAAAGTTCAAGCACAAGACAATAAGAATCTAGCATTTCAAGCAGAACCAAATGACTCTGACTCAGATAAGGAGGATATCGCATTTATTACTAAGAATTTCAAAAAGTTTTTGAAATTCAAAAAGAATAACAAGAGCAAGAGTTTTAAAAATAATTCTAGCAACAATAATAGCAATAAACCATCATCATCTGTCATGGAATGTTATGAATGTCATAAGAAGGGTCATATAAAGAAAGATTGTTCAGAAAAACAGAAAACAAATTCAAGAAGAAAGCATTTTCTGTAACATGGGATGATTCAAATTCTTCATCATCAGAAAGCGACAGTGACAGTAACATAGAGCAAGCAAATGTGTGCTTCATGGCTACAAATAATGATGTAAGTGAAGTAAGTTTTGAAGATTTAGTTGAACTTAATTCTGAACTAGTAGATTTTGCAAAATAGACTAAGAGACACAATAAGGAGTTACAAGGAAAACTGAATAGATCTGAATTAGAAATTAGTATGCTTAGAGATGAAAAGAAAATTCTCGAAGAAGAACATGAAAAATCTCAAGAATCTAATTCTAATTTAGCCTCTCAACTCTCAATTCAGGAATTAGAAATTCAGAAAAATAAAAATGATATTTTATCAGTTGAAGTAAATAATTTAAGATCTAACACTAAAGTTTTAGAATTAGAAAAATCTAGTCTTAAAAATAAGCAAGAAGATATTAATAAAAATATTTTTAATTTTAATAAAGGACGAGAAAATCATTCTAAAATAATAGAAAATTCTCAGTCTACTTCAAATAAAATGGGTTTAGGATATAATAAAACTGATCGTAGAAATAGCACTAGATATGCTTTCATGTACAGTAAAAATGATAATGCTAGTACTAAATTTCGAGTAAAACCTAAATCTAGTAGAAATTCAAATGCTACTATGACCTATAATGTTGATAATTTCTCCAGAAGTACAAAATCATTAACAGGAAATATGAATAAAAATTATCTTAGTATTTGGGTTCCTGTTAATTGGAAAAATAGAGAAAAATACATTTATGATTATTTTGATATGGTAGTTAATAATGAAAATTATATTTATAATGGTTCAACCATACCCAAATGGGTATGGTTTCCTAAGAATTAGGAAACTATAAAAACCTTGGGTATCGCATGCTTTAAATGTTAATTTTTTTCCGATACCTTACATTATAAGTAGTGGTCATTTTGTTTTATATTGCTCTATGTTAATACTTATGTAAAATATAATTTATATCATCATATATACTCTACTTTTTGTCGATGACAAAGGGAGAGAAAGATATTGCTCTCTAACACTATTTGCAGGAATAAACCATGAAAGCACAGATTAAGGGGGAGAAAAGATAAATTATTTACAGGAATATATAGCATAGATTCAGGGGGAGATATCTATAGCACATTTACAGGAAGATATTCAGTGAAAGAGATAAGATCAGCAAAGCTTGTCAAAGATTCGTTCGTAGCAAATGAAGTTGTCATCATCAAAAAGGGGGAGAATGTTGGATCATAGGTTTTGATTGTTGACAAGACACAACAGTTCACGAATCTACGACTACGATAAAATCCAGGCTCAATATATAGTTTGTATAGTTATATATATTTTAACAAGGGCCATCAAATATGTATATAGAGTCTAGTTTAGTGCTTTGTTAAAATCTTTCCTCAAGAATCATCATTCACATTCAAATAAACTTGCATGCATGTTTTAATCAAAATCAAGTTTTCAAAAAATGCATGGAGCAGGGCTCAAACCTGGGTCACTAGTTTAGAAGGCAAGTGCTCTAACCAAATAAGCTGTGGTGATTTTTGATTACCAACAGAATTCAGTCGACTGAACAAAATCGACCAGTCGACTGAATATCTATAAAATAGCCTGCTGTACACAGATATGCACTGTTTTTTACTATCTTTGAATATTCAATCAACTGGCCGTTTTTCTCCAGTCGACTGAATTCTGCAACGGTCATTTTTTGTGAAAAGACACTTCCTTTTGCCAAGAGTCATGTTCAATTATGAAGAGTAATGGATGCTTCCATTGATCAGAACTCTTCATGAACAGTTACATCTCTTTATCTATTATATAAACACACAAAATCCACTTCACAAATAACCAATTTTCTGATTACTTTCTGATCTTACTTCCTACTATCTTTGTATTCTAAAAAGTAATCACAACTTTCATATATTGCTTGAATCTCTGAAACAATTAACTTATTCTTTGATTCTAAGCAATATTTTCCTTTCTAAATCTTTATACACACATATATACTTGAGGAAAGATTATAGGAAGGTTGTACTATCAAAGACAAATCAGTGTTATTAAGAACACAAAGTGGCAAAGAAATTCTATTGAAACTGTTGAAGTCCTGTTCGGTTGTTCAGGCGGGTAAAGTCCTCTTTCGGTTGTTAGAGGCGGAAAAATCCTGTTCGGTTGTTCAGGTGTTGTATACCAATTCCTCCGGGTTAAGAGAGGGTTATTATGAAATTCCAGAGGGAAGTCTGGGACTGGACGTAGAACGGGAAGTTCGAACCAGTATAAAAATTCCTGGTGTTCTCATTTTTATTTACTTTGCTATTATTATCTGTTTCCGCATTTAAATTATAATACATTCCATATTACACGATCTTAAGTGATAAGTAGCTACACAGTTGTCACTTTCAACATACCCGAGCGATTTTATAGATTTTGAAATTATTGATTTAGGATACGGGTTGAAATGATATATATACCTGAAATTTTTTACTATTTTGGGTTGAAATTATACATACTCAATCACTTGACCATAGGGTTGAAAATCATATATGCACACTGTTGGTCGGTTTTAAATTATTTTCTGAATTGTAAAGTATGTTTGATTTATGAATCCGATTTTCGAATTTAATTTAAAATTATATTTGGGAACTAGTTTATTTTATATGTTTTAATGTTCCAAATTATAAGTTAATATATGGTTTTAAAAGCAAATTTAAGATTTTGACTTATAATTTTATTTAGTTTTAAATATATAATTTAAATAGTTTAAAATTTAATTTAATAAAATATTTAATACAGTTTTAAGAGATTTATTTAAAATTTAATTATATAAAAATATAGATATTTATAATAAATTTAAATAATAAAAATGTAAGAAGTTAAATAGAGATAAATTTGTAATTTAGTATGGTTTAAAGGATTTAAATTTAAATGAGATTCTATTAAGTTGTTATTTGATTTCCAAAGGATAAAATTTTAAAATGTAAAAATTTAATTTAATATGAATTATAAAGAAATGTTTCAAATCTAAATATATAATTGAAGTTAAATATTTTAGTATCGATTTAAATTGTAAATTAAGTTATTATTAAAAATGTTTTATAAAACGACCACGGTGTGAAATAAGCATTTGGTTGTTAAAGAGACCGGGGTCGTATATTGTCATACCCCTGCCAATTCTAAAACCACTTTAACAACTGTGCACATGGTAGAGAATCCAAAATGAAGTAGGATAGTTTGGAGAACGCTGCCGGAATGAGGTAAGAAACGCAGCCATGACCTTCAGGTCATAATTATATGGCCAAAATAGGAGCTATACCGAGCCAAGTGGGTTTGCTTCCCCGATCGATCACGCTTCTTCGATACCATATCTTTTACTTTGTGATTTATTGGTGGCCACCTTTGATTATAGGAGTGTTGTTCGAGGTGGAAGGTAGTAGCTGCTACGTGTTACCATTGGTCCGGGAGTGCAAAACTGTAGAATCCTACCCTAGGCATTGCCTCGCTTGCCTAGTCATATTATCCTTATCGAACCTACTATGATTTTGGTTTGTGTCGTACCTATGGAGTGTTACCTTATGGCCCACCAGGATCGGTGGAGTTTATAGTACTGTATAAACTACGATGCCTATAAAAATGTGTTAAGGGGGATATGGGTAATGCCTTAATGCTATTTTCAGTATTGTAATTTACTGATAGACGCTACATATATAACGTATAACGTATATTACTACATATAAATAGTTTAACAGATCCTTAAGGGATAGGAATGCCAAACATCCTTTGAGTTATTGTTTCATTTCACTATTACATTTCACTTGAGTTGATTTACTTACATGAGAATGTTAGTTCTGATTCGAGTATTTTGTTTTACTTTATACTCGAGTTGGCCAGAGTATCATAACAAATCATGACTCACCTTTTGGAGTTGGAGACTTTGCTGGAGATCTATCTATCTGTTAGCACCAAAATTGGTCACTAACACCCTTAGAAAGAATGTGTAGAGAGATTAATGAAGAAAGTAAATTAAAACAGAGAACAATGTATGAATTTCAATACAGAGAACAAGAACATCAAATTTTAGTGGTTCGGTGTAACTGCCTACGTCCACTTTGAAGTTGATTTCTATTGATTTTCTTGACAGTTGAGCACAGATACAATCCGTTTCTAATTACTTGAATACAATTGCAAAGTAAAAAATTAAGTCTTGAGTGAGTGTTGAAGGCGGCAGAGTTTCCCCAGCGTTCCCAAAAAAAGATCCTTTTCACTATGCCCTCGCCTCTCTATTTATAGACGAAGATGGGTTGGACTTCCCTGGTGGGTCTGGTGGCTGAACATCTCGGCCCAAATGGAGTAATTTCTGTGTGCTGACCCATAGATGCCGAACGTCGAACGCCGAATAGGGTATGAAGGCCGAACACTCTCCTCATGCAGAGCGCAGTGAGGCCGAACACTCTGAATGTCGTGGGAAGCATCTGCACCGAACGATACTGGAAGCCGAACTAGTGACTTGACCGAACGATGTCTTGGCCGAACGATGTTTTTGTGCCGAGCAGAACTTAGGCCGGACGATACTTTGGCTGAACGTTACCTAGGCCGAACTATGTCTTGGCCGAACGATTCTTAGGTCGGCCAATAGTTAGGCCGAACGATAGTTTGGCTGAATAATGTTTAGGCCGAACGGTAGTTGATGCCGGACAATTCTGCCATGCCAAACGTTCTCACATGCCGAACGTTATTCCATACCGAACGTCTCTCAATGCTGAATGCTTTGCCATGCCGAACGTTCCATAGACGTCGAACGAACTTGGATGTTGAGTGCTTCTTGGATGCCGGTCGTCGAACGATCCAGTTGAACCGATCGGTGGGGATGCCGAGTACTAAGTTGCCTCGTCAAATCCCCAGGAAACACTCTCCCCCCAAAGTGCATTACGTGGTCAAACGTGGTGCGCTTTGAATCATGCGCCCTCTGTGCTTTGTCCCTGGCCGTGGTCCAGTTTCCTCAATGGCGACTTCCCTCAATCGCCAGATGAAGTGATGCGCGCCGAACAGTATAGCCGAAGCCGAATGCTTCATGTTATACCGAACGACTTTGTATGCCGAAGCTGAACGCTTCAAGTTATGCCGAACGATTTTGTATGTCGAAGCCGAATGGTGCGGCCTTGACCGGTTCAACTGGCCACAGTCTCTTCAACTTCTTCTTCTTCCCTATAAAGGCCAGCGTCTTCCTCCTTCTAATCTATTCACTTCTTACCTCCGTTATCTCGTACTTGCAAGTTTCACCTGTTAACAGCCTCCAAAGATTTAACATTCCTTCCCAATCCATTCGGCATTAACTAAAGTCGTGCCCTTAACTCCAGATTCCTCCAAGTCTCGATCCACTAACTAGGTAATGATCCCTCCATCTAAATCCTTTCCCCGAATAAATAGGTTTTAACGCGATGCTCGAGTTCGTAAATTAGAACTGTAGCCGATAGGTGTTGCGCGGACTAATGAATCGAAGTTCGATTAGGATATTTCTTAGGGCTAGATGGTATGGTGGGGAAGAGAAGTTGCCATAATCTAGTACACAAGGGAGATGTTGGGAGGTGTATTGTGGTTCGGCACGGTTGCCTCGCGCCGAACGAGACTGGAGGGTAGAATAGAGGAAGAGCAGGAATTGGCTAGGATGCCGAACAGCATGGTTCGGTCTAGCTCGCCGAATGATTCGTCATCGTCGCTCGGTATGGTTATAATCGGAGTGCCGAGCGTTGGGGTTCGACGTAACTCTGGTTCGGCATGATTCACCACATGCCGAGCAGTGGAGTGGTAGGACAGGAAGGAAGCATGACTCAGGTGGGATGTTGAGTGTTATTTCGGTCGAACAGAATTTTGGCCGAACGATACTTTGCCGAACGCTACCTAGGCCGAACAACTTTTAGACCGAGCCATTATGAATGCCGAACCATCCCTTAGCTTAGGCGAACACTTGTTTACCTTGCCTAATCACATGACTAAACAAGGACAAGGACTCCAGCATACTAGCATATTGAACTGATCCGGACTGATAACTTCCTAGTTTCGGTAGACACGAACCTGAATTTAAATCGACATATTCGGATAACTTCTTCTAACATTTTCTGAAACCGAAACTGTAAACACCATAAGGCAGGCTTTTGGAGACGGTTAGCGATGACGGTCTTCGAAGACGATGATTCAAAGCTCAATTTTATATTATTAACTCTGTGACTTTCAATTTTTCAGCGCTTGCACATGAACAATCGCACTAGTTCACACACCACACGGGGGAAATTCTTGTGTTGTTAATTCTGACGTCGATTGTTTTTCAAGTATAGTTCAAACAGGTGCTCTCGTCAAACTCAATATTTATCGGAGATGTCTAAGAAATCTAGCTCCGCCACGATCTCGGGTAGACCCAGGCCATCTTCTAAACAAGGGGTCGTGGATACTTCTAACCCGTCGACTTCCCCCGCCCATAACTTAGCTCCCGATGCCCTAGAAGCATCAATTCTCTTGGACAACCTGATCGATTCTCAAGCTTTGAAGGTCAATGAAGCTGCGCTCCGACGAATATGCTCTATCCATGGAATCCCATTTGATGACGTGTTGGTTCCATCGGGGCATGATCGTCCACACCTGCCCCCAGTTGGATACACCGCCTGTAATAAGTTTATGTGATGGGTCGGTAGTGTGCCACCGTTTAACTTATTTCTTCGGGACGTACTGCAATACATTGACATCGCCCCGCCGCAACTGCACCCAAGCAGTCACGCCTTCATCTATGGCACCTACATCCTCTTCATGATTGTTCTTTCTAGGCCTCCAACTCTTGGCGACATCAGATATATTTATATGATCAAGAAGCGGAGAGATAGCCCCTCCTTTGTGTTCCTCGAACCGCACCACAAATGCCAGATTTTAACCAGGGCATGGAGCAAGTTTTCCTTGTACAAACAAGAATGGTTCTATGTGCGTTGCCCTCCTAGTTTCGCGAGGAGATGGGTTGAAGGAAGTAAGTCTTCTTCTTGATACGATACTCATGTTTGGTCGAAGCTATGCCTTTTGTAACTTTTGTTTCATCTTCTCAGGTATCAATCCACGTCCTGACGGCCGCGGATATTCTGAGGCCATTGAAGTATTAGAGCTCTTCCCGCCGAAGAACGGGACATCCGAACTCACATTTCATACGAGTCACTATCGAGGTTCGGACTGTTAGCAGAAGGTCGTCGGGTAAGCCTTCCTCAGGGCGTCTCCATACCCAAGCCCGCATCCGAAAAAGGGAAAAAATTAGATGAGTCATCATCACGTCACACCCTTGATGCAAAGGAAGAGGGGGAAATTCAAGGGAATGAAAAACCCGAAACACAAGGTGAGAACTTGGGTCCCACTCAGGATCCGATAGTCGAAGTACACGATATCGAAATGTCGTCTTGCCCTTCAAAGAGGAAAAAGGGATTGACGTACAAGATTAGAAAGGATAAGGTTGGCGGAACTTCAAAAGTTACGCTTATTCCAACAGAGAAAGAGGCTTCTTCACAGCATGTAGAAAGTTCTTTAAAGGGCCTATCGAACCTCTCCATTCCGGATGACCTGCTCAATTACGACTTTGACGATCTGGAGGCATCCAAGCTTCATTCGCCCATCAGAGGCGATGCGGGCGCTCTAACCCAAAGTCAGGGAGAAAAAACTCCCATTAGCAAAGCGACTGGTCCGTCGGGGGGAAACACGAGGACACACACGAACATTTGCACTTCAATTTGCACTTAGATTTTCGTCGTCACACTACTCTTTGCTGATTCGTTGTTATTTAAATTCTCTGCAGGTGCCATGGGGCATCGCATGGGTTCGATTGCCTTCGTGGTTCGTCTATTTTTTATCAATCTGGATGGGACTCGGGTTCCAGAAGACATCGAGATAGGGATGGTGACGGCGATTAAACTATCATTCCCGGGACTTGTCATCTCGGAAGAAAACTTACTGTCAGCCAAAATACCACCAAGATACTTCCTCTCATCCGGAGCAAAGCAAAGACAAGCGCGGTAATAAAAGGTCGCAATCTGATGCTCCCCAGGACCAAAAACTATGGTTCGTCTTCTACTAGACAGTCCCAAGATTCTCACAGGAGAGCCGAACTTTCAAAGCCGTCTCCTCCCGCTCCGGTGATAGACCCAATAGTATCGGAGAGATTGGCCGAGCTTAAAGATAAATTTCCAAAAATCTGCTTCGACGGCTTGAAATTCCTCCCGACGATTCATCCTATCCCCGGACATGTCAAGCAGAGAGCCATCGCCTGTACCAATGACGTCTATGTTCAACATGACGCGTTTGTTCATTTGGCTGAAAAACTTTCTGAAGTCTCCATGGAGCGCCAACATGAAATCGATCGCCTGAAGCTTGAGGCTATCCACGACAAAGACATCATTAAGGCTCAAGACGAAGGTATTGCAACTTACAAGTCTAAACTTGAGGACGCCCATCAGAGCGCCAAGGACACCGCTGAGGCCGTCACTCGTCTGGAATCAACTTATAAGAAAGAGCTCGACGAGGCGGTTCAACGATGTGGGGCTTTGGCTCTAGAGAAGGACTCAGTTCAAAAGGAGAGGGACGCATACAGTCTCCGAGTCAAGGAACTTGAGGAGCAGTCCACAGAGAGAAGGAGGAGAAAACGGCTGCCCAAAAAGAGTCACAATGATACTGTGACGAGATCGTTGCCACTCGACTCTTAAAAGAAAAACTTGAGGGCGAGCTTTCCAGAGTTGAGGCGTTAAAGAGTGAAGCCCGTGAAGAGGGAAAGAAGATAGCGTTCATTGATATCGACTCGCGTCTTGAGACGGCTAGAGAAGAAGGCAGGGAGGAGGTCAAAAGTATGTTTAACCGCTAATTGCTGAGTTCAATGCCCGCGTTCTCAGGCATCGAGACTTGACTTTCTTGGGCGAGGGTTATGTTGAATCTCTGGTCGAGACGTGGGAGACTTTAATCGAAATCAGAAAGGCCAAGCATGGTACCGAAAGATTGATGAGGGGGCCTTGATAAAAGAATTCCTTAAGGGGAATGAGCCTTCCGACTTGTCAGCGGCTAAAGCTATTTATTGCAAAGGCTCCCCCTCAAAGAAAGGGAAAGAAGTGATTACCGGCCCATCCGGGGTTGTGCCTCCAGCTCATGCGCCTACTCGATTGGCCGATCGGCCGATACTCTATCCCTTTGAGCAGCATATCGGTTACAATCCGAAGGACCCCGGCCTTGGCGTCCATATTCTGTCTACTATTCCATAAGGTGAAACCCCCTTGACGGGTGAGAGCCTGCCGGAGCCTGGTAGATAACTTTTCACTTTAAGATTTCAAAAGTCGTCATTCTTTATGAAGGACTATTGTATTCTAATGCTTGTTTTTCATGATTTTACGCAGGCCGTTCTGATCTTGGGCCTACTCCGAGGAGCGATGTTGCCAAGGAGGTGGAGGAAAAGATAGGTGAGGCCACTCAGGCAGGAGAGGTTCCTGGGCCAGATGCTCAGGTGATTGGAGCATTGGATGAAGACAAATCTGAGACTTCTTATCCCATCGAGGGGAGTTATGAAGTAGATATTACAGGGGCCTCCGAACACACATTTGAGCTAAAGATGAAGGAGCGGCTCGAGAAGGAGAAGAGAGAGATGGCCGAGATCAAGGTCGAGCCTCGAGTTGTGGACCCAGACGATCCCTTGCACAAGCCATTGAAGGTCATTCTCCCTGGCAGGTCCAAGCCCGTGGATGTTCCCCGTACTTCTTCAGCTGCTACCCCTCCATCAAAGAAGAGTACCAAGGGTAAGCGCACAGGGGAGGAGCCGTCCGAGAAGACCACAGAGGTGAGGAAGTCGAAGAAGCACAAGAAGTGACCGTTACTCTTGTTCAACGAGAGTTAGTTTAAGTTATGTAATTATTTTCATCTACTTCCGTAGTATTTGTAAATAGATTGTCTACCCCGAACTTTGTAGTAAAAACTTTGTCTGAATAATGCTTAGTTCCTTTTTTCTGTCTTCCAAAAGGCTCTTGTCGTTCAGTTTTTGTATGATTGTGATTTAAATCCGAGCTGTTGTGAATAACATGGACTTCTCAGTTCACCTTCATATAGCTCGAAGACTCTTTGAGAATTGTTCATTCTTCCTTCTGCGCTTCAAGCACTTAGAATATTTTTTAGTCCGTACATCGGGGACTTAGAGTACTCCAGTCCGCACTTTGGGGACTTGGAGATTTGAGTCGTTTATACTCGAGTCCGCGTTCCGGGGACTTGGAGTACTCTAGTCCGCACTTTGGGGACTTGGCGATTTTGAGTCATTTATACTCGAGTCCACGCTCCGGGGACTTAGAGTACTCCAGTCCGCGCTCTGGGGACTTGGAGATTTTGAGTCGTTTATACTCGAGTCCATGCTCTGGAGACTTAGAGTACTCCAGTCTGCACTCTAGGGACTTGGAGATTTTACAATCATTTATACTCGAGTCTGCGCTTCAGAGACTTACAGTACTCCAGTCCGCACTCTGGGGACTTGGAGATTTTAAGTCATTTATACTCGACTTCACGCTATGAGGACTTAGAGTACTCCAGTCCGCACTATGGGGACTTGGAGATTTTAGAATCGTTTATACTCGAGTCCGCGCTTCGGGGACTTAGAGTACTCCAGTCCACACTCTGAGGACTTAGAGATTTTAGAATCGTTTATACTCAAGTCCGGGCTCCGGGGACTTAGAGTACTCCAGTCCGCACTCTGGGGACTTTGAGATTTTAGAATCGTTTGCGCATGTTCGTACGTCGGCCAGAATAATATGGTTTTGTTTGCCTGTCACAGGATCATCATACACAGAGACATTAGTAATTTATGGAAAAGATGGCTTCAAGCCTTTATTAATGAAACCAAGCTTAATTGTCTTACTACATGCCAAGAACTAGAAATAAAGACGTATTGTAAATAAATGCAACTAATACATGAAAGAAATAGACTAAGTATAATAATGCCGCAAGTGATCGCTGTTCCATGCTCGGGGGAGTGTCGCACCATCGACCGTCGCTAGCTTGAAAGTTCCTTCTCCAAGCTTCCGTTCGATGACGTATGGACCTTCTCATGCGGCATTCATATGAGACGTGATTAGAAAAACTCGTTTCAAAACGAGGTCTCCAACACCAAAAATGCTTGGTCGGACCTTTTCGTTATAATATTTTGCGACTCTATGTCTATATGCGGCCACTCTCAAATTGGCCTCTTCGCTTTTTTCATCAATGAAGTCCAATGATTCCAATAAAAGATTCTGGTTCGACTCGAGGTCGTAAGAAGTTACTCGATGCGATGGAACTTCAAGTTCCACGGGTATGACAGCTTCCGTGCCATATGTCAATGCGAATGGAGTGTGGCCAGTCGCGGCCTTGTGGATGGTCTTGTAGGCCCAAAGCGCCATTGGAAGTTCATCCACCCACTTGCCTCTAGCTTTTTCGAGATATTTTTTCAATATGGACTTGATTATCTTGTTTATGGCTTTCGCTTGCCCGTTGGCTTTCGGGTGCGCAGCCGCTGCAAACTTCTTTTCAATGCCATATTTCTGACAAAATTCTTTGAACTCTTTGCTTTCGAATTGAGTCCCATTGTCTGTAATGATGGTCCGTGGAAGGCCGAAACGGCAGATGATATTTCGTATGACGAAATTAATAACCTTCTTGGTGGTTATTGTGGCCAGAGGCTCTACTTCTGCCCATTTGGTGAAGTAGTCGACCACAACTATTGCATATTTCGCTCCACCTTTGGCTATGGATAAAGAACCAACTAGGTCAATTCCCCACATTGCGAATGGCCAGGGACTAACCATTTGCATGAGTTTCGTCGGCAGAGCTCTCAGGATTTTTGCATATATCTGGAATTTACCACATATTCTCACATAGTTTGCAGTATCCCGATTCACAGTTGGCCAGTAGCATCCATAACGGAGGATCTTCTTTGCTAATGTCTTCCCCCAGTATGGTAGCCGCACTCTCCTTCATGGACTTCCCCCAGGACCCGTTTTATCTCATCATGGGCAATACATCGGAGTAGTGGGGTCGAGAATCCCCTTCGATACATTATTCTATCCTATATTACAAAACGAGAAGCCTTACGAAGGACTTGTCGTCTTTCGCTCCTTTCTTTGGGTAAGATCTCGAATAGCAAGTACTACTTGATTGGGGTCATCCACGATTCCTTCTCGATTTCTGTTTCCAACACGAAATCTAGCTCCATCATATCTATACTCAAAGCATGGAGGGTCTCAACAGGAAATAATCCCATTTGCTGTGCGTCGCCTGTGCTTGTGAGTTTTGCCAATGAATCGGCTGCTCTGTTTCGCTCACGCGGGACATGTGAAATATCATAATACTTGAGATTCTCTAGCAGCTCCTAAACTCGAACCAAATATGGGGCAAGTCTTTGCCCCCTTGCTTGGTAGTCTCCTCGCACTTAGTACACCACCAGCTGCGACTCGCTGAAGATTTCAACCGATTTTACTCCCAGTTCTTTGATAAGTTTCAAGTAGACGATCAATGCTTCATATTCGGCTTCGTTATTTATTGCTGTGAATTCGAGCTTCAAAGCGTAGCAGACTGATCGGTTCTCAAGAGTTACAAGAACTATGGCAACCCCCGAACAACGGTCGTTAGATGCCCCATCGGTGTACATCTTCCATCGAACGGGAAGTATGACATTGTGGTCGTTTGATTCGTCTGTCATAGTAAATTCAGCAATGAAGTCAGCTAGTGCTTGTCCTTGTATGGCCCTTCGCGGCGGGTAGGTAATGTCGAACTGACTTAACTCAATATTCCATTTTAGCATTCTCCCGGAAGTTTTTGGTCGTTGGAGTATCTGTCGCAAAGGTTGATCAGTGTAGACACTGATTGAGTGTGCCTGAAAATACGGGCGAAGCTTGGGTGATGCAATCACCAAGAAATAGGCTAGTTTTTCAATCTTTGGATAATTTCTTTCTGTCCCCGTCAAACGTTTACTAACATAGTACACTGGCTTTCGAACCTGGTGTTCCTCACGGACCAAGGCTGTAATGATAGCGTGCTGGGATACAGCCAAGTATATGTATAATATTTCGTGGTCTATTGGTTTCGACAATACCGGGGGGCTTTCTAAGTGCCTTACAAGAGTTCTGAATGCTTCCTCAAAGTCGGATGTCCATTCAAAATTCCTCTTTCCTTTCTTTATGACATCGAAGAAAGGAAGACACTTATCTGTGGCCCTGGATATGAATCGGCTCAGCGTGGCCACCTTTCCGTTCAAGCTTTGCACTTGCTTTATGGTTCTAGGCACTTGTATATAACAGATGGCTTGAATCTTCTTCGGGTTAGCCTCAATTCCTCGTGCATTTATAATGAAACCCAAAAACTTTCCTGACGCTACGCCGAATGAACACTTTAAAGGATTGATCTTCATTCCATATTGTCTGAGTATGTCAAACATCTCCGCTAAGTCTCGGATGTGGTCGTTTGACTACCGCGACTTCACGAGCATGTCATCCACATAAACTTCCATCGTTTTGCCAATCTGGTCTTTAAACATCCGATTCACCAAACGCTGATAAGTTGCTCCCGCATTTATCAATCCATCGGGCATCACTACATAGCAATACAACCCAACGTTTGTGATAAAACTGGTGTGTTCTTGGTCTGTGAGGTGCATTGGGATTTGATTATATCTAGAGTACGCATCCATAAATGATAATAACTCATACCCGGTAGTTGAATCGACCAGCTTGTCAATCCTAGGCAATGGCAAACTATCCTTCGGGCATGCTTTGTTTAAATTAGAATAGTCGACACAAGTTCTCCATTTTCCATTCGCTTTCTTTACTAGCACCGGGTTGGAAACCCATTCTAGGTAGAGGGCGTCGTGGACGAACCCATTGGCTTTGAGTTTGTCCACCTCCTCTTTGAGAGCCATGGACCTCTCTGGGTCCATGCCTCTCCTTTTCTGTTTCACAGGAACATGTCTTGGGTCTATGTTCAACATATAACTCGCGATTGTAGGAGAAATCCCGCACATGTCAGAATGTGTCCAAGCGAAGACATCAAGATTCGCTCGGAGGAAGTCAGTGAGGTTCTCGGCCACCACGGGGTCGAGTTGTGATCCAAATTTTAAGAATTCGTGAAGGATCATTTCGGCTGACTGGGATATCAATTGTTAGTTCAGCCGATGCTGCATTTGATTCCCTGGGTCCCCCATCATCGTCTCTCGGATCTATGTCTCTATAGATCCGAGAGTGTTTCCCGAGCTAGGGCACGGGCGTTGCTTGTCAATCATCAGCATTTAGGATGCGGACGGAGCAGTCCGCAACCTTTCCTTTCTCTCTACGCTGAGCCTCTCTCAGCTCAGCCACATAGCAAGCACGTCCAGTCGCCTGATCGTCGTGTACCACTCCAATACCACTGTTTGTCGGAAATTTTAACGTCAGACACCAAGGGGAAAATGCTGCCCTAAATTCTGCCAAGGCTGGATGTCCTAGAAATACGTTATATGAAGATTCAACGTCCAACACTATGAATGGTAGGATCCGTACCCTCCTATGATCGCCTTGCCCCAGTTCAACTGGTAACTCCACATATCCCACTGCATCGGTTGCTGCGCTGTTAAAGCCATGGATTCTGGCTTTAGACGGTTTCAAATCCTTAGTCTCCAACTTCATTTGGTCGTACGCCTTCTTGAATATGATGTTAACGGAACTTCCACAATCAATTAGAATTCTCTTCATAAATGTCGGCCCGATTGTCGCTGATATGACCATCGGGTCGATGGTAGGGGCCTCCACCTTATCCGCATCTCTGCTTCTGAATACAATATCATCATCCATCGTGTGCTGCTGCTTTGCAGGGGTCCCATCCTGCACATTCGAACAGCACTCATACTCCGCATGTCTAAAAGAGTTAGCATATCGCTCCATCTCCTGCAAATTCTTATCTGCAGGATGAGGTCTGCCAGCAATCGTGTTGATAACCAATCTACCCATAGTTTGAGTAGGTTGTTCTGGTTGGCGTGGAGCTGGCCCACGTCTGGGGTCCGATGTCTCTTGTCTTCCGTCTTGTGGGTCTTTGACGAACTCCTACAGCTTCTTCTGTCTAATCAGCTTTTCTATAGCGTCATGGAGGTGTCTGCACTCCTCTGTGTTATGCCCATAAGATTCGTGAAAGCGACAATACTTCCTAGTCCGCTTATGTTCCTCCGTTGATTCCTTTGGGCGTGGTTTCCTATACTGAAAAGTGTTCCAAGTGGACAAATAGATGTTCTCAAGTGATGCGTTGAACGGGGTGTATTCATTGTAGATCGGGATCCTTGACTTCCATTTCCCCGTCTCTCTTTTCTTTTCGGGATTTCCACCTCCGGATCCTTTAGACTGCCCAGGCTTGTTTTGGATGTTAACTTGAGCTTTTCCCGAATTATCGCCGGTTTGCTTCATGGTGACGGTAATTTTCACAGTCTCCTGTGCAGGCCCTGGTGCCTTGTCTCGTCTTGTCCATCGAGATTCTTCCCTACTTATGAACTGATGGGCTTTCGAATAAAAAAGTTCCAGCGTGGCTGGGGGCTTTCCCGCCAACCAATCTCCAAATTCAGAGTCCGGATCCACTCCACACATTACCACCATCAAAATTGCGTGGCCGTTTGGATTGCTCACTTCGGTAGCAGCAACATGAAATCTCTGCAAGTACGCTTTCAATGACACTCCCGGAGCTTGGATTATGCTTGATAAGGACATCACATCCTTTAGACGAGCGGTGTGTATCCTGAATTGTTCTATGAATTTCATTGCCAATTTGTCAAAGCTGGATATAGATCGTGGGGGAAGTCGAGTAAACCACATGGTGGCAATTCCGGATAGAGTGATTGGGAAGCACCTACATTTGGTTGCATCATTAGCTCTTGCAGAATCTATCATCCATCTGTACCTCATCACATGCTGCCTGGGATCAGTCTTCCCTTCGTAGGCTGGGATAGTCGGCATATTGAACTTCTTGGGGGTACTCAGCCTGTAGAATACCATCCGTAAAGGGAGTATGGCTTTTGGACACTCCCCAATCTTCATTGGTCAAGCCTTGGTTTTCTCTCATCAACTGCCTGACCATAGCTGTTAAGTCCAGAGTTTGTATGGGGGATGGAAGGTTGGGTTCCGTTCCACGGGACCGTGTGGGTTGATGTCCCGCCTGATTTGGGTCTTGGAGATTCGGGTGTCCGGTCTCTTCGTGGGCTTGATTCCCAATGCCTGCTTATGCACCTTCATCCTTACGGTATCTACGCCTAGGAGGGTCGTCAGCTGACGTTGAACTATTAAATTCAGAATAAGGGGCAGGGTTACCTCCAGCATTCTGGCGCTGTTGCTGAGCGAGCTGAGTCATGAGGTTAGTGTTGGTTTGAATCTGCTCAGCAAGTTGCCTTCTACTTTCCTTGAGTTCTCTTATCAAGTCTTGAACTCTGTTGGGAAACGACTTCCGCTTGGTTTTGGGTGGAGGGCCTTGCACCTCTTGTTGCTTGCTGATTTCTAGGTCCAACTTGTTATATGCTAGCAGTTTCGTGGACAAATGCATTATGGGAGGCCGATCTGGTTCGTGGTCTTCCCATGGTAGAAGTGTTGGTTATAACTTTGAATAGAACCAACAGATGCCTTGTCAATGATCTTAGATCTCCTCTAGGGATTTATGTAATCCAGTAGCTACAAAGCGTATCCTAACAGCCCGAGAATTCAATTCTCAGTGAAAGAAACAAAATGTTAGCACCAAAATTGGTCACTAACACCCTTAGAAAGAATGTGTAGAGAGCTTAATGAAGAAAGTAAATCAAAACAGAGAACAATGTATGAATTTCGATGCAGAGAACAAGAACACCAAATTTATAGTGGTTCGGCGTAACTGCATACGTCCACTTTGAAGTTGATTTCTATTGATTTTCTTGACAGTTGAGCGCAGATACAATCCGTTTCGAATTACTTGAATACAATTGCAAAGTAAAAAAATTAAGTCTTGAGCGAGTGTTGAAGGCGGCCGAGTTTTCTCAGTGTTCCCAAAAAAACTGATCTTTTTCACTATGCCCCCGCCACTCTATTTATAGTCGAAGATGGGATAGACTTCCCTGGTGGGTCTGGAGGCTGAATATCTCGGCCTAAATGGAGTAATTTATGTGTGCCGACCCATAGATGTCGAACGTCGAATGCCGAACAGGGTATGAAGGCCGAACAATCTCCTCATGCCGAGCGCAGTGAGGCCGAACACTCTGAATGTCGTGGGAAGCATCTGCACCGAACGTTACTGGAAGCCGAACCAGTGACTTGGCCGAACGTTGTTTGTATGCCGAGCAGAACTTAGGCCAGACGATACTTTGGCCGAACGTTCTAGGCCGAACTATGTCTTGGCTGAACGATTCTTAGGCCGGCCGATAGTTAGGCCGAACGATAGTTTGGCCGAACAATGTTTGGGCCAAACGGTAGTTGATGCCGGACAATTCTACCATGCCGAACGTTCTCACATGCCGAACTTTATTCCATACTGAACGTCACTTAATGCTGAATGCTCTGCCGCGCCAAACGTTCCATAGACGCCGAACGAACTTGGATGCCAAGTGCTTCTTGGATGCTGGTCGCCGAACGATCCAGTTGAATCGATCGGTGGGGATGCCGAGAACTAAGTTGCCTGGTCAAATCCCTAGGAAACACTATCTATCTATTTCAGTTATTTCTATCCAGAGATTCTTCATTTGTTTATGTATCAGCGAATCTTTATGTGTTTGGATTTCTATTGTATCAGCTTTGACTTGGTTGTCTTTGTAGTAGCTTCATGAACTACTATGTTTTACTTATTCCACTGCATATTCTGTGTCTGTAGTTCTTTGATTGATTCTTTTTACCCTAAAATTTATAAAACAATCTGTTTCCGTGAACGATTCAAGTTTGACATGTGTGGTTTTATTGTCGACATGAATTGCTCAAAAAGGCAGGTAGTTACAGTTGGTATCAGAGCTATGGTTTAGGAAAACCTTAGCCTATGGGGTAAAAATTCATTAGAGATAGGGTAGTAATACCCTAAAATGAGTAGAATTAATTACAGAATCACTATAGACTGAGATTGGATCCTTATTTAGAATTCACTTTGATTAGGATTCCTTTGAAATTGAATATCCACCTTTGTTCTAATATCCATTCATGAATCTTCCAGATGAGTACCCATAGGAATGTCAAAGGTAGGGGTTGTGGATATTATCCATTACCACCAGTTGTTCCACCAATGTCTCTACCAACTCAACCAGTCAAATTCACCACTCTTTGTAAGGAGTACACTCAACTTGGAGGTACCATGTTCACTGGATCAGAAAGTATTATTGAGGCTCATCAGTGGCTGAAGAGCTTAGAGGGGATCTTTACCAGACTTGAGATCACCGATGCTCAGATGCGTTAGTTGGCTACTTGACAATTGTAGGAAGCTACCCTGGATTGGTGGGAATCAGTTATAGCCCAGACCATCGAAGCGAATATCTCTTGGCAGCAGTTTAGGTAGAATCCTTAGTTGTCCTTAATTGCTAGGTTATCTCTTTGAAATTCATCTCAAGCTTGGATCAAAATTTTTATGGGATGATTTTGTGGCAAAATGGATGCCTGAAGCCGAGAAGTCTCAGTTATACAGGGAATTTATGAATCTTGAGCAGGTGAATAGGTCTTTTGCAAAGTATGAAAGAAAGTTTAACAAGTTATCCTAGTTTGGGCCTAGTTTGATCAACATCCCGCTCTAGAAGAATGAGATGTTTATCTCTAGAGCCGGTCTTGAGTATTATGATCCTTTGATTAGTCATGTTCATGGCACCTTTAGTAATCTTATGGATATGGTCACCAGATTTGAGAACCCTAGTACCAAAGAAAAGCAGGTTGTGCCAGCACCTCAATCCCAGGGAACTTTTAGTAGATCGAAGAAGTGGAAGTCCAACTTTCTGCAACAAAAGAAGAAATGGCATAATTTTTAGGGTATTGGATATTCTTCTCGGAGGAAGCCTATTGACTTATCTTCCATCACCTGCTTCAAGTGCGATCAGAATGGACATTATGCCAACAGTTGTCCTGTCAATACCGAGCCTCCATTCTTCCAGCCCATATGACCATGAATAACCTTTGCCACAATTGCTTGCAGCCAGGACACTTCAAGAAGGACTATCTCACTCAGCAGATGGGCAAGACATCCGGAGTCTTAGATGTAACCTCTTCCAATCCTGCTACTCCTGTGATACCCAAGGTACTCTCTAAGGCACCTTTTCTTTGCTTGATTTTCCTCTTTGTGTTCTACTTGACATGGAACATCTCATAGTTTCATTTTTGTTAACCTTTGTAATAATTTTGAACACATCTTGCAACCCCAATTGGCAACTGTATCCCTATGTGTATATAATCCCATCGACGGTCCCGCCAACCTTAGTATGATTTGTAAGGGAGTGAAACAAACTCCTTTACAACGAGCATCGATTCATAGGAGATTTCTATGTTCTTGGTTTTGATACATTTGATATCTTGCTCGGAGCTGATTGATTAAAGAGTTTTGATACGATTATCTCTTGCAAGGACCGAACCGTTTGCTTAATAGACAACCAGGGTAATTCTTTGGTGGTTGCATGCAGAATTCCTCAGGATTATGCTGGTAGTTTTATCTTTTCTTTTGATTCTCCTCCTAGTGACCTCGACTCTACTCCTATTGTCAGACTCTTTCCAAATTTTTTTAGTAAAGTCTCTTGTCTTCCTCCTAGATGGAAAATTGAATTCCACATTGATCTTATTCCTAGAGCCCGACCAGTGGTTCTTCCTCCTAGAAAGATGGCACCTAGAGAGAAGGTTGAGTTGAGAAAGAAGATAGAAGACTTATTTTCCAATTGTTTGATTAGGTAAAGTCATTCGGAAAGGGGTGCAGCAGTGGTCTTTGTCACTAATTATGATGGTTCTTTAAGGATATGTGTTGATTATAGGGAGCTGAATAAGCTTACTATAAAGAATAAATATCATATGCCTCGAATCAACGACCTATTCGATCAGCTCTATGAAGCTAAATTTTTCTCTCAGCTTGATCTTGCCACTAGTATTCACCAGCCTAGAGAGCTGAGGAGAGCATTTCCAAAATAGCTTTCCAAATCGAGAGTGGCTTCTATGAATGGTTAGTTATGCCCTTTGGGTTGGCTAATGCTCCAGCCTTCTTCGTTGATCTTATGAATCATGTTTTTTGTGATTTTCTCAACAAGTTTGTGCTTGTTTTCATCGATGATATTCTTGTTTTTCTAAGTCAAAGACGGAGCATGAATCGCATTTGAATTTTTTTTCTTGAACCTCTTAGGAGTCATCAGTTGGAAGCTGAGTTTTCTAAAGGTCATTTCTAGAAGGATTAGGTCGGATTCCATGGGCATATTACTTCTGAAAAATTAGGTTTCGATTGATCCTGTTAAGGTCGTTGCAATCAATGCAAGTCTATCCACCTTTCTCCCTTTGTAATTTAATTATCTTATCTTTCTTTGAATTCAAACACCCTATTCTGATTTAGGATTGGGAAAACGGTAAAAATCCCTCAGATATCCAAAGTTTCTTGGGCCCAGCTGGTTGTTATCGAAGATTTATTGAGAATTTTACTCGTATTGCTGCACCTCATACTGCTTTGACTCGTAAGAATGCTAAGTTTGTTTGGAATGATAAGTGTGAATCTACATTTAGTGAGTTAAAATGAAAGCTTACTTCCACACCAGTTCTTTGCATTTCGAATAGAAGTGAAGGATTAACGATATGCACCGATGCTTGTCGAGAAGGTTTGGGAGTTATCTTAATGTAGAATGGGAAGGTTATTGCTTGTTCCAGTCGTTAGTTGAAGACTCATGAAGCCAATTATAGAATTCATGATTTGGAATTGCTCGTTGTAGTGTTTTCTTTGAATTTATGGAGACACCGTATTCTTGGAACTAAGTTTGAGCTCTTTTCGGATTACCATTCGTTGAAGTATATATTCACACAGAAGGATTTAAACCAAAGGCAAGTTACATGGCTCGAATTCTTAGAATCTTATGACCTTGACATCAACTACACTTCTAGGAGGGCTAATGTAGTAGCTGATGCCTTAAGTCGAAAAAAGTCAACGTTATGTCAGATTGTGGTTTCTTCGTCCCTCATGGATCATATCGCGGTCAAGCAAGATGAAGACAGGATTCTTAAGCACATGAAGGATAATGTTCGTAGCAGGAAAGGTGATAATCAAAGTGAATTGAGAGCACAAATTGATCAAAATGGGATTCTGAGGATGAATAATCGAATTTGTGTTCTGAATGTCGAAGGATTTAGGCAAGAAGTGCATAAGGAAAATCATCAGTCCAGACTCTCTACCCATCCGGAGTTACAAAGATGAGCCAGAATATGAAGAAGTTGTATTGGTGGAGTGGTATGAAGTGAGATATCTTCCTTTATGTTAGTAGATGTGCAACTTGTCAACAAGTTAAGGCTGATCATCAGAAGACCGCTCGATTGTTACAACTCCTTGAGATTCCCAGTTGGAAGGGGGATCGGGTTTCTATGGATTTATTGATGGGTTACCGAGGATGAGAAGGGGCAACGAGAGTGTATGGGTGATTGTTAATTGATTGACCAAATCAGCTCATTTCATTCTGGTCAGGTCGAATCGAACAGCTTCGAGTTTAGCAGAGATTTATTTGAGAGAGATTGTCAGGCTTCATGGTGTTCCATCTAGCATTGCTTGTGATCGAGATCCTATCTTTACCTTCCAGTTTTGGAAAGAATTTCAGAAAGCTCTGGGTAGTCGTCTGAATCTTAGCACAACTTATCATCCACAGACCTATGGTCAGACGGATAGAGTTAATCAGATTCTAGAAGATCTTCTTCGTGCATGTGTTCTTGATTATGGAGGACCTTGAGAAGATAATCTCCATCTCGTTGTATTCCCTTATAATTACAGTTATCAGCTATAATCTTAATTTTAAATTAAGGTTACCATAAGCATAAGTCAATTTAATCCCATCATTTGAATTCAGGCTAGTATCACAATGTCTCCATTTACTGATCTTTATGGACCACCTTGCAAATCTCCATCTTGTTGGATTGAATCTAGTGATCATTTGGTTCTTGGGCTTGATATGATTTTAGAAGCATAAGAGAAGGTTGAGGAGATCGGGAGGAAGGTGAGGATTGCCCATGATAGGCAGAAGAATTACGCTGATAGGCGGAGAAGGAATTTGAAATTTTCAGTGGTCGACCAGATTGTTCTTAAGATCTCGTCGTTGAAGAATGTGATTCGCTTTGGACGGAATGGAAAGCTTTCTCCTAGATTCATTGGTCCTTTCCGCATCTTGGAAAGAGTTGGTCCTTTAGGATATAGATTTTATTTGTCCGGGAAGCTAGCAGGTGTGCATATCGTGTTTCATGTATCTCATCTTCGCAAATATCTTCATGATTCATCTTTGTTCGTTCAGCCTGCTTTACTTGAGATTGGATGTTGAGCCGAATCTCACTATCGAGAGGAAGCCACTTCGAATTGTCGCTGGAGGTATGAAGCAGCTGAGGAGAAAATCGACCAACCTAGCCAAAGTACAATGGAGTATAGACGATCGGATAGTACCTGGGAAACGAAGGAAAGCACGCGTGCTTTAAATCCTGAATTTTTTGTATCAGGTACTATTCATTTTGAATCTATTTTATCTTATCTGCTTGTTTCTATTCTCCTATTTCATTTCATTTCATTTCTAGGACGAAATATTTTGAGTGGGGAAGAGTGTAGTGACTCATAAATTCAGTCAAATTTTAAAGGAATTCTTTTTTGAATTACGAGTTAAATATTTTAAAAAAATTGAATTTAAATAATGATTTTGGGATGTTGAGTAATATAAAAAGGAAAATTTTGTGAAGTTTTAAATTTTGGTCCAAATTAGTCAATGTTCGAATTTTAGTTGAATATTAAAAAGTTCTAAACTTTAAATTTATTCTTTTTTAATTCTAAACTGAATTCTGAGATGATCTTCACTTTTCGTTTAGTCAAAATCTGACTTTTGTAGATTTTAGTCTGCAACTTACAGTGTAAAAATGCGCAAATACAAACGGTGTATTTGTGTGTATTTCTACCTGTATTTTGTATATTGATCTTGCGATTTGGGTTGTGTTGTTTTGTTAGGCTTGGATCCTAAGAGTCACCTAAATTTCTACGTATCCTAAGAGTACGTATATTTTCCTCTAGCCTCACGTCCTCTCTTCTCACATCTCATTCCTTTCCACCAGAAACACAAAACTCTAGTAACCATTCACCTCCATCTTCTTCCTCCTTCCAATCCAAACCCTAACCCTCTCTCTTTTCTCTCCTCTCTCCTTTCATCCTCATACCCCTACCCTCCCCTTGCTCCACCTCACATCCTCACCCAATTCTAGGTCATACCCTCCACACCCACCTAGCTGCACCCATCCATCTCCACACTAGCCGAACCACCCTTCCCATCTCCCCTTAGTCGAGCCTACCCTTGTTCCACTTGTCCTCGGCCACCATCTCCACACCTTCCTTTCCTCGGCCGAAACATCACCACCACCCACCCGATCAACTACCAAAGCCCCCCACCCAAGCCGTATCACCATACACACCTGAGCCACTCACACCCACACACACCAAAACCAACCAAGGCAAAGCCCAATCAATCCTAGGTCGAGCCCATTTTGCCTCTTCTTTTTATAAAAAAATATATTTTCAAATTTTTGTTGTTTGTCGAATTCGTGCTATCATTGTCCTCCTTCGATCGATGTTGCTTGGATTGAAGTGTGATCTCCATCTCCACATTATTTCTATTAGTGTCTGTTTGTCGTAGTTGTCACCTTCATTAGCCAAGAAAGGTGAGAACTACTCACAACTAACCTTCTTGGGATAAGTGAATGGACCCCTTTTGAATTGTCATTTGAAATGTTGTTATAGTTGTATTTGCTTAACTAATATTATATTATTCTGATATCTGTTCAAGTATGACACGAATGACGTGTTATATGATGTGCTCTATGATATATACTGATTTGTTATATTATCTAATTATCGAAATCACACTGCAAGTTCCTTGATACGTTATCTAGAAAAATCACTATGGGTTGAAATGATACATACCCGAATGATCTTATAGATTAGGGAAAACTGTTATGGGTTGAAATGATACATACCCAAGCGATTTTGTAGATTTTGAAATTATTGTTTTGGGATACAGGTTGAAATGATATATACCCAAAAAATTTAACTATTTTGGGTTGAAATGATACATACCCAATCACTTGACCATAAGGTAGAAAATCATATACGGACACCGTTGGCCAGTTTTAATTATTTTCCAAATTGTAAAGTACGCTTGATTTATAAATTTGATTTATAAATTTAATTTAATGATTTTATTTAAGATTTATATTTGTAAAATAATTTATTTGATATGTTCTAAAGTTTCAAATTATAAGTTAAAATATGATTTTAAATGTAAATTTAAGATTTTAACATATAATTTTATTTAGTTTTAAGTATATAATTTAAATAGCTTAAAATTTCATTTAATAAAATATTTAATATAGTTTTAAGAGATTTATTTAAAATTTAATTTAATATAATAAATATAGATTTTTAGAACAACTTTAATAAATAAAAATGTAAGATAAGTAGAGATAAATTTGTAATCATTCTGGTATAAAGAATTTAAATTTAAATTAGATTCTGTTTAAGTTGTTGTTATCTAATGTCCAAAAGATAAAATTTTGAAATGTAAAAATTTAATTTAATATGAATTATTAAGAAATGTTTAAAATCTAAATATGTAATTGAAGTTAAATATTTTAGTATTGATTTAAATTGTAATTTAATATTTATTATTAAAAATATTTTATAAAATGACCACGGTGTGAAATATGCGTTTGGTTGTTAAAGAGATGGGAATCAGATATTGTCATACTCTCTGTCAATTTCGAAATCACTTTAACAACTGTGCACATGGTGGAGAATCCAGAACAAAGTAGGACAGTTTGGCGAGCTTTACCGGAATGAGGTAAGAAATGCAGCCTTGATCTTCGGGTCATAATTATATGACTAAAACAGGGGCTATACCAGGCCAAATGGGTTTGCTCCACCGATCGAACATGCTTCTTCGATACCACATCTTTTACTTTGTGATTGATCGGTGGCCACCTTTGATTATGGAAGTGTTGTTCGAGGTGGGCGGTAGTAACTGCTATGTGTTATCACCAGTCGGGGAGTGCAAACGGTAGAATCCTATCCTGGGCTTCCTTGCGTGCCTTGTCATATTATCCTTATCGAGCCCATTGCGAGTTTGGTTTGCGTCGTACCTATGGAGTGGTCCATGATAGCCCGCCAGGATCAGCAGAATTTACAGTACTGTATAGACTGCGATGCCTATAAAAATATGTTAAGGAGGATGTGGGTAACTCCTTAATGTTATTTTCAATATTATACTTTACTGATAGACACTACATATATAGCGTACATTACTACATATAAATAGTTTAACGGTTCCTTAAGGGATGGGAATCTCAAAAGTCCTTTGTGCTATTATTGCATTTCACTTGTTACATTTCACTTGAGTTGATTTTCTTACATGAGAATGTTAGTCCTGACTCGAGTGTTTTGTTTTACTTTATGCTCAGGTCAGCCTGAGTATCACAGCATTTAGGACTCACCTTTTGAAGCTGGAGACTTTGTCGGAGATCTATCTATCGATCTATTTCAGTTATTTCATTCATTTTTGTTCAAACATTTGTCATTTGCTTATGTACTAGCGAATCTCTATATATTTGGATTTTTGTTGTATGTGCTCTGACTCAGTTGTTTCTGTAGTAACTTCATGAGCCACTATGTTTTATTTATTTCGCTGCATATTCTATGTCTTTGATTATGTGATTGATCCTATTTACCCCAAAATTTATATAACAATTTGTTGTTTTGAACGATTCGAGTTGGATATGTGTGGTTTTATTGTCGACTTGAATGGCTCGAAACGGCAGGTTGTTACATATATATATTACAGGATTTGAATCACTAATATAAATATTATCCTTTACTGTTTGTACATTAATAAATTACTTGCATACTATCAAGTTTTTGAGAATACTAAAATAAGAGATGTTATATGTAGTATTATTAATACACTGACTATAATATGTACGATAACTATTTATATTTGTTGAGCAAATTTAAGGTACATACATAATACATAGACCATCATGAAAATGATGGGTATGAGTGAATAAGCTCTTTCGATTCATTGAGCATACTCAAGCTCAATATTGAGATTAGGACAAAGATACATGTTAGGAGTTGTATATGATGCAATTAATGAAGTGTTATCCATTATTTATGCGCCTATGATTTGTTGAGCAAACTGAATGTCAGAATCCTAAGGTATGTCAGTCCTAACACCTACTAGAGAGATCAAAAGATTTTTATATTTTTCTTAGGATTTTGAGAAATATAAAAATCTAGCGGGCACTTTATTAGAAAAAATGAAACTGTGACATGTAACCTTTTTAATATTGTTAAGTGTCGGAACCGGACTAGCCCACATTAGAAGGTATGGATGAATTTAAAAAAAAAAATCTCCTTATTGGATCTTTATTGGGAATATGATGTCTAATTTATTTAGAACATTTCTAAATTTTATTTAAATTAAACCTCTTATTTTATTTCAATTTATAAATTATATAGTTTTATTTAATTTACATATTAATAATATGAATATATACATATGTATCGTGTACAAATATGTATGTGTGTGCATGTATAATATGATAAATCGTGCAAGATACAACATGCCCATATATAAATGTTGGGATTTACATCGTAACGGATACATTAGTTCATCTGATATATAATGTATATTGTCCAAATATATGTATGTGTGTGTGTATATAAACTATCGCTTATATATAAATATTATAAATATGTATATATACGTACATGTTAAGTTTGTTTAAATATCTTATATATATATAAAATGTTTATATATGTATATATATATCTTTAATTTATAAGTAAAATATCAAAAATATATATGGATATTATCATAATACATATTTTTAAATATAAATAATTTATTTAATTATTAAAAATAATATATATATAATTTTACTAAACCATGAATAATATACGTACCAATATATATATATATATATATATATATGTGTGTGTGTGTGTGTGTATATATAATATAATGATAAAATAATTTTTTATTTAAAATAATATATATGTATATATAAATAAATATAGTTATAATATACAAATATATATATATATTTAAAAAAATTAGTTTTTGTTTTTTATAAACTTCAAATCATGTGTACATCAAAAAAATTAATTATTAATTCCATTATGCTGAAAACATATTTTGAATTGAATATTCATTCAAAATTACATAAAATATTAATTAAATAAAATTCGTAAATGTTTTTTCAAATTTTAAATTTCTAATAAATTATATATGATATGTTATAGTTAGAAAAAATTCACACTTTTTCGCTCAAACTTTATTATTATTAATTTTTGGCCTATTCTAATAATAATTTTTACAAATAGCAAAAATGAACTTTTAATTTTTATTCTCTGACCGAGAGCTTATCTTATGATAAGTTAATTTTATAAAATTTTAAAAATAATTTTTGTAACTCATTTTATTTTTTTTGACTTATTTATGTATTGGTTTGAATAATATTAAATAATTATAAAAAAAATTTACTGCTGAAAATTACTATTTCCTTATAGTTATATGTATAAAATTATATAATTAATTTTAACCATAGAATCATGTTGTAATTAAATATAAAACATATATGTATAATTAAATAATATATCTAGATTAATAATTAATATATATATATATATATTATAGGAGACTGTATAGATATGATATATAATAAATTGATTTTTTAATTTTGTAAGTATATACATACATATTACCAAATTAACTTGTGACAACATGAATACATATAAGAATCACCACCTAACTAAAAATGTAATAATAATATAAACATAAAAATATATCATTTAAAGATTATTAATTGTAATTCAATAAAAATCATACCTAAGAATAAAAGCTTGAAACAGACCTTGAAAAGATGAACTCTCCCCTTTGAAACCTTTTCTGATTCGGCAGATTACTAGTCCTTAAACCATTGTCGTTCAACTATCAGATAACAATTGAATTGATTTGATGTGAGCTTAGAATATTGGAGAGACGGGAGAGGTAGGTCAGCCAGCAGAGGAATGTCAATGGAGGCTCTAAAAAACTCTATATCAAATGGAGGAAAAGATGTTTAAATAGTTGAAGGAAAGGAGAGAGTTTAGGATCATATATTTTACACAATCTACTTCCATCTCAACCACCATTTTCACTTCTCTTTATCCCATCAAATAGCCACATTTAACTCCTTTATTCCAGCCGATCCAATCAGCCCCCTATTGGGCTATTAACCAATTTAGAGCTCAAATGAATATATTGCATTATAAATCCAATTTAAAACGCTTATCGATATCGTATATCGATTGATTTATTCTTAACTTTTATAAGTACATTTAATATTCATCTATCAAATATAAATAATATTTATAAATAATATTTAATCTAATTAATTTAAAAAATTTATAAACAAATTAAATAGTTTGGTTAAAAGAGAATCCAACATTTCGGTTGTGTGACTCATCATGTGTAAATTTGGTCAGCGACTAATATCACACTATTCGAATATTAACGTTCACATGTCATTTAGTAGGTGGCGTGACATTTTATCCAAATTTATTGCTTATTTTCTTTCGATAAAAACAAATTTTACTTTGTTAAGCATTACCCAGTTGTGACTTCTCTTCGTCAAAAATATATCAATTTCGAGTTACATAATTTCGTAATGGTCAAAATTCTAGCATCGTCCATATTCAATACTATAGTCCAAACGCAAAGTCCTTGGTTGAATAATGACAATCATTGCTCTAGCCAAAGATTTTGTCTTGAGTTGACCGTAATACTAACCTCATATAACTAATGGGACGAATCCTCTCTTGAACAGTGCTTCACTTTCAATACTTCCACTTGACCCAACTATAGTCACTCGATGGACATCGTGCCATGTTTAACTATAATAAAAAAGGAGCTTTCATTTTCAAGATCCATGGTATTCTCAAGAGAATTTTTTAAATCAGTTACATCGATATTTTTTGTTTGACGTTATTTATGTTTACCGACAAAAAACTATCGAGTGAATCGTTCCATAGTTATCCAATAACTATCGGTACATAACTCCTAGGTGCCCTTAGCAGTCATGAATAATGAACTACCCAACATTTGGGGAGAGCTACATATTCTAGTCTCAACGGAAATATCGATATCTAGTCTTGATGCATTTTGACTGGAAACATTTAAAATGGCATGTTTGTTTTCATACGATAAATTACTCATGGTTACAACACTTTGTAACTACTATCACAACACATACCATTATGGATTTTCCATTAAATATATTTATAAATAAATTAATTAATTGATACAACACATTATATCAAGTATATAATAAAAAGAAAATACATTTATTTCGAACAAGATTTGTCACTGAGTTAGACATATGTAATGGATTACATAATTGCTCCTCGGGCATACCCCTAACATTATCAATATCCCACTTACACTTGGGGCCAATTATGGAATCTTATTCCAGCTTCTTCCATCGATTTTCTCAAACCAATTGGGTCGGACCCTTGGTGAATGGGTATGATATTATGTTTGAATTATCAACTGTATCAACCAACTCTCTCTGATGTTGATAAACTACCTTTATCATGTGGAACAATTCGACGTATGTCTCTTGACTTCCAGTGAGCTTTAAATTCTGCTATGAACTACATCGTTACAATGTTATCATATAACAATGTTATGGGTTTCTCAATATTTGGAATTACCCTCGACTTAGTTATAAATTTGTGAATTTGTATTTAAATACATTATTTTTATTGAGCGCTATTCAAGACGATGTACTTGGCCTTATTCATTGAATCAGCTATAGTCTTTCAAGTGGAACATTTCCAATTTATCGATTTTTAACTTGAATATATTATTGAAACATTATACTCAATATCACTTATGAAGTCTCGGTCTGAACACTCCTTTATAAGGAGTTCGTTGTTTCTGTAAACAATTCTATAGTATTTCAAAAATACACAAGAACAACTCAAACAACCATTTAGTGATATCTATTTGGATTTGGTGTTTTCTTTATGTATTAGATACATAAAAAAAACATGACATCGTAGACAGCATAACATGTGTGATAATTATTATTGCTAAAGCATAAGGAATCCATCTTATATGTTCTGTATTAAACATTTTAATAATGTGTCCTTTCATGTCATTTGGGAAATTCCCAATATCTTTTCTACTTACTATAAAAGACATCATTTATAAATCCAACATTGAGTATTAAAACAACTAAACTTAATTCTAACACAATTACATCGTTAACAATCGGCAATGTGTTATTTACATATGGTTTAGAAATATCTATGTACCTTTTCGACTTTTTTCTAATGAGCACGCAATTTCTCTGCATTTTGATTTTCATTCAAACTATTTGATATTTCAATCAAAACACTTGATCAATTTTGATGCTTTTAAAACGATACTTTCTACCATTTCTTGGATCACATCCAAAATCCTACAAACTCAATATCGCTCCCACTGACTTCGAGTCACTTTTTTTTAGCATAACTAGCGGGGTTGATTGGTCCCTTACTAGTTTCTATTGATTGTCTCAAAACAAAAACAAACGCCTTTAAAGGAAGAGCCTATACAGAGAATACAAAGGAGTAAAAAAGGCAAATAATAAGGGAAGAATTTAAAAAAATAAGAAAATGGAAAACAACAGTAAATCATTGAGCCTATCAGAGGCAAGGCTCAATCATGCTGGTACCAAATAAGAAGCAAGAATCCTACATATCCTTAGAAATTGGAGCTTTTATTTCTTGAAAGAGGCAAGAGCCCCCTTCGAGTTTGTTAGTGAAATACAACTGTTTTTCTCTTGCTAGATTAATTTCACGAACTTCTTTTGTATTAACAGTAGAGCGATCTTTAGTATTAACAGCAGAGCAAAGGTGTGTTCATTCCTCCATCTCGGGGCTTTGTAAATGAAATTCCATTTCAATAAACTCAAGTTACTCGAGTTAGGTCTTCTGTATACATCCATCAACTTACATGAAATATTATAGGTCAATGGGCAGTTGAAGAAAGTAGTTTACTCTAAATCATTATTTACAATTTTCTCTTTCAACACATACGTGCCAAGACTTAAGTCATACCATGCAATAATTTTGTGAGTGAAATCCGAACTAACTTGATCACATCAAATGGTGAATCTGTTACGTCGATTTCAACAATTGAAATTCATGGTATAATTCTTATCAATGTGGCTCACTATATTCCAACTACAATTGTCTTTCTCTTAAAAACACATTTGTGACCAAAAGGATCATATCCTTTCAGATACAACCACCAAAATCATATTTCGATTATATACTTGGAATCTATTTCGGATTTGCTCATTATATCATATCATAGAGTCAATACTCTTAATGATATAATTAAACAATCGAAGAATATTTATTCTTGACATTGACAAGAAACTCGTAATTTCTCTTTAATATACAAGAATATTCATTAGTTCTAATGTATATGTATTCATTTAGGTTCGATCAATTACATTTCATCTCTTGTAAATTAGTTTTTTATTGGATTTTATCCAAACTCATTTTACTACCAATAATTTCTTAATGAAATTCCTTTACTATAAAGTTGGTGTTTCTTGAAACAATAATGGTTTCTCTATGCAATGGAATAGTTATTCATAGACATTTTATGAATTTCCTTGTATATAAAACTAATTTGGTTTTAGTTTATAGAATTTTTGTTCAAAACATAAATACGTTGTCCAATGAAAGTCCTTCCCAAGCTGCTTTTGGGAAGATTCATACAAGATCCCTCACAAACAATTATTATGTGCAGACTTTCGACTTGCACAACCTGCCAGCTCCTTGGTCTAGGATATGTTGAGATTTCTTATAAATCCTTATCTTATATGATTTTATAAACTATTATTTAGATGCAGTTATTTCCTTATGTATTACTCTTAAATACACAACCCTCAATTTCACTCACAATTAATCGTACTTCGTTAAACCATATTCGATCACTCCTTATCGAACCATTGTTATGTATCATAAGGAATCAATATTCATTTGTGGGTACGTTCCAAACTCTTTCCAATATAAACTCACATATTGAATCTAATCTAACAATTCAATTACATGTTATTATTTACTTCTATTTTATATTCTATGAGCTTGTGATAGACATATTACATGTACATCAAATACATATGTCCATGTTGATGAAAATCATCGAGGAATATAGTGAAGTATGTGGAACCGTTTGGTATTAATAGATTGACGATTGTATACATCAATATATATCAATCCTAAGAGTTCATCGACTCTTATGATACTCCCATATAATGGTGCATAGTCTTTAATTGTTCGATATAATTGATTAGTATCATATGATTCATAATAATATAATAAAATTATCTTCCAAAACTATAGCTTAGTCTATATTCCAAAATAATTGTAAACAATTGTAGATATATTGATATTTTTAATTGCATCACTTTTGTTGTGAAAACTGATACCACGTTATATTTTTGTTTCTTAACAAATATTCATATTGAAATTTAACTACCTCTATTTTTAATTGACGTAGAAGAATAGTCATTATTTCATAAACAATGTGTATGTTTTAGAAAAACAATTTTTCATAACTTGATGCAAACAATAAGTGATATATGACATGCTTCCATTATTCCACCATTACTATAATAGGGTACTAAATTTGGAGATCCATCATTCATTTCATGTAGATTATTCATTACATATACTGCAACTACTATATAGCTGAAAGTTCTTTGATCAAATATCTAAAACTCAAATAAATAAATCTCATAGCAAAAAAATTTCTAAATGAAAATACGTTTTGAAATTGAAATCATGTTTCTCATTCCAATGTTAAGTATCAATTATTATTATTAAAATTCTCGTTTTCGATGTTACTTTATGAAGCAGAAGTGACTATTCACTCTCCTCATCCTAATTGTACCTTAAATTTTATCTACTGTTATACATTTATTTTTCTTTGTAAATGGTCGAACCATTTAAAAAGATATCCTTACTATAACATTATAACGAACTCTTTACGAAAGCGCACTTGATCATCCTTAACAATTAAGGACAAAAAATATGTTGAACTTTGCATAAACTAATCAAATTGACATTTTAGTGACTGAGTTCTTAGATCTAGATTATAGTTTTAGTCCAGCGTTACATATTCAACACATTTAACACAACATGATCTTTATTGTAATCAATCAAATTGAGTACTCGATCTCATAGAATGGTTTATTGGCTTATTTCGAATAAACTATATTCACTAAAATATCGTACATTACAAATTTTGACCGTTCACTATATAACATATGACAATATATAGATCAAAAATCCATAGTCTCGTATCGCTTTTGAGTTTGGAACTCATAGAAAGCAATATGCGGTCTCGAACCAAATAAATGTTTAAGTAACCAATTATGAATGAACTTAGTAGTTGTAAAATCAAATTCTTGCATAGGTTTGGAAATAGTAACATGCAATAAGCATTTTTAGTCAGTATATGTTATATTTCAATTTGTCAATCTTCAATCCAGTTTAATTGTATATCTTTGATAAACATTTTATCAACCATACTAAATGCACAAATTTATTATTGTAGATTATTATAACATTATATATCATACGTTTTTACAATGTTAGAAAGGTAAAATGGTATCATTTCATTTTTCTAATAAGTTCCCCTAATTTTTATGTTTCACCAAACCCTAAGTGAAACATAGAAGTCTTTCGACTTCACTAGTGGATGTTAGGACTCGTATGCCTTTTGATTTTGACCTTAAGGAAAACTAAATAAATCGTAGGTCCACATACGATAGATAACTGTGACGACCTGGAAATTTTTAACATTTGAAATGAAATATTTAATTGATTTTAAATATTTGGGAGTTAACTTAACTTGAATTTCAAAATTTATTATGGATTTGGCAATTTAATTATTGAATTTAATTTATTAATGATGGGTAAAAATTTGAATCTTCAATTTTAAGCTTGTTAAAAATAATTTAAAGACTTGAAAAATCTATATTGATAATACTGAAGATAATAAAAGCTTCAGAGTTGAAATTGGAAATGTTTTGTTCAGTTTTGAAATTATATTGTTTAAATCGATATTTAAAAATAGCCCTCCGAGGCATAGTCTCGGATTTCGATGAAACCAGTTCCATTGGATCCATAATATTATATTATTATCGGATTTCAACTTTTGTAGCAATCGGAGTTGTCGTTTAACCCTGACAGCTCAAAACGCATAGAAACTGTTTTAATCGATTTAATTTAAAATTGATTGTTTGCTTCCGTAACTTACGCATATAATCGAATTAGCCTCCGAAACACATTTCATTATGTTCGGAATGCGGGTAAAACCTTATAAATGCCTGGTGGCATACCTCAATAGGGGTTCGGAATTTTGAGATATGTTAAACAAGATATTTTGAATACAAAATTATAAAAATCAATAAAAAAAAAGTCAAACTCAATCCACCGTATACCTGAAGCCACCATCTCCTTTATACTTTAACCCGTGAATTCCTCCTTCCTTTAGAAAAAATAAATAAATAAAATGGCCGAACTTCCCTTCTTCAGATTCAAAATAAAATTCGAATTCAAAAAAAACAAAAACTAATGGCCGAGCGAATAAATTAAGCAAGGCAGACCTCCTCTCTTCAATTTTTTGCACCGCGTTCTTCTTCCCCCTAGTATCGAGTTTTTCGAATGAAGCGTCGATTAGATGCTCGCATAAGGGGGGCCGCGTGGTGTCAGTGGTCGATTAGGAAGACCATTGGTGTTTGCAGGGGAGGGAGAGGTTCGAGCAGTATTTTGGGGTTGCGGTGTTTATCTGGTGGGTCGAATCTCGATGGTGAGGCCTGGAGGCAAGCACGCATGAGCATGATGGTGGAGGCATGTTCGTCATTTTAGGGTTTTGCAGCTTTGGGTACTCGGTGTCGACCTCGATTTCGATGGGCTGAGTTTAGGGGAGCTAGGCTAGGGCATGGCATCACTGTCGCAGCAGTCAGGGTTAGGCATTCGACAATGATTTCTGGTGTTCGATGAATTGAAGCAGCGCATTTGGGTACACGTGGCAAGCTCGAGTTCGAGCAACTGAGGAGGCAACTCGACAGAAGTGGCGACATCGTGGCCGAGTTAGGGCTTGGCATGGGGAGTCAGTGAGGTATATCTGCGTTTTTCCAATTTATATATGTACATTTACAGATTTGAATTTGCTAATTTATTTAAAAGAAAATGGATTTGGTGAGTTATTTGTTTATTGAACTATTTAATTTATCTAGTTACTGAAAATAATTTGTTAAAGGAAATTTAGCATTAAAATTTGATTTTTAGTTAGATAAAATTTATTAAAAAGGAATTTGTTTAAAATTAAAAGTATTAGTTTAAAAGTCAAAATTGTTAGTTTATTAAAGGAAAATGGATTTAAGAAATTTAAATTATTAGTTTAAATTAAATAAACTATTAAATGGAAATTTATTATTCAATTTATTTTGAATATTAATTAAATCATCCGATATTTATAAAAGGTTTAAAAACCGTGAAATCGAGCTGGAACGGAAATGGACTGCAAATTAAAATCTAAGGTGAGATCTTCTCACTCAAATTATAATGATTGAAAATTTCATTTATTGATTGATGGTTGAATTGTGATAGTTAAATTTAATTGTTGATTGTGTGCTTGGATGATTAATTTATTATCAGTTATATTAGTTTAGACCATATATGTCGCATAATAGCGGATGATATTATATTTAAACCTATATACCACGATATTCCACCTCGAAGTGGAATTGGTATTATACATGTATTGGAGTTGTTGATTTCCCGCATTATATAGCGGATGAGACCCTATGCGCCGCATAATAGCGGATGATATTTTATAAACCCATATACCGCGATATTCCACATCGAAGTGGAATTGGTAATTAATTTTTTGCCAATGTCTGTGGATGCAGGGAAAACAGGTTGGAGGGATCCAATTGGATTCCTAAAAGATTTGATTTTGTTTCATCTGTTGTATGTTTATTTATTTATAATCTGTGTGCGATTATATTATGATTTAAACCGTGGAGGGCTATAATTTAGCTGAATATATTTTTGGTATCGTAGGATACCAGAAATAAATAAAATTGGATTTTTGAAATTTAGTAGAAAATTTATAGTAAATTTATTTTAGAAAATTAAATAAATTCAAAAGAAGTAATTTGTTTCAAAGGATAATAAATTTGGTGTTGAAATAAATTTAGAAATCAATTTTGGAAATTGATTTTGTATTTGAAAATAAACTTGAAAATCAATTCAGAATTTAGTTCGGTGCTGAAAATGAATATTTAGAAATCGATTTGAAAATCGTATATTTGTGGATATTTAAAAAAAATTAAGATTCACAATGGAAATTATATAAGGAAAAGGAAATTTGTTTTAAAAATAATTATTTGGTCATTTTTAAAAATTGTGAAAGGAATTTACAGATTTGGAATGTAAATTAAAATAAATCGAGAAGATTTATTAATTGATATAAATGGAAAGAGAATTCTTCCGTGGAAAGCCGAATATATTTAAATTAGCTTTCGAAGTATAAATTAAAAGTTCTAGAAATTGATTTGGAAGAATATTTCGAAGAAAATTATTTTCTTAAGTTATTTGAAAATCTTTAAAGTAAAAAAATTCATTTAAATTAATTATAGAAGTAATCACTTAAATATTAAATTGATATTTGATTTAGAAAATGGGTATTCAAAATAATTGTACCCTATCTACTAATTTTATTGTAAAGTTAGTTTGGACTTGGAATTTTATATGAGACATTTATACGATATTTTCACAACTAATATTTAAATAAATGTTTTGAAATAATTTTATCTAGATTTTTCCAAGCATATATTTTGGATAAGTGATTTAAAGTATTTTAAAGTATTTGAACTCGGCAGACTTTCAGTGGAAACAAATATATAATATCGGGAATCTTATTCGACGAGTGAAAAGTGATTTGAAATTTATTTTTCAAATGATTGAAGTGTTAAAAATATATATCTTGCGAAGATATTCTGAAAATAACAACTGGGAAATTATTTAGATCTTAGTGATTGTTGTGGATATTTATTGATAGTTAAATAATCGACTATCAATTTTTGCCTTTAAACGACATTTGAATTTCGATGCGACCGGGGGCCGGATTCCAAGTGGATATCCGAAAACCACATCGAACCTTTGTGATTGTGATAGATCTTTTGTTTAAAATATCAAAATGAATATTGTTGTGATTTGTTGAAATCTGAATATAACACTTATTTTTAAATAAGCGCTCGTTATTCGGATTAGCCGGGAGAGGACCTTGTGTCATAAAACCCATTTCGAATAACGATACGACGAAATGGGATTGCATTTGAAGATGGTGTTGAAGACCCGGTATTTTCGAAAATGAAAGGATTACCCGTCGAATGTCTCTATACCAAGTTGTTCCGGTATAGAAATTTTATCACCCTTTGTGATGGAAATTCCAGACATGATTAGTAAATATTCGGATTTGCAAGGGCTTCTTTTGAAGTGCCTTCGGTTCCGTTCGATCCCGGAACGGACTTGTGTGGATGTGTGTCTGACATTACACTTTGAGATGTAAAGCTGGTTTCTATCAAATACATTTCTGTTGGTGACGGAGAATTTATTCTCTTAACTTAACACCCTTCACTGAGACGTACGAGCTCAGAGGTTATGTAGTTGATGGTTACTAGTGATACATTCTCAATTTGGTAATGTGGCATATGAAGTGTTGCTGATCGTTTGTTGATCAAAGCATGACTTTGTGAAAAGTGTAGCTTTGTTGGACGAGACCTCGTCGGACCTCATACCCCGGAAATGGTCGAAACAGGAAAGATGCGGCAAGGTTTCAGGGATAGCTCCCCTAGGGTATGTCCATTCCTTCTAAAAAAGGGTGGTGTCAGGTATGGAGCCCTGATATTCAACCTTTGTGGTTACTGCAAATACTTTTCTTTGTGGTTGTTGGTGTAGAGGATCCTCGTATAAAGGTCGCAAACGACCGGGGGTAGCATATCTTAGGTTTTACTGCCCGGGAAGGGGGTAACCGTCCTTGTGTTGGTAGAGATCTGGGTAGGTTCTCGAGACGTCCCTCCAGAGGCGTACCCATGTGGCAGTAGGAAGTTCCTTAGCCTGACCATTTGTTGGAAATCCAAACTTCAATACGTGCCTTGTACGGTTTTATTTGTATGACCCGCCATTTACTTATGGTGGTCACCACTTTTTGAATGGTAGCTATAGTAGGCATAGTTCGGGATGTCTATGCTGGCTAAGATTAATATTATACTTTCGAAATATTTTCTGTACTATGAACTAATAATAATATCGAAAGGATTTTGCGTATTAAGCATGTTTGACTATCATAAGGAGAAATCTCCTCCAATTCTGCGTTTGCATTGTGTGTGTGGCGGGAGGCATTATGGTAGTTTCATTTTCCAAAAGCATAGCGGATTTCCTTTTATTTTCTTTGTGAAATTAAATATTTTTAAGATCTCACACCAGTCCCACGACTGACCTGGAGTTTATTGTTCTCTTTCTAAACTCTGGATGCCCACAATTTTCCACACGGGCAGCCTAGAGTCAAGTTATCATCATTCAGAAGCGAAGTCAAGAAGTTGCTGTAGAAATCAAGAATTGGAGCTGGATGGCGAGGCATATCACTTATATATGTAATATTCCTTTCCGCTGTTTGTTTTTGTAAAACTCTGATAATGTAATGTGATGTAACGTAATAACTAACATAGTGATTCTGTTTAAAGATATTTATTTATCTATTATATTTGTTCCGCTGCGAAATATGAGATTCTGTTATTGTTCTGTGCCTTCTCTACCTCTTTCTTCTTTAAACCCTAAAGACTCGTAAGTTTGTTCCTCTTTGGGCTGAATTGTTGTGGGATTTTGACTGCTAAAAAGGGTACAGATTTGCAGGCTTTTACATTTGGTATCAGAGCAATTGGTTAAGCGACAACTCTGGCTCTGTTGGGTGTTACTCTTTAGAGATAGAGTCAGCAGTACTCTAGAATGAGTGTGAGTGTAATAATGGATATGAGCGCATATTTGTTAGTGAATATAAAATTGTTTTATATTGTGTTGATTGGTTTTTGAGTGGTATATGGATTCTGGTCAATACAAGTAATTAACGTTATTGATAGGGATCTCTAAACACTTGTACAAAACAAATTCGACATGATATCATTTTAAATAGGGTAAATGAAATAATTTTACCCAAACTATTTTCGTATATAAAAGAAATAAATTTTCTGTGAATTCTTATAATATATGGTTGCTAGGAAGCGATAATATTAAATTATCATCATCGTTGTATGAGGAATTGAAATCAGAACCAAAGGCTAAGAAAATAAAAATCCAAATGGGATTTTTAAATGTAAATTATAAATGAGATTTATAATTTGAAATAGAATTCCAGAGTTACATTGGAAAATAAAGTTAAAGGATTTGAAATTTTGAGATTTGACAAAAATTAAATCCCTTTTTAGTTTGAAAACAATCTTCCTAGGTTTGGAAAATATGTTTTTGGAGGGATAAAAGCTCTAAACTCTTTTCGGTCGTTGGAAAATAACTTCGGTGATGACTGCAGCATCATCGGTGTTCATTTTCGGGTTTCCAAAAGAGTAAATGATGTCAAATTGTTTTAAATGGAAGTTGTTTGGAAAATTTGGGTTTGGTTTTGGGAATTCAAAAGATAATTTGAATTGATTTCAATAATGGTTTTGGAAAAGGTGGAAAGACTCTGGAATTTTACTATAAAGAAAATAGTTATGGAATAATAAGTTGAAAACTTAGGAAATTCAGATTTAAACCGAAATTAACTTCAGTTAATTTGAATATATGTAAATTTGAGAAATCTTATAGACTAAATGATTGGAATAAGTTTATTAAGATGAAAATAAAATTGTGAATGAATGAATAAATTTGCAATTGCAAGTAAATGAGTGGGAAATTGAATGTTGAAATTCATTTTGAATTTGTAATTAAATAGAACTGGAGTTGAAATTGAAATTGATTTGTGATAAACAAAGTGAAGTATTAAACTAAAGTTAGTAAGTGAAACTAATTGACGAATGACCAAATGGATAAGGTTTAAAATGAATTGAATCCAATATTTTTAAATGGAAGTAAATGGAATTCATATAGAATTGAATTTGGTTTGTATTAAACAAAGTGGAAAATTTGAGATAAAATCAGTAAATAAAACTAATTAAAGGATGACAAAATTGAATATGATTTGAAATGAATCGAAATTCAATAATTGTAAACGAAAGTAAATATATTAACAGAGGTGAATAAAATTGAATTTTTAATCAATTGGAATAATATGGGTTTGTTTAAAATTAAAAATGAATTGAATGTAAGCAAGTGGGTTGTAAACCCTTTAAATTCAATGAAAATGGTATATGAATTAACTGAAAATAGTTGAAATAGTATTAAAACTATACAAATTGTTTATGGAAAGTGTTTAGTGTGCATTGCTTTTAGAATTCATGTGTTTAACTTCATGTGTTAAACTATTACAAAGAAGTGAAATGTTGCTAAACTTCATATATATGACACTGACATGTTTTAGTTGAGTAAGTACAGGTTCAGAGAAGTTGTTGGGCTGGATTTGATTGCGCAAAATGCTAATTAAATAAGCCGCTTGCTTAAAAATGCTAAATAAGGTACGTCTACGCAATAAAAATAGGAAATATGAACTGTTTTGTTTTTCTGACCGGGTGGGTCGATGTAGATATATTTATATCTTTTGTCAAATTGCAAAAGCTCCTCCGTACAAAGGAGACTCTGCCAAAAAATTTCGAAAATTTTGGGAGTTGGAAATTTTTGAAATTTTTTTTGTTAGCGATAAACGATTTCAAATATGAAATTGAAGTAAGTTAGTGAATGAAACTAAATTAAAATAATGATATGAATCAATTATAATTAAAAGATAAAATTCAATATTCAGGGTTGAAGATAAATTGAATTCATATGGTAATGGGAAAACTAATTGAATAGAAGTAGATATGAAAACTTCTGTAAGGAAATGTATAGAATGATTTTGAAGGCTATGAATGGATATTATTGCTAAGTTCCATATACAAGTGTGCTAAAGACAAAGGATAAATTGGGATTTGATTTTCGAAGATAAATGTGAAATTGCTTGACAAAAAGGTATGCATTTAAAATTCAGTACGAAATTTGGTGATTTTCTTATCTATCCACTTGGCTTTTTGTTTTTTTAGAATTTGAGAGCCTGTGATGCCATTTTGTACTCGTACCGAGCTAGTCGCGCAAAGGCACGCTGGCAAAATTTTCCGAAAATTTAGGGAGTTAGAAAAATTTTGAGAAGTTTTGAAAGTTTGAAATTTGAATTTAAGTTTAAATTTGAATTGTGAAGTAAACAATATTGTTTGGAAACTTTGGAAGATTTTGGAAAGTTAGTTGAAATGAATCTTTAATAAAAAGATTTGGGTTGATAAATTGATAAAACTGTTTGGTTTGGAAAATATTAAATGGGTTAAGGATCATTCTTCTTAACTTGTAATTTCGAGACGAAATTCTTTTAAGGGGGGAAGGATGTGACGACGGAGAAATTTTTAACATTTGAAATGGAATATTTAATTGATTTTAAATATTTGGGAGTTAACTTAACTTGAATTTCAAAATTTACTATGGATTTGCCATTTAATTATTGAATTTAATTTATTAATGATGGTAAAAATTTGAATCCTTAATTTTAAGCTTGTTAAAAATAATTTAAAGGCTTGAAAAATCTATATTGATAATACTGAAGATAATAAAAGCTTCAGAGTTGAATTTGAAAATGTTTTTTTCAGTTTTGAAATTATATTGTTTAAATTGATATTTAAAAATAGCCTTCTGAGGCATAGTCTTGGATTTCGACGAAACCAGTTCCATTGGATTCGTAATATTGTATTATTATCGGATTTCAATTTTCGTAGCAATCGGAGTTGTCGTTTAACCCTGGCAGCTCAAAACGCATAGAAATTGTTTTAATCGATTTAATTTAAAATTGATCGTTTACTTCCGTAACTTGCGCATATGATCGAATTAGCCTCCGAAACACGTTCCATTATGTTCGGAATGCGGGTAAAACCTTATAAACTCCTGGTGGCATACCTCAATAGGGGTTCGGAATTTCGAGATATGTTAAACAAGATATTTTGAATATAAAATTATAAAAATCAATAAAAAAGGTCAAACTCAATCTATCGTATACCTGAAGCCACCTTCTCCTTTATACTTTAACTCGTGAATTCCTCCTTCCTTCAGAAAAATATAATAAAATAGCCGAACTTCCCCTCTCCAGATTTAAATAAAAATCGAATTCAAAAAAAAACAAAAACAAATGGCCGAGCGAATCGATTGAGCAAGGAAGACCTCCTCTCTTCAGTTTTTCGTACTGTGTTCTTCTTCCCCGTAGAATCGAGTTCGTCGAATGAAGCGTCGAGTGGATGCTCGCGTAAGGAGGGGCCGCGTGGTGTCAGTGGTCGATTAGGAAGACCATTGTTGTTCGCAGGGGAGGGAGAGGTTCGAGCAGTATTTTGGGGTTGCGGTGGTTATCTGGTGGGTCGAATCGCGATGGTGAGGCCTGGAGGCTAGCGCGCGTGAGCACGCTGGTGGAGGCACGTTCGTCGTTTTAGGGTTTTGCAGCTTTGGGGTACTTGGTATTGACCTCAATTTCGATGGGCCGAGTCTAGGGGAGCTCGGCTAGGGCATGGCATCGCTGTCATAGAAGCTAGGGTTTGGCATTCGATGAATTGAAGCCGCGCATTTGGGTACACATGGCAAGCTCGAGTTCGAGCAACTGAGGAGGCAACTCGACAGAAGCGGCGACATCATGGCCGAGTTAGGGCTTGGCATGGTGAGTCAGTGAGGTATATCTGCGTTTTTCCATTTTATATACATACATATACAGATTTTAATTTGCTAATTTATTTAAAAGAAAATGGATTTGGTGAGTTATTTGTTTATTAAACTATTTAATTTATCTAGTTACTGAAAATAATTTATTAAATGAAATTTAGCATTAAAATTTGATTTTTAGTTAAATAAAATTTATTAAAAAGGAATTTGTTTAAAATTAAAAGAATTAGTTTAAAAGTCAAAATTGTTAGTTTATTAAAGGAAAATGGCTTTAAGAAATTTAAATAATTAGTTTAAATTAAATAAATCTATTGAATGGAAATTTATTATTCGATATATTTCGAATATTAATTAAATCATCCGATGTTTATACAAGGTTTAAAAATTGTGAAATCGAGCAGGAACGGAAATGGACTGCAAATTAAAATCTAAGGTGAGATCTTCTCACTCAAATTACAATGATTAAAAATTTCAGTTATTGATTGATGGTTGAATTGTGATAGTTAAATTTAATTGTTGATTGTGTGCTTGGATGATTAATTTATTATCAGTTATATTAGTTTAGACCCTATACGCCGCATAATAGCGGATGATATTATATTTAAACCTATATACCGCGATATTCCTCCTCGAAGTGGAATTGGTATTATATATGTATTGGAGTTGTTGATTTCCCGCATTATATAGCGGATGAGACCCTATGCGCCGCATAATAGCGGATGATATTTTATAAATCCCATATACCGCGATATTCCACCTCGAAGTGGAATTGGTATTTAATTGTTGTGCTAACGTCTGTGGATGCAGGGAAAACAGGTTGGAGGAATCCAACTGGATTCCTCAAATATTCGATTTTGTTTCATATGTTGTGTGTTTATTTATTTATAATCCGCGTGTGATTATATTGTGATTTAAATCGTTGAGGGCTATAATTTAGCTGTATATATTTTTGGTATCGTAGGATACCAGAAATAAATAAAATTGGATTTTTGAAATTTAGTAGAAAATTTATTTTAGAAAATTAAATAAATTCAAAAGAAGGAATTTGTTTCAAAGGATAATAAATTTGGTGTTGAAATAAATTTAGAAATCAATTTTGGAAATTGATTTTGTATTTGAAAATAAACTTGAAAATCAATTTAGAATTTAATTCGGTGCTGAAAATGAATATTTAGAAATCGATTTGAAAATCGTATATCTGTGGATATTTAAAAAAAATTAAGATTCACAATGGAAATTTTATAAGGAAAAGGAAATTTGTTTTAAAAATAATTATTTGGTCATTTTTAAAAATTGTGAAAGGAATTTACAGATTTGGAATGTAAATTAAAATAAATCGAGAAGATTTATTAATTGATATAAATGGAAAGAGAATTCTTCCCTGGAAAGCCGAGTATATTAAAAGTAGCTTTTGAAGTATAAATTAAAAGTTCTAGAAATTGATTTGGAAGAATATTTCAAAGAAAATCATTTTCTTAAGTTATTTGAAAATCTTTAAAGTAAAAAAATTCATTTAAATTAATTATAGAAGTAATCACTTAAAGATTAATTGATATTTGATTTAGAAAATGGGTATTCAAAATAATTGTACCCTATCTACTAATTTTATTGTAAAGTTAGTTTGGACTTGGAATTTTATATGAGGCATTTATACGATATTTTCATAACTAATATTTCAACAAATGTTTTGAAATAATTTTATTTAAATGTTTCCAAGCATATATTTTGGTTAAGTGATTTAAAGTATTTTAAAGTATTTGAACTCGGTAGACTTTCAGTGGAAATAAATAAATAATACCGGGAATCTTATTCCGCGAGTGAAAAGTGATTTGAAATTTGTTTTCAAATGATTGATGTGTTAAAAATATATATCTTGCGAAGATATTCTGAAAATAGCAACTGGGAAATTATTTAGATCTTAGTGATTGTTGTGGATGTTTATTGATAGTTAAATAACCGACTATCAATATTTGCCTTTAAATGATATTTGAATTTCGATGCGACCGGGGGTCGGATTCCAAGTCGATATCTGAAAACCACATCGAACCTTTGTGATTGTGATGGATCTTTTGTTTAAAAGATCAAAATGAAAATTGTTGTGATTTGTTGAAATCTGGTTATAACACTTACTTTTAAATAAGCGCTCGTTATTCAGATTAGCCGAGAGAGGACCTTGTGTCATAAAACCCATTCCGAATAGCGATACGACGAAATGGGATTGCATTTGAAGATGGTGTTGAAGACCGGGTATTTTCGAAAACGAAAGGATTACCTGTCGAATGTCTCTGCACCGAGTTGCTCCGGTATAGAGATTTTATCACCTTTGTTATGGGGATTCTGGACGTGATTAGTTAATATTCGGATTTGCAAGGGCTTCTTTTGAAGTGCTTTCGATTCCGTTCGATCCCGGAACGGACTTGTATGGATGTGTGTATGACGTTACACTTTGAGATGTAAACTGGTTTCTATCAAATACATTTCTGTTGATGGCGGAGAATTTATTCTCTTAGCTTAACACCTTTCTCTGAGACATATGAGCTCAGAGGTTATGTAGTTGATGGTTACTAGTGATACATTCTCAATTTGGGAATGCGGCATACGAAGTGTTGCTGATCATTTTTTGATCAAAGCATGACTTTGCGAAAAGTGTAGCTTTGTGGACGAAACCTCGTCGGACCTCACACCCCAAAAATGGTCAAAACAGGAAAGATGCGGCAAGGTTTCAGGGGTAGCTCCCCTAGGGTATGTCCATTCCTTTGGAAAAGGGTGGTTTCAGGTATGGAGCCCTGATATTTAACCTTTGTGGTTACTGCAAATACTTTTCTTTGTGGTTGTTGGTGTAGAGGATCCTCGTATAAAGGTCACAAACGACCGTGGGTGGCATATCTTAGGTTTTACTTCCCGGGAAGGGGTAACCGGCCTTGTGTTGGCAGAGATCCGGGTAGGTTCTCGGGACATCCTTCCTGAGGCGTACCCATGTGGCAGTAGAAAGTTCCTTAGCTTGACCATTTGATGGAAATCCAAACTTCAATATGCGCCTTGTACGGTTTTATTTGTATAACCTGCCATTTACTTGTGGTGGTCACCACTTTTTAAATGGTAGCTATAGTAGGCATAGTTCGAGATGTCTATGCTGGCTAAGATTAATATTATACTTTTGAAATATTTTCTGTACTATGCACTAATAATAATATCGAAAGGATTTTGCGTATTAAGCATGTTTGACTATCATAATGAGAAATCTCCTCCAATTCTACGTTTGCATTGTGTGTGTGGTGGGAGGCCTTATGGTAGTTTCATTTTCCAAAAGCATAGCCGATTTCTTTTTATTTTCTTTGTGAAAATAACTATTTTTAAGATCTCACACCAGTCTCACGACTGACCTGGAGTTTATTGTTCCCTTTCTAAACTCTGGTTGCCCACAGTTTTCCACACGGGCAGCCTAGAGTCAAGTTATCATCATTCGGAAGCAAAGTCAAGAAGTTGCTGTAGAAATCAAGACTTGGAGCTGGATGGCGAGGCGTATCACTTATATATGTAATATTCCTTTCCGCTGTTTGTTGTTGTAAAACTCTGATAATGCAATGTGATGTAATGTAATAGCTGATATAGTGATTCTGTTTAAAGATATTTATTTATCTATTATATTTATTTCGCTTTCAAATGTGAGATTCTGTTATTGTTCTGTTTCTTCTTCTACCTCTTTCTTCTTTAAACCCTAAAGACTCGTAAGTTTGTTCCTCTTTGGACTGAGTTGTTGTGGGATTTTGCCACCTAAAAAGTGGTAAGGATTTGTGGGCTTTTACAATAACTCTTTATCGGTTGTATCACATACATATCTTATTTGTGGTTTCTTATCATAATCCCACCTTTACCTTGAGGAAAACTCAATAAGTAAAGTGGAACTATTTACTCGTACCTATCATCTCGCGATGACCCAAGTTTAATGCATGTATCTAGAGGAAAGCTCAACAAATACATGCAGTTTATCTTACCTCATCTGTTCAATATTTTAATTACTATGCATAACATCCCTAGCTTGAGGAAAACTCAACAACTAAAGAGTATCTAAGTAGTCTATTAGTATATAAATGATAGAAGGCACTTTATATTAAAGATTAATAATCTTTAATATATTTATATCGAGTGATATTGACTTATGTAATAATATATTTCTTATAAAATACTCTTGCGGTTCAAGTGTCGGGAACATAGAAAAACACTATATACGTACACTTATGTATGTATTTATTAACTTAAGTCTACTTAGGGTATCTTTAATGTTATAGTTTTAATTTGTACATTCTAATTATATAAGTTTTATTATTATGTTACCATTATAATTCATGCTACTTATATAATAGTCTTATGCATAAAATATATTAATTAAATCTTATTTGATTAATTTTAGTTAATTAACATTTCATTTTATTTTATTTTAATATAACATTTATATTAAATATTTATTGCATACTATAACCTTTATAGTATTACACATATATCTTATATACGTGTATATTCGTCTAATTAATTCACTTTTAATTAATTTATTTATTTATTTGATTAACCTTTAATTTATTTATCAATTTAAAATTTTTTAATTAAATTATATTAATTTCAAAATTCAATTCATATACATACATATATACTTATGTTATTTTAAACATTTTAAAACAACATAAACATAGATCGTAATATATAATACATGTATGTATTTATTAATTAATTAACTTATTTAATTATTTTATTTCATCAATCTTATCAATAAATTTTGAAATTTTGAAATTAATATTTATTTTCAAACATTTTTAATTCGTTATTATATTATAACTTTTGTGATATTTGTATATCTTATTTTAAATTTAACTTTTAAACCTAAAATCTTATATTTTAATTTTCAAACAATTTTAAAAATTAGCCCAAGGCCCAATTTAAATTTGGCCTTTATTATTAGGGAAATTTTTTGGGCTATGAGCTTAATATTTAACTCTAACATAACTAATTCAGACCGTATGGGCTATTGGACTCTAATACTATTGTTAGAACTAGGCTTGCCCACAGTGGAAGTTATGTGTGTATTTCAAGAAAAATTTCCCTCACTGGATCTTTATTCGGTCTATGAAGTCTAATTTATTTAGAACATTTTAAAATTTTATTTAATAAAAATTCTTATTTTATTTAAATTTATAAAGTATATAGTTTTCTTTAATTTATATATTAATACACGTAAAGGTATACATACGTATCATATACATATATGTATCGTATACATACATACATACATATATATATATCTGTGTGTGTGCGTGCACATGTGTAACGACCCAGAATTTCAGTCATTTGAAATTCGTATATTTAATTAATTTTAAATATGCATAAGTAAAGTTTATAAGCTGAATAAATAATATTTCGAATATAGTGATTTGATAGGATAATTAAATTGTTAATTTAATATTTGAAATTGTAGAAATAATTAGAAATTGAATTTAATGTGAATGAAAATGATTTATAAAGTTGAATTAAATTATATTTGAATTAGAATGATGTTAGAGAACTTTTAAAATTGAATTAAAAGTTGATTTGTAAAAAATTCAACATTTTAATATTTAATTGACGTGTAAAAATAGTTATTTTTCAAACAGTCTCAGATTTTGATGAAACTAGTTTCATTGGATCCGTAACTTTATATTATTGCAAGATTTCAAATTTCGTGTCAATCGGATTTACGGTTTGTCCGGGGCAAGCTAAAACGCGTAGAAAATCAGTTTAAGTGAATTTTAAATTTAAATAGTCGACTTGAAAACCTATCTTCCAAATACAATCTAAATGGCTCCCAATATATATTCCATTGTGTTCGAAATGGGGGTAAAACATTATAAACACCAGGCGGCATGCTTCGTTTGGAGTTCAGAAAATTTTCGGATGAATAGTGCGCATATTTTTTTTATAAAAGGCCAACTTTTATTCAATTTTGCAGAACCCTAACTTCCCTTGGGCTAGCCGCCACCGAGGAATTTAATGGTCGAAGATATTCATTTCTTATCCTCTTAATCTCTTCCAATCCATTCACATTCACGAATATCTTTCAACTGCAACGTTGTAGATCCCGAGGGGGGCTTAAAATCCATATGGTGATGATCGGGTTTCGTGGCGTGGATCGGTGGCAATTTCGGTTCAAAGGTGGAAAATTCATGCACGGTTTTCGAGGTAAAGTGGCAGTCGAGTTCTACATGCTTGCGGCTGTAGGTGGAGGTGTGGTGGAGCTTTGACGTGATGGGGTTCGATGAACGTGAAGTCGATCCAGTAGCTGGGAAAATTCGAAGTTCAGTGGCGGCTTAGGGTTTCTTGCTTACGGTGATGAACGATGGGGAAAGAAAGGCCGAATGGCCTGGATTCGATTTCAAAAAAAAAAAGCGGCCGTGATTAAAGGTGAAAAGAAAATAATAATAAAAGCTGTAAATATTTATATATTAAATTCGTTTAAACTTTAGAACATCATATCTTCTTCGTACAAGGTCTGTTTCACACGAAACAAATTGCGTTGGGTCCGTATTGACGAGTACTACGATATGGAGCTAGATTGGAATTTGTTTGAGCTAGTGAAAATTTTGGTTGAAATTAAACGCTCATTTAGTTTTAATCGAAATAAATCACTATCGCGACGACTACATCCAATGTGAGTACAACTCACTCTTTCTGACTCATTAATATTTTTATATAAGTGATAAATAATTTATTATATGATGATTGTTGATTGTTTGGATGATATATGATATATTGATTGAAATTTGGATATAAACCTGCCTAGTGGAGCATATGACCCTATACGTTCCCGTGTATGAGCGGATGACCCTTTGTACACGCGTCTGCCTTGAAGCGGACATTGTACACATATTTCTAATATGTATATGTATTGCAGGTGACAGGTCCTCACCCGTATTTATTTATAGATATTGTTGTATATGTTGTTATCATATGACATATGATGTTTTGGATGCCGTGATTGTTGTATTTAGTGCTGTTGCAGCATTGGGCCTATTTTAAAATTTTAAAAATATTAAAGTGATGATTTTTAAATTGAAAAAGGATTTTCAAGTGATTTCTAAAATATATTTTTTGTTGAATTTTGAAGTATTAAAGGAATTGAATTAATTTGAATAAACAGAAGTTATAATTTTTATTGTTATAAAAATTATTATTTTTAGGAAATATAATTGAAATGTGATTTTTGAAATATAAATTTGATTATTTTGTAAAGTGGTTTAAATTGAGAATTTTGATTTATTATAAATGGTTTTATATATAAAATTTATAAAAGTGATATTTTTATAAATCAAAAGTGATGAAATTGTAAAGTAGTTTTGTAAGTGTAAAATGGAATATAAATGAATTTTATAAGTAAATAAGATTTATAATTTGTGAAGTTATAAGATGAATGAATTTGTTAATAAACGAATTATAAGTAATTAGCTTATAATTTGGGTTTTGGCATATAAATAAGAGATAAATGGAATCAGTAAATAAAGGAATTTTATATATGAAGTTTCAATAAAATATAAAAGGAATTTATGAACATTGTTTTACAAATCCGAAATCAATTGAATTTGATAAGTTAAATATAGAAGTTTATTTAAAGGGACTATATTCACGATTTTGGACACTGAATTATCCTTCTAAACTTAGTGTGCAATAATATTGATTTTGGTTAGAGAATTATATCCACGATTTTGAGCAGTGGATTACCTTTAATGAATGTGTAGAAACATTGAATTGGATTAAATGAACTATATTCATGATTTTGGACAATGAATAATATATTGAATAAAATGGATATGATTTGGAAAGTGAATAACCTTTTGGATTAGATAAATGTTTTGGAAGTGATATTTCAAATGGAATAAAATGGTTTAAAAATGTTTTAAAAAGTGTTAAGGATCGAAACCATAGATTTCAACATTCATTGTTGAAATAGACGTTTTCGAGAAATAAGGAAATGATGGACTATAACACTGTTGTTATAGTAGATGATTTCCGAAAGGAAATATTTTGTATAATATTGGGATTTATATATCTATCTTACTTTTGAATCCCTATACTATTGATTTTGGGCTGTCGTAACGAAGTTTTATGCAGCATTCGTTTTGACTCAAATAAATGTGTTTAAGTGAATGTTTTCCTTAAAGAATAAAAATATATACTCAACCGTGATTTAAGTATATAGAATATTTTCTAAGTGCTGAAAATAAATTTATTTGTGAATTACTTATTAGTAAATAAGTATATGGAAATGTTTTCCAATATAGAAGTTGAAAAGGTTCTGAAGATATATCTTTTTAAAGATAGTTTAAGGTGAATATTTAGCAAATGGTTTAATTAATAAAAGATTAATTAAAGGGCCCAATGATTGTTATGGTGCTAAATATTTGTTTGTTTGTTTTGATAGTTAAATAACCGATTATCAAACTTGGCCAAAATTTTAGTTCCTTGACTTGATGTGGGAACTATTTAGTCGTACACTTTGTACGTAGCCTTCTGTGTAGGCTTGATTATCGTTTGCGTTGAGGATGTTGATTCGTATAGTGTGGAGTATTACTCCAATCTATCGAGCTTCCTTCTTAGCCCGAAGGATAGCAAGTTGAAAGTTGGAGACGTGATAAGTCTATGAGACTTAGTTTCCGTGTGAGGTTGAGAAATGCTTTTGCGTTGTTGGTGCGAAGAGACCGGGATCAGATTTATCTGGAAACCACTTCGGACCAACGTATATGCGACGATTATGTAGGTTGCTTGTGATGATATTGGCATTCCAGAGTTTCATAGTGGGGGACTGCTTGTTGATCGTTTGGGGTTAAAATCCCAATATACATCCAGTAGGAGTGGTCTCTTCATTATGAAATATCCAATGCGAGGACTATTTGCTACTAATCTTAGGGATTTCCCGACAGGATGTGGTAGGAAAGTACCTTCGGTTTGTCCTGTTCCTGGATAACTTGTATGGATGTTTGTCTGACGTTGCATTTCTAAAGATTACATACATTGGTTTTTACAAACATACATCAGTGGTGGCAGAGAAGGCAACTTCTCTTAGCTTAACACCCTCCTTGAGACGTATGAGCATAAGGGTTGTATTTTTATGGAACGCAATTAATAATCAATGGAAATGGCCGTGTTGCATTCAAAGTGATGTCATATATGATTGTGAAAGGTAATCGTTACCTCGTCAGGCCTCATCAACCAGAAATGACCAAAACAGGGTTAGATGCAGCAAGGCTAAGTGCGTCATTCCCAAGTAGGATATAATCATCCCCTTCTAGATATATCTTCGCATGCTATGACGTATGTATCTGATTATTGTGGTTTGTATGCTAGAGGGCCCTCGGTAAAGGTCAGTAATGACCGAAGGATGACATATTCGGTAACATCTAGTTATATAGGTGGGCCGGTCTTGTGTTGGTAGAGAAATTTTGTGATGGTTTCTCGGTGCATTCTTCTAGAGATGTACTGCTGGAAGGTAGTCCCTTCACCTGGTCATTTGTATGGAAATCCAAACTCCACTACGTACCTGCCATTTTATTTGTAGAGCCCGGTATGCTGGAATTTAATAATGGTAACAATTTCGGCTATTTTGAATATTATTTGTATACTAGACACTAGTATAATATCACATGAGTTTGATATGAAATGTTTTAGTTATCGTAAGGTAAAAACATGTCATTGTTTATGTGTGGACTTGTCTTACGAGATACTTTTGTTTTGATAAAGGAAAAGTTTGGTGATTTAATAAATTTAGTTGAGTGTGTTTCTCACGCTGGTTTACCAGACTGATCCGGGCGTTCTTCCCTTTCAATGCTTGGTTCAGATCGAGTATATGTACAGGTCTAGATTTGATGCCTTTGGAGCTTCAATAGGAGAGCTAGAGATCTTCATCTCATATACGCGTATCTGTTTTGATTGTTGATTATCCGCTGCATTGCTTTGTTTAGTTGTTGTTTTGTATTATCGGCATTTGTGAGAACAGGTTATTACAACTGTTCAGGCTGATAACTATTGATTGATTGTTGAACTCTGATTGATATGTGTATACACAGTTTTTATTTTGTAAAGATCATTGATATGATATTATATATTTTCCGCTGCGATTTTAGATTCTGTATTGTTCTGTTTGGTTCTATCTTCTCTCTTTCTTCTCTTCTCTTCTTCTCTCTTCTTTTCTTTCTCTTGGCTTTCTGTTGGTCTATGCTTTTCAGATCGGACATGTGTGGATTATTGTCGATTCAAAGGGTATGGATTTTCGGGTCGTCACAGCATGTGTAACATGATAACCCATGCAAGGTATAACAAGGCCGTGTATAGATGTTGGAATATACATCGGAAAGGAAACGTTAGCTCATCTGATATATAATGTATGTTGTCCAAATATATGCGTATGTATAAACTATTAATTTTACATAGGTATTATAAATACACACACACACATGTATATGTTAAGTTTGCTTAAATACTTCTATATAAATGTAAAATATATATGTATACACACACATATCTATGTGCACATAAAATTAATAAATAGAATATTAATAATATATGTGTGTGTGTATGTGCATATTATTATAACATATATGTTTAAATAAAAATGAGTTATTTAGGTATTAAAATTATATATATATATATTAAATCATGAATAATATACGCACCAATAAATAATGTTAAAATTTTTTATTTAAAATAATATGCATGTATATATACATAAATATAGTTATAATATATAAGAGTGTGTGTGTATCTACTACTAATAATCATAATTCCACGAATATGATTGCACGGTGTCTATTGGAATTTTCCAAAATACCCTTTACATCTCTACACGGAAATATAAATATCAATTTTTGGATCCTTGACTACTTGAAATTATTTGAACCATTTTTCAATTTGTATGGCATGCTCATCGGCCATATTATACTTTAAAGCACCATCTCAACTTTGTTAAATATTATTGGAACAACTTGCTTTTTCACCTCTTAGCTTCTATACAACGACGATTAATATATTTTAGACGATGTGGGACTAATTAAAACAATACAATTACTTTAATGTGTTTAATATTAATGCAGCTCTTATATAAATAGCAGTACAGGCGTGCATGTACTAATAAATATACCTTTGTATCAAAGAAGTGCCAGCACACACATGAAAAATATGATAATTCACTTTCCAAAATGAAGTAACGGATCACGAAGACAGAATTATAAAAATAAAACGTGGGCATCAAACATGTTGTACATGAAATATATATGGATATGAAGGTTGTGTCAGCACATAAAATATATATACATGTTGAAACCTTTGAAATACGAAACTCGAATGCAAGCAGATGAACAAGTTAAATGAAAATGTGTGCGTGTATAGAATAACACAAGGTAATAGTAAAAACATGAAGGACATGTACATGTGGCCACAAAATATACATGTGAGATGCTCTTGATTTCATGCAAAAATGAATGCATGCAAAATAAATTTACAGGGCGAAGGCTATGAAAAAAAAATAGCAAGCAAGAACATTAATAAAGTTTTACAGATGGCCTTTAATAGTGGAACCAAACTATATGTGATGTCCCTTGTAAATTTAACACGAAGGCTCTGGCCCTTTTTTAAGGGTGATAACTATAAAACGCGTGACCACCTATATTTTTAACGCGTGACGATTGTTAAATTTTAATAGCACGACCTATATTTTAACGTGTGATAACCAAGTAAAATTTTAACATCTAACGGCCTATATTTTAACACGCGATAACTGAGTAAATTTTTAGCATGCGACGTCCTATACTTTAACGCACGATAATTGAGAAAATTTATAGCGTGCGATGACCTAAATTTTAACGCATGAAAAATAAGTTAAATTTTTAGGAATGATAGCCTATGTTTTTTTTCTGATACAGACAGCCTATGATTTTTAAAAATAGAGGATGTTATAATACTTGAAATATTTTACTATATTTTGAGGCTAAATTTTACTTTGTTTAAGTGATTTTCAATAGTGAGTATTATCAGACTTAAACTCCTAGGAGACTATAGGAGATTGTGAAGATCAAAATAGTGTTAAGATGCCCGAACAAATTAAAATGCATGACTTATTGGCATCTTATAAAAAAAAGATTTAAGATTTAAAGGAGGGACTTGGGTATGGTCACGCCCTATCCTTTAATCGCTTAGCCCATAGTTGGTCAGATACGAGACTCCATTGCGTTGGGCCAATCATAAGGACATGCAAAGTTGAGATTATGCAAAGAAAGAAATTGTCTTATGCAACAAAATACATACAAAAAGGAAAAAACAATGAAATCATTTTTAGCATCAACACTACACTTTGCTAACTGCATGATAGTAATTTCATGGAGTTTTTATATCCATAATCCTTCATGTTTCCAACTGCAAGTAACATTTCATTTATTGCATATAATATATCTAATTAATTATGAAGTTGGGTACATATTCATTAAGGAAGTGTTTAATATATTTATAAATAAAACTTTCTACATGATTTGAAAACTTCTACAAAGTGTACTATGGAATTAATATGTGCACATTGTGATTAGATGCAGGCACACTTGGATATGCTTTTATACTCGTAATAATAAAATTAAGTTTTTTTATACATAAATTCCAGATCGTTTGTACCGCACAAATTTTATTTATTATTTTAAAATATAATTTTAATTGAATATTCATTTAAAATTAAATAAAATAATAATAAAATATTACTTTTGAAACATTTTTCAAATTTTAAATTTCCAGTAAGTCATATGTGATACTCTGAAATTTGGAAAAAAGATTCACATTTTTTCAGTAAAATTATATTTTTATTAATTTTTAGCCTATTATAATAATAATTTTAAAAATAGTAGAAATGATTTTTTTAATTTTTATTCTCTGACCGAGAGCATATCTTATGACCAGTTAATGTTATAAATTTAAATAATTTTCATAGCATATTTTATATTATATGATTTATTTATTTAGTATACCGATTTAAATAATATTAAATATCAATCAATAATTATAAAATTAATTATTTTCTATCGAAAATTACTATTGCTATATAGTTATATGTATAAAATTATATGATCATTTTTAACCATAGAATTATATTATAATTTAATATAAACCATATATGTATAACTAAATAATATATATATATATATATATATATATATTAATACAATTATAATTAGTATATATATAATAGGTGGATGTACAGATCTGATATATTGAAAACAGCCGATTTGTTAAATTTATAAGTATAAACATACATATAGCCAAACTAACTTGTGACAACATGAATACATATCAGAATCATTACCTAACTAACAATATAATAATGATATATAGCAATAAAATATTATTCAAAAGATTATTATCTGTAATTCAATGGAAATCATATCTAAGAACCAAACCCTTGAAATAGACCTTGAATGGATGAACTCTTCCCATTGAAACCTTTTCTGATTAGGCAGATTGCAAATCCTTGAACCATTGACATTCAGCTATCAGATAGCAACTGTATTGATTTTATTTGAGCTTAGGATGCTAGGAAGATGGGAGAGGGTAGGTTGGACAATAAAAGGAATGTCGATGGAGGCTCCAAAAAACTCCATGTCAAATGGAGGAAAAGATATTTAAATAAAGGAAGGTAAGAAGAGAGTTTAGGATTGTATCTTTTACTCAATCTCCTTTCATCTTAGCAACTCATTTTCACTCCTCTTTAGCCATCTAATAGTCTCTTCTGACCCCTTTATTCTAGCAAATCCTGTCAGCCCTATGCTGTGATATAATCCATTTAGAGTCTGAATGAATATTTTGCATTTTAAATCTAATTTAAAACGCTTATCGATATACCATGTCGATTAATGTATTTATAGCTTTTATAAATACACTTAATATTCATCTATAAAACCAAAATTAAATTTATAATAATATTTCATAAATATTATTTAACTTGATTAATTTATAAAAATTATAAACTAATTAAACAGTTTGGTCAAAAGAGAATTCAACATTTTGGTTGTGTGACTCGTCAGGTGTAAATTTAGTCAGTGATTAATATCGAACTATTCGAATATTAATGTTCACATGTCACTTAGTAGGTAATGTTACATTTAGGTTAAATTTATAGCTTATTTAGTTTCAGTAAAAATCCAATTTCACTTTGTTAAGTGTTACTCGGTTGTGGCTTTTAGTTTACACTAGTTCTCTTTGTCAAAACTGTATCATTTTGGACTTATGGAATTTGATAATGGTTAAGATTTCAGTATTGTCCATATTCAACACTATAGTCCAAACACAAAGTCCTTGATTCAATAATACAATTATTATTAACCAAATTACTCTGGTCGAAACTTTAACTTTGAGTTGACTAGAGTTGACCGTGATACTAACCCATATAACAAAGTAGATGAATCCTCTCTTGAACGGTGCTTCACTTTCAATACTTCCACTATACCCAACTATACTCACTTGATGGACGTCATGCCATGATTTGACTATTATTAAAGCGGAGCTTTCATATTGAAGATCAACAGTATTCTTAAGTCGAGAGAATTGTGTAAATCAGTCACATTGATATTTTATGTTTGACCATAGTTATATTAAGCAATATAAAGCTATCGAGCGAATCATTCCATAGTTATCCAATAACCATCAATACGAAACTCCTAGGTGCCTCCAACATTCATGACTAATACGCTGTCCAATATTTGGAGAGCATTATATACTCTAGTCTCAACAGTTACATCGATATCCAATCTCGATGCATCTTGACTAGGAACATTTAAAATAGTTATTGTTTGCGCAAAAAATGGGCAAACACCTCAAAGTCGTACGATTTAGTTGATTATATGTTGTTCTTAGCGATTTGAGTGATTTATGCAAATATGTAAAAAGCAGGGACTAAACTGTAAAAGACACACAGATTTATAGTGGTTCGGCCAGAACGTGCCTACGTCCACTTTATATGTTATTCTCCTCTTTCTCTTCAGATTACAAGTACAAAGCTTTGGTTACAAGTATATGAAAGTTGTTTGAAAGTTCCTTCCGTGCTTGAGCTCTCAAACTTGTCTCCATTGTTGTACCCCTGCCCCTCTATTTATAGAGTCAGGTTGGGGGCAGGGGTCTTGGATGTTTATAGCTGCTGGTGGGCCTGGGCTGAAGCAATCTGGACTGGCAACTTTGGTTCGGCAAGGGCATGGTTCGGTAGTTCATGGAAGTGGAGTTGGTCCGGTGGGACGTTGGTTCGGTGAAGGTGTATCCGGTGATGAGTGGATGGAGCTTGGTTCGCCTATGCAGGAAGTGGTGTTGGACCGGTAGGGCTTTGGTCCGGTGGTAGGAGTATGGTGGTTCGGCAGAGATTGGATTCGGCAGGTAGATGGTGAGTGAGCTTGGACCGGTAGTTGATGGAGTGGTGAGAGTTGGTTCGATCAGTGGTAGTTGGAGAAGCCTTGGACCGGTAGTGAGAATTCCGAATGAGAGGGCCGAATGAGCTCTTGTATTGGGAATGCCGAATGAGCTCTTGTATTTGGAACGTCGGATGCACCAAGGCATCTTGAATGTCGAATGAGATTTCGCTCTATATTGCCGAATGAAACTTTAAACCTTTGATACCGAATGGACTTTTATACTTGAATCATGAGTGAAATCCCAGACTTATATACGCTTGCTTGCTTCTTCTAGGTTCGGTCGTGGTGGAAATGCACACAACATTGATATTCCAGTTTTGACCAAAAATGGGATAACACTTTGCCCCCCAAAACATGCCTTGCGATAGGAAGGCGTGTTTTGTAATGCCATGAGCTGGATGTTCATATCCTGTTGACAACCTGTAAAGAGCTTGATATTTTATATGGCCCCAAATGACGACCGTTCGGGATCGAGCTATTTGGGATGAAGCGCGGCCGTTCATGGTCAAGCGCCTAACTTCAAATGACGACCGTTCGCGATCGAGTCATTTGAGGTGAAGTGCGACCGTTCGCGGTCAAGCATCTAAATCCATGCAACGATCGTTCGAGATCGAGTCATTTGCGGTGGAATGTGATCGTTCACGGTCAAGCGCTTTACTTCAAATGACGACCGTTCGGGATCGAGCCGTTCGAGGTAAAGTGCGACCGAGCCCGGTCAGAGGGTGGACCTCAAATGGCGACCGTTCGCGATCAAGCCACTTGGGGTGAAATGTGACCGTTCACGGCCGGTGCCGTTCGTGGCAAAAGATGAAATGGGACCGTTCGCGGTCAAGCGCCTTACTTCGGATGAAGATCGTTCGAGATCGAGCCATTCGTGGTAAGGTGCGAGTGTTGGCGGTCAGGAGGTGGACCTCAAATGGCGACCTTTCGCGATCGAGCCATTTGTGGCGAGATGAGTTGTGCCGTTCGAGGCGAGTTTGTGACTGTTCGAAGTCGGGTGCCGTTCGAGGCGAATTGTGACTGTTCGAAGTCGGGTGTCGTTCGAGGCGAATTGTGACTGTTCGAAGTCGGGTGCCGTTCGAGGCGAATTGTGGCCGTTCGCGATCGGGTGCCGTTCGAGGCGAATTGTGACTGTTCGAAGTCGGGTGCCGTTCGAGGCGAATTGTGACCGTTCGAGATCGGGTGCCGTTCGAGGCGAGTTGTGACCGTTCGCGATCGGGTGTCGTTCGAGGCGAATTAGTGTGCCCGGGGGGACTTAATAATATCAGTGTCGGAGTTATTGTTTGGGGGAGTTTTCGAATCAAAGACTTCGGCAGTTCGCCGCCATGCAAGAGGTGCTCGTGGACCGTTCGCGATCCACGGGCATACAAGTAATTTTTCCATAGAATGGTAAATGTTAAAGCAATAATCATATGATCCTTACGGAAGAAATGTCCAAACAGGAAGAATTTAAATGTTCAAATCAAAATCAAAGCAAAAAACAGAATGAAGATGTCAAAGCGTAAACTCTTACTATAACGCGGCTGGTAGTCATTCAGAGCATGCCTATGGATCGTGCGCGATCGCTCACATGTGTAAATGATTTAACCGTGTTAGCGAGAGGTTTACAACTTGTTCATCGTTATTTTAATCAAGCAATCAATGGATAATCAAACGGTGCCCCGATCCAGGGTCACCTCTAGCCGATGTAGACGGTGGTCGCTCTGGCTCCACTGCTGGAGTTCGCCTCCTCACGTACTGAAGGAGCATACCGTTCCTGATATGCCCTTCCACCTCGTCCTTCAAATGCCTACAATCATTAGTGTTATGGCCGTTTAATTCATGGAATACACAAAACTTATCTGATTTTCTTTCGTCAGAGGTTGGATCCCTTCGCATTGGTCTACGATACGGAACCTGCCCCTTGGTATCCTGATAAATTCGTTCCAGACTCTCATTCAGCTCAGTGTGAGTGATGAATCGTGGCTCTCTTCGTAGCCGCTTTGTCCTGTCATCATTATCCTCAGCCTTTCTCTTTCCTTTGCTAGTCTCCGCACCCTTTCCATGTGGGTTTCCGCTCTTGATTGCGTAAACGTCATCTTCTTCCTCTCTTTCTGCACTAGCATCTTCCAAACGCAGAAACTTTTCAGCCTCATGATAGAACTCTTCCAGATTCATAGGCGGGTCCTTGGTTAATGAATTCTTGAACTCTGTACTATTAGTTATTCCAGATACAGCCGCCATCATGACCATAGATGGATCTGGTCGATCCACTGATGCTGCCGCCGCATTAAATCGTGTTAGAAAGCTCCTCAAAGTCTCTCCAGTTTTCTTCTTCAAGGTTTCCAAAGTCATCACATTCTTGGGTCTCGCAATATGAACCCTGAATTGCCTCATGAATCTCTCAGTTAAATCTGCCCACGTTCCTATGGAGCCGCTCTCCAGTTGCCTAAACCATAATGCTGCAACGTCCGTCAAATACAGTGGAAAGCACCGGGCTATGATCTCCTGTGATGCCCCCAGCACTTCCATGTGCCTCATATACTTAGTAAGATGGACCGCAGGGTCTGTCCTCCCATCGTACATCTCTACTGATGGTAGCTTGAATTCTGGTGGGTTCCTAGCCATCCTAATCGCAGAAGAAAAAGGACTCCTGTTTACATCTTCCAAGTCTCTGTTTACTAAACCGCCTCTCATAGCTCTTCTAACCATCTCTGCTAATCTGTCATTGTCTCCAAGCTGTAGTCCCCGTTCACTGCCTTCGACCTACCCCCCGAGTCCGCGGGAGTTTTCATATGTATGCCTCCCTGGCTGAACGTTCATTCCTCTATTGCTACCAGGTGGCTCGGATGCCCCCATCTCTCTTCCCGGGGTCGGATCAACATGCTCTGCGTGTGTGCGCCCTAGCTCTGGTTCTACGCCAGATGGTCCTGCTCCGTTCTGAACTCCAGTTGCTCCTTGGTTTTGTGCTCCAAGTTGCCCAATTTGCTGAAGCAAGTTCTGGATCATCTCTTCTTGTCTTCTCATCATAGCCTCCATCTCATCCCTGGTGATGAAGGCTGAAGCTTGGTTTGCTCCTGAGGTAGCCTCTTGACTCCCTTCCTGTTGACTCTGCTCTGGCCTTGGCCTTCTGCTTGATTGTCTCGCCATGACTCTTCCAATCTGAATCTCTAAACTCTCAAATTCAACTTCCAAGCGGTAGGTCCCTGAGTTCAGTTCTCAGTGAAAGCACCAAAAATGTTTGCGCAAAAAATGGGCAAACACCTCAAAGTCGTACGATTTAGTTGATTATATGTTGTTCTTAGCGATTTGGGTGATTTATGCAAATATGTAAAAAGCAGGGACTAAACTGTAAAAGACACACAGATTTATAGTGGTTCGGCCAGAACGTGTCTACGTCCACTTTATATGTTATTCTCCTCTTTCTCTTCAGATTACAAGTACAAAGCTTTGGTTACAAGTATGTGAAAGTTGTTTGAAAGTTCCTTCCGTGCTTGAGCTCTCAAACTTGTCTCCATTGTTGTACCCCTGCCCCTCTATTTATAGAGTCAGGTTGGAGGCAGGGATCTTGGATGTTTATAGCTGCTGGTGGGCCTGGGCTGAAGCAATCTGGACTGGCAACTTTGGTTCGGCAAGGGCTTGGTTCGGTAGTTCATGGAAGTGGAGTTGGTCCGGTGGGACGTTGGTTCGGTGAAGGTGTATCCGGTGGTGAGTGGATGGAGCTTGGTTCGGCTATGCAGGAAGTGGTGTTGGACCGGTAGGGCTTTGGTCCGGTGGTAGGAGTATGGTGGTTCGGCAAGGATTGGATTCGGCAGGTAGATGGTGAGTGAGCTTGGACCGGTAGTTGATGGAGTGGTGAGAGTTGGTTCGGTCAATGGTAGTTGGAGAAGCCTTGGACCGGTAGTGAGAATGCCGAATGAGAGGGCCGAATGAGCTCTTGTATTGGGAATGTCGAATGAGCTCTTGTATTGGGAACGCCGGATGCACCAAGGCATCTTGAATGCCGAATGAGATTTCGCTCTACATTGCCGAATGAAACTTTAAACCTTTGATACCGAATGGACTTTTATACTTGAATCATGAGTGAAATCCCAGACTTATATACGCTTGCTTGCTTCTTCTAGGTTCGGTCGTGGTGGAAATGCACACAACATTGATATTCCAGTTTTGACCAAAAATGGGATAACAGTTATTGTGATAAATTACTCACGGTTACAACGCTTTGTAACTACTATAACAAAACATACCATTTATAGATTTTATATTAGACATACTTTTAATTAAATTAGTTAATTAATATAACACATTATATCAAGTATGTAATAGAAAGAAAACACTTTTATTTCGAACAAGATTGGTCAACAAGTTAGATATATATAACGAATTGCAATTTTTCCCCTAGGGCATACCCCTAACTCTATCTGTAAGAAAAATTGTCATATAAAGTTAAAATAATATACATTGATAAATTTGTGCAACAAATAAAAATGGATAAAATGCTTATCAATTAAGATATGCAAATGAACTAAATTAAAGGTTGACAAAGAAATATAAAATGCACTTAACTTAAATCTTTAGGCATGTGGTCACTTCATGACCCATGCAAGAGCCTAACGATACTCTCCTAAACACATTTTTAACTTGGTCGCTTAAGTGTTTATTTGCCCAAGACTTTGTGTTGTTTCCTGATTTTTGAACTCTTAAACAATACAAAAACATAAATATTTGATCCTTATCTAATCATATAAATGTTACATGATCAATGGTCGCAGTTCGTAATGTACAAAATTTTAATGAAATTAGTTTATTGGAAATAAGCAAATAAAACTTAATGTGAAATCGTGTATACAATACGATTGATTACAACAAGGATTTTCTTTTGAATAGTTCGACCTTTTAGAAAAGGAAAGCTAACATATAAGAGTGGATGTAACTTAGACACAGTTGGGATGAAGAGAGTGAATAGTAAACTGTACTTCATGAAGTGATATCGGAAATAAGAATTGTACAAAAGGCTAGTAGATACTTAAGATGGAATGAGAAATGTAGTTTGTTATTCCAATTATGTTTTTCCATATAGAAAATTATTTTCTATAGAAGTCATTTCTATGAGTTTAAGATATTTGATCAAAAAATTCCGACTATAAACTATAGTAAAATAAATAAATAGCCCATATTAATTACTTGAATGGAGCATCGTATTTAATAAGCTATTGTAGAAATTGCGGAAACGATGGGAGCATGGCATAAGATACTTATCAACGAATGCATTGAGATATGGAAAAAATATTTTTGTAAATATTAAAAATATTATTTATGGAATAATAATTTACTAAGTATTGACTGGAGTGAATATAACTTTATTTTGTTATCATTATTTTAAATGTTCGTTGGAATAACTAGTTTTTGTTGTATTAGTTATATATACATAAGTATCTATAATTTTTTACAATTATTTTAGATTTAAGGATGAAGCACCTATTTAGTGGAAGCAACATAAGAGTTGGAGAACTCTTTATATTGATACATAATGATATATGCAGTCAAAAGTCCAATGATGCCGAAAATGATCACATATACATCATTTAATTCACAAATGAATTATCATAAAATAAACATGTGTATTTGATACACACGCAGTATGTCTATGATAAGTTTACTAAATATAAAACGGAAGTAAAAAATGTATATAAAAGAAATAAGAAAATTCAATTTGATCGAATAGATGAGTGCATAGGAAAATGGTTCCAAATGTACCTAAAAGCAAATAAGATTCAACCTCAAAAGTCACTCCTCCATGTTGTACATAATGAAGTATCAATAAGGTGTAATTATTACTTTGTTAGACAAGGCCCAATTAATGATAGGTAAATTTGAGTTAATTTCTTTTTGTAAGGTCGAATACTTAAAAGTAAGTATATAAGGTTATTTGGCTTTATCTTGAACAAAGTTTACAAAATCATATAAGGTAAGAGCTGATGAAACAACCCCCACATATCCTGTGTTAAGAAGTTGACATTTTGTGTGAGTCGAGATGTTGCACATAATATTTACCTGTGAGGGATCTTGTGTGAACCACTGCAAAACAGTTTGGGCCGATCAATGTTAATTAACTAATTTACATTATGAACATAAGTTCGTAAACCTAAAACTTAACTAGTTTATACATACGTACGTACGTACGCACATACATACATACATACATAGTACATACATACATGCATACATAAAACGTTTATGAATGCATATTTCATTGCACAAAGAAATAATTGTTGTTTCAAGAAACACCAACTTCATGATGATGAAATTTCTTTTAGAATGTATTGGTAGTAAAATGGTTTGGGATATTATCCAAAGATAAAACTAATTACAAAGGATAAAATGGAATTGACTAAGCCAAAACAGACGCAACTAATTAGAATATCTAATAAGAACTCTCACATATTAAAAAGAAACTATGATTTTCTTATCAATGTCGAAAAATTAATTTCTTCGGTTGTCAATAAGCCATTAAGAGTGTTGATTCCACTAGATGGTATAATGTGAAAACCTAAAATGTAATCTAAGAACATTATCAAAATATGATCTTGATAATTGTACCCAAAGTGACATGATCCATCGGTCGCAGAAGTGGCTCCAACAAGAAGACTAATGCAGTTAGAATATATTTGGCTATGTTCATAGAATAACAACTTAAATGTCAAAATTTGAAATTAATGTAACAGATTCGTCATTCAACGTAATTTGGATTTTACTTGGACAATTGTCGTTGGATATGATTTTTAGTTTTGGTAGATGCATGTTAAAGCAGGAATTCTAAATAATGATTTCGAATATACTATTAGCGCTTAGTAACCAAAGTTTCTCGAAGATGGTAAGAGTGATTTTGGGTTTGTAGGTTAATGGATATGATCTAAGAAATAATATGAAAGAATTATTTGATAAGCATCGCATTTAGGTAAGCATTTTGATAGAGAAATCAAATAGTTTACAGTCAAAATGCATAGGGAGTGCGTGTCTATATGAAAGAATATTAATAGTTGCTAAAATATTTCTAAAACCATAAGTAAACAACAAACTTATAATTGTTAATAATGTATTCCTGTTGAAATAATTTCAATTTGTTTGTTTGATTCTAGTTATAGGATTTGAAAAGAAAACTTTTACAATTAATAAAAGGCAGTTGGAAATATCCCAATACGATATACACAGACACTGCATTAAATTGTATAACCTGGAGCATGTATAATTGATTCCTTATGCATTGGCAATAAGAATTGACATACATGCCATATTGTCCACAATATCGCATTTCACTTATGTATTTGATACATAAAGCAAGTATTAGATCCGAATTAAAATCACTCAATGGTAGTTTAAACTGCTTTCTAGTATTTATGAAACATCGAAAAATTATTTGCAAAAACATTGAACTTCAAACGAAGGAGTGCGCAGACTCGAATTTTAAAAGTGATATCGAGTATAGTACGTTAATCCTAAGTTCTTGTTCAATCTTAAGTTAAGAACTTTAAGTTGGAAATGCTTTAAACAATAAGTAATGGCAGATTCAGCCAAAGAATAAGTGACGCAACAAAAAAAGTAAATAAATGCACAAATTTATAACCGAGCGAGGGGTAATTCCAAATGTTGAAAATCTCATGACATTGTCATATGATAACAATGCTACATTGCAGTTCATAAAAGAAACTAGAGCTCGCTAGAAGTCTAGAGACGTACTCTAAACAGTTCCAAACGATAAATGCAGTTTATCATCATTAGAGAGAGTTGATTGACAGAGTAGATAATTAAAACAAAATAGCATCATTGTTCACTAAGGGACTCATGATTAGTTTTTGAGAAAAATGTCAAAGAAGTTGGAATAAGATTCCATAATTGACCCCAAGTGCAAATAAGAGATTGATAGAGTTAAGGATATGCCTTAGGGACAATTATATAATTTGTTACACATATCTAACTCAATGATCAATCTTGTTCAAAGTAAAAGATGTTTTCTTCTATCATATACTTGTTATATTATAATACAATTATATAAGTAATTAATTTAAAGTATATTAGATAGAAAATCCTTAAATGATATGTTATAAGATAGAAATTATAGTGTGTTGTAATCATGAGAAATTTATTGCACTAAAATGATGTATTGTTTTAAATATTCCTAGTCGGGTGTTTCAAGATTGGATATCAATATATCCGTTGAGTCTAGAGTGCATAACACTCTACAAATGTTGGGTAGTATAGTACTTATGGCTGTTGGAAGTATTAAAGATTTACATACTAATAGTTATTGGATAACAATGGAATGGCTCGCTCAAGTGTTTCCTGTTCGTTTGATATAACTATTGTTAAACAGTGAATCTAGAAGTGACGATATTATATAGTTCTCTCGATCTGAGAATAATGCTAAACTTTAATGTGGGCACTCCACTTTGATTATAGTTAACTCATTTCATGGCGTCCATCGAATGACTATAATTGGGTCCATGTTGAAGCTTTGGAGTGTGACACTATTCAATAAAGAATTCGTCTTCTCGATTATACAGGGTTAATATCCCAATCAAATGTAGTCAATGTAAAGTCAAAATCTTTATTTATAGAAGTACGGTTAATAATAATTGTTACTATCGAATCAAGAACTTTTTGCTTGTACTAGTTGAATGTGGACAGTATTGGAATTTTGACCAAAATCAAATCTCATAAGTCCTAATGTGATATAGTATTAACAAAAAGAATTGGTGTAAATAATTACTACTACTGGATACCCGTTATTATAAGTAAAATTGAATTTTACCAAAAAAGAAGTGTAAGTGACAAATTTAGTCAATATATCACGTCACTAGTTAAGTTGATGCGTGAGTATTAATATTCGATTTGTCCGATATTTATTGATGACAGAATTTACATTTTTGAGTCGCACAACTAAAATGTTGAATACTCCGAATGAATCACATGGTTTCACTAAGTTATAGCTGTTGTAAATTAATTAAAGTAATTAATATTTACGAACTATTAACTATCAAATATTTGATTTGTTTAAATACCATTAATTTTTAATAAAGTGCGTATATAAAATTAAAACACGTGTATCTATATACGTTGTCGGTAGATTATTTAAATTAGGTTTAAATAGAATAAATACTAAGTGGGTTTTAAATAATTTAAAATAATTAATATTTTTGAAATATTAATTATTAAAAAATTATTTTATTTGATTGAATAACATTAGTATTTAATAAATTGTGTACATAAAAGTTATAAGCGTGTGTATCCATAAAACCCCTTTGGTTGTACACAATTCACGTTTATGAAAGAGTATTCAATGTTTCCATTAAAACATATTTACTCTCATTCATTTAAGAATAATCTTTGGACAATTCACGTTTATTCCTTCCTGCTTCCCTCACAGGCGAAAAGAATGACTTCCAAAGCCTAAAAAGTTTTAAATCAAAATCATATAAAATCAAAACAAAAGGTAGTCCTCATCACTTTATTCTTGCGATAACTGGAGATCGATTCAACCGAATCTAAGAGGATGGAATCATCGTTTCAAGGTATGACTTTTGACAACATCTGTACGTAATTATCTACTTTAATTTATTTGTGTTACTCATATGTTTGGATCCATATGATACATCTGTTGTTTATAGCTTACATTATAACAAGTAATTCAAACCAATTTATCCGTCTCTCTGTTAAAAGTATGTTATTTACATTGATTTAATTCAAATCGGTTTTTGCTCTTCATCTCATTTCAAAATGTGTTCATTATTATTGATATGATTTAGTCCCTCCTCTCTTTTGTTAATTTGTCGATTTTTTTTTGTGTTGTTTAGATTTGCATGTTATTATCATGAATTTAAATATGTCTAACTTGTTTGATTTCTTTTCTATTGCATTGAAATTTTGTTAATAAAAAAAATTAATTTTTATTGAGATCTATATTTAGAATTTTATAATATTTATATACATAAATATGAATAAATTATTCATGTTAGCTAATTAATTTTCACTATGAAATTAATTCCCATTTGTTAAATGGTTGATATTTTGAATATGAATGTTTTTAACATTGTTCTAAAAAAAATTCTTTTGACTTAAAATTTGTAAGTGGACTTTTATATACATTCTAAATCGATTATTTCTTTTCAGCTTTAAAATTTTATGTATTTCCTTTCTAAACAAAAAGCTAATTTAAATGTGAATTTTAAATTCTAATGTATGTATGTATGGTAACATACATGTGTTGCTCTAATTTGAAATCCCAAGATCGATCTTGTGTGATAAATGTCATATTTAATTTCAAACATTTAATTGCCATTGGTTTACACACAAACACTCTTCTCCACTTTTATTGCGTATAACTATTTTTAAAATCAAAATCTTGGACAGAAAAAAAGCATACATAAATGAGGAATTGGTCCTTTGTGGTGTAAATATCAATACCTAAATATAAACAAAGGCATGCGTACACTATTTGTGTACTTTTTTTATCTGTAGCATGTGCACTTCACAAAAGATATACTTGTAAACTAAAAGAAAAACCTCCTAACAAAATAAAATAATAATGTTACTTAAAGTATTTAGATTGGATCTAACATCTATTTAGACTTCATAGACTTAACAAATATCAAAATGAACAAAAAAAATTGAAATTCACACATCTATTCCGCTTTCCACTGGTCCAGTTCCTTCATCCACCACAGTTCCAAACCCTTTTTCATTAACGATTTGCCAAGATCAAATGACCTTATGGGTTGGTACCGATACCATGGATCGGTACCAAATGGTTGTTTCAACACTCAACAATTTTCATCTTCTTAACTTGTCTCATATTTGTTATCTCTTATACATGACCATACTAGAGTTCTTCCCTCATTTCTTATCTTTCTTAAATCTAACATTGTCGAGTTTCCAAATATGAAAATTTATCTGTAACAATATATAAAAAGAGAGAATACGAGACATACACAATAGCTTCCCTTAATTAACTCTCCATTTTAACCTCTTAATTTAATCCACAAGTAGACTAACTAAAAGAATCACATATATGTGTGATATGTGGCTAACCATGTCACTGAGAAAGGATCATTAATAAGTGGCAATATGAATATTGGATAATTAGCAAATAGAAACTGAATGTATATGAGTGAAAAGAAACTGAATGTATTGATACAAACAATATTACAGATGCACATGTATTTATATGTTACAAATACTACTTTTGAGTAATTACATAAATACCCTTGTAACCCTTATACAATCAAATAACGTTCGACCCATCTAATATCTAATACTAATATGCTGCTTTCTTTATTTCTCCCCCCTCCCCCATACCCCGACAATGTCGGCTAGGGTTTTCTTCCTTTTGTCCCCAAAATATTTTTCGTCTTCTCGCCCAACAAATCTATGCTTTTCTTCTCAATAAATTGATTTGCTGAAGTATCTCGAGTACTTAAGAGTGATTCAGAGGTTTTGAAGCGAGCAGAAGATACCTGGAAGTTTGAGAGATCTCATGTGTTACTCAATTTTGAGGATCTTAGGCAAAATTACATGTTTCATGTAGCTTGTCTGGGTAATCTAGTTTGAAGTCTCTAATGGTGGATGCATTGCTATCTTTTCTCTCTAACTTTCTAGATCTGCCTCGACTTTAAGATCTGATCGCAGCCTTACAAAATTATTCTTTGAGATTGGTTTTGTAAGTATGTCTGCCTTCTGATGAGTGGCTGGAAGGTGATTTATGTTGAGCTTCCCTTTGATGACTTGCTTGCGAACAAAATAGAGGTCAATTTCCGTATGCTTCGTTCGTGAGTGAAGAATTGGGTTAGCTGAGAGTGATACAGTGCTAAGATTGTCGCACCATTTTGTGGGTTTTGTGCTGTTGATAATATTTATCCCTTGAAGAAGAGATTCCAGCCACATTATCTCGGCTGTGGCGCTAGCAACACTGCGGTATTCCGCCTCTGTACTTGATCGAGAAACATTTGGCTGTTTTTTGGAGCACCATGATACTGGGTTGCCACCCAGATAGATACAATGACCAGTGGTAGATCTTCGGTCATCAGAATCTGATGCCCAATCCATATCTGCGTATTCTTTAATATTTAGTGATTTGCTTGCTTTAATGCTTATTCCATATTTTATTGCGCCCTTTAAGTATCGCAGGATCCTCTTCGCTGCCTTCCAGTGTTGATCTAGAGGTTCCTGCAGAAATTGACAGACCTTATTTACGCTGAATGAAATATCTGGTCTTGTATTGGTAACATATTGCAAGGCACCTACTATACTTCTGTACTGTTTTATGTTCTCTATATGCTCACCTTTATATTTAGATAGGTGTAAATTACTTACCATAGGTGTTGGCATAGGCTTTGCATCATTCATCTTTGCCCTATCAAGAATCTCATAAATATATTTACTTTGAGACAGTATTAATTCACTTTGTGATTTTCTATGTACTTCTATTCCTAAGAAGTAACTCAAGTTGCCTAGATCTTTGATAGAGAAAGTCTTATGTAGATGATTAGTGACATGTCTAATTTCAACACTGCTGTTACCTGTAATTATGAGATAATCTACATACACAAGAATATAAGTAGTACTAATATTATTTATTTTGATGTAAAGTGAGTTGTCAGACCTGGTTGGCATGAATTCTAAACTGATCAAGGTAGATTTTAGTTTTTCATACCACACTCTAGGAGCTTGCTTCAGTCCATAAATGGCTTTATGTAATTTGCATACCATTTTCTTGTCACTGCCTTTAGCATATCCTGGTGGTTGTTGCATGTACACTTCTTGTTGTAGTTCACCATGTAGAAAGGCATTGTTGACATCCAATTGTTCGATGTCCCATTTTTTGTGTAGAGCAACTGTGAGTATTACTCTGATTGTAGTTGGTTTCACTACTGGTGAAAATGTTTCAGTGAAATCAAAGTCACTCTGTTGTGAGTAGCCCTTAGCTACTAACCTTGCTTTATACTTTGCTACTTTTCCATTTGCTGACCTTTTAAGTTTATAGGTCCATCTGCATCCAATTATGTTTTTGTCTTTTGGTTCTTACACAATGCTCCATGTTTTGTTTTTAATTAAAGCATTGTATTCGTCATCCATGGCTGACTTCTAGTTACTGTTTGTAAGAGCTTCTTCATAATTGGCTGGTTCATCTTGCTTTAGTATAGTAGAGTAGACTTTTGGTTTGAAGATACCATGTTTTGATCTTGTCATCATATGATGTCCTTCTTTTGTAGGAGATGGTGACCTACTGACATTTGTATCATTAATTTGATCTGAACTTGAGGAAGTATCCATACTTGATGAAGTGCCCATACTGGAGTCTGATGAATCTCTGTCTTGGCAGTGGTTGTTTGGATCTCCTGATCCATTGAGATCAGACTGATCATCTGATATGTTTTGTGTGTATTCAGTGTTTATCAGATGACCAGTCTGAGTCTTTTTTACCTGCTCACTTAAGTAAGTTAGAACATAATGTTTTTGAACAGAGTGCATGGATGATTTAGCATCATAAACCTTATGAGTAGTTTTCAACTCACTCATAGAGAAGGAAAGACATGTTCATTAAAAGCAACGTGTCCAGAAATAATTATCTTGCCATTGCTGGTAAGACATTTGTATCCCTTATGATTGGTGGGATATCCAATAAATGTGCATGGTAAAGATCTAAAACTTAGCTTGTGAGAATTATATGGTCTTAAATATGGATAACACAAGCAACCAAAGGTTTTAAGTAATGTATAATCTGGAGATGTGTTAAGTAATTTCTCAAGTGGTGTTTTGTTTTTCAACACCTTTGTAGGCATTTTATTGATGAGGAATACTGCAGAATTGAATGACTCTGGCTAAAATTTTAGAGGCATTGAGGCATGAGCTAAAAGTGTTAGGCCGGTATCAACTATGTGCCTGTGCTTCCTTTCAACAAGTCCATTCTGTTCAAATGTATATGGACAGATGAGTATATGTATCATTCCTTTCTTGATAAAATATTCCTTCAAAGTTCTGAATTCTGTCCCTCCATCTGTCTGAATTATCTTTAATTCATTATTTGTTTCTCTCTGCTTGATTGATAAACTACATCACTATATCTTTGGTTTCTGCCTTTGATTTGAGAAAGTATATCCATGTATATATAGTAAATGAGTCAACAAAAGAAACATAGTATTAAACCCATAATCAGAGACAATTGGGGCTGGACCCCATAAGTCAACTGCTACCATTTCTAATGATTTCGTGTACTTAGTTAATGATTTAGAAAATGGTAGCTTAGTACTTTTTCCCATTTGAAAAGAAGTACACATATATGGTCTAGATATACTTTCAAACTTTATATTCATATTTTGCAATACATGTTTTACAGCATCCACATTGGGGTGACCCAGTTTATTATGCCATAGATCAAACATCCTTTTCATTTTTGACATTTGAATCACATCTAGTATAATTGCACCAATTTCTCTTTTGAGCAGACTTAGTTTTCTTCAACAGATCGAAAGTGTAAAGACCATTGTGCACATTACCCTGTAACAAGATTTCTTTATTCAATAAATCCCTAACTAAACAGAACTTTGGGTTCAAAGTATACTAGATTATCATTAGCAAACTGAGATACACTCAATAAGTTTTTCTTAATTTGTGGTACTCTGAGTAAATTATTGAGATGTAACTCTCTTTTGCCTCTGATTCTGGCATTTCCAGTATGAGTTATTTGAATTGATTTTCCATTACCCATAAAAATAGATTGCGTACCTTTGTACTCTTTGTTTCCAAGATTGAGATTGTCAAGATTGTTGGTGATGTGATTTGTTGCACCAGAATTTGGATACCATTCTTCAAACTGTAGATCATCAGTCTTTGTTTGTTGGTATGCATCTGATTGATTTTTTGAACTGCTACCTTGCTTTCTTGCATCTAGGCTTGTATGAGCAATATTAACATTTGGATTATTGCTTCTCTGAACATTATTTTGTTGATTCATACTAAAACTTTGATCAAATCTGAAATAACACTTGATTGCAGTATGCCCAAACTTTTCACAAATCTGACACCTAAGTCTGTTAGAATTGTTCCACCTTCCACGGCCTCTGCCTCTGTAATTCTGTCCACCTCTCTGGTTGCTGTGTTGAGGCCTGCTATTGATTGGCTTTTCTTGACCTTTTCCTTTGTTGTTTGATGCATAGTTTATAGATAAATCTACATTCAGTGATTTCTTCTGATCAGTTCTACCTTCTTGGGCAAGAAGTTTAGACTGTGCATATTGAATTGATGGAAAGCTTTCTCTTGATGAGATTATTGCAACAACTAACTCATACTCTTCATCTAGACCACTAAGTATGGTAAGAATTTGCTCTGTATCTGCCACTTTATGACCAGCAGTCTCCAGTATGTCATAATATGTTTTGACTTTAGTTAAATATTCTTGCATTGACATGCTGTCTTTCTTCAGATTCTATAGTTGCCTTTTGTAGTGTAGTATTCTTGCTGCAGTCTGTGAATTAAAAATTTGATTAATTGTTGACTATATTTCTTATGAGCTTTTGCACCATACAATTTGAGACAGAAAGTTAACATTGATGGATGACATTAACCAAGATGCTAACAAACTGTCATGCCTTTGGTAGTTTATGAAATCTTGATTTGAAACCAATTCTCCACTGCTGTCACTTATCATCATTGGTGGTATTGCTAATGTGTCGTCGACATAATTTTCTAAGCCATAACATCTTATTGTTGTTTCTGTCTGATATTTCCATAGTAAATAGTTATGCTCATCCAATTGTACTGCAAGTTGACTCTTTGGCTTTATTATGCACAGACTTGTTGATTCTTGAGTTGAATTTGATGGATTCCTTCTTGTGGGAGGGAGATGTTGTTTCAGAACTTTCAACAATGTCTGTCATTGTGAATGTGTTGATACTTCACTGTCAATATGAAACAACAGATTCTGGCGAGGCAATCCTGATACTGCAGCCAAATAAGAATTTCTTTCCTTTATCTTAATGATATAATACTGTATCTTAAATCAAGAATCTGATTCTTGATTTGAAATCTGCCGAACAGAACCTGAGAAAATCTTCTCTGATGGTGATAAATCCGAGGAGGAGTACTGCAGCCTGCCCTGGATGATGATGACTTGTTGACAGGATTCAGACGAGGCAGGTGGCAAATTAGCTATTCCTGTTAGTTTGCAAAACTGATTGAACAGAACTCTTGATCAGAGAAGGGTAACTCTACACTCCTGATATTACAATCTGAGGAGAGAAGATTCCTCAATCTTCGAAGTGTTAATCGTTTGATCAGATGGAAAATGATCAGATTTCAATTACTTTCTGCCTTTTGGCAATGTACTGCTCCGATACCAAAATAGAAACTGAATGTATATGAGTGAAAAGAAACTGAATGTATTGATTATATTGATACAAACAGTGTTACAGATGCACCTGTATGTATATGTTACAAATACTGCTTTTGAGTAGTTACATAAATACCCTTGTAACCCTTATACAATCAAATAACGTTCGGGCCATCTAATATCAAATACTAATATGCTGCTTTCTTTATTTTTAGCTAATACACATCTCTACTTGTGTTAATAATGACAACTATAATATCTCTTCTGAAACGTTAGTTTCCATTACTTTATACGCTCTTGCTGATTGAGATGAAAATAACAAAACAACATGAGGTGGCACCATTTGTATCAAATTCATGATATTTACATGCAAGATTTACATATATTTTTCTGAAAAATATACACAAAATGAATTTATATTAGTGAATGACGGTTGGCTGAGAAAATTCTCCATCATGGAGCAGTTTCTGATCGAATGCTGATATTTTGTCTGGATGACCTATCTGTTTGGATGCTTCTGTGTTCATGTAGATCATGTAGAGGACGACTTGTATTGCTCCAAAAGCCAATCCTAGTCCAGCTGGTAGCTAAAATTAATGACATAATAATGTTTATGAATGAATATTTATTCAAAATGATTTTAATTAAGTTAATGAAGGAGTAATAGAAAACGACTGACCCCTATAAATACATCTCCATCAACAATGGCATATAATGTCCAAACACCACCGTTCAGAGTGAGGAACAAGGAGAGCAGGAATGGCATGTATTCCACACTTTTTGTAGTTATCACCGTTTTCTGCCCAAACTTACAAGGAAAAAAGTCAGTTTTTACCCTATTTTTTAGTAAAACTAAGGCTTTGTTCAGTTTGCCCTTTTAATTTTTGGTTTACGTTCAAACAAGCATATGCACAGGACATGTACTTTTGAAAAACAACCAACTTAGAAAATTAAGTTAACGTATAAAATAGAAAACAAATTATTTTGTTTTGGATATTCCACAAAATAACCAAAATGCGGAAAGCAATTCATCTTCTTATTCATCGTTCCTTCATCCCCCTTATCATCCCTCTATCGTCGTAACAACTAAGAGTCTGTTTGGTTTATTTTGTATTAAAATGGAAGGACGACAGAGAGGTGGAAGAAAGATGAATGAAACAATGGAGGAGATGAATGGACGATGGAGGAGATAAATTGTTTCCGTTATTTCCTAAAATATGAAAAATAAAAAAAAGTTGTTTTCTATTTTATATGATAACTCATTTTCTAAATTGATCGTTTTTCCACAAAATACATGATTCTTGTGCATTTTTGTATAGACGAAAATTCAAAATTAAAAACGGTAAATCAACTGCAACTTAAGATTTTAAAACTTCCTTCTCCTCTCTCAAATCTTGTAATGCAGGTTAAAAGCGTAGAACGCAAAACTCAAAATGAAATCAAAATAGACCCTAACCTGACATCAATTTGGGTTGGTACATCGATAATCTGAAAGCTCTTATGAGAACACTTCAATGAGTAAATTGTATTTCACACCATGCTTCTTATACGGATCAAATCGAATGTGAATGAACGATATCTTGATTGGTCATAAAAATAGAAATCAAGATCTCGTTTGAATGAAAAGTAATGGTTTCAAACATCTTTATCGTTTATTGTCCAATAAGTATGATTAACTTCCACTTCACTTAAAAATCTCTGAATTGGTTGGAATGTTTATCGTGCACACGATTAATCATGATAAGTCTAGTACGATAGGTCAAAATTTCACCCGGACTTGTAGTAGAGTATATGTTTGTGTTCATGAAGTGTTACATAGTGTTTTATTTATGACCGTTGACGTGACAAATTTCACTATTGTTTATGATGATGAAAGTAGGTTTGACCCTTCTTGTCAACTTTGTTTTGTTGAAGCTACAATAAACGATTAGACGAGATTGAGCAACGACGTTTTTAGATCCAATAAATTATCCCACACAGAATATTTTAGCTACTGCTAATTTTGGCTTGGCTTTTAGTTTCGCAATTGCTATTTAGGAAGGTTTTGTCATGAATGTTAATTCATGCTTTTTACTCAGTCCTCCAATATATATGTATATGTACATATATTTGTACATATACATATAAATACACACACATATATATGGAAAAATCTATGTAAATACAAAATATAGACACAATCGGTGGCACAAAGAATCTCCACCATTGAATTGTCCCCTGAATTCCATCATTCCCATAAAGAAAAAAAATCCAATAGTCCGGATCTTTTGTGTTTAATTTTGTGTTCAAATAGTCGGTCCCTATGTGTGTGTATAATATATATAATATATGTAATATATATATTACATATATATATATAAATATATATATATATATATATTATATAAAAGAATGTTAGAAATTTTTATCAACCACCTTAAGGCGACGAACATCCGGCCCATACTTTCAACAAGCTCAGAATGTTTCAAAATCTAAGAAATGAAACAACCTTTACCGTTCAAATTTACGTATGATTGTTGAAAAGACGATTAAGATTAGGATTAAAAATTCAAGTTTTACAAAACATCTCAACGTATGGTTTTTGAAAAAAAAAAAGAGTTACATATTTTAACTGCAGCAAATGCTTTTCAGTATAACTTTATAAAAAAGTCTAACAACGAAGATTCCAAGTATGTCGAAATAGTCAATACAGACATTCTTTCGAACTATGCAATATATTAACATAAATAAACCAATCTAACAAATGCAAGTACAACACTTGATAAGATTAAAACCCCTTTGGTTGTTGCAAGACAACATCGATCTACATAGACTGATGGTTGTTGTATTTCGATTTAATAGCTGCAGATTTTGATTCCATCGTTATTACATTTCATGTTTCACCTTCTCAACTGCTTGTATTCTATAGTTCCTTTTTATTTATGTAGTAGCCATATTGATTTCATAATTAGAGTTGTTAATTATTGATCACTAAATTTAAATGGTTGATTGTTTGAATTAATTGGGAAGTACTAATGATTTACCAATCACTAATAATTATTGATTGTTAAGAATTAATTATTAGAAATTTATTGATTATCAATTTAAACAATTATCTAACTTATAAAAACCATCTAGTTTAAATAAACAAACCTCACATGCAAACTCAACCATAGTGTTCAAGATGTCGGAAAATGCAACTTCATTGTGCCACTGTTCACTGAATCATGTGTCCAAAAACGCATCCTTTGCCTTTGCAATAAATAGCCTCCAAACTTTTATTCAGTTTCTTAACAGGTTCCTAGAGTTTCACAACTAACCATGTTCAATAAACATGTTGGAAGAATAAGCATCTCCATTACTAAAAAGATACTTTAAAAAAATTGAAGTTTTTTTGCTATAATTTTATTAAATCTACGACGTTTTTACGATGACTGAATGAGAAAACATGGTTATGACTGCAACACCATTTAATGAAGTTATATATGTATTTTTCTTAAATATGGTGTTTAGATTTAATCTTAACTATTATATTTTGATGTTGTTATTTTTTTTCCAGGGACTTCGGACAATAAGTCCATATTTTTAATTAAAATAAACAAAACACCCTTCTTCGATAATTTATGTAAATCAAGTCCCTATCTTTCCCTATTTGTTGACATAATTTATTAGTAACGTCTGTTCTTACACTCATTTTAATACTTCAGACCGATACAAATTTCAAATATTCAAAATGTAATAATATTTTTTAGAAACATCCAATTGACAAATCATTTTCATTATTAAATCACAAATTTTATGATCTTTTAGATTATATGCGCTATACATATGTTAATATCCGGTCTTTTTAAAAAAATATTGTAACTTTCTCATATAAATAACGTATTTATAACTGCATCATCAAATGCGACTATAATTATATCATTCAAGTCGATATGTTCAAAATTAATAAATATGTAGTTAAAAGTTAATTTCATGTTTCGTATGCAGTTAAAATTATAACGGCATTTTCACTAAAGAACTTTTTCTTTTCACTTTCTTTTTACTAAACCCCTAAGCTCGACACCCTAAGCTCGATCTCCGTTTTGCCCCTGCTATTTCGCTCTGATATATATGAACAATATGTAAAATGATTAGGCTACACATAAATCACATTTTCATACACTACATAAAGACATTAACTTAGGGATGAGGAAAGTATTACGTGACAGGTTAGCTCAAGAAATCGTCACTTTGGGGCCTTGGACACAGTTATCTAAGTCAATATGATTGAGTTTAAATATGATTTTGTACACACTTTTTTCATGTTATATTAACACTATCAAACTGTTGGTTGATTAAAAAAAATTTTATAAACTAACTCACACGCGTACGAAATTCCACCACTCAAGATTTAGAGTTGAAATAAACCCTTTCATTTGTGGTGCAAAGCAATTGGTCTCCTTGAGTTTTATGTTTAAAACAAGTCTATACTACCTATTCTTCAAAATAACCAAAAAGAACACTCTTTAAGTTGATGCTTGTGCAACCCAAAATACCGAAAAACCTAAATGAAGATATACGGATGTAAAACTAACACTTCACTGCAGACTGAATTATAAAAAATTATAACAAAATCTTACCATGACAGCTAGAGGTGAGGCATACATGGCTACGTTCAGGGAAGCAGATAACACTCCCATTACCATAATATGAAAAGATTTTTCAACCACCAATTGCAGGAAAAGCATCACTCCTCCAAAAAATCCAACATCCAGTACTCCTACCAGAATCAATGTTTTAACCTATTTTCAAAATAAAAATACCAAAAAATTAATGATATGCATGTAAGAAACAGAGATTAAAAGAAATGAAAAGTGTACCCTAGCGGACGATGGTGCGTATATCAAAAACAGGAAGACGTAAATAAACTCCATAACAACCCCAATTCCATTAATTGAGGCAACAAGGTACTCTCCAGGTTTAATGACATCGTAGTATACTGATAAGGAACAGCAAAGGAGCGTGACAACGTATGGAGCAGGCTCAAAGTCTTCAGTGGACCGACTTTTTACTATCCTCCAAAATGTCAATCTGTTAGCAAAATTAGATGGTTGCAAACTACAGAGTCACATGTGCATATGATAGTCGGAATATAACATTAAATGCTTACATTGGAGAAAGGAAAAGAAGGATGGAGATAACGTTGCCTGAGACCAAGGAGAAAACACTGTAAGGCATACTTTATTGCATTGATAATTGAAATGTTTATACAATAATGCATTTACCAATGATTCCGATGACAAAAAGCAAGGTGTCCATCAATCTGAAAAAGGATGATAAGCGGTTAACAGATGTACAGATTTCCCTATATAAGTAGCAATCTTTTCCAATTCATACTAGCAATGTCCGGAAAGAGAGAATTAAAATGTTTAAAAAAAAAATACAGGTGGGTTTTTTTTTTCATCAATGACGATTATGATAACAATGAAAGAAGTAGGATTGAAAAGGTGCTCTTACACTTGTGGAAGATAAGTATTTTTAATGGTGAATATATGACTATAGGTGAGGATATTGTAGGTGTAAAACAGCATAAACAAACACTTTGTTAGTGGGTGTACAATAAGTACTAATTTGAATGTTGATTAAATGATTACGTTATATCGTTATCGCAGTCTCACTCTATAAGAAAATTAAAATCATATTGTACTTTGACTTAGTTATACCTATATTCAAATTAAGCATGCAAAATGCTACAAATATTGAATCCAATATAAATCATTTATGCTCTGAATGGTTCATGAACCCCCACTAGTGCCTTGGATTTTTCTTCCAACATTGTATCCACAAATAATAATGAATGATAGTGACATGCAACATTATTACTATGACTTCAACTATAATAAAAAGTTGAGCTTTATAGCTAACATCTCTAACATTACGCATAATAGGAAAGAGACGGGATAAAACAAGATTATCTGTTCAAATTAGCTAAAATTATTGCTAAACAATGCAAATTATATGTAAAATATTGCCAAGAGGATATTACTGTTGTCTCATCCCAAAACCAAACTTTATGTACAAAACTCTTTCCTAAACATCAAATAGAATATCAGCCCTTATTTTGATATAATCACCCATTATTCAAAATTGCATGTATATATATTAGTTCCAGTATAGAAATAAATGGCATCACTCATTTAAAACAACGGATGGAAATTTGTTTTCATCAATAAACTACAAATTTTATAATATTTTCAATAAGACCTTTGTATCACATGTTTAGGTAAAATTTCACATAGGCAAGCGTTTGCAAATATTTGCATATACCCACATTTTGGAGTAGGAGGTGCAAATCATTAGTTATTCAGTGCAAATATTTGCATTTACCTGCATATTTAAAGTAATAATGCAAAAAAAAAAAAAAAAAAAAAAAAAAAAACAGTCATTTGATGCAGATATTTGCGATTTGAAGCAAACAATGCAAAGTTTGCATTTACCTATACACTGAAACAAACAATGCAGAAATTTACACTAACCTGCACTATGAAATGTATTGTGCATAATTTAAGTTATTAAATGAAAATATGCGCACTTTATAGTAGTACTGCAAAAATTATATTGGTTAGGTAAAATTGTTTGCACCTTTTATCTAGTTATTATAGTACGTTTTTAGTGCAAATATTTGCACTTTAACCAAGCATTCAAAATATTTGTACTTCAATGTAAGAAGGAAAAAAAATACTGCAACTAAAAGCATTTCATTTACATAAATAAAACATAACATCTAATTATCAGACAAAATTCAAATGAGTTTCCTGTTTTTTCTTTTGATTTAGGGCAGCTGAAACTTCAGTTTCACATCAGTTACTCACAACATTTATATTCTAAAAAACCAACTTTTTTTATTTTTTATTTTTTGTGGTATTTCATTTAGTTACAGTTATGTGCACTAAAACACTGTAATTTCTATTTCCTATTCTAAAGTGCATGCGCATATAGCTATCTTGTTTATTCAGTGGTGCAGTTCCAAATGTTTGCACTCGAAACATTGTATGTAAATTTTTGACTAGCTTTTCAGGTATGATATATGGACCTATTAGAACAGGGGTAGACATTCATATTCACTGCATGTTGTGAAAGTGACTACTATATGGCTAGTTATCACCTAGGATCGTGTAATATGGAACGTATTATAATCTAGATGCGGAAACGGATAATAGCAGTAAAGTAAATAGGAATAAGCACATCAGGAGTTTTTATACCGGTTCGAATTTCTCGTTCTACGTCCAGTTTCAGACTTTCCTCTGCAATTTCACTCAATAACTCTCATTTAAACCGGATGAATAGGTAAACAACACCTGAGCCGCCGAAAAGGATTTTTTCGCCTCAGCAGCCGAAGAGGACTTTTCCGCCTGATACAAACTAACAGGACTGCAACAGTTTCAATAACATTGTTTGACACTTTGTGTTCTTGATAACACTGATTTGTCATTTATGGTACACCCTTCCTACAATCTTTTTCTCAAGTATATATTGTGTGTAAAGATTAGAAAGAAAAATATTGTTTTGAATCGAAGAATAAGTTAACTAATTCAGATATTCAATCAATATAGATAGTGATTGCTTGTATATTGCAGAGATAGATAGATAGATAGTGAATATAACAAGAAATCGAAATAAAAATTGATTATTTGAAAAGTGATTCTAACATGTTTATATAGTAAATAAATAGTTACAACTATTCACGAAGAGTTTCAATCAAAAGATGCAGTCATATCCCTTCAAATTGAATCGTAACTCTTCGCAGATAGAAGTGTCTCTTTAGAAAAAATGATTGTTAGAATCGATCAGTCGACTGGGGAAAAACGATCAGTTGACTGAAACTTCAAAAACAGTGAAAAAATAGTGCATATCTGTGCACTGTCCATGGTCAATCGACTGGTAGTTTTCGGTCAGTAGACTGACCTGATTGTCAGTACACAATTTGCCTATTTTGTTGAAAATTTGAATCTCGAAAAATTACTTTGATTTTGTGTAAACTACTTGAGAATAGATTTTAACAATTTAGGACTAAAACTTCAGTAAATAAACATATTGTACTCAGATATGAAGTCTTGTCTCCTTTGTAGTTCAATAGCATATCTCTTTCTCTTTTTGTCGCTTGATCATATAGTCTCATCACTGATTGTTTAAGCTTTTTGTCATGAATCAAAACTTATGATTCAACATTCTCTCCCTTTTTGATTGATGACAATCTGTTTTTAGATGATACTATATATTTTAAGAAATATATAACGGAAGTTATATATATCTTCCTCTGAATATTTGACGACAAAACTAATTCTGCAAAAAATGGTTCGTCATACATAATTTCTCCCCCTTTGTCATCAACAAAAAGGAAATTTACAATAATTCCATCATTGTGAACTAACAACATAACAATCACAAAATAATGTTTCGAATTGTACTGAGCTACTTATACAAGCTTATAAAAATAAACAGTAGTAGAATGGTTGTGAAATAAATAAAAAACTTACTACCATCAAGAAATATCAATATCACTCATCAGAGTCAGACTATGTTTCTTCTTCCACTTGCATTGTTCCTTTGCCTCTTGAAGAACTTTCTACAAATTGTCTGACATCCTCATTTCCTCTTGTGTCAAAACTTATGCATTCTTTGGATATAGACCAAGTAAAGCGAGGAGCTGGACGTTTACGCGGATCATGATGTAAAGTGTCCGCGATTGTGGAAGAGGAACAAGATATTGCATCCCTAAAATCCCGAAAAAGCTTTTAATTTTGTCAAACTTTTTTTCGATCTTCTAGTCGAGATTTTTGATGCGAGAATCCAAAATGACTTGATTTCGCACAAATCAATGGACTCTCGGGTGCTTTGAGATGGGGTTGGTGTACGAATATCATCTCTTTGTTGCTGTGAGAAAATGAACTTCCTTCATTTTGTTCCATCTTTGAATAGCGGTGGCATCATAAAGTAATTGAGCTATTTGGGTATCAGTAGGTTCAGAGGAAGAGAGGTAGAGGCTTTTTAGATCGTTTAGGTTGTCTTGGAGCAATTTGAAAGTGAGATTGAGTAAAGATATTTGAAAATTTTGATAGCTAGGATTTTGAAAATCTAAAGAGGCAAAGTAAAAGTGAAAAGTGAAAAAGAAGATGGTAGGTTAAATGGGTAAAAAGGTAAGTGAAATAGTGATAAATGAACCCAGGCAGCATAATCAGTCGACTGGTCAAATTAGGTCAGTCGACTGGAGTTAATTCCTGAAATTTTCTGTTTTCAGATTCAGTCGACTGACCCAAATCGTTCAGTCGTCTGAACGTTTTTGCAACAAAAATAGTCTTTCGGTTTCCAAATTCAGTCGACTGACCCAAATCTTTCAGTTGACTGAATGTTGTCTTTCAGCAATATCAGTCTTTTTGAATGTTTTAACAAATAAAGTACAATATATTAAATAATGAATCATACAAAATAGATTGAAATAATTAAAAATAAGGCTTAGTTAGAAGAAGAAGTGGAAGAATGCGAAGTCTTGCAATCTTCTGGTTCTACTTTAGTTTTTCTTTATATGGTTTTAAAGCAGACTTTCCACATTCCCATGAATTTGGAGGCACAGGAAGAGGCTGTGGTGACTGATGATAAGAAAACATAGTAGGTTGGTGAACATTAGATGAAGGCAACCCACAAAATTTCCAGCTAATTTGTTCCAAAAAGCTAAGTCGTTTTGAGTTTAACTTTTGTTCATAGTACATTTTCCGTTGAATTGCTATTGATTCCCTTTGATAATGATGTAAATCATCAATCTTTTGTTTTGTTAATAGAGAACCAAAAAATAAAAAACGACATGCCTTCTTTTTTCTGGAGTATGACCAGTATGATAGCTAGATGGTCTGGCTAGTTCATGATATGGGGTAGGTGTAGGTAAATTTGATGATCCAGAAGGTGTCGAGAAATCGACAGAGAAACATTCAGAGCCATATGGAGAGTTGTTTTGGGAGGACATTGTTGTTAGTATGGAATAATATATGATTATGATGGAGAGATAAACAGAAACTGTTCAAGTACTTATAATAATAAGAAGATAAAAAATAGTAATAAATAGATGGAATAAAGGATAACTAGAAAATAATAAGAGGAGAAATAGTTAGAATTTTCATGGTTGAAAATTATCCATGAGAAGAGTGAAATAAATAAGAAAAAATATATTATAAACATAGTTGTGAAACAACAAATAGCGAAATTGTAGAGACATAAGATTTCCAAGCTAGAGGTATTGAGTTCAAGTACCAACAAAGAAAAAAAAATCTTTTTTTTTTAATTTATTATAGAAATTTTATGATTCTTTTAAAGAAATTATACTTAGTTCTCTTCTTAATTTTATAAAACAATTTTCATTGAGCGGTTTAGTGAAAATATCAGCTAACTGATTTTCAGAACTTACAAATTCTAAATTTACTACATCCTTCTCAATATTATCACGAAGAAAATGATGACGAATGTCAATATGTTTAGTTCGTGAGTGATTGACAGAATTTGTAGATGAATTTATTGCACTGGTGTTATCATAATATATTGTAAATTTACTTAATTTTATATCAAAATCTCGCAATGTTTGTTGCATGTAGATTACTTGAGCATATGCTAAGATGCAGATATATACTCTGCTTCACATGTCGATAGTGAAACGCAGTTTTGTTTCTTGCTAATTCAAGATACTAAGAATCGTCCAATAAAATGACAAGTTCCACTTGTACTTTTTCTATAGCATAACTATAGGGTACCAATTCAAAAGGACATTCTTCTGCATAAAATAGTCTCAAATCGTTGGTCTTGCTAAGATAACTAATTATACGTTTTACTGCTCGCATATGTGTTTCTTTAAGATTTTCTTGAAATCGAACACAAACAAACACTCATCATAATGTCAGGTAGGGCTGTCAATTTCCTACACGACCCGAAACCCGCACGGAAATTAGCAGGTTAAGCCGACCCGTTTAAGCTGGTGGGTCATTTTCGGGTCAACCCGAATTTGACCCGTTTATAAACGGATGGGTTTCGGGTTGACCCGCTAACCCGAAATTGACCTGTTAACAACCCGTTTATACTCATACGGGTTATACGGGTTGACCCAACCCGTTTACGACCCATTCCGACCCGTTTACGATCCAATTATACCTTATATGGGTTGACCCGACCCGTTTATGACCCGTTTATACCTTATACGGGTTGACCCGACCCATTTACGACCCAACCCGTTTATAATCGGGTTACACGGGTCGGGTCAACCCGTTTATAAACGGGTCGGGTTCGGGTTGAGTTTTTATGACCCGTTCAATAAACGGGTTGACCCGACCCATTTAAAATCAACCCGAACCCGACTTGACCCGATCCAAACCCGACACGACCCGACCCATTGACAGCCCTAGTCAGGTCGGCTAGCAATTAAGTAAATAATGATCCAATCATGCTACGATATAGTTTTTGATCGACACTCTTACCATTTTCATCTCCGTCGAGATGTGTAGTTGTACACATAGGAGTTGGCTTAGCAGAAGTGTTTTCCATACCAAAACGTTTAATTAGAATATTACAATACTTTTCTTGATTAATAAAAATGACATTCTGCAATTGCTTGATTTGTAGTCCAAGAAAATATGATAGTTCTTCCATATGTGACATTTCAAATTTATTTGTCATGATAGTTGAAAATTCCTGACATAATTTTCATTTGTTGAACAAAATATAATATCATCAACATATATTTATATAATTAAAATACCTTGTTTAGTTTTCTTAATAAATAAAGTTTGATCAAATTTTCCTATTTCAAAACCAAAGTCTATTAGATAGCTTTTAAGTCGGTCGTACCAAGCATGAGGTGCCTGTTTTAAACCATATAATGCTTTTTTAAGTTTATAAACATGTTCTGCAAATTTTTCATGAGTAAACAATGAAGGTTGTTCAGCATAGACATTTTCTTTTATATATCCATTTAGAAAAACACTTTTAACATCCATTTGATATAATTAAAAGTTATGAAAACATGCAAAAGCCGATAGAATACGTATAGCTTCTAATCTCGCGATATGAGCAAATGTTTCTTCATAGTCTATTCTCTCTTCTTGATTATATCCTTATGCTACTAATCTAGCTTTATTTCTAGTTATGTTACATTGTTCATCGGCTTTGTTTTTGATAACCCATTTTGTACCAATGACGGATTGATCAATTGGTCTATGAACTAATTCCCAAACTTCGTTTCTTTCAAACTGATTTAGCTCTTCTTGCATAGCTTTAATCCAATAGTCATCAGTGGAGGCTTCCTTAATATTTTTAGGTTCTATATTAGAGAGAAAAGCTATATGGCCCATTTGATTTAATTGATGGCTTGTTCTTACATTTGAATTTACTTCTCCAATTATATTTTGAACAGAGTAGTCTCTAAGAATTCTTGGAGGAGATCTTACAACATTTGCATTATGAACAATGTTTTCATTTTCTCTAGTATTATCAGTGTTATTATTTTGAAAAATAATATCATCATCTTTTAAATTATTTGTTAGAATTTTATTTGAATTATTTTCCAAGTTTATTTTAGAAGAAATTTTGATATTTTCATCGAATGAAACATGAAGAGTTTCTTCGATTACTTTAGTTTTTATATTAAAAACTCGATAAGCTTTATTTCTTTCCGAATATCCTATGAATATTCCTTCATTCGATTTTGGATCAAACTTGCCAAGCTGATCTTCAGTGTTAAGTATAAAATATTTTGAACCAAATACTTTGAAATATGATATATTATGTTTTCTGCCATTTAAAAGTTCAATGAGGTATGCTTTGTTAGTGATCGAATAGAAACACGATTCAACACATAATAGGCAGTTGCAACAGCTTCTGTCCAGAAATGTTTAGGTAGAGTGCTTCCATTTAATAAAGTTCTTGCACATTCTTGTAATGTTCTATTTTTCCTTTCTTCAACTCCGTTTTGTTGTGGTGTTTTAGGAAAAGAAAAATTATGATTAATTCATTTCTTGTTACAAAAATGTTCAAAAGCTTCATTTTCAAATTCACCTCCATAATCACTTCTAATATTTTTAACTTTCAATATCTTTATATTTTGAATTCTTTTTACAAAAATTTTAAAGTTCTCAAAAGTATCACTTTTATGTTTCATAAAATAGTTCATGTATATCTTGAAAAATCATCTACAGTGACAAACACATATCTATTGAAATTAATAGATTGAACTTAAGTAGGTCCAAAGAGATCCATATGTAGTAGTTCAAGTGGTTGTGTTGTAGATATAATTTTCTTAGATTTAAAAAAAGACTTTGTTAATTTTCCTAACTAACATGCATCACAAATATTATCAATTTTGAATTTCATATCGGGTAGTCCTTTAACAAGTTTATTTTTAACTATTTTATTAATAGTACTAAAATTTATATGGCAAATTTTTTTGTGTCATAGCCAAGAATCATTCTTTATAGCTACTAAACAAATGTTTGTGTTATAATTTATATTCATATTTAAAATATAAATATTTCTATCTCTTATACCTTCAAAAATTAAATTTTGATTTTTATCTGAAATATTACATTTATTTTCTGAAAAGGATATTGTGACGACCCGGAATTTCTGGATATTTGAAATTAAAATATTTAATTGATTTTAAATATTTGAAAGGTTAGTTTAATTTAAATTTTAAATATCATTGTCTATTTGGGCAATTAAATTATTGAATTTAATAAAAGGAAATTGGGTAAAATATTGAATCTTAATTTTTAAGATGGAAAAATATTTCAAAGGGCTTGGAAAATTTATATTTATAATACTGGAGATAATACGAGTTGTAAATTTAAATTTGAAAGTGTTTTGTTCAGTTTTAAAAATATACCGTTTAAATTGATATTTAAAAATAGCCTTTCGAGGCACAGTCTCGGAATTCGACGAAACCAGTTCCATTAAATCCGTAATAGTATATTATTATTGGATTTCAATTTTCGTAGTGTTTGAAGTGATCGTTTGGCCGTACGGTATATAAACGCGCTGAAATCTATATCGAAAATTTAATATAATAACTGGGTTCAAAAAGATATCTTCTCCATACAATCGAATTAGGATTCGGAACATTTTCCATCGCGTTCGGAATATGGGTATAACCTTATGAGCGCCTAGCAGCTGCATCGATAGGAGATCGAGATTGTCAGTTGCGAAAATTAAAGACGATTTAAATTTAAATATTATATATTGTTTTCGCTTTTATTTTCTGTGGACACACCCAACACTTGTCCATTCTGAGAGAACGTGTCTCCTGCCTTGTCGATCATGCACCAGATGTCGCTCTCGCTTTAATATATATATATTATTTTCCATCTCTCTCATTTCTCAACTCCGCTCTAATCCGACATCATATTTTATCGTATCCATTCGACATCAGTTCATCCTCATTCGACTTTGACTTCGAATAGTCAGCATCAAAGTATTAAGCGTCAATCCTTTGTCGATCAGAATGAATTTGAAGTGGATCTAGGCGAAGTTGGAATAGATCTGAAGGAATTCGAAGTCGATTTGGATAATATCGAAGATAATTGTGTTCAGTGATTCTCGAAGTTGTGCAGTGATTCTCGAAGTTGTTCAGTGATTCTCGAAGCGGATAGTGATTCTCGAAGCGGCTAATGATTCTCGAAGTCAATGAATCCGACTTTTATAGGGAATGAGAAATGTCGAGAATGATCGATGTCGTGTGTATCAAAAAAAGGAAGGACATCGAGTACCTTTAGTAAGCAATGTCGAGAATGACATTGAGATCCATTAGTAATCGGTGCCGCTATGGTAAAAGGTTATAGATACCATCGGTGTCGAAGGTAGTCGAGGGCCGACATCGTTCCAGTATTCACGTCGAATATCATTTCCATTTCGAAATTGGGGGTTTCAAACAGTAGATCAGCAAGGCTTCGTACCAAGGCATCCTTGCTTTATGTTAAGCCTATCTCCTATATTGCCAGTCATCAAGTCGATACCGAGGTCTAGATCAACTTCGAAGTTCATAGTCAGTGCCGCTAATTGAGGAGGACCAATGTTAGGGCCCATCATTATGCTATAAGTCGCCATTTATGTGCGCAAAATGGATACCTCCAGGTCAAAATTTGAAAGAAAGCATTCCGGATTGGAAAGTGGGCTGCAAACAAAAATAACGGTGAGTTAATCTCACTATTTGGATTATCGGTTAATTTAAAATTTTAATTTAAGTTATTGGATTGATTGCTTGAATTGATGATCATCTGTCTGGATGTGATAGTACATATGGTAGTGTGTGTGTGTGTATTAGGGTGATTGATTTCCCGTAATATATAGCGAATAAGACCCTATGCGTCCCGCATAACAGCGGATGACCTCATATACCGCGATATCCCACCTTGAAGTGAGATTGGTATTTTTATATTGTGTTAATATCGGTGGATGCAGGGAAAATAGGTTTGAGGAATCCAATTGGATTCCTCAAAATATTTAGATTGTTTTAATACTTTGTGATATGATTTATTTAATAAACTGAGATAGATTATACTGGTAATTGGAAATATTGGATGCTATAGTTTGATTGAATATATTTGGGTACATGGAGTTATCAAAAATATATAGATTATGTTTTTGAAGGGAAATAAAAGAGAGAATTTTTAAGTAAAATAATTATAGAGAATTCGGATAAATTAAGGAATGAATTGGAAAAGGAAAAGTTGATTTTATATCGTAATAAATAAATTCCAAGTATGAGAAATGAGATTTTTGAATAAATGGGAATAAATGAATTTTTAAAACTTAAGCGATATTATTTAAAGAAATAAAAATTTTATTTTTAAATTGAAAGTTTAAAATTGTTTGGAAAAGATAAAGAAGAAATTAGAAAAGGTATGAAATTGTATTTTCAGTTTAAATAAGATTTTAAATCATAGTAAAGAAAGTTAAATCTGAAATTGATGGGTTTGAAATAAATTGAGTAAGTAAAGGAATTTATTTTTAAAATGGAGTAAATTTGAAAATCAATTTAGAAATTGTTTACATGCTTGAAAACTGTGTTATAAAAGGAGACGAGACTATGAAATTTATAAACTAGGTTTATAAAGTGAAATATTTATCAGAGGATAATTTGGAAATGTAAATTCAGAATGGGAATTTATAAAGAAATGGGTAATTTGTTTTAAAAATAAATAGTGATTTATTTTTAAAGGTATGGAAAGGAAAGTGTATATCCCTGGAAAGCCAAATATATTTTCAAAGAAAGATTTACAAGTATAAGATAGAGATTTTAAAGTGGTATAAAAAGAATGTTTTAGAGAAATTTTATTATTTTAAATTGTTTTAGAATTTTAAAGTAAATATTTATTAAATTAATTATAGTAGTAATTATTTTAAGGGTTTAGCTAATATTATGATTTAAAAGATAATTATTAAATATTTGTACCTCATAGAATAATTTTTATTTTGGCCTTAGTTTTACATGAGAGATAAGTATATACTTTTAATAAAGGGTTTTTAATAGTTTTATTTCAAGTGATTTAAAGTATATTTTTAAATAAGTGTTTTAAATAGTTTTTTATTATAAGTGTTTTAAATAGTTTTATTTTAAATGTTTTAAATATATATATATTTGGATAAAGTGGTTTAAATTATTTTAAAAGCCTAAAATGTTAAGGCTTGGCAATTCTCAATGGAAATAAAACAATTGGGTGGGAATTTTCTTCCAAGAGAGAAAAGTGATTTGAAATCTATTTTTCTAAGGGTTGAAGAGTGAAAATATATCTTGCGAGGATATTTTGAAATAAATAATTTGGAAAGTTATTTAAAGTCTGATGGTTGTTTGTGGATGTTATTTGATAGTTAAATAACCGGCTATCAATATTGAACAATGCGCTGATCGTTTCGAAGAGACCGGGATCGGGATTAATTTCTCGAAAACCATTTCGATTCGGTTTGAACGTTTTCGTGAAGAAGACAAGAGCTTGAAGTCGAAGATGGAGCAGTGAAGTGCAAGGGCTAATCGCTACTAATCCTGATGGTGATTTCAAAATGGATTAGTAGGAGTAGTGCCTTCGGTTTCGTTCAAACCCGGAACGGACTTGTAAGGACGAATGCTATCAGAACATCGTCAGGTGGACGGTGAGCATTCTAAGTAAATGTGTGCTAAAAGGTAACGCACAATATCATCAACCGAGAATAGCTAAAACAGGGGAGGTGCACACAAGGCTAAGTGGCTAGCAACCAATTAGGGTAAGGTCATTCCTGTCCAGAGGTCTCTTTTATTCGGCTGCGTAGGCGGTTGTTGATCCCAACCACGGGGTGATCTTATTCGAACTATCCAGTAAAGGGTAGCTTCGGTCTTGTGATGCAGGGAATCGAGGTGGATCCTCGGTACGGTGATCTAGACCACGTACTGTGACAGACGGTACTCCAGTAGCTCTGTCATTGTATGTGATCCAATCTCCAATAAGCGTTTGTACGATTTTGGTTGTGTCCAACTATGCAGAAACGTGAGATGCAAGCATTTCAGCCAGATTCTATTTTACTTTCTATAGACACTGTTATAATATCAGACGGATTTGATAAAAAATGTTTTGCTTATCCTAAGGTAAAAACCCGGCATGTTTATTTATGGCGTGGTCTTACGAGATATCTTTGATTCAAAAGATTTTGAAAACTCTAATAATCCAATTGAGTGTGTTTTATCACGCTAGTTTTACAGACTGACTCGGGTTATTTACTTATAATGCTCGGGTCAGACCGAGTATTATAAAACATAGATTCTGCATGGACTGCTATGGAGCTTAAGAAACGAGCTGGATGGCGAGACGTATCACACGTATTTGATAAATATTCTATTGTGTATGATTAACTGTATAGTTAGATTTATGAGGACAGGATATGATAATTGGCCGGTTATTTGCTATAGATGTTGTTGTACTCTGATGTTGTAATGTATAAACAGATATAGTTCTTTTCTTAAAGAATAGTCTTTTATCTATTATATATTGTTTCGCTGCGATTGTGAGATTCTAATATTGTTTATATTTCTTCTTCTACCTCTTTTTTTAACCCTAAGTTCGGTTTTCTGGCATTTGATTGTCGACGTTTGATACAGTGGACGTATTAATGTCGATTTTTCGGGCGTCGAAATATCGGATCGTTACAGTTGGTATAAGAGCTGAAGGTTAAGCGAGAACCTTGGCTCTGGTGGGGATTACTCATTAAAATAGAGTCTGCGGTACTCTAGAATGAGCTTGAGTGTATTAATAGATATGAGTGCGTATTTGTTAGTGAATATAAAAATTGTTTTTATATCGTGTTGACTTATCGGTTGAGTGTTTATAGATTCTGGTCGGTGCAATCTGCCCAACTGTATCGATAGAGATTTATAAACTCTTAAACACGATAAACCGATACAGTATTGTTTTAATATAGGGTAAATGAAATAATTTTGCCCAAATTATTTTTGTATCTAAAGAAAATAATTTTGTAAATTATTATAGTATATGGTCGTTTGGTTGTTAGGAAGTAATAATATTAAATTATTATCATTGTCGTTATGGTAATTGAAATAAGGAAATAATGGTATAACTAAAGATTTAAAGATAAATTCATTTAACAAATGAAATTTATGAATGTGAATTATGGTGTGATTCATTATTAAAATGAGATAAATTCCAGAGTAATGTTTGAATATGAGTTGAAAGGATTTGGAATTTGAAAATTAGGAAACTTAATTTCCTTTGGGTTTGAAAATGATTTTCAAAAAGGTTTTGGGGAAATAATGGTGATATTATTTGGGAATATTTTTGAGTTGGATTTGAAATCTGGTGAGATTTAGAATTTAAAAATATTTGAAAAATGTTTTTGAAGTGATAAAAGCATTGAACTCACTTCGGTCGCTGAAAAATAGTTTCGGTGATGACTGCAGCATCATTGATGTTTATTTTCGAGTTTCCAAGAAAGGAATTGCTACCAAATTATTTTAAATTGGAATTATTTGCAAAATTGGTTTTCATTTTAAAATTCAAAGGATGATTTGATTTGCAAATGAATTATGTATATAATTGATTTTAAAATACTTTTGAAATATGAGTAATTGTTTAAAATACTTTGGAGTTGGTTTGAAATTGTTTATAGAATATAAATGGGTTGATAGTTTGTAAAATTTTGAATATGATAGAATAAAATTTAACTTAAGAAGAATTTAATAAAAGTAAGTGTGAAACCCAAATAAGTTGGAAGATAAGCTAATTAATTGAAGTGAATTAGAAGAAGTTAGCAAATGGAATTTAAATATGTGGAAAAATTATATAAAGTTTAAAATTTAAATTGAATTGGAATATAAGAAAATCTAGTTAAGTAAAAGTGAGCTTTGAGGAAAACGATAATTGAAAATAAGTTTATTAAGATTGAAAACAAATGTATAGAGAAACAAAGGAAATTACATTGGTAAGTAAGTAAAATGAAAACTGAATATTTGAATCAATTTGAATTATGTTAAGTAAAGTGGAATTGAAAAATATAGTTTGGGTGGATTAAAAAGAACAAAGTTCTAAAAATTAAAATTTATTGAAAATTGAAATAAGTTAGTAAATGGAAGGTAGTTGATAGAATTTAATATTTAAGAATGGGAATTTAGTCAAGTTGAGCTAAATAAAATTTGTAAGTAAACTAAGTAAGCCAACGAATTGAAATTGAATATTGAGATAATATTTAATTTAAAGTGGGTAAAGTAAAGAGAAGATGAGAAATTAGTTCGAAGTAAATTAAAGATAATAAATAATAGGTTTGGAAATAATATCCATGGAGATTTTAAAAAAAAATAGTAAGTAGAACCAATTAAAGAAATGATTAATTAAATATGGTTTAAGATAAGATGAATAAAATTCAATATTTAATGATGAAGGTAAATTGAATTCATATGGAAATTGGAGATCCAATTTGAATAAAGTAGATATAAACTAAAGTGATTAAGGTGAATAGAATTCAATATTAAGTTTGAATTGGAAATTTAAGATTAAATAAAATAGATATGGAAGCTTAATGGTAAAGTGAAAATAAATATAAGGAGCAGTATAAATATTTATATTTAACTTAAGAAATGGATGGTGAAATTCTTAAGTAAAATTTGGTATTGAGAATATATTCTAAGTTAGTATTTAAATGAAGGTTTAAATAAAAATGGTGAAATGATATTGAGAATAGTAAATGAAAATCAAAATGAATTTAAATAAAAAGAAAAATGATTTGGCTAAAAATCAATGAAGATAAATACGTATGATGTACGTATATTATTTTATTCGCATAGCGATTTGATCCAGATTCGAGCACAGAATTTCGAGGTAGTTATATCGATCCGAGTCGGGATTTTTCGCTCGATTTTCGATGACGAACCCTGGATATGGATTTTTTGATTGATTCTGGAAATTCTCTATCATATTTTATGGCTATGCAAGGAGAATGACGGTTTCTGATCAAGAAACTAGATCTGAGTCCGCACTAGGGAGTCGGGTGAATGTTACTAGTACGGAAGTGGAATTGTGTGATCGAGTGAGCGATCGAAATTGATACTGCGTACGAATGATATGTGTACATCGTACAGGCTTAAGTAAAATAAATGTTGAAGCTTTTGTAAAGAAATGTATATAATGATTTTGAAAGCTATGATCGGATATTGTTGCTAAGTAGGATATACATGCGATAAAAACAAAGGAGGATTGGAATTTTTAATTTCAGAAGATAAATTAAATTGCTCGACAAAAGGTATGTATTTAAATTTCTATATGAAATTTGATGATTTTCTGATCTAGCCGCTTGGTTTTTTATTCTCTTTTGAGATTTGGGGACCCGTAGAGGCATTTTGTAGTAGTACCGATCTAGCCGCGCAAAGTAGACGCTGGCGAAATTTTTCGAAATTTAAAGAGTTAGAAAAATTTTGAGAAAATTTTGATAATTTAAAATTTTGGGTTTAAATTTAAATTTGAATGATTGAGTAAACAGTGTTGTTTGGGAATTATGGATGAGTTTAGGGAGTTAGTAGAATTGATAGTGTGTCTTCAATAGAAAATATTGTTTTAGAAAGTTGTCAAAACTGTTTGGGTTTGGAGAAATAGTGAACGGGTTGGAGCATTCTTTTTAACTAGTAATTTCGGGGACGAAATTCTTTTAAGGAGGGGGGGGATGTGACGACCCAAAATTTCTGAATATTTGAAACTGAAATATTTAATTGATTTTAAATATTTGAAATGTTAGTTTAAATTTGAATTTCAAATATCATTGTTTATTGGGGCAATTAAATTATTGAATTTAATAAAAGGAAATTGGGTAAAATATTGAATCTTGATTTTTAAGCTGGTTAAAAATATTTCAAAAGGCTTGGAAAATTTATATTTATAATACTGGAGATAATACGAGTTGTAAATTTAAATTTGAAAGTGTTTTGTTCAGTTTTGAAAATATATCGTTTAAATTGATATTTAAAAATAGCCTTCTGAGGCACAGTCTCGGAATTCGACGAAACCAGTTCCATTTGATCCGTAATAGTGTATTATTATTGGATTTCAACTTTCGTAGTGTTTGGAGTGATCGTTTGGCCGTTCGGTATATAAATGCGCTGAAATCTATATCGAAAATTTAATATAATAACTGGGTTCAAAAGGCTACCTTCTCTATACGATCGAATTAGGACTCGGAACTTTTTCCATCGTGTTCGGAATAGAGCTATAACCTTATGAACGCCGAGCGACACGCCTCGATAGGAGATCGAGATTGTGAGTTGCGAAAATTAAAGACGGTTTAAATTCAAATTTAAATATTATATGTAACGACCCGTTAAATTAATAATATTAAATGAGTTAAATTAATATAATTTCTAACCTGATTTAGAAAAAAAAAAGGCTTTAAGATTTATTTGAGAAAATGTAGTAATTTGTTATAGTAATTGGAATTTAATGTAACAATTTAATTTTTATGACAATAGTTTTGGATAATGTAATTGTCACACTTTGTTAAAAGTTAATGTTAAGAAACCAATAAATGTTGAATTAGTGAATATTAATAAAATATTTACTAGAATGGGATTCATTTAATATTAAAATAAATAGTAGGATTGTTTCATTTGGTGACCGTTGAATAAACCAATGCAATAAGTGTAGATAAATTTTTTTATGAATATTGTTCGATAATGAATGTACTTAAAAACGGTAATAAACTTAATATAAGAAAACAAAGGCAAATTGTGTATTAATTAATGAATTCATGAATCAGTGTATGGACTTAGTGTAACTATACGTAAATGTACGCAATAAGGTTGTGAAATACCAATGATTTGGATTTCCAATTTATATTAAACATAATGTTGGTAGAAATTGGAATTCACTGTTGTGTGAAATATATGAGAAATCAGGTCAAATGTAAATTATACCGTAGATGATATACTCTTTTAAACAGTAGGATTTTTAAATAAATAAACGTTTCACTTAGGTTTCAATTGGATAACTTATGTAGTTTAATGGAGAATCAATTGCAATTAATTGCCATAAATTAGTGATGATAGGGTAGTTTGATTTGGCCTTTAAGAAGCAAAGAAAAAGAAAGCAAAGATTTATGAATTCATTTGCAATGTGAAATGCAAATCTTGTGGATTGTTTTTTTTTACAAATGGAATTAATATTTAACCATTACGTTAATGGAGTCTGATAAGTTAAGGTAGATAATCAATTGTAATTTACCTAATTCAAAGGATATATTAATATAAATATGGGTAAAATGAGGTTAGACCAAGGATATAATATTAATTGATTTTTAAGGCTTAATTAATACGTGAAATAGACAAGATTCTACATTCAAACATTTATACAAAGCTATGTTGTAAATAGAAGTACCAATGTAATATAATGTAAATAGATGGGAATCAACATTTATTTATTTATTTAATGGAATTTAATTTCTATAGTATGATAATCGCAATTAAATGAAATTGAAATAGCTAATTTATACGTTAGTTGAAATTTAGCTGGAATATGAGGATTTTTAATGAAATAGTGAAATCAAATGGAAATAAGGTTTCAATTATACATTGGAATTTATATTCACCATAAAAGGTTAATTGAAAACCAAAGGAGTTAATAAAGGAATCAAGCTTTATCTATTAATTTGGATTTAAGATATGGTAAATTGGATTTATTGCAATAATTAATTCTATAAGATGAGGTTAATACTTATTCTATTTATAATTAGACCAAATTGTTGATATAGATTTTTTGAAAGCAGAATCTATAAATCAATTTGAGTATCAAATTCAATAATTGCGCTTATTGCATAAATAAAGGGAATTTAACGTTAAATATTACGTTACTGAAATTTAAAATGAACTTTAAGAATAATATTGTGAATCATGAACCAAAGTATGTGGCATCCCTATTTGAATAAAGAATGAGTATATAAAAGTTAAAATCTAATATACGGGGTTTTGAGCATTTAATTTTATAATTCTTAAATACAGGAAAGTGCAGAAATTAACACTGGAAATTGATATACTTATAATTTTAATTCACATCCAAGCTTGTTAAATCATTTGAAATTGATTAAATTATATAAGTAATAAAATTTGGACAATTTTAGAATATAATATAAAATTTGGATTTTTGTAATTTATTTTGATTTATTTAATGAATATAAAAATAGCCTTTTTTTGTCACGGACTCGGATTTCGATGAAACCAGTTTCATCGGATCCGTATCGGTGAATTATTATAGGGTTTCAAGTTTCGTATCGATCAGACTTGTCGTTTGATCGTACGGGCGTGAAACGCCTTGAAATCAAATTTAATTAAAATCAATTTGAATCAATTTGGAAATTTTGTTTTCAGCATAACTTCTTCATACGATCAAATTTGGACGTAAAACTTTTTCCATCGCGTTCAGAATATTTTAAATTACCTATTTGGATATATAGATTTAATAAATTCGGTTCCGGAGGCATAGTGGGCTTTTTGGGCCATAGTTTGTTCCGCACGTTCATTCTACGGTCTATCTACTCTATCTCTAACCCCTCTATATAAACCTAGCTACAAGCCCTAGCCTCCACCTAATTTCTTTTCATCTGAGCGTGTACTTTCTTCAAGCTCCTCTTCTTCTTCAATGGGTGCTAACCCTAGATCCAGCCAGTTCAAAAAAAAAAAATTCAAATTTAAAAAAAAAAAAAAAATTCGGATCTGCAGCAGCTTCTGGTCGCGCTTCGGGTTTCAGGGGAGAAAACCCTAGAGCAACTTCGGGTCAGGAAGAAAATGACTCGGGTCGCTCCGGGTCGTTTTGGCGAAAACTCCAAGCAAGCACCGGGGAATTGAGGCGGCGCACCGAAGTCGAACCCGAAGTCGACCCAGGACCAGAATTTTTCCATTTTTCAAATTTCCATAACTTTTGCATACGAGCTCGGATTCACGCGCGGTTTGTTTTGCTGGGATCGTATCGGAATTTCTGACGTTTTGACGCTGGTTTGGATGGATTTGGAGACCGTCAAAATTTTGAGTTTAAATTGAATTTAAATTCGATTTAAATTCCAAAGGTGAGTGTTTAAAACCCACTCACAACTACTAGAAGCTTTTATGTTTGTTAAATTAATTTTAGAAATGAATAGAAATTTATTTATGAGTATTTGGCATGTGTATTTCACTCATATTTGTTGAAATGCATTTACCAAATTTAAATGTTAATTTAATTCATTTATTGCGTATAAATTTACAGTTAAAATTTATTTGTTTGTATATGAACTGCTAGTTAACAGTTATATAATTTATTTCTGAATATAGACTATAGATTAATAGCTGTTAAATTTAATTTGAATAAAATTGCCAGTATTACCTGTTATGTAGTACCAAAAATAATATTGTTATTGACTGATATTGATTGATGATTGCGATTTGGATGATGGATGATGTTGATGAATGGATGTTTATTGGATATCATTAAATTGCAAATTATCATGCATATTTCATTTCATTCGGGATTGTGGTTTGAAATGATATACAACCGCAAAATTTTATATCTTTTAAATTGCGGATTGAAATGATAAATATCCGTATCACTTGACCATAGGATAGAAAATTATATACAGGCACCGCGGTATATATATAACTATTTAAATGTGATTTCTATGGTTTGGATGGAATACGGTTTATAATAATCTTAAATTTTATATTGTATAAATATTTTTCTTCCATATATATATATACATATGAAGTTGAAAATTTTGAAATTAAAAAGTGTATAAAAATCTTTATTAAAAATGGAAGAAAATTAAGAAAATGGAGTTTAATAATTTATATCATATGTTTAAATGTTAAGTTTGGAAATTTTAAGATATGATATTTATAATTGGATTGTTCCCAAAATAAATTGAAATGAATATTCTAGTATAATTTGAATTGGGAAAAATATATATATTTTATTACTAGAAATTGAAGTCTTATTATTTATGGATTTTATATGAATATTCAAGACTAATTAATAGAACAATTGATTTGTTGAAAGTATAAAATCCAACTTTAGTTTGAAATATTGATACTCAAAATGGATATATGTATATATAAATAAATTGAAGTGGTTTTGGAACTTGAGAGAGATAATATAAATTTTGATTTAGACTTTAATAAAGAAATGTATTTGTAAAGCCATGAGAACTATTTTCTTTACAAAGTAACATTTAAGTTAAACCATTTAATTCATATACCGTTGAATGTCCAAACCATTCAAGTTTTTTTATAGAAGTTGTGGTTTTAAATTATGATTTTCAAAATACTATGCTTTGAAATTATTTGATTTTTAGACGATATGAAGTTAAAGCGTTTTGATTTTGGAAAAGAATTATATTTGGGATAAGTGATAAAATATGGTTTTGGGTTTTGAAATGATATCGTATTCATGGTTATGAAATGGAATGTTTATTCTGATTTTTAAAGTATAACCTATTTTTAAATGACCGCGGTGCTATAATAACGATGGGTTGGCAAAGAGACCGGGATCGGATATCTGACATACTCTCTGTCGATACCGAAAACCACTTTGACTAACCGTGTACGCGGTGGAGATTCCAGAATGAAGTAGGTGGTGGCGACGTTTCCTGTAAGGTAAATACGTGGACCCGACTCCCGTGAGTTGGCATAAGGTGGCTAAAACAGGAGCGATTCTCAGGCCAATGAGGTCATTCCTCTGATCAGACCCTCCTCTTCGATATTATACTTTGATTTTGGATTGATTCAGTGGCCACTTCTATATTTTGATTTTGGGGAGTTAGTCCGAGGTGGGCGGTAACTGCGGCTACGCGTTTCCACCAGCCTGGATAGCAATTGGTATATCTACCCTGCATTGCCTAGTTGTGCCGTGTCACCTACCATACCGAGCCTTTACTACGAGTTTCTATTTGTGTCGTACCTATGGAGTATCCTCTGGTAGCTTCCCGATCAGGAGGTATTACGGTACTGTATAGACTATTGGCATTATTTGTGTTAAGGGCTATATGGGTAACCCCTTAACGCTATTTAAAAGTAAGTTTATTTTATAAATAGACACTATTATAATAGCGCAATATACTACATAGTAAATAGTTTAACGGATCCTTAGGAGATGTAAATCCCGAACATCTCTTGAGTTACTGTACTCATATTTATTTCTGTTAATTTAACTCACATAAGATCTTTTAGTCTGACTCGAGTGTTTTTGTCTTTTCAAATTCGCTCGGGTCAGTTCGAGCGTTTCAGGATCGAAGACTTTAGCTTTGAAGGACGAAGACGAAGGAGTCGTATTATTATTATCTATAATATTGCACCACACTCTAAATTTCCGCTGTATTGATTGTATTGGTATGTGTAACTCTGATATTCATTGTATAAGTAAAATAAATATTTTGTAAATAGTTATCATGAACTGTATATTGATTATTATATTTTATCCTTCCGCTGTGAGATTCTATTTTGTTTTATTTCTTCTCTGTTTTTCTTATTTACCCCATAACAATCCGCCCTTGCGTATGCTTTGAATTGGCACGTGTGTTGGTTTAAAGTGTGCGAAAAGGCGAGATGTTACAGTTGGTATCAGAGTTTTGGTTTAGCGATAAACCAAGGTTTTGTGGGGTTTGACTCTTTGTTAATAGGGTAGTAATACCCTATGGAAGTCGCTGAGTGTATATATATGAGAGAGCGTATTTGTTAGTGTTAATAAAGATTTTGATATTGTGTTAATCTGTTCCGCTTTGTATTTATAAATTCTGGTTGATGCATGGGACGCTATGACATCAATAGGGATTTCTAAACACTTAATAGGACAGACCGACATAATATTTGTTTTTAATATAGGTGAATGAAATAATTTTGCCTATTATATTTTCTATATATAAAAATATTTTTATAAAAATATATATATATATTTGGTTGCTATAGATTGGGTGTTAGGAAATAAAAATATTTATAACAATTGAAGCTAAGTTGAAATTATAATAAATCAAATTGGAGATTTTAGAACTTAAGTCCGGGATTTTTGAAAATCTTCTTTCAAAGGATTTGTGAAATATAATGATTTGGTTTATAGGTAATTTCTTATATAAATGTTTAGTATAATTCGAAAGAATTGTTTTAAAAGAGGATTTTGGAGAAAATAAATTTTGTACTTTCCTCTCTGTCGCTAGAAAATAATTTCGGTGATGGCGGCCGCATCATCGACTTTCATTTTCGAGTTTCGTAGGGGAAAGGCCACTGTAGTAAATTCTACTGCAGATTTATTTTGAAATTATCTAAAATTTTAAATTGTTTTAAATATAAATTGAGATATAAGTTGTAAGAACTCATTTATCTATTATTTTTAAAATAAAATTGAAATTTGACCCGGTATTTAATTCTAAAATTTTCCACTAATTAATGGTTTAAATTATTTTTAGGGAAATATAAAGTAAGTAATAAATGGATTGAAACCTCTAATTTAAGTAAGAAAATTAATGCTAGGTATAAAGGAAGTTAAAATTTTAACTGATAAATAATGGTAAAGATTTATTGAAAATCAACGAATTAAAAGGGTTGAGATTAAACTTGTATAAGTTCTTTTGCTTTTTCTTTAACATAAATAACTTACCAAGTATAAAAAGTTGAAATGTGAATTAAGAGTGGAATAGAATATTAAGCAAGTAGAATTTTTGGAAATAATGAAGTATTCAATAAATTACTGTTATAAATAAGAATTTAATGGTATTAACTTAAGTGATGATTGGAATTTTACTAAAATTAAAGGTTGTATTATTAATAGGTGATTTTAACCTTAAGAAAGTAAAAATGAAATTCCTTAATTTATAAAGTTTGATTGTAGGGTTATTAACTTAAGTACGCCTTAATTTCCCCCTATTCTAATATAATAGAAAGTAAGTAATATATAAATGACTGTAAACCCTAAGTAATTAATTAATAAAATTCCTTATTTTTAAGAATGAAAGTTAAAGGGTTAATAATTTAAGTGTAATTAAAAAGGGTTACTGTAATTAAATATAATAGAAAGTGGGTAATTAAATTGTTACTACTATTAAATATAATAGAAACTTCAACATTAAATAAATGAATGAAATTAAAGGTAAGTTGAAATTGTAATTTATAAAACAAATATATATTAATTTAAGGAATTGAGAAGAAACTTGTAAATTTTCACTTACATTCTTAAGACATACATAACTTACCATATAATAAAAGTTGCAATGTTAGTAAGAAAATGTAAGGGGAAATCTTACAAGTGAAGCTTGAGGTAATAAAGGTATTCAATAAATTTGCTGTTATTAATGAGAATTAATTGTATAAACTTAAGTTAAATTGGAAATTTTACTATATAAGTAAAGGTAAGTAGTATAAATAGATGATATAAACTTTAGTCAATAAATTGGAATGCAAATATAATGAATTTTGTAATAAATGGAAAACGAAAATTGTAAGAAATAAAGAAATCCCTCCATAAATGAAAGAAAGAAAATCAAACCACTGAAGCATGAAATAAATGTATAATAAGTTAATTTGGTTGTTGGTTTGAATTGTATTGTTTGATTTATGATTGTGGGGTAAGGAGCTTGAAGTTGTTGGATGAATAAATAATCTATCTTTGTTCCATCTAAGACTGTTGAGTAAAGGATGCACTTGATAGTTAATTTCATTTCATACAAATTTCAAGTTTGAACCCAAACAACTATTTGTTTGATGGATTAAATGATTGCTTTGTGTGTGTATGTATGTTGTTTGTAAGGTTGATGGTTGTTGAATTGTTTGGTTGATTAATGATTGAATCCACTTGAATAGTTCACTTTAAAATAAATATTTAACCTTTTAGATTTTATAAGTGAAATGCAGGCTATGGAAGCCACTGCTACTGCTCTGGTTCCCTAATAATAAGCGTATTGCCCGACAAATAGGTACGTTTTCGGATTACGTTTAAAGCGCTATTTTATAATTTTGCCCGTGTTGGGATAATATTTTGATAATATATGTAATATATTTGTATATTTTGATATTATATTTTCTCCAGAGTCTCTCCGTACAAAGGAGACTCTGCCAAAAAATTTCGTAAATTTTGGACTTAGAATTTTGTTGAATATTTTTCAAACTTTAATGATTTAAGTATAAAAGGTTATAATGACTATAAAACGGGCATATCTCATTTAAGGAAATTAATTTAGTAAATTATTGTTTATAAGTTAATATTTGAAATAAGATGTAATGTTTTATTCTTCCTTCTCCCTTCTTTTTCCTTTTCGGAGACGAAAAGTTTTGAGTGGTGGAGATTGTAACGACCCGTTAAATTAATAATATTAAATGAGTTAAATTAATATAATTTCTAACCTGATTTAGAAAAAAAAAAGGCTTTAAGATTTATTTGAGAAAATGTAGTAATTTGTTATAGTAATTGGAATTTAATGTAACAATTTAATTTTTATGACAATAGTTTTGGATAATGTAATTGTCACACTTTGTTAAAAGTTAATGTTAAGAAACCAATAAATGTTGAATTAGTGAATATTAATAAAATATTTACTAGAATGGGATTCATTTAATATTAAAATAAATAGTAGGATTGTTTCATTTGGTGACCGTTGAATAAACCAATGCAATAAGTGTAGATAAATTTTTTTATGAATATTGTTCGATAATGAATGTACTTAAAAACGGTAATAAACTTAATATAAGAAAACAAAGGCAAATTGTGTATTAATTAATGAATTCATGAATCAGTGTATGGACTTAGTGTAACTATACGTAAATGTACGCAATAAGGTTGTGAAATACCAATGATTTGGATTTCCAATTTATATTATACATAATGTTGGTAGAAATTGGAATTCACTGTTGTGTGAAATATATGAGAAATCAGGTCAAATGTAAATTATACCGTAGATGATATACTCTTTTAAACAGTAGGATTTTTAAATAAATAAACGTTTCACTTAGGTTTCAATTGGATAACTTATGTAGTTTAATGGAGAATCAATTGCAATTAATTGCCATAAATTAGTGATGATAGGGTAGTTTGATTTGGCCTTTAAGAAGCAAAGAAAAAGAAAGCCAAGATTTATGAATTCATTTGCAATGTGAAATGCAAATCTTGTGGATTGTTTTTTTTTTACAAATGGAATTAATATTTAACCATTACGTTAGTGGAGTCTGATAAGTTAAGGTAGATAATCAATTGTAATTTACCTAATTCAAAGGATATATTAATATAAATATGGGTAAAATGAGGTTAGACCAAGGATATAATATTAATTGATTTTTAAGGCTTAATTAATACGTGAAATAGACAAGATTCTACATTCAAACATTTATACAAAGCTATGTTGTAAATAGAAGTACCAATGTAATATAATGCAAATAGATGGGAATCAACATTTATTTATTTATTTAATGGAATTTAATTTCTATAGTATGATAATCGCAATTAAATGAAATTGAAATAGCTAATTTATACGTTAGTTGAAATTTAGCTGGAATATGAGGATTTTTAATGAAATAGTGAAATCAAATGGAAATAAGGTTTCAATTATACATTGGAATTTATATTCACCATAAAAGGTTAATTGAAAACCAAAGGAGTTAATAAAGGAATCAAGCTTTATCTATTAATTTGGATTTAAGATATGGTAAATTGGATTTATTGCAATAATTAATTCTATAAGATGAGGTTAATACTTATTCTATTTATAATTAGACCAAATTGTTGATATAGATTTTTTGAAAGCAGAATCTATAAATCAATTTGAGTATCAAATTCAATAATTGCGCTTATTGCATAAATAAAGGGAATTTAACGTTAAATATTACGTTACTGAAATTTAAAATGAACTTTAAGAATAATATTGTGAATCATGAACCAAAGTATGTGGCATCCCTATTTGAATAAAGAATGAGTATATAAAAGTTAAAATCTAATATACGGGGTTTTGAGCATTTAATTTTATAATTCTTAAATACAGGAAAGTGCAGAAATTAACACTGGAAATTGATATACTTATAATTTTAATTCACATCCAAGCTTGTTAAATCATTTGAAATTGATTAAATTATATAAGTAATAAAATTTGGACAATTTTAGAATATAATATAAAATTTGGATTTTTGTAATTTATTTTGATTTATTTAATGAATATAAAAATAGCCTTTTTTTGTCACGGACTCGGATTTCGATGAAACCAGTTTCATCGGATCCGTATCGGTGAATTATTATAGGGTTTCAAGTTTCGTATCGATCGGACTTGTCGTTTGATCGTACGGGCGTGAAACGCCTTGAAATCAGATTTAATTAAAATCAATTTGAATCAATTTGGAAATTTTGTTTTCAGCATAACTTCTTCATACGATCAAATTTGGACGTGAAACTTTTTCCATCACGTTCAGAATATTTTAAATTACCTATTTGGATATATAGATTTAATAAATTCGGTTCCGGAGGCATAGCGGGCTTTTTGGGCCATAGTTTGTTCTGCACGTTCATTCTACGGTCTATCTACTCTATCTCTAACCCCTCTATATAAACCTAGCTACAAGCCCTAGCCTCCACCTAATTTCTTTTCATCTGAGCGTGTACTTTCTTCAAGCTCATCTTCTTCTTCAATGGGTGCTAACCCTAGATCCAGCCAGTTCAAAAAAATAAAAAATAAAAAAATTCAAATTTAAAAAAAAAAAAAAATTCGGATCTGCAGCAGCTCCTGGTCGCGCTTCGGGTTTCAGGGGAGAAAACCCTAGAGCAACTTCGGGTCAGGAAGAAAATGACTCGGGTCGCTCCGGGTCGTTTTGGCGAAAACTCCAAGCAAGCACCGGGGAATTGAGGTGGCGCACCGAAGTCGAACCCGAAGTCGACCCAGGACCAGAATTTTTCCATTTTTCAAATTTCCATAACTTTTACATACGAGCTCGGATTCACGCGCGGTTTGTTTTGCTGGGATCGTATCGGAATTTCTGACGTTTTGACGCTGGTTTGGATGGATTTGGAGACCGTCAAAATTTTGAGTTTAAATTGAATTTAAATTCGATTTAAATTCCAAAGGTGAGTGTTTAAAACCCACTCACAACTACTAGAAGCTTTTATGTTTGTTAAATTAATTTTAGAAATGAATAGAAATTTATTTATGAGTATTTGTCATGTGTATTTCACTCATATTTGTTGAAATGCATTTACCAAATTTAAATGTTAATTTAATTCATTTATTGCGTATAAATTTACAGTTAAAATTTATTTGTTTGTATATGAACTGCTAGTTAACAGTTATATAATTTATTTCTGAATATAGACTGTAGATTAATAGCTGTTAAATTTAATTTGAATAAAATTGCCAGTATTACCTGTTATGTAGTACCAAAAATAATATTGTTATTGACTGATATTGATTGATGATTGCGATTTGGATGATGGATGATGTTGATGAATGGATGTTTATTGGATATCATTAAATTGCAAATTATCATGCATATTTCATTTCATTCGGGATTGTGGTTTGAAATGATATACAACCGCAAAATTTTATATCTTTTAAATTGCGGATTGAAATGATAAATATCCGTATCACTTGACCATAGGATAGAAAATTATATACAGGCACCGCGGTATATATATAACTATTTAAATGTGATTTCTATGGTTTGGATGGAATACGGTTTATAATAATCTTAAATTTTATATTGTATAAATATTTTTCTTCCATATATATATACATATGAAGTTGAAAATTTTGAAATTAAAAGGTGTATAAAAATCTTTATTAAAAATGGAAGAAAATTAAGAAAATGGAGTTTAATAATTTATATCATATGTTTAAATGTTAAGTTTGGAAATTTTAAGATATGATATTTATAATTGGATTGTTCCCAAAATAAATTGAAATGAATATTCTAGTATAATTTGAATTGGGAAAAATATATATATTTTATTACTAGAAATTGAAGTCTTATTATTTATGGATTTTATATGAATATTCAAGACTAATTAATAGAACAATTGATTTGTTGAAAGTATAAAATCCAACTTTAGTTTGAAATATTGATACTCAAAATGGATATATGTATATATAAATAAATTGAAGTGGTTTTGGAACTTGAGAGAGATAATATAAATTTTGGTTTAGACTTTAATAAAGAAATGTATTTGTAAAGCCATGAGAACTATTTTCTTTACAAAGTAACATTTAAGTTAAACCATTTAATTCATATACCGTTGAATGTCCAAACCATTCAAGTTTTTTTATAGAAGTTGTGGTTTTAAATTATGATTTTCAAAATACTATGCTTTGAAATTATTTGATTTTTAGACGATATGAAGTTAAAGCGTTTTGATTTTGGAAAAGAATTATATTTGGGATAAGTGATAAAATATGGTTTTGGGTTTTGAAATGATATCGTATTCATGGTTATGAAATGGAATGTTTATTCTGATTTTTAAAGTATAACCTATTTTTAAATGACCGCGGTGCTATAATAACGATGGGTTGGCAAAGAGACCGGGATCGGATATCTGACATACTCTCTGTCGATACCGAAAACCACTTTGACTAACCGTGTACGCGGTGGAGATTCCAGAATGAAGTAGGTGGTGGCGACGTTTCCTGTAAGGTAAATACGTGGACCCGACTCCCGTGAGTTGGCATAAGGTGGCTAAAACAGGAGCGATTCTCAGGCCAATGAGGTCATTCCTCTGATCGGACCCTCCTCTTCGATATTATACTTTGATTTTGGATTGATTCAGTGGCCACTTCTATATTTTGATTTTGGGGAGTTAGTCCGAGGTGGGCGGTAACTGCGGCTACGCGTTTCCACCAGCCTGGATAGCAATTGGTATATCTACCCTGGCATTGCCTAGTTGTGCCGTGTCACCTACCATACCGAGCCTTTACTACGAGTTTCTATTTGTGTCGTACCTATGGAGTATCCTCTGGTAGCTTCCCGATCAGGAGGTATTACGGTACTGTATAGACTATTGGCATTATTTGTGTTAAGGGCTATATGGGTAACCCCTTAACGCTATTTAAAAGTAAGTTTATTTTATAAATAGACACTATTATAATAGCGCAATATACTACATAGTAAATAGTTTAACGGATCCTTAGGAGATGTAAATCCCGAACATCTCTTGAGTTACTGTACTCATATTTATTTCTGTTAATTTAACTCACATAAGATCTTTTAGTCTGACTCGAGTGTTTTTGTCTTTTCAAATTCGCTCGGGTCAGTCCGAGCGTTTCAGGATCGAAGACTTTAGCTTTGAAGGACGAAGACGAAGGAGTCGTATTATTATTATCTATAATATTGCACCACACTCTAAATTTCCGCTGCATTGATTGTATTGGTATGTGTAACTCTGATATTCATTGTATAAGTAAAATAAATATTTTGTAAATAGTTATCATGAACTGTATATTGATTATTATATTTTATCCTTCCGCTGTGAGATTCTATTTTGTTTTATTTCTTCTCTGTTTTTCTTATTTACCCCATAACAATCCGCCCTTGCGTATGCTTTGAATTGGCACGTGTGTCGGTTTAAAGTGTGCGAAAAGGCGGGATGTTACATTATATATTGTTCTCTTTAATTTTCTGTGGACCCACCCAACACCTGTCCATCCTAAGAGAACGTGTCTCCTACCTTGTCGATCGTGCACCAGATGTCGCTCTCATTTTCAAATATATATATATATATATATATATATATATATATATATATTATTTTCCATCTCTCTCATTTCTCAACTCCGCTCTCATCCGACATCAAATTTTATCGTATCCATTCGACGTCAGTTCATCCTCATTCGACTTTGACTTCGAATAGTCAGCATCAAAGTATTGAGCGTCAATCCTTTGTCGATCAGAATGAATCTGAAGTGGATCTAGGCGAAGTTAGAATAGATCTGAAGGAATTCGAAGTCGATTTGGATAATATCGAAGCTAATTGTGTTCAGTGATTCTCGAAGTTGTTCAGTGATTCTCGAAGCGGCTAATGATTCTCGAAGTCAATGAATCTGACTTTTATAGGGAAATGAGCGATGCTGAGAATGATCGATGTCATGTGTATCAAAAAAAAGGAAGGACATCGAGTACCATCAGTAAGCAATGTCGAGAATGACATTGAGATCCATTAGTAATCGGTGCCGTTAGGGTAGAAGGTTATAGATACCATCGGTGTCGAAGGTAGTCGAGGGCCGACATTGTTCCAGTATTCACGTCGAATATCATTTCCATATCGAAATTGGGGATTTCAAACCGTAGATCAGCAAGGCTTCGTACCAAGGCATCCTTGCTTTATGTTAAGCCTGTCTCCTACATTGCCAGTCATCAAGTCGATACCAAGGTCTAGATCAACTTCGAAGTTCATAGTCGGTGTCGCTAATTGACGAGGACCAAGGTTAGGGCCCATCATTATGTCATAAGTCGCCATTTATGTGCGCAAAATGGATACCTCCAGGTCAAAATCTGAAAGAAAGCATGCCGGATCGGAAGTGGACTGCAAACAAAAATAAAAGGTGAGTTAATCTCACTCATTTGGATTATCGGTTAATTTAAAATTTTAATTTTAATTATTAGATTGATTGCTTGAATTGATGATTTATAATCTGTCTGGATGTGATAGCATATATGGTAGTAGATATATATATATATATATATATATATATATATATATATATATTAGAGTGATTGATTTTCTGCATTATATAGTGGATGAGACCCTATGCATCCCGCATAATAGCGGATGACCATATATACCGTGATATCCCACCTTGAAATGGGATTGGTATTTTTATACTGCGCTAACATCTATGGATGCAGGGAAAACAGGTTGGAGGGATCCAACTGGATTCCTCAAAATATTTAGATTGTTTTAATACTTTGTGATATGATTTATTTAGTGTAATCTGAGATAGATTATATTGGTAACTGAAACTATTGGATGCTATAGTCTGATTGAATATATTTGGGTACTTTATCAAAAATATATAGATTGGATTTTCGAAGGGAAATAAAAGAGAGAATTTTTCAGTAAAATAATTATAGAGAATTTGGATAAATTAAGAAATGAATTGGAAAAGGAAAAGTTGATTTTTTATATTCTAATAAATAAATTCGAAGTATGGGAAATGAGATTTTTGAATAAATGGAAATAAATGAATTTTTAAAACTTAAGTGATATTATTTAAAGAAATAAAATATTTATTTTTAAATTCAAAGTTTAAATTTGTTTGGAAAAGATAAAGAAGAAATTTGAAAAAGTATGAAATTTGTATTTTCAGTTTAAATAAGATTTTAAATCATAGTAGAAAAAGTTAAATCTGAAATTGATGTGTTTGAAATAAATTGAGTAAGTAAAGAAATTTATTTTTAAAATGGAGTAAATTTGGAAATCAATTTAAAAATTGTTTACATGCTTGAAAACTGTGTTTTAAAAGGAGATGAGACTATGGAATTTATAAACTGAGTTTATAAAGTGAAATATTTATTAGAGGATAATTTGGAAACGTAAATTCAAAATGGGAATTTATAAAGGAATGAGTAATTTGTTTTAAAAATAAATAGTGATTTATTTTTAAAGATATGGAAAGGAAAGTGTATATCCCTGGAAAGCCAAGTACATTTTCAAAGAAAGATTTCCAAGTATAAGATAGAGATTTTAAAGTGGTTTTAAAAAGAATGTTTTAGAGAAATTTTATTATTTAAATTGTTTTAGAATTTTAAAGTAAATATTTATTTAAATTAATTATAGTAGTAATTATTTTAAGGGTTTAGCTAGTATTATGGTTTAAAGTAATTATTAAATATTTGTACTTGATAGAATAATTTTTATTTTGGCCTTAGTTTTACATGAGAGATAAGTATATACTTTTAATAAAGGGTTTTAAATAGTTCTATTTCAAGTGATTTAAAGTATATTTTAAATAAGTGTTTTAAATAGTTTTTATTATAAGTGTTTTAAATAGTTTTATTTTAAATGTCTTAAGAATATATATATATATATATATATATATATGGATAAAGTGATTTAAATTATTTTAAAAGTCTAAAATATTAAGGCTTGGCAATTTTCAGTGGAAATAAAACAATTGGGTGGGAATTTTCTTCCAAGAGAGGAAAGTGATTTGAAATCTATTTTTCAAAGGGTTGAAGAGTGGAAATATATCTTGCGAGAATATTTTGAAATGAATAATTTGGAGAATTATTTAAAGTCTGATGGTTGTTTGTGGGTGTTATTTGATAATTAAATAACCGACTATCAATATTGGACAATGCGCTGATCGTTTCGAAAAGACTGGGATCGTGATTAATTTTCCGAAAACCACTTCGGAACGGTTTGAACGTTTTCGTTAAGAAGACGAGAGCTTGGAGTCGAAGATGGAGCAGTAAAGTGCAAGGTCTAATCGCTACTAATCCTGAGGGTGATTCCAAAATGGATGTAGGAGTAGTGCCTTCGGTTCCGTTCGAACCTGAAACGGACTTTAAGGACGAATGCTATCAGAACATCGTCAAGTGAACGATGAGCATTCTAAGTAAATGTGTGCTAAAAAGGTAACGCATAGCCTCGAGTCTCATCAACTGGAAATGGCTAAAACAGGGAAGGTGCACATAAGGCTAAGTGGCTAGCAACCAATTAGGGTAAGGTCATTCCGGTCTAGAGGTCCCTTTTATTCGGCTGTGTGGACAGTTGCTGATCCCAACCGCGGGGTGATCTTATTCGGACTATCCAGTAAGGGGTGGTCTCGGTTTTGTGATGCAGGGGATCGGGGTGGATTCTCAGTACGGTGATCTAGACCACGTACTGTGGCGGACAATGCCCCAGTAGCCCTGCCATTCTACGGAATCCAATCTTCAATAAGCGCATGTACGGTTTTGATTGTGCCCAACTATGCTGAAACATGAGAAGTAAGCATTTCAGCTAGATTCTATTTTACTTTCTATAGACACTATTATAATATCAGACGGATTTGATAAAAAATGTTTTGGTTATCTTAAGGTAAAAACCCGGCATGTTTATTTGTGGCGTAGTCTTACGAGATACCTTTGATTTCAACAGATTTTGAGAACTCTAATAATCCAATTGAGTGTGTTTTCTCACGCTGGTTTTTCAGACTGACTCGGGTGTTATTTAACTACAATGCTCGGGTCAGACCGAGTATTATAGAATACAGATTCTGGATGGACTGCTATAGAGCTCAGGAGACGAGTTGGATGGCGAGACGTATCACACGTATTTGATAAATATTCTGATGTGTATGATTAACTGTATAGTCAGATTTGTGAGGACATGATATGATAACTGTCCAGTTGTGTGCTATAGATGTTGTACTCTGATGTTGTAATGTATAAACAGATATAGTTCTTTTGTTAAAGATTTGTCATTTATCTATTATATATTGTTCCGCTGCGATTGTGAGATTCTGATGTTGTTTCTATTTCTTCTTCTATCTCCTTTTTTAACCCTAATGGTTCGGTTTTCCGGCATTCGATTGTCGGCATTTGATACAGTGGACGTATTAATGTCGATTTTTTTAGCGTCGAAAAATAGGGTCGTTACAGATATATTAAAACCTTTACCACATAATTGACTTATGCTTAATAAATTATGTTTTAAGTTTTTAATTAATAAAACATCAGTAATGAGAGGTAAGTTAGAGATACCGTTATTGCTCACATCGCCTTTGCCGATGATGTAACCTTTTGAATCATCTCCAAAAGTGACCGATTCTTCATTTGAGTAGACAACGTTTGTTAATATGTCCTTATTACCAGTTATGTGTTTCGAGCAACTGCTGTCTAAAATACATTTTCCTCTCTTTTTAAGTAGTACATGTAAAAAATAAAGATTAAGTTGGTACCCTCTTTTTTGGGTCCTAAGAGTTGGGTCTTAGGAAACCAAACTCAAGAGGGTTCAGAATTCCCTCTATAAATATAATTCTTATTTTTATAAACAGTTTCCATAAATATTTTGATATGCTTATTCCCAATTAAGTTATTATTTGTTTTAGGATTCCATATTTTAATAGTTTTAAAATCTTTAGAAACTATTTTCTTAATTTCTTTCTTAATTTTGTTTTTAAACTTATTTTTAAACTTTCCATATTTCTTTGGATTTACAATTTTCTTATATCCTAGTCCCATTTTATATGAAGTAAACTGAGAAATTTCTATTGTTTTAGAAAGATTTTCTCATACTTTATTAAAATTAGAAATATTTTTATTAATATCTTCTAACTTAGTTTTGATGCTAGATTTTTCTAACTCTAATACTTTAGTGTTAGATTTTAAATCATTAATTTCTACTGATAAATCATCATTTTTATTCTTTTGAATTTCTAATTCCTAAGTTATCATAAAAAGTTGAGATGTTAAATTAGAATTAGATTCTTGAGGTATTTCAAGTTCTTCTTCCAGAATTTTCTTTTCATCTCTTAGGATACTAATTTCTAATTCAGATCTATTTAATTTTCCTTGCAACTCTTTATTTTGCTTTAGTTTGTTTTACAAAGTCCACTAGTTCTTTTAATTTCAACCAAATTTTCAAAACTTAGTTCACTTACATCATTACTTGTAGCCATGGAGCATAAATTTGCTTGCTCTGTGTCACTGTCACTCTCTGATGATGAAGAAGAATCTGAATCATCCCATATTGCTGAAAATGCTTTCTTCTTGAATTTGTTCTTCTTGAATTTATTTTTCTGTTTTTCTGAACAATCTTTCTTCATATGACCCTTTTTATGACATGCATAATATTCCATGACAGAAGATGAGGTTTATTGCTATTATTGTTGTTGTTATAGTTATTTTTGTAACTCGCGTACTTGTTATTCTTTTTGAATTTCAAAAACTTTTTGAAATTTTTAGCAATAAGTGTCATATCCTCTTCATCTGAGTCAGAGTCATCTTTTTCTGCTTGAAATGTTAGATTCTTCTTATCCTATGCTTGAACTTTCTTTGCCTGCAAATTTACTTCATATGACATTAGATTTCCTATTGACTCTTCTGGTTTCATAGTGGAAAGATCGTTTGCTTCTTCAATAGCTAAGACCTATCTTTTCCATTCATCCGTTAAAGAGTTTAGAATTTTTGATACTATATCAAAGTCGGAAAAAATTTCTCCTGGTGCCAATAGTGCATGATATATATCTTGAAATCTAGAGTACATGTCATTTATACTTTCTTTTGATTTCATTTCGAAATTTTGAAACTGGTTTTTCAACATAGAGATTTTACTTTGTTTGACTTTGTTAGTTCCTTCATGAGTTACTTTTAGAGTTCTCCATATCTCATAAGCAGTTGTACACATACTGACCCTATTAAACTCATTTTTATCTAATGCATAAAATAACATGTTCACAGGTTTAGCATTTGAAATAGCATCAGTTTTTTGTGCAGTAGTCCAAGTTGAAAAATCTTCTGTTGGCATGATATATTCCTTTTGGGTAATATTCTAGCTTGCATATATATTCTCATTCTAAATGATCAGTAATTATAGTTAAGACCATTAAATAGTGGTGGTCGAGCAGTTGACTGACCTTCAATGAAACTAGAGTTAATGTTAATGCTAGAGTTGGTGTTATTATCCATATTAAAAAAAAATCAAACAACTGCGTTACGGTTATAGGATGTACTATACTCAGATATGAAGTCTTGTCACCTTTGTAGTTCAATAGCATATCTATTTCTCTTTTTGTCGCTTGATCATATAGTCTCATCACTGATTGTTTAAGCTCTTTGTCATGAATCAAAACTTATGATTCAATATGTTGTACAATTTAACTATGCATGACTCCACACTTGTTCCAAAGTTTGGTTGAGCTACATCACTTTGTTAGACGAATCTTCTAAGTCTATCTCTTAGTTTCATATTCATATTTATTCACAATAATTGTATTCAACTTGTCTTCCTTTGACCAAATGATGCATAGGTAGCTAGTATTCAATTCATGTTAATCCATTTAAGAAATCCAGAGACCAAATGATATTTAAGAGGAATCCTCAATATTAGTCGAAATGACATTTATATTATTGCAGATAGCTGTAAAGAGAATACATTCACAATGATGGGAAACTATATTTTCGTAGGAATCATTGGCTTATCTCAATGGATTGTCTGCACGCATGTTGGACTAGCTGAAAAGTGAGAAATAATATATACATATATACACACACACACACACACAAAAAAAAAACTGAAATCAAAGTTGAAGCAGGGTGGGACAGCAATGAAGTCTACAGAGGTGAACATTGATATTTTCGAAGCAAATATCTACATTTTTATTTGAAATATGCATTAAGGGCCTGTGAAATCTTAAGTTTGTTAATGGATACCCTAAAAATCAAAAATATGTTCCACATCCGTATCAAACAAACGAATAATTATCTGATATTCGAAAAACGAATGCGAATATGAAGATATCCACATCCAAAAATATTTTTCCGGCTTTGGTCAGGATAATAGTTGATATTATGTATATCATAGTATAATGAACAAAGTGTATTTATTGTTTCATGAAGATAGTAATGCACACACAGACACACATATTCATTGCTCAAAACTACTTTTCATCATCATATTATTTATTTATTTATTGTACTTATAAAATCATTAGGACCAAAACAATTTTATTTTAAACTAAATATTTCTATATATGTCTTTAAATTCATTAGTTGTCATTGAATATGATAACATTCGATATCCGTATGCATCAGCAGATTCGGATAACCGATATTTGAAAACGATTTTGGATATGAATGTGGATATGACACTATATGCATCCGAAAGTATCTATTGACAAACCTATTAAATCTCCTTAGTCCATGATAGAATGTTAATCTTAAAATGATCATAAGAACTCTCACTCAAGGTTGAGTTTTAGTGCTAACCTACTAGGCTTTGCCATTTTCGAATATGGTTAACACTCCTTTAACGTTTCACTTAAAAAATGCCCATGTAACAATTTGACATTAATGTCAAAACAGAATGATATGCTCTGACAATATATCTAGTATCTACCAAAGCTCATAGACACACTATGGATACACATGTTTAAGCTTAGTAGTATTAAATTCGAGTCCAGTACATAATAGTAATACTTTAAGTTGCTAAAGCATTAGGTTAAGTTAGTCAAGGATAAAAGCAATATAATATAGCAATGAATTTGTAATTCACTAAGCTCATTGGAAGAATACATATAATTATTTAATGTTAGCTACAGATGAACTGTAGAGCTATAATCCAATTATTAGTCCAAATAAATTGAATGATACAAAATTTTGGGACAACAAAACAATTGTAGAAAGGTTAGTTGCATAGAATGTGCATATTACCTCTTAATGTAAGTGCATTAGCTGTGAATTGATTTCATCAAATCTTCAGCATGTTTCCTGACTGTGGTTGCTCCCAACTTGATGAAGCCCGTTTGCTAATTTTGATTAGTGATCTGTCTCAGAAAAATACGTATATGTTGACTTTTGCAGGCATTAAGATACAAAAATATAATACAAAAAGTTCTGGATATAAGTGATGCAAACAAAAATGTAAGGAATGCTAAAATAAAAATTATATGTTCCAACCGGGGTTATGTAATTCTGCAATATATAAAACAGAAATTACAATGTGCAAATTTTTGCCACCAAGGGCCGGTCCAAGATTCAGACCTAGTGTGATGTGGAAATCAAATACACATGTAAACAATTGTTATTATGAGATGAGATGGTGACTGAATGACTTCACCATTGCATGCCTAAAAAATTACTATACATAGACTACAAGTTTTCCGCTACCATACTTGAAGCATGCAATATTAAAGTCGTCTCAATGTCAATCTCATGATAAGATGTTAAATAATATACCGGCACTCTAGCTATAAATCCTGGAAGTTCCCAAGACTTGATGTACTATAATTAAATTATTTACAACAACAACAAAGACATTATTTCCAAACAAGTTGGGGTTGGATAGTGTAATCCAAAACTAAATGATAAAGTCAATTTAAAAGTCATAATAATAATAATCATGATAAAAATAATAATAAAAAGTCAAACAAGTAAACGAATAATAATAACTAAGTAAAAAATAAATAAATAAATAAATTAACTAATTAAAAAAAAACCATGACGATGATAATAATAATACTAATAGTACAATGGTACTAATAGTAATATTAGCCGAAGATTAAACACTACATCTTAGGCTTCTAATCACTAGTTCTATAATATAAAACTTATAACACTATTCTTAAACCAACCCTCAGCAGCAAGGAAAAAAGAGGAAAAGAAAACTCCTAGCTCATAGTTTTGATACGTAGATCGCTAACTTTTACACGCTTCTATCCAACACCAGCTCTTCAGATGTATTTCAATCTTTCAAGTCCTTTTTTACTAATTTCTCTCATGTTAACTTGGTCGACCTCTATCTCCCTTTGAGCATTTGACATGGCATATAATTTCAACGTGCACAACAATGAGAGAAATGCGGAATACAGATCTTAAGGCTAGGATTAACACTATAGGGGTGAATAGTGTTTAAAGGAATTACTAAATCTTTTTGAGTTTATATTAATTTGAATACAAATGTATGCAATATTCAGACACAGATATGATCACAGAATCAAACACAGATGCAAAAATAAAGTAAAAGTAATAAAGGAAAGAACACACTGGATTCTATACTGATTCGGAGTTACCCTACATCCAGTCCCGCATACAAGTACGGATTTCCTTTCAAAAGCAATTGTACAATTACATCCTCGATTTCAAGGCCACGATGTACACCTCTCCAGATTCACAATCCTTTGAGTATAGATACTTGATTTTAAGGGCAACAAGTTCATCCAATTGATTTCCAAGAGTACAATCACACCTTTTCTCACTTGATTAATTTCCAAGCCTACAATCACACCTTTTCCCACTTGATTGATTTCCAAGGCTACAATCTCACCTTTTTCGCTTAATTGATTACAAAGAAGTCTATAACTCTGAATAGCACTGAGATCTTGTTGAGATGGTGATAGAGAATCAAAGCAGAAATAATCTAGTTAGATTCAATGTTGATTTCGGCAGAGTAATGGTAAGAATGTGTATAAAGAAATGTGGAAGAAGATAAGGAGTGAAAACCAGAAAAATATGAATACAAATTCGTTCAAAACCACCCCTAACAGCCATGTCCATTTGTGAAAGGATATGACGAATAGACACTTCCTTTGAAATTCAAATTTTCGAAATAAACTGCTACCATGTCGACATGGGGTACTTGAGGATGTCGACATGCCAAAGGAAATTTTGGTGATTTGTTTTTCTTTGAAAATAACTTCTATCTTATATTAAAACTATTTTAAACTTCATAAATGTACTTAACTATAGTTAAAATACATAAGTAAATATAGAGAATAATATTTTGGTATATATATAAAATTTTACTATAATTTTATACTTAAATCTAAGTATAAATATTAAATACATTTATTTTTAAAAAATAGTTTAAAACCAAGGATGATTTTGATTTTGAAAATAAAGATTATTTTGAGGCTAAAAGTATTAAAACCAGGATAGATGTTTTTGATTCTTTTAAAAGGAAAATTTTAAAAACATTTTGAAAACAAGATATAATTTTGTAAAACATTTTGAATAAAAGTTAGTGGATACAAAACAATGTTCCACTAGATTTTTCGTAGGTTTCATCCTACTTAGGGTTCCATCCCTTTAACGGGCTTGAAGTGGACTCCATTCCATGAATAAATTGGATTTTAAGATGGCAGTGTTTTTCTAGGAGTTTTAACAAAGTTCCTAATTAAATTACTTATTATTGAAATCTTGAACTCTTGATAATCTTGATACTCATGGGTCTTCAATCTTGATATCTTGAATCTCTATACTGTATAGTCTTCATTCTGGGTATCTGCATGGTTAAATTCTGCATATACACATATATATCTAAACTATAATGTTAGTATTTATATTTTATAATCTTATTCTAAAGTTGGTGTCATCAAAACCATCATCTCAAGGTTTTAACATACAGATGCTTTGAGAGGCCTACATTGGATATGTCCACATTATCTTAAACGGTGTTGGACTAGCATCTTCTCAATTGGTGTTGTTCCAAGTTTATGACGAATATTATCATTTTTAATCCGGTCTCTTCTTGTATGACCGCATCTACATCGCATCATACGCATCTCTCATACACTTATCTTTTGGATGTGTTGGCTTTGAATATGCCAACATTCTGTACGATACAATATCGCAGTCCTGATTGTCGTTCTGTAGAACTTTCCTTTGAGTTTTTGTGAAACTTTCATACCACAGAGAATGTCAGATGTTTATGGCCATTTCACCCATCCCGCTCGAATTCTAAAACTAACATTTTCACCAATCTCACCATCATACCGCAACATTGATCCTAAATATCAAAAGAATTCCTTGAGCACTACTTGTCCGGTCAAAATGACATCTTCATCCTCCGACGTGACCTCACTGAACTCGTCCTTCATTTACTCTATTTTAGTTCTGTTAAGCCTAAAACTCTTTGGTTTTAAATTCTGTCTCCACGGCTCTAGTTGTCTATCAACCTCAATCCTACTTTCGTCAATTAGCACAACATCATCAGCAAAGAGCATATGCTAAAGAATCTCACTTTGTATACCCTTCGTAACCTCATCCATCACTATGGAAAAAATGTAGGAGATCAAATCTGACTCTTGGTGCAATCCTATATTAATGGAAAAGTCATTGATTTTACCCTCGCATGCTCTGACACTAGTAATAACATCATCGTACATATCCTTGCTAAATGTAATGTACTTTGTTGGGACTCTCTTATTTTGCGAAGTCCACCGCATGACCTTTCTCTGTTTGTCATAAGCTTTCTCCAAATCAATAAATATATGTAAATCCTTCCTTCGCTCCTTAAACCTCTCCATAAATTGTCTTATCAAGAAATGTGTCTCCGTGGTCGACCTCTCAGGAATGAAACCAAATTGGTTTTTTTGAAACGTTTGTCATCCTTTTAATCGATGTTCAATGACTCTCTTCCAAAGTTTCATTGTATGACCCACAAGCTTAATTTCTCTATAATTTGTGCAACTTTGAATAGCTCATTTATTCTAAAAATTGAAACTAATATGCTTCTCCTCCACTCATCTGACATCTTGTTTGATTTGAAAATATTACTCAACTTACTTAGCCATTCTATTCCTACATCTCCAAGGCATCTTCACACCTCAATGGGGATGCATCAGTCCTCAATGTCTTGCTTGATATCATCCATTTTAGTGTCTCCTTTACCTCGAACTATTGAATTCTCCGAACGAAATGTCTACTGGTGTCATCAAATTAGTTATAATCAAGGTTCGAGAACTCGGTTTCGGTCTCGGTTTCGGTCTCGGTTTCGGTCATTTGAAATTTTCATAGTTTCGGACGATTTGGGAAATTTCGGTTTTTGTTTCGGTTTCGGTCTTAGTTTCAGTTTTATCATAGCTTTGAATGTATATATAATAATAATCCTTGTAAATGTAATTGTGTTTGTTTGATAGGTAACATTCCAGCCCTAAATATTTTAGTAAACATACGTTGAAAATGATGGGCCTAATTAATCAGTCCAGCCCTAATTAATTAGGCCCAATATCATTTAATATTTTAGTAATTACCAGTATGTATGTTTACAAATAAATGTCCAAATAGTCAGTCCAGCCCTAATTAATCATGGACCTCAACTACATTCCAGCCCTAAATAACATTCCAGCCCTAAATTACTCAATTGCATTCCAACCGTCATTTACCGAAGCCAAATTAAACATCGTCTCCTCCTCTTTCTCTCAGTATCAACATCGAGTAATATGTCGCAGCCAAATTCGAAGTCGTCACGGCCAAAATCTCATCGCTGCCAAAGTCGATGCTATTTGCGAAACAAAAATCGATGTCGACATGGTAAGTCGAGTAATTTTATTCTCTGTTCAAGCACGAGATGAGCTTTTTCGATTGTGGATTTTACATGTGTTTTGCTGTTGCTCTTCTCCCTTCTAATTTCGATTGCGTTTTTTTTCTTCGATAGTTTGAACGGGATGGGATTTTGCCCTAATCCCGTCCCGGTGACGCCCGGAACCGATACGAGTTGGTCGAAATCTCGTGGTTCCGGCCGGAACCTCAAACCTTGGTTATAATAACATTAGTGGTAAAAACATTGCACAATAAAATTTCCATTTAATATCTTCGAGTAGCTAAGCCTAATCAAGCAATGACTTCACTTTAATATCTTTACTATTAATAAAGAGAATTCAATAAATATATTTCCACAGTGTCTTTTTAAAATTTCATAAATGCACTCATCCATCAAAGAAATCTCACGGTCAGTTTTCAACCTCCACCACCATCCTCTTTTCGACCATCCATCAACGAAATTTTGCTATCAATTTGTCACCAAGACCATCAACAAAATTGCTTGAAATAAAAGTGTTATGACTACCAAAGGTCTTGCACTTTTAGCACACATCGGTCCAATAATTTTTTTGTTAAATAAAACTTAAATATCTCTAATCATTAAATGTACGTACGTGGGTTTTATACTAGTTGTAACAAAGGTAGGTATATAAGTCTAAACATACAAGTTACTTTAAGCCCTATTACAGCCAAGTTAGAGTTCATAATGAGACCCGTATTGCTAAATTTGTATGACACATATATGTGAAGATTTGAGGAAGACTTGAGTAGTTAATATTCTAATAATATCAGTGAAATATTGATGATATATCGCATATCAAACTTCATGCAAATTTTTTATATTAAAATATTGGTCAACGGTATATGGTAATATATCGGCGATATTTACCAGCATATCGATGATATTAAATTGATATTTAATACAAATATTGACAAGGGTTTAAATATCGGATTTCAATCATGTTTCGTCTTGAAATTTTCATAAAAGTTATCTTGTATCGAAGAAAATCTCAGACGTATTGAGTGTATCATGGTTGTACATCTCGAATTTGAAAGAACATCTTGGAAATATCTTAGAGCAACTTATGTATCTAAAAATTGATGTTTTAATTATTTATTTACTAATTATAATTTTCAAAGAAAAAAATTAATAAGCTGGATTTGCATTATATTAATGTTAACCCAAAAAATGGATCAACACCCTGACTAGAGTTTGAAAGCATCAGTCCTGTTCTGACAGAGCAATATCACAGATCATGGATATAAGAAAAGAACGGTAAAAGAAAGAAGACGGAGAATTTTTATAGTGGTTTGACTGTTAATGAAGTCTACGTCCATTTTATAATTTTCCTTATAGATTGATTGTTATTACAAGAAATGTTTGATTACAAGGCTCTGATTATCTTCAGCTATATTAAATCCCCAGAGTTGGAATTCACTGGAGAATCATAGTGGATTTCTTTGGAGATTATTGTGAGGGAGGTAGAGAATGAATAATAATTCCAACGGAGCTTCAGCAACCAGTCCGAATAAGATCCAATTATATTGGAGGTAGGATGGTATTTATAGAGGTTGGAGGGTTTCTGGGCCAAGTCTGCCATCGCCAGCTTGCAAAAGGATACGACGACTTAGGAGATTCTGGTCGGCGAAATGAGCCAACACCATGGGTTGTCGACGATCCATGGGCGTCAGGTCGCTACGCGACCCATGGACTTAGTTTATTTCGCCGACCGAATCATGCCTCCTTTCTTCGTATTCCATAACTTGCTTGTTCAAGATTCTGAAGAAGTGCATGGTTTGCTGACAATCCGGCCACAGCGGACTATCATAGGTTCTAAAATTGAAGATGTTTTCATAGACATTCATCGTTATCGTTACGTCTTGATGGCAAGTCGCTAGCCTTTTACGTTCAAATGCTTGTTGAGCTGCAGGAATGCGGTCTCCTGGCTTCGCTGATCCCAGTCGTCGCCTTAGTCGTATAGCTTGGCCCTTGTTAATTCCTTGCCTTAGCTTTTTTGATTATGTTCTACGTTATTTTGATGTGATGGGATAGTTCCGTATTCTGCTGGATCCTGTTAAGTTAAATACCCGAATAACATTTGCCCCCAAAGTACGCCTTTGAATGAAGTGTGTGATTTGCTTTAGAACAAGTCATGGTAACGAGTTTTCGGTGGTTGAGCTTTAGTCTTGGTGAATCGTTCGGTTCCTTCGGATTCTCTTACCAGTCACAAGTTATTTCAAACTTGTTACAGCCTAAGACTCTAGACTATGCCTAAGTGTAATCCATACATCAAAGTCATTCCGATTTCATTCGGGATTATTGCATCACATGTCTCTAATTATATTACACATCTTTAATAATCCCGCGTTCATTCAGGATTTACATCACTATCAATTTTTGCTTTCCATTCAGAGTTTTACATCATATATGAAAATCAAATCATATATTAGAATCACATCATATCACATCATATATCAAAATCACATTACATCTCAAAATCACATCACGTCACAACATATACCAAAATCACATCGTATTACATCGTAAATCGAAGTAATCTGTGCTTATCCAGGATTTATCCATTCTATCCTATTTATAAGGCATTCAAATCACTTTTTTGTAAAACCAAATCCTTTTAAAAATGCGATCTTTCTGGACCGCTTAAGTAAGTTTAATGTGTGATCTCTCCGGATCGTTTAATGTTTAGTGTAATGTGCGATCTCTCTGGATTGTAGAATGTTTGGGTTAATGTGCGATCTCTTTGAATCGTTTAATGTTTTAAGTTAAGGGGATGATCTCTTTGGATTATTTGTTTGTTAAGTCAAAGGGGGTTAAGTAAGCCATTCGCTTACTCTCCGGTGAGGGGACTTACTTCTTGCACTCCGGTCCCACAGTGGGACTCTAAGACGATCAATATCGTACAAGTCATCCACTCGCTCTCTGACAAGGAGACTTGCACCTTGTACTTCGGTCCCGTGGTGAGACTCTAAGGCGATCAATATCAGCTATCGAAATTCAAAAATTCAAATCAAAATAAATAAATAAAAATTAAACAAGGAGCAATCATAAATGTTCATCTCAGGTACCCAACTCAGAGCGCGCCTAAGGACCGTTCGGGATCCCGTACATGTGTAAGCAGCCTTTAATGATTGTTGTCCTAAGTTCTCTCAGGCATCCGACTTAGAGCGTGCCTTGGGACCGTTCAGGATCACGAACAGTCACGTACACGTGTAAGCAGTCTTCGATTATTCTTGTATACATACCAAAAGAAAAGTGCAGGAAAAGAAACGATAAAACAAAGCATTGAAATCGAATTCAACTCCTGTTTACCCCGATCATGGGATAATTTTTCTTGGCGCTTGTCCCTGGGTGTTTTCTTGATGCATTTGCCACGGATGGCGGTTGTCCCTACAATTCCACCGCAGTTCTGTTCCTCACATATTGTGCCAGCTGGTGGTTCCGGACCAGTTCTTGTATCGGATCACGAAGGTGTCGACACTCGTTCGTCTCATGCCCATTCAACTCGTGAAAGATGCAAAACATTTTAGATCTTTTCTCTCGATCAGTGGGCTTCCTCCTAGGCGGCCTTCGGTAGAGATTCTGCCCTCTCGTATCCAGGTATATCCTCTCTGGGGTTTCAGTCAGGTCAGCGTATAAGGAGAATCTTGGCTCGTTTCTGTACCGTTTTGGGTCTTTGATGTTGTCTCGGCTTTCCTCTTCCCTTTGTCTTTCCCAATTCCAGCTCCATACGGTCTCCCGCCTTTGACGACATTTATTTCAGCATCCACATCCTCATCCTCGGCTTCGGCTCTTCCTGACGCAGGTACCTCTCAACTTCGTAATAGAATTCTGCAAGATCCATCGGTGGGTCCCTTTTCAATGCGGCTTTGAAATCAGTCTTATTCGTGACTCCAGATACCGCTGCCATTATGATAAATGATGGGTCTGTTTTGTCCACCATGGTTGCAGCTGCATTGAATCTTGTTAAATAGCTTCTCAAGGACTCTCTAGGCCTTTGTTTTACGTTTGAGAGCGTAAGTACATTCCTTGGTTGTGAGACATGAACCCTGAACTATCTCAAGAATCTGCTCACTAAGTCGGTCCACGTGCTTATGGACCCATTTTCTAATTGTCTGAACCACATTGCAGCAAAATCTGTTAAGTATAAGGGGAAGCATCGCCCCATTACTTCCTCAAAAGCACCCAGCACCTCCATATGTTGGATGTATCGCATCATATGAATCGTCGGATTTATCTTCCCGTCGTACATTTCCAGTGCCGGAAGCTTGAAATCTGGAGGGTTTCTCATGTTTCGGATATTAGCCGTAAACGGATTTCTGTTCGCATCTTCCAGACCCTGATCTGGGGGCCCTCTGATGAATCTCCATACCAATTCAACAACTCTATTCTCACCGTCCAATGAAAGTCTCTGTCTTAAAGCAATACTTTGCCCCTGCCCCGTTGGAGGTATCCCGAGATGGACTCTTTCGTCGACATACCTATGTTTTGATTTGCAACTCTAGCTTGATTCATTCCTCCGTTCCTTCGAGGAAGTTCTACTACATATCCTTCTATCGATCGCATCCTAGTATTTGAATAAACTCTCGTACCACCAATACTTGGAGCTTCTACAGTCGCTTCGGCATTGGCATTGATTCCCATGTTGATTCCAATGCTGCCCCATGTGTCGGTTGCTCTGGACGTAGGGGCAAAGCTTCACCTTGCTATACTCCAAATTTGGCAATCCCTGCATTGTTCCCTGAAGTTTGATTCCTATTCCCTGCAGACCTAGTTGTCCCTTGCTACTCCATTCTCTGGAAGAATCCATCCATCATCTTCTGTTGTCTAGCTAAGAGTCCATCCTGCATTTCTCATCATCCTCTCCATCTCCTCTCTCATCACATAGCTGAGTTGATGAGAATTTGAGGACACTTACTGGCTGCCCCCAAGCTCCGGTTGACTTGCTCCAGTTTTAGATCTGGTGTTAGGCCTCTTCATTTTCTCTGAATCTCGGATTCAAACTTCAATTTTTCAGATCGCGTTCAAGGTTCTGACTAAAAGCACTAAAATGTTAACCCAAAAAGTGGATCAACACCCTGGCTAGAGTTTGAAAGCACCAGCTATGTTCTAACAGAGCAATATCACAGATCACAGATATAAGAACAGAACAGTAAAAGAAAAAAGATAGAATTTTTATAGTACTTCGGCTGTTAATGAAGTCTATGTCCACTTTATAATTTTCCTTATAGACTAATTGTTGTTACAAGAGATGTTTGATTACAAGGCTTTGATTATCCTTAGCAAGATTGAATTCCCAGAGTTGGAATCCACTGGAGAATCACAGTGAATTCCTTTAGAGATTGTCGTGAGGGAGGTAGAGAGTGAAGAATAATTCCAGCAGAGCTTCAGCAACCAATCCAGAGAAGATCCAGTTTATGTTGTAGGTAAGATGATATTTATAGAAGTTGGAGGGTTTCTGGGCCAGACCTGCCATCACCAGCTCGCAGAAGAACTACAGGTGACTTAGGAGGTTGGTGTTTGGGTCGCTCATGGTCTTAGTTTATCTCACCAACAGAATCCCGCCTCTTTTCTTCGTATTCCATAACTTGCTTGTTCGAGGTTTTGAACAAGTACATGTGTTGCTGACGATCCGGCCACAACAGACTATCCTGGGTTCTGAAAGTGGAGATGTTTTCATAGACATTCGTCATTATCGTTACGTCTTGATGCCAAGTCGCTAGCCGTTTATGTTTAAATGCTTGTTGAGCTGTAGGAATGTTGGTCTCTTGGCTTCGCTGATCCCAGTCATCATAGTCGTATAGTTTAGCCCTTGTTAATTCCTTGCCTTAGCTTTTCTGATTAAGTTCTACGCAGTTTTGATGTGATGGGATTGTTTCGTATTCTACAGGATCCTGTTGGGTTAAAAACCCAATAATAATTAATATTTTGGAAAAAGTGGTAGGTTGGTAAGCTTAGTTGATTTGGTAATGATTGCATGATATCATCTTATTTGAATACAAAAAAAATATAGTATTTTGTTGTGACTCATCAAGATAAAAAATAAAAAAATATGTTCAAATAGTTGGTAAATAGTCATAGGATTAGGTAGTTTTTTTTATACCTATATGGAAAATAAAAAATTGTTATATAAAAAAAGAAAAGATGTAATTTCGGATGAGATCTCGGATTGAGATTTTGATCAATATTTTGAATAAGATTTAAATATTTCGAACGAGATGAGTGTCGAACGAGATATAAACAAGATTAACGCCCCGTCCCGTTTAAGTGTGGAAAAGAGATCTCGGATGAGATTTCAAGTGAGATATTGGAGATTTAAAACCATGAATATTGATGAAATAGTGTACCGTCATTTAGTAGAAAAAAATACACAAGTATTTCATATTACAAAAAATGTAGGCGAGCATGCAAATTCTTTATATAAGTATAAATAGAAATTACCAACAACCTAACAATTATCCAAATGATAAAAAAAAGAATATTTAGAACTTATGTCATTACCACAATTTACATAGATTGCTAACAAATATTCCAATATTACTCGACATTTTCAAACACTGCACACGGTTCTTATACGATATTGTACAACTAACAGAAGATGAAGGAGAACGAATGAAACTAGAAGGATAATGAATTTAAAAAACTTATATAGATGTAGAAAAGAGGGATATGTCAACATACACCAAGAATATACCAACATAGCATTGGCCCTTTTAGACAAGGCTGAAAGATAGGCCAAAGCATCTCAAATACATGTCGTCATCTTCAAAATATGTCAACAATTAGACAACTTTGGATGTGAACTGAGCTAGGTATTCGGTTTCCACAAGACGACCGGAACCAATTTGAGATCAAATCCCATGCCTCTTAACGATTAGCATACATAACCTTGCCCTAGCCGTCGCTCGTTAAGTAATTAATAATTATTGTAACTACTGAGATCAAACAATCGAAGTTTCTCAATTAGATTCTTCTCGATGACAAGAATTATGTTATTCCACCAATTGTTTCATAATATTGTTAAAAGATTCTTGCAATTTTTCATACATCTCTACTACTAATAAAGAAAATTCGTTAAACTGATTTACTCTGTGTCTTTTTGAAATTCCAAAAATGCTCTTGCTTTCTGTTTACAGGTTTGCGCTTAAACAGAACATCAACTTATATAATAATACAAACAGCCTCTGTGCGAAGCACGGATCCATACTAGTAAAGTAATAAAAATTTGTTGGATTGCATGACATAGATCAATTTGATCAAACCAGATATAATAGTATCTTTTTGTTATGTATTTGATAGCCTTGATCATTTTGCTATTGATTTTAATCTGGTGAACTAAATCTTATTTAGTAGCGGCAGAGCATGGTTTGAATTCTATATGGTTGGTATCATGATACTAAGAATAATTATTAGGTAATGTGTCTAGGTGACATTGTTGGTTTTCATACTTTGAAGTTGAAGATCAAATCGACTTCGAGGAAGGATTATAAGTTAATTTGGAAGCTTAATATATTGGAGTACATGACAACAAAGAAATAAAAGGAGATAGAAGAAGAGACTCTTACATCAACTCTTTTGTGCCTTATTTCTCATGTATGAGATGCTTATAAAGTCCCCTTATATCGAGACATCTAAGGAGGCATGGATTGCAGTTAAGATGTACATGAATAAGCATATAACTCTTCCGCAACTATTCTACCCTTCATAATGAGAACTATCAAAGCATCTAAATATACTCAAACTCTAATCATAAATCTCAAGGCGTAGATATTGACTTAAATGAGTCACATGTAGACCGCGGTTATTCTATCATGTTCACTATTGAAGTTGTATACAGTTTTAATAATTTTCAATGGTCGGAAGATACTTATCCTAGAAGCTATAAAGAATGATATGGACAAATAGATATTGAGGAGAAGGTTAATAGGTGATGAACATGATAATGATGTGGATGGTTTGTTTGTGTCAAGTGATAGAAATAAAGGAACACGTCATGATGGAGCATGACATAAGTCGAGATTTATGTCCAACGATTAGAAGAAGGATACTTGTTTTATTTGCAAGAAGGAAAAGCATGAAAGAATGAGTGTCCTAAAAAGATAAGAAAGGAAAAGGTAAAAGCGTCGATCTGCCAACACAATATTTTCGGCAAATTCTTTAAAGACGGAGAGCACATTATGAATTAAAAGATGGAGAGCACATTTTGAACTATTGATTCATTAGCTTGTAATCAAATAGTGTCGAATGTGAGTTGTATCACTACGTAAAAAGAGTATGATGGTGGAGCTATTGGGGATTTCATGATGGTCACATATGGTCCATTATATATTTATAAATATATATACTAAAAAATGAAGTAACTTCTTTGTTTGATTAAAAAAGTTAGGACTGATCATTCTTACCATATTATCAATTCCCAAGCATTATCAAACCACTGTTGCAAATGGTATCAAAAAATTGATAATCGATTCAATCAGTATGATTTACCAAACCGCATGAAAATATGTCGCATTGTATAAGTAATCAAAAGCACACTATACAAATCACCATGCCGGACATGTATAGGCAATGGCTTTTATTATAGTTTGTAATGTTTATATTCTAATTTCTTACAATCCAAAATGAGAAGTGTGATGATATAACAGAAAATCTAGTTAGAAGCTATATTGCTTTTTGATTGAGTATGATTCTTGATATATGTTTGAAAGAACTCTATGATTTACATAAATTAACTTCTCCCACGGTAACTCTTTTGCATGTTTGGTAATGCAAACCAAAAACAAATTCTCACATAATCATTTGATATAAAAATAACTTTCAGTATTAGTTCTTCCTACATGAAATAGTGAAAATTAATGGATATTATAAATTTAAATGGTAAAGATCTATTACCAACTGCAACTGATCATTACAAACCACAAATCGAAATATTGGTTTACCGATTGCATTAATCGGTAATAGCATGACATTTTTGTTATCAAATAGATTGGTATGGCAAGTATGATTTAAAGTATAGTTGACGGTACCTAATCTAACCCACCTTAGAAAACACTAAAACATATTTGGTTTTGCACAATTATTCTTAACCATTCGTTTTATTCATTTCATTCATCTACTAAACAATGTTTAGTACAGCTTAGGATGCTTTTTTCAGCCTTTATACCTACCAAGTGTTTTATAATTATATAAATTGAGTATTTTGCATATTTCGTTGGATTATTGAAGTTATTGATGTTTTTTTTTTACTTTATAAAGTCTAAACTTCTAGCTATCGACCAACACTCTAAAAAACTTATCATCAATATTCCCAGTTTTCAGTGTGAACACATGCAACCATGAGACTTCTGAAACCGATAAACAAGTGTGGTTATTGAAAATTACAAAGTAATATACAGTTAACTGACGTCCACGAGCTATTATTTGATTTCGATTCAAAGAAAAACATAAGGTATTACAAATTCCCAAATATATATGTACTAATAATCAGAATTAAAAAGGCCGGTACCTGGGCACTTTTTTTGGGACAAGTAGCAGGAAATGTTCTTTCTTCTTCCTCTTGTTTGTTCTTCTTCTTCCTCTTTTCTTTTTTATTCCTTGAGTTGAATTGAATTAATAGGCTTGTAGTAATCAGACAAAACGTCCATACGGTCCCCAAGACACCGGGAGAGTAGTAACAAAAATTAAGTGGAAAATGAGCGTGTTATGTACAGCGAAACTTTCTGTCTTGTGCTAGTGCGGCCCCGCTTAAGCGGGCTTTTATTGCAAATATGGTAAATGGGATTCCCTTCTTGACAAGAAGGGCAATTTTAGATAGGCTATGCCTAGGGGAAAAAAAAGACTTCTACCAAGTCAAACGGTTTATAATTTTATCCTTACACAAAGCACAATTCGACAACCACCCGTCGAAAAATAAGAAGAAAAAAATTGACGATGATTCATCCATTTTCAATGGGATATTATCAGAAGAAAGATGAAAAGAGATGATTAACCAACGAAAAACAAATAGTTGAAAGTTCATTTTTTTTTTGTTAAGGAGGAACAATTTTTTTTGCATGCCCTTAGTAATTTTTCGAAAAGTAAAAAATATGATCCTTTCATGATCTAATCTGTTTCTACCGTATTGGTGCTAAGTCAACGCTCTCTTATGGCGCATTTTGAAAATGCGACACGATGAATTTTTTTCCTTTTTTAAGTTTTCTATTGGCGTGATTTTGTAACAACCCGCTATTTTAAAACCACGTAGCTACACAATGAAGTTCCAAAATGGCAACTCGTTGGAAGATAGTGCATATGATATACACAGAGAGAGAGTAAGATAATAATTAAACTAACTAATAACTTTCAGAATCTCAAAACAGATGGTCAAATAAATACTTTGTATCACACAACTACATATAAATATCGGTTTTGCAAATTCAGATACTAATACACAAGTCTGCACAATCCAAATCTAATCAACGCCACACACTGTCACATCAAGTCTTCAATACACACTTTATTTACAATATATACAGTATATACAAATATCGTGTAACGACTGTGATTTTTGAATTACTGTCGAAATAAATATTTTAAAAATCTGTAACGACCGTGATTTTTGAATTACTGTCGGAATAAATATCTTAAATAGAAATTTAAAAAAATAAAAATTTGAAAAAATTATATGTTGTCATTCTTCATTGCAAGGTCAGTGACAAAGTCTTTTGAAAAATAACAAAGTTGTGTTATAAACTTTGTTGCCTTCACGTGCAAACCAATATGGCCCATTTCAAAACAAAGTGATGTATATTATTATAACATTGCTGTGAACCAAATTTTATAAGCAAGAAGAACATGTTTTTGTGTGCTATCACATTGTTGCTCTTCACATTTCTTTCTTCATTTTGCCTTACTGTCACCACAAGTTTTAAAAAAAAAACCAAATATGTAAACAAATTTGCATTGCTGTCACTTTAAGTTCATAAAGCAAGTGTGAACACTTGCTTTACTCTGCCACCATCAGTGTGTAGCCGAGTACTATCTTTCAAATGCATGTTTGCATTAATTGCAATTGTACAAAACACTTTTCAGCACTCCTCAATTCTTGACTTGTTCAAACAAATCTCTGCAACTGCTCATTTTTCAGAAGCAAAGGAGGCATTAATGACGGTTCAAGGAATTTAGGTTCCTAGTTGCTAACAAGTTTTGAAGCCATTATTTAGTGAGTAACAAACTCACATTTCTAATAAATTCTGTTTCACTATTTTCCTTCATGCGTGCGCAGTAGTGAGACAGGTTATTTTGTTTCATTCTGTTACATACATATAGTTGTTATATCTTGTGCATCAGATCCTTGTTTCATTCGGTTGTATACCCACAGTTTCATTCGGTTACATGTAAATGAATCATGGTTGCATACGCGTGTTTATATAAGTTCCAGGCCATATTTTGTTTTTGATTCAAAAAGTCATTCACTTTGCTATTTTGTTTGTGCCTGAAAATGAGGTGCACAGGTCATCTCGTGTGTATATTTGCATTAGCCGTGCGTGTTGATGTGTGTATGGTGAAAGACTATATCCAGGTCATCATATAAATTATCAAACTTAATTCATGCGTGCATTGTTGCTCAAGGGACATGGTTCACATTTACTTCTTTCTTACCGGGGGTGGTAGATGTGGCGCAAGTGATAGTGTCTGATACATCTCATTTTGTGTACAAGCTGTGTCTTTTTTTTTACATGTATTTGGCCGTGCATCTTTACTTGGTTGCCCATGTCAATTCTTTTATTTTTTCATTTTGGAAAAATCAAGTTTCAGGCAATTTGTAAAGTGGTGCATGCACATAAATTATATGATCTAGGTTGCATGATATAAAATAAAATGGTGTGTAATTGTACACATTAATTTATATTTATATGCAAATTCTTTTTTTTAAATAGTGTTTTGTTGTTTTTATTTCTTTGCATGTCCTCCAATTCGCCTGACACTTCACTTTGTAGTGTGCTAACTTGTTTGTCACTTGAAAATATAGTTTAGGTTCGCATGTTTTATGGTGTTAAATCAAGTTCAGGTTGTTGTATTTTTCTTCATAGTAATAACGTGCGTACATAATATTTTTGCCAAGTAGAGTATTTGGTGAACTCATTTTTGCGTGTAATGCCAGGTCACAGGTCAATTCTTCTTTGCATTTTTGGGTTGTGTCTGCATATTAGCGTACACACATTCAGTGTAACACAAAACAATTATATTTAGTACGTGCTTAAAGTTGGAGTGCATAGGAAAATATGCGATCATTTTGTACATACCCTACTTAAATTCATGCATGTGTATTGTAGTGCACGTGTCTTTTGTGGCAGCGCAATATCTTGATGAAAATACAGTGTTGCAGCCCACTATTTAATTTACGTTGAACCGGTGTTACGTTTTAAAACGTATTTTGCGCCGTTATTTTTATAACGGAACTTTTACCCCGGTGATATATTTTTGGAGCGTGTTGTTTTGCTGAGATTTTTTTGATGAATAAAAATTACTGTCGTTTTGACTTCAGTAATCGTCAAATTAAAGTGAATTTTTAAGCGATTATTCTGCAACACTGATTTGATATCCCTTTTTACGGTATTTTGTGAAGCGCAATTTCTTTGTCGAAATTGCTACAGATATTGTTGTTTTAATCACGTGTTTTAAAGATCATTTTAAAATAAAATTGTTTTCAAAATTTTTACTGTTTATGCTTTCAAAAGAATGAGGAAGCGATTTAAACGCTACAGCAAAATTAAGGACTATGAACCCTTACTTTTACTGATTCGCTTAATTCCGGACTTGTCCGTTTGAGAACGTAAATTTTATTTATATAAAATACACAATTTTGCACTTTCAAGGAAACGATGAAGAGATTTAAACGATTTAGCAAAATTGCGGAGTATGCAACCACGCTTTTACTAATTCGGTTAATTCCGGACTCATTAATTGAAATATTTGATGTTTGATGATTCTGATGATTTTGTTGGGCTTTCGAGCCACTTTGCTGGACCTTCGGGTCATCTGTTGGACTTTTGGGTCAATTACCAGTACTAGACCTTCAGGCCACTTTGCGGACCTTCAGGTCATCTGATGGGCGCCAAAAATTATAGTACTTGGTAGGCTTCGGCCATTTGAGATGCACGTGCGGCGTAGCTAAAACTCGTCATCTGCTGGGATCGATCCACTTTTATGCTGATTTTTCTAGTTATCTATTTTGATTTCTAGATTTTGTGAATTGCTGCTTTGAATTCAATTATGAATTTGAAAGTTGATTTTGATGGAGTTTAAATTGAGTTTTCTTCATTTAAACTATGCTGATTATTTATATTGAATAGTCTCATTTGAGACTACAATTATTTGCTTAAGTGTTGTTTATCATACACTTATTTCTGAGTTTAAATTAGACTGGTCCATTTATTATTTTCTTTTAAATAATACTCGGGTCAGACCGAGTTATTTCAGGGTAATCGCTATCTGTGATTCAGTTGCAGCTTCAGCTTTTGGGATTTCACTCTATCTTTTGTCTAGTCTTCAAGGTGTACTTTTGGTGTATTGACTATCGCCTCATGTATGTTGATGTCTTTGTATATGTACATTTGGTTCTTATGAACGATCGATTGTTGTCGCATATATCCAGACTTGTCTTCCGCTATATATCTGATATTTCTGTTCTGATGTGATTATACTATCAGTGTTGTTGTTATTATGAGTTGTTTTGAATTTTTCTTTAGCCACCGTAGTTTCATTTTAGATTTGGATTGAATTTATATCTTTGGGAGTAATTTATAAAACTCCTATCGATATAATCAATACTCGTCTAAGGCATAACTTACGGATGGTCGCTTCTAACAAGCCTTATTCTTCGCAATAGCAGACGTTATTCCCTATAATAACCTTTGTTATTATGAGCATAGAGGTGGGGCGTCAAATATCGTCTCCAGATCCATCACGCCTCTAGACTTCATCAACCTAAAGAATATAAATAGGAAAATATAGGAGTGGATCATACATATGTTTGCATGAGTGAAACAAATCTAATACAAGTGTACCATTGTGACAGTGACATAACATGATTTAAGTCTATGTATGATATTTTCTTGACCCACCTACGCCGCGCTACAGAATAATATTATGCTATTTAAATACTCTTAAATGTAATCCGGTTTCGCCCCCTAACGGTAAAGGGTACACGTCAACGACTATCCGGTCTCGCAACGTGTAACATCCCCCACTTGGAGGCCCAAAACTAAGAGTTACGGATGCCGCAGTCATCCATAGTTATTAATCCTCAACGATCAAATATGGTAATGTTAGATACATTGGTATAACAGAAACACATGGATATGGAAAAAATTTAAAATCAACAAACAGCGTTCTCGTTCCATTTTTAAAGCAATTTCAAATTCCTTACATACTCTCACAATCGTTAACCACGTTCAGAGAAAATATATTTATTACAACATACGCCAAGAGCAACATATGAAAATGCCCCCTTGGATGATCGGAATACATAACTAGGCAACTAAACATCTCTGCCTTTACAACAAAACACATCAAAATTAAAATAGAAAGAAACTCTAAATAGCTATCATGCCTCCTACATGTCTCCGGAAGCTTATTCGTCTAAAGAGGTACCTGAAAACATCAACTCTCAAACTACTCAAAATCAATTGAGTACCCGAGAGTTTAAGGGAAAAATATAAACTTCGAGTTAGACATAAAGCCTGATATGAATAATAACCTACCATCTCAAACCATTTAGATATCTAGTGAGACCACGCCGCATAGCGGAACGGGTTTCCCCAATTTATAAAACCATATACAGTGCCCGTGCATCCACAATGGTTAAAATATAGCTATTCAAAATATTATGATGATATGCATGTAGATAAAACATTATGGATTTCCCATCCCTTGTTTAATTTACCGCTTGTCATATTTATAGTTTATAGGGTCACTATTAACCTGCTAGTTTTCATAGGCTGACTAATAACATGTTTAATATTTGTTAACTCGCTGTCCAGTTTCATAGTTTTCATGGGCTTACTATTGACCTGTTTAAATTTATGGACTTCTTATCCTACTTCATAGTTTTCATGGGATCGCTAAGAACCTACTGGCCCCTGCCAATAATCTCATTGTTTCATGGGTTCTTCCTGAGCCTACTGGTAACTCCAATAACTTTCCTTTTATTTTAGTTTTCAAGAGTTGACTAGGAACCTATTGATATCTATCAATAACTTAATCCATATATAGTTTTCATGTGTTCACTATAAACCTATTGGCCCCTGCCGATAACTTAATCTAATCATAGTTTTTATGGGATCACTATGAATCTATTGGCATCTGCTAATAACTTTTCCTAAACATAGTTTTCATGGGTTTACTATGAACATGTCTATCTAACAACTTCACTATTTAAGCATCCTACATTCTAGTCTATCTGACCTCCTGGGTGCAATTCTGTTCATTCAAGGGTTAACTTAGTTTATATTCACTACTGGGTCAACCTAGCTGGTTATTCCGCCTTTTCCTAAAATACAGCTATGAGTCCATTACAACATGAATATATATATATATATATATATATATATATATGAAGAAGTAAACATACTAACATAATAATACCGACACCTGTGGTTTAATATCCTTGAAATTACTTTCATATAAAGCATGGTTAATCCCTTTAACCCATTATTTTATCAAGGAAAAGCTTCTTCAAAACTTCATACTTAAAACCATTTCAAAACTCCTTTATCTTAGCCATGAGTTTTTCTTTAAAATAAGATTGGGTTATTTGTCTTAAAAACTAAGGCATTCGAAACCTTTACTTTCGAAACCATTGGAAACTTCCTTTCGAAAGCATTAAAATCTTCTTTTCAAAACACTAGGCACATGCCTTTCGAAATATTTTAAAACCTTTCCTTCGAAACCTTTCGAATGTATTAAAGTAAAACCATTCAATCATAGAAGCATAGTTTTGAAACCATATGAAAGTACCTCTTTCGAAACCGTTGAGAGTACCCCTTTCGAAACCATTGGGTTTATCTTTAAAATATATTCTGGGTCAAAGTGAATATAAATGAAAGTATCTCTTTCAAAACCATTCTTTATCATATAAAAGTGTTTGGGGAAAACTTGATGGCTTCGGAACCATCCTTTTGGAAGCACAAATCATTTAGGTAGAACACTTGAAGGATAGCTTCGGTACCTCTTTCGAAGCCATTGCCTACGAAACCATTAACCCCTTTCGAAAGCTTTAGGAAGTGGCTCATATTTACAAAACAAAGGCTACCTTGTGAAAGCATTGATATTTTCAATTCCTTCGAAAGTCATAATGTCAGCAGAAGGGTTTCGGCTAGGTCGAAAATGCCCCTTTTTAAATCATTAGTTTGGAAACTAAGCTACTCATTCGAAAGCTATGCTTTAAACAATAAGGCGGCAACCCCCTTTCAAAATTTATTTAAAAGACCCCTTCGAAAGCATATATTTCGACACCTTCGAAAGCATTTAGTAAAACAGGCAAGTGCATTTCTTTAGAAAGCAAAACAATGGTTTCGGCCCTATCAAAAGCAGTGTTTCGACACCATGCCTTCTGTCTTTCTCCAAACCACTTCATACCAACATGTCGATACCCTGTGTATTGGTTTCGGCTTAGTTGGTTTTGACCTAGAGGGCTTCGACTTGATCAAAGGTGGAAGTTAAGGGTCGAAAGGTACTTCTAAAAGAGGCAGAACCCACTTTTTAAGGTAAAAGCTGATTAATGCCAATAAAAGAAATAAATTTATAACTAACTTGCCTACTTGTAATCATTTAATTAGTTGCCACAAACTTTTCCAAATAAAACTGCCACATAATTTCAGATCTAAACCAAGATTAATTTAACAAATAAGCCCTTCCAATTTCAAGTAGTGGCGTAGTGGTAAGATACTTGCTTCCTGGTAAGCAGGTCGCAGGTTCGATTCCCATCTGCCATACTCTCAGTTTCAAGATGCGAAGATGGTCCCCGTTAATCCTATAAAGATGGTTGGGGGCATCAAATCTCTGTGTTGGGCTGGCTAACCTCCCTCCTGTCTGTGGTCGGATCAGGCAGGTTGGGCGCTCCTTCTATCCCTTCGATTTCATCAGGGCTCTGGGTTGAGTTTTTAAAAAAAAAAATAAAAAAAAATAACAACTAAATTATTTAGGTCCTCCTTTCAAAATAATTTAATTCTCATAATAAATCACTTCAGAAAAATCCCTAAAAATGATAGAAATTCACTTTTAATATGTTATCTGACATATCTAAATTTCAAACCTAAATTCTCAATATAATTTCCTAAATAAATTTCTAAGACCAATTAACCATATTTTCCTTTGAAAATTCATAATAAATTCGCCATAACTTGGAAATTTATGAAAATTAAAACCCAAATCAAAAATCGTGTTTTACATAACATATAAATTCCTCATGAACGAAATTGTTATAATTGGTTTTACCCTTAAAACTGTATAAAATCACACTTAAACAATTCTTGTTTAAATCAAATATGTTATATTCCAAGCATACCATCATAAAAATGGATTTAATCTTAAATCCGAAAATAAATGATCATAAGAACAAATTAGAGGATGATATAGATTATTATTCACCATTATTTGGATAAGGAATTTGAGATTTGATTGAGATTAATTTCCCCTAGCTTAAAGCCTTAGCTTTAGATTTAATTTTCCTCTTTTCTTTCTCTAGCAATGGCCGGCTCCTCTTTGATTTACGTTTGTATTTTTTTTGCTAAATGAAATGAATGGTAAATGAAACGTGAGTATATAAGAGTATATAGATATGTATGCAGCAATTACCCTAATACCCTTACGTTGATTGATTAACATATGAAGCCTATTTAATAATGTTAATTAAGCACGACCTCTATGTATTTATTAAAATCTCAATCCCCTTATCACGTAATATTTACATTATTCCATTTAATTTATCTAACTAAATCTCCTGAATAATGTTATTAAAAATTAGGGGTGTTACAGGTTCCTCTCCTTAAAGAATTTTGTCCTCGAAACTCAGTAAGGACTAAATAAAAATATAGCAATCATCTATAACCAATCCTAGCAACCATACTAGCTTACCCGACTAGCAATTATCTATATAAAGCTAATATAGGCATACCCTCAAAGCAGATCAGGATAAGTATCTCTAATCCTGTCTTCTGTCTCCAAAGTATAGTCCTTCTCGTTATCGCTTCACTGAACTTTCACCAACTTGTTTGTCATGTTCCTCAATATTTTCTCATCTTTCGCTACAACCCGAAATGGTTATCTAACAAAGTCAAATTGAGCTCTACTATCAAATCTTCCAACCCTGTCGGAGGAATAGTAGTCTCAGAATCATACACATATTTGCGAAGATAAGGCACATGAAACACGTTATGGACACCTGCCATACTGCTCGGCAACTCTACTCTGTATATGAGCTTTCCAACCCTCTCTATAATTTGGAATGGACCAACATATCTCGGTGCCAGTTTCCCTAACTTTTCACATCGTACCACACCCTTCATCGATGATATCTTAATGAAAACCTCATCTTCACTTGAGAATTCTAGGTCTTTATGCCTCTTATCTACGTAACTCTTATGTCTGGACTGAGCTTCCTTCATCCTTTCTCGGATCAACTCAATCTTATCGGTCGCCTCTCTAACCAGATCTAGACCTAAGACCAATCTGTCTCTGGTCTCCAACCAACATGCTGGTGATTTACATGGCCTTCCATACAAAGCTTCAAAAGGCGCTATTCCTATACTAGTCTGATTACTATTGTTATAGGAAAACTCAACCAAATATATGTGACCTTTTCGAGATTCACCAAAGTCCAATACACAAACTCTCAATAAATCCTCGAGTACCTTATTGACTCTCTCTGTCTGCCAATCCATCTAAGGGTGATATGATGTACTCATCTTAAGCTTGGTGCCTAACACCTTTTTTAGACTCTTCCAGAATTCGCTAGTAAACAAAGCATCTCTATCCCTGACTATACTGCTAGGAATCCCATGTAGTCTAACTATGTTCTTTATGAACATTTTAGCTAAAATAGGTGTCATCCTGGTTGGCTTAACTGGATTGAAATGAGTACTCTTGGTCAACCTATCCACTATAACCCATATACTTTCATTTTCCCTATTTGACTTTGGCAACCCATCTATAAAATCCATAGATATCGAATCCTATTTCCAAACTAGAATCTCTAAAGGTTGAATCAACCCACTCGGCTTTTGATGTTCGGCCTTCACTTGTTGACAGTTTGCACACTGCCTAACCCAGAAGCCAACATCCCTCTTCATACCTTCCCAATAGAAGCTTCTCTTCATATCTTGATACACTTTGGTCTCTCCAAGATGAATCATAAACTTGGATCGATGACATTCTCCAAGAACTTTTTTCCTTAAGTCCTCGACATTCGGAACACATAATCATCCCTTCTTTCTCAATCATCCCCTCTGGTCAAGACTAAAATCTTTCAGATCATCGATCTCGGTTCCAACCTCAAGCCTTCTAATCCTCTCGGCTAATACTGGATCCTCTCTCTGCTTAGAAGAAATCCTTTTGATCAATACTGGTCGGACTTCTAAACAGGACAACATGATTGTGCTCTGACTAGAACTAGCAGTCGATCTTAACTGCACACTATAAGTAGTCAAAGCTTCTAAATCCTTCCATTCTGCCAACATAGCAAACACCACATTCTGATGTCTTTTGCTAAGAGCATCCGTTACTTTATTTCCTTTCCCAAGAATATACTCTAAACTAAAATCATAAGCAGTTAAAAACTCCATCCACCTCTGTTGTCTTTTATTCAACTACTTTAACAACTTATGATCTGTGTATAGCTCAATTCTCTCTCCTAAGAGATAATGCCTCTAAATCTTCAATTCGAAGATCACCGCAGCCAACTCCAAATCATGAGTAGGATATCTCACTTCATCTGGTCTAATCTATCGTGAATCGTAGGCAATCACTTTACCCTTTTGCATCAGCACAGCACCTAATCCAGTCCCACATGCATCGATATACACCATCAACCCTTAGTTTCCGTCTGAAACTATTAATACATGTGCATTAGTCAACAAATGCTTTAACTTAAGGAATGCTTCCTCATATTTGTCGAACCAGACATACTTCACATCCTTCTTGGTTAGCTTAGTCAAAGGCGCTGCTATCCGCGAGAAATCCTTAATGAATCTCCAGTAATACCCAGCAAGTCCAAGAAAACTTCTAATCTCTGTCACCATCTCTGGCCTCTTCCAGTTATTAACACCTTCGATCATATTTGAATCGACTGACAAGCCCTTCTCTGAAATCACGTGACCAAGAAACTTAACCTCTTCCTTCTAAAATGACACTTGGAAAACTTCGCATTCAGCTGATGTTGCCTCAGTGTCTCAAGTAATACTCTAAGATGATCCTCATTCTCTCTTTCATTCTTAGAGTATACCAAAATGTCATCTATAAACACCAACACGAACCTATCCAAATACTTTTGGAAGACTCCGTTCATCAAATCCATGAAGAAAGCAGGTGCATTTATTAACCCGAATGGAATTACTAACCACTAGTACGAACTATATCTAGTCTGAAATGCTGTCAAAGGAATGATGTCCTTTGTCACTCTTAACTGATGGAAACCTATCTTCAAATCCAACTGGGAAAACACTCTGGATCCACACAACTGATCAAATAGATCATCTATTTTCGGCAAAGGATACTTATTCTTTATCGTCCTCTCATTCAACTTACGATAGGCGATACATATCCTCAACGACCCATTTGGTTTCTTCATGAACATCGCGGCCGCTTCCTAAGGCGAGCTACTTATCTAATAAAATTCCTTCCTTCTAGATCCACTAGCCGCACCTTCAATTCCTTTATCTCAGTTGGTGTCATTTTACTAGGTGGTCTACTTATAGGTTCAACTCTCGGCACAAGATCTATATGAAACTCAACAATTCGTTTCGGTGATAGTCCCATAACTAGCTCAAAGACATCTGCAAAATCCCTTTCCACTTGAACCTGACTTAACTCTTCTCTCACTTTCATAGCACTTAACAAAGCACAACTACTTCGTTCAGAATTCTCCACTGAGAATATGATTCGGTTATGACTATCAGGGAGTATTAGTGATGTCTCCCCATCTTGGCAAAATATCGTAGCCTCATACTTACTCAACCAATCCATAACCAAAATGATTCCAAAATCTATGAAATCGAAAACATATAGACTTGCAAACTTATAACCTAACAAGTCAAGTTCTAACTGGTCACATCTGATCCCCAGAGTTGCATACCCTCATATTGGATTCGCAACCCTTAATGAAGTAACAAGGTATGTGGGTTCTAAGCATAACCTATCAATCAAATTCTGAAATATAAATGAATATGCACCAGTATCAAATAGTACCCTAATTGGTATAATCTAAATCAAAAGCTACCTTCCATCACAGTCTTCCCTTTATCAGCTGCAGTTGGCTTAGCAGACGATGGTCCAATAGTAAAAACCTTTCCCTTTTCCATCCAAACAAGCTCTAGACACTGATTCTTATAATGCACAACCTGGTCACAGTTAAAGCACTTCACATTCTTCTTATCTACAGCCTTCTTCCCATGGTCTGACCAGTACTCATGCGCATAATGATCCTTCTTGTCACACTTGAAGCAAACTAAATTAGCCTTTGCCTTCTTGGCAGCATCTCCCTTTCAGGCTCCCTTCTTTATAAAGAACTTATTCTTCTTTCCCTAAGAACCCTGGATTTCAACTGGCTTCTCTCTAGCACAACTAACAAGCATCTCCTCATGGCGAATTGCCATCTCCACTACTACATTATTAGGATCGCAAAGATGTGGCAGGGTCGCCATAGCAATCTCGGGCCTTAGTCCCCTAATGAACCTCTCATGCCTCTCTCATTCCTCTTGATGACAATGTCTATAGTATTATATCCATAATGGGACAACTCATCAAACTTAGTGGCATACTTAACAACCGACATCTCTCTCTCCTCTAGATTCAAAAACTTCCTCAGTAGCGCTGATTTAGCAACCTCAGATATAAACCTCCATTCAAATCTCCTTCGAAAATCAGCCCAAGTCAATTCCTCCTTTAGAACTCCGACAGTAAAACCGTTCCACCAATGAAGTGCCTACCCTTGCAACTGCTTAGAGGCCGACCTTCTCTTCTGATCATCATCTAATCCCAGTCAAAAAATATTCTCTCACAATGCAACAGCCAATTCTCAACTTCGATAGCATCCTTCATTCCCATGAATGGCTTCCCACCAAGACTGGTGTAGTCTCTACTTAGCTTAGTAAATTATTCCCAACTAGAGCCACATGATTAGCTCCTCCAGCATTTCCAGCAACACCAGCAACAACTCCTGCTTGCATCATATTGACGAAGAATTGATACATCGCCCCCATATCCGTTGGTGGATTTTCAGTACCCACATTGGCATAAGCATTTTGGTTAGCATTAGCATGTCGACCTTGGTTCATCCTGGTATTAGGTCAAACATTACCATTGATTGTGGCGCTTCCTCCACCGAGATTTCCTTTTCTGTTTCCTGCTTCCATATCTTTTCTCTCGTAAATCTAAATACAAGCCTTAGTATGATACAGAAAAATGGACTAAGTGAGAGAGGAATACGTACTTATACACATACACACACCACATACAAGTACGTTACTATAGCGTTAACCTAAATCCTGATCTTATATTCCGATTCATTGGATTATGTTTGAAAATATTTTAGTTTTAAATCTCTTTTAAGTTTCATAAACCTATGCCCTGATACCAACTTGCAACAACCCCCACTTGGAGGTCCAAAACTAACTGCTACGTATGTTGTAGTCATCCATAGTTATTAATTCTCAACGATCAAATACGGTAATGTTAGATACGTTGATATAACATAAACACATGGATATGAAAAAAATTAAAATCAACAAACAACATTCTCATTCCATTTTTAAAGCAATTTCAAATTTCTTACATAATTCCATAATCGTTTCCACATTCAAAGAAATATATTTATTAAAATATATGCCAAGAGCAATATATGAAGATGCCCCATTAGATGATCAGAGTATATAACTATGCAATTAAACATCTCCACCTTTACAACAAAACACAACATAATCAAAATAGAAAGGAACTTTAAATAGCTATCATGCCTTCTGTACGTCTTTGGAAGCTTACTCGTCTAAAGAGGTACCTGAAAACCTCAACTCTCAAACTACTAAAAATCAATTGAGTACCCGAGAGTTTAAGGGGAAAACATAAACTTCGGTCAAACATAAAGCCTGGTATGAATGATAACCTTCCATCTCAAACCATTTAGATATCTAGTGAGACCACGCCGCATAGCAGAACGGGTCTTCCCCTCACTGGTATCTTAAAGCTTTATAAAACCACATACTGTGCTTCTGCATCCACAATGGTTAAAATATAGAAATTCAAAATATTATGATGATATGCATACAAATAAAACATTCTGGATTACCCATCCCTTGTTTAATTTATTGCCTATCATATTTATAGTTTCTAGGGTCACTATTAACCTGTTAGTTTTCATGGGTTGTCTAATAACCTATTTATTGTTTGTGGACTCTCTGTCTAGTTTCGTGGTTTTCATGGGCTTGGTATTAACCTGTCTAAATTTAGAGGCTCCCTGTCCAACTTCATAGTTTTCATTGAATCACTAAGAACCTATTGGCCTCTGCCAATAACCTTATTGTTCCATGCGTTCTCCCGAATCCTATTGGTAACTCCAATAACTTGCCTCTTATCCTAGTTTTTATGGATTAACTAGGAACCTATTGACATCTGTCAATAACTTAATCTAGATATAGTTTTCATGGATTCACTACAAATCTATTGGCCCATGCCAATAACTTAAATTAATCATAGTTTTCATGGGATCACTATGAACCTATGGGAATCCACCAATAACTCTTCCTAAACATAGTTTTCATGGGTTTAATATAAACATGTCTATCTAAGAACTTCACTATTTAAGCATCCTACATTCTAGTCCAGCTGACCTCCTAGATGCAATTCTGCTTATTCAGGGGTTAACTTAGTTTATATTCACTACTGGGTCAACCTAGCTAGTTATTCTGCCCTTCCCCAAAATACAATTATTCGTCCATTACAACGAGAATATATATATATATGTGTGTGTGTGTGTGTGTGTGTGTGTGTGTGTATGAAGAAGTAAACATACTAACCTAAAGATTCTAACATCTGTGGTTAATATCCTTGAAATTACTTTCATATAAAGCATGGTTAATCCCTTTGACCCATTATTTATCAAGGAAAAGCTTCTTCAAAACTTAATACTTAAAAACATTTCAAAAATCCTTTATCTTAGCCATGGGTTTTTCTTTAAAATGAGAATGGGTTACTTTTTTGAAAACTACGGCATTCGAAACCTTCAAACCTTTACTTTCAAAACCATTGGAAACTTCGTTTCGAAAGCATTAAAATCTTCTATTCAAAACATTGGGCACCTGCCTTTTGAAACATTTTAAAATGTTTCTTTAAAAACCTTTCGAATGTATTAAAGTGAAACCATTCAATCATAGAAGCATAGCTTCAAAACCATATGAAAGCACCCCTTTCGAAACCGTTGAATGTACCCCTTTTGAAAACGTTGAAAGTGCCCTTTTCGAAACCATTATGTTTATCATTAAAATATCTTATGGGTCAAAGTGAATATAAATGAAAGTATCTCTTTCGAAACATTCTTTATCATTTGATGGCTTTTAAACTATCCTTTCAAAAGCACAAATCATTTAGGCAAAACACTTGAAGGTCAGTTTCAGAACCCCTTTTGAAGCCATTGCCTTCGAAACCATTAACTCTTTCGAAAGCTTTAGGAAGTGGCTCATATTTACAAAAAAAAGGCTACCTTTCGAAAGCATTGATATCTTCAATTCCTTCAAAAGGCATAAGGTCAGGAGAAGGCTTTCGGCTAGGTCGAAACTACCCCTTTTTAAATCACTAGTTTGGAAACTAAGCAACTCATTCGAAAACTATACTTTAAACAATAAGGAAGCAAAACCTTTCGAAAGCTATTCAAAAGACCCCTTCGAAAGCATATATTTCGACACATTCGAAACCATTTAGTAAAATAGGCAAGCACATTTCTTTTGAAAGATAAACAATGGTTTCGGCCCCAACGGAAGTTGTGTTTCGACACCATACTTCCGCATTTCTCCAATCCACTTCGTACCAACGTGTTGATACCTCGTATATTGGTTCGGCTAAGTTGGTTTCGACCTAGAGGGTTTCGGCTTGATTGAAGGTGGAAGTTAAGGGTCGAAAGGTACTTCTAAAAGAGGTGGAACCCACTTTTCTGGGGTAAAAGCTGATTGGTGCCAATAAAAGCAATAACTTTATAACTAACTTGCCTGCTTGTAATCATTTAATTGGTTGCCACAAACTTTTCAAATTATTTTCCAACTAAAATGCTGCATAATTTCAGATCTAAACCAAGATTAATTTAACAAATAAGCACTTCCATTAAACAAAACAATTAAATCATTTAGGTCCTCCTTTCAATATAATTTAATTCTTATAATAAATCACTTAGGAAAGATCCCTAAAAATCATTAAAATTCAATTTTAATATGTTATCTAACATATTTAAATTTCAGACCCAAATTCTCAATATAATTTCCTAAATTAATTTCTAAACCCAATTAACCATATTTTACTTTGAAAATTCATAATAAATTTTCCATAACTTGGAAATTTATGAAAGTTAAAATTGAACTCCAAAATAATGTTTTATATAACATATAAATTCCTCATGGCATACAAAAATCATTATAATCGGTTTGCCCATAAAACCGTATAAAATCATATTTAAACAATTCTTGTTTAAATCAAACATGTTATAATCCAAGCATATCATCATCCAAATCATCATAAAAATGGATTTAATCTTAAATCTGAAAAATATGACCATAATAACAAATTAGAGATGATATAGATTATTATTCACCTAGATTTGGATAAGGAATTTAAGATTTGCATGAGATTAATTTCCCCTAGCCTGTATCCTTAGCTTTAGATTTAATTTCTCCTCTTTTCTTTCTCCAGCAATGGCCGGCTCCTCTTTTATTTACGTTTTTATTTTATTTTGTAAATTGACATGAATGGGAAATGACACGTGAGTATATAAGGGTAATAAATATATAAGCGGAAAATTCCCTAATACCCTTGCATTGATTGATTAACATATAAAGCCCATTTAATTAATTTATTAATAAGCATGACCTATAAGTATTTATTCAAATCTCAATCCCTTTATCACTTAATATTTTCATCATTCCATTTAATTTATCTAATTAAATCTTCTGAATAATGTTTAAGGGTGTTACACAACGTTCATGAAAGGATAGTCACGCATGGGACTTACGCCTGATCCAGCCGCGTGCGCTACAGGTTGACTGTTTTCCACATCAAAACACTCATGCACAAGCCTCTGTGTCTATAAGAGAATGCCACGTCAATACCATGAATCAAAGACTAGCCGCGTGCGTTATAAGATTTAGGTATTCGTACCACTAACCCTACATTTATACTTTATCAAAGTTACAATATCCAAAGCTATGTACACCATATTTGTAACAACACGTACCTCTATGGGCTTAATTTTTGACAAATTGAAACCCAAGTCCATCAAAGCATAGATCATTGGATTTGGTACTATAAATAAGCATGAGCATTATCAAAGATTGATAGAAATGTAAATGCACAGCGGAAAAAATAATAGGATAAGAATACTAACTATGACTACTATAACATGAGAGAAAAAGAAGACTTCTCCAACTACAAAGCACATCCATCTCTAGTGAAATGTTCCCCTGAATTATATCTTGTGGGTTGTAATGAGGAGGGTGTCAGAACAAAGTTCTAGTGACTGAAAAACCATGATAAAATCCAAGATAGGCGAGACCCATTCTCCTATCGACTGACCTGATTCTACGATTCAACGGGAAAGAGAGTAAAGCTAAAGTGGACATGGCTGGCCTTCCAACTTATCGGTATATGCCCCAGACCTGGGGGCACGAGTGAGAAGCAAGATGAATGTGAACCGACTATTCACCGATCAACTCTATGTCTTTGGAGTTTAGGTGGGAATATAAACATAGCTAGGGCGAGACTCAACCGTCCATGTAGTGCATTTTTCAAATCGAGACTGGGAGCAGACGCATGATCATCCAAAGACTGGCTGCGATAGCTCAAAATTGGAACTTATATATAGTGCTTAGCTACTCAAGGCTATGACCCCAAGAATACCTAGGGATAGAATCACTAAATCGATACCTAAGCTCGTGGGCAACTGACTGTCACTCCAACCCGAAGCATAGGTAAAGGATCATGAATGCATTGAATAGAAAATGCATTACTCGAATATACAAGCAAATTCAAACTCATAGCAAGATCTAGCTATGCAGCTGCACGCAACTTGAGGCTGACCCCTACTCGACATTTCCTTCAACGTGCTTTTAAGCCTGATCTTTGTCCATTCACAGATAATCGATTAGAGCATTCAGAGCCCTTCACTATTAGACTTAATAACTCATGACAAGACTCTGGGATTCGACCAGAGTAACCATCAAAATTGACCGTCCCAACCATATTTCACATTGAATGTTATGAAAAATAGTTGCATCTAAACTCAAAGAATCCAGGATTGCACTCGCTATGCTGACAGTCAACATTATAGCCAGCCATGGCGACCCTCTTCGGGTGCTGAATATCGGATCACAGCACAGTGCAATGATGATATGTTCCCTTGGACCCATTCTGACACGCATGTATGATTTCACCAACTATCGCGAGCCATGCATTGGATATCGACCCGAAGCTACAAAAGCTAGCGCAATGTCTATTGATTTCATCATGAAAGCTCCACTCTTACTTTTTGGCTCACCCCATCAACGCCTATACCTACCAGCCGTTGTGACAGGGCATACGACGACCTAAGACGTCTGAAAGACTACTTAAATAGAATATCAAACTAAGCCAATTCGATATCACTTATTTCCCTCGAAGGGGTTGTCTAAGGACGGAAATCAAGAGACCTCATACCTGAATTCACTGCATTAGATGACTACTTAAGGAGTAGTATAGGACCAACTAATAGATGGAAAATGTATGTGGATGGAGCATCCAGTGATTAGTGTTATGGTGTAGGAGTCATGTTAATGACTCCTGAGGAACGAACGATCTGCTACGTCCTGAAACTCGATTTTCCTGTAACAAACAACGATGCTTAGTATGAAGCCTCGACCGCCAGCATCAAACCTGCTAGAGGATTTGGAGTGGAAACTTTACATATCTTTTGTGATTCTTGATTGGTAGTATGCAAAGTTAAGGAAGCTTGCTAGAGGGCATTGTCTTGCTCCTGATCTCGGCCAGGTCCAAGAGCTACTAGCCGACTTCACATATTACATCATTACACACATACTCAACGAACAAAGTCAAAAAATTCCAGTCACTGGCCAAGCTGGCCAGTTTTACGGATGCGCAACAGACATACGTTGTTTCGGTTGAAATACTCAATATTCCAAGCATTGACGGATGGAGATCGGCTAGATCTTGGAGACAGAGCCAGAAAAGGGGTCATGGTTTACTCCTATTAAAGACTATCCACAATGAGGAATACTTACTGAACGGAGGGATGGAAAACGACAGATCCTCCTCAAAGCTTCATGCAAATCATCCAAGAAGAAGTCATGTGTAGAAAGGATTTTATCCATTCCCATGCTTTGGTATATCACCCATAATGATATCAAATGAGTCTTGAGCAAAGTACATGAAGAAGAATGCGGCGAGTACATCAATGGGCAAACCCTGACAAAGAAAATACTCCACAATGGGTATTACTGGCCAACTATCAATCAAGATGCGGTTGATCATGCTAGACAATACGATGAGTGCAAGATGTTTGCAAAAAATCTGGGAGCCCCGCCAATGGAATTACTCAATGGCTAGTCCCTAGCCGTTTGCCACTTAGGGGCATTGATATCATCGTCTTCTTGCCGATTCTAAAGGTGGCGCGAAATATGTCGTCATAACAGCTGATTACTTCACTAAATGGGCAGATGAAGAACTTTTAACCACGATCAAGATGAATAAAATAATCAACTTCATTGGCTGTAACGTCATCTGTCCTTATGACCTTCCATGATCCACTATAACTGCAAATGGATGGGTTGAAGCAGTGAACAAAATCATAAAGTCTGTTCTAAAGAGAGGTTTGGAAACGACTAGAGGTAAATAGGTGGATGAACTCTCAACAGCATTATGGGCTTATAGAACTACCCACGAGTCCATGACTGGCCGTACTCCATTGCCCTTGTTTACTGCTCCGAGGTCATCATCCATGTAAGACTTGACGTCCCCTCTCATCAAGTGGCTGATTACAACCCTTATTTCACAAAAAATACAAATAAGGAATCGCAATTCAATTGCAATTAAACTAGATGGAATTGGTGACAACTTATGAGCATATAAAACGCATCCGAGAGCCAATGGAAAGAACATGTACCCAAACATGCATGTGTACATCCAAAAAAGTTCGACTTCTTGAAATCAATAGTAATTGAATTCTCACTTAGGGTTATTAAGAAAAGACTGGATCAAATATCTGAAGATTACTAGCTCTGTAGAACCGAACACGGATGGCCACTGATGAACTATAACCCTAGATTTATCGTATTGGGAATCGACCAAGCGTTATGATGATCAAAGAAGGATACGACATCTTAGGAGGATAAAATTGAAGGATAATGACTATTCAGGAAACACGATGAATTTCTTTCTAGAAATAAGGAATACTCGTTGATTGAAAACATGTCGTGTTGCTTCACACGACACGCTTTGGGGGGCAGATGTTACCCGACACCTTGGCCCAGCTACAAAATGACGATTGAAGATATTATCGTTAGCACTAGACAAGATTCTTACCAAGAAGAGCCTGAAGATATATGGGTTTGATGCAGTCGACATGTTTTGGCATTTAGGTACGGTTCGGCAAGTGCGGTTCTGCATACGTCACTCTATCCAGATGGCTTGGCAAGCCTCGTTCGGTCAGTTGAGTCATCGTCACCCGGCATGTACCGCTGGGCCAAACGAAGTGGAGTAACACATGGTTCGGTCAAAGGAAGGGATGCCTCGTTCGGTCTTGATTATTCGAGATGCCTCATTCAGTCGAGGTGGCTCGGCATTTCTCGTTCGGTCTCAGGGAGTCCTATTCAAAAGCTGCTCAGTCCGGGAGGACCAGTAAGTGTCGTTCGGCAAGAATGGACCGGCCAGCTCGAGATCGCGCTATATGGGCCGAGTCACCTCGACCTTGAGCCCGTGAAGGAAGTCCAGCCTATCTTTGTCTATAAATAGAGGGGCGGGGGCGCAATAAAAAGGGGCATTTTTTCGAGAACACTAGGGAGACTCTAATGATTTCAAGACTCATTCTTTTTCACTTAGCATTTGCATTCTAGTAGTTGGTGTACGGATTGTATCTGTAATTCAATATATTGAAAAAGCAATAAAGATTAGACTCAAAGTGGACGTAGACAGCTACACCGAACCACTATAAATTTGGCGTTCTTGTCTTTTATAGTTATTACTGCATTTTACTACGTAATTCCTTAGTTTTAATTTATCTTCTTCATTAATCTCTCTATAGAACTCTAATCAAGGGTGTTAGTGACCAATTCTGGTGCTAACAATTACCGTAATAGATAGTGTAAACTACAATGAAATCATACTTTATATCTCTCTTTCCATTTGCATCTATTCCTTGTTAGATCAAATGCTATATTTTTCTAAAGGGAAAGAAATCAAAGTAATTTACAAATATAAGACCGATCCAGATTCCAACAATTCCAAACATAGAAAAGTTTACATTCCAACAAGATTAATATAATAATCCAAATTTATAACATTATTATACAACCTATTTCAGATGTTAAATAAATTTCATTCAAATCAATATTCTAAATTCATACTTTTGGGACTGATTTCCAGATTAGGTTGTAAACAGTTCTAAATCAATTCATAAATAAGAATATGTGGGCGATATTTATTATTTTCAGATCATATTCAATTTGTTGCCTACAAATCATATACAATTATCCAGTTAGGCATAAAAATCAAATAAACACCAATGAAATAATTTTCATATTATAACGATCTATAAAATTTCCCACTCATCTTTTAAAAGAAATCTAAATCTCAAAAGTAAAATTTTAGATTCATCTCCTAATTCTTTCTAATCCAAGAGATATGTATAAAAGGGTATATACACATATTAGAATTACAGATTTGAGAAGTGATGTGCGATAGGGAGAGAAAATAGATAAAAATATATAAATTACCTCAAATACGCATATGATTGATTCTATTTTCTTCTCCTTTTTATTAGATTTCTACTCTTCTCCGATTTGTATGAATATAGATACACATATCCTATCTTTATAATTTAGGAAGAAAGTGGAGAAGAAGAAATAGCAGAGCTTCGCTACCGCCTTCATAAAAATATGAGAAGAGAAGGGAGGGTTGGGCCTGAATTTATAGGTGCTAGAATTAACCAGAACCGTTAGATCGAAATATATTAAACCTGGATCGTTGTGGCATAAGTTTATTGTGCCTGTGGTTACCCAACTTGGTCGATAGCCTTGTATGCACCGGTCGACCTACATGTCAACTGGTTGCAGTGAACGATCAGCCTGTGGGCCCTAGCAAATAATTATAAACGTCAATTTTTCTTATTTATTTATTTCCGTTTCGAATTTATTTTTCATTTGGACTCCGATCGCAAGACTCCAAACTGAAAGTTGCTCAGAATTTCCCCAGTAACGCAATGGTGCATGTTCCATGGTCAAATTCCATCGTTTGCATGAACTCCATTTTCGGTGCCCAATCAATCAACTTACTAGCTAACTAAATAACTAACGCCAAATTACGAGGTGTTACATTCTTCCCTACTTTAAAAGAATTTCATCTCTGAAATTTCACCAAGGACTATGTTAAGATTTTGGCTCCTTATTATTCTAAACTACACAACCAACGAGAAAACTACCAATTTGCAAACCAATCATGCATAAGTGTATTACTGTATCACTCCACAAAAAATATGTATGCATAATGATTCTAAATCGGATCCTTCTATATGAATGCATTTCTTTTGAAAACACTTTCGAAATTTATGATGCGAACAACCTACATATATACTAACAGTTCTATATGTATGCAGTTTTTTGAAAAATCTTTTCAATCATAAACTCTCATAATCCAACAAATAGAAGTATAAAATAACCAATTTTGCATCCACTTCCTACCATCCAACAATCTAATGCATCGAAAAATTGCATCCTGAAATTTACTCCTATGTCCAAAAAAGGAATTTAGGCGGCGAATTTAAATTCTTACCACTCTTAATCTTCCCATTCACGTAGTACAGTAGAAATTTGCTCATTGTCCTAGATATACTCCAAATGTTCCATGCAAAACGCATAAGGAGGCTTATTTTCAAGCTCTAAAATGGAATTAAGCCTAAAAATAAACTCCGGCATGTCGTCGACAAGGTATGGAAATAGAAATTCCAAGGCTAAAACAGCTTTTCCCTTTTTAACGCTTGCATTTATCGCATCGTCGACATTAATGCATAGCTAATTTGCAAATTCTAACTCTATTTACCTTCCCTCCGCTTAATGTATGGCCTTCAAAATCAATGAATTCACAAAACTATTTCCCACTTTTCAAATTTATAAGTCATTTGGAAAATAAAATCCTAAAATATCGAGATGCACAATTTTCCTTGAAATCAAATTTTTGAACAGAAACTCTAAAAATAATTTAAGAGTCAAAAATAACTAAAACACAAAACTTTTTTTCTTTTTTTTCAAAAGGGAACTTTTCAAATCAAGGAGAAATTTGTCAAAATATTTTTCTTCTTAAATTTTTTGATAAATCAGGCCATAATTTCAGCATAGTCGGAAGTCGGTTATGCACTAAATGCATAAACCAAATTCCAAAATTTTATAACTAACCTTTACCCAAAAATTTTACATTTTATTTTAGAAATGCCAACACATCTATTGTTCAAAAAATTTAGCTTTTAAGGAATATGAGCAATGACTCGTGATATCGAAACAACTTTATCATGTCCTTAGCTATAATTTTCCAACTATTCTAAACTTCCAGTCTTATATTGCATTCACTATTAGTTAAGTGCATTTATGAGATTCCTATGTTTATATTACTTCTCTAATATGCATATATTTGAGCAGTTCGAATATTCAGAAACAATAACATAAAAAATTAATAGAAACTTATAATATCATGTGTGCCTTTTACAACGAAAACTAACAGTTTTACAACTCAATAACCTAAAAGAAAAGAACAAATGCTGGAAATAAAAAGATATAACAATCCTAAGTATAACATCGCTTACGAATTCGAAGAAGGTTTCGCTCCGCGGTTGGAGCTTGAGCCATTGCTATGTCCATGGAATGGTCATAGCATGGCAGCTATGCATCCAATCTCACACCCCTCGCATTGCTTCTCCGCTCTAATCTCTCGGAGCTCTACCTGAACTGATGGATAGCAAAAAGCACAGGACTCAAGTATCCTTAGCGCCCTGCACTATTCCCTCCTGCCGGTGCTACTGATCTAGTGCTGGTATAGGTGGTGCGGCAGACAGTAAAGGAATATTCATCCATTTAATAGTGGTTTGGTCAATGGAGGGAGGGACCTTCCTTACTGTTGGCTTACCTCATAATCCCTAGACACTCGAGTGAGCAAGTGGTAAAATGGATAGTGAGTCCTTAGGGTACCAACTCCCGGGTTGACTATATGAAGCATCAAAACATGAGCCCAATTGACGTTTATACAACCAATTATAGTATAGGTGGCTCTCCGCACTAAGGTATAGATCTGGTCGGGGCTTCCCAACTTCGAAATGATGTTGTGTTGAATGATGCACACGACAAGACGGACAGTCGTAAATTGTCGGTCCTTCAATCATCGACATTTTCAAAGAAGATCTGCTGTAGAATCTCAAGATCAGTCATCTTTACGTCATTCAAATCTGCACCTACTATAGATATCTCCAAAATACCAGCGTGATCATTATCTATCATCTCGATTCGAGCTCAGTTCACCTTGAACTCAATATAATTGTTTCCATCATCAAGATTCTACGCCATCTGTGCATCGAAAAGACGGATGCAATGCTGGTAATATTCCCGCTCATAAGTCTCGAAGTGGAGTATTAGTGCAGGTCATGCCACAACAAAAATCTCTTTAAGCCCAAGAGTGGAGAAATATCTGAATTTCACTGGTCACCCTTGGAGAAAATCAAAATCCGCCATTTGAGATAGCGGCGTTCTTCTGCTCGCTCCGGTCAAGCCAAGCATCTTCTTACGGAGTGACGTCGAGATGATAAGAATAAGAGCCACCGGTGCATGGGGGTGCCATAGGCTAAGAGGCGTTTGGAAAAAGGAAGAAAAGGGTTTAGATCCGGAGTGGTAGTGGAACAAGATCTAACGTGTAAGAATTTTGGCATCTCTTGGTGGAGGAATGGAGGAGAGAGACTTTGGTTAGGTGGATGAAGGAGGAGGTGGAAATGGAGTTCGGCTAAAAATAGAAAGGAAGAGAATGAGGGGGTGTGGCGTTTGATGGTTTGGATGCGACTTTTAGTCGCGTTCCAGGTTCAAGTTTGGCCCAAAATCCATCTAGCTGTCGACCGCTATTAGGTCGACCGGTCGACCGCTACGGTCGACTGCTTGAGGTCGACTGCTAGCCTAGATTTGGGCATGACCAAAACATGGATCCAATAGGGCAAGTCAAATTAATTAATATTCTAATGACTATTCTACACACCATCTTCAGCTTAAACTATCCAGAAAAGTTCTTCCTTCCATACGACGGTATCCACCTTACCCTATAGCCCCTTCCTTGGCAAGATTGCGATAGCCTCAAGTAAACTGTTGCGACCAACAACATTTCCAAAAACCTAAAAATATTACAGCTACTATTTCCTACCTACTTCGCATGGAAATATTCTTCCAATAGCTGGTGCGTATAACAACACTTCAAACTACTACCCCAAAAAAACTGAATGTCATTCTTATTTTGTCTGTACCTTAAAGAGAGAAAATATAAAAACCTCGATTATATAAACTGAAGTATCATTGAGCTAAATACATGCTCCTTTATACTTATTTTCGAATAATAGAAATCATTTCATACCAAAACTTCCGTTAAAAGTCAAACTTCTACATACATACATATATATAAGTATTTCAGGGTTTTCAAAAATCTTCTTTTTAGAGTACCAGTTTTCCAAACTGGAAAACTATTTGCTTGCCAAAATTCAAAATCAAGCTTTTACTGATATATATACATATAAATATTTAAGGATTTCAAAAATTAACATTTGTAAACTAAAAATCTCTTAACACGACCAACTTAGAGTTATGCGTATTTCTTTGAAAATTAAAATTTCAAACTTTCTCAAAATAAAACCAAAAAAAAACCTTGGGAAAAGAAATCCTTTGAAAACCGCCTTTCCAAAATCTAAGGCATTTTCAAAATGTACTTTATAAAAATTCTCTCATATGTTTTAAGCTAAGTATTTAACATTACTTATTAAAATAAAAATCCGGTTTGCCATCCAAGAGGTGATTAATGAATGCACCCCAGCAAAAACTTGTTTTCGGACAATTGCGACATGCATACTCTAATTTCTCATCCATTTGGAATAAATGTATCTTTGACTAGAACTCAAAATCCAAAATCACAGGGTGCTAGAATCTCAACCATCAATTTGAACATCTCCAGTCTCCGGGATTCTGCCATATGTTGAACTCATGCTCTTCATCAACATTGCTTTATGCATCGCTAGCATTCCATGGGGTACTTTGGAGTCGGTGTGAAAATCTTAGCTCTGGGATATTTCCAACCCATTGTTGCTTTACCCATTTCTTCAGAGTGGAACTACAAATACTTCTATTGTCGAAACTCTTAGGTTTCTAGAGTAAAAATACAATATTACTAGATAGGTAAGTATGAATACGTTCTCCTAATTTATCCTAATTCCTTTAATCTACTAACCTGGGCTCTGATACCAAATGTAACAACTCGTACCTATATGAGCCTAAATTTCGACAAAAATCAAAACACAAGTCCATTAAAGCACAGATCGTTGGATTTGGTACCTGCAAATAAGCATGAGCATTATCAAAGATTGATAGAAATCTAAACTCATAGCGGAAACAATAAGAAGATAAGAATACTAACTATCACCACTACCTTGGAATTAATGGTATTCCTTGGATAGCAGATTGTCACATCAATATTAGACATGAGAGAAAAAAGAAGACTTCTCCAACAACAAAGCACATCCAGCTCCAGTGACCTGTTCCCCTAAATTCTATCATGTGGGTTGTAATAAGGAGGGCGGTTAGAACTACATTCTAGTGATTGAAAAAAAAAATACAAACTATCCCTTGCATATATTTATACCAATTGGTTTTCATTTAATAGTTATGTCCATCAAGGTTAGCAATTCTAATCCAACCTTGCATTGCACACATGATCACTTACCTATCTCTTCCCAAGATACAAAATACTAATGAAGCCTTGTCAACCACCTAATACTTCCGAACCCATTTGCCAGTTAATACTTATAAATATGAAGCGGGCTTCTATAACACTTTTAATAAGAGAAATAGATAGACTCTTCCATTTAAGACCTTAATTATGGTAGATCTCGCCATTTAAGACCTATTCTCAAGGTGGTTTCCTAACAATATTGTCAGTGCTTGGTGGGTCTTAGCTACAAAGACCTCTAACCACTATTTAGGGCTTCCGACATTTAATGTCCAACTATTACCGCATTTGTCGACGATAAAATCATGGTCATGACATAATCGATACCCAAGCCATTTAATACCTTTTATTGGAAAATAGCCAGACTCGAGTCATTTAAGACCTTAATTAAGGTTAGCCCCATTATTTAAGACCTATTCCCAAGTTGTGCCTCAATGGTACTATCGCTACTATGGCCTTAAAAATGTGAGAGACTATTTCCAAGCCACTTTGTACCTAGTTAATAAGGACTAGGCGGACACTTGACCATTCAACACCTATTTATAGGTAGGCCTTTTTCATTTAATACATAACCCGAAGGCAGACTTCTTACTGGTACTATCAAATTGACATTGTTTTCAAATTTCATTGGGCTACTTAATACTTCTTTTATAGGAAAGAGGCAAACCCTTCAGTCGCTTAAGAACCCAAACCTGAAGCGAACCCTTCCCGAGATATCCACCATCACTCTTTAATTATTAATATGGAATCTCATTATGTTACTTTTTTGGTAGGAAATGGGCCCTACAACAACTTAAGACCTCAACACTAAAGTAAACCCTTTCAAAATATCCTTGTTTATTTGGAATCTCACTGGGTTACTTAATACTTCCATTTAGGTGAGATGCGGACCCTACAACCACTTAGGATCTCAAACCAAAAGCGAACTTCTATGGAGATATCCCTCACCGCTCCTAATTCCAATTTTGGACCATTTAATACTTTCCAATTAAGAAAGCAGACTAAATCTCTCACGTCGTCATGGATCTTAGGATTAGCGATATCTCACAGCAGCAGTAAGTGCAACCGACTGCTAGTAGCCCCAGAGTGAAGGGAAGTCTTCTATCGAGTGACTCTATTGACCTCGCATCACTAACCTATTAGGTCCAAGTAACCATCCTATGTCTTTACTTATATTATCTTAGGTAGACATTGGTCTTAGCTTATTAATTCTCTTTTTATTTAAGGTAATAAGATTTACCTCAAATATTTATCTATCCATTAATCCCGGTTTAATGCTCATTAATGTAAATTTGTCCATAAAATTCCAACAAACATTGCCTAAGACATTACTATACGATTACTAATCTTAAATCGGTAATCTTTTATATCTATTCCATTTTTAACAGCCCCATTAATCCATTTACCCTATCAAACTATTGCAACTCCCATATTTATTACCGTTTATTTCCCATTTATTGAAGTTACAACCTTTTTAAATTCCTTTTCCATCAATAAATTATCCTAAACACAAGTATTATATGTAAGGATCGTTATTAGCTTTTTATTTGATTATTATAAGCATAGTAAATTACATAAAATTATCCACTTTTATCGAATATATTCTACTTATATATCTTCACTAGAATATTCTTTTCCATGTTAAATTGTTGGAATCATATCAAAAAAGATTATCCATTATAATTTCCATAAATTAGTCAAAACCAAAATATTTAACTTTAAAATATAAAAGATTACATCGTTTGAGATTACAAAGAATAATCATTTCTTTTTATTACCAAAATAGATAGTGTAAACTACAATAAACTCATACTTTACACTTCTCTTTATCTTTCTAATTGCATCTATTCCTTGTTAGATCAAACGCTATATTTTTCTAAATTGGAAAGAAATCAAACTTATTTACAAATATTAAGTGGACCTAAATTCCAATAATTTCAAACATAGAAAGGTTTACATTCCAACAAGATTAAGGTAATAATCCAAATTTATAACATTATTATACAACCTATTTTAGATCTGGAATAAATTTCATTCAAATCAATATTCTAAATTCATACTTTTGAGACTGATTTCCAGATTAGGTTGCAAACAGTTCTAAATCAATTCATAAACAAGAATATATATGCGATATTTATTATATTTAGATCATATTTAATTTGTGCCTACAACTCATATACAATTATCCAATTAGGCATAAAAACAAATAAACACCAATGGGATAATTTTTATATTATAACAATTTATAAAATTTCCTACTCACCTTTTAAAAGTAATCCAAATCTCAAGATCTGAAGTAGAACCTTTGATTCTTCTTCAAATCCTTTTTAATCCAACAGATATGTATAAAATGGTATATACATACATTAGAATTACATATCTGAGATAAGATTTGGGATAGGAAGAGAAAATAGATACAAATATATATATATATATATATATATATATGAATATATAAATTACCTCAAATACGCATATGGTTGATTCTCTTCTCTTTTTTATTAAATTTCTACTCTTATCTGGTTTGTATAAATATAGATACAAATATCTTATCTTTATAATTTAGAAAGAAAATGGAGAAGAAGAAATGACAAATCTTCGCTACTACCTCTATTAAAATATGATAAGAGAAGGGAGGGTTGGGCCTTAATTTTGTAAGCGCTAGAACCAACCAGAACCGTTAGAATAAAATATATTAAATCTATGTCATTGTTGCCTAGGCTTATTATGTCCATGGTTACCCAACCAGTCGACTGCCTTGTAAGCACCATTCGACCGCTACATGTTGATTTGTCATAGTGAACAGTCGGCTTGTAGGCCTGGGCGAATAATTATAAACTTTAGGTTTTCTTATTTATTTATTTCCATTTCGAATTCGTTTTTCGTTCGTAACTTCTTCGTTTGGACTCCGATCATAAAACTCCAAACATGAAATGCAATGATGCAAGTTTCGTGGTCAGATTTCGTCGTTTACACTAATTCTATTTTTGAAGCCTAATTAATTAACTTACTAGCTAATTAAACAACTAATGCCAAATTATGGGGTATTACAATATTCATATCAAATCACTATCGTCCATGTCTTACATACTCGCCCAGTTGCCCAAATTGATATATACAGCTTCGTGCTTCACTGTTATCAAGTTACATCTCCAATCGATTCCATTGTATTTGAGAATCACTTCAAAAACCAAATGTCTTACAACAATACGTATTCCATACTCAAGCAGCAGGCAACCAAACCATAGAAGTGTCAAGGAAACCCTCAGGGATCACCATGCAAAAGTTCAAAGCTACTTTGATTCGGGCTTTCAAAAAGCCCAGAATGCCTAGTCTGGCTTCTCCACCTTTGAACTAGTGTGCACCACCAGTGCACCGGTGCACATGATCGGGAATTTTCTTTATATTTTGATTTCTTGGTTCTATATATAAGTTGTACTTTAATTTCTTAGATTTTGATGATTCTACATCGTATATACATGTTATCTAGTGTTTCCCTAGGGTCGTTTATACATTCCAAAACATCAAATTGGTAGTTTTGATAATTCGAATTAGAGTAAAACTAGGTTTTTGTAGTATTCTAAAACTAATATACAATTTTCATTTTTCTTAGTTTTAGAGTTCAATTCAAATTTATATACATATAATTAAATTCCTAATTTTATCCTTAAAATCATTATATAGCTTTGTCAAAACACTATACTAGTATCAAATAAACCACACTCACTCAAATCTAGTCAAGGAAATCATTTCTCCTCTACTGTCAACCTTTGAATTAGCCCTTGATCTTTACTCTGAATGATAGAGAACTCTGCCAGACTCAATTGCAGCTTGTCTCATCAAATTTCATTGAGATTTGTGATTTGAGGTTTGGTTGACCGAATAAGAAGAAGATGGAATTGGTAAGTTTTGAAAATGAGAAGTTAGAAAAATGAAAAGCTGAATCTACGTACTCACTTAACAGACTTTTTAGGAGGGAAAAATTTGAAACGGCGGTTATTTCAAGTTTAGATTACAGGCTTGGCCCAACTGAGCCCAAACCTAAACCTGCTATATTAAAACCTTGATATCTCATTCATATGGTATTTGATTCGGACAAACAAATACTTTATCTTGACTAAAAAATGAGGGCTACGTAATGATACGACTCCCGTCAACTAATTCAACCATTTCTAAAAATGACTATTTTGCAGTTGTATTAATTTTTTTTAAATTACCCTCCAATTAGATTCAAATTTTATTTATTATTAATTATAATCATTATTTAAGTTATATATGAAATTTTGGGGTGTTATATTCTCCCTTCTTAAAAAAGTTTCATCCTTGAAATTCTAAAGGAACGAAAGATGTAATATACGCTCGCTCTTCATTCACACACCCATATCAACTGTGTTGCTCGTGCATGTTCAATCATTCAAACACGGTAATTATCTTATCCTAACAAATTATAGATATGCATTGACATTTAAATAAGATATAAGATGAACGTAAGAGCCCGCATTTTTAGATAATTAAATAATGATGAACCGTGAAAATAAGCATTTTTGGAATTATCAGAATATGGCCTCGAAACTTATACCATTGTATTCGTGGAAATTTTTTGATCAATTTCCATATATAACTTGTCAAAATTCGAGTTAATGTGAATAAGTTACGAGAGAAACGAAAAAAAACAAAGGGGTAGGTCGACCTATAAGTCAACCTAAAGGTCAACCTATAGGTCAACCTAAAGGTCAACCTACAAAAATGTACGGTCGACCTGCAAAAGAACATACGTCGACCCCCGTCATTCCTAGGTCAACCTGTAAGTTATCCTGAATAGCACTTAGGTCGACCCGCACTTTTGCTGAGCAGAAATTTATTCTGGTGACGTCTTCGGTTGATTTTATTCGATCAGAGCCGTACGTTGATAGATTTGATGGCTCCAAATGACCCTATGACGTAGTGGATTCAGATTCAATCTGCAAAATCCAATGGTCTGAGATCTTGAAACACTGCTATAAATAGGACCGTAAGCCTAGCTATTTTCTCACAATCAAATTTTCTACCAATTGGGTTCATTGCCTGAGGCTGGACCCTAAATAGAAAATATTTCTTGGGAGAATATCTTTTCAATAAAAATATTAGATGCCTTAGAAGCGGATCCAGTAAGGCCGTGAAGCAAAGCTAAGGACGACAGGTGAGTGGATTTAAATTATATCTCTTTTATGTTTATGATATATAATATCGTTAGATTCCCGTTAAATATTTAATTCAGCATTTATTTCAGTAATTAGTTCTACTTTTCAGTTATGTTGAATCTGTAAATTTTATAAGAGAGGTATACTTATATTTAAATGTTATTTATACAGTAAAAGAAAAGAATCCTATTAAATATAAGTACGATGGAGTCCTTTTCAAGGAGGATATGGAAGGTACTATGGGTAGTACCTACGACCGATGCGGTCTTTGGGCATGTAGCTACATATATATACACTGGTTATTGGTCTTAATCTACTAAGGAGTAGATGGGTACGATTCACGCACAGAGGCGAGAGTATTATAAACTTAATAAACCTTATATATAGACAATGGAAATAGAAATGTATGTGTAGAATTATGCTTAGAATTATATAATTTGTACATTCACCAAAACTTTAGTTCTGACCCCCTCCTCATAACATCCCACAGGTTAGACAGATGGCAGAGATTTTTCCACCTTTGAGACACTTGCTTAGAAAGTGTTATTATCTTGGTGAGTATTTACTTACTATTATATTTTAGTCAGTTCTGCTACGAGATATACATTTGAGCTCTGATATATTTATCTTTGCCTATTTGCAGGATACCAAATACCCAACTAGGGCTTCAATGGGCTGGATTTTAGCATTTATGCAAAAAATCTAGATCCACTGGAATTCAGGTTGTTACATTTGGTATCAGATCTTAGGTTAGTAGATCCTAAGTAAATTTGGAAATATAAGTGAACATATTTTTATTTTTGAATAAAATATAAATATATTATGTACTAAAATCCAAATAGTCCACAATTATAGATTTTAGCATATGGAAAGTTTTTAGAAGTATATTTGTGCATAGTTTGCTAGTTGGGTTTAGGATGACCCAAGGATGTTGAGCCCTAAGTTATTGCCGATTTATAGTGTACAATAATCTATGTTTTGAGAGAATATTGATATCCATATGTTATAGGAAGTGGGAAAGTTCCCTAGGGATGGTTGGGAGAGTATTTTTATTTTGGAAGGAATAAGAGATTTTAGTAAGGAAATGAGATTTCCATGGTTTAGGAAGATTATTCCTAAGGTAGTAAGAAGAAAATCCACTTTATGTCTAGTCCAATAAAATGAAACTTTTGGAATTGAAAAGTTGAAAAATAAATTATTAATATGTTTGAGGAAGTAAATATTTGGTTTTTGAAAAAAAAAGTGGTATGAAATTTAAATTGCTTTTTATATGATGTAAATTTTATTAAAAGTGAAATTCTTTTTGAAGAATTATAGAGCATGTATAGCTTGCTAGTTTCTTTGTAGGTAAAAAAAGATTTTAAATATAAAAACTTAGAGTGTGTTAAGTATCAAAAACGTAGGTTACAACATTTATGTTGTAATAGATGTTTTCATAAAAAATAAAGAAAGCATAGACTATGACACTATAGTTATAGTAGGTCACTCCCAAAGGAAATGTTTTTACATAGCATATGAGATTTATTAATATTTATTTTAATCGAATCCATATACTAGTATCTTTAGGTTGTAGTAACGGTGTTTTACACAACATCTGTTTTGACCCAAATAAAAATGTGTTTTGAAGATAATTTCTAAGTATAGAAATAAAGTGGTTTGTAAATACACTTATTATTTAAATAAGCACGTGGAAATGTTTTCTAGTTATGAAAATATTAAAATAGTTTCGAAAGTGAGTTCTTATAAAAAAAGAGAAGATATAAGTTAAATATTAGGAAATTAATAAATTTTGTAGGAAATGTCTATTGTAAGTGAATACAGATTAAACATACTTTAATATATTGGAATGAAATGAATAATGATATAATTTTCCCCAAATAAAGATGTTTTGTGCAAGTTATAAGTAATACGTGAAATAGATGTACAAGGAATGGAAAGCACCATATTTTATATAGCCTATTTCGATAAAATATATAATAAGTTCCTTCTAATTTCACATAAACATGATATCCTCTTTTAAAGGATTTAAAGAATGTTTTAGCATTAATGGTTTCTCATAAAAGAAAGTAGTTCCAATACATTAAGGCATAAAACCATTAGGTATAATAAGAAGTGTAATAATTAGAGACAATGTTAGTTAGGAGGGATATCATAGAGAGCCTTAGTAGGAAACTAAGCAATGGAAATTTCATATTTTTCCATTGATTATGCGCATTGGTTGCTTGCCTTTGTAGAAAGTTCCCATTTGTAGTATGTTAGAAAGTTCTCCAGGATTAATAATTGGAAGAGTAGGAAAATTAAGGGATTTTTGATAAAATAATTGTTCTTATTTACTCCAGTTTTCGTAAATTTGAAAAGTATGAAAAGAAGATGTTTTGAAAACATATTTTTAGCAGTCAAGAAAAAAATGTTTTAAGGACAAGCAAGGCATGTTTTAAAGAAAAATGGTTTGGTGAAAAAGCAAATAAGTTTTTGGAAGAGAAAAACTCAGTAAATAGTTAAATTTAAAAATCCAATTTTTTTATGGGAAAACTGTAAAGGTCTTTAAAAGAAAATGAGGAATAAGTTTTGAACTTAGAATTTGTAAGTTTCCCCTCTAGGTTTAGGAAATAATTTAAATTCAAAGAGCTGTAAGATAAAATGTTAAGTAACCAAGTACCTTTGAATTTAATAGAAACTTCAAAGTAATAGTTTTAAAGGCTAGAATTTCAGGATTTGATGTTTCAAAATTTAGAAGCTTTAATTTTTGAAATAAAATGATAAATACTAAACCAAACTGTTAAATTTGGAGTAGATAGGAATCATTTTCCTAGGAATGACGGCAAAAGTGTAAGGCTATGATGGAAATAGCAATGATTATTTTTAGTAGTAATAATAAAATTTCCCCGAAAGTATATAGGACACTAGTGAGAACCTAACAATGTTGCTTCATGTGTGTAGACTATAGAAAAATAGTGAAGTTATATTAGTAAGATAGTAAGACACACGTAGTTGGTATAGGTAGACTTTAGTTGGGGAAAAATGAAAAGTAAAGGTAAAGAGAAATTTTCCCAAGCTTAGTTTCCTTTTCAGACAGAGACTGCATAGATTGAAATCCTTATCCGTTGCAGCAAATGAGACTTGGTAATTCCTTTTTGAGTATGGAATGGAAGAGATGAATATATCTTATTCATCGTGAATAATACAACATAAATTAGTAACGAGAATAGGCGGCAAGAGGAGCATATGAGTTAGTTGGATTCCTAGAGGAACCTTTCTATGTCAGAGTGGACATGGTCCTGGGCCTCTTAACCTTAGAGGATAGCTATGTTTAGTTACTATATTAAAAGATAAATAAAAGCGGATAAAAGCAACTAAAAGAAAAACAGTAAAATCTGAAGAAAGTAAGAGAAACATCAATAAAAATAAATGAGAATTTGAAAAGGAAGTTTTTCTTATGTAAACCGTGCTTCGGAAAGAAAATAGAGATTTTTATAGAATAGCAGCATAAGTTCCAAGTACGGAGAAAGATGTGAGAAAAAGTAAAACGGAGAAATGTGAGGTTTTTCCATTTTCTACCTTCTTTCTGACATAAGGAATCGAGTTCGAAAAATTAGATTTTTCTGAAATTCGAATATTAAAAGTTGTGTGGTAGGATTTGGATGTTAAATTCGTTGAACTACGCCCCTATTCAGCAGGAGCGTGGGAAAAATTGGATGAAAAATGTTTTGAGTTTTCAAAAGTTTGCATTCATATAAAAATGACAAGTATATTTAGGATGTGTGCATCATATTTTAAAAAGGAGTTTTTAAATAAGAAAAACATTCATATAGGAGGTACCGCGTAGAAATTCATGTACATGCATATATTTTAAGTTGAATAATACTTTGCACAAGGATACAGATGGTCGTAGAATTGGATGTACACAAAATGGATGTGATTGATGCGAGAAATTACATAGTTTTACACTTATCGAATTTCAGGGACAAATTTTCCTAAAGGGTGGGAGAATGTAGCACCCTACATTTTTGGATAATTAAATAACGATGAACAGTGAAAAAAAGAATTTTTGGAATATGGCTTTAAAACTTATACCATTATGTTCGTGGCGATTTTCTCATCAGTTTCCACATATAACTTGTCGAAATCCAAGTTAATATGAAGAATTTACGAGAGAAAATCAAAAAAACAAAAAGAACAAAGGGGTAGGTCGACCAATAGGTCAACCTAAAAAAATATAAGGTGGACCCGCAAAAGAACATAGGTCGACCCTCATCCTTCCCAGGTCGACCTGTAAGTTGACCCACATAGCACTTAGTTCGACACACACTTTTGCGAAGCCGAAATTTGTTCCGGTGACGTCTTCGGTTGATATTATTCAATCCGATCCGTATGTTGATAGATCTGATGGCTCCAAACGACACTGTGACGTGGCGGCTTCAGATTCAATCTGCTAAAACCAATGGTTTGAGATCCCCAAACACCACTATAAATAGGACCCTAGGCCTAGCTATTTTCTCATAAATAGATTTTCTCCCAGTTGGGTTCTTTGCCTGAGGCTGTACCCTAAATAGAAAATATTTCTAGGGAGAATATCTTTTCAATAAAAATATTAAACGCCTTGGATGAGGATCCAGGAAGGCCACGGAGTAAAGCTAAGGTAGACAGGTGAGTGGATTTAAATTATATCTCTTTTACGTTTATGAAATATAATATCGTTAGATTCCCGTTAAATATTTAATTCAGCATTCATTTCAGTAATTAGTTCTACTAGTTAGTTTTGTTGAAATTGTAAATTTTATAAGAGAAGTGTACTTATATTTAAATGTTATTTATATAGAAAAAGAAAGGAATCCTGTCAAATATAAGTAATATTAGGCTTAAAAGTTGTAGAGAAAGGCATAAGCCTAAAAGTGAGAAATTTGCAGTAAATTATGTTTAAACAGGAGAAATGAATTAAAAAGGAAAAAAATCTAATAACTTGATTTGGAAGTTAGTGACAGACAAGTTAATTGTTTAGAAAAGGGAGTACATTTCCATAGTTTAATATTGTAAGAATAACGATAAACGTAATTGCAAGAATAAAAGCAAGAAAAGTAGAATTAGTGCAAAATAGGGACATAACTATAGTTTGCATTACCCAACACTTAAAGAGATAATAAAAAAATATCTTGGAGTTATGATTTATTGTTTATAGCATTATTTAGTATTAAAATATGAAAATGGATTTTTGGCACAGTTTTTGTAACCAACCAAATAGAATAGAACCACTTTCTAAAATAAAAGAGTATTACGTGATGCATTAAAGAAATTAAAGAAGAGGAAATAATCGAGTTAAAGACTACAAAAAATAAACAGAATATGTGACTAGATCTGCATTTACTGCGCAAATAGTAGAATAAAAACTAAAGCAATTATTATGATAAGAAATTTGTGACAGTTGGACGTAGTCCTAAGCTAAGACTGTCATATAATATAAGAGAACAAAAGAGAATTTAGTATCAAAATAAAAGAAGATAGACTAGAACAGAAAAGAGACACACGCAATTATATTTATGATATGTAGGTTATAAAAGAAAGAAAAGAATATAGAAGTGACAATTACAAGTATAATTGTAACAAGTAGGTTATAATTAGAAAGAAAGAAATAGAAGAGGCTTATTTTATTAAACATAGATCTTGGATTAAGTTAATAAGCAAGAATAATAGCAGTGGCCTGTACTGACAGCATTCCCTTTCAGGTCTAAGACCGACCGTCTCACACATAGGTGGGGCTGGGCATGCTGATTAGGGTAAATAAGTAGCCAACAGAATAAGAAAAGTAAACTAAATGCATAGTAAAAGATTAGACGTAGGGTCTAATAAAATGGTAAGGTGCGCTTGGAGTAGCCCAAAGAGAATCCAGATAAAGAGCCTAACGAAGCAGTTCATCGTAGATTTTTAGTACAGAAAGAGCATGTCCAACTTAGTAAGCTTAGGATAGAAGGAAGTATGAGACTTCAATGGGACGTAGGGATACTCGAGGATAGCCCTCTAGGGTATGCCTAATGAAGCTGCACCCCCGGAGGCAGGTCTGTAGGTGTTCCATCAAGAGAGTGTGCCTTGAATGCTTTTGCATTGGAGGCCTAACGAAGCGGATTTTTGTAGGAAGTCAAAAGGTTGATGATGGAGTAGTATATTTGTATGACACCGTACTATGGATTGCGAGTAGGTTATAGTGGGCAGAACCCAAAAGGATAGTCGCATGCGGAGATCAAGCCATCATCTATCAGAGCGAGTTTGAGAAAGACTAGAGTTAAACCAATAGGCTAATGATTCTTTCACTATCGAAACATTGGATAAGGGGCACAACTAATTGAATTTTTAGATTGTTTGCAGTAGGGCACAACCATTTAGCTCATGAAGGGTCTTTCGATTAGTTGACGGGTGGCTACGTGGGGCCATAGCCACGATGAGAAAAGAGACAAACCAAGTAGAATATCTGTATTGCAGGCCTAACGAAGCGGACCTTTAGAGATATAGAAAATCTGCGACTGAGTTCTGTACAAGGTAGACTTTGTTGGAGGAATTCATGGAGTAGACAGACTGATTACATGTAATCCTCAAGGTACGCACTGTGTGGTACATTGTGGATGTCTGAGCACTAGTATAAGATAGTGCAGATGCAGTTTCATGTTTTCCTAGTAGACGATGGAACATCTGTATTGTAGGTCTCACGAAGCTATCCTTTACAAATGTAGTTTCAGTACGCTCTAGCAGCGAGAAGATGAAGTCCTTTTCGAGGTGGATACAGAGGGTACTATGGGTAGTATCTAGGATTGATGCGGTCTTTGAGCATGTAGCTACATATATATTGGTTATTAGGTCTTAATCTACTAGGGAGTAGATAGGTACAATTCACGCATAGAGGCGAGATTATTATAAACCCAATAAACCTAATATAACAAAAATGGAAATAGAACGGCATGTGTAGAATTATGATCAGAAGTGTATAATTTGTCCATTCACCAGAATTTTAGTTCTGACTCCCTCCTCATAACATCCCACAGGTTAGACAGATGGCAGAGATTTTTCCATCTTTGAGACACTTGCTTAGAAAGTGTTATTACCTTGGTGAGTATTTACTTATTATTATATTTTAGTCAGTTCCACTATGAGATATTTATTTGAGCTCTGATATATTTATCTTTGCCTATTTGCAGGATACCAAATACCCAACTCCGGCTTTAGTGGGCTTGGATTTTTGCATTTTTGCGAAAAATCCGGACCCACTGGAATTTGGGTTGCTATAATGAATGTGAACATGATAACTGATATAAATCTAGCATAATGCAATAAATGCGATAAATGCATCTTATATGAATGTAAAGATATGGCATAGTAGGCATGATGCATAGCAACCATAGTATAAAACTAGCATTTCCATGCGAATGCAACTTTAATGACATCCAATCTATGATTCAATTCTAACATCCAATCAGAGCATCCAAATCTAACTCTTAATAAATCATATCAACCAAAAGAACATACCGAAAAATAATTCGGGATGAGAAGCTATATCTTCCCTCAGGCTCCCCATGTACTCTCTGTCGAATTATTTCCTCATTGAACATTCACTGGCTTGATTACTTTATTCCTCAACCTTCGAATCTCATGCTCTACTATCCATGCAGATCCTTTAAATGAATTTACTCAGCTTCCAACTCAACATCATCCAACTAACTAGGCTCCACTGCTATAGCTACATCATGTACACATTTTCTCAAATGTGATACATGGAATACAGTATGAACTCCAACCATTTAGGTAAATCTAATCCATAAACTAATCCCTCGATATGCTTCGACACTTTAAACAGTCTCACAAATCTGGGCCCTAACTTGCCCGAGCTTCCAAATCTGATCACATGCTTAAGAAGCGATACTTCCATAAACATATGATCACCAACTTCGAATTCCAACCTTTTTGCTTTTTATTAGCATATGATTTCTGCCTATCATGTGCTATCTTCATCCTTTTCCTTATCAACTCTACCTTCATCGAAGTATCTTTTATCATTTGTGGTCTAAGTATTACCTTATATGTCAATTCTCACTAATATGAAGATGATTTATATGACCTTTCATATAATGTTTCGAATGGTGCTATCCTAACACTGGCTTGATAATTGTTATATACGTGAATTCTACTAATGGCAAATGGTCTTCCCAAGCACCTCCAAAATCTCTTAATGCACTCCCTCAATAAATCTTCTAATACTCTATTCACCCTTTCAATCTGTCCGTCCATCTACAGATGATAATCCATACTCAAACTCAATTCCGTACCCAAGCTATCCTATAGACTTCTCCAAAACTCACTCATGAAAAGTGGGTCCCAGTCAATCACAACATTCATAGGTATACCATGCAATCTCGCCACCTCCTTAATGTGCAATGTAGCTAAAGATGTTGCCATCCTTATGCTCTTTACGAGGATGAAATGCACGCTCTTCGTCATTCGATCCATCACAACCAAATACTCTCATTGCCTCTTCTACTCTTGGGAAATCCATCTATAAAATCCATCGAAACACTTTCCTATTTCCATTGCGGTACTTCTAAGGGCATCAACAATCCACTGAATTTTCTTTGCTCCAACTTAACTCTCTAACAAGTGAGACATCTTGCAACATACCTCGCAACATCTCTCTTCATTCCTGGCTAATAATAAACTCTTTTCATATCCCTGTATATTTTGTCACCCTCAATATGAATAGTTATCCTAGAATGATGACACTCCTCTAGCACCTCATCTGTCGGTTCGTTCAGATTTGACACACACAACCTTCCATCTCACCTCAAGTATCCTTTCTCGCCTTTTGCATATCGCTCTAAATGACTTGACCTTTCACATTTCGCAAGTTGATTTATAATCTTGACCAACTCTATACCTTTACTTTGATTCATACCACTTTGTGGTACTTCTTTATTTTACTTTATTATCCATTCAATCTATTACATTTTTTATTCAATTCAGGTTCATCTCAATAGCTTATATCCATTATTGAAATCCTTTACCTACACCAATCAAAAATACTTATCCTTTAATCCTTATCGCCAATCCAATCTCTTTTATAAAAAGGAATTACAATTCTACACCATTTCTTTATTCTCCAAATGACATCTATTTATAAAATTCTAAATACTTCACCCGTCCATAATTAACACTGACTCATATGATCTTATACTTATCTATATTCGAATCTCTCTACGTACTCTCCAATATACCAAAATATTTATCCTCATATAGATTTATACTGAATCTAATCTAGAATAAACATTTAAAAATAAACATTTCTCTTCAAAAATGGGGTCCCCGCCTTCTCCCTCTTTTCTTCCCGCTAACCCGTCCCATCCCACAACATCTATTCGGCCGTGTCCTTCTTCACCCATACTTGTACCTCCTGCTACAACTCTCCCCTTTTCAGTCCCCTCCTTACCTCCTTCTACTGTTCCCATCCTTCCTTCTCCAACTTCGCCTCCCCTTCCATCATCAGACCCACCATGTTCGTGGAAGTCTCTATTTAAAGCCAAACCCAATAACGCTGGAAAATACGTGCCTCACGATATTCAACTTGACTTCAGTGGTGATGCAATTGTACCGCCTGAAGATGTTGTCCAAGCTGGAAATGCTATGTGGAAGGAGTATCTTGTAGGATTTTTTCTTGATACCCCTTTGCCTTATGCTACAGTACTATACTACCTCAAAAAGGTTTGGAAATTAAGTGGTTCAATTTCGGTTAAGTCTGATGGCTTCCTGTTTTTTTTCAAATTCTCCAATGATGAAGATAGGACCAGAATTTCTGAAGCAGACCCTGTGGTGATGAGGAACAAGTTATTTATAGTGAAGCCATGGGATGTAAACATTGGCAACAGTTGTAGTAACATTAAATCTGTACCGGTTTGGATTAAACTAACAAACATCCCATTGTATGCATGGTCACCTTTGGGTATTAATTGGTTAGCTTCAAAAGTAGGAAAGCTTCTTTGTTTGGATGCATCAACTGAAAAATTTGAACGTATCTCATTTGCGAAATGTTTAGTTGAAGTAAATCCAAATCAAGAATTGACTGACAAATTTACTGTTAAATTACAAAATGGTTCGGTACAAGTTGTTAATGCTGTTTACTTGTGGAAACCAGAGATATGTACAGTGTGCAAGGAGTTTGGGCATCAACTGAGTAACTGCAAAAAGGTGGTAAATGAAAAGAATGTAGAACAAAATGTAAATACTGAGCAACAGAGAAATGGTGATGATGGAAGGAATATGATGGAAAAGGGGCTACACACTGTTAAACAGAACAAAGTGAAACAGATATGGCAGAAAGTCAACAAGTATAAAGGTAAAAAAATCAATAATTGTGAAGAAATTGAGGAAACAGACTTGATGATACCAGGTGTACATGAAAAAAGTAATGAAGATGGTACTGTTGAAAGCAACAAGGTTATTGATAAGGCGAATAAATCACAAGGTGATGTACATGTTGGTACTGTAAGCACTAGTAACATGTACAACTTGCTCCAAACTGTTGAGGATGAACAAGGAATAATTGACTTGCAAGAACAAGAAGAAGGTGAAATAACTGATGAGTTAAATTGCAGAGAGCAAGACATAGAGATAACCAAGAATTCTAATTCAACTGAAGATCAAACTAACTCAGATACACTGGTGCAGTCTATTATACATGGAGTGCAGGAAACAAATATGAAAGAAACTACCCCAAGTGGAAGTAACAAGCACTTTGGAAATGAAACAGCTAAAGTTATTGCACCAACTGGTACTATTGATACAAAATTTGAAAAAACTTGGTGCAACTCTTTTGAAACCCAAATCACTCAATTAATATCCACCATGCATGCAGAACTATCTCAATCAACTGTCCATCCCCATTACAAATTTTCCATTCAGCTTCCTGGATGGCCTCCTTCCAATCTTCCCAAACCATCTCAATCTGATCCAACTCTTGATTCTACCAACTACCAGCCTAACACCCAACCATCCTCCCCTCCAAGCTTGCCAAGAAGAAAGATTCAAACAAGATCTAGTTCTCTGTCTGCCCAGAGAAGGAACAACTCCTCCTCATCTCAATAATTAATAATGTATACAAAAATAGCATCATGGAATTTAAGAGGAGCTCACAACAATTTGAAACTTGATCAAGTAAAGAACTATATCACTGAGTATAACATCTGCCTTATTGGACTGCTAGAAACAAAACTTAACCATACCCTATCCCACAAAGCAGCTTCCTACATTAACCCAAATTGGTCCATACATCATAATCTTGATTCTGCAGCCTATGGTAGAATTCTTGTTATTTTTGACCCCTCTGTTCTAACTCTATCTCCCATTCTGTCTTCTAGACAGTCCATTCATTTTCATGTTCATCATACCCAAACCCAGACCACATTCTACTTAATAATTGTTTATGCTGACAACTCTGTCAACTTAAGAAATGCCTTTCTCAAAGCATTGCCTCCATTAAGACAATCTTCTCACCCATGGCTTGTCTTGGGTGATTTCAACACCTGTTATGGTTTTAATGACAAATTCGGTGGCACTCCTCTTTCACCCAGAGAACTTGATCCTATCAACCTTGTGTTTTTGATTCTGAGTTAATATTAGTGAATAAATCAGGAGCCAAGTTCTCATGGAATAATAGAAGTAGAAGTGGTGTTCGTGCTTTTACCACTATTGACCATGCTTTTTGCAATTTTCAAGCTCTTAATCTATGGCCAACTCTCTCTGTTTACCTTCCACAACCTATACTGTCTGATCACTCCCTTCTTATTTTGTCTCTTGGGAACCATTTAAGAAGAGAAAAGAGAAGTTTCAAATTTTTTAATGCTTGGGTCAAGCATGAGCACTTTCTGGTTTTAGTTTCCCATGTTAACACTGTATTTTCATGCTTTGGTAACCCGATGTTTAAGTTTTGCAGGAAGCTAAAGTTTATCAAGCAAGTAATCAAACAGTGGGCTACAACAACCTTTGGCTCTGGTGGTCTGCTGTCTACTACACTTAATTAACAATTGAAGACAAAGCAAGATTATATGATGGAACATCCTCTTGATATTCAAGCAGCTGATAAAGAGAGGAGATTATTTATGGAGGTTAATAAAGCACTTCACTTGGAAGCTAACATGAAGAGGCAACAACTGCATAAAAGATGGATTGATGAAGGTGACAAAAACACAAAGTTTTATCATGATTCTCTTAAGGTAAAGCAAGAAAGAGAAAATATTTATAGTATAACTGATGAACAAAGAACCCTGTATACAACTCCCGACATAGTAGACCAAGCTTTTATCCAATAATTCACTAAACAATTTGGAAATCCTGATGGTTTTCTACCTGATCTGGACTTAATATCAAATACTGATCTCCCATGCATCTCAAACCAGGAAGCTACATCTCTTATAAGGCCTGTCACTGATGAGGAAATCAAGACTACCCTATTCTCCATGAACAAACATTCATCAGGAGGCCCTGATGGATTAAATGTTGTTTTTTTCATCTCCACATGGAGTATCCTTGGTAGTGAATTTTGTAAAGCTATACACAATTTCTTTAACAAATGCAAAATTCTAGGAGAAATCAATTGCACCAATATTGCTCTAATCCCCAAAGTCTCTCCTGCTACAAGTGTTACTTCTTATAGGCCCATTTCTTGCTGTAATGTGGTCTACAAGTGTATCTCAAAAATTCTTGCAACTAGGAACTACTCAAAGGTTATGGTAGAAGCAATGCCCCTCCTGCAGCAGCACTTAAATTAGATATTTCAAAGGCATATGATTCAATTCATTGGGACTCAATAGTCAGGATTATGGCAGTGATGGGATACCCAAAAGTTTTTGTGTCTTGGATATATGTCTGTATATCCACTCCATCATACTCTGTAGTAATAAATTGAAGACCTGTTGGCTGTTTTAGGGGTAGTAAAGGAATACGACAGGGGGACCCGTTATCTTCTTACTTATTTCTGATGGTCATGGAAGTGTTAACTGTTATACTCAGAACTAGTTACAGCAATAAGAACATTAAGTATCACCCAAAGTGTTCACATCTTCAAATTACATCTATCATGTTTGCTGATGATGTAATGATGTTCACAAAACCTGAGTTACCTTCCTTGTTTGGTATTAAGGATGCACTGCAAGCTTTCAACAGAATGACAGGCCTATCAATAAACCATGACAAATCATCTATGCTTGTTGCTGGAATCAGTCTTAGTCTTGCTGCTGATCTCCATCAACAGTCTGGTTTCTCATGCATGGCAAATGATATGAAGTACCTTGACTACCACTAATATCAAAAAGAATAACTAAAGATGACTGTTTACCTCTATACCACAAAATAACCTCTGTAATGACTGCTTGGGAAAATAGGTTCTTGACACAAAGTGGAAGGCTAGTACTAATAAAATCTGTAGTCTTTTCTTCTATTGTTTACTGGGCACGTACTCTTATTCTACCAGTTAAATTATTGCAACTTGTCAGATCAGCTATGAACAGATTCTTTTGGACAGGTAGTATACACAACAGAAAATTAGTACCTTGTGCATTTTCCAAATTTGAGTCTCCTTTGAGAATGGGCGGGCTAGGAGTTTTTGATGTTAAGAAGTGGAACATTGTAGCTATAAGTAAACAGTTTGATGCTCTCATTAATAAAAGAGGTAGTTTATGGGTTGAATGGACGTGGCATTACAACATTAAGAACATACATTTCTGGATTATGGATACCCCACAGCACTGTAGTTGGACTTGGAGAAGCTTGCTGAAGTATAGAGAAGTCTTCCTTCCAATGATTCAATATCCTGTCAATGCCAGAGCAGCTGTTAGTTTTTGGAATGATCCATGGATAAGTAATGGCCAAATCTTATCAAAAATATGTACTTACTCACAGATTATGCAAACTGGAATCCATATTGCGGCTGATGCTAATGACTTTTTACATAATAGCAAAATCCAGCTGCCTTACTGCAGCAATCATGTAATTCAGCAAATTCGGTCTGACATACAACAAATAACATTCAGTGATTTACAAAATGACACTGTGTTATGGCACAAGAAGGCACATTCTGTCAAAGAAGTGTACAAATTCCTTACCGCTAGTGATCCCCTGCCTGCATCAAAATGGTTTGAAGTAATTTGGTCTACTGATTCTGTCCTAAAGGATAATTTAATGATGTGGAAAGTGTTAAACAGTGCCTTGCTTACCAGAAGTTTATTACATAAGTTTGGAATGGCATGTTCTACACAGTGTTTGTTTTGCGAGCTTCATGAAGAAACTACTGACCACATATATTTTGAATGTCCTGCTTTGCAACACATCTTGGATAAGATCTGCGGTCTTACTGGTATTAACCTATCTGGTAATACTTCAAGCATTTTGTGGAGTATTATATACAAAGCTACTAGGTGGAGAACTGAGCATGGCAGAGTTTTGGCTGTATGCTTGAAAGTATACATGGCTGTAATATGGAGTGAAAGAAATGCCATAGTATTTGAAAATGAAAGAAGTAATGATGATGTACTCTGGAATGAAGTCAAGGTCCGCACTTATAAGCAATTGAAGAACAGTGTCTGTATCTTCCCGCAGACATTGATTAATGTTTGGGCTTGATATTGCTGTTTTTCCTTGTTTGTTTTCTTGTTTTTCTCCTTTCAGTTTTTCCTTGTTATACTACTTTTATTGTTGTTTGCAATAAAACTAGTAGGGGCCCAGTTAACCCCGCTGGCTTTGCCAAAAAAGATCGAGAATTCACACTCAATACCCTTCATAGTCAAAATCCAAGCTCAATTTATTTTTTAATAACAACCAATCAATAATATCTTTCCTCATATATCACCTCATTGACTTATTTATTCTTCCATATTACGGATAAGACAACTCAATAAAGAACGATGTCTCACCATATAAATCAAATTAACAAAATACTAGTATACTAACTTCTTACACCATAACCTATCCAGGACCATCAGAAAAAGGAATAGTGTCCTAACATAGTGAAGATGCTTTTAAACTCATTTCACATCCAATCCAAAACATCAATTCTCAATCATATGCATTATTCAAATGTCGAGAATCTATAGCTATCATCCCAAAACATATGACAACAATCACTTTCTTAGAGAACAACGTTCATCCAAGCCATATAACAACAAATGGTGTAACGTTACCTGTCACATAAGGTCAACTACACCCATCCACATATCGACTCAATTAAATTACTTTTATAACGATATCAAATAATAAAATAATCTAAATTTCATTTCTGCACTATGGATTGATCATCGATTCAGATCATATAATAGCAGCACTGGGTCACTAGGACCCTATCCTAAATAAACTCTAAATTCTTCAACTAAAATCTTCATCCATATTTCCAAAATATTTTCAATTAATCAGTTAATAAGATCCAATCAATTGAAACTCCAATATCACTCATTTCTCTTTTACTACCAAATTTTCCCGAGCCAACTCTACTTCAACTATATCTTAAGAAATTTCTCAATATCAAATAAGTATAATTTAGGCCTAAATATTCTTCATATGAATCTTAACCCATTTAGTTTTGTTATAGGGTAAACGTATCTTCTCTATAATACTTCATAATATTGTGGTTAACCTTTTCTCTTTTTAAGTACAATCATCATCTTTCTTTCTCTAGTCAATTCCTTGTAACTATTGGGAACACGACCTATGACAAAATCATGCCCAGTCCATTAATCATTAACCAAACCACATTTCTATTGGCATATAACATCTTTCCATTGTGAATCATTTGATATAATCAAAAATCAATAGATTTACGCACTATATGACAATTACTCTTAAACTACTTACCACCACATTTCCTATCTAAAATTACAACTCATTTCCAACTCAGAGTCCATTCTCCTTTCTTTTATGTATTCATTTCTAAACCATTAAACAAGTTTAAATTCGACTATTCAAAACTCCTTTTTATACATTATAATTAAATAAAAGATTTTTTGATTGAAAATCCTACATAATCATCAAAACTTCAAAACTTCCATTTGCTTCTAAAATATGTCACTACTTTTCAAAATATTGTTTTACCCAAAATATCTCATTTACTTTAAAGCCATGAAATATAATCCTTTCAACAACAATTATTTGTCTTTATATTTAAATTTAAACATAGATCAATTTCCTTAACTTTAATAACTTAATACTAACTACATTTAAACACATTAAAATTTTAATTAAATATCATTGTTTTCTAAATTACTCTTGTTTTATTTCAAAATTTCATCTCAAGTAATTCATTATATATATATATATATATATATATATATATATATATATATATATGTTTGTTAATACATTTTGTAAATAGAAAATTTCCAACACCTTAAATACACAATTATATATATGAAAATACTTTAAAATTCACTTTAGTTACTCACCTAATTTATACAAATTTAGAAAATCATTTATGCAGCCTTTAATCATATTTGCTATAAATGCATTCAAAAATTTAATTTCAGAAATCTTTCAATTTATTATTTAAAAAAATGAATATAAATTCTAGTTACTTGGATTAAAACTTCAAATCTCTTTTCCAAATATTATCCAAATAACCATTATCTTATATGCACTAGAAAAATTCATAAAATTTCTTACAAACGAAATTTATAATTCAATTTTCAAAAATACTTTCCCTTTAGAACATTTTCTTTGAATTTCCTCTTAGAAAAATATTTTTTACTATCAAAACTCAATCCTCTTACAACCTCAGAACCAACTATCTAGTACATCCATCATATTAAATCCAAACGATTATATATAATTTCACAAGTGCTTATCCACATTGCTAATGTCATTTAGGGTTCACTTCCAGCATAATACTAAGAATCACTCCTCATACAACAAATGTAGGTATTATGGGGTTTATACTATTATGGCTCATTTATTATCGATATAGGGGAACTAAACATGTACATTCACACTGTAATATCCCTAGATCGACTCTAGTACCCTTTCATGTTTTTCCTTAACCTATTGATATCTTTGTTTCAATTTCCATCCTCACCAACTTACTTATCCTTAGCTATCCATGGTTGGGATTCATTAGCAACTCTCCAATAGATGGATAGCTCATTATATTTAACACATATACATATAATACATTACATATTTTATAAAATACATAAGTATGCTTTATCAATACCTTTCCTAATCCTATAACTTATGCTTTGATACCAAAATGTAACAACCGGCTATTTTAGAACCCTACAACTACATAACGAAGTACCAAAATGGCAAGTCGTTGGAATATAGTACATATGATATACCTAGAGAGAGCATAAGATAAATACTAAATCAACTAATAACTTTTAAAATCTCATAGAGGATGGTCAAATAAATACTTTATATCATACAAATACAAATAAATATCGGTTTTGCATATTCAAATACAAATACATAAGTCCGTAAAATCCAATTCCAGCACCACACACTATCACATCAAATCATCAATATACACTTTATTTACAGTATATAAAACATATACAAACATCGTCTCTGGATCCGTAACGCCTTCGAACTTCATCAAACCTGGAGAATATAGATAGGAAAATACAGGAGTGGGTCAAATATACATTTGTGTGAGTGAAACAAATCTAATACAAGTATAATACCGTGACAGTGATATAACATAATGTAAGTCTAAGTATGATATTTTTTGGACTCACCTACGCTGTGATACAGAACAATATAATACTATCAAAATACTATTAAATATAATCTGGTCTCATCCCTTATGGTAAAGGATTACACGTCAATGACCAAACGATCTTACTACGTATGGTAAAGGATATTCACACCTTAGACTCATGCCTAGTCCCACTGGGTGCGCTATAGGTGGATTGTTGTCCACATCAAAATACTCGTGGACCAGTCTAGATGCTTCATTGATGAATGCCACATCAATATTATGAATCAAGGACTCGCCCATGTGCTATAAGATTCAGGTATTCGTATCACTAACTATACATTTATACTTTATCAAAGTTACAATATCCAAATCCATATATACCATATTCATACATCATTATTGTCCAAGTTTTACATACTCGCCTAGTTGCCCATATTGACACATACACCTTCGTGGTTCATCGCTATCAAGTTACATCTCCAATCGACTCTATTGTATTCAACAATCACTCCAAAAAACAAGCATCCAACAATAATATATCTTCCATACTACTAACTTATAATCCAAACAGTAGCCAACCAAACCGTAGAAGTGTCAAGGCAACCCTCGGCGATCACCATGCAAAAGGTTGAAGCTACAACTTTGATTGAGGCTTTTAGAAAGCCCAGAATACCCAATCTGGCTTGTCCACTAGTGGGCCAATGTGCACCACCAGTGCACCAGTGCATAAGACAAATAAGAGAATTTTCTTTATATTTTGATTTCTCGGTTCCATATCTAAATTATACTTCAATTTCTTGGATTTTGATGACTCTACATTATATATACATGTCGTCTAGTGTTTCCTAGGGTCGTTATATATTTTCAAACATCAAATTTGTATTTAGTTTGGTTTACAATTCAAATTAGAGTAAAACTAAGTTTATAGAGTATTTTTGAAATTAATATACGATCTTTGTATTTTGTTAGTTGTGAAGTTCCATTCAGATTTATATATATCATTAAATTCCTAATTTTATCCTTAAAACATACTATAGCATTATCGAAACACAATACAAGTATCGGATAAACCACAATCAGTCAAACCAGATCTCCTCCGCTATCCGAAAACTCCAAAAATTCAAACCTTCAAATTAGCCCTTGATCTTTACTCCTGATGATAAAGAACTCTTCCATGATTCAATTGCAACTTGTCTTGTCGAATTTCGTTGAGATTTGTGATTTTGGTGTTCGGTTGAATGAAGAAGAAGAAGATGGAATCGGTAAGTATTGAAAATGAGAAGTTAAAAAAAATGAGAAAATGGATATACGTACTCTCTTTATTGACTTTTTAAAGGGAAAATTTAAAACGGTGGTTAATTTCAAATTCAAATTACGGGCATGGCCCAACTCAGCCCAAACCCAAACTCGCTAAATTAAAACCTTGATATCTCATTCATAAGGTATCCGATTTGGAAAAATGAATACTCCATCTTGATCAAAAAATGAGACCTACGCAATGGTGTAACACACATCAGCTAATTCAACCATTTGTAAAAATTAGTTTTCATTGTATTAAAATTTTCTAAATACCCTCTAATTAGATTCAAAATTTATTTATCATTAATTATAATCATTATTTAAGTCATATATGAAATTTTAGGGTATTACAGATTTCAAAGGAGGAATAAGGGCAGTTGAATAAAAAAATCCGTCTTGGTTACATTTGAAAATGAGCTAATAAAATATATTTTTTAAAAGTTTACTAGCAGTGCAGTTTCAAATGGAGCGAATTGGCCAAAAAAAATTCCTCCCAACCTCCATTTGATAATGCACCAATAGGAAACTTCAAAAAAATTCATAGTGCATTTTCAAAATGCACCAATAGGAAACTTTAAAAAAAATTCATAGTGCATTTTCAAAATGCACCATGAAAAAGCGACGATTCAGTGCCACCATGGCAAAAATGGGTTTATATTTGTACAAAGTTTCAAAACGATCTAAATATGTTATTACTATTCAAAACTGGCCGAAATTTATATTCTTTCCATTAAATTTATTACATTAGTAAATAAAGAAGAGGAACATATGCTCCATTTTAGCATAACTCTATGGTATAAATGACACAACTTACATGAGAGGGTACTAAAGGGGCTTAAATTCCAATTAAGAAGAATTTTGGTAAAGACTGTTGAATTTGCGCAAATTTTGGGCATGGATTTGAAAAATTCGATAGAATATACATAGTGTAAATATTTGAGTACAATGGGTTTACTAAATTCCATTCTTTGGATTATTTGCTTCATATTCAAAAACAAATTCTGTTTAGTAATACTTATTTAAAGGTGGAATAGACTATTATAGGAATTGTATTGACCATATTTCAACTAATCAATAAAGAGAAATACAGTTACCAGCTTCTGCCTCAAACCTTGAGTCATGTAGGTCTAATGGTTTGGATGATGGAATTAAATATACCATTCTTAACATTACATCTGTGATGAGGTACTTTGTAGAAGCTGGGCAAGCCCGCGACGAAAGTAATGGGTGGATTTCAATTTTTTTTACCATTTTAGATATTGTTGAGCCAATGAAGTCTAAATTATTTAGAATGTTTCACAGTTTTTTTAAATAAAATCATTATTTTATATAAATTTTATAATATAGTTTTATATTATGTTATAAATATTATATTATATATATACACATGTATTATATACCTATATACACATGGTGCATGTGTAACATAGCAATTCGTGCAAGGTATAACATGTCGGCTATAAGTGTTGGTATTTATACCACAACAGACAAGTTAACTCATTTAATATATTGATATATTATCTGTTATCCATAGAGTTTCAATGCCGAAGGAAATGCTATAAGTGGTGGCGTCATAAAGAAATCAATGCTGCAAGGATCGATGCAGAAAGCCCATACTGCGGCCACTCATCAATAAAAGGTCATATACAACGCTGCAGATCATTCATAGAGTTAAATCATGAACAATGAATCTCTTATATCGTTAAATTACATCATGATTTATTAGTGTAATCTGGACCGCATCTCATGTAACATCACTACTCAGACATGCCACATATCATACAATGTCTTATCCCATCCATAATGCCACTCCTTCATGATGCCTTCCTTTAGTGTCGTGTTCATGCAATGACGCTTCCTCTCAATATCAAGTCTCAGGTGATAACATACCACTTCCATGTTGTATACTATCTATGTTGCATTTCATCAATAAGAAGAAGGAGGACGCTGCACTTAGTTGATGCAGTATAGATTTCATACCGCCCATCATCGAAGCCGTATAATTTATGGGTGCCATTCTTTCTCGATGTCGCCTTTGTTCAACGTCATAACTCATCAGTGCTGCCACTCAACCAATGTCACATATCAATAAGGCCAGAATTGATGTTGCACTTCATCAATATCCACTCCAATCACTATCATCTCTTATCAATATTAAGAATCAACGTTGCAGCTGAGTAATGTCGCTTATCATCATGCTATCTCACTTCAACTTGCATTATATCAATAGCGCACTTCAAAGTATCACCACAAACCTTCGGCACGACGTTAGTAATGACTAACATCAATGTCTGTTAACCCAAAAATGGATCGACACCCAAAATTAAAATGAAAGCACTAGTTTAGACAAAGGTAAAGGGGAAAAGAAAACGTTAGACAAGAACACAAAGAATTTTTTATATTGGTTCGGCATAATCTCCAACCTACATCCACTTCAATTTATTTTATTAGTTGTTCGCTCTCTAGATCACAACTAGTTAGATCTAATCTGGCTACAATCTATTGGATCTCAGATTTACAATGGAGTTAAAAATGTTATTTGGGGAGAATAGAAGTGTAGAGAGTGTAATAAAAGCTCTAAGTCCAAGAGGGTTGAAGGATTCTAGCAGAACAGAGATCCGTTTCTAGTAGCAGGTAGGTCGGTATTTATAGAGGAATTGAACAACATAGAGTCAGAGGCCCAATAGCACTAAAGTCCAAAGATGGCACAAAGTCACACCAGAAAACCCAAGCCGTCCTAAGTTGAATCCTTGACTCGGTACTGAGTTAAGGATTTTGACTTGGTACCGAGTTAAGGATTATGATGTCTTGCCTAACTCTTTACTTCTTCCACTTTTCCACCTTCTTCTAGGGTCATTTGTACCTATTTTTCATCATCTTCAAGTTAAGTTTTGCAATCTCTTAGATATCCAACTTCTTAGCTTTGTTCCAACCAATCCTTAGAGTAAGTCATCAATTCCTTGCACCATAACTTGAGCATGAAGTAATGGAGTAAAGCGAGCCATATATGAAATTTCTGGAGGTCATCGAGTGAGTATCCTTAAGTTAGACCCGACTCAAGGTCTTGACTCTGGTCCGATTTTAATTAGTGGGGCCAAATCGCTCCAAACCTTTCCTAAGTCCTTATGTTTTTCTAAGTGTTTTTGCCAAATTCCATGTCATTCCATCTCCATCGCGATGCTCTAACATTCGTTAAAGTTTTAACTTGGGGTTGACCTAAAGCCTTAACTCGGGGGTAAGTTAAGGGCTTAGCTAATTTTCAACCAAAATTTCTGAGCTTAATTCTCTAGATTTTCTCAGGGTGTTTCTAAGTCCGTGAATCATTTTGTCTTCTTTTCGATCTTTTAAGTCCAGTTGAAATCTTCTTTTCCAAAAAGCGGGTTAACAATGTATATACAAAAGCGATTAAAATGTATATGATACTAAACGATGCCGCCTCATATCAACATTACTTCATATTGGTGATGTCTCCTATTTTTGATGCATTCTGAAGATCATGCAAGTAAAACGTGGAACCTGGCACCATTGATGACATCGAAGACTACGTAGGTCAAAGATTGGACGCCAAAAGCGGCATTGAGCAGCAGTGTCGAACTGTTCTACCTTTGTAAATACGACCTTAGAGGTGAGGAGGAATGAGGATAGATTTTCTTTTTTCACCTTTAAATTAAACTCTTGCAAACCTAAATCAAATTGGGGACAATACTAATCCGATTGTAATCATGCTTGATTTATATGAGCAAGGACTTGGACAAACATTGTAACGACCTAGAATTTTGGGCAATATAAATTTAATAATATGTATAAATAATTTAACTGTTTGATAATTTTTCTCTATAGTTTTAATTTAAACTGATAAATTTATTCTTTTTATGGTTAATAAATATTTAGTCTGATAATTGTGATTAATATCTTCTTAATAATTTAAAATGGATAAGATTTATTTTTCAAAGCTAATGAAATTTTATTATGTTTATAATATATAAATTTGATATATATATTGTAAATAGAAGATCTTTTGTTTTAAAATAAAAGATGAATTTTCAAATTGTAATATATATGTTTGCATATGTTATAATTTGAGTTATTTTGAAATTTAATTTAATCAATTGATAATTTATAATTTATGAATATTGTAGATTGAAGCTTTGTTTTAGAATCAATGTTTTCAAAAATTAATTTAAAGATTAATTCATTTAAAATATAAGATAATCAGTTTGTTTTTAAATAAGATAATTTAAAAAGATTTTAAACAAAGTTTTGTTTTGTCTTTCTTTAGAAGTATGAGATTGTTATTATTTTAAATATGATAGTTTAAATAAGTTTTAAAAGCTTTGTTTTGTTTCTTTTAAATTGCTTAGATTTAAAATGGTCATAAACGTATAAGTATAAATGTTTTAGCTTTTTTATAAAAGTACATGTATAAGATGTATATTTATATTTGTATTTATTAGCTTTAAAATATTTTTTCTTTTAAAAGTAAATTTATATACTTATGTAAATGTTTATTTAGTAACTTAAGAAAGTAAGTTATATTTACATTTTAAACTAAATAAAATTTATTTAAAATACTTATGTACATGTGTAATCATACTAAGGCATCTCATGAACATATGTAAAACAATTAAGTACTTAAATGACATTTGTTCAAATTTTTACAAGTGGCATATTCATTTTAATTTTTAATAAATGTTTTTAAGAAGAAAACTTGTTTTTACAAACATTTCTTTTCTTTATTTTCACTTCTCAACCAAATTAATGGCAAACCAGAAAAATATTTTATCAAACCTGAAATAAAAACCTGCAAACCAAAGTTCTTCATAGCATTCAAATCCGCAAAATTATAAACTAAAAGCAAACCAAATACAAATCTGAAATTAAAGTGAAATCTGCAACTTCAATCAACCTGCATTTCTAAAGAAGAGCAACATCAGTTCAACCTTCAACCTGCATTTCATTGAGAGTGCAGATCTTTTGCAACACTTTTAAACAGCAATCTGTAGGCATGCAATAGGCATTCAATTTCAATCTGCAATTTCAGCATGCAGTAGGATATCAGCAAACATCAAAGTTTTTTTCAAATTTAATGTTCAAGCCTGGGTAAAAGCAATAAAGCTTGTTCTGTTCACTGCATACAAATTGGTGAGTAAACTTCTTTAAAAACAGTTTGAATTGTTTTTAACTATCATGCATGAAAGATTATCAGCTTTGTTTATGTTTGGATTGATATATTTATGGAAATTGTTAGCATGTCTGTATATATAAATGATGGACCCGTTCTCTGTGGTTTCAGAGTGTTTGTTCTGTTTTTAAAAATTCGAAACTCTAAATCAAATCATTATTTGATTTCGAAATTTAAATAAAAGTTGTTTGTCTGAGGAAGATGATGGTTATTAAAGTAATTCTAGGATTTTAACTTTAGCAAATAAGTTTAAAAATCAGGAAGAACAGTAAATTACTGTTTTATGATAAAAATCAATAACTTTAATTTCTACTTTGGATTATATAAATGGATTTGTAGTTAAAAGTGATGAATTTTAACATACATTTTATAATTTTTAAATTGATATTCAAAATGGAATTTGGGTATGAACCGTTTTAGCATTATGGTGAATTGCCGCCGATCAAGTTGATGGTTTGAGTTGAATTTCTGGTCGAAGCTTGCGTGTGAGTTGGTGATTTAGGGAAAAATATTCTAGAATTTTTCCAATGTTTAATTTGTTCGTAATCGAACGAACTAGGGTTTTATTTTGGGTTTTGCTCGGTTGAATGGTCGTGACTGTCACGACTTGAAGATTGGACCGGAGTCGTTCATATTTTGGGAAGAGGTAGTTTATGGTCGTGGTGTTCGATGATGGTGACGGCGAGTTCAACGGCGTCGAGGAGTATGGCCGTGTTGGAGATTTTGTGGTCGCTATTTTCTGCAGTTTCGAGCCAGATGTTCGAATTTTGATTCGAACAAAATTTGATGGATTTGGGTTTGGTTTGAGGATCGGGGGCGTTAGTGCGACCGTTGCCGATGGTCGCGACGACCAAGTATGGCCGGAGGGTGGTGGACATGTGCACGAGCGCACGTTCGTGTGCACTGGTGATGAGCGTTGGGGAAGACGAGTTTAAACTGGGGTTGAACTCGCGTTTTTCTCGGTGTCGTCTCGAAGAGGGGAGGTAGCTGGAGTGTCTCGGGGTTGAACTCGAGTATTTTTATTTGAGGGCTTTTGGGGTTAGTACTGTGTAATTGTTAAGTACTGTAAGGTATATTGTTTAAGTTGCAAAGTAAACCCGAGATTTAGTAATGAAGGTAAGCATTGAAATTTATAAACTAGTTTTATAAAGAAACAAAAGTTAAGACTTGTTGTTTGTAAGTTAAGGTTCATCAAACTTTAAAAAAAAGTATTGATTGAATTTATTTTAAGTTTTAAATTTGTTTAAAGTGATTTCTTTTGAAAGTAATTTAATTACAACTTGGAGTTCAGTTTAAAAGAATATTTTGGTTTTAAATATTAAATCAAAGTTTATGTTAAATATTAATTCAAACCTAAGATTTCATATTTATATTTGAAATAAATAAGACTAATATTAGATGTTTAAAAGTATTCTAAAATTTGAAATTTGTTCTAAACTTCCTATTTTCAAATAAGATTATCATTATGATTTTGTAAACCAAGATTTATAACTTGTCTTTAAATTAATTTAAATAATTCAAATAATTTATTTATATAAACAAGCAAGGTTAAATTATTTGAATAATTAACTTAAGAATGCTTATTTGTTAATAAATTAAGTTTAATTAAGGTTTATGATTTCTTAATTAATTGAAGATTTAAAAATATAGAAGTTAATTATTCAATTAATTTTAAATAATTAGTTAATTGTTTATTTAATTTTATTAATCACTTAATTTTGGATTAATTAAGTGTAATTACTTAATGAAGTAATTAATGATTAATAATTGAATGTAATTAAGAAGGTAATTACTTATGGAAGTAATTAATGGAAAATACTCATGGAAGTAGTTAAGTTGGAGGTGATTAATGGGTAATCACTTGTTGTTATCAATTAAAGAATTGATTAATTTAATTGTTTTGAAGTTAATTAATTATGAAGTAATTAATTTATTTAAAGAATGAAGGACTGTTTAATGATGGAATTAATTTCTTGTTAAGTAATTAATTAAGAGATTTATTAAGATTTATTAATGAAAGTAATTAGAGATAATTACTTATGTAAGTAATTAAGAATTAATTACTTAATTATTTTAATTAATTAATTAATGTGATTAATTAATTAATGAATGTGATTAATTTAAGATTAATTACTAAGGGTAATTAATTAAATTTGTAATTAATTAATAAAATAATTAATTAAGGATTTATTTATTAATTTAAATTGAATAATAATTACTTAATGAAGTAATTAAAGATTAATTAATTAAATTAATTAATCAAGGATTAATATAATTAATTAAGAAGTTAATTAATTAAGATAAGTAATTACAAATTGTTAATTACTGTTTATGATTAATGAGATGATTAATTATAAGTTAATTATTTAATTAATTAAAGGGTTAATTAATTAATAAAGATCATTAATTAATAAAATTAATGAATTAATCAAGATTGATTAATAAAAGTAATTAATTAAAGTATGATTAATTAATTGTAATTAATTAAGGTTTAATGTAATTAATTATAGTTAATTAATTAATAAAGGATCATTAATTATTGTAATTGATGATAGTAATTAAAGGATAATTACTGAATATGGTTAAGGATAATTACTTGAATGTAATTAAAGATGATTAATCAAGAAGGATTAATTAAGGAAGATCATGAAGAGATGATTAATTTGATTAGTAATAAATCAATGAAGCGGGATATAGATATCCCAAGTAATTAAAGGATAGTAATTAATTTAATTAAAGGTTAATTAAATTGATTTGGAGTTAATCAATTTTGCTTTGGATGATTGATTGATATTAGATGGTTGATATCGGATGTCGAATGATATTGGGTGTTTGGTTGAAACTGGATGATTTGGATGTCTATGAGATATGGATATGCTGCTGTGTGAGATGAATGTTTATTATGAATTATCTATTGTGATAATATGATTCATCTATCTGTTTATATATCATCCTGAATATAAGTTTAACTGTTTAAACCCTTAAGTACAATTTGGACATTAAAATGGCGTTTGGTTTCGGTGTGACCGGGATCGGGTTTCCAAATTTGGGATCCGAAAACCACATCGATTCCAATTAAATGTTAGGTCGTTATTCCAAGAGGAGCAAGTGAAGACTCGAGGTGTAAGGGCTATACGTCAGTATAACTCTGTGGGTGATTCCGTAATGAGTTGACGGAATAGTGCCTATAGATTCGAGATGGTGAATCAGAGTGCAAGGGCTATGGTCGTTGACTCTGAGGGTGATTCCAATAATGAGTGCAACGAGATAGTGCCTTCGGTTTCGTTCGAACCCGAAACGAACTTGTATGGATTGAATGCTTTCAGAACATCGTCAGGTGGACAATGAGCATTCTAAGATAGATGTGTTCTATAAAGGTAATCACAGCCTTAAGCCTCATCAATCGGGAATGGATAAAACAGGGGAGGTGCAGCAAGGCTTCGTGGGTAGCCCCCACTTGAGAGTGAGATTTACCCCTATCTAGAGGTCCCTTTCTATTTCGGCTTAGTGTGTGGTTGGTCGCGCCAACTACGGGGTGGTCTTGTTCGGGACTGTCCAGTAAGGGATGGTTCCGGCCTTGTGTTACAGGGGAGTGGGCGTACTCCTCGGTACGTTGATCTAGGCCACGTACTGTGACGGGCGATACCCCAGTAGCCCTGCCATTGTATGGAATCCACAACCAATAAGTGCCAACGGTTTTGATTGTATTACCCACTTTTGTGGCTAGTAGCTGGAATTTAATAAATGTAACAATTTCGGCTATTTCATATTTACTTGAAAACCCTAGACACTATTATAATATCACTTGATTTCCTATCAAATGTTTTGGTTAGCGTAAGGTAAAAACTTTTCGATGTTTATGTGTGGGAAGTCTTACGTGATACCTTTTCTTTCAAAGGTTTTTCTAAAGTTAAGCAATTTTAACCCGTTTACTCACACCAGACCCCTGTCTGACCCGAGTGTTTATTTTCTGTTTTATTAAACTCTTGGGTACTTATATTATGTATGAGTAGTCAAGTGGATCAGGTTAGCTTGACGAATTTTGGTGGAGATATGGACAGGAGGCTTCCACGTGTAGTTATTTATTGGTTCCGCTGTGTTTGTTTGGTATCTGTTTCTTGTGTACTTGAGTTGTATAGTTAGACAGAAGTTTATAACTGTCTATTATCTGATGTTTAAGTTGTGTACTCTGATGTAATGAGAAAACTATGTAATATTTTATGTTATTTATTATATTTTATTCGTTCCGCTGTGAGTTCTCTGATGTTGTTCTGTTTCTTCTTTCTCTTTATTTTCTTCTTCTATCCCTTTCTTTCTTCAAGATGATGTGATTTCCTAGAGATAGGAAGTCGGGTCGTCACATTTGGTATCAGAGCATTAGACTGAGTGAATACCTAGGCTCTAAAGTGTGTCCTTCTTTAGAGAGCATTAGGTTGAGTGAATACCTAGGCTCTGTAGTAGTGTCTTTCTTGAGAGAGCGTACTTGTAATTTTTATATATAACTATATATATATATATATATATATATATATATATATATATATATATATACCTGATTTATTGGGTTACCTGTTCAGGTTTTCCAATATAATTTTCAGAGGTAGATGGAGTAGTGGTTTGTGTGTGTAACACGACTACGCCTAATGGAAGAGGTCCTTATGTTTGCGGTTGGAAGTATTTGACGAGACTGCAGACCTGGTACCTTCTCGAGTAAGATTTGTAGTTTGGAGTAAGGATTTATCAGATATCTGAATGAATTCTTTTTAAAGATTTGGAGTTCGTCTTTGAGGTGTAAGTTTGGATTTCGCTCGGGCGAGCGAATTTTTCTTGAGTTTGGATTTATTGGAAGTGCGGAGATAAGTAATGATATCTTGGTAACTGCATGATGAAATGTAGTATCCTTGGATATTTTCCGAAGATGTTTTCTCTTGAAGCAGTTTTAGAAGTGGTTGAGGAGCAGTCTTTACCTACTGCAAGGAAGATTCATCTGTGTATAAGTTGTTTGGATCTTCAGCAAGGAGGTTGGCTGTTTTGGAATATGAGACTAAGGTCTATGAGTTGTTTTGCTTCGGCATGGTCTCATTGTCATTCCTTAAGGAGGGCGAGATGTTGATGCTTGGTTTGCAGTCCGAGTTTCTTGTCTGCCATCTCGGAGGTCCGTTGTGTGGTTTTTTGATAGTTTTGGATTTTAGAGAAGCCTTTGGATTAGAAGTCTTTAGTTAGCTGTGGTAGCAGTTTCAGTTCGAAGTGTTCGGTGTGCTGACGAGAAGGTCTTTTAGCTTTGCTGTATCATCGAGGTAGAGTTTGGAAGCAGCTGTGTGGCTTGTCTCTCCGATGGTTCAGGAATCTTAGTGTTTCTTTTTGGGTAACCCGGGCAATTGGTGAATGTTTCTTGAAGGGTTAACCTTGTTTGGAAAAGCTTAAGGCTGTTCTAATTGGTAAAGGGAGGACAGTTTCTTTGGAATACGAACTAGGTAGGATCGCAAAAGTGACCTGCGATTAGTTTGGAATTTATCTTGGGTGATCTGTTGTTTGAGGCTGAGGGTTATCATATGGAAGTAGGAGCTACTGAAGTAATCAGAAGGTTGTCTTCATCTGGAGTTGAGTTCCATATTTGTTTTGGTTCTAAAAGTGATTTTGGTTGTTAGCCTGGTAGTAGGATGGTTCTTGGAGAAAGGAGAGTTGGTATAGCAGCTCAGAATTATTTTTGGAATTGGAATTGGACTGATTAAGCTTTTGAATAGGATTCTGTTTTGAGGTTGTGTGACCAAGTCTGATGTGTCACTCAGATTTTTATGGATTTGATGAACAAAGCTTTTCAGATATTGGGTAAGTTTGTATTTGTGTTCATCAGCAATATTCTCATCTATTTCAGAATCAGAGTTGTGCAGCGGAAGCGAGGTAGCAGCTGTACAAGGAAGGAAGCAAGATCAGTTTGCTATTGTTTGGGAGTAGAATTTGTGTTCTGGATTTCGACGGATTTTAGAGGACTTTTCTGTTAAATAGGATCCATAAACTGGTTTGCTTTGGTCTAGTTGTTTTTGGAAGTATCAACATAGGTTGAGCTGATCGGAAGAAATTGCCAGTCCAGGATTGTCTGTTGAGTTATGAAGATATGAGATAAGGAGATTGGAATTCGAAGTTGGAGACTTCATTGTTGTTAACAAATCTCTGGTTAAGGGAGCTGAAATTGGATAAGATTGGTTGGTTAGTGCTGGGGCATTTGAGATTTTCTTATCTGTGTCTTGATAGGATAAGATTGAATTGCCAGTTTGGATAGCTGGAATTCATTTTATAACACGTGTCTCTGAGGGAGTACGTGTATGATTCATTATTGGTTATTGAATCTGTAGTTCAGTTGGATTTGGAAGTTGAGCTGGACTTGAGTATAATCTGATGTTCTGTTCAGATTGATGGATCTAGAGATGAGAGGAGCTCTGGATTTTGGAAGTGTAGTTAGTTTGTTGGCTTTTGTAGAGCGAGTCTCCCGGTGATTTATACTTGGGAAACTCGAGATAGTATTAGAGATTTATTCTGATTTGTGTCAGAATAATTAGTTAGATTTGTTTGTTTGATTTGTTGCTTTTGTTGTTAGTAACCGGATGTTAGGAATGCTTTGCTAATTTAAATTAAAATCTTTACTGGGTTATTAAATTACATTTGCTTTTAAATTTCGGGGACGAAATTCTTTTAAGAGGGAAGGATTGTAACGACCCGGAATTTTGGGCAATATAAATTTAATAATCTGTATAAATAATTTAACTGGTTTGATAATTTTTCTCTATAGTTTTAATTTAAACTGATAAATTTATTCTTTTTATGGTTAATAAATATTTAGTCTAATAATTGTGATTAATATCTTCTTAACAATTTAAAATAGATAAGATTTATTTTTCAAAGCAAATGAAATTTTATTATGTTTATAATATATACATTTGATATATATATATATATATATTGTAAATAGAAGATCTTTTGTTTTAAAATAAAAGATGAATTTTCAAATTGTACTATATATGTTTGCATATGTTATAATTTGAGTCATTTTGAAATTTAATTTAATCAATTGATAATTTATAATGTATGAATATTGTAGATTGAAGCTTTGTTTTAGAATCAATGTTTTCAAAAACTAATTTAAAGATTAATTCATTTAAAATATAAGATAATCAGTTTGTTTTTAAATAAGATAATTTAAAAAGATTTTAAACAAAGTTTTGTTTTGTCTTTCTTTAAAAGTATGAGATTGTTATTATTTTAAATATGATAGTTTAAATAAGTTTTAAAAGCTTTGTTTTGTTTCTTTTAAATTGCTTAGATTTAAAATGGTCATAAACGTATAAGTATAAATGTTTTAGATTTTTTTATAAAAGTACATGTATAAGATGTATATTTGTATTTGTATTTATTAGCTTTAAAATATTTTTTCTTTTAAAAATAAATTTATATACTTATGTAAATGTTTATTTAGTAACTTAAGAAAGTAAGTTATATTTACATTTTAAACTAAATAAAATTTATTTAAAATACTTATGTACATGTGTAATCATACTAAGGCATCTCATGAACACATGTAAAACAATTAAGTACTTAAATGACATTTGTTCAAATTTTTACAAGTGGCATGTTCATTTTAATTTTTAATAAATGTTTTCAAGAAGAAAACTTGTTTTTACAAACATTTCTTTTCTTTATTTTCACTTCTACACCAAATTAATGGCAAACCAGAAAACTATTTTATCAAACCTGAAATAAAAACATGTAAACCAAAGTTCTTCATAGCATTCAAATCTGCAAAATTATAAACTAAAAGCAAAGCAAATACAAATCTGAAATTAAAGTGAAATCTGCAACTTCAATCAACCTGCATTTCTAAAGAAGAGCAACATCAGTTCAACCTTCAACCTGCATTTCATTGAGAGTGCAGATCTTTTGCAACACTTTTAAACAACAATCTGTAGGCATGCAATAGGCATTCAATTTCAATCTGCAATTTCAGCATGCAGTAGGATATCAGCAAACATCAAAGTTTTTTTCAAATTTAATGTTCAAGCCTGGGTAAAAGCAATAAAGCTTGTTCTGTTCACTGCATACAAATTGGTGAGTAAACTTCTTTAAAAACAGTTTGAATTGTTTTTAACTATCATGCATGAAAGATTATCAGCTTTGTTTATGTTTGGATTGATATATTTATGGAAATTGTTAGCATGTCTGTATATATAAATGATGGACCTGTTCTCATTGGTTTTAGAGTGTTTGTTCTGTTTTTAAAAATTCAAAACTCTAAATCAAATCATTATTTGATTTCGAAATTTAAATAAAAGTTGTTTGTCCGAGGAAGATGATGGTTATTAAAGTAATTCTAGGATTTTAACTTTAGCAAATAAGTTTAAAAATCAGGAAGAACAGTAAATTACTGTTTTTTGATAAAAATCAATAACTTTAATTTCTACTTTGGATTATATAAATGGATTTGTAGTTAAAAGTGATGAATTTTAACATACATTTTATAATTTTTAAATTGATATTCAAAATGGAATTTGGGTATGAACCGTTTTAGCATTATGGTGAATTGCCGCCGATCAAGTTGATGGTTTGAGTTGAATTTCTGGTCGAAGCTTGCGTGTGAGTTGGTGATTTAGGGAAAAATATTCTAGAATTTTTCCAATGTTTAATTTGTTCGTAATCGAACGAACTAGGGTTTTATTTTGGGTTTTGCTCGGCTGAATGGTCGTGACTGTCACGACTTGAAGATTGGACCGGAGTCGTTCATATTTTGGGAAGAGGTAGTTTATGGTCGTGGTGTTCGATGATGGTGACGGCGAGTTCAACGGCGTCGAGGAGTATGGCCGTGTGGGAGATTTTGTGGCCGCTATTTGCTGCAGTTTCGAGCCAGATGTTCGAATTTCGATTCGAACAAAATTTGATGGATTTGGGTCTGGTTTGAGGATCGGGGGCATTAGTGCGACCGTTGCCGATGGTCGCGATGACCAAGAATGGCCGGAGGGTGGTGGACATGTGCACGAGCGCACGTTCGTGTGCACTGGTGATGAGCGTTGGGGAAGACGAGTTTAAACTCGGGTTGAACTCGCGTTTTTCTCGGTGTCGTCTCGAAGAGGGGAGGTAGCTGGAGTTCCTCGGGGTTGAACTCAAGTATTTTTATTTGAGGGCTTTTGGGGTTAGTACTGTGTAAATGTTAAGTACTGTAAGGTATATTGTTTAAGTTGCAAAGTAAACCCGAGATTTAGTAATGAAGGTAAGCATTGAAATTTATAAACTAGTTTTATAAAGAAACAAAAGTTAAAACTTGTTGTTTGTAAGTTAAGGTTCATCAAACTTTAAAAAAAAAGTATGGATTGAATTTATTTTAAGTTTTAAATTTGTTTAAAATGATTTCTTTTGAAAGTAATTTAATTACAACTTGGAGTTCAATTTAAAAGAATATTTTGGATTTAAATATTAAATCAAAGTTTATGTTAAATATTAATTCAAACCTAAGATTTCAAATTTATATTTGAAATAAATAAGACTAATATTAGATGTTTAAAAGTATTCTAAAATTTGAAATTTGTTCTAAACTTCCTATTTTCAAATAAGATTATCATTATGATTTTGTAAACCAAGATTTACAACTTGTCTTTAAATTAATTTAAATAATTCAAATAATTTATTTATAGAAATAAACAAGGTTAAATTATTTGAATAATTAACTTAAGAATGCTTATTTGTTAATAAATTAAGCTTAATTAAGGTTTATGATTTCTTAATTAATCGAAGATTTAAAAATATAAGAAGTCAATTATTTAATTAATTTTAAATAATTAGTTAATTGTTTATTTAATTTTATTAATCACTTAATTTTGGATTAATTAAGTGTAATTACTTAACGAAGTAATTAATGATTAATAATTGAATGTAATTATGAAGGTAATTACTTATGGAAGTAATTAATGGAAAATACTCATGGAAGTTATTAAGTTGGAGGTGATTAATGGGTAATCACTTGTTGTTATCAATTAAAGAATTGATTAATTTAATTGTTTTGAAGTTAATTAATTATGAAGTAATTTATTTATTTAAAGAATGAAGGACTGTTTAATGATGGAATTAATTTCTTGTTAAGTAATTAATTGAGAGATTAATTAAGATTTATTAATGAAAGTAATTAGAGATAATTACTTATGTAAGTAATTAAGAATTAATTACTTAATTATTTTAATTAATTAATGTGATTAATTAATTAATGAATGTGATTAATTAATTAATGAATGTGATTAATTTAAGATTAATTACTAAGGGTAATTAATTAAATTTGTAATTAATTAATAAAATAATTAATTAAGGATTTATTAATTAATTTAAATTGAATAATAATTACTTAATGAAGTAATTAAAGATTAATTAATTAAATTAATTAATCAAGGATTAATATAATTAATTAAGAAGTTAATTAATTAAGATAAGTAATTACAAATTGTTAATTACTATTTATGATTAATGAGATGATTAATTATAAGTTAATTATTTAATTAATTAAAGGGTTAATTAATTGATAAAGATCATTAATTAATAAAATTAATGAATTAATCAAGGTTGATTAATAAAAGTAATTAATTAAAGTATGCTTAATTAATTGTAATTAATAAAGGTTTAATGTAATTAATTAATAAAGGATCATTAATTATTGTAATTAATGATAGTAATTAAAGGATAATTACTGAATATGGTTAAGGATAATTACTTGAATGTAATTAAAGATGATTAATCAAGGAGGATTAGTTAAGGAAGATCATGAAGAGATGATTAATTTGATTAGTAATAAATCAATGAAGTGGGATATAGATATCCTAAGTAATTAAAGGATAGTAATTAGTTTAATTAAAGGTTAATTAAATTGATTTGGAGTTAATCAATTCTGCTTTGGATGATTGATTGATATTGGATGGTTGATATCGGATGTCGAATGATATTGGGTATTTGGTTGAAACTGGATGATTTGGATGTCTATGAGATATGTGATATGCTGCTGTGTGAGATGAATGTTTATTAGGAATTATCTATTGTGATAATATGATTCATCTATCTATTTATATATCATTCTGAATATAATTTTAACTGTTTAAACCCTTAAGTACAACTTGGACATTAAAATGGCGTTTGGTTACGGTGAGACCGGGATCGGGTTTCCATATTTGGGATCCGAAAACCACATCGAATCCAATTAAACGTTAGATCGTTATTCCAAGAGGAGCAAGTGAAGACTCAAGGTGTAAGGGCTATACGTCAGTATAACTCTATGGGTGATTCCGTAATGAGTTGACGGAATAGTGCATATAGATTCGAGATGGTGAATCAGAGTGCAAGGGCTATGGTCGTTGACTCTGAGGGTGATTCCAATAATGAGTGCAACGAGATAGTGCCTTCGGTTTCGTTCGAACCCGGAATGAACTTGTATGGATTGAATGCTTTCAGAACATCGTCAGGTGGACGATGAGCATTCTAAGATAGATGTGTTCTATAAAGGTAATCGCAGCCTCAAGCCTCATCAACCGGGAATGGCTAAAACAAGGGAGGTGCAGCAAGGCTTCGTGGGTAGCCCCCACTTGAGAGTGAGATTTACCCCTATCTAGAGGTCCCTTTCTATTTCGGCTTAGTGTGTGGTTGGTCGCGTCAACTACGGGGTGGTCTTGTTCGGGACTGTCCAGTAAGGGATGGTTCCGGCCTTGTGTTGCAGGGGAGTGGGCGTACTCCTCGGTACGTTGATCTAGGCCACGTACTGTGACGGGCGGTACCCCAGTAGCCCTGCCATTGTATGGAGTCCACAATCCAATAAGTGCCAACGGTTTTGATTGTATTACCCACTTTTGTGGCTAGTAGCTGGAATTTAATAAATGTAACAATTTCGGCTATTTCATATTTACTTGAAAACCCTAGACACTATTATAACATCACTGGATTTCCTATCAAATGTTTTGGTTAGCGTAAGGTAAAAACTTTTCCATGTTTATGTGTGGAAAGTCTTACGTGATACCTTTTCTTTCAAAGGTTTTTCTAAAGTTAAGCAATTTTAACCCGTTTACTCACACCAGACCCCTGTCTGACCCGAGTGTTTATTTTCTGTTTTATTAAACTCTTGGGTACTCATATTATGTATGAGTAGTCAAGTAGATCAGGTTAGCTTGACGAATTTTGGAGGAGATATGGAACATGAGGCTTCCACGTGTAGTTATTTATTGGTTCCGCTGTGTTTGTTTGGTATCTGTTTCTTGTGTACTTGAGTTGTATAGTTAGACAGAAGTTTATAACTGTCTATTATCTGATGTTTAAGTTGTGTACTCTGATGTAATGTGAAAACTATGTAATATTTTATGTTATTTATTATATTTTATTTGTTCCGATGTGAGTTCTCTGATGTTGTTCTGTTTCTTCTTTCTCTTTCTTTTCTTTTTCTATCCCTTTCTTCAAGATGATGCGATTTCCTGGAGATAGGAAGTCGGGTCGTCACAAACATATTACCTTTATTGTGCGCAAAGAAATTATTATACATGAACATGCATATAATAAAGCTCTTTAGACCCAAAGCAATTGTGATTCTGTTTAACATGGATTCACACGAGCTTCAGTCTAAACTAGTGTTTATATGCATATCTCATATCTCACCTATTACATACGGACATTGGACTATGAACATAAGCCCTATTTAATTAGTTCCTTAATAAGCTTAATGGGCTATTTCACATACTTACCACTTATCTTCTTTCTCCTTTAGATATATGACATGAGATTTGGAGTGCCTTCTTCCTAAGAAGCATATAAATTCTCGAATATTTTATTCCAAGTAATCTTAAGTGCATTCGAACATTTTGTTCCAAATGGCCTTAAGAGATCTTGAATATCATATTCCAAGATGACATATGAGCCATCGACTGTGCAATAACTAAAACCCATAGGCATTATAGCCATCTCCTAATGATATCATCTTGTACTTGGCCTCGAATGTTAGATTTGTTATTGATTTGATCAATATCGACTAAGCTATTCTTAGTCGTGTTATCAAATATACTCGAATCAAGGATACATTTATCATTACGGCATCATGGGTGTTATACTAATTTTTGGTTTAACATTTCGGCACTAGAAAGAAGGCATGAACCTCCACTTCTATGCAATTCTCTTCTTAAACAAATTTAGGTAAAAATTTGTGTTTCGGGAAAATGGGAAGATAAAAGCAAATCAATGCTCCTAATAAAAAAGTCACATAAATGGTGACATTAGAAGAAAATGTCATTCCTAACATCAACTTAGGAAATGTAGAGCCAGGACAATTATCAGAGCCGGCATAACCTACCTACATTGAGACCAAGATTAAAAACTTAGAACAACGAGTATCAGAGATGATAGAACTTTTAGAAGGAATCCTTGCCCAAAAGTCTTCTAACCACTAAGATCATGGGAGGAATGAGGTAGAGTTGTAAGTCTAGTGGATTGTATATTTTCTAACTTGTGTATAATATGCAAGTGTATGAACTAATGCTAAGGTAGACAATAAGTATAAAAAGCGTGCAAACAAGAGTTTTTATACTGGTTCGGATCTTCCATCCTACGTCCAGTCTCGAAGCTCCCCTTTGGTATTTACTAACCAAAAAACCCTCACTTAACCCTGAGGAACATGCTTAATACAAAATTTGTTGACAATTATGTATTCTGAATAACACGGATATGGACTTACAATACAGTTCTTCCTATAATCTCCTTTGAGTGATATTGTTAATGTGCACTTTGATTTTTAGGAAGCAATATAACAAAAATACAAATTATGGTTATTTGAATGATTGAGAAAATTGAATTAGTGAAAGCACAGAAGTAAAAATATAGAATAAGAGTATAGAAATCAAGGTAAGTGTTAGCCTCAATCATCTAGTTGCATTTATAAGATTCAAGAGTTGTTTCTCAAAGAGAAGCAACCATTACCTTTCAAAGAGTTACAATGTTTGAGCAAATTCAGTATATTGAAAAATACAGAAGTAACCTTTCATACAAATAGCCGTTATGTTTCAAAAATAACGTCCTAGACGTTTGTGGAAAATCACTGACGTCTGTCATACAGGAATTAATTTTCCGTGCATTGTCACAGACGTCTGTGGTTTTTCACACACATTTGTGAATTCAGTTTTCTTAAGATAAGTTCTGTTTAATTTGAAAATTTGAATTTGCATTTTGTGAATCACTCAAGGAGATTTTACATATTTTATCTAAGACTAAATATGACCTTATTACTAATAGTCTCTCCTTGCTTGTCTTCTAGCCATGATCCTGTTGCGCGTACCTGCGTATTGATAATGTTTATATTGTATATGTGTGTTTGTAAAGTTGTTGTCATCGAAACTAAGTATGGAGGTTCTAACATTCTCCCCCCTTTTGATGATGACAACTATACAGTCACTAATAATGTACAATTACATTTTTACTCCCTTTATGTGATCTCCCCCTGTATATATGCATATCTTTTTCTCCCACTTTGACATTGCAAAAAAGAACATTATAGATATGCGAAACAAAACACAAAAATCACATCACAGTTACATAAACAATCTCAAAAAATATAACCACAAACATGATAATATCAACAAAATATAGTCAAGATCACAGACATGTTTCACATAGAACAAGCACAGTATACGAATGGGAAGAATAAGACAAACCCCCATAGTTCTCATAATACTCCTAATATGATAATGGATCTATTTGAAAATCTCCGGGCCAATGATTTTGGTCGGTGTACTCCACATTTTCTATTATAGTCAATCCTTGAATCGCCATATAATCCTACTAGGATGTAGGCTATCCAACATCCGATTTGGCCATGGAATCCCATCACTCTCTTCTTCTTCATCCTCTAAAACAATAATTGTTTTTCCAGTTTTTGCATGTGATGGTTGAGGAGGGTGTTAGCACCAAAATTGGTTACTAACACCGTTGAATAGAATTGTGTAGAGAGATTAATGAAGAAAGTAAATTAAAACAGAGAAGTATAACAGTTGAATGTAAAAAGAACAACAAAAACGAGAACACCTGATTTATAGCTGTTAAACGTAATTGCCACGTCCACTTTGAATATAATCTATGTTATTTTTCCAATCATTTGAGTACAGATACAATCTGTAAACCAACAACTTGAATACAAGTTTGAACAGACAAGAAGTGTGTACAAAAGATGGCAGAGTATTCCTGGAGTTCTCTCAAAAAAGGTCCCTTCAACTGTACCCCTGCCCCTCTATTTATAGATGAAGACAGGCTAGATCCCTGCACAAGCCCACGGCCTAGACAACTCAGCCCATAAGTGATGCCCCAGTTCGACCGACCTAGGTACACCGAGCCACTCTTGGCCGAACCATGGGCCCACTGAGGATGACTCTAAGCACCTTCTCAAATGACTTGAAGCATGTAATGATGTGACTCGAAGCATAGAATTGTCGACCGTACCCCTCATGGTAACTCATTGTCTTCTCTGATGCATGCCGAACCAAGTATGCCGAACCACGAGACTGGGTCCAAGCTGCCAATCCACATGTACCGAGCGACAAATGTCGAACCATGTATGACCGAACCACCTTAGCTCTCTCACCATGACCGATCGACGTATGCCGAACCATGTAAGACCGATCCACATTAGCTCTCTCAATATGAACTGATTCCTCCGAGGCCGATCCCAAATGACTAAACCATCAACACTGATCCTATCTAGGCTGAACCACCAAGGCCGATCCCAAATGACCGAACCATCAACACTAATCCTATCAAGGCTGAACCTAGCTCAAACTACCACCATTACCGACCTGCTTATGGTGAATCAGCCTAAACAAACCAAGGTTTGCGACCCAACCTAGTTCACCGAAAACGATCCACTCTACCGACCCCACATTCACATGAATGATTGTAAACGACCGATCATATATAACCAACCGAGAATATCTGATTCTCACTTCAAGTGCTGACCCACAGTTTTTTGGTGACTCTATCATCCAATACCGACCCATCATCCATCACACATCAACCCCTATTCATCGCGGCCGACTCAGGGTAATCGCCAATATGATTCGAAGTGGACCAACCCTTGAGTTACGCCCACTTACGTTCAATTATAACTTCTGCATCCTATGTTTTGTAGCCGGGACAAGGTGCCGGATAACATTTCACCCTAAAGTGTGTCTTGTAAATCAATATGACGCACTTTGAATCAGCGAGTAATCCCCGTTTCCAGAGGCTAGCTCGTTCAAAATGATAACTGACTATCGCTTTTTTATTGGTCTCCGACAAAGCTGCGCGTCGTCTGAACGTATTAGTTCAGCCCCAAAGAGATTTTTGAAATCATGCTTTAACTTTTCAAAAGCTGAATGTACACAACCTTTTGAAGGCTGAATCACACTGGGTTTTCCAAACCCATGCTTCTCCACCTATCGGGTGAAATCCATCTTTCCATTGCACTATCATCCTCGATTATCATTACATGCATATATACACATTTTATTTTAATATCATTTTCATTTTTTTATTATTTCATTTTATTATTTTTATTTTTTTAAAACAAGGAACAAGTGAGGGATCGGCATACGAAGGTCGATCCACTCGATCGGTTTACCCTGGCTGGGTCGGCATGTCGACTTGCCGACTTTACGAAACATGGTGACTAGGTCATTAGGATAATACCGGTTCACCTTCCACCCTCCATAAAAGCCCACGCCATATCTTCTTCTCACGCCCCATTCATAATTCATCTCCTCCAATTCTGCTCAAAACCCAAGTACCCTCTCTCCACCAAACTGCCATCCTTTTCCACTCAATCACCTTTCAAACGTGCTCCTCCGTCATCCTCAATTCCAAGCCCAAAGAATCACTCGCCCCAGCTCCTAATTATCGCATAGGTAAAGACCCATACTTCGCTTAAAACGGTTAGGCCATGCCTTCTTGAACCCAACTATGCTTGAATCGCGTATGCATATGGATCTTCGTGATGAGTGGGAGAGGAGAGAAACGTGGCGAGTTAGTGTATAGGGCAAAGATAGTGGAGAGCTTTTTGGCATGAATTTGCATTGATTCGAAAGATTTTGTGAAGGGAGGTCAGCCTGTTATAGGGTCAGAGGTATTAATTTCATGCCCGGTATTCCAAACAAAGGAGAGGGGTCGGCAGGTTTATAGTGGAAGAGCGGGTCGAGGATTCTAACAGTTGAGTTAGTGGGTCAGTAGGATCCTAGCAGTAGAGTGGGTTGGTACTTCAAGAGGGAGTGGTTCGGTATATGCCATGGTGAGGCCGGGTAAGTGATTTGAGAGAGAGTGGGTTGGTCATTTTAGTTTAGAGTGGCGATCGGGTCGGTTGCATGAGTTAGGCATAGGATCGGTACTAAGTGTTGGGGTCGGCATTGGCAATCAGGGTCGTCTTAACTTGAACACCGCATACATCAGGACTACATATTTTCACGCCTTAGCACAAACAAATAAACGATGACCAGGACCAAAATATATACGTTCATGGACTTAATCCGGATTAACAACTCCACAGTTTAAGTAATTTTAAACATGAATCTAACCTAGAAAATTACAAGCTCTCACAACATATGATGCTAATGTCTAATCCCAAGACTTCTACTGCCGATCATAAGACAAACTTCGGTGACTGTTAACAATGACGGCGTCCAAAGATGATAACTTAAAGCTCCATCATGCTCACAACACCAGAAAAGAGTATTTGTAACGCTTATAAGTGTGACAAATTAATTTCCTAACGGTTATAATCATGATTACAGGGTGCATGACATATATTGTAACAATTATAACCATGAGAAATGACATATTTTATAACGCTTATAGCCATTGCAAATTAAACTTTACTAACGTTTAATACAAAATTGTAACGCTTATTAACATTGCTAGTAAAATGTTTATAACACTTATAACCGTTACAAAATGAAAATTTGTAACACTTATAACCGTTACTAATTTATTCAAGCATATAGCAACCAAAATCAATAGCACATCACAGTTCATTTCCTGAATCGTATATAGCAGGTAACAGTTTAATTTTCTTAAGCGTATATAGCAAAATATAACAATTTATTTTCCAAAGAAAATTTAATTTCAACAAGCATCAAAATTCATCATACAACCATTCACCATAAATAACAATCATTAATTATTTTGCAAAATTTGTCAACCATTAGAAATAAATAAAAAAATGCTAAATATTACTTTGATGGTTGCATTTTCTCTTCGTTAACTTTCACTTTCATCACATATATTCTCCACAAATACTACCAACTCCAGCCTCCAAAAGCTCCTCCACGACGATGAACATCATATCATCTATTATGTTGACATTCTAGACACATATAATTAATTTTGTTTACCACGACATCAATAGATTTCATACAAGTAACATTCTTACATCTGTCAGCATAGTTAAGAACGGTGACATTTCTTATGAAAGTTCATGATAAGAAGCAACATGACATAATATTACAATAGATATCAGGCAACATAACAGGTTTAATATCATATATAATAAAGAAAAAGGTCTTATGCCAATGGTTATTATAACACATAGATCAATAATAGAGTGAATAAAAAACAGAATTAAGGGTCAGGCATGTATGTAAAATTTCCAATTTTTGCAACACAAGGAACCAAAACAATTTGGACAAAATTAGTGCTGCCTCTCTCCAAAATGTTTTATGCACAAACAAACACTGCACTATTAATAAAATCTAATAGAAGACACTGAAATGTGAACATTATAATCAAACTTCAATTTTAATTACTAAACCAGTTTCAAAAGATGCTTCTCCAACATAAAAATCAAGTCTGAAATCTCAATTTACTTGGAATAAATATAACTTAAAAACCAACAATAAATGGGTTATATTACCTCAGAAACATCACAATTGAATAAAAAAAATTGTAAATCAAACCAGAAACTTACCTCCATACTACATAATAAATACGACCTTATGATTTAAAGAACTTTTTTACATTTTCACGCTTTTATTCTAGCTAAACAAATGAAAATAAATAAAGATCACCTTTGCTGATTTCTTAGCTTGTGGTGCATTGTAAAGCCTTATAACCATACAAAGTATCAACAAAAGTTATGATATATTAATTTATCAAAACTATTTTACACTGGTCCACTCTATGTATAGACAAAATCTTACAAAAACCCTTTCATTTTCCTTAGTTTTTTCACAAATATTTGGCTTCATTTTACTCTTTTATGCTAAAATTTTCTGCTCCATTCATTATTATTTAAGATTTTTCCATGAAATATTCCTCATCCTATACAAACTCATTACCATGGAAGAATAATATTTTGAGTTACGGACTTCTGGATTGATAACAAGGACCAAAAAGAAATAAAGAAAACAAATCAATAACCAGATTGAGGTTAGTATTGTGATAATCAAATTACTTTATAAGTTTCCTCATATGTAATAGAGGACTGAACATATGTGATATTCATATTTATGCATCCGGTTCTGATCTGGACAGAAAATATAAAGTGTGGCATACATGATAGCAAATCAGAAGGGCGTAGACCTAGAAAATAACTAATACTTCAGGTTACTGCAAATAATCAAGAACATTTATTGAAAGATTTGCAAAATGTTTGAAAGTTGAGCAGTTATAGTCAAATGGTAAAAATATTGCCATGGCAAGAACAACACACAACTTACCTTAAAACTAGGAAGGAAAAATGTATCATGAAAAACAGGTTGACTGTTTTTCAACTGTTCCCACATTAAGCCAATGGTAGTGTACATCGAAATGTAAACCTGAATAACAATTGCTAATCAGTGTATTATCATGGCACACGCTACTTTTATGTGTGTTAAGATGACGCCATCTTCGATTGGTCAATACAGTACAACAAAAGTGACCTACCACAGAATTGTACTCTGTATTTGACCAATCGAAGAATGTCAACACATAAAAGTGGTGTGCATAAAATTTTACTCCCATGATAAAATAATCAAAACCCTAAGTAGTCAAAAATAAGGGACAAAATATATTTACCTGCAATAAGCCTGGTCGATCATTGCTTACACGTTCAAAAAGCACTTGTGAGCAGAAATCTTGAAAATTAGAGTTTGATCTGGACATTAAAAGGAACAGATTATCGTATCACGAGCAAAGGATAAACAAATTTCAAGTTCTAGGGTGACACAATATTTGCACATGATAATATATGTATAAATGATCTACTGTTTCTGTTTATGCTATGTCGAATCCAAAAAAACCAACATAATATATCTATTGAAGAAGAAAAGAGGGTAAAAAACTAGAAAGGATCATAATCTGCTTTCCTATTATTGATGTTGGGCCACAACATACTTGTGAAAAAGCTAGCAAGCTTGGACCAGTAGAAAATGTACCTGTCAACTGCTCAAATTTATACAAGCCTATATCAGAAGTGTTATCATCTTTAAGGGATAAGGAAAAAGATGGTGTGTTAAGAATCTGTCAATGGTAAAAGGTAATTTGGTCAACATTACGATCCAGTTTAATAGTTAATAATTTACAAAACAACAGACCTTGTGCATTGCTCGAGAGAGCAATGACTGACATCCAACTAGATCATCCACATGTAAACATGATCCAACTTTACGCTTAATATATAAAAGGCCACCATTGAAAGAGTCATTCTTGTCCCCATATCGCCACCATGGCTTTTCTGTACATTAAGAACACATGCCCAGGTAAGATTGCAATTAAAAATACATATACTCAAAGTATAGCTTCAAATACCTTCAGGCACACATAATATAACTTGGGGCCAATATCTTGGTCCACAAACTCGAACACTTCAACTGTGATATTATGCAAATTATAGGTTCTCCATTGGTATATTTAACAAGGGTTAATGACGATTTAAATAGTTTATGGCATTGACATACCGCTGATCGTTTGGGTAAAATGCATGGAGTAACTTCACAAAATTTAGTCTCTGAGTAGTGATGGGTTTCTTTGACAGTAATTTCAAGAGGAACATAAATCGGGAGGCCTGTATCCACATCTACAATTTGTATGCTACGAGATTCTACAGCACTAACATATAGATGCCTAAAAGCCTAACATGATTTGATAGCCAAAATGTAGCAATCAACAAGGATAGTAAAATAACAATATTTTAGCTGACAGTACCTGGAGATGACAGCGATTGTCATTCGGCCATGCAGGAAAACGTGGATAAAGGGTGATCAGCAATGCAGCAATTGCATTGTTTCCAGATGAAAATGTTTGGATCCCTCTACTAAGAAATAAGAATCCAATTGCCAAGCTTACCTATGTGCATTTTACAGCAAAATTTATTTACGAATTAATAAAAGAGTAGTGTGGCTGCAACAACCATTTCAGTAATAAACAATCTAGGAGTGCATTTTTTATATTAAGTTGTAAGAAAAAACTATCAACAAATGAACTCAAAGTAACTACTGCTTTCCAGTGATAAAACTAATAAGACGGCATATTCTAAAGTACAACAGTGTTAAAAGATTGTAAAAATTCTTATCATGAAATGGACCAAATTTTATATGTAACAGTGACATGTTTTTAGGAATTATTTATGACTAATTATCCGTTGTTTACTTTGACATTTATGGTACATACAATGGTAACTGATGACACAATTTCTCACAACAAATATGAATATTGATAGCAAAAGTAGTGACATTGAGCACTAGATTACTTGGAAATCTTCTTTATGAAAATAGTAGAGAAATAACAGTTTGATTTTCAATCTAGGGATTAGAAGTTCAGATATGCATATTTGAAGGAAAAAAGTTCTCCTATGGCGTCTCAATGTCACAGTAGTCTCTTTGCAACCATTGGTATTTATTTCAAAAATTAAACCATTATGGCAACATATATGTGCGCACCAAATTTAACCTACATCAGTAAAGGAGTTAGCATTAGCCTATATCAGAAAACCATAAGTTTTAGTAGTAATCCAAAGTAAAAAATACATGAAAACAAACTGAAACTGATCTATGTGTTGCATATAGATCAAAGTGGATATCCAAACTTTATAAACAAATCTATTATATTTCAATGAGCATAAGATACATATACATCATACAAAAGTTTCTTCAAGCATTCTGACATGTACCTTTATATACAATCATAATGCACGACAATAGTACACAAGTATTACTATCACATCTAGAATTATTTGTTTTGGCTTTTGGGGATTTGAAAATTTGAAATTTATGATGGACAGTGACTATATGGAAATAGCATAACATATTAAATAACCTTTAGTTGATGACTGAAGCACCAACTAAAGAAGCTTTGTATCATATATTACTATAAAGCTAAAGAGGCTATAAAAAGAGGCACTAAGAGACATACAACCATTTGTATTCCGCAGTACATATTCCCTTCAGCAGAACTTCGACCACGAAGATATCTCAGTAGTCGAAATGTCTGAATATGACTAGAGCCAGCTATAACCTACTCAAGGAAAAAGAAAAAACAAGAAGAAAGCTAATAATTAATTATTATTTTAAGCACAAAAAATCTGTTATATATCAGTTCCCCAAAACAAACATAAAAACTTAATGCAAGAATAGCATATTTAAATGCTTATGAGAGAAAAAAATGCAAACTAAAAAAAAGTGGAGCAGCAGACTTTTTATGATAATATTCATTTCATATTGAGTCTGAAATAAAAATACCATCCAGTGCAGTAACCTAAAACTTGTCAACAGTTTAAAACAACAATTAAAAGATGAAAAGTTTATATGCTTCAGACCATTAGTCTTGCTCTATAAGCAAACCGAGCAAGCATCAAATATCAGCTTCTTCAATTCAAATGAAGAAAAACTTAATCTAAATAATAAATCACTTTATTTGAATTCGGCTATATAAAAAAAATAGCGATCATCAATATCAGATTTACATTAGACAGTGGTTGTTCAATTTAAAAGATGAACAAGAAAAACAAAATAAAATTACCAGAATTGAAATTCAAATAGCAATCGAAAACACTAGAGGTTGATTGGATAAGGCGAAGGCTAAAAAACTGTTAGGACCCTTTTGTTTCATTTGAGATCGAGTATGCATTGACAGGTTGATAAATAAGCAACAGGCGTAGTGGAACAAGAAGAGAGAAATGCAGAAGATAAGATGAGATAGAACAGAGCAGTTTTTTGAATAGGAAGAATAAGCAACAGTAAATGAGAGAGATAAAAGACTTTCTTTATTAATATTTCAGCCTCCATAATACAACTGATCTACCCACTATATATATATACAGTTCAACCGAAGATTAATTCTTTACAAATTATCATAGCAGGCCTTAAGTAGGTAGCCCACAGGATCAGACTGCATATGCTTGTATTGAACTGTTGTATAGGTGCACAGCCTGTGCACGTGCACAATTAACCAAGGCACATCTGGCATCGCTGCTTGACTCCTCAACATTCACCTCACCTAGCTCATCTGTTCCATGCTGGCAGTGACTTCTCCCTCGATCTGGTTCATCAACAGTGGATGTAGAAGACACGGGAGCAAGTGTGTTTGATGGAATGCCACTCTTCTTCTCCCTTAACACCAATATGTTTAATCTTTCTTCTTCAACCCTAACACTCCCCTCTCCTTCAAAATTTGACCTTGTCTCAAGGTCAAAGGCCGGAAACCTTTTGATTAACTCCCAATAATCTTCCCATGTTGATTCACTCTCAGGTTTTTGTTTCCACTTGATTAGCACTTGTGTTACTGCCCTGTTATGCTTGGGAAAAATTCTCCTGTCCAAGATTATCTCCGGTTCATCAATTATTTCTTCAGTATAAGTGGGAGCATCGACTTGTACAACCACTCCTCTTCCAAACTTTCTTTTGAGCTGTGAAACATGGAAAATTGGGTGAATCTTTGCTTCAGGGGGCAGTTCTAATTCATAGGCGACATCTCCAATCTTCCTTTTGATCTGATAGGGACCATAATACTTTGGTGAAAGCTTGGTTGTTCTCAAGTTGCTGACAGTGACTTGCCTATAGGGTTGCAGTTTAAGATATGCCCAATCCCCTACCTGAAATTGCCTCTCTGACCTCTTTGCATCAGCGAATCTCTTCATTCTTTCTTGATTGAGTGACAGACTATCCTTCAGTAGTTGCAACACTATGTCTCTGGAAAACAACTCTTGTTCCACCTGTGGCAACTTGGCTGTGTGGGGTACATATGATAATAGTGTGGGAGGAGGAATACCATATACTGCTGTGAATGGGGTTGTATTTGTGGAACTATGCCAGTTTGTATTATACCAATACTCTGCAGCAGCTAGCCACTGTGACCATTCTTGTGGTTTGTGGCATACAAAGCAACGAAGATATCCTTCCAAAGTCTTGTTTACCGCCTCAGTTTGTCCATCCGATTGTGGATGGTAGGCTGAACTAAGCTTGAGTGTACACCCTTGTAATTTGAAAAGTTCTTGCCAAAACATACTAGTGAAAATCACATCTCTATCACTAACTATGCTCTGCGGCATTCCATGCAGTTTGAAGACCCCTTCGAAAAAAACTTTGGCTATATCTCGAGCTGTGTAAGGATGTTGCAGAGGGAAAAAATGAGAATATTTGGTTAACCTATCAACCACCACATAGATAGCTGTATATTTGTGACTTTTTGGCAACCCAATAATAAAATCCATGGAGATATCACTCCAAATTCGTTCGGGAATAGGTAATGGCTGTAATAATCCCGGTATTGGCACATTCTCATGCTTATTTCTTTGACAGCTATCACATTCCTTGACAAACTTTTCCACATCTGCTTTCATTCCCTTCCAATAGAACACTTGCCTCAGCCTATGTTTGGTCTTTTTGACTCCAGCATGACCTCCAAGAGGAGTAGAGTGGTACTCCCTTAAAATGGTTGCAATAATGTCTTTACAGAGGCAGTCCAAGTATATCTTCCTTTTATAGAAAATAAGACCATCTATCATCTTATATTTATCAGTGTTAATTTTTCCTTCAACAATTCTTTTTGTCTTTTCCTTGTAATCCTCTGATTGTGACATGTGCTGTTTCAGTTCCTGCAGCCAACTACTCTCAACAGTAGATAAGGCATGGACTTGCATAGCTTGTGTGGTCATTTCCTGGTCCTCGGGTAGCCTAGAGAGCGAATCAGCCACAGTGTTTTCTTTACCTTTTCTATATTCAACTTTATAGTCGAATCCATGTAATTTAGCTAGCCATTTACCCTGGATCCCTGTAGTTAGCCTTTGTGATAGAAGGTGTCTTAAACTCTGGTGATCAGTTTTTATGATAAATTTTCTTCCAATCAAGTACTGTGACCATTTTTTGGTAGCGAGGATTAATGCCAATAACTCCTTCTCATAAGTGGATAGTAATTGATTTTTCCCATTAAGTGCTTGACTGAGGTAGGCTATTGGTTTTCCTTCTTGTGACAAGACTGCACCTATTCCCACTCCACTAGCATCACATTCAACAACAAACTCCTTGTTAAAATCTGGCATATTAAGTATGGGTGGCTCCATTAAACATTGCTTGAGTTTCTTAAATGCTTCAGTGGCCTTTTCATCCCATCTGTATGCATTCTTCTTTAATAAGTCTGTCATTGGTTTGGCGATAGTTCCATAATTTCTTATAAACTTCCTGTAATAACCCGTGAGTCCTAAAAACCCTCTCAAGCCTTTGATATTTTTTGGTTGGGGCCACTGTTTGAGAGCTCTAACCTTTTCTGGATCAACCGCAATGCCCTCCTTTGTTATAACATGTCCCAGATATGTTACTTGTCTCTCAGCAAAGGTGCATTTTGAAACTTTAATAACCAGCTGATTGTTCCTTAGCACCTGTAGGGTAAGCTTGATATGTAACATGTGCTCAGACAAAGTCTGGCTGTAGATCAGTATATCATCAAAGAATACAAGAACAAATTTTCTTAAATAAGGCTTAAATATGTCATTCATTAAAGCCTGGAAGGTTGATGGTGCATTCGATAAACCAAATGGCATTACAATAAATTCATAATGCCCTTCATGAGTTTTAAAAGCAGTTTTATGAATGTCAGAAGCATGCATACGAATTTGATGATAGCCAGACCTTAAATCCAGTTTAGTAAAATAAGCAGCCCCATGTAATTCATCCAATAAATCATCAACTAGTGGAATTGGAAATTTGTCTTTGACAGTTTGCTTGTTAAGTGATCTATAATCTATGCACATTCTCCAAGACCCATCTTTCTTTCTAACCATGACTACTGGAGAAGAATATTCACTGGTACTGGGTCGAATAATTCCCGCCTCCAACATTTCTTGGATGAGTTTTTCTAACTCATTCTTGATATAGTATGAATGTCTGTAGGGTCTGAGACAAGTGGGTTTGGAATTTGGTATCAAAGGTATCTTATGGTCACAGCTTCTTTCAGGAGGTAATGGGGGTGTTGGATTTGTCACCGTAGGGTATTGTTGTAAAATAGCTTGTACATCTGTAGGTAGGTTGGCAGGAAGAGCACTGGTTGCTGATGATTGCAGTTCCTTAGAGTACAAAAGAAATGTTAATTGCCCTTGTGCACATTCCTTGGTGATGTCTTTATTAGTCACCCATTTGCTGTTGTCTTTTATCCCCTGCCAAGTATACGAGTGACCATGATAAAAAAACTTAATTTGTAATTTCGCAAAATTTAAGGATACGTCTCCCAGTTCCTTCATCCACTGTGCTCCCAGCACAACCTGACAGCCTTCCAGAGGTATCACCAATAAATCAATTGGCATGGTACAACCTTGGCATTTGAATATAACCCCTTTGCATAGGCCTCTGCCTTGTATCTTATCACCATTAGCTACCTGTACAGAGTACTCTGAAGAATCTTGTATGTTCAAGTGCAACTTCTTGGATAGTTCAGTATTTATAAAGCTGTGTGTTGACCCTGAGTCAATAAGGACAGTGATAGCCTTGCCATTGATCAGCCCTTGTACCCGTATGGTGTATAGTGTAGGAATGCTGCACATGGCACTAAGGGTTATAGCATAGGATTTTTCCTTATTTTCCTCCTGTTGATTTGATAGTGCATTTACTTCCTTATTGTCAGTCACTGTATCATCTTCTGACAAGTCCATATCCTCTTCTTGAAGTGGCATGACCCCCTCCATAACATATACTTGTTTATTCTTGCATATATGGCCAGGTTGCCATCTTTCATTGCACCCATAACACAAATTTCTTCTTCTCCTATCAATTATTTCTTGTGGAGTGAGGCCCTTACTTCTTGCAACTGAGTCTCTATTATTTTTTTCAGCACTAGCCATTTTATTTGCATTCCCTTGTGTACTGCTTCTGGTCACATTGCTAGATTTAATTTTCTTTTTACTGGCTCTTTTGCATTCAAATACCTTGGCGAGACTCACAGCTTCCTTAAAATCAACAGGGTGAAGGGCTAGGACATCATATCTTATATCTTCCTTGAGTCCATCTATAAATTTTTCCAGCATAAACTGATCTGGGAGGGCATCACACATGCCTTGTAACTGTTCGAATTTGGTGAGATAAGATCTGACATTGGTTGTTTGTTTAAGATTAGATATTGCTCCATAGGGTCTTTGTAAATCCTCAGGTGCGAACCTTACTAACAATTCTTCCTTAAATATCACCCACTGTTCATAATTTTTCACCTTTTTAACAAGCCAGCTGAACCAAAGATGAGCCTCTCCTTTTAAATGGAAAGAGCATGTGGGTACCCATTCTGCCTCGGGTGTGTTGTGGTATTGAAAGAGATGTTCTACCTGGCTAACCCATTCTGCTACACTACTGTCACCATTGAATGTGGGAAATTCCAGTTTGATGATTGTATTCTGCAGAAGTTTGGGTGCTTGATGGTTTGGTGGAGTAAAATGGCATGGGGAACTTGAAAGAATGCCAGCGGTGTTTCTTGATGTATCCATAGGTAAGTTTGGGTTGTTTCTTGATAAATTAGTGTGATGTTGGGGTCGAGGTTCGATCATGAAATTGTCTTGATTACTTCTTGCTTGGTTGCGCTGTGCAGGTGGTACATAGGGTGTTCGGGTTTGATTCTTGAATTCTTTTAATTCCCTTGCAATGTTGTTGATCACCTCACTGATGCTGTCCACCTTAAGATTGAGTTCTTGAGCACTTTCTTGTAAATTTTGATTGGATTCTTGCAACTCTCTAATGGCCATGGCAGTCTTGAGATTGATTTGCTCTTGTCTCGTCTCTGTTGGTGATTGATCAGGTGTATTCCCTGGTCTGTCTACATTTTCTTCATCAGAAAGATCAGTCTGAATCTCCGAATCTGGTGGCTCTGATACCAATGTGTTAGGACCCTTTTGTTTCATTTGAGATCGAGTATGCATTGACAGGTTGATAAATAAGCAACAGGCGTAGTGGAACAAGAAGAGAGAAATGCAGAAGATAAGATGAGATAGAACAGAGCAGTTTTTTGAATAGGAAGAATAAGCAACAGTAAATGAGAGAGATAAAAGACTTTCTTTATTAATATTTCAGCCTCCATAATACAACTGATCTACCCACTATATATATATACAGTTCAACCGAAGATTAATTCTTTACAAATTATCATAGCAGGCCTTAAGTAGGTAGCCCACAGGATCAGACTGCATATGCTTGTATTGAACTGTTGTATAGGTGCACAGCCTGTGCACGTGCACAATTAACCAAGGCACATCTGGCATCGCTGCTTGACTCCTCAACATTCACCTCACCTAGCTCATCTGTTCCATGCTGGCAGTGACTTCTCCCTCGATCTGGTTCATCAACAGTGGATGTAGAAGACACGGGAGCAAGTGTGTTTGATGGAATGCCACTCTTCTTCTCCCTTAACACCAATATGTTTAATCTTTCTTCTTCAACCCTAACAAAAACAAAGTGGAGGTAGTGACAGAACGAGGCGTAGGCAGACAAAACCAAGCAGCGGCAAAATGAGGCAGAAGCGGTGCTTGAATGATGCAGAGGCAGTAACCTAGACTGAAAGAGGAAATTACGACTATGCCCCCTTTAGTTTTATCCATTTACCAAAATTACCGTATTTTCTAATGGAAATAAAAGAGGAAATTAAGACAATGCCCCCTTTGTTTTATATATTTACGAAATTACCGCACTTCCTAACGGAAATAACCGTTGGAACACTTCCTAATGAAAATAACTGTTGGTACTTAATAATATTAATAACGGTTGCTAATTGAAAACGAAAATGTGTTGCAAAATGGCTCATATGGTGGTGTGGCTATATTATTCTTTGGGACTTTAATTTATCTGTATTCTTTGCTTAAATCGTCGCACTAGTTCACACACAATACGGGGGAATGCTTTGTTGTTATATCTGATATCTATTATCATTCAAGTATAGCTTAAACATGTATCTATTCACACCAATCGCTCTTTAGAGATGTCCAAAAAATCATGCTCCGCCACTGTTTCTGACAAGCCTGAGCCAAGTTCTTGGCATGAGGCAGTGGGGACTCTAAACCCATCATTAGCCCCCATGCCTCACATCCCGGAACCACTTGTTGCGGTTATAGGTCCGACTCTCGATGCTGTAGATGGGGTCATCATTCTGAATAACCCCATCGACTCTCAAGCCTTGAAAATCGACGAATCTTCTCTCCATTGATTATGTTCTATCCACGGAATCCCTTTCGAAGACGTTCTGGTTCCTTCGGCATAAGATCGGCCTCACTTGCCCTCAACCGAATATACTGCATGCAACAAATTTATGTGCTGGGCCGAAAGTGTGCCACCTTTCAATTCATTCATCCGTGAAGTGTTGTAGTATATAGGGATTGCTCCAGCACAACTACACCCTAATAGCCATGCATTTATTCACGGTACATGCATTCTTTTCATGAGCATCTTACTCATACCTCCAACTCCGGAGGATATCCGTTATATTTACCGCTTCAAGAGACGTATCGATAGTCCATCTTACATATTCCTCGAGCCACACCCCAAATGTCAAGTCCAGATGGGTGCGTGGAGCAAATTTTCTCAATATAAACAAGAGTGGTTCTACGTACGATGTCCTCCCGCTTTCGCAAGAAGATGGCTAGAAGGGAGTAAGTCTCATTTTTATCCCAATCTTTGTCTTAAGGCTCGAAGTGCATCTTTTCTAAACTTCTTTCTACCCTTATATATATATCCGTCCATGACGTGAAGGCGCCGGGTATTCTGAGGTCATCGAGGCCATCCGAGCTACTCACATGGGAGATCGGGACATTAAATCTGTAATTACCAACAAAGTTCTCTCTAAGTTTGGATTACTGAAAGAAGGTCATCGGACTAGCCTTCCCATTGGTGCCACTATAGCAAGAACGACTGTGGAAACGGGCAAAGAACAAGTTGGATCTTCGGTGCCCTTTGCCGAATGGACTCGCGATACTACCGAGGAAGGCGAGATCGAAAATACCGATGAGAATGTAAGTCCCGTGCTAGCACCGATCGCCAACATAAACGACGTTGATCAATCGCCGACTCCTTCGAAAAAGAAAAGGAGACTAGCTTACAAACTGAAAAGGAAGAAAATTAGCGAAACTTCAAAGGTCACAATAACTCCGATCGAGAAAAAGCCGTCTTCCCAAAACCTAGAGGGCTCATTAAAGGGCCTATCTGACCAGACCATCCCCGACGATATACTGAATTACGGCTTTAATAATCCCGAGGCTATGGGTTTTAATTCGCCCATGAGAAGCAATAAAGGTGCTCAGACTCATCATCAGGGAGACAAAACTCCAATGAGTAAAGCAAAAAAACACTGGTCCGTTAGAGGGTTGCACTAGGATACACACAAACACTTACACTCCACCATGCACTCGAATTTCGTTCATCGTGCGACTCTTACTAACTTGTCCTCATTTGACCTTATGCGCAGGTGAAATGGGGCGTACACATGGCATTGACCGCCTTCGCGGATCCTCCATCTTTTATCATTCCAATCAAGACTTAGGATCAAGCAAACGGCGAGACAGGGACGACAGTGGTGATAAAGATTATCATTCCAGAGAGTTGTCATCTTCCAGAAGGAGAACCCACAACCATTCTTTATATCCAAACGATCCTCCCCCATCAACCGGAGCGTAGTAGGGAGAAGTCTGCTCAGAAGGGATCCCTGTCCAAAGTTCCTCGCGACCAACATTCTAGCTCTTCGAGTACCAAGCAATCCCGTGAGCCTTATAAGAAATCCATGACTCCGATTAGGCAGACTTCTCCAGCCTCCGCTCACGATCCGTCGACGGCGGAAAAATTAGCTGAGCTCAAGGCTACATTCCTGAAGATATATTTCGATGGGCTAAAAATTCTCGTCGCAATCCATCCTATCCCTGGACATGTCAAATAGAGCGCCATTGCCTGCAATAACGATGTATATTTTCAACATGATGCGTTCGTACACTTGGTGGAGAAAGTTTCATAGGTCTCTATTGAACACCAACGTAAGATTAATCGCCTCAAACTCGAAGGTATTCATGATAAAGTTATCATAAGGGCCGGGACGAAGAGTTATTCTCATACAAATCTCAACTTAAGGCTGCCCAGAAAAATGCTAAGGAGACAACCGAGGTAGTAAGTCGCTTGGAGACCACTCACAAGAAAGAACCCAACGAGGCAATCCAACGCAGCGGCGCTTTAGCTTGGGAGAAAGATTTTATCCAGAAAGAAATTCTTGCTCGACGGGTTAAAGAACTAGAGGAATTGCTCTTTAAGGAGAGAGAAGAGTAAATTGTAGTGCAGGAAGAGTTACAAAGATAGTACGATGAAATCATCGAAACACGACTTCTAAAGACAAAACTTGACGAAGAGTTGTTCTTGGTTGAAGTACTAAAAGAAGCAGCTCGTGAGGAAGGAAAGAAGATGGCGCTCACAGAGGCCGATTCAAGACTGCTACCAAAGCCGGCAAAAAAGTAATCAAATGTTTATTCGAAGTGCTCATTGTCGAGCTCAATGCAAGAGTCCTTATGCACCGTGACTTGTTTTTCTTGGGCGAGAATTATCTCGAGTCACTTGCCAAAGCATGGGATACTTTGATTAGGATTAAAAAAAGTAAAGCTAGGCATCAAAGAGATTGATGAAGAGGCTCTGGCGAGGGAAGTATTTTAAGGCAACGAACCCTCAGATTTATCCGCGGCGAAAACCCTCTTCGGGCGAGGATCCCCTACATCAGAGGACAAAGAGGATGCCGTTGGCCCGTCGGGTTCCAAGCCCCAGATTCCTTCCCCATTGACTCGACCAAAACTCCACCGCTTAATACCTCCGAGCAACATGTGGGTTCAATCCAGAGAAGCCTGGACTTGGCGTCCATATTCTATCCCTGATTCCGAAGGGCGATAACCCCAAGACGATTGAGAGCCAAATGGAAGCTGGTACATGTCCCCTCCTCCTAAAGTTCATAGAGTCATCACTTTTGGAAAATAACTGTCATATCTTAACATTCACTTTGCATGAATTCACGCAGGTCATTTTGGCCTTGAACCGACTCCAAGGAGCGATGTCACCATGCAGCGGGAAGAAAAAGAGACTGAAGTACTCCACACCGGAGACACCCCTGGTCGTGACGCTCAAGTAATAGGGGTGCTTGAGGAAGATAAGCTCGAAGATCCTTCACTCGTAGAGGGATATGATGACATTGTAATCACAGGCGCTTCCGAGCATACTTCTCAGCTTAGCATTAAGGAGAAAATCGAGGAGGAGGAGAAAAAGAAAACCAAAGTTAAGATAGAATCTCAGGTGGTGGAACTCAGCGATACCTAAATAGGCCCTTGAAGGTCATTCTTCCCCATGGGACCACACCTTTGAAAGTTCCCCTTCCTTACTTGGATACCATGTCGCTTGGAAGCAAGGGGTCCAGGAGAAAACACTCAGCTGAGTGGAATTCGTTGAAGGAAAGAAAGCCTAAAAAGTACCCGTCGTCTGGTCATGCCTCCCTTAGCTTAAATAAGCTAAAATCATGTTGTTGTTCCCCTTTTCCTCCTTTTGTTAAATAGTCATCGTTGATAGACTTTGGCTCCGGGCTTCGGCGAAGTTGTAATGAAACTTCTTTTTCGATTAGTAAATAAAATTTTGCTTCTTTGTATTTCCAGATTTTCATCGCTTAGCTTATAATCTAATCTGTAATTGAAATTCAGAGTCATGTGGGTCACGTAAACTCCAGTCCGCTTTCAAAAGACTTGGAGATTTTTGAATTATTTATACTCTAATCTGCACTATGGGGACTTTGGGATAATTGAATCGTTTATACTCTAGTCAGAACTTTGGGGATTCAGAATACTCTAGTCCGTGCTCTGGCGACTTAGAGATTTTTTCAAGTGTTTATACTCTAGTCCACGCTATAGGGACTCAGATTACTCTAGTTCATGCTCTGAGGACTTAGGGTTTTTTTGAATCGTTTATACTCTAGTCTACACTCCAAGGACTCAGAGTACTCTAGTCCACGCTCCGGGTACTTAGATATTTTTTGAATTGTTTATACTATAGTCCGCACTCCGGGGACTCAGTGTACTCTAGTCCACGCTTTGGAGACTTAGAGATTTTTTGAATCGTTTATACTCTATTACGCACTCCGGGGACTCAGAGTACTCTAGTCCGCTCTCAGGGGACTTAGAGATTTTTTAATCGTTTATACTCTAGTCCGCACTCCGGGGACTCAGAGTACTCTTGTCCCCGCTTTGGGGACTTAGAGACTTTTTGACTCGTTTATACTCTAGTCCGCTCTCCGGGGACTCAGAGTACTCTAGTCCACGCTTTGGGGACTTATGGGATTTTTTGAATCTTTTATACTCTAGTTCGCACTTTGGGGACTTAGAATGCTCTATTCCGCACTTCAGGGACTTAGAGATTTTTTGAGTCAATTATACTCTATTCCGCACTCCGGGGACTCAGAGTACTCTAATTCATGCTTTGGGGACTTAGATATTTTTTGAATCGTTTATACCCTAGTTCACACTCTGGGGACTTGGAGTACTCTAGTCCACGCTTCGTGGACTTAGAGATTTTTTGAATCGTTTAGAGATTTTTTGAATCGTTTAGAGATTTTTTGAATCGTTTATACTCTAGACCGCACTCCGAGGACACATAGTACTCTACTCCGCGCTCTAAGTACTTAGAGATTTTTTGAATCGTTTATACTTTAGTCCACACTTCGGGGACTCAGAGTACTCTAGTCTATGCTTCGAGGACTTAGAGATTTTTTGAATCGTCATATGCTAGTCCGCACTCCGAGGACTCAGAGTACTCTAGTCCATACTCCAGGGACTTGGAGATTTTTTGAATCGTTTATACTCTAGTCCGCACTTTGGAGACTCAGAGTACTCTAGTTCGCATTCCAGGGACTTAGAGATTTTTTGAATCGTTTATTGATTGACTTTTAATTTTGTGTGTGCGTTCATACGCCAGACAGATTAATGCAATTTAACTTGGCCATGGAGTTATAACACACGGAACATCAATAGTTTATAGAAAAATAGCTTCAATCCTTTATTGATTGTAGAAAATAAGGACTAAATGAATTGTCTTATTACATGTCGAAAACAGAGAACAACAAAAGAAACATATACTGGAAACAATTGCTACTAAAATGCAAAAGAAATAAACCAAGTGTAATAATGATAAAAATGCTCGCTATTCCATGCTCTAGGGAGTGTTACGCCATCAATAGTCGCTAGCTTGAATTTTCCCTCTCCAAGCCTCCATTCGATGATGTAGGGACCTTTCCATGTAGGATTCGTATGTGACGGGACTGGAAAAACTCATTTTAGAACAAGGCCGCCCATATCGAAAGTCCTTGGATGAACTTTTTCATTATAATATCGGGCGACTCGATGCCGATATGCGACCGCCCTTAGACCAACTTCTTCATGCTTCTCGTCAACAAAGTCCAACAACTCCAGTAAAAGATCTCGATTCATTCTAGGATAATAATGACTCACTCGGTGAGAAGGAACTTCAAGTTCCATGGGTATAACAGCTTCAGCGCCGTATGCCAAGGCGAAAGGAGTGTGGCCAGTCGTGGACTTGTAGGTGGTTCTGTAGGCCCAGAGTGATGTTGGAAGCTCATCACCCACTTGTCTCTCGCCTTCTCCAAACGTTTTATCAAGATGGACTTGATTATCTTATTTACAGCTTCAACTTGCCCATTCGCTTTAGGGTGAGCAACTGCTACAAACCTTTTCTCAATGTAATATTTTTAGCAGATTTCTTTGAATTCTCTACTCTCAAATTGGATTCTATTGTTAGTAATGATAATCCGTGGGAGGCTAAAGCGGCATATAATGTTTCACACAACAAAGTTAATGACCTTTTTGCTGGTGATCATAGCTAATGGCTCCACTTTTGCCCACTTGGTGAAGTAATCAACTGCGACGATTGCGTATTTTGCACCACCTTTGTAGATTGGCAAGGAGCTGATTATATCGATCCGCAATATTGCAAACGACCATGGACTAACCATTTGCATAAGCTTTATTGGCGGAGCCTTCGTGATCTTTGCGTACCTTTGTCCTTTGTCGCATCTCCTTACATAGTCCACGGCGTCTCGATTCACAGTCCACCAAGAGTATCCATAGCGGAGTATTTTTTGGCTAGTGTCTATCCCCCAGTATGGTCACTATATTATCCTTCATGGACTTCTCTTAAGACCCGCTTTATCTCGTCGTGGGTGATGCACCTAAGCATGGAAATGAAGAATCCCTTCCGATACATTACTCCATCTTGCATTATATATCGCGAGGCCTTTCGAACGACTTGTTGTCTCTCGTTTTTTCTCTCAGGCAAGGTTCCATGTAGCAAGTATTCTTTGAACGAGCTCATCTACGACTCCCTTTCAGTTTTCTTCCCTGACACAAGATCTACCTCCATCTCGTTTATACTCAGGGCGTGTAAAGTTTCAACGGGAACCAAACCCATATGTTGTGCATCACCGTACTTGCAAATTTTGCCAAGGAGTCGGCTTCCCCATTTTGTTCACGTGGAATGTGCGAAATATCATAATATTCAAGGTCCGCCAGCAATTCTTGAACCCGAGTGAGGTATGGGGCAAGCCTTTGCCCTTTGCTTAATACCTTTTCCTAACAGTCTCTCCGTAGTTGGTACACCACCAAGTGAGAGTCACAAAATATTTAAATCGATTCCACTCATTTGGTAAGCTTCAGTCCAGCGATCAATGCTTCATACTCGGCTTTGTTTTTTGTAGCGAGGAAATCAAGTTTCAAAGTTATAGGATCGATTTCACCCTAGAGGAGGGTGAATAGGGTGACAATATTAATTATGAAAATTAATCGCGGAAGCTTATAAAATTATTTCAACGCAGATATATCAAAATTATAGCAGCACAGATAATAGCAGAATAATAAATGCAGAAATAGAACGACACAGAATTTACCCAGCTTTGGCAAAACCCTGCCTACGTGCTGCCCCCAAGGTTTCTACTAGAAATTAAGTAGTCAAATGCTTAAACATGTAAACTCGCGACACCCGCTACTGACTAACCTAACTCTACGCTCAAAACCCTTCCACAACTCAGCCACTGAGTTGCGAATTCTCAAACTGCGCCACGTAGTTTGTCCCCTAGTCACAAGACTAGTAAATACACAATTTTCAAAAGAAAAATACAATTTAAAATAAAACGAAACCCTAATTTAAAAGGTTAAGCCCAATTATAATTATAAGACAATAAAGGCCATCCCCTTTTTATAATTTGGCCCGTTCCTCTTTTATTTGCTTCGTTCCTTTGTGAAAATGGCGGTCGTTCCTTTTCGTTCTTCTTCGATCTGTAATTAGGGCTTTTTGAAGCGCCTGATTTTAGTTGATCAGTAACATGAATAATTGCGAGTAGCTTTGATCGATCGTTTCCTCGTTGCTCACTTTGGCTGCTTCTGTTTGATGGAGCTCGACTATGATTTGGTATGTGATTTTCGTTTATGCTATTCTGTTATGCTTGATTGAACTCCCATACTATGCCGATGATGATTTTTGGTATGTATATGGATTTGAGTCCCTAGATTTTCGTTCGTCTGGTTTGTTCAAAGTTATGCTTCGGCCATTCGATTATTTCTGGATGTTAATGATTTTACTGACTTTTTCAATTTCGTATAAATTGTTACTTGACACTCACGGTTTCGATTTATAACTTGGTCAATTTTCTTGGCCACCACGATTTCGATTTGTACTATTCGATCTTTGATCTTCTTAACTTCGGCTCGTTTCTTTGACTTGGTTCATGACAATTTCGATTCTGGTTGACTTCGGTCACTGATAAAACTGCAGCATTTTCAATGCTCGACCATTTTAGAATTTTTGATAATCTGGTTCTTCTCTGTGTCTTCATTACTGATTCGGTTAACATTGATTTTGTTTTGTGAATTCATGTGCTTGTGGTTGTTTGCGGCTGCACGTTGCCAATTTGTATGCTTGCCACTGATCATATGTTAAAGTCGTTTATGTGCGCGACTTTGGCCGGTCTTGTGGCACTGCTTACTGTCATACATGTTGATGTCTTTGTAGTTTGTTTCCTTCATGTTGTTGTTGCTGAAATCTTGGTTCGGTCTGGTTCATGTTGTATTGATTTTTGAGTTTCCCGTCATCATTTCACTGCCCTTATGCACTTGTGTTGTTATATGAACTTGGTGCATTGCTTCGAGTTGTATCACTTGAATTTCACTATGCACAGAGCATATCACTTGTATCACTTGAGTCATTCAGTTTGCATTTATTTTTCATGAATGCTTTCTGCCTTGACCTGTTGCACTATATCTCTTCATTATTGAGGCTATACTTTTGTTTGCTGCATTGTAGTTGCTAGTTGCCTTGAGTGAATACTAAGTTCTGCCATGCTTCTGTTTGGTGTTGCTGCATTGAATTTGGTCATTTATATACTTCATGTATACTCTTAATAAGCATGTTGCACTGCATCACCACTGTCGCAAGTGTTCTTTGATGTTGAGCCACTGTCTGTCACTGTTGATATGTCCACTTGATAGCATGTTGATAATCTATAGCGTTGTATTGGTCTAGTTCACCTTGAACTTCATGCGTGCTCGAGTCTGGTTCATGTATTCATTGTGTGATGTCATTTTGTAACTGACTTGAGAGCTTTTGTGTTGTAGCACTTTGCATTTTATTTGTTTTTCGAATTACACCTGAGTTGAATCCAGCTTGTAGCTCGGATTTGACCTTGTGATTAAAGTTGTGACATTATTTTATTGCACTTGAGTTGAATCCGATAATTTGGGTTTGGCCTGTGCTCAGCTGTCCCTGTAAATCAATCAAGTGTATATTTCGATGTGCACGGCCTTGTGGCATATACAGTGATACACTGTGTATGTCATAAGTTGTTCGTGTATGATGGATTCAAAGTTAAATGATGACGAACAACCTAAATAACTGAGGCAAATGTTATTTTCAACATTCACATTTTGTTTTATACTACAAAAATATTTCCTTTTCAATTTTACTGCGTCAATTTTTATTTTTGCAGATTGCTCAGATGCTGGATTCAATTTGAAGTGAAGTTGAAGATAAAATACGAGTTGATTGGATGAGTGATGTGTAGTGAGGTCAAATGTAAATGTGAATCGTGATGTAATTGAATTTGTATTGTAATCAAGTTATATATGTATAGTGAGAGCTTGAATTTGTACTATTCAAAATTGTAATAAATATTTGTTTGAATAAAATTTCTGTTTGAATTCAAATTCTATGTTATTTAATTTTATTCAGCAAATATTTATTTAATCTGTGAAAAATAAAATAGTACAGTAACAAATACATTTAAGTGAATATATATATGTTTATTATCATCAAACAAAAATCATATAATCGCATATTCGACAATCTCCCCCTTTTGATGATAACAAACATATATTTAAGATTTTGAATATGTTAAATGTATTTGATCATAGATATACTCTGATTGTTCACCCTATTTAAAGGCTTCCTCTCTACACAAAGCTCCCCCTACGTATATGCATACAAATAAAAATATGCAAATGAGCCTAGATGCAAATGGAAAATTATTTGACCTTTGCTTTAATTTATTTGACAAAATCTTAACTTTTCTCTCCCCTTTTGTTATCAGCAAAAGAGTAATAGTGTTAGAGAAAATAGTGATCGATATTATTCCAACATTAAAAACTCAATTGAGTATAAATATTAGATTTCAATAAAAAATCAAACAAAAATCATAAATACTTTGTTAGGCGCATATTCCACTTTTAGAATGATGGGAATTATGTCATCATATAAGACCATACAGTTGTGTCTATTTGTGGTATATTTATATCAGGAATTTGAATATCTACTAACCATGCATAACCGGTAGGACTTTTAAATAAGATTAGTAGTATTTCAATTTTGTTTTAAAAAATGAATTCAAGTATCTTCTAACCACGCATAACCGTGAGGACTTTTAAATGAGATTAGAATCAACTTGTTTATTTTAAAAATCAACTTTTGATATGCGTTCCATACATGCATAACCGTGGGGACTTTTAAATAAGCATGGAAGCACATAACAAATTCCAAGTAATTCACCCATGCATAACCGTGAGGACTTTTAAATGAGAGTGAATAATTTGGTATTTATTTATTATTAATTATTTTTACTATATAAATTTTTTATTATTTTAAAAAAATGTAAAATGAAAAACGAATGATTCCTGTTTAAAGTACCACATATCGACAAACTATATAGAATTTTGACGAGTGATGGTCGTTAGAAATATGATAGAAATAGAGATGGTCATGGAATTTTTACCAACAAAAAGTTTTATAACTCTTGTTTAAATTTCTAAAGAAATTTACTAATTATACCGTCTCGAGTTATAATATATGATAAATATCAACACTCATCACTTTTTCAATCACTATTCATCTTTTCGATAATCATTAGGGAGTCAGATTAGTCAATGTAATCATTTAAAATCAAATTCAAAAGTAATTATAGAATCAATTTTTCTAAAAAAATGACCAATCTGAAAACAAGGTCAAAAATGATTTTCTAGAAGGGGTTTTATAAGAAAATTTTCTGCTATTTGAAAATTATTTGAAATGAAAAATATATGGAAATATTTTCGTTGAAAGAATGATGCAGTACTAAATGTCTGAACAAAAATCACGTTCCTCTAGTAATTTTTCTATCAACTAGGTTACCAGTGTAATTTGCATCAGAATTTCTCTTTCACTCAAAATTATCATTAATTGAATTTGATCGACCAAACCATGAAGTGTGCACCAAAAATTTCAAACTCAATTTTAATAGCATTTTAAATGACATTCTCTTGAATTTCAATTGAAGCCGTGTAAACAATCAGGAAACCATGAATATAGAGTTAGCCGTATTATAAGCAAATGGATTATCATCCAACAAAACACTATTATTAATCCAAACTAATATATATGAAGTAATTCAAAGAATCTAGAGAATTTTATAGTGTTTTTGGCATAAGAATATAATTGGCCAACTATATTGAATAAGTCAGAGTCAAAAATCATCATTTTTTCATCATCTCATTATTGGCTGATTTAATTTAGAATATGGTGCAGATTGTCACATTTAATATGTATCGTTCAAATAAATATACCATTACCAGTTTTACCTTTACGATATTTTTCGTTATTGTCCATTGTGATTCAGTCACCTTTATACTAGGCTAAGGAACTTTGCTTTGTCACCCGCTGTGTTTCTGGAACAACCAAAATCCAGAGAACACTGTTGTTGTTCCTTAGCCTGCCACCACATCTACACGGGAAAAGATTTATGTGACCTATTTGTTTTTATAGGTCCATGGTTGTTAGTGGTAGAATATTTAGAAAATTAGTTTTGTGTAGACCCAAAACTATTTATAATTGTTCCCCTCGGCACCCTAATTTGTTTAACTTTGAGAGTTTTTATATATGTGCCTTTTGGAACCCAAATCGGTATAGTTTTCACATGTTTGGGTCTATACCAACAACTATTTTGATTGTGTCCAAATTTTCTACAAATTGTGCACATTGGATTTTCTTGATTATTGCTTTCAACATTTTCAGATTGATTATATCCAAGTCCTTATCTAACCCTATTAATAGTTTGCTTTCCTAATAGCATATTCAACGATTTTTCACTTTTTGAAAATTTATCTAAAGTCGTTGACAATTGTTGGATTTGTGTTATGAGAGATTCATTTTCATTTAACAATTGTATGCACTTTTTAATAGAATTCTCTCTTCTAGTATTTTCATTCTCTTTTAAAATCAGAATTTCATTTTCTAGTGATTTTATATTAATTTCTGATTTTTTAATTTCTTCTTCGAATGTTGGACACTTATCACACTTAGGGATCCTACGTTGATAGTTTTTAACTAATTGGTCAAGTTGTTCATTTAATTCTATCAAAGTATCTTTTTGTGATTCAAGTTTGGCATACTTATCCTTAAGTCGTTCAAAACAGCCATTTACTTCGTGGAAATAAATAAGTAATTCAGAGTGAGTAAGTTTTGATACCTCGCTTGGCTCGTCATCGTCGCTATCAGTTATATTCCCATGAAGGCACATATCGGCTTTCTCACTTTCATTGCTATCACTTTTATTCCACGTGGCGGCAAAACATCTTCGTTTTGATTTCTTTTCTTTGTCGAGTTGAAAACGGGGATAATTGGGCTTGATATCACCGGGTTTGTTGCAAATGATCCCATGTTCTTTCGAGTGGTCTAGTGCTTTGATTATTCTTCTTTTTAATTTTTGATTTAGAGCTGGATTTCCGTATTTGTGGTTCCACCTTTTGAATTTATTCATTATTAACGCCCGCTCAGCTGCTCCATTATCATCATCCTCATCACAACTACTTTTTACAAATCCTGTTAAGCACATTTCTTTAACTGAGTCGGTTGTGGAGGATTTCTCATTGCTGTTGACTTTTGCACCATATACTGCATTGAAAGTATTTCAGATTTCCTGTGCATTTTCACAATGAGAAATGAAATTAAAATTATCTCGATTAATATGAGAATATAATATATGCATAGCAAGAGCATTAATCGCGATAATTTCCTTATCTATTTTATCACACCCATTTTCAATAATATCCCAACATTTAATATTAACAGATTTTAAATAAAATTCCATTTTCAATTTCCAATTCAAAAAATCTGTTCTATCGAAAATAGAAGGAATAATATTGGAACGACCCTCAACAAAAGTATTATTAAAAGAATCCATTTTAAAAATTCAAATTTTTAAAACAAAAACCGATTTTTTGAAAAACGAATTTTTAAAGTAAATGTTGACTTCTATTCCTAGCTCTGATTTAAAAGATAAATCAAAATTATCTTTCGATGAATTTAAGATTTAGATTCATATTTAGAAAAAAATAGATGGAAAGATAATATAATAAAAAATATGGGACAAAAAATAAATCCGCTTGGTTTCAGACTTGGTACAACCCAAAATCATCATTCCTTTTGGTTCGCACAACCAAAATTTTTTTCTGTAGGATACCACTTGTAGGTTCGATTTCACCCTAGAAGGGGGATGAATAGGGTGACAGTATTAATTATGAAAATTAATTGCGGAAGCTTATAAAATTATTTCAACACAGATATATCAAAATTATAGCAGCACAGATAATAGCAGAATAATAAATGCAGAAATAGAACGACACAGAATTTACCCAGCTTTGGCAAAACCCTGCCTACGTGCTGCCCCCAAGGTTTCTACTAGAAATTAAGTAGTCACACGCTTACACATGTAAACTCGCGACACCCGCTACTGACTAACCTAACTCTATGCTCAAAACCCTACCACAACTCAGCCACCGAGTTGTGAATTCTCAAACTACGCCACGTAGTTTGTCCTCTAGTCACACGACTAGCAAGTACACAATTTTCAAAAGAAAAATACAATTTAAAATAAAACAAAACCCTAATTTAAAAGGTTAAGCCCAATTATAATTATAAGACAATAAAGGCCGTCCCCCTTTTATAATTTGGCCCGTTCCTCTTTTATTTGCTTCGTTCCTTTGTGAAAATGGCGGCCGTTCTTTTTCGTTCTTCTCGATCTGTAATTAGGGCTTTTTGAAGCGCCTGATTTTAGTTGATCAATCGCGTGAATAATTGTGAATAGCTTTGATCGATCGTTTCCTCGTTGCTCACTTTGGTTGCTTCTGTTTGATGGAGTTCGACTTCGATTTGGTATGTGATTTTCGTTTATGCTATTCTGTTATGCTTGATTGAACTCCCATACTCCGTCGATGATGATTTTTGTTATATATATGGATTTGAGTCCCTAGATTTTCGTCCGTCTGATTTGTTTAAAGTTATGCTTCGGCCATTCGATTATTTTTGGATGTTGATGATTTTACTGACTTTTTCAATTTCGTATAAATTGTTACTTAACACTCACGGTTTCGATTTATAACTTGGTCAATTTTCTTGGCCACCACGATTTCGACTAATACTGTTTGATCTTTGATCTTCTTGACTTCGGCTCGTTTCTTTGACTTGGTTCATGACAATTTTGATTCTGGTTGACTTCGGTCACTGATAAAACTGCAGCATTTTCAATGCTCGACCATTTTGGAATTTTTGATAATCTGGTTCTTCTCTGTGTCTTCATTACTGATTTGGTTAACATTGATTTTGATTTGTGAATTCATGTGCTTGTGGTTGTTTGCAGCTGCACGTTGCCAATTTGTATGCTTGCCATTGATCATATGTTAAAGTCGTTTATGTGCGCCACTTTGGCCGGTCTTGTGGCATTGCTTACTGTCATACATGTTGATGTCTTTGTAGTTTGTTTCCTTCATGTTGTTGTTGCTGAAATCTTGGTTCGGTGTGGTTCATGTTGTATTGATTTCTGAGTTTCCAGTCATCATTTCACTGCCCTTATGCACTTGTGTTGTTATATGAACTTGGTGCATTGCTTCGAGTTGTATCACTTGAATTTCACTGTGCACAGAGCATATCACTTGTATCACTTGAGTCATTCAGTTTGCATTTATTTTTCATGAATGCTTTCTGCCTTGACCTATTGCACTATATCTCTTCATTATTGAGGCTATACTTTTGTTTGCTGCATTGTAGTTGCTAGTTGCCTCGAGTGAATACTAAGTTCTGCCATGCTTCAGTTTGGTGTTGTTGCATTGAATTTGGTCATTTATATACTTCATGTATACTCTTGATAAGCATGTTGCACTGCATCACCACTGTCGCAAGTGTTCTTTGATGTTGAGCCACTGTCTGTCACTGTTGATATGTCCACTTGATAGCATGTTGATAATCTATAGCGTTGTATTGGTCTAGTTCACCTTGAACTTCATGCGTGCTCGAGTCTGGTTCATGTATTCATTGTGTGATGTCATTTTGTAACTGACTTGAGAGCTTTTGTGTTGTAGCACTTTGCATTTTATTTGTTTTTCGAATTACACCTGAGTTGAATCCAGCTTGTAGCTCGAATTTGACCTTGTGATGAAAGTTGTGATATTATTTTGTTGCACTTGAGTTGAATCCGATAATTTGGGTTTGGCCTGTGCTCAGCTGTCGCTGTAAATCAATCAAGTGTATATTTCGATGTACACGGCCTTGTGGCATATACAGTGATACACTGTGTATGTCATAAGTTGTTCGTGTATGATGGATTCAAAGTTAAATGATGACGAACAACCCAAATAACTGAGGCAAATGTTATTTTCAACATTCACATTTTGTTTTATACTACAAAAATATTTCCTTTTCAATTTTACTGCGTCAATTTTTATTTTTGCAGATTGCTCAGATGCTGGATTCAATTTGAAGTGAAGTTGAAGATAAAATACGAGTTGATTGGATGAGTGATGTGTAGTGAGGTCAAATGTAAATGTGAATCGTGATGTAATTGAATTTGTATTGTAATCAAGTTATATATGTATAGTGAGAGCTTGAATTTGTACTATTCAAAATTGTAATAAATATTTGTTTGAATAAAATTTCTGTTTGAATTCAAATTCTATGTTATTTAATTTTATTCAGCAAATATTTATTTAATCTGTGAAAAATAAAATAGTACAGTAACAAATACATTTAAATGAATATATATATATATGTTTATTACCATCAAACAAAAATCATATAATTGCATATTCAACAAAAGTATAACAAATCGATCAGTTCTGGGGAGTTACAAGAATAACGCCTGCCTCAGAAGAAAAATCGTTCGATGCCCCTTCGGTATATAGCTTCCATCAAACAGCGGGAACCGCATCACTTCCACTTATCTCGTCTGATATGGTGAAGTCTACAATGAAATTTGCTAGTACTTGCCCTTGGATAGCCCTTCATGGCAGGTAAGTGATGTCGAACTGAATCAACTCGATGTTCTATTTGAGTAGCCTTCCAGAAGTTTTCGGTCATTGGAGCACCTACCGCAAAGATTGACCGGTATAAATACTGACCGGATGTGCCTGGAAATATGGGCGGAGCTTGCATGATGCGATTAACAAGCAGTAGGATGGCTTCTCGGTCTCAGAGTAATTTCTCTTTCCCCCTGTCAAACGCTTACTAATATAGTACACTAGCTTTTGGATTCGTTCCTCCTCACGAACCCGAGCTACACTGATGGCATGCTGACATACAGCCAAGTAAACATATAACTCCTCATAGTCTATGGGCTTTGACAGGACAGGGGGCCTCCCCAAGTGTCTTACTAGAGCTCGAAATGCATCCTCACAATCCAGCATCCATTCAAAATTTCTTTTCCCTTCCCTTATCACATCAAAGAAAGGAATACACTTGTTGGTTGCTCTGGATATGAATCCAATCAACGCAGTGACTTTCCCATTCAGGCTTTGTACTTGCTTTATAGTTCTAGGTTCTTGTATGTCTAGAATAGCTTAAATCTTTTCTGGGTTGGTTTCGATTCCCCACGCATTGACAATAAAACCTAGAAACTTCCCCGACGCAACGCCAAACGAATATTTCAGCGGATTGATTATCATCCTGTAAAATATGAGTATATCAAACATCTCTACTAAGTCTCGAATGTGGTCATTTGACTATCGTGACTTCATGAGCATATCATCCACATAGACTTCCATTGTTCTACCAATATGTTCTTTAAACATCCGATATACCAAATGTTGATAAGTTGCCCCTACGTTCTTCAACCCGAAAGGCATCACTACATAACAGTATAGTCCAACGTCCATGAAAAAACTGGTATGCTCCTGATCCAGATTGTGCATCATGATCTGATTGTATCCCGAATACGCATCCATAAATGACAAAAAATCATGTCATGCTGTCGAGTCGACCAGCTAATCAATTCTGGACAAATGAAAACTATCCTTGGGGCACGCCTTGTTCATGTTCGAGTAATCAACACAGGTCCTCCACTTCCCGTTTTCCTCCCTCACTAGTACGGGATTAGATATCCATTCAGGATAGAGGGCATCACAGACGAACCCATTGGCTTTGAGTTTATCCTCCTCCTTTCTGAGAGCAGCGGACTTCTCCGGGTCCGTGCCTCTCCTCTTTTGTTTCACTGACACATACTTCGGGTCAACGTTCAATATATGACTTGCGATGGAGGGAGAAATCCCACACATATTAGAATGGGTCCAAGTAATAACATATAGATTCGCTCAAAGGAAATTAGTAAGATCCTCTATCATCTAGGGGTTGAGTTGTGATCCAATCTTAAGCACCCGTAACGGGTCATCATGGCTAACTAGAATGTTAATCGTCAGTTCAGCCGATGTCACCTTGGCCACCATGGGTTCTTCATCGTTATCTCTCAGATTTATGTCTCTATAGATCCGACTGTGTTGCCTAAGCCAAGGCTCAGGCACTACTTGTCAATTTTCAGCAACATGGATGCAGACAGGGTTGTCCACACCCTTGCCCTTCTCTCTTTGTTGGGCCTCTCTCAGTTTAGCCACATAACAAGCATGACCAGTTGCTTGATCGCCATGCACTACACCAACTCCTCTATCCGTTGGAAATTTCAAGGTCAAACACCATAGGTCCAAAGCTGCCGTAAACTCCGCCAGGGCCAATCGGCCTAAAAAAACATTATACGAGGAATCAACATCCAAAACAATGAATGGTAGGATCTGCACCCTCCTGTGTTCACCTACTCCTAATTCAACTGGCAATTCATCAAAACCTATTGCATCAGTAGCCGCACCATTAAATCCATGAATGCAGCCTTTAGATTGTTTCAGATCCTTTGCCTCCATCTTCGTTTGGTCATACACCCTTTGAAGATTATATTAACAGAACTCCCAAAATCAATCAGTATTCTTCTCATAAGCGCCAGTATAATCGTAGCAGAGATAACCATCGGGTCAATGGTAGGTGCCTCCACCTGATCGACGTCCCTGCTCCTAAATACTATATCATCCGTCATCATTCGCTGCTATTTCGCTGGAGTCCTATCTTCTGTGTTCGAGCAGCATTCAAAACCCACATGCTTCAAGGTACTTGCATAGCGTTCCATTTCTTGCCAACTCTTGTCTGCTGGATGAGGTCCACTGATTGTCGTGTTTATGACCAGCCTTCCTTCAGTCCGAGTAGGCTCCTAAGATCGATGTAAAGCTTGCCCGCAATTGGGGTCGGACGTCCACTGTCCGCCTTCCTGTGGATTCGTAACAAACTGCTGTAACTTATTCTGGCGAATTAGCTTTTCTATATCATCATAGAGGTCTCTGCACTCTTCGGTATTGTGCCCATAGGTCTCGTCAAACTGACAATACTTTCCATTCTGCTTTTGTTCCGTAGTGGATTCCTTTGGATGCGGCTTTTGGTATTGGAATGCATTACAAGTTGATAGATAAATATTCTCCAAAGATGTATTCAGAGGATTATATTCACTATAGGTTGGGATTCTTGGTTTCCACTTTCCTGTTTCCCTCTTTCATCCGAAATTTCCTCCTTTGGATCCTTTAGACTGCTTAGGCTTATTTTGAACATTGACTTGGACCTTGCTAGAGTTTTCGCCAGACTGCTTTACCGCAATGTTATTTTGCACCACTTCCTTGTTAGGCCCTGGCGCACTGCTTCGTCTTGACCACCTGGCCTCTTCCCTTCTCATGAATTGGTTCGCCTTTGAATAAAAGCGTTCTAGGGTAGTCGGTGGTTTGCTTGCCAGCTAGTCACTAAACTCTGAGTCCGGATCTGCTCCTTGCATCACGGCCATAAGGATAGTGTGGTCATTCGGATTGCTAACTTCGGTAGCAGCAACGTGTAACCTTTGCAAATAGTCCTTCAACGGCTCTCCCAGAGCCTGGATCACACTAGACAACGACATCACATCCTTTGCGCGAGTGGCACGAATCCTAAACTGCTCTATAAATTTCGCCGGTAACTCATCAAACTTGGAGATTGATCGTAGGGGAAGTTTGGTTAACCACATGGTAGCGATTAGGGATAGATTTATTGGGAAGCATCTACATTTTGTCGCATCATTTGTCTAGCCGAGTCCATCATCCAATCGTTTCTCACTATGTGTTGTCGGGGATCGGTCTTCCCTTCATAAGCTAGAATAGTAGGCATGCTGAATTTTTGGTGGCTCTCAGCTTGTTGGATGGTATCTGTAAATGGAGTATGGCTCTTAGATATGCCTCAATCATTGTTGATTAAGCTCTAGTTCTCCCTCATCAGTTGTCTGACCATAGCTTATAAATCCAGGGTCTGGATGGGAGGTGGCAAGTTGGTATCCGTCCTACGAATTGTTCTGGCTGATGCCTCCTCGGTAGGTGATCACCTAAGTGTACATCCCATGGACCCGCTTCACTACGAACCTGGCGAGGTGATGGACCGGCTCCTAAGCGTGCTCTAGATCCTAAGTTTCCCACTCCAGGTTCAGAGTGACTCCCTAGGTGCATGTAAGGGGCCACGGTTCCAAGTAAGGAATCTGGACCATTTCTATTAGTTTGCGCTTGGCGAGTCATCACCAATTTATCAGTTGCACCAATTTGTGCCGTCTCGATCCTACAACATCTACGCTTCGGGTGTTCATTCGACGAAGCAGAGCTATCAGATGTTGAGTAGGAAGCAGGGCTTCCTCCAGCGTTCTGACGCTGCTTTTGATCAATCTGGGTCATCAGATTGGCGTTTGTTTGAATATTCTCATTAAGCTGTTTTCTACTTTCCACGAGCTCCCTCAACAGCTCACTAAACTCTGCCCTAGTGACAACTTCTGGTTGGTTTGGGATGGTGGTGGACTCTGCACTTACATTAGCTTGCTGATTGCTGAGTCCCACTTGCTGGACGTTGGCGGCTCATTAGCATCCATGTTGTGGGAGGCAGATCTGGTATGCAGTCTTGCCATCTTAGAGTAATTTGTAGGAACACTAAGTAGAATCTATGAACTCTTGAGAATGAACTCAGATCTCCTTCAGGGGATTTCCTCAATCCGGTAGCGACAAAGTAGATACTAACAACCTGAGAATGCACGTTCTCAGTGAAAGCACCAAAATGTTAGCACCAAAATTGGTCACTAACGCCCTTGAATAGAATTGTGTAGAGAGATTAACGAAGAAATAAAATTAAAATAGAGAAGTAACAAAGTTGAATGTAAAAGGAACAACGAAAACGAGAACACCATATTTATAGCGGTTCAACGTAATTGCCTATGTCCACTTTGAATATAATCTTTCTTACTTTTCCAATCACTTGGGTACAGATACAATCCGTAAACCAACAACTTGAATACAAGTTTGAATAAACAACAAGAGAGTACAAAAGATGGCATAATATACCTAGAGTTCTCCCAAAAAAGGTCCCTTCAACGGTACCTCTGCTCCTTTATTTATAGATGAAGACATGCTAGATCCCCGCACAAGCCCATGACCTAGACAACTCAGCCCACAAGTGATGCCCCAGGCTGACCAAACTACGTACACTGAGCCACTCTTGGCTAAACCGTGGGTCCTCTAAGGATGACTCGAAGCACCTTCTCAAACGACTTAAAGCAAGTGGTGATGTGACTCTAAGCACAGAAGCGTCGACCGTACCCCTCGTGGTTACTCATTGTCTTCTCTAATGCATACGGAACCAAGTATGCCGAACCACGAGACTGGCTCCAAGCTGCCAATCCACATGTACCAAGCGACAAATGTCGAACCATGTATGACCAAACCATCTTAGCTCTCTCACCATGACCGATCGACGTATGCCGAACCATGTACAACTGATCTACATTAGCTATCTCACCATGACCGAACGATGTATACCGAACCACACACGACCGATCAATTAGCTCTCCATGGCTGAACACTAAAAGCCGACCCACATGAACTTTTTTCTCTGAGGCCGATCCTAAATGACCGAACCATCAACACTGATCCTATCCAGGCTGAACCACCAAGGCCGATCCCAAATGACCGAACCATCAACACTAATCCTATCCAGGCCGAACCTAAATCGAACTTATCGACCTGCTTATGCTGAACCACCCTGACTAAACCAAGAGTGCCGACCCAACCTAGTTCACCAAAAATGATCCACTCTGCCGACCCCACATTCTCATGAATGATTGTAAATGACCGATCGTATATAACCGACCAAGAATATCCAATCCTCATTTCAAGTGCCGACCTACAGTTTTTTGGTGACTCCATCACCTAATATCGACCCATCAACCATCACACATCGACCCCTATTCATCGAGGCCAACTCAGAGTAATTGCCAATATGAATCGAAGTGGACCAACCCTTGACGTTACGCCCACTTACGTTCAATTATAACTTCTGCAGCCTCCGTTTTGTAGCCGGGTCATGGTGCCAGGTAACAGAGGGGAATTGTAACGACCCGGAATTTTCGATCCCGAAAATTCCAGATAGTTAGAAAAAAGAAGAAAGAGATAGAAGACTAAGAAGAACAAAAACACCAACATCTCACATTCGCAGCGGATAAAATATAATAACAAATAATATCAGTTATACAAAGGAATTCTGTATCTGTCAAATATATTTATAATACATCAGAGTTACACATATATAAAGACACTGGATATACACAATCATCATGTCTCAGATATACAACAATATAATACAACGGAAACACTCCATACGTTCTTGCCATCCGGCTCGCCTCCTGAGCTTCAAAACGTCCTTACCTGAAAGTCTCTAATACTCGGTCCGACCCGAGCATTACATCAAAGTAACACCCGGGTCAGGCTGGAAACCAGCGTGAGTAAACCCATCTAACAAGGAAAACAAGTATACAACTTATATAAAACCCCGGTATAACTCGTATCAATTTACAAATTCACAATTTGTTATAGACATTACTCATTTCACACTTCAATTTTCTAAGTACCAAAATTTAGATTAAATAGTCCAATTCACTTAAATCATTTCATTCCAGCCTATTGATTTCACATATCAATCTATAAAAATTCGAAGTGGTTTCGGGTATTTCCTAATACCCGACCCCGGTCTCTTCGAGTCTCATGTCATCCTAACCCAAGTTATCCAAATGAAATACACAATATTTCGTATCGGAGATATCAACTCATTCAAAGCATTCAATACCATTCAATCATCCATAAGCAAAGCTTGATCACTACCAAAATTAATTTAATTAATTCTAATTGAATTTCTACCCTCAATCACTTAGATTCCTTCACCTGTCATTAATTAATTTTCAAATCAATTAATTAATCATCCCTTAATTATCCATCTCAATTAATCACCCTGGATTAATTATCCTTCAATTACATTCAAGTAATTATCTTTAGTTAATTACACAAATTAATTATTCTTAACCAAAAACAGTAATCAATCTTTACTTACTCCATAAATTAATTAACTATAATTAATTACATTAATCCTTAATTACTTATATTAATTAATTTCTCATAAATCACTTATTATTGACTAATTAATCTTAATTCATCAACCTTTAATTACATCATTAATTATATAAATTAATGATTTCTAATTACATTTTAATTTATCCTAATCTAAATTAATTACATTAAGTAATTAATCATTAATTAAACCACAAACATTAATCACTCTTGATGAATCTCAACTAGTAATTAACTACCTTTTATTTACTTCATTAAATAAGTTAATTACTCATTTTATAAAAGAAGTTTAAAGGAATTTAAAACCAAATTTATTTTTAAATTCAAATCAATTTAAAGATGCACTTTAACATTCAGGTTGTTAAAATAAATTTAAATTTTAAAAACTTTATTTGTTTAAAAACTGAGATTCACTACCTTGAATTCCAAATTTATTTGATTTAAAAACTTGTTTTAAATCTCTACCTTACAATTTAACTTAATTTTTAAAAAATTACTTTTATTTCTTTCCAATTTATTCTTATTTTTATTCTATAATTATTTCACTTCCAAATTTTACTCTTATATTTCCTTTTTAAAAATCCAATTCTATATATCTTGATAACCCGGTGTACCGAAATATCCAATTAAACCATGGTAACCAATATTCCAATTATCAATATAATTCATCACAGCATATCAATCACTCTAATATATACTATATACCACTATATATAATATAGTACATCAAAACAATTCAACCATTCAACCAATCATTTAAATTTAACCATTTAAATTTAAAAAAAAATCCAGAAGAGTAAGATTAACTCACCTTTGTTTTTTTTATTGCAGTCCAAACCAACCAGCTTGTTTCCTTCACGATTCAGACCTTGTACAGTCATTATATAATTTATTAATATTTGAATTAGTCAAACAATTTATTAACATTTTTAAATAACCGACCCATCAATTATCCTTCCAAATTAGTTTAATTAACTAGTATTTTAAGTTAAACTAGTAATTTAAATTTTTAAATAAATTTTCCTATGATAACTAATTTTCCTAGTAACCAAAATAATTAAATGAGTTACTTAAACCGCTTATCACCAATACATTATTTCAAATGTTATTGCAATTTTAAAACATGTATATTTCTTTTTCTTCTTTCAGTAAACAATATAAATATTCTGCTGTTCTTTCTTTTCTTTTTTTTCTTTTCAAATTCGAATAAATAAATGAAGGAAAAAGAAGCCATACCCTAAAGAAATTGCAAACTTCAGATGCCAATCCTTCTTCTCATCGAAGCCTCCACCTTCCTGTACCCACGATGGAAGCTCCAGAACACCCACATAAGACGCGACTTCCCCTCCCTCCGCCATATACTGTTCGCACGCGGAGATCAAAATAGCACCGGTATTCACCAAATTTGGCGGCGACGTACGCTTCAACAAGAGAAACTTGTCGACGAACTCGGATTTAATGATTGATGCACAAATTTTTGCTAAACTCCTAACCCTAGCTTGCCAAACGCGTTACCGTACTCTCCCCCTCACGCGTGCTTGGCCAAGCCATTCAGGTGATTCGAATGGGTCGAATCTCCTCTGGTTCTTCCTTGCTCGATTCGCTCAAATCGAAGATGGATGAGAAGGGGAGAAAGTTCATTTCGAACGATTGAAACTGATTTTCGAACGAGGGGGAAATTCGATTCACTTAGATTTAATTTCCACTCGGCAATTTCGATTTAAAGAAATGAGCAGAGGAGAAAATGAACTCTTGATACTCTATGAAGGGGAAGGGGCATGTGAGTTATAACTGGGAATGGTGTCGTATAGGGTAAGCTATAGTGATTTGTGGAGGAGACCAAAAAGTTTTGATTTTGATAGAAAGTAGGCTGCTGTTAAAAAAAAGTTTGACCAGTCCAATAATATATTTTATAATTTCAAATTTAAATTCAAATACTACTTAAAATTTCAAACTCATATCGACGCGTGCCGCTAGGCGTTTATAATGTTATACCCCTATTACGAATGCAATGGAAAAGGTTTCGAGACCTAATTCGATCGTATGGAGAAGATAGTTTTTGAACTCAGCTATAAAAATTGAATTTTCGATTTAATTTCAACGCGTTTATTTACCGTGCTATCACAAAACAACTCCAAACGCTACGAAATTTGAAATCCGATAATAATACAATATTACGGATCCATTGGAACTGGTTTCGTCGAAATCCGAGACTGTGCCTCGGAAGGCTATTTTTAAATATCGATTTAGACGATATATTTTTAAAACTGAACAAATCAACTTTAAATTCAATTTTAACACTTTTATTATCCTCAACACTATCAATATAAACTTTACAAGCTTCAAATTATTTTAACGAGCTTAAAACTCCAGATTCAACATTTTACCCAATTTCAAATTATTTAATTCAATTAATTAATTATCAAATAAGTAGTGATATTTGAATTCAAATTAAAAATTTAACTTTTAAATATTTAAATCAATTAAATATTCCAATCTCAAATGCTCAAAAATTCCGGGTCGTCACATTTCTCCCCCCTTAAAAGAATTTCGTCCCCGAAATTACCAGTTAAGAAGAATGGTCCACAACCGTTAACTATTTTCCCTAAAACCATTCAGTTTCAAACACTTCCCAACACAATCCTTTTTATTAAAGACACACTATCACTCTTACTAACTTCCCAAACTCCCCTATAGTTTTCAACCATACTATTTGCTCAATCATTCAAATTTCAATTTAAAACCAAATTTTGAATTATCAAAATTTCTCAGAATTTTACTAACGCCCTAAATTTCCGAAAAATTTCGCCAACGTCTCCTTTGCGTGGCTAGCTCGGTACAACTACAAAATGCCTCTACGGGCTTCCGAATTCCAAAAGAAAACAAAACGCCAATTGGCTAGATCAAAGACCCAATCAAATTTCATACAGATTTTTAAACACATACCTTTTTAGTCGGGCAATTCAAATTATCTTCTGAAATCACAAACATCCATTTATCCTTTGCCTTAACGCACCTGTACATCCTATTTAGCAATAATGTCCAATTACAATATTTAAAATCATTTTATGCATTTCTTTACAAGAGTTTTCATATCTATTTCTATTCAAATTAGTTTTTCCCATTTCCATATGAATTCAATTTATCTTCAATTTTGAATATTGAATTTTAACTTCCATTTATAACTGATTCATATCATTATTTTAAATTAGTTTCATCCATAAATTTATTTCAATTTCAAATTTGAAATCGTTTTTTCACTAACAAAATTTTTTCAATTTTTTTTCAAAAATTTTCTATCTCCTAAAATTTCCAAATTTTTTTGGCATAGTCTCCTTTGTACGGAGGAGCTTTTGCAATTTGACAAGAGATATAAATATATATACATCGACCCACATGGTCGAGAAAACAAAAACAGTTCATATTTCCTATTTTTATTGCGTAGGCGTACCTTTATTTAGCATTTTAAGCAAGCGGCTTATTAATTTAATAATTAGCGCGTCCAAATCCAGCCAAACGGCTTCCCGGTACCTGTACTTACTTAATTCAAACATGTAAGTACTAAATATATGAAATTTATTAACATTTCACTTACTTAAACAACTACAACACATCAACTCTAAAAGAAATGCGTTCTAAATAACTTCCACGAGCAATTTATATGATTTCAACACTAATTCAATTGCTTTCAACCAATTCATATACCATTTCGTTCAATTTTATTGGTTTACAACTCAATTGCTTACATTCAATCTATTTTAACCCAACATCTCACATTCACTTCAAATGATTCAAAATCAATTTCATTTGCTTCTATTAATTCATAGAATTTCTTTACCTTCGTTTACGTCAAACGACAACTTTTTTTATGCAAATTCGGCGATATTCGCTTAATAGAGTATCCATTTTAGTTATAACAACTTCAAATTAATTTCAACTCGTTATGATTCCATTTCATTTCTAATTTATTCACCAACCATACATTTGCATTTCACTCAATCTCCGCATTGGTTTCATTTTAAAACTATTTCATTGAGCTTGACAACATTCGATGCTTATATTAATATTCATTTTTCAAATAAATTTAACCCAAACTTTTATTTAATGGTCTTCCATTCTTACTCGAAACCAAGCTTTTATTGACTTAAGTAATTTTACTTCAAATTAATATGCCTCATAACTTAAGTTCATTCTGATAACCCAATTCCAACTAAAACTTTGATTTAATTTTTATTCAATCAGACTTCATCCGTTTATTATTTAATTCAATTAACCCATTTATTCACCCCATTTTAAATTTTTAATTCACCTACTTAATTCGTTTTCGAATTTATTTTATTAATACAAAGCCATTCTCAATTTATTTCTACTCACCTGGGTTTTGTTTGCAACTCAAACCATTTCTATTATAATTCAATTCCATTTTATTTTTACAACATCTCCACTTATTTTAATTCATTATCAAATCCAAGTCAAATTCTATTTATAATTCGAGTTCATTTCCAAACTCCATTATTAACTTAAAATCCATTTTATTAACCGAGTTAAATTTTATTAATATACTCTATCAAATAATTTATTTAGCTAGTTAGCTTACTTCCAACTTTTAAATCAATATTCGATTTTATTACAAAAATCACTTCATTAAATTTTCCTGAGTTCAATTTTTTTTCGTAATTCCAGTGTGGATTTTCTTTCATTTTTCAATATTCCAACACTTTTGTTTTAAAATTTTAGAAATGCTTTTAAATTCACATAATACTATTAAAATAGCTTTTTATAAAAATACTTCTTATAACTCGATGTCTCAACCAGTCCATCCTTGTTCTCACTGAAATTCAGTCATACGTTGATCAGGCATCGGACTGAAAATCTATAAGTACTTAGTAGACCCATTTTCAACATCCAGTGAAAATACTTGGGAAAATAATTTTATTGAAAATATAGAAAACAGTTTTTGAAAATAGAGGAAATATATTTGGTGAGAATGCTCTGGAAATCATCACCGCCATCCATGGTCGCAGTTACATCCTTGGTTACGTTGCCATCGCAGCAAAAGTCCTTGTAATTGTAGGCACTCCGCGCCCCTCGATTACGCCATGGAACCCACAACAGATCGCAGTTACATTCCAGGGTTACGTTTGCATCGTGGCAAAAGTCCATGTAATTGTAGGCATCAACGCCCTCAATTTTCGCTGTCAAAAATGAAACTTCTCCACTCCTACATAGGTCGCAGTCTACCGATGTACAATCAAACACAGACTGTTGGCTCTCAACGGCACACACGACTTTCGCTATGTTACCATATGTCGCAGTCTACCGATATAAAATCAAACGTAGACTGTTGGTTCTCAGCGGCACACACCACTTTCGCTATGTTACCATATGTCGCAGTCTACCGATATAAAATCAAACGTAGACTATTGGCTCTCAGCGGCGCACACGACTTTCGCTACGGTCTGCAGTAGATCGCAGTGACATCGAGTTACACTGTCGTCACAGCATAACCTAAATGCCTCTGTAGGCATCAGCGGCCTCGACTTTTGCTACACACTACTCATAATCCTCAGGGACTAGTTTTGTCCGGACTCCTCACAGGATCAACTTTAGAACCCCCCCTTAGGGTTCAAGGCAGTACCACCTTGTGGTACTCCTGAGAAGTTCATTTCAAGGGAGCGCCTTTTTCTCTAGAGCCATTTTCAAAACACTTTATACTATACACATATATTATCTTCCAAATCATACACCTAGTATGAATCTTATATAAATCTCCTTTTCTCAAAATCGATTATCCCAAAATCGATAATTCTCAAACTAGGCTTTTCAAATTCCAATATTGGTTTTACCCAAAAATCAAAAGCCTTTCCAAATCCAAAGGTTCCCAAAACATTTTTCCAAAATCCTCATAAGATCCTTTATATATATATAATTTTTTGAGAACTTTGGATCATTTCAAACTTGCATAAAACTCCTTTTATACTTTAAACACTTTCAAAAACCTTTTCTTTCGACAATAGATTCAACAAGGGGAGGTTTATCGTATATAACAAAGATATATAACTTTGTTTATTCAAAATCAAATATTCAAATTTGATTACTCTTTTTTTTATAAAGTTGTTTCCATCTTACTTATCATCGTAAAAATATCCAACTTTCACTTTTATCCATTGTATATTTCGCAAAATATACTTTCATTCCAAAAGAAATCATTTCACATTTCTTATTCACAACTTTTAAATATCAATTTCATTCAAATCCGTACGATGCACACATATCATCTGTACGCTATACCAATCTGATCGCTCACTCGATCACAAAATTTCACTTCCTAACTAGTATCGTCCACCTGACTTTCTAGTGCGGACACAGATCTGGTTTCTTGATCAAAATCGTAATTCTCATTGCATAGCCATAACTATGATAGAGAATATCCAGAACCAATCAACAATCCATATCCAGGTTCGCCGTCGAAAATCGAGTGAAAAATCTCAACTCGGATCGATATAACTATCTCGAAATTCTGTGCTCAAATCTGGATCAAATCACTATGCGAATAGAATAATATACGTACATCCTACGTATTTATCTTCAACGATTATCAACCAAATCAATTTCTCTTTCTATTCACATTTCCTTTAATTTCTATCCACATAATCACAATTGTTTCAATTCCATTAGGATTATTACTCTAATTATAAACAGTTTGAACTCTGTCCAGCTTCAATTTAGAAAATAGCTTGAAAAGTTTGAAATAGATAAGTAGTTGAAAAATAATTAATAGTTTGTAAAATAGCTGTAAAATAGTTAAGTAATTGTAAAATAGTTAGATAGTTTCAGAGGTTTTAGATAATTGCAAAATAGTTGTAAAATAGTAATCAATTTGTAAAATAGTTTCAAAATAGTAATTAGTTTATAAAACGGTTGAAAAATTGTTAAATAGTTCCCAAAAATAATTGTAAAATAAATATAAAATAATTTGACTTTTAAAACAAAAAAATTGTATATAGTAAATAGCTTGGAAAAATAGATTTATATTAAAACAATTTTTATTGAAAATAGTCCAGAGTCAAAACTGTTCACTTCCCCATCAATTCAATTTAAATTTCCACTTCCATTTAAATTGACTCAATTCCAATTTGAATAACTTCAATTTCCCTTTGAAATTGATTTAACCCCAATTCAAGTTGAATCAATCTTGATTTATTTCCAATAAAATCAAATTCTATTTGATTTTAAACCTATTCAACTTTAATTACAATTCCAAATTATTCCAATCAATTTGGACCAACATCAATTGAACCCACTTCAATATCAAATCATTTCAATTCAAATTTCAAATTTAAACCATCCCAAATTATATAGATTCGAGTTAAATTTTTAAATGTTGATTTAATCCTTTAAATCAAATCAACTTATCTCTTTAAACCATTTAATTCTGAATCCATTTCAAACTTATCTTCATTTAATTTTAATTTGGTTGTATTTCTGTTACCACTTAATTCTCATTATTAAATTTCCAAATAATATAACAACCAATTACCTTAATATTTATTAGAAAGAAATATTGCTTTATATATCAAAATATTCTTATATAAAATCATTTAAAATATTTATATAAGAAAATAACAAGTACGTTCTCATATATATATATACACACTCAACTCATTCTAGGGTACCATTGGCCCTGTCCTTAATGAGTAATCCCAACAGAGCCAAGGTTCTTGCTTAACCTTTCAGCTCTGATACCAACCGTAACGACCCGGAATTTTCGATCCCGAAAATTCCAGATAGTTAGAAAAAAGAAGAAAGTGATAGAAGAATAAGAAGAACAAAAACACCAACATCTCACATTTGCAGCGGATAAAATATAATAACAAATAATATCAGTTATACAAAGGAATTCTGTATCTTTCAAATATATTTATAATACATCAGAGTTACACTTATATACATACACTGGATATACACAATCATCATGTCTCAGTTATACAACAATATAATACAACGGAAATACTCCATACGTTCTTGCCATCCGGTTCGCCTCTAACAAGGAAAACAAGGCATACAACTTATATAAAACCCTGGGATAACTCTTATCAATTTACAAATTCACAATTTGTTATAGACATTACTAATTTCACACTTCAATTTTCTAAGTACCAAAAATTAGATTAAATAGTCCAATTCACTTAATTCATTTCATTCCAGCCTATTAATTTCACATATCAATCTATAAAAATTCGAAGTGGTTTCGGGTATTTCCTAATACCCGACCCCTGTCTCTTCGAGCCTCATGTCATACCCAAGCTATCCAAATGAAATACACAACATTTCATATCAGAGATATCAACTCATTCAAAGCATTCAATCATCCATAAGCAAAGCTTGATCACTACCAAAATTAATTTAATTAATTCTAATTGAATTTCTAACCTCAATCACTTAGATTCCTTCACTTGTCATTAATTAATTTTCAAATCAATTAATTAATCATCCCTTAATTATCCATCTCAATTAATCACCCTGGATTAATTATCCTTCAATTACATTCAAGTAATTATCTTTAGTTAATTACACAAATTAATTATTCTTAACCAAAAACAGTAATCAATCTTTAATTACTCCATAAATTAATTAACTATAATTAATTACATTAATCCTTAATTACTTATATTAATTAATTTGTCATAAATCACTTATTATTGACTAATTAATCTTAATTCATCAACCTTTAATTACATCATTAATTACATAAATTAACGATTTCTAGTTACATTTTAATTTATCCTAATCTAAATTAATTACATTAAGTAATTAATCATTAATTAAACCACAAATATTAATCACTCTTGATGAATCTCAACCAGTAATTAACTACCCTTTATTTACTTCATTAAATAAGTTAATTACTCATTTTATAAAAGAAGTTTAAAGGAATTTAAAACCAAATTTATTTTTAAATTCAAATCAATTTAAAGATGCACTTTAACATTCAGGTTGTTAAAATAAATTTAAAATTTAAAAACTTTATTTGTTTAAAAACCGAGATTCACTAACTTGAATTCCAAATTTATTTGATTTAAAAACTTGTTTTAAATCTCTACCTTACAATTTAACTTTATTTTTTAAAAATCACTTTTATTTCTTTCCAATTTATTCTTATTTTTATTCTATAATTATTTCACTTCCAAATTTTACTCTTATATTTCCTTTCTAAAAATCCAATTCTATATATCTCGATAACCCGGTGTACCGGAATATCCAATTAAACCATGGTAACCAATATTCCAATTATCAATATAATTCATCACAACATATTAATCAATCCAATATATACTATATACTACTATATATAATATAGCACATCAAAACAATTCAACCATTCAACCAATCATTTAAATTTAACCATTAAATTTAAATAAAAATCCAGAAGAATGTGATTGACTCACCTTTGTTTTTTTTATTGCAGTCCAAACCAACCAGCTTGTTTCCTTCATGATTCAGACCTTGTACAATCATTATATAATTTATTAATATTTGAATTAGTCAAATAATTTATTAACACTTTTAAATAACTGACCCATCAATTATCCTTCCAAATAAGTTTAATTAACTAGTATTTTAATTTAAAACAGTAATTTAATTTTTTTAATAAATTTTCCTATGATAACTAATTTTCCTAGTAACCAAAATAATTAAATGAGTTACTTAAACCTCTTATCACTAATACATTATTTCAAATGTCATTGCAATTTTAAAACATGTATATTTCTTTTTCTTCTTTCAGTAAACAATATAAATATTCTGCTGTTCTTTCTTTTCTTTTTTTCTTTTCAAATTCGAATAAATAAACGTAGGAAAAAGAAGCCATACCCTAAAGAAATCGCAAATTGCAGATGCCAATCCTTCTTTTCATCGAAGCCTCCACCTTCCTGTACCCACGATGGAAACTCCAGAGCACCCACATGAGACGCGACTGCCCCTTCCTCCGCCATATACTGTTCGCACGCGAAGATCAAAATAGCACCGGCATTCACCAAATTTGGCGGCGACGTACGCTTTAGCAAGAGAAATTTGTCGGTGAACTCGGATTTAAAGATTGATGTACAAATTTTTGCTGAACTCCTAACCCTAACTTGCCAAACGCGCCACTTTACTCTCCCCCTCACACGTGCTTGGCCAAGCCATTCAGGTGATTTGAATGGGTCAAATCTCCTTTGGTTCTTCCTTGCTCGATTCGCTTAAATCAAAGATGGACGAGAAGGGGAGAAAGTTCATTTCAAATGATTGAAATTGATTTTCGAACGAGGGGGAATTCGATTCACTTAGATTTAATTTCCATTCGGCAATTTTGATTTAAAGAAATGAGCAGAGGAGAAAATGAACTCTTGATACTCTATGAAGGGGAAGGCGTATGTGAGTTATTATTGGGAATGATGTCGTATAGGGTAAGCTATAGCGATTTGTAGAGGAGACCAAAAAGTTTTGATTTTGATAGAAAGTAGGCCGCTGTTAAAAAAAGTTTGACCAGTCCAACAATATATTTTATAATTTCTAATTTAAATTCAAATACTACTTAAAATCTCAAACTCCTGTCAAGGCATGCTGCTAGGCATTTATAATGTTATACCCCTATTACGAACGTAATGGAAAAAGTTTCGAGACCCAATTCGATCGTATGGAGAAGATAGTTTTTGAACCCAGTTATAAAAATTGAATTTTCGATTTAATTTCAATGTGTTTATTTACCATACGATCACATGACAATTCCAAATGCTACGAAATTTGAAATCCGATAATAATACAATATTACGGATCCATTGGAACTGGTTTCGTCGAAATCTGAGACTGTGCCTCAGAAGGCTATTTTTAAATATCGATTTAAACGATATTTTTTAAAACTAAACAAATCACCTTTAAATTCAATTTTAACACTTTTATTATCCTCAGCACCATCAATATAAATTTTACAAACCTTCAAATTATTTTTAACGGGCTTAAAACTCGAGTTTCAACATTTTACCCAATTTTAAGTTATTTAGTTCAATTAATTTAATTATCAAATAAGTAGTGATATTTGAATTCAAATTAAAATTTTAACTTTTAAATATTTAAATCAATTAAATATTCGAATCTCAAATGCTCAAAAATTCTGGGTCATCACAGGAATGTTGACAACGATAGAGTGGTGTTTGTTGATGAGGAGAAGGTGTTGGAGATGGCGATGAAGATGTAGACCTACCTCAAACGTTTCTCATAATTTTTACAAGTTCAAAAACAATTTTTTCTAAAGTTTCTTCAACCTTAGTTAACGAGCTGAAAAAGATCATTCTAGTCCAATCATTCTCTTCTCCAGTTTCTTTTGATTTTTGTGATGATTCCTTGATTTTGTAATACTACACCGCGACCCGATTCATTGTGATTAAGGGAAGTTCGGGCTTCTAAGATTTCGATATCTGAATGGTATTCTTGAAGAGAATGAGGTGCAGAAGGATAAAAAGATGATACGGGCCTTTTTTTATTGACATTGGTTTCAGAGTTTCCATTATTTAAATGGAATAACAGAAGGGGGAACGGTTTAAAGTTGCATTAAGGACACAAATCTCTTCCTACTGTCTTTGGCTGGTATTTCTTCGTATTGTGACATATACAAAGGCATGTAAATCTCTTAATATTCTCATTATGTACAGAGCATAGGGAATAGTCCTTTTGTGTTGACTCCAAAAACTTTTTATTTGATCATGTATGAATTTTACCCAATTGACAAGAAGTTGAGCATATATAGCATATAATGCTTTATGCTCATTTTCATGAATTTGCTCATGACTACCTAATCTAGAAATAATGGTATTAATTATCATTCTAGTTAGTAGATGAGCTCTTCGTCGAAGATAGATCGACCTCCACTAGGGCATTTCATCTTCCTAAAGGTGATGACTTCATTTCTAGGTAGCACACTATAGTCGGGAATTTCATCTAAGTCCATACCTTCATATGAACATTCTAGGATTTGTCCTAAGATAAATGCATCAATTTTTATAGTTTTTCCATATACACTCGTCCATCGCCATCCGTGATCATTTTTAGATTTCCAAATCTTTTCGCTACAAAGATCCGAGTATAAAAGATCGTTATCCCGCCTTTTGGCAAGGCCATGGCACCAAGAACTTGACTAGAAACCAAGGGCAGTTCGTTCTGAAGATCCGTTATATGCAGGTCCACTATGGATACCGATAAATTTTTTCCAAGTCTGGATCTAGCTACAATTGATATGACAGGATCAACAAAGCTATGAAAGCCAACGTTCCAAATTTCAAGTCAATCAGAGTTCGTATGCTCAAGATATTGATTGATCAAGGTTGAGAAATCCAACTCTATTCGTATCCATCCAATTTCGTATCCATTCCCCAAGAGAGATTCAGTTCGTATCCATCGCCCACTAACTTCCTTCATATCCATCAAATTGAAGCTACTTCATATCCATCATGTTAACAACACTTCGTACCCATCAACCAATGTCCATTTCGTATCGGTCTCCCACCTCCATCTCGTATCAATCTCCCACCATCGATGCGTGCAGTAACAACCACCGATCGATACGAAGAAGGCAACATGAAGCATCGATACGAAGGTGGCCTCCAACCATCGATATGAAGTAACATGCAAAATTGATATGAACAGAGCCACGCAGGACCGATGCGAGATAGTATCGATACGAAGACGACAATGTCATACAAATCCAAACTTGCATCGATCATAACTCGAGATCTACAAGTCCAAATGCCACTAAATTTTCGCAGGAGCTTGCCTATAACGTCAAGAATATACTAGATAAATTTCAACCAAAAAGGATCAATTCTTGATCGATACGAATTCCATTCGTATCGCTCCTAGATTGAGTCCTAACCACCTGAACTCGACCCTGTGGGCCTACCTACGTGAGAGAAGAAGTCCTCCGAGATCCGGGCAAGATATTTTCAGCCTATGCCTATAAATAGCAGCCACATGCATCCAAAAAAGGGACTTTTGGGAAGCCTCCATGCCGTCACTCTGTTGAAACTCCATTGTAACTCAAGTACTAGCTATTATATCATTGTAATTCAGTTGAGGATCATGAATAAACAACAATCTCTTCAAATTAGACGTAGGCTAAAATGCCAAACCACTATAAGTGTTTGTTTTCTTCTATTTGTGCATGCTTTTATTGGTGTGATTGTTAGATTAGCCTTATTTTCCCTATAATTTATGTATTCTAATCTCTTCAATTACATCCGTTAAGTGTTGTGCCCAATTTTGGTGCAAACACTTTGGAGCTTTCACTGAGAAAACCCTATTTTTCTCCTGCTCTATGGATCTACTACCGTCCAATGATTGCAAAAATCTAAGGAGAAGATCCAGATCTATCATTCAATGGTTTCTTCTATTCTATTCAGATTGCTTCGGATCTAAGAGGACCCATATTCAGCATGATTTTCGTAATCCATATTTTCGAATCTTGAAAATATGATGATTTTCATGTCCATATTTTCATATCTAGAAAATATGATGATTTCGTATCCTTATTTTCATATCCAGAAAATATGGTGATTTTCGTATCGATCAACATTCGTATCGATCGACTTTCATATTGATCGCTTTTCATATCGATCAGTTTTCGTATCGATCATCATTCGTATCGATCGACTTTCGTATCGATCAACATTCATACCGATCACTTTTCGTATCGATCACTTTTTGTATCGATCCACATTCGTAACGATCGACTTTCATACCAATCACTTTTCGTATCGATCAGCATTCGTATCGATCAGCATTCATATCAATCAACATTCGTATCGATCAGCTTTCATATCGATCAACATTCGTATCGATCAACTTTCATATCGATCCAGCCGTGTGCATTTCGTATCGATCCTCAGACACCACTTCATATCGATCCAGATGTGCGCCTTTCGTATTGATCCATGTACCCACTTTTCGAATCGTTTAATTTCACCACATTTGTATCGTTCAAATATTACTGAGAACAATATAAAATTTCAAAAAAAAATATTTTTGGGTACTTAATGAAGGAACATTTCGTCCACGCTCTTGATCGTTCCATGACTAAACAAGACATAGGGGATACAACAGCAAATGCTGAATTACAATCAAGGAATGGGTAAAGAAATACTACTAAACTATTGCTCCCAAAGGCTGGAGAACCTAGCTTATACGCCAAGAACTAGAGTTGGTTAATATATCATGCTTCTAAGGTGGACTGCAACTTCCCTCAATTGACCAGCTTTTAAACTCCTGAATTGACAATTATGGTACGATGGCTAATATGACGACTGCTCTACACTGTCAACTCTGCCAAATCAAAGCATAGCTGGTCACCACTGAACCATCTTCAAATGCCTGCATCTTAATCATACCATGTCCATATGACTAAAAGCATGGCATACAACCTCAAGAGGACTTTTTAATACCCTATGTAGGTCTCCTACCTGGGTGAAAATTAGAAATAATCACCGACTATGAGCCCATCTTAACCAACTCACCATCCAGTCGACATTACCAACCACTCAAATGTTGGACAATCATGCATGCATCATTCAGTAGTATTACAAGACCCCGTATCCATAAAATGAACCTGTCATAATGACGATTGAAGAATTTTCCCTCGGTCGAGACTTATTCATTGAAACCATCCTACCTGTAGAATTTCTAGTGAAAATTCAACATGTTGACTATGTCAGTATGCTATGGAAATACCACCCCCGACACTACCTCATGAAGTGAGAATGGCGGATGGATTCCACCAAGAGTGATGAATGCCATCAAACGTATGTGTCTTCTCTCATTCCTCAAAGAAGACCATCAATCACTGTTAGACATAACAGTTCTATTTCTCATATCGCCGAAGGGAATAAAGAATCAGACCACCAATGAATTGATCAAAGTTCACAACCAGTTGCTGCCAATACCCATAAATGGATTTATTACAAGAGCTTATTTCCAGACTTTGATAAGAGAACTGTTGGATAGCCACCAACACCTACACCAACATATCCAGGCCAATATTGAGTTGATGAAACAGATGAAGGATCAACATGGCAAGATAAGGAGGGAACCTACTCCATAGTCTAGATCGAAAAAATCCTCTTCTTTAGATGGCTACCGTGGATGCCAGGACCATGAGGCTGCTCCGGAAAGGATAGCTCTGACAATATGTGCAAGCCCTATTGAACGAAGGGTAGGGAACCCCCGACCCCTATCGATCAAGAACTTTGATCAAACTAAACCACATACATTAGACTTCCAAGTAAGAAGGGCCAGACCGAAGTGCAATAGCGAGCATACGACGCTGCTTCACTTATCACTGAGATTTGATTTGATTTCTTTTGAAATTATTTCTATTTCAATTTCATTTATGTTGTGAAGTACGACCGACTTGAATTAAACTACTTGCAAATGGTGCAGGTATCTGAGTACTCAAGGTTCGGTGCCAAACAACTTCCGTGGATTATGATCAAGTCATCAAGGTATCATTATGACGAGCATGATTCAACCATTGATCGGCTATCGTATGCCCCCGACTTGGGGGTAGGGCATTAAAGCGGAAGAGATCGACAAGATCTGGACTCAAGTACAAAGTGGATGCAACCGACCATCCAAAATCGTCTGCTTATGTAATTTAATTAGGTGATCTGAGAAAGACATGGAGTTATATGTCCCAAAATTGCACTCTCCATCTCGTACTTGAAGCTCGCCAAAATACTTATGCTTCTTCTGATAACCAGTAAAATCAAAATCACATCAAGGGTGGACGTGATGTGACCATCCAAGCATCCAATCCTATATCAGACGCTTGGGGTATTTGAGAACACATGTTTAAAATGGATATGATTTGACCATTCACTCTCCAATTTGCGTCTATGATTCAGCAAAACAATCATGCCTTAAACCGACTTCATAAAGGGCCAACCCTCAATTTAAAGTCATCAATGACTTCCTACTCACTAACCATCACGAGCCATCATTTTAACTCTCTTCCTTAGCTCGATTGGAAGAACACAAAGTATAAAGTGGACGTGACTCGACTGTCTGCTCTCCCATTCTTGCACCTGACTTAAGGGAAAATACAAAACTCAAAGTGGATGTAGTTCGACCATCCTCTCCTCCACTCGAGCTCAAAGCTCGCCGGAACACTAATCTTACTTCTTAGGCTTGGCAAAAGCGGAATCCGAATGAACATGGACGCGATCTAACCGTTCGTAAACTAAATCTCATCCTTCGTTGAGGGCAGATAAGTGGAAAGTAATCGGGATCCCACTGATCACTCGCTAAGTGAAACCCCAAGCTCAGGGACAAGCCATCACACTATAGCCAAAAGGGATTGATACACGACAATCATCTAACTAACTCCAAATCCCAAAGTGCAATCTTAATCATAAACTTACAGACGTTGGCCTGAGGAGGGTGGATCCATCCACCTAACGACTTCTCCCATGTTCAACCTAAGTCCAAGGAGGATGGATCCGTCCATCTAATGACCTCATCTTTCATACTTACAAACGTAGGCTATAAGATGGGTGGATCCGTCCACCTACCGACTTCGCCCATGTTCAACCTATACCCGAGGAGGATGGATCCGTCCATCCAACGACCTCACCTTTTATATTTACAAGCTCGAGGAGGATGGATCCATCCATCTAACGACTTCTCTTGCCTATTCTGGGTGGATGTGATATGATCGTCCACATACCTGATCAACTTCTTGTACCCAGAGTGTGAACGAAATCCTAAAGCCTAAACAGATGTGGCTGACCATCTGTTGGCCAACTCGAGATTCTCGGATTGCGAACTAGAGTATAAACATTAACTTGATTGGGTTTGAATGACCACCCATCAACTAACTCTGGTCCCGAGAGCGCGGACTAGAGTATAAACACCAAATGGGTGTAGCTGACCACCCATCAACTAACTCCAGATTCCTAGAGTGCAAACTGGAGTATAAACATCAACTAACTCTAGATTCCCAGAGTGTGAACTGGAGTATAAACATTAACTTGAATGAGTGTGACTGACCACCCATTAACTAACTTCGGTCTCGAGAGCCCGGATTGGAGTATAAACACCAAATGGGTGTGACTTACCACCCATCAACTAACTCTAGATTCCCAGACTGCAAACTGGAGTATAAACATCAACTAACTCTAGATTCCTAGAGTGCCAACTGGAATATAAACATCAACTAACTCCAGATTCCCAGAGTGCGAACTGGAGTATAAACATCAACTAACTCTAAGTCCCAAGAGTGTGGACTGTAGTTTAAACAACAACAAACTCTAAGTCCCCAGAGTGTGGACTGTAGTATAAGCACCAACTGGGTGCGAATGACCACCCATCAACTAACTTTGGTGCTGAGAGCACGGACTGGAATATAAACACCAAATGGGTGTGACCGACAACCCATTAACCAACTCCCTTCCTCAAAGTATGGTTTGGAATATAAATGCCAGAAGGGATGCGATTCGACTCCCCATCTATCAACGCCGATTCCTCAGCAAGTTCTGTAATATAAAAAGTGAATACGGTTCGACCGTCTCCTTTTCAAATCTCCCCTGACATGGGGGCACACTTATCACACAAAATCGAATGCAATCCGACCGTCCAATGCTTAGTGGGAGCGACATGACCGTCCATGCATCAACTCTTGTCCTTGGCATGGGACCTATAACATAAATTTTAGGGATGCTCTCCAACCCTATAAGACAATTTCTTCCTTGATTCGATAAGGAGGCGCAGATTCGCAAAATGGACCTAGTTGAACGTCCTATTCTAAAATGGAGGTGACTACCTATCCTACTACAAATGAACATGATACGACCATTCATTCGCTAATTCTCGCCTATGATCCAACGAGTTATGCATGCAACATGGACGGATGTGACCCTACCATCCACCAATCTATTCCTTCCTACAGTTCAGTATGAGAAGCATCAAATTAAAGTTGTTGTAATGTGACTGAAAACATTTTGACTTTTTCCCTTGACTGGGGGCAGAGGAATTGATCGAGGAAAATGCGTTCCGACCATTTTCTACAAAAAAATTCTTAGTCCCTAAGTGCGGACAGGGGTATAAACATCAAATAGATGGCCCTTCAACTGACTCTGACCCCCGAAGTGCGACTACGGGCATAGACAAATGAACGAATGTGATTCGACCATTCATTCACCAACTCTGACCTAAAGTAGACGGAAGGAGTATAAACTCACTACAGATGCAATTAGACCATCCACAAACTAACTCCGCAAACCCAAGATTGGGGTAGAAGTACCAATCATCGAAAGAAGAGAAAGATGACACGCTGCATCTCCAACTTAGCGTCCTTTACAACTAAAGGCAAGGACGACAAGGAGGCTTTAATGACAACCAATCAGAATGTTGCCCGAAGTTATGGGCAACCAATTATATCGTACCGCCAGATCGACGGGCAATATCGATCTACACCTTTCATATCATACAGTTGGATCAGTAGGAAATGAGGACTGAGCATTCTACATCGTGTCTTTGAATCAACGATCAATATCGATCTTCTTCGACTACAAATCGATGTGACCCGAACGTCAATCGAATACCTTTGACCACCGAGCATAAATAGAACCACGTATGACTGTGACTTGACCATTCATCCTCTATCACCTTCCTTCAATCCGTTAGGAAGAGCATGAGAACGGATGAGCATGACTTGACTGCATTTGAGCTGACTTTATCCCTTGATCTGACGAGAGAATGCAAATCAAAATGGACGTGGCTGATCGCCCAACTCTAAATGAATGCAGTGTGACCATTCATTCATTAACTCTTACAATGATCCAACTAAAAGTGCAATTCAAAACAAGTGGAACCTAAAGGTTCTCACACCAATTCTTGCCCTGGATTCGATAAGGGTAGCATCAATCCTGCATTGGATCTGACTGGACGATTCACTCTTCAGTTTCTGTCTAGAGTATGGCGACATAAGCAGCGAAGTGAATGTCATTGACCATCCAGAACTTTGCTCATGTTTGAATGTCGACGAGGCAACGAAGTACTCTGCCTAGAGGAAAGAACTAGGACATAATGCAGGATAAGGCACGACTAAGCCTTCCATCGGTTAACTCGATCCAATGGTTTAACGGAATAGAATGCGAAATTGAAGCGGACATTATCTACCTTGCCACTTATCAAGATATTCCCTAGACATGGGGGCTAGCGTGACAAATAAGATGAATGTAATTTGATTGTTCATCAAACGACTCTGGCTCTTAAAGCTTGGACTATTATATAAACACATCAGAAGCTAGGCTCGATCATTCACACAATACGTCCATCAACCCAAGACTGGGGGCACAAGTTTGATCATCCAAGAGCTGGATACAGCTACTTAATCCTATAGGTCGTGCCTAGTATTTATAACAACTTGAAGTTATGACCGAAAGTATGCTAAAAGATAGAATCATCATATCGATGCCCGGAATTATGGGCAATTGATCATCATTCTGACCCTTCCGATGAGCAATGGATCGCGAGTACATTGAATGGAAAGCGCATTGCTCGAAAACACAAGTAGATTCAAACTCATAGCTGGAGCCAGCTATGCAGCAACACGCAATACAGGGCTAAACTCTACTAAGCCTTTGATTCAACATGCCTATAAGGCAAATCATTAACCATTGCAAATAAGCACATGAAGTGCCTACAGTCCATCACGAGTATTAAAGATCAGATCACATCTCAGCACAATGATGATAAAAGAGTTAACTGTTTTACTTCAAGTGAATCTTGATGTGTTTGCTTGGACTCGATCTCATATATATATATGGACTCTCATCAACCATTGAGAACCCTGCATTAAATGTCTCGATGAATAAAAATAAAGCGACGTGGATCTAAAAAGATCTGTTGCACTTAAAGAGGAGGCAAATCTACTCAAAATCAATAGGTTTATCCATGATGTCCTCTACCCAAAATGAGTATCCAATCCTTTACTTATGAGAGAAACAAACGGAGAGTGGCGGACGTACACTGACTACTTAGATTTGCATGAGGCATGGCAAAGCATAGCTTTCCACCTCCAATGACCGACCAACTAATGGACTCAACCATCAGACATGAATTACTCTTATCCATGGACGCAAACTCTAGATACAATCAGATACTGAAGCATGTCCCGGACAGGGAAAAAAAACAATTTTATTACTGACCTGAGCCTATAGTGTATGCTACAATCTTTGGATTCAAACTTGAGAACGCTTATGCTACTTACCAAAGGACAATTAACATATCATTCAAAAATCAGATCGGTCGATCGATGGAAGTATATGTGGTTAATATGCTCGTGAGATCACGACCATCAAACAACCACATCGATGACTTGGCAAAGATATTCAGTGCTCTCAACAACTGCAGAATGAAACTTGATCCTTTGAAATGCTCTTTCAGTGTTGTGTAAGAAGAATTCTCGAGTTTTTCGTCATCAATTCTCGTGGGATTGAAGCTAGTGTCAGAAAATTCTAAAGATTAGAGTCATCCATGTACTAAGGAAGCCAAGCGGGTATAGAGCTATGTGATATCCCGAAATTTCAAGGAATTTAAAATGTGATAATCTCCTTAATTAATTAAAATTGGCAAAATTTAATATTTTCAAACAATTTAATAATGAGTTGTTTTTATATATAGTTATAAATATATTTTTAAATGGAATAATTAGTTACAAATTTAATTTGTAATATTTTATAAATCTAGATTTTTAAATAAGCTTATTATTTTCAAAATTTAATAATGTGTTTGTTTAAAATTGATATCTATATTTATTTAAATTGATTTTAAATTTGGATTTTAATTTGACTTTGAATTTGAATTTTATAATTAAATTTAAAGGAATATATATCTTAAAATTAAAATAATAATATAGTTTGGATTTAAAATATATGGATAAGATTTTTTTATTTAAAAATAAGATTGTTTATATTATTTTCTTATAAAAGAAATTTATTTATAGAAATTTGGAAAAGTATTTATTTAATAGGAATAAATACAAATGTTTTTTTGAATTAGCATTTAAAAATGAGCTTACAATATTATATATGATTTTATTTAAAAGATAATTGGTTTTTATTTTATTTTCTTTTAAAATTTTTATTTATTTTAAATTAGAAAAGAATTAATATAAGAAACTTACTAATTAATTAGGAAATCTATTTTAAAGGGCTTTTAAAATCTTTTTCAAAATAAATAAAAATGATGTAAATAAAGTGCAATTAAACTAAGTAATATAAGTAACATCTGTAAAAAAATAAACAATGGTAGAGACAAGTGCCATCTTTTAAAATTTTATTTTCTTTAATTTTTAATAAACCATAACTTAATTCATTAAAACATACTTTTCATCTCTTCAATCTTCTTTTTCTATTCTCAGTTGAAAACAAAGAAAATTCCAAACTAAATCCTATAAAACTTTTCACCAACTCAATAATCAAAAGCCTGGAAACCAAACTAATGAAATCTGGAAAAAATGCAACTTTAAGCAAAATGAAAATCAAGAGGGAATCAAAATGAAAATTTCAGATTTAATAGTAAACTTCAACACCAGATTCAACAATTAAACAAGCATGCAAAGGACTTCAGATTTCAACCACAAAGAAATTCAAAATTAGCATTTTCCAGATCAAACCCTGGGAAGAAAACCAAGTCTCTATCCCCTGCTTTAAAATAGGTGAGTAACATTTTTGTTAAAATTACTTAAGTATAACATGTTGCATGATGATTCCCGTGAAAATTATGATTTGTCTGGAAATAGATAAGTAAGTTTTGCATATATATATATATGAATTATCTGTGAGTATTTAGATGTAAATGTATGCATGCCTGTATCATTTGAGATATCTCAGTTCTTGTTTTTCCAAGACCCAGATTTGCAAACAAAGTCTTTATCTTTTATCTAATAACTGTTAGAACTTAGAATATAAACAAATGTTGTTTGTTTGATTATGAACTACATTTTAAAAATTTATTTAAGTTAAAACAACTTGGTAATGTCTATGGAAATCAAGAAAACCGAGCAAACTTTATATAAGTCAAAATATAAACTTCTTAATTTATGAATTCAGGTGTGTAAACTGAATTCTTATCTTAAACATGATTTCTAAAGCTAAAATCATAATTTTTAGATTAAGGATGGAAGAGCAGTTTGGGTTTGTCATAATTTCTTACTTTTGGTGATCTCTGATGATCCACTGAATTGTAGAGGTTGGGGTCTTTCCTGATAGTGGAGGAATGATTGGAGAATCATGGAAAAATATTGGATTGGTAATCTAAGCTTGGTGGCGACAGTGGTGGGCTAGTGAAGTTTGAAAACCTAGTTTTGGCAGGCTAATTATATTGGGTCGAGGTGATGGCTCTGGTTGATCGAGTGTAACTGGCTTTTGGGAATTGATAGAGTGGTTGTTGTAGAAGTCGTGGCCGGAAGCATTTCCACTTTGATGATCGATGACTCGAGAACGAAGATGTTCTAGGTTTTGGTTCATGTCCCAGTTTTGTGCTTGATGCTCGATTTTGATTTCGAGTGGATAGTGGAGTTTTATGGTAGGGGGATGGTTCGTGGATGATCGTCGACTTGCTCAATGATGTGGTGTCGACTGGAGATGGTCGACGGCACCGTGCATGTGCACGGTGCACTTGTTTTCTGGTGATCTGGAATTTTGTTTAGTTTGGGTGGATGCAGGGTTGTACTCGAGTTTGTCTCGAGTAACTCGAGTATTTTACTCGAAGGTTTTAAGTTTTGGGCTCGAAGCATTATAGGTCTGGCTCGAGTCAATTATTTTTGGATTACAGGTTTTTAAAAAAAACTGACAGTGTTTAGTGTTTTTAAAAAATTTAAACTAAATTTAAAAATGAAAAGCAAGTTTTCAAGGATGATTAACTGAATATATTTTCAAATTTAAAACGTTAAGATGGTTAATTTTTTAAAGTGGTTAACTAAATGAAATTTTGAATTTTAATTAAAAAGGTGTTTTCAATTTAAAATATTTGATCAAAGTTTTGAAGAAATGTTTAAAAACTAAGTTTTTAAATTATATATAAATGGATAAGTTTTAAAGATATGATAATTAAGTTTCCAAAGATAAATATTTGTAGAATTTAAATAAAACATGTTTGAAGCATTTCAAAGTTTTTTTTTTAAATTTAAATTATATGATTAAATTAAATTATAATTGATTTCTAAATGTTTTATTTTTAAATAATGTTTAATGATATAATTATGTAAATCAATTATAATAAAGAGTTTATCATTAAGTTTTTAAGATTTTGATTAATTTAGATAATTAATTTGTGAAGATAATAAAGGTTAATTAATTATTGTTATTGATTTAAGAATAGTTAATTAATGTAAATGATTTGTTAATATGTAAAAGTTTAATTAAGATAAATGATTTTCTTAATTAATTGAGGATTTTTAAATATAAGGAGTTGACTAATTATTTAATCAATTTTAAATAATCACTTAATTATGAATTAATTAAGTATAATTACTAGATAAATAATTAATGGATAATTACTAAATGTAATTAAGAAAAGAGAAATTACTTGTGGAAGTAATTAGTGGGAAATTACTTATGAAAGTAATTGAGTGGAAGTGATTAAGTGTAAATCACTTGGAGTTAATAATTAAAAGATAAATTAATATAATTGATTAAAGAGTTAATTAATTAATTAAAGAGTAATTAATTAATTAAAGGATTAAGGTTAAGTAATGATGTGATTAATTACTTGTTAAGGTAATTAATCAAGAGAGTAATTAACTAATGAAAGTAATTACAGGATAATTACTTAATAGAAGTAATTAAGGATTAATTACTTAGTGTAATTAATTAAGGATTGTTTGATTTAGGAAACCGATCAATGATTAGTTAAATAATGATTATGATTAATTAAGGGATAAATAATCAATGAAGTGATTATGAGATAATTAATTTGAGTGATTAATGAAGGTTCAATGTAATTAATATGGATGGGTAAAGGATAATTAAATTGTATACTTAATTCAGAGTTAATTACTTATTGTAGTTAAAGGATAATTAATCAAAAATGATTAACCAAGATGATAATGAGAGGATGATTAATTAATTGATTTGTAATTAATTAATGTTGAGTAAGCAAGATTTAAAGACGATGGAAGTAATTAATTTAATATATTTAAATTAATTAGAAGGGTATGGCTAATCAACCTTGTGTATGGATGATAGAATGATATTGGAAGCCTTGGATTAATTGTTATCCCTAATATGTGATTCGTGATGCTATGTGATATGATATGTTTGATTTAAATTTGCGATGATGTGGTTATCTATTGATGATGAATTACTGTGACACCCTGTATTTAAAGTTGAATCGTATTTCACTTGAATAACTTGGGTTAAGATGACATTGGATTCGAAGAGACCAGAGTCGGGTATAAGTAAATACCTGAAACCACTTCGAATCTGTATAGATTGATATGTGAATAAATAGGCTGGAATGGACTAATATGGACCTTTGAAACTAAGTATGGGTACTTAGCGATTGATTTGTGAAATAAGTGCTGAGTATAACAAGAAATGAACTCACAGTGGAGTAATAGTGTAACTACCCCAATTTCGTGCCATTCAAATCAACAATAATCCACACATGTCAAACTTGAATGATGCGAAATTACAGATTGTAAATAAATTTGGAGCAAATAAAATCAAATATACAGAATCACAGATACAGAACAAATAGAATAACTTGCAGCGGAATATAAAAATACATAGTAGTTCATGAAGCTACTATAATAGAGTCTCAAACCAAATACATAATATAGTCTGAAAACAACAGAATAGAAATCCCAAATACATAGAAGTTCACTAATACATGAGATAAACTAATACTGCTGAAACAGAAGTAGAAATATATGTAGATAATCAGAAACTCCAGTGAAAGACCAGCTCCAGGAAGAGAATCCAAAGCTGTGAATACTCAGGCTGACCCGAGCGTAAAGCAAAACACAAAACACTCGAGTCAGGACAATATATACTTATATAATGTAAACCAACTCAAGTGAACTGTAATCAAGATAGAAGTAATTTAAAGGATGCCTGGGACCGCCCATCCTCTAAGGATCCGTCAAACTAATTACTATATAGTAATATTTCGCTATTATAATAATGTCTACAGTAAAATAAACATACTTTTAAATAGCATTCCGGGCTACCCATATCACCCTTCACACGTAATAGTCCCAGTAGTCCATCCAATATCATGCCATCTCCACTCTGGATGACTGTCAGAGGATACCACACGGGCTACGGGAGAAAAACAAACTCGTAGTAAAGGCTCGGTATGGTAGGTGACACGGCACACAAGGCAATGCCAGGGTAGATATACCAATTACGCACATGGGCTGGTGGTAACGCAACAACCACATACGCCCACCCTGAACAACACTCCAGTATCAAGGGGTGCACCCAAACGATCACAACAGTAATAGAATGGTATCGAAGAAGTGTGTTCAGCCAGAGGTGCTACCTCCTTTGGCCCGAGATCGCTCCTGTTTTAGCCACCTTAAGCTAACTCACGAGAGTTAGATCCACGTAAAGTACCTTAGGAACGTCGTCACCATCCTACTTCATTCTGGTATCTCCACCGCGTACACAGTTGTTAAAGTGGTTTTCGGTATCGACGGAGAGTATGTCCATATCCGATCCTGGACTCTTTAACAACCCATCGTTATTATAACCCATTGTTATAATTTAAAAATGGTATTTATTTCTCGAAATCCAATATCATTTCAAATCCATTTCAAAATATCAAACTTATCATTTCATTTGAAAAACATGTTCATTTTATTCAATTTAAAAATACCATTCAATTCACATTTCAAAATAGTTCAATTCCAAACAAATTACTTCATTAAATCATAAAAAATGAAGTTATTACATTTAATACTTAAATTATTAAATTTCCAAAATTTTCAACTTTCAAAGTTCATACATTCACTTAATTTTATTAAAACAGTGAAAATTCAACTTTCCTAACATTTGGAAAATGCTACAGAAAGTTATATTCAAAACAGTTCAATTTAATAAAAGATAGCGTTTAAAATGCTGTAATAGAGTTACATTAGTTTCAAAGAAAACTTAGCTTAATCCAACAATTATAGCAAAAAAATAAAATAAAATGCTATAATAGCTTTTAATTCAATTTAGCTATTTAGTTCACTTATCAACTGCAGTATTTACAAATGTTGTATTATCATTTATATTAGATATAATAACATTTCAAAAATGCAGTTAATTTACTTCAAAATTTCAATATAATTTCACAACAATTATATTTTTCTATAAATCACTTTTAACTTATAAATCACATATTTTTACTTTTATAACCATCATTTAATTTTCTTTAATTCCATGATTTCATAAAGTTAAATTTCCATTTAAAAATTCATATTTAACACTAATTCACTTATTAAACTACAATGTTCAATTTTTAAATTCATTACATTAAATTTCAACCTAACAATTAAGTTCCAATTCTCAAATATAACTTAGTTTTATTTTTATTTACTTAACTAAAAATTCACTTTTAAGTCAATGCCGTAAATTTCCAATTTTAGTTATATTTCAAAATTTCAACTTAAATATTTATTCATTTCACATTTCAACTTTATTAAAAATCATTAATATGATATAAAATCACTTTAAATTCATTAAATTCTAATTATCATAAATTTATCATGATTTCATATTCAATTTAATTTCCAATTATAATTAAATCAAATTTTCCAAAATAACTGACATTCAAAATTTCCTAACTTTTCATTAATTTATTTCACTTATAATTATTCAGAAAGTCAATAATATTTTACAAAAATTATTTTTAATTAGATTTAAACCAAATTATTTTAATATTTACATTTCTAAAATAATTTTAATTTTTTTTAGAAAACATACATTAACTACGGGTCTGTATATAATTTTCTACACTAGGAAAAGTGATACGGGTAATATATCATTTCAACCCGTAATTTACAAAGAAAATCCGGGTTTTATCATTTCAAACCCGCAATCCCAAGTAAATGAAATAAATTTGAAAATCATTCAGGCCTATCATTTCAGCCCATAATGATTTTCCCTTATTCTAAAGTCCGTTCGGGTATGTATCATTTCAACCCATAGTGATTCTAATCTAAAGGAAACTTGTAGTGTGATTATCTGATAAAATAAAAAAACAGCAATAATATAACAATAACATATGATATAACTGGTGTTTAATCATGTGTGAACATCATATGGTAGTGACATAGCAAATAAAATATGGTGATGCAGTTTACATATTCACAAGCGATCGATTTACTATTCATATAAGTATAAAACTGTCTGGTGAGAATAACTCACTGGTTTGAGCTGATGACCCAACGACAAATTTCACAAACGGGATCTACACAAGCACAAAAGCACGACACAGATTCAAATGGAGGAGCCAAATGTCAAATTCCTTGGATACACATCAAACAAAACAATATAACAACGATGAGTTTCAAATCAACTACGATCAAAACTACACTAGAATAGACTGCACAGAATCAAATAGAAATGCTTGCACTTGCTTTTAACCTTTACTAGGCTCGTCCATAAGGGGAAATACAAAATAATGGCAGGTGTTTGGGTCAGGTTATGGTGGGTATGAGTCGGCCTAGATGTCATTTGTGATGGTGCCAAAGTGGGTGAAGGGAATAATACACATAAGCATGAATACATGCATTTGATCATGGATTTGGGCTCGGCCAAGGCTCCAAGTGTCACGGCCAAGGCTCCAAGTGTCACGGCCAGAGGTGTCGGGTCCACTCTTGTGGTGTGGCCGAGGGTGCTGGAGGTGCTGGAGGTGGTGGAGGCGTGGTAGGTGGCGGCTAGAGGGGTGGTGAGGTGATGGAAGTGATGTTGTGCTCGGCTAGGCTAGGAATTCGGGTTGTTTTGAAAAGTTTGTGGATGGGCATCACCAAGTGGGGTCATGGCATGGTTGGTTGGTGAGGAGGAGGTGTTGGTGGTGTTCCATCAGGTGATGGAGGCGGCTAGGCAGCAATGGAGGCATGGCCGATCCTAAAAGAGGTGAAAGCATGTGCAAAAAATCAAACTAGAATAAGCAATATAAGTAGAAAAAGAGATAAAAGAAATAATTTTTATTTTTTACCAACTTCCCAAGCATGCAATGGCCGAAATTTTTTTCTCAGGAAGAAGGAAAGGAAGATACGTGAAATGAAAATGAATTAGTCAGCTGAAATGTGGGGAGTTATGCCAATAGAAATGAAGAGTTGTGAGGAAAATGAAGAGGTGGAATTCAAAAAGGCAAAAGGCAATTCCAAAGTAAAAAACTCTTCATATATCCTTATTTAATTTATATAACTTTATATTTCTGGAAATAATAATAATTCCAGATAAAATTTCGAAAATTTATCAAAATATAAAAATTTATATAATATTTATTAATTATATAAAGTTAAATTAAGAAAAATAGCTTAAAAATAGTGAACCAGACTAGAAAATTTAAAATTAAATAGAATAATTTTTAGAAAATTCATACGAGCTTGTAAAATATTTTTAAAAATAAATAATAACATAAACTAAAAATACATTCACAAAATAAATATTTAAAATTTAATTTAAATATAATTTTTAGTGAAGAAAATAGGAAAACAACCCTTAAAAATAGGAAATAAATACAGTAAATTTTGGAAAAATTCTATCTTTATTTTAAAAATACGTAGAGATGAAATTTCACAATTAAAACAAGTTTAAAATAGTTTTGAAATGAAATAAAGTCAAATTCAAATTTATAGTCAAAATCTAGGGTTGTTACAAATAGTTACCCCGGATTTTTAAATATGCTTTGTGCATTAGAATTTCATGTTAGATGGGTTTACTCACGTTGGTTTCCAGCCTGACCTGGGTGTTACTTTGATGTAATGCTTGGGTCAGACCGACTATTACAGATTTTTAGGTAAGGACGTTCTGGAGCTCAGGAGGCGAGCTGGATAACAGGAACGTATGGAGTGTATTCCGCTGTGATTTATTGTAGCTTATCTGGGAAAAGTTGTTATAAATGTCCAATGGTTGTATAATGAACGTAATGCTGATGTATTTGAATGTAATTAGCTGATACAGTTTTTCCTTTGTATAACTGCTATTTTATTTAGTATTATATTTTGATCCGCTGCGAATGTGAGAATCTGTGTTTGGTGTTTTCTGTTTTCTATCTCTTTCTTTTTTCCTAACTATCCGGTATTTTCGGGATCGAAAATTTCCGGGTCGTTACAAGCTAAGCCAGAAGATTACCATCCTAAGCTGATTCAACTCTAGGGCCATCTACAAGTGTATTCTTTTCTTCAACATGATCAAGAGAGGGAAGAGAACTTTTGAATGGATAACAACTGCGTTAATGAAGTTCTAGCTCTAATAGATCGCTTAGAGAATTTTATCTAAGCAGTTGGATCGTGAAGGTTTATACACCAATTGGGCCATGTCAACACAAACCATAAGCATCGCATTGCTATGTGAAGAGAAATGAATCCAAAGACCAGTATATGATGAAAGCTAGCTGTTGACAAGCTGACCCCGTTAATGTATGTATCGACTAGCCGTTACGATAGGTCCTATAGCAACCTTAGATGTCTAGAAGGTTACTCAATTGAAATATCAAGCTAAGCCAATTTGATGTCACTTATTTCCCTCAGAGAGGTATCTATGGTCAATCATTAGCATACTTCATATCCGAATTCACTGCATTAGATGACTATTCGGAGAGCAGTAGAGAACCATCCACCTTATAGAGAACCTATACAGATGGAACTTCCAATAATCGGCTATCTAACAACGAATTTGCGTTAATGACTCCAAAAGAGTGATCGATCTGCTATGCCTTGGCACTCAACTTCCCTACAACAAATAACGAAGCTAAGTATGAAGCCTTAGTCACCACGCTAAAACTTGTAAGAAAACTAGGAGTGGAAACTTTACATATCTTATGTGATTTTTGATTAGTGGTGTGATAAGGAAGAGAGGATTTCGGACTAGGGGGCAACGTCTTGTTCCTTACCTTAACTGGATCCAAAAGCTACTAACCGACTTCGAGAATTACACCATTACAGACATCCTCAAAGAACGAAATGAAAAAGCCAAGTCACTGGCCAAGCTAATCAGTTCTGGGAATGCACGACAAAAAGACTCTGTGCTAGTTGAAATACTTATTATTCCAAGCATTGACATATGAAAATCAATTAGATCTTAGTGATGGATCTAGAAAAAGAGTCATGGATGACTCCTATCAAAGATTATCCACAATCGTGGATTCTTCTTGAATAAAGGAATGAGAAATGGCATATCCTCTGTGAAGCATCACTGCATGATTATGTCTAGATAGTTCAACTCCATCGATACAAAGCATCACTCTTGTATCCATCAATCCGAGGCCCAATATTACATATCCATCGAGACGAAGCATACCTAATGTAAGTCCATCTCGTATTGATAACCATCGATATAAAGTCTAACTTAATGCATCCCAGATCGATCCAGGAGAGGATCGATACAAAGAAATAGATCAAAAACAACCATCTACCATTGTTGCAACTCGAATTTCGTATCGATCCAGGAGAGGATGGATACAAAACTCGATCAAAAGAACATGATAACGGCCCACAAATGTGTAAACATAAAAAGGAGTCAGGTTAACATATGTGCATGTATTCCAAACTAACATTCAATTTTCGAAGTTAACAGGAATTGAATGCTTACCTGGTGACGATCAGAATGATGAACAACAAATCGCTAGCACTTAACACTCAGTTACAATACAACGCCGTAGGATCATTGACAATCAACAATTCGACATCTACATCACTGAAGACCAATCAAAGGTTACATATTTTGATGAAAAGATAGAAACTATTCGACGAATCGGATAGAACTTTTTTAGAATGAAGGATGCAGCTTTTCAAAGCACGTCATGTTCACACAAGACGTACTTTGGGGGGCAAATGTTATTCTGCCTTTTGGCAAGGCCATGGCACCAAGAACTTGACTAGAAACCAAGGGCAGTTCGTCGTGGAGATCGATTATACACAGGTCCACTATGGATACCGGTAAATTTTGTTTGAGTTCAGATCAAGCTACAATTGATATGATAGGACAAGCAAGGCTATGAAAGCCAACATTCAAATTTCAAGTTAATCGAAGTTTGTATGCTCAAGATATTGATCGATCAAGGTTGAGAAATCCAACTCTATTTGTATCCATCCAATTTCATATCCATTCCTAAGAGAGATTCAACTCGTATCCATCGCCCACTAACTTCCTTCGTATCCATCAATGTAACATCCCACCTTTTTGCACACTTTAAATCGACACACGTGCCAATTTAAACCATACGAAAGGGCGGATTGTTATGGGGTAAATAAGCAAAACAAGAAGGAAATAAAAACAAAACAAAATCTCACAGCGGAAGGATAAAATATAAAAATCAAATATACCGTTTATAAAGCTGTTTACAAAAACATTTGATTATATTTATATAATACATATCAGAGTTACACATACCAATAATAATGCAGCGGAAAAACATGAGTGTAGTGGAATATAATAAATAATAATAACAGAAATCTTCGTCTTCGTCCTCCAGGGCTAAAGTCTTCGAAAACCTGAAATACTCGCACTGACCCGAGCGAATTTGAAAAGACAAAAACACTCGAGTTAGAACTAAAAGATCTTATGTAAGTTAAATCAACTGAAATAAATATGAGTGCAGTAACTTAAAAGATGCTCGGGATTCACATCTCTTAAGGATCCGCTAAACTATTTACTATGTAGTATATTGCGCTATTATAATAGTGTCTAATTGTAAAATAAACTTACTTTTAAATAGCATTAAGGGGTTACCCATATAACCCTTAACACAAAATATATTCCCATAGTCTATACAGTACCGTAATCTCCCCCGTACTGGGCGTCGTCAGAGGGCACTCCGTAGGTATGGTACAAAACAAAATCGTATAAGGCGCGCTAGGGTAGGTGACACGGCACAACTAGGCAATGCCAGGGTAGATATACCAATTACGCTTCCGGGTCGGTGGTAACGCGTAGCTGCTACTACCGCCCACCTCGAACAACACCCCCAAATCAAAGAAATCAAAGTGGCCACCGAATAAACCAAAGTCAGAGTAGAATATCGAAGGGATGTGTCCGATCAAAATGTGCTACCTCAATTAACCCGTCGATCGCTCCTGTTTTAGCCACCTTATGCCAACTCATGGGAGTTGGGTCCACGTATTTACCTTATAGGAAATGCCGCCACCAACCTACTTCATTCTGGAATCTCCACTGCGTACACGGTTTTTAAAGTGGTTTCGGGGTTGGCAGAGAGTATGACAACTTCCGATCCCGGTCTCTTTAACAACCAAACGTTATTATAACACCGCGGTTATTTCAAAATAATTTATACTTTAAAACTAGAATATAATATCTCTTTCAAACCATATAAATACGATATCATTTATATTTTTAAATCCCAAATCAATATGATATCATTTTATTTATAAATATCCCTTTCCCAAAATCATAATATTTTCAAATACATATACCTTGAAACCATAGCTTTGAAACATAACTTTTAATACTTAATGGTTCAAATACTATATTACTTTATAAAATAAACAGTTTCTTCAAATTTCACAATAAATTCCCAATATCTATTTGAACCTTCAAATAAACCATTTTAATTCCTATATATTTCAAAGCTTAAATATTCTATATTTCAAAACTTTATAGTTCATATATTTCAATCTTTAAATATTCCACTATTTCAAATTGGATTCTTTGAAAATTTAATATATATCAAATCCAATTCCTATTATTTAAATTTGAAATATTTACTTACTAAACAAATATTATTCAGGTAAAACCCTTAAACTTCGATAATAGGATATTCTTTTAATTAAATTAACTTGATAATATTCTTTAAATAAATGTGATATTCATTTAAATCCTCTACTCAAAAATCAAGTTATAAGATCATACCATTTAAATCTTAATTTATTTACATTTCAAAACAAATTTTTCGAGGAAAATTCTTAGATACATTAATTCAAATCAAATTCACATTTATCTTCAACCTTACTTTTATTTGAGTTATTATAAACTCTATATACAACAGAATTTCAAATATAGTCTTAACCATATTACATAAACGAAATCAACTTCATTATTTAGCTTATTTTAAAATTCGAAATAAATTTATACATAGCTAAATCCAAGAATTTTTACTATATATAAATATCAAAATTTAATATTTATTAAATCGTATTCTTTCCAAAACCATAGAAAATCATTTCAAAAATAATTTTATATATATACCGCGGTGCCTATATATAATTTTCTATCCTATGGTCAAGTGATACGGATATTTATCATTTCAATCCGCAATTTAAAAATAAAAATGCGGTTGTATATCATTTCAAATCGCAATCCCGAATGAAATGAAAATGCATAATAACTTGCAGTTTATACAATATAAATACAACATCCATTCATCCATCATATCAATAATCGAACATTTATCAATTTATCATCCAATTCAAACAATCACATCAATAAATAGTAGTTAATTACTAACAGTTAATTTTTCAATAATGAATTAAATAACCGTTTAACTGGAAGTTTTAAATGCAATAGATAAATAACAAATTTAACTAGCAGTTTTAAATGCAATAAATAAATTACAAATTTAACTAGCAGTTTTAAATGCAATAAATAAATAGCAAATTTAACTAGAAGTTTTAAATGCAATAAATAAATAACAAATTTAACTACCAGTTTAAATGCAATAAATAAATTAAATAACACGTTAATTAAATAAATGCAAATTAACTGAGATAATGATGAAATATATACCAAACAGCTATAAATAAATTTCAAATCACATCATAAATGAATTTAACAAACATATGAAATCTTAGAAGTTGTGAGTGGGTTAAAACACTCACCTTTGGAATTTAAATTGAATTTAAATCCAATTTAAACCCAAAATTTTGACCGTCTCAGAATTCATCCAAACTAGCGTTATCAAGTCCGGAATTTCAATACGATCCTAACAAAAGAAACCTCGTGTGAAACGGAGTTCGTATGTAAGAGTTATAGCGATTATTGTGATTAAAATTCAAATTAAAAATAAAATAAAAGAGGAGAACACATTACACTCTATGCCACGTCAGCAAAATAGTGCCATCTCCCTTCTCTCGTACACCAAGCCCAGACAGAAACACAACGCAACGTGAACCCATTTGACTGACAGTTTGACTACGAGTTTCGCCACCTACGGCCGCCCACCTTCAAGCCGACCACCACCATACTCCTCGTCTAGGCGAGGCGAACCCATCAGTACCACCCACGTCACCTCCGATTGCCATATGCGCCGCGCCGCCAACCTATGTCGAAACCCTAATTCGAAAATCCACCTCAATCTAACCGTCAAATCGACACAACAATCATATAGATGAGATCCCTTCGGCTTCCTCTCCAAAACCCAGAAAGGGTTCGCCGATCCGACGACTTTGATTTCGGCGATAATGAACGGCCGAAACTTCTCTGATTTTTACCGGTCAAACGACAAACTGAATCGAAAAACGAACACCACCAGTGAATTACTCTAGTCGAGAGCTTCAACATATATTTTTTTCAAATTTTTCCGAGGACTTTGAATTTTTGACTTTGATTTTGGATTGTAATTGGATCTAGGGTTTGCATCCATTGAAGAAGAAGAGGAACTGATGAAATTTTACGCGCAGATAAATGAGAATAGGCGGAGGCTAGGGTTTAGCAGGGTATTTATAGGAAAATTGAAAAATAGATGGATCGGGTTGATAGATATACGTGCTACCGCTAACGTGGCCCAAAAAACCCGTTCTGACCCCGGAACGAAATTGGTTAAACCTATATATCAAAATAAGTGTTTTAAAATATTTTAAACGCAAAGGAAAAGGTTTCAGGTTCAAATTCCATCGTATGAAGAAGTTATGCTGAAATCAATATTTTCAAATTAATTTCAATTGATTTCAATTGCATAAATTTTAAGGCGTTTCAAGTCCGTACGATCAGACGACAAGTTCAATCGCTACGAAACTTGAAACACTATTATAATTCACCGTTACGGGTCCGATGAAACTTGTTTCGTCGAAATCCGAGTCAGTGGCTAAAATGACTATTTTTTCCCCACTTTTTAAATAAATTAATAAATAAATTTACCACCTTTAAATTCAATATTTATAAACTAGTAGATTTTTGTCATTTTTAATCCCCTAGATATTTATAATAACTAAAAGCAAATTCACATATCAATTTAGTGTCAATTATCCCAGTGAATACTGTGTTCAAATGTCAACTGCAATTAATCCAACTAATTGCAAATTAACTCCAATAAATTTGATTTTATTCGATTACAACTTAATATTCAATCAATTATTACTCAACTAACATAGTTAACATTGTTTTATATTTCATTACATTAATATTTTCCAATTTTCATCTTTTATTTGCATTAATTACTGTATTTCAATTATATTTGGAAATTTTGTCAATTTTACTCATTAATTAAATTTAAAAATTTCAATTCATTATTTCATCTTGGTTTCATTCTTTTTATTACATTAATTATCATATTATGAATGGAATTTTACCTTGGCTACATCTTATTGAATTCAACATTCTTCACTTACCAATTTATTCCACATTAACTGCAATAATTTAGTGAATTAATTGAAATTGAATTCAAATTAAACTTATCAAACTAATAAAATAAGTAACGTACAAAAATTATTGTCATTAACTCTTAATCACACTTTTATAGGTTCATTATTTACAAACCAATATTATAATTACTTACATTAATTTGGATTGTACTACACTTATTATATTTTTTGCCAAATAGATACATTAATTTCAATTAAATATTCTCTGTAACTTATTTCTTGATTTCATACTTTTTATTTCCCAAACTACTATCGTGTATTAAGTTTACGTTTCTATTTTAATTTATATTTAATTATAACCTAACAGTCGTTTCAATCAATTGGATTGTATTGAATTTGGTTATCCATCAACTGCCATTTACACTACTACCTTAATTTACACAGTTACTATTAGAAAATCTTATTTCATTGGTTAATTAAATGTTTGCTTTAAATTACTTATTTTAAAATTTTATGCTCAAGAGCAACAATTAACACTTTCCATTATTATACAAATTTGAATCCCATTCTAGTTATTCTTTATTAATAATTCACACAATATTATAACTTCGTACAAGGCATCCAATTACTATTTATTATTATAACTTTGCAATCTATATAAATTCGTTGATTGATTTACTATTTGCTTTTGTTTCCTTTTATTCAATTCTTAGCTTAGTATGACAATTTATAGTACTCCATTTAATCGACATTTCATTTCAATTGTTAATACTTAGCTTAAATTTCTACAGTTGCATTTCATTTACACTTCCGTTACTATATTAACAATTAGTAACATTTATATCAATAACACATTATAATTACTTACCATTTAAATGAGTTTGATTTCCAAATAAATTTATTGACCACTTAATTAGGCAATTTATACTAATTTGTTATCATACCCCTAAATCTACACTTATAACTAAGTCCTACATTTGAATAAATTTATTAAATTGAAATGTTCATTCAAGTTTATAAATTTTTAACTTGCATTAACATAATTCCTTAATTTGTTCCAATTACTGTCAACAATCCTTTATTACATTAAACCAATCTAATACTTTCCTTAAATTTCTCATATTCAATTTATATCCAGGTAAAAATCTTTTCACTACTTAATTCATTTGAATTTATTCAAATTACTATAAATAGGTTTTAATTACCATTGCTATATTTTAATTTAGCGTTCATTCCAATATTAATTTATCACCTTTATTATTTCTACTAAAATTTAATTACAAAATCCTATTAAATTAACAAATTTAATTGTCGAAATTTACGGGTCGTTACAATCAAAATGAAGCTACTTCATATCCATCATGTTAACAACACTTCGTATCCATCAACCAATGTCCATTTCGTATTGGTCTCTCTCCATCCATCTCGTATCAATCTCCCTCCATCGATACGAACAGTAATAACCACCGATCGATACGAAGAAGGCAACAAGAAGCATCGATACGAAGGCGGCCTCCAACCATCAATACGAAGTAGCATGCAACCATTGATACGAACAGAGCCACATAGGACCGATACAAAATAGTATCGATACGAAGACGATAACGTCATACAAATCTAAACTTGCATCGATCATAACTCAAGATCTACAAGTCCAAATGCCACTAAATTTTGAGCTTGCCTACAACGTCAAGAATGTACCAGATAAATTTCAGCCAAAAGGATAATTCTTGATCGATACGAATTCCATTTGTATCACTCCCAGATCAAGTCGAAACCACATGAACTCGACCCCGTAGGCCCACCCACGTGAGCGAAGAAGTCCTCCGAGATCTGGGCAAGATATTTTCATCCTACGTCTGTAGATAGCAGCCATATGCATCCAGAAAAGGGACTTTTAGGAAGCCTCTACGCCATCACTCTGCTGAAACTCCATTGTAACTTGAGTACTAGCTATTATATCATTGTAATTCAGTTGAGAATCAGGAATAAACAACAATCTCTTCATAGTGGACGTAGGCTAAAATGCCGAACCACTATAAACGCTTGTCTTCTTCTATTTGTGCATGCATTTATTGGTGTGATTGTTAGATTACCTTATTTTCCCTATAATTTCTGCATTATAATCTCTTCAATTACATCCGATGAGTATTGTGTCCAATTTTGGTGCAAACAGAGATAAATTGCTAAAGGATCTATTATTACCTTATTCGATTCAATGTCAATAAGATTTCTACAGCCCACATCGGTAATCAAGCCATAGATATCATATTGTATATTGGCATGTACGTTATAGAACGGACCTATATGAAATCCTTTGTTAGTTAAAGCTTGGAATCTATTGGTGGAAATTTCCTCATTTCATAGCGAATTTGTGATTTGAACTTCATTTGCAGTTCGAGTAGCTCTGAAAGAAGATTGAGCATGTTTTGATCTTTTTGATAAGGGTTTTTTAGGAGCCATTGAAGAGAATTTGGGGATTTAGAAGTTTTAGGGTTTTAGATTTGGAGTAGAATAAGTGGAGGCTGGTAAAAAATGAAACGATGGAGGTAAAATCATTTATATAGAGGAAGGTAGAACAGTTGCTCGAGCACAGACACATACGTTTGTTGATTTAGGATTCTGAAACCTGAATTTCTTTACAAATGTAACGACCCATAATTTTCAATAATTAAATTTATTAATTAAATAACTTTTGGAATTTAATGTTGTGAAAATTAAAAATTTAAGATTTAATAATGAAAAGAATAACTAGAAAGTAATGTTAGCAATGTTAATTTAAGGCAATTGATAACTATTTAATGTAGGTCCAATTTATTGAAATGATTGTAAAGTTATAATAGGTTATATATTGTAAATAAAGAAATAAAATTTAATATTGGAGTCAATATTGGAATTATAGGTAATAAATTGAAATTGGCTAATATTGAAAATGAAATCAGTGCTGTGTAAGTGGTTATAACATTTGATTGTGGATAAAAAACTTATAATGCGATTTAATTAAGTAAAAGGTAACAATTGTTATTTATAACATATTTATTTAATCTGTTGAATTTAATTGGAAATCAATTGCAATTAATCTATTTAAATACTACAGTTAATGAGAATTAAGATGGTAAACTGTAGAATATTAATGCAATAAATGGAAAACCAATGTTAACTATGTCCATAAGGTAATGATTGATTAAGTAAAAAGATTGAAATCAAAATGAAACAACTTATTGGGTTTTAAATTATAATTAATGAATTTATTGCAATTGGAATTGGAACACTGTAATTAGCGCAATATTAATAGTTGAATTTGACATGGAAATTTGTTTCAAAAGATTTTAAATTACTTAGTAATAAAAAATGATAAAAATTGTTAGATATTGGATTTGAAATAAAAAAGTAATTTAAATAATTTAATAATAATTTATTTAATTAGCGTGAAAATAATCATTTTGGTCACTGTCTCATATTTCAACAAAACAGTTTCATTGGATCCGTAACAGTGAATTATTGTAGGATTTCAAGTTTCATAGCGATCGGACATGTCGTTTGATAGTACGGGCTTGAAATTAATTGCAATCAATTTAATTGAAGTCAATTTGAAATAAACCAATTTAAAAAACTAACTTCTTCATATGATGGAACTAGGACTTGAAACCTATTCCATTGAGTTTAAAAATATCGAAAACATCTATTTTAATATATGGGATGGCCCATTTTCGTTTCGAAGGCGAAACAGGCTTTTCGGGTTGTTATTGTCGTTTGAACCAATTCTATACGTGTTCTTTCTTATCGGGCTTTATTCATACAAATAGTTTTGTTCTAACCCTGGCGGCCTTTTTATTTCTCATTTCTATACGTATCTATCTATTCCATCTATCAGCTTCTTCCTTCTCCTAATGGCTGCAAATCCAAACCCTATTTCAATTTTCAAATCAATTTAAAAATCAAACTTCTCAAAACCCAATCATATTATATACCGATTTGAAGCTCTCGATGAATGCGATTTAAATCTATAGTTTGTTTTTATATTTGGGTATGTATGTGAGAATTTAGCGATTAAATCTTGGCCGTTCATTGAGGATTGATCAACTTTGACGGATTGTCGAATCAAGGATACTGTTGCGTGGAAAGTTTTTTGCGGAGTGCATCGATGGTGTTCATGTGGTCGCGTGATGGTCAGGTCGTCGGCAAAAATTCATTAGGGTTTAAGAAATAACGGCGGCTGCTGCATCTTTTTGGTTCGCGATTATGGCGATGCTCATTCACGAGAGCCGTAGGGCCTTGGGGAGGCGGCGACGTGGTATGGCATGGCTGCGTTGGCCAACAGCGGTAGGGGAAAGTTGTGATCGTGGCAGCTCCGGTGCGAACAGCTGTGTGCTAGGGTTTTTCTCTCAAATGCTCATGTGTAGAGGAAGGTGAGGCCTTGCTGACGTGTAATAGGTGATTAGGCAATCTGATTAATTAATTTAATTGTTTATAATATATATCGTTTAACTTCTAATCTCAACAACTTTTACCTACGAGGTTGGATTTATGCACGGTTTGTTCCGCTGCAATCGTATTAAAATTTCGGACAGTTTGGCACTAGTTTGAATGAATTTTGAGACCGTCGAATTTTGAGCTTTTATTTGGATTTCAAATCGATTTGAAATCAAAGGTGAGTGTTTTAAACCACTCACAACTACTAAATTATCTTATGTTAGTTAATTTAAATTTTTGATGTGATTAGAAGTTGTTTGATTGATGTTTGATATATTTAAATTGTCATTCCAGTTAAATCTGAATTTTATTGAATTTAATCGCCATTTAATTTTATATTGAATTTTAAATTACCTATTAATACCTATTATTGATAATTAGTTAATTGTTGTTATTATTTGTGATCTGAATAGTGATTGTGATGGACGTTTGATTTTGATATTGGATGACTGGATATTGTATTTTATATTGTTATAACTCTATATGTTGCCTATAAGTTGAAATGATACATACCCGAACGATCTATAGATTAGGGAAAATCATTATGGGTTGAAATGATAAACCCAAGTGATTTTATGAATTTTGATTGTTAATTCGGAATTGCAGGTTGAAACGATATATACCCGTAAATTAAAATTATTGCGGATTGAAATGATATATGTCCGTATCACTTGACCATGAGTTAGAAAATTTTATGTTGACACTAGATTGGATAAAGTAAATGATTTAAATCCTTAAATTTTGAATTCGGTTAAATAATATTTCTAAATAAATTTTAATTATATAAACTGAATTATTTTGAAAATCCAAGCTTTAAATGTTAAAATTGGAGTTGGTAATGAATTGTTTAAAGAATGAAAAACCAAAATTTCAAAGTTGGAATTTGAAATATAAATGAAGTTATCGAAATTGAATTATTGAAATTGTTTGAATGTTTTAAAACTTTGAAATCTATGAAATTTAAATGCTTTAAAATTTTAGTTCAACATGAGTTTGAAATCGATATAAATTGAAATGATTTTTATGGGAATTTGAATTGAAAGATAATTTAGTTTGTTGAAATCTGGATATGGCCTAGATTTGTTGAAATGAAAAAAATAGCTTAACCTTGACATAAATTTTAAATTAATCATTTTAATATAAACTGTTAAAAAATTTATTATCTTAAAAATCATGATTATGAAAATTTTCAAACTATTAAACTATTTAATCTATTTTAAATCTACTTAATATATTGTAAATCTATTTAAACTATCTTTAATCTATTTAAACTATCTTAAATCTACTTAAACTATTTTTAATCTATTTTTAAACTATTTTAGAGTATTTTAACTATTTAAAAATTTATTTTAAACTATTTGTGACTATTTAAACTATATTTCTAAATTTCTAATAGTGCAAGGTTGAATTGTTTATGTTTGAATCCTTTATTTAAAAGCAAATATGGTTTAATGATGTTATAACCTAAGTTGGAATTTGAAATGATGTTTCTCGTAAAATGACATATTTGAGTAAATATGATGATTTTAAATTTAGGATTTAACATATTTTGTCGATATGATTTCGAAAATGATATGATTTCGAAAGTGAATATGATTTCGAAAGTGATATGTTAATGAGAATATGATATTTCGATATCAATTATGAAACGGTTTTGGGAATTTAAAAGAACCATCCGGTGTGAAATAAGCGTTTAGTTATTAAAGAGACCGGGATCAGATATTGTCATACTCTCTGCTAATACCGAAAACCTCTTTAATAACTATGTACGTAGTGGTGATTCCAGAATGAAGTAGGATTGTTTGGCGAACGATTCTGTATGAGGTATTTACGTAGCCCTAACTCCCGTGAGTCAGCTTGATGTGGCTAAAACAAGAGCTATACCGGGCCAAGTGAGGTCGCGCCTCCGGTCGAGCATATTTCTTCGATACCATATTATGACTTTGTAATTGATTTGGTGGCCACCCCTCGATTTTGATTGTGGGAGTGTGTTTCGAGGTGGGCGGTAGTAGCTACTATGCGTTACCACCAGCTCGGGAGTGCAAATGGTAGAATCCTACCCTGGCATTACTCGAGTGCCATGTCGCATGCCTTATCATACCTTCTACAAGTTTGGTTTGTGTCGTATCTATGGAGTGCCCTCTGATAGACCTCCGGTTTACGGAGTAATTACGGTACTGTATATAGACTACGGGAATATGTAAAATGTGTTAAGGAGGATACAGGTAATGCCTTAATGCTATTTTAATACTTTACTTTACTGTAGACACTATTATAATAGAGTAGGTACTATGTATGTAGATAGTTTAATGGATCCTTCGGTGATGGAATCCCGAACATCTCTTAAGTTATTGCACTCACGTTAGACATTGGATAGCAGATATCAAACCTCGTAAACATCTCTGACGTCGTTACACTCCTATTTATTTACTGTTGATGTAACTTACATTAGATTTTTAAGTTCTGACTCGAGTATTTTTTCTTTTCAATTCGCTCGGGTCAGTCTGAGCTTTTCAGTGTATCGAAGATTGCTTTTTTGGAGGATGAAGACAAGGATTTAGTAATATTACTATTGATTATATTCATACTGCTGCATCATGTTTTCTGCTGCATTTACTTATTTATTCCTGTTGTATGTAACTCTGATTTGTATTATAAAGGTATAATCAAATTTTATTTGTAAACAACTTCATGAACTGTTCATTTGATATTATATTTTGTTATTCCGCTGTGAGATTCTATGTTTTTTTGTTTCTTTCTTTTTTTCCTTATTTACCCCATAACAATCCTCCCTTTTGAATGGTTTGATTCTGACATGTGTGGTTTATCATCGTTTTAAACTGTCCAAAAAGGTGGATCTTTACAGTTGGTATCATAGTTTTGGTTTAGCGATAACCTTAGCTTTGTGGGGACTAACTCATTAGAGAATAGGGTAGTAATAGCCTAGAATGAGTCGTTGAGTGTATATATATAAGAGGTCGTATTTTTTAGTGTTATAAAAATGTTTTTATATTGTGTTAATTTTTTCTGTTTAGTATTTATAATTTTGGGTCAGTACATAGGATGCCATGTCACCAATAGGGATTTCTAAACACTTAATAGGGCAGACCGACACAATATTGTTTTGAAATATAGGTAAATGAAACAATTTTATCTAGTATTATATTTTGTATATAAAATAATAATTTTATAAATGATATAGTTGGATGTGATATGTTGTTTGTTAGGAAGTGAAATTTTGTAAATATTGATCGTAAAATAGGTTTACAAGTAAAGTAGATATAAATTGAAATTTGAGAACTCAAGTTCCAAAATTTTGAAAAATTGCTTTCAAAAGATTTTGGAATACAATGTTAGTATTGTTTGAAAGTATTTTATGATATAAATATTTCAATGTGATTTGGAAGAAACGTTTTAAAGGAATTTTGAAAGGAAATAAGTTCCGTACTCCCCTTTCTATCGCTGGAAAATAATTTCGATGATGAGTGCATGCATAATCGACGTTCATTTTTGAGTTTCAAAGTGGGAAGGGCGCTGTAGTAGTTTTACTACACATTTGTTTTAATAATTTAATTTCTAAATATGATTGGATATATATAAATTATGAGTGTGTATATATGTATATATTAATTTAAAATGATTTGAAATGTAACCCGATATTTAGTTCTTAAGTTTCTGTAAATTAGTAGTTTCAATTATTGAAATAGGAGGATATCTTAACTATTTTAATAATTGGAAATTTGAAAATAAGAATTAGTGGTTAAGTGATTAATGAAATATATAAGAAATTGAAAATTGTAACTTGTAGATGTGAAATTTTAGTAGATATAATTAGTGAACATTTTGTTAACTAAAATGAATAAGACGAACTTGTATAACATTCAATTACACTCTAAAAAGACATATATATAACTTATCAAAATGTTAAAAGTTGAAACGTTAAACAAAATATGTGATAGAATATTATACAAGTAAAAATAGGAAATGAAAGTGTTCAATAGAATTTTCTCTATAAATGAGAATTTGGATGTTATAAAATGTATGAACTTAAGTAATAAATTGAAAAGCTAGTAATTGAACTTAACAGGAATACTGTAAGTAAATGTTATAAACTTAAGTTAACATTTTAAGCTATTTATAATCAGATTGGATAGTAAAGGTGAATCCTATATTAATTGAATGATTATAACTTCAGAAAATGTTGAAATAATTTAGAAATGGATTTAATATTCAATAATGCTATATATGGAAGAAATGAATGTGAAAAAGAAATAATCTATTAACGGTGAATTAAATTGTAAAGAGACTTACATAATAATGGATAACCTAAACAATCGAAATGAAAATAACATATGTAAGCAAATGAATATAAATTAGCGGAAAATGGCGTTATATAAACGAATGGGAAATGAATTTTGTTAGCGATGAATGAAAATTCAAGAAAATAATCATTGTATGGATGAATGAAACTAAAGAACAGTAAATAATATGAAAGTGGATTAATAAGAATAAGCTTAAACGATATTTGAAATTATTGTTTGTTTGGCTTATGGAATGATTGAGAAAGGATACTTCTAACTTTATAAAGATGTATAAATAATCTATCTAGTTTTATATGGCTGTTGAGTGTATGGTATACTTAGTCGTTTATTTATTATTGTATGAATGACTATTGTTCTGTTGTGTTGATTTATTTTTTGTTAATTGAAACAACATAAATATTCCTCTTTTACTTAATTATTAACCTCTTTTGGATTATATAAGTGAAATACAGGTTTATGGAAGCAATAGCTACTGCTTTTGGTTTCATAAATAAGTATTGTTTGCCTGACAAATAGGTACGTTCTTGGATTACGGTTTTATACCGATATTACATTGTTTTCTCGTAGGTTGAGATATTATTCTAAAATATGTGATATATATTGTTATTATTTATATTATTATTTCTTCCGGACCTTTCCGTACAAAGGAGACTCTGCCGAAATTTTCCGTGAATTTTGAACTAATTTTCTTCTTCTTCTGAACATGGAAATGTTTTTCAAACTTTTATTGAACTTGAATACAAAAGGATTTAATTGTTTATAAATTGATATATTTTATTTAAATTATTTAAATTTGTAAATTAATTGAATACTTTGAATTAAATACATTAGTTCCTTCATTCCTTCTTTCCTTTTCGAGGATGAAAAGTTTTGAGTCGGGGAGAATGTAATGGCTTGTAATTTTTGATAATTAAATTTATTAATAAATAAGTTTTGGAATTTAAGGTTGTGAAAAATTAAAAATTCAAGATTTAATAATGAAAGAATAACTAGAAAGTAATGTTGGTAATGTTAATTTAAGGGAACTGTTAACTATTTTATTGTAGGTCTAATTTATTGAAATGATTGTAAAGTCATAATAGGTTATAGATTGTAAATAAAGAAATAAAATTTAATATTAGAGTCAATGTTTAAATTATATGTAATAAATTGGAATTGGCTAATATTGAAAATTAAATTAGTGCAATGTAAGTGGTTCTAACATTTGTTTATAGATAATAAACTTATGAATGTGATTTAATTAAGTAAAAAGTAACAATTGTTATTTATCACGTATTTATTTAATCTATTGAATTTAATTAGAAATCAATTGTAGTTAAAATATTTAACTACTGCAGTTAATGTGAATTAAGATGGTAATTGTAGAATATTGATGTAGTAAATGGTAAACCAATGTTAACTATGTCCATAAAGTAATGATTGATTGTACAAAAAGATTGAAATCAAAATGAATCAATTTTTGGGTTTTAAATTATAGTTAATGAATTTATTGCAATTGGAATTGGAACACAGTAATTAGCGCAATATTAATAGTTGAATTTGACATGGAAATTTGTTTTAAAAGGTTTTAAATTACTTAGTAATCAAAAATGATAAAAATTGTTAGTTATTAGATTTAAAAAAAAGCGATTTAATTAATTTAATAATAATTTATTTAATTAGCAAGAAAATAGCCATTTTGGCAACTATCTTGGATTTTGCCAAAACCAGTTTCATCGGATCCGTAACGATGAATTATTGCAGGATTTCAAATTTTGTAGCGATCTGTCTTGTCATTTGATCGTACGGGCTTGAAATGCGCAGAAATTAATTTAATTGAAATCTATTTGAAATAAACTTATTTTAAAACTAGCTTCTTTACATGTAACGACCCGTATTTTACGTGTCGACTAATCGTAAAATAATGGCTACTAGGTTGTTAGTGTTGTTTATGGCATCTATAGCTTAAGTCGTACGTTTTTAACTCGTAAGGAATTGACCCGTGTGGAAGTTAGGTTGGATTAGAGGAGTTAACGGGTTAAGAGATGAGTCGTGTACGAGTTAACGAGATAGTGGAGTTTTAAGTCGTAACCGACTTAGGAGTGTGCACGAGTTAACGAGTCAAGGTAGTGAACGACTCATGTATGAGTCGTGAATGACTTAAGGTTTTGACCGACTCAGGGGATAAGGAGCTAACGAGTTAAGAGTTATGAGTTAACTCGTATGGGACGAATCATGGTGGTTAACGGCTTATAGAGTTAGAACATTGCCAGGTTACGAGTTAACGGGATAGGTTGAGTCATGACTGAGTTAAGTGATGAGTCGTATAGTAGATGGGTCGTTGAGGGCTTAGGTCGTTATGTCGCGTGTGGGTTAGGTCGCGCGCTTGGATGAGTCGTAGCTTGTTAGGTCGTATGCTGTTGGGATTCTCTGAGTCGTGGAATATGATGAGTCGTAAACGACTCAGGGATGACTCGTGGACGACTTATGGACGAACGACTCATGGAGTTTTCAGCTTATAAATAGAGGGGTTTGGCTCACTTTTTGGCACCGGTTTTTGAAGCAACGAAGTGCTGCCATTTTGGAAACTCGACTACAACATTTTCTTCACTTCTTTCTCTACTTCAATCTAGTGCTAACATCCATTGAAGATCGAAGATCAAGATCGAAGATCGAAGAGCCAAAGTTGAAGATCTTCATCCGACGAAGCTAGATCTCACCATTTCAAGCGAGATTTCGACGAATCGAGCTTGAGTCCTTGCTGTCCAGATCTTTTATTGATTGCTTTTGAAGTGTTAGGGTGATTCGGTGAGTGGTGGTTATCTCTCACGCGGACCCAAAGGAGTATATTGGATTGGTGGTTTGTTGAAGTGTTGTAGATAGTGATTTTATGCATATTTCTTTAGATCCAAGTGTAGATCCATTACTTATGAAGATGTTTACTTATGCAAGTTCATTCATCAAGTTGTAGAGACAAAACCCATGATTTATATTTGTTAGATCTATGCTAGAAACCCATGATTCATGTATGTTATATCTATGCTCATTTATTTACAAAATTGCCATTGTAGTAATAAATACCTACTTAGACCATATTTGATTACTTGATTGCTTAAGTTAATGATTGATTTGATTGATTGCTATGTATGTTAGTTGATTGATAGTTAGATCTAGACAAGATGGTCGAAGATGATTCAAAAGCTAAGTGGAAAGGCTCTTGAATGGTGAAAGCTGCTTGTGGCATATGAAGCGGATGTTGAAGCTCATATGTATGGATTAGATGATGTTGAGATGGACTTTACCATAATGCGAGGAGGCAAAGTATGGTATTGAGATGGACTTTGCCATGATGCGAGGAGGCAAAGTATGATGATGAGATGGGACGGGTCATGATGACGTTCCAAGCACGGGCTGCGACGACGTGCGAAGCTATGTTGATAACTCGGTGATGCGATCCGGGTTGATGATAATGGTTAGCTTGAGAGGCGCTTGAGCTAGTATGAAAATAGTCGTCAAGGAGGATGACTAGGAGGCTGAGATCTCATCGTTGTTGAAGGTTCTAGCATGCTCAAAGCAAGAGTACGTTGGAACGGGCTGCGACGACGTGCTAGTACTCTGGGTAGTTGCGAAAATTCCTAGGCACGGGCTGCGACGACGTGCGGAGTTATGTCTAGAACCGGGGTTACCATTAGCCCTTGACAGATGGATAAAGGAATGAGTTGGTCATTCAATTAACGGTGAAATCAAGGCAATGATAACAGTGATAGCCATAGTCATGGATGTTTGCATGTTTGATTGTATCATCATTCGATCTCAAGAGCGGTGTTTTCTGGGTGCTTATCTGATCTTGGTTTAGGCCTTGGGGGTTTGTATTTGGAAAACATCGACCCTGACTCGAGTGATTATTGCTTTACTCCAATTGTCTGCCATGTTATGCTTGCTTCTCCTTAATGTGTGTCTGGGGGGCTATCACTGTAGAAAGAGGCGGAGTGGGATGGTTTGGTTCCTATTTCTTTTATCCTTTATGCTCTTTTGGTATGTTTGATAGTTGATTTACTGCTCACTAAGACTTTGTCTGACTCAAGGTTTTACGTCTCCTCTTATTACCTTGGGCTGTTCATCCATGTTGGGATGGGCAGACTAGGTGACAGGTGGCAGGTGCTGATCTTAGTGACTCACGCTGATGATGACGAAGACGAGCAGGAGGCTTTACATATTATTTTCATATTCAATGTACTGGATATTCCGCTGTTTGTTTGATTACTCTGAGTGCTATGTAGTGAGGCTTCTTGTATTCATGATTCAGACCATGTGTAAAGCTATTATAATTAGATGATGATATTCTGTTCTATGGGAGCTTCACTATATTATATTTCTCTGTTGTATTTTATCCATGCGCTGTGAGTTTTACGATAGAGTCTGCGATGTTTATTTTACCTTTGACGGTCACTCACGGCTGCCTGGCACACTTTCAGCGCACCATTCCCTTGTTTCCGTGCGGGAGTCATGGGCGGTCGTCACATTTGGTATCAGAGCGAGGTTAATCGATTTTAGCCAACGCTTGCTGACGTAACTACGTAAGAGAGACGTAATTGTATTTTGATGGATGATTACTATATATAATATAGTGGTTTAGATGGATTTGAACTCCTTATGTAGTTGATCCTCAAGGTGTTCTAATCAGTCCTTTTTTGTAGATACTAAGGATGAGTCGAAGAGGGAGACCTGCTGCCGGGGAAGGTTGTGCTGCTGATGGAGTTGCTGATTATGGAGCCATGTTCGAAGCGATGATGACTTCGATCATGAGAAGGATACCAACTCCAGGGTCAGCGGTAGATGTTGGGATTCAAGTTCAAGCTCCAAAGCCAGTGGATTTTGCTAAGCTTTGTAAGGACTATACTTCTCTTGGAGGAAAGGTTTTCTTGGGAACGGAATCAACCATTGAGGTGCAAAGATGGATTGATTCTTGTAGAAGGATCTTTGGTGACTTGGGAATTGAGGATGCAACTAAGAGGAAGCTTGCATCAAGGCAACTTCAAGGGAGAGCTTCGGATTGGTGGAATTCTATCACCATTGATACTCCGGAGGAGGAGATTACTTGGGAGCAATTCCAAGCTAGATTTGAAGCTAAGTTCATCTCTACGGCTCAGAAATCTGTCTTGTTTAAAAAGTTTGTGGAGCTCAAGCAAGGTGGAAGACCCGTTCTTGAGTATGTTTCTGAGTTTGAAGCTTTGTCCAAGTATGCCAGGTCATATATTGATTCTCCCTATCAGAAGAATGAGAAGTTTGTGACCGGTTTGGATGCTTATCTTGGAAGACAGTTGGTGGATCATCTGGACGATCCATTTGAGAAGCTTGTGGAGAAAGCTCTCAGGCATGAGAGTTTGTTTCCTAGGGAGAGTTCTGTTGTTGCTGTAACCAAGGAAGGGTTTAAGCCACAGACGGGTGGAAACAAGAAGAGGAAGCAACAGCAACAGAAGGGTAAGGATGGCCAGAAGAAGCCGAGGGGCGAAATGACTTGCTATAATTGCCAGCAGAAGGGCCATCTCTCCAAGGATTGTAGGAATCCTAAGGCGCCGGCAAAATGCCACAACTGTGACAAGCCAGGGCATTTTAGGAAAGATTGTCCAGAACCGATGAAGGACAGGCAGATTGTGCAAGCTTATGCTTTGGGAGCTGTGCCATCGTTTTCAAAAGCTCTTACTGCTGAGGAGAAAGGGAAGAGTGTGGTGGTTCAAGGTACTCTTTCCATTTGTGGTGTTCCAGTTAGAGTGTTGTTTGATACTGGAGCGTCTCATTCTTTTGTTTGTGATGATTTGGTAGGCCGGTTAGGTTTGAAACCGAATATTGTTGATAAGCCATTGGTTGTGACTAATCCAGTTGGGGGTTCGTCATGCTTGTGTATGATATGTCGTGGTCTAGTTGTGTCGAGTCATGATTGCTCGTTTGTTTGTGATTGCTTTGTTCTGAACTTTGCGGGGTTCAGAATTATTTTGGGTATGGACTGGCTTAGGAAGTATGCGGCAAGGATTGATTGTGAGAGGCTGGAGGTGACAGTCGGGAATGTGGAAGGGCGAAAGGTTGTGATACGATGTAAACATGAAGAAGGCGTCTTCATGAGCTTCATGTATTCGCTGGTTGTTCCACGGGATGGACTGTCATCGGTGCCTATTGTGGATGGATTTGAGGATGTCTTTGACGAGGTCAAAGGGTTACCGCCGCATAGGGAGATTGAGTTTTGTATCGATCTAGTTGAGGGAGCCAGACCCGTTGTGATGCCTCTTAGGCGGATGGCGCCTAGGGAACAACAAGAGTTGAAGGTGCAAGTTGATGACCTTTTACGGAAAGGATTCATTCGGCGTAGTGTGTCCGAATGGGGTGCACCAGTTGTGTTCGCAACCAAAGCGGACGGATCGTTGAGGTTGTGTGTGGATTATCGTGAGCTGAATAAGGTGACTAAGAAGAACAAGTATCCATTGCCGAGAATAGATGACTTGTTTGATCAGCTTCACGAAGCTAAGGTGTTTTCTCAGATGGATTTGGCAACGGGATTTCACCAGTTGAGAGTGGCTAAGGATAGTGTGCCGAAGACTGCTTTTAGGACACCATCCGGTTTCTATGAGTGGCTGGTAATGCCGTTTGGATTGACTAACGCACCAGCATATTTTGTGGATCTTATGAATAGAGTATTCAGAGATCAGTTGAATAAGTTCGTGCTTGTGTTCGTGGATGATATTCTGATTTATTCCAGAACTGAGGAAGAGCACAAGACGCACTTGCGTATTGTTTTGGAAATCTTACGGAAACATCAGCTGAAGGCTAAGTTTTCGAAGTGTCACTTCTGGAAGAGTGAAGTGAGATTCTTAGGCCATGTTATTTCTGGAAATGGAATAGCGGTTGATCCCGCTAAGGTGGCAGCGATCCAGGATTGGGTCAGACCTAAGAATGCATCAGATGTGAGAAGTTTTCTTGGATTAGCTGGGTATTATCGACGGTTTATCAAAGACTTTTCCAAGATAGCCGCACCGTTAACAGGATTGACGAAGAAGAATCAAGTGTTTAGATGGGATGATAAGTGTGAGCAAGCTTTCGTAATCCTGAAAGAGCGACTGACAAGTGCCCCTGTTTTGACTATTCCAAGTGGGAATGATGAGATGGTGGTTTACACCGATGCGTGTGGTACTGGACTTGGAGCAGTGCTAATGCAAAAGGATAGAGTTGTTGCGTATGCAAGTCGACAACTAAAGCTGCATGAAAGGAATTACCCGACTCATGATTTGGAATTGGCGGCGATTGTGTTTGCTCTGAAGATGTGGAGACATTACCTGTTGGGAGTTAGATTTGAGTTGTTTACAGATCATAAGTCGTTGAAGTATCTGTTCTCCCAAAAGGATTTGAATCTTCGGCAGCAACGATGGCTAGAATTTTTAGCATCATATGATTTTGGTATAACTTATACTCCGGGAAAAGGTAACGCAGTAGCTGATGCGTTGAGTCGAAGACATGCAGGATTGGGAGTCATGTTTTCGGAATGGAAGTGTCTCGAGTATTTGGCTGGATTTGATTTCAGGCCTAGATGTGAATTGGAACCTGAAATGTTGGCAAACTTATCGATAAGGCCTACTCTTGTGGAAAGAATTGGCGAGAGCCAAAAGCGAGACGATAAGCTGGTCAAGATTATCCGAGATTTGGAATCTGGATTGGACCCAGAAAAGGATAAAGGATTCGAAGTCGATCGAGAGGGTTGGCTTCGGAAGCAAGGACGACTAGTTGTTCCCGATGTAGATGGATTGAGAGATGAAGTTCTTAGAGAAAGTCATCACTCGAAGTTGACAATTCATCCAGGTGGAAATAAGATGTATCGGGATATGAAGAGAACCTATTATTGGGAAGGTATGAAGAAGGATGTTGGAAATTTTATTTCCAAATGTATGAACTGTTAGTTGGTAAAAGCTGAACAGAAGAAGCCAAGTGGATTTCTTCAGCCATTATAAGTTCCTACACGGAAGTGGGAGCAAATATCAATGGATTTTATCGATGGTCTACCTAGAACCAGAGCAGGGAATGAGGGGATTTGGGTCATAGTAGATCGTTTGACCAAGAGTGCAAGATTCATTCTTGTTCGATCAACTAGGACTGCATCGAAGTTGGCTGAGTTGTATGTTAAGTGGATAGTTCGATTCCATGGTGTTCCGAAGAATATAGTGAGCGACCGAGATCCTTTGTTCACTAGTGGATTTTGGAAGAGCTTCCAAGAAGTTTTGGGAACTGAGTTGTGTTTGAGTACAGCTTATCACCCTCAAACAGATGGTCAGACTGAGAGAGTCAACCGAGTTTTGGAAGATCTTCTCAGAGCTTGTGTTTTGGACTTCGGAGGATCATGGGAAGATCATCTTCATTTGGTGGAATTTGCTTATAACAACAGTTATCAGTCGAGTATTGGTATGGCACCATTTGAGGCATTGTATGGAAGACCGTGTAACTCTCCGACATGTTGGTTGGAAACTGGAGAAAAACTGATACTTGGGCCAGAGATGATTCGACAGACTTCGGATTGTATAGGGATCATTCGGCAACGTATGAAGGCAGCCCAAGATCGTCAGAAAAGTTATGCCGATAATCGTCGTAAGGATTTGGAATTCGACATAGGTGATATGGTTTTTGTGAAGATTTCTCCTCTGAAGAATGTTATTCGATTTGGAAAGAAAGGAAAGTTAACTCCGAGATTTGTTGGACCATTCCCGATTATCGAGCGAATTGGAAAGCTCGCTTATAGATTGGAGTTACCAGAAAAGATGGCGGGTGTGCACAATGTTTTTCATGTATCTTATCTACGGAAGTATGTGCATGACTCGAATACGGTGGTTTCTGCTGATAGCTGTGAAGATTTAGAAGTTGATCCAGTTGTTTCGAGACCTCGTAAGCCGCTTCGTGTTGTTGAAACCGACACGAAACAGCTTAGGAGGAAGACGATTACGTTGCTCAAGATACAATGGAGTGATGATGTTAACGACTGTACGTGGGAGGAGGAAGAGAGGATGAAGGCAGCTCATCCTGAACTCTTCAAGGTATGGCCCTAAGGTGTCGTGACATCTCATGAATTTGTAACTTGTTCTAATCTTAGAATTCTGCATGCTAGGCTAGAATTGGATGCATGGTTTGTTGATTGCTATGGATGGTAGGCATGCAGAATAGTTTTGATTGCTGTTGTTTGTTTGGAATTTCGGGGGCGAAATTCCTAAGGGGGAGAGAATGTAACGACCCGTATTTTACGTGTCGACTAATCGTAAAATAATGGCTACTAGGTTGTTAGTGTTGTTTATGGCATCTATAGCTTAAGTCGTACGTTTTTAACTCGTAAGGAATTAACCTGTGTGGAAGTTAGGTTGGATTAGAGGAGTTAACGGGTTAAGAGATGAGTCGTGTACGAGTTAACGAGATAGTGGAGTTTTAAGTCGTAACCGACTTAGGAGTGTGCACGAGTTAACGAGTCAAGGTAGTGAACGACTCATGTATGAGTCGTGAATGACTTAAGGTTTTGACCGACTCAGGGGATAAGGAGCTAACGAGTTAAGAGTTATGAGTTAACTCGTATGGGACGACTCATGGTGGTTAACGGCTTATAGAGTTAGAACATTGCCAGGTTACGAGTTAACGGGATAGGTTGAGTCATGACTGAGTTAAGTGATGAGTCGTATAGTAGATGAGTCGTTGAGGGCTTAGGTCGTTATGTCGCGTGTGGGTTAGGTCGCGCGCTTGGATGAGTCGTAGCTTGTTAGGTCGTATGCTGTTGGGATTCTCTGAGTCGTGGAATATGATGAGTCGTAAACGACTCAGGGATGACTCGTGGACGACTTATGGACGAACGACTCATGGAGTTTTCAGCTTATAAATAGAGGGGTTTGGCTCACTTTTTGGCACCGGTTTTTGAAGCAACGAAGTGCTGCCATTTTGGAAACTCGACTACAACATTTTCTTCACTTCTTTCTCTACTTCAATCTAGTGCTAACATCCATTGAAGATCGAAGATCAAGATCGAAGATCGAAGAGCCAAAGTTGAAGATCTTCATCCGACGAAGCTAGATCTCACCATTTCAAGCGAGATTTCGACGAATCGAGCTTGAGTCCTTGCTGTCCAGATCTTTTGTTGATTGTTTTTGAAGTGTTAGGGTGATTCGGTGAGTGGTGGTTATCTCTCACGCGGACCCAAAGGAGTATATTGGATTGGTGGTTTGTTGAAGTGTTGTAGATAGTGATTTTATGCATATTTCTTTAGATCCAAGTGTAGATCCATTACTTATGAAGATGTTTACTTATGCAAGTTCATTCATCAAGTTGTAGAGACAAAACCCATGATTTATATTTGTTAGATCTATGCTAGAAACCCATGATTCATGTATGTTATATCTATGCTCATTTATTTACAAAATTGCCATTGTAGTAATAAATACCTACTTAGACCATATTTGATTACTTGATTGCTTAAGTTAATGATTGATTTGATTGATTGCTATGTATGTTAGTTGATTGATAGTTAGATCTAGACAAGATGGTCGAAGATGATTCAAAAGCTAAGTGGAAAGGCTCTTGAATGGTGAAAGCTGCTTGTGGCATATGAAGCGGATGTTGAAGCTCATATGTATGGATTAGATGATGTTGAGATGGACTTTACCATAATGCGAGGAGGCAAAGTATGGTATTGAGATGGACTTTGCCATGATGCGAGGAGGCAAAGTATGATGATGAGATGGGACGGGTCATGATGACGTTCCAAGCACGGGCTGCGACGACGTGCGAAGCTATGTTGATAACTCGGTGATGCGATCCGGGTTGATGATAATGGTTAGCTTGAGAGGCGCTTGAGCTAGTATGAAAATAGTCGTCAAGGAGGATGACTAGGAGGCTGAGATCTCATCGTTGTTGAAGGTTCTAGCATGCTCAAAGCAAGAGTACGTTGGAACGGGCTGCGACGACGTGCTAGTACTCTGGGTAGTTGCGAAAATTCCTAGGCACGGGCTGCGACGACGTGCGGAGTTATGTCTAGAACCGGGGTTACCATTAGCCCTTGACAGATGGATAAAGGAATGAGTTGGTCATTCAATTAACGGTGAAATCAAGGCAATGATAACAGTGATAGCCATAGTCATGGATGTTCGCACGTTTGATTGTATCATCATTCGATCTCAAGAGCGGTGTTTTCTGGGTGCTTATCTGATCTTGGTTTAGGCCTTGGGGGTTTGTATTTGGAAAACATCGACCCTGACTCGAGTGATTATTGCTTTACTCCAATTGTCTGCCATGTTATGCTTGCTTCTCCTTAATGTGTGTCTGGGGGGCTATCACTGTAGAAAGAGGCGGAGTGGGATGGTTTGGTTCCTATTTCTTTTATCCTTTATGCTCTTTTGGTATGTTTGACAGTTGATTTACTGCTCACTAAGACTTTGTCTGACTCAAGGTTTTACGTCTCCTCTTATTACCTTGGGCTGTTCATCCATGTTGGGATGGGCAGACTAGGTGACAGGTGGCAGGTGCTGATCTTAGTGACTCACGCTGATGATGACGAAGACGAGCAGGAGGCTTTACATATTATTTTCATATTCAATGTACTGGATATTCCGCTGTTTGTTTGATTACTCTGAGTGCTATGTAGTGAGGCTTCTTGTATTCATGATTCAGACCATGTGTAAAGCTATTATAATTAGATGATGATATTCTGTTCTATGGGAGCTTCACTATATTACTCTGTTGTATTTTATCCATGCGCTGCGAGTTTTACGATAGAGTCTGCGATGTTTATTTTACCTTTGACGGTCACTCACGGCTGCCTGGCACACTTTCAGCGCACCATTCCCTTGTTTCCGTGCGGGAGTCATGGGCGGTCGTCACATTACATGATGGAATCAGGATTTGAAACCTATTTCATTTAGTTTAAAATTATCGAAAACATCTATTTTGATATATGGGATGACCCATTTTCGTTTCGGAGGTGAAACATGCTTTTCGGGTTGTTATTGTCGTTTCGAACCAACTCGATACGTGTTCTTTCTTATCGGGCTTTGTTCATGTAAATAGTTTTGTTCTAACCCTAGCAACCTTTTTATTTTTCATTTCTATACATGTCTGTCTATTCCATCTTTCATCTTCTTCCTTCTTCTAATGGCTGCAAATCCAAACCCTAATTCAATTTCCAAATCAATTTCAAAATCAAACTTCTCAAAACCCTATCATATTATATAGCAATTCGAAGCTCTCGACGAATGCAATTCAAATCTGCACTTTGTTTTTTAATTTGAGTCTCCGTGTGTCTAGAATTTGGTGATTAAATCTCGGCCGTTCATTGGGGTTTGATCAACTGTGACAGATCGTCGAATCAAGGATACCGTTGCATGGAGAGTGTCTTGCGGAGTGCATCACTGGTGTTTTTGTGGTCGTGTGATGGTGAGATCATTGGCAAAAATTCATTAGGGTTTAAGAAGTAACGGTGGCGGGTGCATCATTTTGGGTCACGACTGTGGAGATGGTCGTTCTCGAGGGCCATAGGGCCTTGGGGAAGCAGCGGCATGGCCGGGCATGGCCACGTTAGCCAGTAGCGGTAGGGGAAAGTCACGATCGTGGCAGCTTCGGTTCAAGCAGCTGCGTGCTAGGGTTTTTCTCTCAGATGCTCACGTGTAGAGGAAAGTGAGGCATTGCCGACGTGTAATAGGTGATTAGGCAATCTGATTTATTAACTTAATTTTGTTTATAATATATATCATTTAACTTCTAATCTGAATAAATTTTGCGTATGAGGTTGGATTTACATACGATTTGTTCCACTATGATCATATCAAAATTTTGGACATTTTGGCACTGGTATGGACGATCTAGGACTGTCGAATTTTGGGCTTTTATTCGGATTTCAAACCGATTTGAAATCAAAGGTGAGTGTTTTAACCCACTCACATGTGACGACCCGACTTTCCACTCCCGGAAAATCGCATCATCAATTAAGAAAGAAAGGGATAGAAGAAGAAAAGAAAGAAGAGAAAAAAGAAACAACACTAGAATCTCAACAGCGGAACGAATAAATTATATTAATAACATAAAATATTACATAGTTTACATCCACTATCAGAGTACACAGATATACAACACATACTAGACAGTTATAAACACCTGTCTAGTATTTACAACATAATACAACTCAGAGACAATCACAGATCACACAACGAAATACTTATATATCGAACGCAGAAGCCTCCTGCTCCATTACTCCTCCAATATTCGTCAAAGCTAACCTGAATCCCTTGGCTACTCGTAAAAATTTGAGCACCCAAGAGTTTATGAAAAAAACAAAAATAAACTCCGGGTCAGACATGGGTCTGGTGTGAGTAATAGGTTAAAGTTGCTTAATTTTTGAAAATCCTTTTGAAAAGAAAAGTATCACGTAAGACTTCCCACACATAAACATGGAAAAGTTTTTACCTTACACTAACCAAAACATTTGATAGGAAATCCAGTGATATTATAATAGGGTCTAGGGTTTTCAAATAAATAGAAAATAGCCGAAATTGTTACATTCATTAAATTCCAGCTACTTGCCACAAAAGTGGGTAATACAATCAAAAACGTTGGCACTTATTGGATTTTGGATTCTATACAATGGCATGGCTACTGGGGTACCGCCCGTCACAGTACGTGGCCTAGATCACCGTACCGAGGAGTACTCCCACTCCCCTGCAACACAAAGCCGGACCCGTTCCTTACTGAACAGTTTCGAACAAGACAACCCCTCAGTTGGTGTACATCCAACTGCCCACACAGCCGAAATAAAAAGGGACCTCTAGACAGGGATCAATCTTGCTCTCCAGTGGGTGCGACCCACGAAGCCTTGCTGCACCTCCCCTATTTTAGCCATTCCCGGTTGATGAGGCTACGATTACCTTTAGAGGACACATCTCTTAGAATGCTCATCGTCCACCTGACGATGTTCTGAAAGCATTCAATCCATACAAGTTCGTTCCGGGTTCGAACGAAACCGAAGGCATTATCTCGTTACACTCATTTTGGAATCACCCTGAGAGTTAACGATAATAACCCTTGCACTCTAAACCTACATCTCGAATCTATAAGTACTATTCCATCAAACTCATTACGGAATCACCCACAGAGTTATACTGACGTATAGCCCTTACACCTCGAGCCTTCACAAAGCTCCACTTTGATTCACGACCTAACGTTATTTGGAATCGATGTGGTTTTCGGATATCCAAATATGGAAACCCGATCCCGGTCTCATTGAAATCCAAAGCGTGTCTTTTAAGGCCAAGTTGTTTTAAAGGTTTAAAACAATTCAATTATCTATATATACAAATAGATAAATCATAGATCCACAACAGATAATCAACATTATCATCATAGCATATAAACCATATTATCACTATCCAAAAAGATAATCTACATCAACATCACAATGCAACCAATGCATTCAAAACACTCAACATTATCTATCTCATATCTGAGATTCTAACCATCCAATGCAAACAACACTAACCAACCATATAAGCAATGATTATCCACACCAAATATAATTAATTTAAAATAAATTAAATTAATTACATCATTCCATTAATTTAAAGTAAATTAAATTAATTACTTTACCAATATTAACTTTCTCATATCACTATTGATTAATTATCAATCACTTAATTAATCATCATCCAATGATTCATTTTAATTAATCATCCCTGATTAATCAACCTTTAATTACATTCAAGTAATTATTCACTAATTAATTTCTTCAAATTAATTGTACTTAACCAAATACAGTAATTAACCTTTAATTACTTCGTTAATTAATTAACTACAATTAATTACATTAATCCTTAATTAATTACCTTAATTAATTACCTTTAATCACTTATTATTGATTAATTAATCTTAATTAATCAATCTTAATTACATCATTAATTATATTAATTAATGATCTTCTAATTACATTTTCAAATTAAATTAATTACTTTAAGTAATAAATCTTCATTTAAATTATAACTGTTAATCACCCTTGATTAACCCCATTCAATAATCAACTACCCTTAATTACTTTCCCAAATAAATTAATTACTCATTAATTAATTATCTCTAATTAATTCCTTGATTAATTCACAAAGTAATTATACTTAAATTACTTCAAGTATCAAATCACCTTTAATTAATTACACATAGTAATTACTCATTAATTACTTTTCCAAATAACTTCTCTTCACTTAATTACATTAAGTAATTATACTTCACAAATTATCAATAATTAATTTAAATAAATTAAACCAAATTAATTAACATAAACTAATGAAATTTAAACTCAATTAATAAGTAATTAATTCCTTAATTACTTACATAAGTAATTATACTAAATAATTTACATAATTTGATTATCTTTCAATTAATTAATCTAATTAATAATTAAAATTAATTACATTAATTAATTATTAAATAATCCATAGTTAACGACCTTCATTAACTATTGACAACTCATTAATTATTTTCTAAAATAATTAACTTATTTTAATCATTATTAATTACAAATTAATTAATCATAAATTAATCCATTAATTAACCCCTAATTAATTAAATAATTAAGTGTTAATTAAAACTTAATTAAATCCTTTATTACTTGATTAATTAATTATTAATCATTAATTAGAAACTAATTTCATTTAATTAATTATTCTTAATTACAAGTTAATTATTCTAAAATTAATTAATCTTAAACCCTTAAGATTAACCCTTAATTACTTTAAGTAATTATTTATTTCATTAATTTATTAGATAAATTAATTATTCATTTAATTACCCTAATAATTAAATGAAATATAAATATTAAATTGTTTTTAACTTTAATAAGTTTAAATTCAATCTCAAACCTTAATTGTTAAATAAAACTTTAATTATAAAAGAAATTTCACAAAGGTCAAAACAAATTTCTTTAAACATTAAAATCATTTAAATTTTTACATTATCAATCAAATTTGGTTTTAAACACTTAAATTTATAAAACTTAAATTCATTTTAAACCAAGATTCAAAATTAGATTTGAATCAAATTTAAACTTTATTTAAAACATTATTACATATTTTAATTTCAAATTTTAAATTCAAATTTCTTTTAAAAACATTTTAAACAATAAACTCTTTCAAAGTTATTTTAAAGCAAATTTAAATTTAAAAACTTAATCATTTCAAATTTTAAGATTCAATTCAACTTGAATCTATAATTTAAATTAGATTTAAAACTTAATTTAAATCTTTGCTTTATATTTCAAATTCCAATTTAAAATTTGAAACAAGACAATTTCTAAACTTCAATCATTAGCCCGAGCTAACTCAAGCAACTTGAGTAACTCGAATAACAAATTTCATCCAAAAATCTGTTTAAATCTAAAATAAAAACAGGTTTATACAAACCTGTGCTAACAGGTTTACCAAACCCTGTAACAAAACTAAAACCCAAGACCTCATCAATTTCCTTCGAGTTCAACGATCAAGTACTTCGAGCAAAACCATAAGACAACCCGAGACAAACACTGGTAACTCATCTTCCCCAATCAACTGATACACCATTAATCGCGTGCACCTGCACCTCCGCCATCACTTCCAATCACTCATGACCCTTTGAGCAAGTCGGTAGCCATCATTCAACCATATTCCGACCATTATACGACATGCAGAACCACAAAATCAAAATCAAGAGTTCAAGCACAAAACTGCAACCATGTCGAATTCTGAAATTCACCTCAAATCCCCAAAATCCGATCGTCAGAGAAATACCCCCTCCGGTCACCTCCACTTCCACACTCCCTCAACCATCTACTCGATTTTGGAAGAACTCGATCACCAATAGATGTCGAGATGACCCAATTCCTGATCAACAGCAAATCTAGGTTAAAAAAACTTTACTCCCTAATCACTACTACCTCCGTGATTAAATCCTTCTCCCAAAATTTTTTCCTGCTTCTCCTATCACTTCTCCATTACCGGAGAAGCCGAAGCCCACCTTGATCATCTAGAACAATAGATATGCTCCAAAATACCGTTTCTGGTTAAACCAGAAATGCTAAATGATTCCTGAACTAAAATTCCTAATTTTAGTTTTAGAATTCAAGTATTGGTTTATGTAATTGATTTATGTTCTTGAATTAATGAATCAGGAAAATCAAATTTTTACTTATATTCTATTACTCTGTTATTACTGAGTTTACAGAAACACCACAGTTTTTACTTATCTTTCATATTTACTAAAATTAAAAACTTTACTTATTACACACATGCTTGTTAAAATCTTAAACTATAAAAATGATTTTAACATGAAGTCTTGATTTTTTTGAATATATAAAAAATCTGGAATCTAGAACAGGCAGAATTACAACACAACATGCATTCAAACATATAACAGAGGATATCAATATCATATTAATCCATTCCAACATAATTATCACAGTAGTAAATCAAGCAACTATATTACTTAAATTATTTTAGTTAAAATGTTACTCACCTGAGTTTTATGGAGGCAGAGCACAAGTTTTGACAAGCTTCAGATCTCATTTTTAAAAAAACTGCAGATGCTTAATAAAACTTCATTTTGCTTTTACCACTGCATGCAAGTTCCAGGTTGATAAAAATGCAGACATCATTTTGCATGATTGTTTCCATGTTTCATTTACATGCTTCCTAGAATAAAATTGCAGGCTTGGATATTGTTTTCAAACAGAGGACTGCAGGCATAGATGCATGCAGGTTTGAATTCCTTTTTTTAGAGTTGCAAATTTAATTTTCCAGATGCATGCATGTTGATTTATCTTGATGTAGTTGTAAATGAATCTCAGGCATATGAATTTGTAGAATTGCATTGAGTTTGAAGTTGCAGCTTTGGTTGATTTAAAACAGAAATTTAAGAGGAGATTATTGGTTTCAGATTTTATTTGAGGGGAATTTGCAGATTGAACAGATTTCTGTTTTTTAAATGTAGATGGATTCAGATTTAAGAAACTGAATTATTTTCTTAAGTTTGAAGAACAATAGGAAAAGGAAAAATAATGAGGCAAAGAAGAAATGTTTATATAAACAAAAATTCTTGATTTAATTAAAATAAAAAGAAATTTAAATGAGACACTTGTTTTAATTTTCAACATTTGTCACTATGCTTACTTTAATGGTTTACGCATGTCAATTTAAGTATTAGGAGATTAACACATGTATTAAGAATATCTTAGTTTAAAATTGTTTATAAATACTTTAATACCTCCATTCATCATTCTTATGTATATATAAATGAGTTTTATTTCTTCTTCTTTATAGAAAAACAAAACAAACAAATTTTATAAACAAAAGCCTATTCAGATACTTTTTAAGTATTTATTCTTTTAAAACATTAAATTCAAACTTAAATTAATTTATCAAATCCAATTTTAAAAATCAAGTTATATATAGATGCACATATAACTCTTATTAAAATAACAAATCCTATTTCTTAACAAAATTTATTTATGTCTATAAAAACTAAGTATTATCATTTTTATTTAAAAATAACAAATTAAACAATTCTAAATAATTTATAAAAGAGATTATAAATTACTTTTATTACTTAATAAATTAAGACATATGTAATTTGTATTTTAAACTTCTTATAAAATTTCAAGCAATACTTTAAAAAGAAAATAAAACGAAGCTTTGATGTTAAACAAATTTAACTTCAAATTTAAGTTAATTAAAATATAAATCTAAACAAATAAGATTTTCCTTTAGTATAAACCATAAAATTATTTATTTGAATTGCTTTGAAAAGTTATATGTTAAATTTAAATCAAATTTCCAATTTATCAAATATAAATTAGAGTTAGAAAATTAATTCATTTACTAAATTCAAAAAAAATCAAAATTTATCAAATATAACATATACAAAAATATATATATTATAAACAGATAACAATTTATTTATTTTAAAAAGATAAAATCTTCTAATTTAAATATTTATTAAAACATGATTATTAAATCAAATTCCAAATTTGTTATTAAAATTATCAAGTCAAATTAAATTTAAAACATAGATTATTAAATTTATATTGCCCAAATTTCCGGGATATCACATTCCTTCCCCCTTAAAAGAATTTCGTCCCCGAAATTTAAAAGCAATGGTAATTTAATAATCTATTTTAAGATTTTATTTTAAAACACAAGCATATATTATCAAACATACGCTAACAACCATAGCAACCAATTCAAACAAAACAAATCTAATTATCCAGAAAAACCTGGATACAATTTTCACGATTTCCCCCGGTATAAACATCGGGATTCACGCTCTATAGAATCTAAACAATCAATACTTATTAAATTATAGAGCTCCTATCCAACTAGATCTACAAAACTAAATAGGATATCAGACTACAGACGAGTCTAAATCAACAATCACATCCTCCTGAACTGCTGGTTCCACAACCAGAGATAGATCATACACGTACTCCCTCAGAGATACGTGAACCACATCGAATCCCAGTTATCCAAACTGACAATTCAACCCTGAAAACCAAACACCAATCCTCACAAGAATACAGAAAAGGATCCAAAACATATCGTAGCTGACTTACCCTGTCTTACTCAATCTTATGGCTCTTTAGATCGAAGAAAAACTTTCCTAAATTAAATCTCCAACTCCGGAATCCAAATTCCTTTGTCTCTTATCCACCAAACACTCTTGACGATCCTGGCTGCCTTCAACTCTCTTGATCAGCTCAACCTTCGCTGATGTCTCTAGAAACAAACTGGACCAAAACAAACCAACACAATGATCTCCTCAAGATCAATCCCAAATCAAGAATACCAACTCTATTCCACAAATATCAGAAGACTAACTTTCTTCTCTTATCCGGAAAATATAAAACAAAAGCACTTCCAATCTGCTTCCGCTGCACAACTCTGATCTGAAGCAGAAGAAAAAATCGAGCACAAACTGGATAACACATCACAGAAATATGGTTCAACAGATTCATAAAATAAAACTCAGATGTCTTATCTGATTCAAAGTTGCTTCACTAAACCTCCGGTATCACTCCTAGAATCCAGTCGATAAGAAAACTCAGCCTCTAGGTACGGACAAACTCTTCATAGCTCAAGAGAACACTCAAACTATCGCAAGTCACTTTTGCGATCAACCCGTCCAATATCCAAAGAAAACTGTTCTCCCTTTACCAATCAGAACAACATACGCTTAACTAGCCAATCCATCGTAAAAATGGAATCTTCTCTGCTACTTCTGAACTCCTTTAGAAAAACTGCTAACCAGAAAACTTCTTGCCAGCACCCAGAATACTCCGAACTGCACTGCTGACACCGATGCCAAAGACTTCCTAAACCAAAGCTCTTCGAGAAACTCGGACTTCAAACCGAACAGAAACATCCTGCTGAATCCAGCCACAACATCGAAGCAGACTCACCTTCTTAACTTGTTCCAAAGAAAACATCTTCGTGAACATCTATTGTCACTGCATCTCATCATGCAGCTACTATTCCCTGAGTTATCAAGATATCATCATTCTCTTTTGCCAAACCGACAGATCCAAACTCTACTCATCCAACTTAAAGATAGACTCCGAACCTTTACAGGTTACCTTCAGAGATCTATTAAATCCTTACTCCAAGAAAACTCACTTGAGACGATATTTGATCTACAGTCTCAATAGATACACTTCCAACCTCAACACTCAAACTCCAACCATGGGTAGTAGTTGTGTTACACACCCCACTACCTTATCTACCTTTATAACTTATATTGGAAAACCCAGACAGGTAACCCAACAGATAGGTAGAAATAAATATATAGATATATATAATAAAAATACAAATACGCTCTCTCAAGATAGACACCACTCCAGAGCCTAGGTATTCACTCAACCTAATGCTCTGATACCAACTGTGACGACCCGACTTTCCACTCCCAGAAAATCGCATCATCAATTAAGAAAGAAAGGGATAGAAGAAGAAAAGAAAGAAGAGAAAGAAGAAACAACACTAGAATCTCAACAGCGGAACGAATTAATTATATTAATAACATAAAATATTACATAGTTTACATCCACTATCAGAGTACACAGATATACAACACATACTAGACAGTTATAAACACCTGTCTAGTATTTACAACATAATACAACTCAGAGACAATCACAGATCGCACAGCGGAATACTTATATATCGAACGCAGAAGCCTCCTGCTCCATTACTCCTCCAATATTCGTCAAAGCTAACCTGAATCCCTTGGCTACTCATAAAAATTTGAGTACCCAAGAGTTTATGAAAAAAACAAAAACAAACTCCGGGTCAGAAATGGGTCTGGTGTGAGTACAGGTTAAAGTTGCTTAATTTTTGAAAATCCTTTTGAAAAGAAAGGTATCACGTAAGACTTCCCACACATAAACATGTAAAAGTTTTTACCTTACGCTAACCAAAACATTTGATAGGAAATCCAGTGATATTATAATAGGGTCTAGGGTTTTCAAATAAATAGAAAATAGCCGAAATTGTTACATTCATTAAATTCCAGCTACTAGCCACAAAAGTGGGTAATACAATCAAAACCGTTGGCACTTATTGGATTTTGGATTCCATACAATGGCAGGGCTACTGGGGTACCGCCCGTCACAGTACGTGGCCTAGATCACCATATGGAGGAGTACTCCCACTCCCCTGCAACACAAAGCCGGACCCGTTCCTTACTGAACAGTTCCGAACAAGACAACCCTGCAGTTGGTGTACATCCAACTGCCCACACGGCCGAAATAAAAAGGGACCTCTAGACAGGGATCAATCTTGCTCTCTAGTGGGTGCGACCCACGAAGCCTTGCTGCACCTCCCCTGTTTTAGCCATTCCCGGTTGATGAGGCTTGAGGCTACGATTACCTTTAGAGGACACATCTCTTAGAATGCTCATCGTCCACCTGACGATGTTCTGAAAGCATTCAATCCATAAAAGTTCGTTCCGGGTTCGAACGAAACCGAAGACATTATCTCGTTACACTCATTTTGGAATCACCCTCAGAGTTAACGACAATAACCCTTGCACTCTAAACCTACATCTCGAATCTATAAGTACTATTCCGTCAAACTCATTACGGAATCACCCACAGAGTTATACTGACGTATAGCCCTTATACCTCGAGTCTTCACAAAGCTCCACTTTGATTCACGACCTAACGTTATTTGGAATCGATGTGGTTTTCGGATATCCAAATATGGAAACCCGATCCCGGTCTCATTGAAATCCAAAGCGTGTCTTTTAAGGCCAAGTTGTTTTAAAGGTTTAAAACAATTCAATTATCTATATATACAAATAGATAAATCATAGATCCACAACAGATAATCAACATTATCATCATATCAGATAAACCATATTATCACTATCCAAAAAGATAATCTACATCAACATCACAATGCAACCAATGCATTCAAAACACTCAACATTATCTATCTCATATCTGAGATTCTAACCATCCAATGCAAACAACACTAACCAACCATATAAGCAATGATTATCCACACCAAATATAATTAATTTAAAATGAATTAAATTAATTACATCATTCCATTAATTTAAAGTAAATTAAATTAATTACTTTACCAATATCAACTTGCTCATATCACTATTGATTAGTTATCAATCACTTAATTATTCATCATCCAATGATTCATTTTAATTAATCATCCCTGATTAATTAACCTTTAATTACATTCAAGTAATTATTCACTAATTAATTTCTTCAAATTAATTGTACTTAACCAAATACAGTAATTAACCTTTAATTACTTCATTAATTAATTAACTATAATTAATTACATTAATCCTTAATTAATTACCTTAATTAATTACCTTTAATCACTTATTACTGATTAATTAATCTTAATTAATCAATCTTAATTAATCAATCTTAATTACATCATTAATTATATTAATTAATGATCTTCTAATTACATTTTCGAATAAAATTAATTACTTTAAGTAATAAATCTTCATTTAAATTATAACTGTTAATCACCCTTGATTAACCCCATTCAGTAATCGACTACCCTTAATTACTTTACCAAATAAATTAATTACTCATTAATTAATTATCTCTAATTAATTCCTTGATTAATTCACAAAGTAATTATACTTAAATTACTTCAAGTATCAAATCACCTTTAATTAATTACACATAGTAATTACTCATTAATTACTTTTCCAAATAACTTCTCTTCACTTAATTACATTAAGTAATTATACTTCACAAATTATCAATAATTAATTTAAATAAATTAAACTAAATTAATTAACTTAAACTAATCAAATTTAAACTCAATTAATAAGTAATTAATTCCTTAATTACTTACATTAGTAATTATACTAAATAATTTACACAATTTGATTATCTTTCAATTAATTAATCTAATTAATAATTAAAATTAATCACATTATTTAATTATTAAATAATCCATAGTTAATGACCTTCATTAACTATTGATAGCTCATTAATTATTTTCTAAAATAATTAACTTATTTTAATCATTATTAATTACAAATTAATTAATCATAAATTAATCCATTAATTAACCCCTAATTAATTAAATAATTAAGTGTTAATTAAAACTTAATTAAATCCTTTATTACTTGATTAATTAATTATTAATCATTAATTAGAAACTAATTTCATTTAATTAATTATTCTTAATTACAAGTTAATTATTCTAAAATTAATTAATCTTAAACCCTTAAGATTAACCCTTAATTACTTTAAGTAATTATTTATTTCATTAATTTATTAGATAAATTAATTATTCATTTAATTACCCTAATAATTAAATGAAATATAAACATTAAATTGTTTTTAACTTTAATAAGTTTAAATTCAATCTCAAACCTTAATTGTAAAATAAAACTTTAATTATAAAAGAAATTTCACAAAGGTCAAAACAAATTTCTTTAAAAATTAAAACTATTTAAATTTTTACATTATCAATCAAATTTGGTTTTAAACACTTAAATTTATAAAACTTAAATTCATTTTAAACCAAGATTCAAAATTAGATTTGAATCAAATTTAAACTTTATTTAAAACATTATTACATATTTCAATTTCAAATTTCAAATTCAAATTTCTTTTAAAAACATTTTAAACAATAAACTCTTTCAAAGTTATTTTAAAGCAAATTTAAATTTAAAAACTTAATCATTTCAAATTTTAAGATTCAATTCAACTTGAATCTATAATTTAAATTAGATTTAAAACTTAATTTAAATCTTTGCTTTATATTTCAAATTCCAATTTAAAATTTGAAACAAGACAATTTCTAAACTTCAATCATTAGCCCAAGCTGACTCAAGCAACTTGAGTAACTCGAATAACAATTTTCATCCTAAAATCTGTTTAAATCTCAAATAAAAACAGGTTTATACAAACCTGTGCTAATAGGTTTACCAAACCCTGTAACAAAACTAAAACCCGAGACCTCATCAATTTCCTTCGAGTTCAACGATCAAGTACTTCGAGCAAAACCATAAGACAACCCGAGACAAACATTGGTAACTCATCTTCCCCAATCAACTGATACACCATTAATCGCATGCACCTGCACCTCCGCCGCCATCACTTCCAATCACTCACGACCCTTTGAGCAAGTCGGTAACCATCATTCAACCATATTCCGACCATCATACGACATGCAGAACCACAAAATCAAAATCAAGAGTTCAAGCACAAAACTGCAACCATGTCGAATTCTAAAATTTACCTCAAATCCCCAAAATCCGATCGTCAGAGAAATACCCCCTCCGGTCACCTCCACTTCTACACTCCCTCAACCATCTACTCGATTTTGGAAGAACTCGATCACCCATAGATGTCGAGATGACCCAATTCTTGATCAACAGCAAATCTAGGTTAAAAAAACTTTACTCCCTAATCACTACTACCTCCGTGATTAAATCCTTCTCCCAAATTTTTTTCCTGCTTCTCCTATCACTTCTCCATTACCGGAGAAGCCGAAGCCCACCCTGATCATCTAGAACAACAGATATGCTCCAAAATACCATTTCTGGTTAAACCAGAAATGCTCAATGATTCCTGAACTAAAGTCCTGATTTTAGTTTTAGAATTCAAGTATTGGTTTATGTAATTGATTTATGTTCTTGAATTAATGAATCAGGAAAATCAAATTTTTACTTATATTCTATTACTCTGTTATTACTGAGTTTACAGAAACACCACAGTTTTTATTTATCTTTCATATTTACTAAAATTAAAAACTTTACTTATTACACACATGCTTGTTAAAATCTTAAACTATAAAAATGATTTTAACATGAAGTCTTGATTGTTTTGAATATATAAAAAATCTGGAATCTAGAACAGGCAGAATTACAACACAACATGCATTCAAACATATAACAGAGGATATCAATATCATATTAATCCATTCCAACATAATTATCACAGTAGTAAATTAAGAAACTATATTACTTAAATTATTTTAGTTAAAATGTTACTCACCTGAGTTTTATGGAGGCAGAGCACAAGTTTTGACAAGCTTCAGATCTCATTTTTTAAAAAAAAACTGCAGATGCTTAATAAAACTTCATTTTGCTTTTACCATTGCATGCAAGTTCCAGGTTGATAAAAATGCAGACATCATTTTGCATGATTGTTTCCATGTTTCATTTACATGCTTCCCAGAATAAAATTGCAGGCTTGGATATTGTTTTCAAACAGAGGACTGCAGGCATAGATGCATGCAGGTTTGAATTCTTTTTTTTTTAGAGTTGCAAATTTAATTTTCCAGATGCATGCATGTTGATTTATCTTGATGTAGTTGTAAATGAATCTCAGGCATATGAATTTGTAGAATTGAATTGAGTTTGAAGTTGCAGCTTTGGTTGATTTAAAACAGAAATTTAAGAGGAGTTATTGGTTTCAGATTTTATTTGAGGGGAATTTGCAGATTGAACATATTTCTGTTTTTTAAATGTAGATGGATTCAGATTTTAGAAACTGAATTATTTTCTTAAGTTTGAAGAATAATAGGAAAAGGAAAAATAATGAGGCAAAGAAGAAATGTTTATATAAACAAAAATTCTTGATTTAATTAAAATAAAAAGAAAAAGAAATTTAAATGAGACACTTGTTTTAATTTTCAACATTTGTCACTATGCTTACTTTAATGGTTTACACATGTCAGTTTAAGTATTAGGAGATTAACACATGTGTTAAGAATATCTTAGTTTAAAATTGTTTATAAATACTTTAAAACCTCCATTCATCATTCTTATGTATATATAAATGAGTTTTATTTCTTCTTCTTTATAGAAAAACAAAAAAAACAAATTTTATAAATAAAAGCCTATTCAGATACTTTTTAAGTATTTATTCTTTTAAAACATTAAATTCAAACTTAAATTAATTTATCAAATCCAATTTTAAAAATCAAGTTATATATAGATGCACATATAACTCTTATTAAAATAACAAATCCTATTTCTTAACAAAATTTATTTATGTCTATAAAAACTAAGTATTATCATTTTTATTTAAAACTAACAAATTAAACAATTCTAAATAATTTATAAAAGAGATTATAAATTACTTTTATTACTTAATAAATTAAGACATATGTAATTTGTATTTTAAACTTCTTATAAAATTTCAAGCAATACTTTAAAAAGAAAATAAAACGAAGCTTTGATGTTAAACAAATTTAACTTCAAATTTAAGTTAATTAAAATATAAATCTAAACAAATAAGATTTTCCTTTAATATAAACCATAAAATTATTTATTTGAATTGCTTTGAAAAGTTATATGTTAAATTTAAATCAAATTTCCAATTTATCAAATATAAATTAGAGTTAGAAAATTAATTCATTTACTAAATTCAAAAAAAAATCAAAATTTATCAAATATAACATATACAAAAATATATATATTATAAACAGATAACAATTTATTTATTTTAAAAAGATAAAATCTTCTAATTTAAATATTTATTAAAACATGATTATTAAATCAAATTCCAAATTTGTTATTAAAATTATCAAGTCAAATTAAATTTAAAACACAGATTATTAAATTTATATTGCCCAAATTTCCGGGATATCACATCACAACTACTAAATTATCTTATGTTAGTTAAATTATTGATGCGATTATAAGTTTTATGATTGATGTTTGATATATTTAAATTGTCATTCCAGTTAAATCTGACTTTTATTGTATTTAATCGCCATTTAATTTTATATTTAATTTTAAATTACCTACTAATACCTATTATTGATAATTAGTCAATTATTGTTATTTATTTGTGATCTGAACGGTGATTATGATGGATGTTTGATTTTGTTATTGGATGAATGGATGTTATATTTTATATTGTTATAACTCTACAAGTTCCTTATGGGTTGAAATGATACATACTTGAACGATCTATAGATTAGGGAAAATCGTTATGGGTTGAAATGATAAACCCGAGCGATTTTTTTAATTTAGAATGAATTAGGAAAAATTGATATGGGTTGAAATGATAAACTCGATCGATTTATGACTCTTTAATGTTAATTCGGGATTGCGGGCTGAAATGAAATATACCCGTAAATTAAAATTATTGCAGATTGAAATGATATATGTCCGTATCACTTGACCATAGGGTAGAATATTATATACGGACACCAGATTGGTTAAATTAAATGATTTAAATCCTCAAATCTTGAATTCAGTTAAATGGTAGTTCAAAATAAAATTTGAATTATATAAACTGAATAAGTTTGAAAATCCTAGCATTAAATGTTGAAATTGGAGTTGGTAATGAATTGTTTGAAGAATGAAAAATAGAAATTTCAAAGTTGGGATTTGAAATATAAATGAAATTATCGAAATTAAATTATTAGAATTATTTGAATGTTTTAAAACATTGAAATCTATGAAATTAAAATGCATTAAACTTTTAGTTCAACATGAGTTTGAAATCGATATAAACTGAAATGAATTTTATAGGAATTTGAATTAAAAGAAAAATTAGTTTGTTGAAATCTGGATATGGTCCAGATTTGTTGAAATGAAAGAAATAGCCGAACTTCGATATAAATTTTAAATTAGTTATTTTAATATAAACTGTTAAAATTTATTATTTTAAAAATCCCGATCATGAAGATTTTCAACCTATTAAACTATTTAATCTATTTTAAATCTATTTAAACTATCTTAAATCTATTTATACTATTTTTAATCTACTTTTAAACTATTTTAGAGTATTTCAACTATTTAAAAATTTATTTTAAACTATTTTAAACTATTTATGACCATTTAAACTATATTTCTAAATTTCTAAAAGTGCAAGGTTGAATTGTTTATGTTTAAATTTTTGATTTAAAAGAAAATATGGTTGAATGATCTTATAACATAAGTTGGAATTTGAAATGATATTTCTAGTGAAATGACATATTTAAGTAAATATAATGATTTTGAAATGAGGATTTAACATATTTTGTCGATATGATTTTGAAAGTGATATGATTTCGAAAGTGATATGATTTCAAAAGTGATATGATTTCGAAAGTGAATATGATTTCAAAAGCGATATGTTATTAAGAATATGATATGTTGATTTCAATTATGAAACAGTTTTGGAAATTTAAAAGAACCATCCGGTGTGAAATAAGTGTTTAGTTATTAAAGAGACCAGGATCGGATATTGTCATAATCTCTGCCAATACCTAAAACCATTTTAACAACTGTGTACATGGTGGAGATTCTAGAATGAAGTAGGATGGTTTGGCGAATGATTCTATATGAAGTATTTACGTACCCCTGACTCCCGTGAGTCAGCTTGATATGGCTAAAATAGGAGCTATACCGAGCTAAGTGAGGTCGCACCTCCGATCGGGCACATTTCTTTGATACCATATTATGACTTTATGATTAATTTAGTGGCCACCCCTCGATTTTGATTATAAGAGTGTGTTCTGAGGTCGGCGGTAGTAGCTGTTATGCGTTACCACCAGTTCGAGAGTGCAAATGGTAGAATCCTATCCTGGCATTGCCTCGAGTGGCGTGTCACATGCCTTATCGCACCTTCTATGAGTTTTGTTTATACCGTACCTCTAGAGTGCCCTCTGATAGCCCTCTAGTTTAAGGAGGAATTACGATACTGTAAAGACTATGGGAATATATAAAATGTGTTAAGGGGGATATGGGTAAAGCCTTAACGCTATTTTAATACTTTCCTTTACTGTAGACACTAATATAATAGCGTACTATACTATGTGTGTAGATAGTTTAACGGATCCTTAGGAGATGGAATCCCAAACATCTCTTAAGTTATTGCAATCATGTTAGACACTGGATAGGAGATGTCAAACCCCGTAAACATCTATGACGCCGTTACACTCATATTTATTTACTGTTGATTTAACTTACATAAGATCTTTTAGTTCTGACTTTAAGTGTTTTTATCTTCTCAATTCGCTCGGGACAGTCTGAGCTTTTCAATGTATCGAAGACGGCTTTTTTGGAGGACAAAGACGAAGGTTTAATCATATTACTATTGATTATATTCATAGTACTGCATCATGTTTTTCCACTGCATTTATTTATTTATCCTTATTGTATGTAACTTTGATCTGTGTTGTAAAAGTATAATCAAATGTTATTTGTAAACAACGTCATGAACTATTTATTTGATTATTATATTTTGTCATTCCATTGTGAGATTCTGTGTTTGTTTTATTTCTTTCTCTTCTATTTCCTTATTTACCCCATAACAATACTCCTTTTTGAATAGTCTGATTTTTACATGTGTGGTTTATCATCATTTTGAACAGTCCAAAAAGGTGGGTCGTTACAACAAATGTCTGTGATTTTTTACAAACGTTTGTGGAATATTATCATAGACGTTTGTGGATTTCCATAGACATCTGTGGTTACAGGAAAAATACTTCCTGAACCTTGCCACAGACATCTATGGTTTTCCATAGACGTCTGAGCTCTGTCTATTTGTGATTGTGATTAATTTTTGAATAATTGTTAGGATACAATCACTTTTTATTTATATAAATTACCATGATACAAGGTTTGCAATAAATAAAAGTAAAAAACAACTTTAAAATAACTGAAATAATTATAATCGGAGAGGTAGGAGACTAGAGAGATGTTTTACTTATCACCGTTCGAGTTTAATATTTTTGTACTTGTAAATCCTAAGAGTTCAGTTTATATTTTATTGGTGACCAATTCGGAATATCATATATAACCTCTATCTAGGTATTTTCGACAAATGTATGGAGAGGAGACCAAAATAAGTGAGATGGAGTACGTGGTGCTTGCTTTTGATTAGATGGACCTTCTCCTAATATATTTCAGGACGTAACACTGTGCGGTCTAACTGTGTTTCTATTTGTCGAGGTGATTTTTTGTGGAGACAGTCCTTAGTTTGAGATTGGCCACAAATAGCTTGTATGCATCTTTCCAAGAAATTTAGATAGCGTCCTTGACATTTTTGTTCGTAGTACATTTTTCTTTGTACTCCTATTATCTCTTGCTGGTAGCAAAAGATTTCGTCAAATTTATTTTCCAAAGATGATCATTCAAGATTAATGGCTCTTTCCACTTTCTTTCCTTTTGGTGAATATCCAATGTAATAGACATTTTTAGACACGGATTTATTCGATGGAGGAGTTGCAGTTTTTGGAGAGACATGTACACTTTTTGATGATGGTGCGCTGAAGTCTAAAGCGGAGTATATTTGTAACGACCCGAAATTTTCCAACCTGAAAATTCCAGATAGTTATGAAAAAGAAGAAAGAGATAGAAGAAGAAGAAGAAGAAGAGAAACACCAAACATCTCACAATCGCAGCGGCTAAAATATAATAATAAATAATAACAGTCTACAAGAGAATATTATAACTGTCAGTTACATTCTAATACATTAGAGTTTCACATTATAAACAGTCGCTGAATATTTACAATTATTATATCTCAGACAAAATAATATAAATACAGTGGAAATACTCTATACGCTCCTGCTATCCAGCTCGCCTCCGGAGCTCCAGAACGTACCTACCTGAAAATCTGTAATACTCGGTCTGACCCGAGCATTACACCAAAATAACACCCGGTCAGGCTGGAAACCAGCGTGAGTAAACTCATCCAACATGGAATACAAAGCACACAACTTATGTAAAACCCGAGGTAACTCGTATCGATTTACAACCTCACAATTTGTTATAGACGTCACTTATTTTACACATCGATTGTTTTTACGTACCAGAACTTAGATTAAATAGTCCAATTCACATACCAGGAATAACAAATAATCTAAGGTATCTAAATATCATTCAATCATCCATAAGCAAGATAAATTTGTCATACCACTCCTAAATAATTTAATTAACTACCAATGAAATAAATTAATTACTTATTACTTATAAATCTTGCTTATTTAACATTAATTAATTATATTCAATTAATTAATCATCCCTTAATTATTCATCTTGACTAATCATCCTTAATTAATGACTAGATGAAACAAATCTTTAATTACTTCCATTAAGTAATTTCCCTTCAATTACTTTATCCAGTAATTATCTCATTTGATGATTATCCTTAATTAATTAACTTTAATCATTAATCAATTCAACCTTTATTACAAATTAAATTAATTAATCCTTAACAAATTTATCTGTTAATTACTTACATTGAGTATTAATCATTTAAGTATTACTTATGTATCTCCAAACATCTTATGTTAATTAATAACCTTTAATTTCCTATATTAAGAAATTAACCTTAAATGGCTTAAGACCCTATTTAATTGTAGTTAAACATCTATTTGAATTTATTACAAATTCATCATTTAAACTTATTCTGCTACACTTGAACTTAATTTATACGAATACATTGGAGTCCCTTTTTGGTTAATTAAGGTAAATACATAAATTTTAAACACTTCCTAAAATATTAGGAAATACTTGGGAGTTTATAAACTGGATCAATACTTTATTTCGAAACGTTTACTGGAAATTTATTTTATAAATGGTCTTGCTTTTAAAAGTTTAATCATTACTCTTATCAAAAACTTGTTAAATCTCCCCCTACGAAGAGACACACACAACATATTAAATCCATCTTATATGAACTAGTATTATATACATCACATAAATTTTCTCTGTCGCATGGGTCTGCATTTACTTTCCTAGTTCTTTCAAACACATCACACTTTTGTTTACTTCCTTATTCCTGCAAACACAGCACACTTTTATTTACACTTACTAAATACATCAACAGAGGCTACAATTCCTCATCACTCACGCACTATCCAAGACAGTGCCAACATGCATGCAAGCTGCCAAACTCCCATCAAGGCACAGTTTGTTTGCATATATATATATATATATATATATATATATATATATCATGTGGCTGTTGTTAATAAAACTTGAATAAAGTTAAAACAATTTAAAAACTATTAGTCCTTACAGTTTCCATATGAACATCTATAGGCAAACACAAGTATATCAAGCTTTTAAGTTTTAGACACCAAATAAGATTCTTTACAAATTTACGATCATTCATATGTGCCCAGATATTAATGGTCAGGCTATAGCATATAAAAGCAAACATGGACAGTATGTTCCTTTATGCACTTAAAAATGTAAAGTATCGAAACTACAAAGCGACTTACAAATATCTTCATTTCAGATTCTAATTAATTTTTTATTATAGAAAATTAGCATATCAGCTGTCAACTAAATCAACTAATCAAGCTTCAAATCTAACCAAAGGTAATCTGGTATATACATATGCAGCTGTTCTTGAACAATGGATTTATTGGGTTCACAACAAGTATTCATTTCTATATTATTTCCAGTTAATAGGAAAAACACACCAAGAATATGATTTCAATCTTAACAGAACACATGGAACTATAACAACCACCAATGCAAAATTTTAAACCAGTTTGTTTCCTAGATACTTTGTGTTACACAAAGGTTTTAGGGAAACAAAATCATCAGGACTCGATCTCAAGCTCGGCCTTTAACCATACGAATTCCAAACTCAACAGCTATCGAGAATTTATCAAACTATGTTGCTGTTTGAATAGATGAAAATGCACAAAAATTTAGTGATTTCGCATGAGAGTTACTCACCTAAATCGTTGCTGCAGAGATCGACGCCAAAACCAAATCTTCGACCACCACGCAGCCATGCCCATCAGTCACGACTACCCAGTCGCGCTCGCATCGCCTTCCTCACACGGTCGCGACCCAAATCGAGATTACCAGATGCGATGAGCCTCCAGCCGTGTCGGTTCGAATTCGACTAAACCCCGAGTCGCCCTGAGAGCACCGCAGAACAATTACCCTAACCCTACATTCCAATCTCGACTGCGACGAGATGCCGTCCCCTGAAACTTCGCGTGCGGCCATACTTCGCTCGAGAACTCGATTGAATTTGATTGAGGTCGAAATCGACTTCGGTAATTCTTTTTTTTCGTGTTCGATTCTGCTTCACGATAGAGAGGAAGATGGAAATTAGATAAAGGAGAGGAGAGGCTTCTTGAATACGAGTTGATGAAAATATCTTTTGACCCTTTTGACTTTATATTTCATTATATTTTCAAAACGTTTCATTAACTGTCATTTAACTTTCGAACTCCTCTTAAGGAATGTCGTTAGGCAATTATAAAGTTTTACCCGCGTTCCGAACATGATGAAACGTGTTTCAGAACCTAAGTCGATCGTATGCATGAGTTACAGAGGAAAACGATCCGTTTTAAAAATAAATCGATTAGAATAGTTCTAAGCGTTTTGAGCTGCCAGGGTCAAACGACAACTCTGATTGCTACGAAAATTGAAATCGATAATAACTAACTATTACGGATCCAATGGAACTGGTTTCGTCGAATTCCGAGACTATGCCTCGAAAGGCTATTTTTAAATTCAATTTAAACGATATATTATTAAAATTGAACAATTTACCTTTAAATTTAAATTTCAACTATTCTATTATCCTCAGTATCATCATTATAGATTTTATAAGCCTTCAAATTATTTAAACAGGCTTAGAAATTTCAGATTCAACAATTTACCCAATTTTCAATTATTAAATTCAATATTTAAACTATACGATTCAATGATTTCATTATCAAGTAAATATTGATATCTTGAATTCAAGTTAAAATTAACTTTTAAATAGTTTAATATCAATTAATTATTCCAATTTAATTTGTCAAAATTTCCGGGTCGTCACAATATTGAATCCTGATTCGAAGACATGCTGAATTCACAATATAGATGGTAAAAGTTAGAGAATATTTAAAAATGAAGTAGTTTGATATTTATAACTTGCAACCTTTGTTCCTTAAATATTCCATAAATTTCCTAAATTTAGGTATACAATATTTGTGATGAAAATCATTATGACCACTAAAAACATTAAACATAATTTTGATTAAAAATTAGTGCTTAGGAAGCTTAAAGTTTAATTTTAGCTTTACTAACATACAAAAGTGTTTTATGTTTGCATCCTTAGTATATAAGAGGTTTTGCTATGAATTATATTGTTTTAATTTAGTAATTCATTATATGTGCAAATTCCTAAATCTCGTCTTTGTTTGATAAACGTTGTTTTTCATAATGGTTTCGTAAAAATATCGGCTATTTGATTTCTGTGTTTACAAATTCAAGAGTGATTATTTCTTTTCCAACATTATCTTTCAGAAAATGGTGATGAGTATCGATATGTTTTTTTCATGAGTGATTAATTGGATTTTTAGATAAGTTATATATTGGAGATTTATCTTTTATTTTTCCACATTCTTTAAGTATATGCTGCATATATATTACTTAAGCGTAAGCTAAGGCGGCAGAAATATATTCGGCATCACATGTCGAAAGAGAAACATAATTTTTCTTTCTACTAAACCATGAAACTAAGGATTGACCACTAAAATGACATCTGCCACTTGTACTCTTTCTATCCAATTTGCATCTGCCAAAACCCGCATCACCGTAAGATATGAGTTTAAATGAACTTCCTCTTGGGTAAGAAAGGCCATAATCTTTAGTGTTGGTTAAATATCGTAAAATCCGTTTGACCGCTTGATGATGTGATTCCTTAGGTTGTGTTTGAAATCTTTCACATGAAAAACGCTTATCATAATATCTGGTATACTAGCTGTTAAGTATATTAAAGATCCTATCATGTTTCGATAAAGTTTTTCATCAAAATCTTTTTCATGTTCTTTTTTGTCTATATGAATAGTAGTACTCATTGGAGTGGGTTTACTTGATGTATTATCCATTCCAAAATGTTTTAATAATTCTTTACAATATTTTTCTTGATTTATAAAATTTCCATTATTTAATTGTTTTATTTGTAATCCTAAAAGAAATTTAATTCATCCATATAAGACATTTCAAATTCGTTTGTAATTATTTTAGAAAATTTATTACACATATTTTTGTTAGTTGATCCAAATGTAATGTCATCATCATAAATTTGAACAATTGATATATCCTTCTGTTCTTTTTTAGTAAATAATGTTGTATTTATTTTACTAATTTGAAAACCAGAATTTATTAAATGTGATTCTAAATGATCATACCAAGTGTAAGGTGCTTGTTTTAAACCATATAACGCCTTTTTAAGTTCAAAAACGCGATCTAAATATTTTTCATGAACAAATAACAGTGGTTGTTCAAGTAGTCATTTTCTTTTATAAAACCATTCAATAAAGCACTTTTAACATCCATTTGAAATAGCTTAAAATTATGATCACGTAATATTCTTATGGCTTCAAGACGTGCCACAGGTGCAAGAGTTTCTTCATAATCAATTCCTTCTTCTTGATTGTATCCCTATGCCACTAATCTTGCTTTATTACATATAATATTTCCATTTTTATCTAATTTGGTTTTAAATACCTATTTCGTTCCTATTACTGATTTATCGTTTGGCCTTAGTACTAGTTCCCAAACATTGTTTCGTTTAAATTGATTAAGTTCTTCTTGCATTGCTAAAATCCAGAAATCATTATTTGATGCTTCCTCGTAATTTCTTAGTTCAAAACTAGATATAAATGCTACATTACTCATTTGATTTATTTGACTTCTAGTCGAAACTTTGTTATCTAAATTCCCAATTATGTTATCAATAGGATAATCTTTTAAAATATGGGGCGGTGATTTAAAAACATTGTTATTTTGGTTATCGTTAATATTTTCAACTATAATTTCAATAGCTTTATTTTGATTATTTTCAAAAATTTCTTCGTCGTCTTTATTCATTGTATTTTTATAGTCTTCATGAAACGAGACATGAAGACTTTCCTCTATAACATTTGTGCATTTGTTAAAAGCTCTGTATGCTTTACTTCAATCGGAGTAAGCCAAAAAAATTAATTCATCGGCTTTTGGACCGAATTTACCAAGATTATCTTTTGTATTTAAAATAAAGCATTTTGATCCAAGTATTCGAAAGTTTGTTTTTGAAAAGCATTTCATAACATGCATTTTTAGTCATAGGTCTAAGATTTACATGATTTAATACATTACATACAGTAGCAACTTCTTCCGCCTAAAAATTATTTGGTAAGCCACTGCCATTTAGAAGCGTTCGAGCACATTCTTGCAAGGTATGGTTTTTTCATTCAACTACTTTTTTGTTGTTGTGGTGTTCATGGAAATGAAAAATTATGGCTAATTCCCTTTTCATTTTTTTTTTTTGTAAATAGTTCATTTTCAAATTCTCCACCATGATCATGACTTATACATTTTAAATCCATTAGAGTCTTAATTCATTTAGCAAAATTTTTAAACATTTCGAATGTATCAATTTTATTTTTAAAAAATAGTGTCCAAGTATATCTTGAAAAATCATCTATAATTACAGAAACATATTTATTGTGATTTATCGAACGTACTTGAGTTGGACCAAATAATTCCAAATGAAGTAATTCAAGAGGTTGTTTAGTAGAGATTTCCTTTTTAGACTTAAACGAGCTTTTATTTAATTTTCTAAGTTGACATGCATCGCATAGATTTTTAACGTTGAAATTTGTTTTGGGTAATTCTCTTACCAAATTGTTTTTAGCTAATTTGTTTATATATTTGAAACTTTTATGACAAAATCTTTTATGCCATATTCATGGATCATAATGATTTGTGGCTAAGCATAAATCACTATTAAAATTAACATTCATGTTTAGAACATAAATATTTCGATTTCTTATTCCTTTAAAAATTAAAATTTTATTTTGATCAAAGATATTGCATTTATCTTTTTCAAAATCGATTCTAAATCCCTTATCACATAATTGACTCATACTTAGTAAATTATGTTTTAAGTTTTTAACTAACAATACATTTGAAATAATATGAGAAGTAGATATACCGACATTAATGATGTTTCCAATCCCAATAACATATCCTTTGGAATCATCTCCAAAAGTCACTGTGCCACCGTCCATGTAAGTGATGGCAGGTGTGCGTTTCCCGTCATATGTTAGAGCATCCGCCATCGAGTATCCATTTCTCCTTATTTTTAATTTTGTTTTTAGGTACTTGCAAAATAATAAAAGTCTTAATTGGTACTCACTACCTGCGCTAGGGTTCTATGTGTTAGTAGGAGAAGGTAGCTATACCCATGAGGGTTTGGACCTATAGAGATGCAATTTTCATTATGAACTATATCTTTTAAACATACATCTATGTGGTTTTGTCTAATCAATTTGTTATTTGTTTTAGGTATCCATATTTTAATCATTTTCGATCTCTTATTTTCACACTTAAATTTTGTTTTTCTAAAATTAGTATGTAATGTACTATACTTCTTAGATCCTTGATTATTATAAGAAACCAAATTATTTCTTGATACTTTATGATTTTTTCTGTTAAATCCTAATCCCTTCCTATTTCTTGATGTTTTTGAAAGTTTATCAAATTTTCCAGACTTTGCTTTCCTTTATTAAATTTTGAAACATTGTTAGTAATTTTATCTAATTTATTTCTGAGATCAGAAATTTCTATATTAGTTAATTCTAAATTTTGTTTCAATTCACACTTTTCTTTTTCAAGTTTATTGCTCTCTATTCTGATATTCTCTATATCATGTGTTAGAGTAGCATTTTGAGATGATAATTTTTTACCTTCTTTTTGGGCTATTTCTAATTCTTCTTCTAAAATTTTTTCTCATCTTTTAACAATTCAATTTCCAATTCAGCTCTATTTAATTTTCCTACGTTTTCTTTATTTACCTTTTTTGATTGTTTATACTTGGCATCTAATTCAGCTGTGTGCTAGCCATGAAGCAAACATTTGCTTGTTCAAAATCACTGTCGCTATCAGATGAAGAGGAAGAGTCGGAGTTGTCCTAAGTTACTTGAAAGGCTCTTCTCTTTTTCTTGAAATTTTTCGAACTTGTTTTTCTTTTTATCATTGTTGAGTAGTGGATAATCCTTCTTTATATGGCCAAATTTATCACATTTGAAGCATTTCATTGATTTTTGATTTGAGGAATTTATGTTGTTGCTGTTTAGAAATTTCGTCATCTCTTTGAACTTCTTGAACTTGATGTAATTTTTGGCGATGAAAATAATCTCAACTTCTTCTAAGTCAGAGTTGTCATTATTTGCCTGAAATGTGATGTTTTTCGTTTCTTGATTTTATTCTTTTCTTGCTTATAAATTTGCTTCATACGACAACAGATTTCTTATTAACTCTTTAACTTTGAGTTGGGAAAGATCGTTAGCTTCTTTGATGGCTAAAACTTTTCTTTCCCATTTGCTTGTTAAAGAGTTCAAAATTCGTGTGACTAAATCAAAATCAGTGAATTTAACTCCTAGTTCCATAAGGTCGCGTGGTATAGTTTGAAATCTAGCATATATATCAATAATTCGTTCATTTGTTTTCATTTTAAAAGATGAAATTGATTTTTTAGAATAGAATTTTTTTTTGCCTAACTTTGTTTGTGCCTTCATGGATAATTTGTAATGTACGCCATATATCATAAGCAGCGGTACAAAGCGTGACTCATGAAAATTCATTTTTATCAAGTGGGAAAAATAGAACAATCATAGCTTTTGCATTATTGGTTGCTAAATTCTTTTGTGTGTCAATCTAGTATTTATATCGGTAGTGCATGCTTCATATCTAGTTTGTATAGTTTGCTAAATTTCTAGAACATTAGCTTCCATAAAAATTCTCATATGTGTTGACCAGTAAACATAGTTTGACCCATTGAATAGTAGAGGACGTGCAGTTGATTGCCCTTCTTGAAATGTACTTTCCATATTAACCAAAATTTAATTATGTGTTACGGTAAAAATGAAAAATCCTTGTACTGATACCTAATGTAAGTCTAATGGATTGTGTATTATCTAACTTGTCTATAATATGTAAGTGTATGAGCTAATGCTATAGTAGACAATAAATAGTAAAGTATACAAAGCATGCAAACCAGAGTTTTTATACTAGTTCAGACCTCCTATCCTACATCCAGTCCCGAAGCTCCCCTTTGGTATTTACTGACCGAAAAACCCCCACTTCACCCGGAGGAACAGGCTTAATACAAAAGTATTTTGTTGACAATCGTGTGTTCTGATTAACACGGATGTAGACTTACAATACAATTCTTCCTATAATACCCTTTGAGTTATATTGTTTATGTGCACTTTGATTTTTAGGAAGCAATATAACTAAAATACTAATTCTGGTTATTTGAATGATAGAGAAAATTGAATCAGTGAAAGCATAGAAGTAAGAATATAGAATAAGAATATAGAAATCAAGGTAAGTGTTAGCATCAATCATTTAGTTGTATTTATAAGATTCAAGAGTTGTATCTCGAAGAGAAGCAACCATTACCTTTCAAAGAGTTACAATGTTTGAGTAAATTCGACGTATTGAAAAATTCAGAAGGAAACACCCTTTTATAAAAATAGCTGTTATGTTTTAGAAATAACGTCACAGATGTCTGTGGAAATTCACATACGTCTGTCATTAAGAGATTAATTTTCCCGTGTAATGTCACAGACGTACGTGGTTTTTCACAAACATCTGTGAATTCAAATTTCTTAAGTAAGTTCTGTTTTAATTTGAAAACGTGAATTTGTCTTTTGTGAATCACTCAAGGAGATTTTTCATATTTTATCTAAGAATAAATAGGACCTTACTAGTAATAGTCTCTCCTTGCTTGTCTTTTAGCCATGATCTTATTGTATGTACCTACATATTAATGATGTTTATATTGTATATGTGTGTTTGTATAGTTGTTATCATCAAAACTAAGAATGGAGGTTCTAACAAGAGTCTCCCAGAAGGGGCTTAGATTTTTATTTTCTCGGAAATAAAAGTAGAAGCAAGCTCCTTATGACACCACAACAGGGAAAAAAATACCAGTAGGCTGGAGCAACCAAGCTTTCTCCAAGGTCATTGGATAATAACAAAGTTAAGGCAGATTACCAAGGGAGATTGGAGGAGAGGTCTAAAGATCAATCTGGAAGTTTAACTCCAAGGGATACAAACATGTTAGAAGTAATTATTACGGTGCAAAGCTTACCTAAGAGACATGGACAAGAAAATGGATAAGGATATGCTTAATCTTAAAAGAAAAAGAACTTTCGATGACAGGGTCAACTTTAACCATCGAGAAGCTCCATTCACAGAAGAGATCATGTCTACCAAGATCCCGTCCCATTTCGAAATCACGTCCTTATGACAGAAGAGATCATGTCAACCAAGATCCCATCCCATGTCGAAATCACGTCCTTGTGATACAATGGAACCACTGACCTAGATGATCATTTGATGGCCTTTGAAAGTCAAATGGACCTATATAATGCTTCTAGTCTAAACACTGTAGGTTTTTCCCTACTACTTTCCAAGGTGAAGCAGCCAAGTGGTACAGGCAATATCATGAGAGAACCATCTATTCCTATAAGCAGTTCTCTTATGAATTCTTAACACAGTGTTGTATTTGTAAAGACCCTACCATTGACTACACCGTACTGGCTAATATTAAGCAAAAACCGGGAGAGAATTATTGGGCGATTATCTAAGGATATTCAATACAGAGTCACTAAAGGCGAAAGGGATGACCGATAAGGACAAGTTAGTGGTAATACACTTGAGATTAATTGAGAAAACTCCATTCTTAAAGGAGCTCTATATATGCGGATGTAGAGATTTAAAACATCCACTTCCAGGCTGACAAATTCATTTGTATGGATAAAATATTTCATGCTGAAAAGAAAGCTTAAGCCAAAAAGGAGTTAGGTAAAATAGGCTCAACCATAAGAAACAGAGATGGGAGGAAGTCCCTAACACCAATCACATTTCCATAAATAAGCCGCTATCTTACATATACACTACAGGAAAGGAAAACGATGATTTCCCATCTTATACAAAGCTAAGAATAATCCTGAACCAAGAAGAGGAGAAGACTGTTGTGCTCATCATAAGTCGAATGGGCATAAAATTTATGAATGTTGTGTTTTGGCGGGCATAATTCTACATATGATTCACTATGGACACTTAAAGGTGTTTGTTAAAGATAACCAAAAGATGGCTCCTTAAGAAGATCCCAACTAAATAATGCAAAACAATGCTGCCAACTTGGTGCGAAGTGATGAGCAACTAGGTTTCTCAATAGAATCGAATCGATATGATACATAGTGGACCCTATCTAGTTGGAAGTAGTAAAGGAGCTAGGTACCGCTATGTTCGTGAAGCAAAGGAAGGGATTTTCTCTATTCATGAAGAACCACCGCTCAAAAATTTCACGTTCCAAATTCAGCTGCACAGCCTAACCATTACTACTAAAGAGTTAAGAGAAAGAGTTTATTATCCACATAACAATCCCCTCTTGATTACTACTCAATTTGGTTTATTTGTGGTTTCCAAAATTTTGGTTGGTACAGGAAGTGCAGTAGATATGATCTTTAACATGCTTTTGATCAAATAGAATTCCAAACGAACAACTAGAGTCGATTTGAACCATTTTCCGATTCAACAACAAAGGATCAACTCCTATTGGACAAATAAGGATTTTGGTGCAGATGGGAATTCTGCCCAACTCCAGAACATTCGAGACTCTCTTTATTATCATGGATCAACCATCTTATTATAATGCTTTCTTTAGGAGACTAGCTTTGGATGAAGTTGATGCTTTTGTTTCGCCAAAATACTTAATGGTGAACTTGTTAACCAAAAGTGGTTGGAGAACAATAAGGGGAGAACAATTTAGTTCTTGTGAAGTGTATTTTGTCACTCTTAAGTAATATAAACGGGATAATATTTCTTACTTTGACTTGGGAAAAACTGAATTAATTAGAAACGATATTAGTAAGCCTTTGGATGAGGTTTTTTAATTAATCATCTAAAGCAAAGATGAAGTCTATTGAGAGAACTAAACATGTATTGAGAAAATATAATTTCTCTGGGAAGAAAATGAAGAGGAAGGAAATAAATCTAGTGGAGAAGGAAATAGAAAGTGAAGAAATAATTATTGAGTTGGATTTTAGAAGTGAGCAAGAATGAATGAAACCCATAATGGACCTCGAGGAAATATGCATAGATCCAATTAATCCAACAATGATAGTTAAAGTTCGAAAGGAATTGGAGAGCAAACTTAAATAGTAACTAATTCAGTTACTACAATCTACCAAAGATGTATTACCGTGGATCCATTCAAATATGGTTTGGATAGATCTTAGTATTATGTGTCACGCTCTGGATATCAACTCAAATATAACACCCATTTGATAGAAAAAGAGGCAATTTGATAAAGTCCCGTCCAATACATTAAAAGAGGAAGTCAAAAAATTGCTTAAGAATGGGTTCATCAGAGAGGTACTTTATCCGAAATGGTTGGCCAATACAGTGCTGGTCGAGAAATCCAATGGCGAGTGGAGAAATCGTTGACTATATTAATCTAAACGTGGCACGCCCAAAGGACCACTACTCCCTTCGAAGAATAAATCAGTTGGTTGATGGTAGCAGTGGGCATAAACTTTTGTCTTTCATGGATTCCTATTCCGGCTACAATTGAATTCCTATGTTCAAGAAGGTTGAAGGGAACACTAGTTTCATAATGGATTGGGGAACCTCTTGTTATAAGGTAATGCGCTTTGGGTTAAAGATTGCTGGCGATACATACCAAAGATTTGTAAATAGAATGTTCAAATAGCAAACTAGCCGAAATATGGAAGTATATTGTTCAAGTTTCATGAAGGCAACATTATTTAAAATATCTTGAAGAGATGTTTGGGGTATTGCAAAAGTATCAAATGAAACTCAAAACCAAAGGAAGTGTTCTTTTGGAATTCAGTTTGGGAAGTTCTTGAAATACATTGTTAGTACTAGGGAATTGAAGCTAACCCTAACCAGATTCAGCCTATTATGGACATAGCGGAGCCCAAAACAACTAAAGATGTAATGAGTCTAAAAAGAACAGTGACAACATTGAATAGGTTCATTTCCATGGCCACCGATAAATGCATTCCATTTTTTAATGTGATTAGAAAAAAGAAGAACTTCGAACGGGGAGAAGACTTTCAAAAAGCTTTCAAGAAGTTGAAAGATCATCTTGAGAAACCACCAATCCTTTCTAGTCCCGTAGAAGGGAAAAATCTTTATCTTTACATGGAAGTTTCTAAACATGCAGTTAGCTCTATATTGATAAAAGAAGAGAAATGGATTCAGCTTCTGATATACTATGTAAGAAGAAGGCTAAAAGATGCAGAGACTAGATATCTCATCATAGAGAAGCTAGCATATTGCTTAATGCTTACAATAAAAAAATTAAGATCTTACTTTCAAGCATATCCAATCAAAGTTTTAACCAATTTCCCGCTTAAGCAAGTTTTCAGCAAACCAGAAGCCTTATGAAGATTGATAAAATGAAGTATAGAGCTTAGTCAATATGACATTGAATTCTTGCCTCGAGCAGCAATCAAAGCTCGGACTTTAGCTGATTTTGTTAACGAGTGCATGGGTTTCATCAAAGAGCGGTCAAAAAAGGAAAAGATTTAAAACCCAAATGGAAGCTATTCATAGATAGAGCTTCGAATGAACAAGGTGCTAGGGCAGGATATGTCATTATCACCCCAATGGACATCACTTACATTATGCAATGAATTGGAATTTCTGGCCATAATAATATGGTAGGATACGAATAAACGGTGGTAGGACTCACTTTGGCGCTACAACTGAAAATTCTCAGAATGAAATTTTTAGTGATTCCCAGCAAATGGTAAATCAATTGACACAGACATACCGGACAAAGGATGTCAACTTATGTTTACATACAAAAAAGTTATTAAAAGTGCCGAACTAATTTGTGGTTTTCTCAATACACCAAGTACCAGGAGGAGAAAGAACTCTGAAGCTAATTCTTTAGCCAAACTAGCCAAATCACGGAGAGCACCAGAAACCCAGATTGTTCCAGTAGCTATCAGCTAAATCCTAACACAGAAGAAACGATTCTTGAATTAGGGAAAGAATTAATATTATTAACTAGTTCTCAAGCTCTATCATATAAAAAGGATGAAAGAGAAGATAAAGATGAGATCCCATAAGGGAGATTCTCCCATTCGGAGACAACCGATCACTATAAGAATAATATGACCCTCATAGTCGAATACATTGTAAATGGAACATATCGACCGACAAAAAGGAGATAAGAAGGATTAAGCATCAGGCCCCGACTTTTCTTATAATGGATGGAGTACTTTATAAGAAGGGATACTTTATTCCCTATTTAAGATGTGTCAATATAGAAAGTGGTCTAAAGCTATTGAAAGAAGCCCATAAAGATTTTACGGGAATCATTCTAATGGGATAAAACTAGCTAAGAAGGTCATGGGACATGGCTACTGGCCTCGAATGACTAATCATGCCATTGAATATATGAAAAGATGCAACACATGCCAAAATTTCATTAAAATCCCACATTTGCTGCCAAGTGAATTAACTTCAATCTCAAGCCCGTAGCCTTTCGATATATGGGAATTGACTTAATATGACCACTGCCTAATAGGAGCATGGCCAAATACACTGTAGTGACCATTGATTATTTTACTAAGTGGATAAAAGAAAAACCCCTACCAAATATCACATATGGGAAAAATACTCAAGTTTATAATCAGTAATATCATCACCATATTTGAAATCCCATAAAAGATAATATCTAATAACAGAATTCAATTTGAAACTGAAGAAATCACTTGATTTTGCGATAGAAATGAAATTATTGTATGCTTTTCATCTGTAGCTCACCCTAAAAGCTAACGGAGTCGTATAGGCAGGCAAAAAAACTATGAAAATCATTCTCAAGAAATGATTAGACAAAGCAAAAGGAAACCAGGTAGAAGATATACCTCTGGTATTATGGGCTTATAGAACTACTAAAACAGCAATAGGACATACTCCATATTCATTAACATAAGGGTGTCAGGCAATGCTCCCAGTTGAGGTGGAGGTGCCCTTTCATCAAAAAATTGCGTATGTGTTTAATCCAAATCAGGAATTGAGGAAAAAATCCTTAGATCTAATTAACGAGTGAAGGGAAAGGCAGCCGTACAGACAGCTGAATACCAACAAAGAATACTTAAGTATTACTATTCGAAAGTAAAAGTAAGATCATTCCAAAAAGGAGACATGTCACTCCGAAAAGTTATGGAAAATACTACAAACCCGATAGATGGACCACTTGGGCCAAATTAGGAAGGATCTCTAATTGTACACAAAGTAATCCCACCCGGGACCTACAGATTATGCCAACCTGATGCCAATGTGATAGCAAGAACATGGAATGCTAAACATTTGCGACCATACTTTCGGTAATGGATGAATAAGGAATTTGAGGTAAGAATGTATATTAGATCAAGAGCAAGACTCTCCTTAAATAAATGAAAAAATCCTTTAGTTCAATCATCAAATGCTCATTAAAGCACCTCCTAGAGTAAGGTCGGGTAAGTCTCTAGTTCTACTTAAGATAGCTACCCAAAGCTCCAAACTAAGCCTTTAGTGCCATCATCAAAGGCCTTACGGAAGCATCTCTTAGAGGGAGATCGGGTAAGTCTTTGGTTCCTCTTAAGATTGCTACCCAAAGCATTGGACTAAGCCTTCAGTGTCATTACTAAAGGCCTCGCTGTAGCGTCTCTTGGAGGGCGATCGAGAAAGACTCTGGTTCTGCTTAAGATAGCTACCCAAGTTCTAGATCAGCCTTTTGAGCCATCATCAAAGGCCTTACTAAAGCGCCTCCTAGAGGAGGGTCGGGTAAATCTACGATCCTTCTTGATGAAGCTAACCAAATGCACTGGACAATAAGACCTAGATCATCTCCTAAGACGGTGATAAGGGGTTCGATATAAGTTGAGATCATCACCTAAGATGTTGCCATTCAAAGTCAAAAGCGAATCTAACTCTATCGTAAAGAATGGATTGAAAATAATCTTCTAGAGGAAGATCTGTCAAAAGCAAGCCATCTATGCTTTGAAACAAAGTCAACCTATCTTCTAGAGGAAGATCTATCAAATATGAACCGATTAGCGCTCCAAAGCAGAAACAATCTTCTAAAGGAAGATCCGGCGAACATGAACAATTTATGTCCCAAAGTAAATGGAAATTTTAGTTATCGGATGGATTTCTAGCCTTCTATTATTGCCGGATATATTTCTTGTCTTCTATTATTATCACATGTTTTTGATCTTCTGTTCTTACCAGATGGATTTTCGGTCTTTTGTTATTAATAGATGGATTTCTCGTCTTCTATTTCTGATCATCTATTATAACCAAATGTATTCCCGTTCTTCTATAATTATCAAATGAGTTTCTGATCTTCTATTATTACCACGTATATTTCTGATCTTCTAATATTATCATATGGGTTTCTAATCTTCTATTGTTACCAGATGTATTTCTTGTCTTTTATTATTATCAGATAGAATTTCGGTCTTCTGTTACTACTAAATGGATTTTGTAACAGCCCAAAATTTTTAATAAAACTTTGGTGTTTAATTATTTAAAAATTTGAAATTTTGGAAATTTCCTAAATTGGTTATAAATCATTGCCCAATTTTATTTTATATAAACAATTTCTATAATTTTAGATTTTTAGTTAAATTTTGAGTTAAATTTTGGCTCTAATTGAAACTTTTAAATTTTAAATTCTAACTTCCAATCTTTTATTGTAAACTGTATATATATGTACATCAATATTCCGCTTTTGTTTCATGTAAATTGGTTATATACTTATTAAATTAAGTAATAAATAATATGTAAATTATTTGTTTTATTTGGCACGTTTTATATTGTATATATATGAACAACAATTGTTCCGCTTTTGTTTCATGTAAATTGGTTATATACTTTTTAAATTAAGTAATAAATAATGTGTAAATAGCTATTTAATTACACATTTTATTTGGTACGTTTTATATTGTATATATGTGTACAACAATTGTTCTGCTTTTGTTCCATGTAAATTGGTTATATACTTTTTAAATTAAGAAATAAATAATGTGTAAATAGCTATTTAATTATACGTTTTATTTGGTACGTTTTATGTTGTATATATATGTACAATAATTGTTCCGCTTTTGTTTCATGTAAATTGGTTATATACTTTTTAAATTAAGTAATAAATAATGTGAAAATAGCTATTTAATTATACGCTTTATTTGGTACGTTTTATATCCGTTCTTGTTTAATTATTTGGTGTTATATAAATGGCACGTTATTTTCTGAAATATACTTTAGCATATATTTTACTAAATAAATAAAAAACGAATAAATTTAAAATACGTTACTTTTGTTATAAATTTTGGGCATACGTTTCAATTTAATTATTGCCTCTATAATACGTGCTCTTTTGATTTCTTACCTTAGCTGTTAAAATCATCTGCCGTGCATTTCAAAGAGGGAAAGAATCAAGTCCTCTAGTCGTTCAAACTCATTATTTCTTGCCTTGTAATTCGCGTGTCATATTTCACCTTTTTTTACACTTTCCATTTGCCTCTTTGTAATTAATAGGAATAAAATCCTACAATTCCTCTACCGTTTCAAAATTTTATTTCTTGTGTTTCTTCCCACTTAATCAATGCAAGCCTATATGTTAAATTCAAAAGCCCCATACACAATACCCTCGCATATCAATTTGCCTTCATCTTCTCGCGTGAGCTTTCCCATCAGTAAGTAATGGCTACACATTTTTTTTGTCTTTTATTTTATTTTATTTTATTTCTTTTTCTTCTTTCTTGTTTTTCCTCTTGTTTCCAGTTTTGCTTTATTAAAACTTGATATATGCGTATATGTGTTAGCATACTTTGATTTGCTTTAATTTGATTTCATGATTTGAATCTGGTTGTCACATCCTCTAAAATATGATTGTGCTTTCTTTGCGCTTTTCGGTGTGGATATCGCTATTTTTGAATCAAATCTCCAGTGTCATAGAGGTGAGTATTCACGCTTGACATCATACTTATAGAATTGTAAATTGATAGCAAGGATTGTTATATAATATTATACTTGTCTGTGATATAAATTTTATTATGTTAAAACTCTGTTTTAAAATTGTCACATCATCCTCTATGTTATATGCTGTTATATTATATGTTGTTATACTGTTTATTTATTTCCGTTTGTCACACTGCAAGTTCCCTGTAGAGTAGAGTCACTATGGGTTGAAATGATACATACCCGAACGGACTCTAGAATAAGGAAAAATCGTTATGGGCTGAAATGATAAGCTGAGCGATTTTTATTTATTTATTTATTTAACTTGGGATTGTGGGTTTGAAATGATAGATCCTGGTTTTTTTTGTAAACTATGAATTGAAATGATATATTATCCTATCACTTGACCTAGGTTAGAAAATATTATACGGGCCCGTGGTTATTTTATATATATTTTTCTGGAAATTTTAAGTAGTTTTAAATTTGTATATTATAATATTTTTGATTTAAATTGGACTAAAATTAATTTTTATAAAGTGTTAGTGATTTTCTGCAAGTTAAATATGTAAATAAATGAATGGTTAAGTTGAAATTTGAAGTATAAATTTATTTTGGAATTTTTGATTTTGTAAAAAAAATGGAGTTCTAGTTAAGTAAATAAAATATGATAATTTGATATAAATTTGAACTGAAAGTGAATTAATAAAGTGTTATTGAGTTTCTATGAATTAAATGGTTAAATAAATGAATACTAAAAAAATGAAATTTGAAATATATCTTAATTCAGAAATGTGAAGTTGGTTTAGGAATAAAAGTTAAGTTAAGAAATAAATTGGAAAATAAATTATATTTGAAATGGTAATTAAACTTAATTGTTAAGTTAATTTTAAAAATACAATGATTAGAAAATTGTGCACTTGACTTTAATAAGTGAAGCATTGAGAAATTTGATATTTATTTGTGAAATTTACTTTACAAAAATTATAAATTATTGGATATTTTAAGTGACCATTTTCAAGTGGAAAATATGATTTTTATAAGTTAATTTGGTTTAAATTGAAGTGTAATTGTTGCTGAAATCGAATCGAAATCTGAAAATTTAATTAACTTAAATCCGTTGTATGGGATATTACCGTACTTTGTAAGTGCTGTAGTTGAAGCAATTAAACTAAAGGCTAAAAAAAACTTTTGCGATTGAATATCTGATTCATAAGTATAATAACTTCCCTTTTAAAATAGTTTAAAATGAAGTATTTTTATTGAATTATAAACTATTTTCAAAATCTATAACCACGGGTAATAATAACGTAGGTTGTTGAAGTGACCGGGATCGGATATGGATTGTTGAAGTGACCGGGATCGGATATGGACATACTCCCTGTCGATACCGAAAACCACTTTAACAGCCGTGTACGCGGTGGAGATTCCAGAATGAAGTAGGATGGTGATGTCATTTTGTTGAGGTATGTACGTGGACCCGACTCCCGTGAATTAGCATAAGGTGGCTAAAACAGGAGCGATCGAAGGACTAATGAGGTAGCACCTTTGATCGGACACACTTCTTCGTATGCCATTCTATTACTTTGTGATTGTTTGGTGCGCACCTTGGATTTTGGGAGTGTTGTTCGAGGTGGGCGGTAGTAGCAGCTACGCATTACCACCGGTCCGGAAGCGTAATTGGTATGTCTAACTTAGCATTGCCTAGTTGTGCCGTGTAACCTACCCTAGCGAGCCTTGTACGAGTTTGGTTTTCTCCCGTAGCCCGTGTGGTATCCTCTGGTGGCTTCCTGATCCGGAGGGACTATAATACTGGATCGACTACTGGGACTATTACGTGGTAAGGGCTATATGGGTAACCCCTTAACGCTATTTAAAAGTAAGTTCATTTTACTAATAGACACTATTGTAATAGCGAAATATTACTACATAGTAAATAGTTTTACAGATCCTTAGAGGATGGGCGGTCCCAAGCATCCTTTAAGTTACTCGTACTTTATATTACAGTTTACTTGAGTTAGTTTACACTGTATAAGTATGTATGTCCTGACTCGAGTGTTTGTGTTTATTTCTTACGCTCGGATGAGCCTGAGTATCAGTTTGGACTTCATTTCCTGGAGCTAGGACTGCTGGAGATCATCTTTATCGAGCTGCTATCTATTTTTCTGTTCAGTCTTTATCTTAGCCTATGTAATTGAGATAAATAAATTTAGGATTTTCGGTGGTTGTTTCAAACTGTATTGGTTTTAAGACTATGTAATTTTTTCTTATTTTGAGACTATGTTGACAGTGGCTTCATGAACCACTATAATATTTTATTTCTGCTGCGAGTATTCTGATTTCTGGATCTGTGATTCTGTGATTTGATTTCATTTGCTCCAATTTTTATTACAGTATATTGTTTTGAACTATTAAAGTTTGACATGTTTTAAATTATTGTCGAATTTGAATGGTGCAAAATAGTGGGTCGTTACAGTTGGTATCAGAGCTTTGGTTTTGGCAAATCATAGCCTGCGGAGCAAAAAAAACTCATTAGAGATAGGGTAGAAATACCCTAGAATGAGTGAAGTTAATCTTAGAATCCTTTCTTTGTGAGAGAACGTATTTTTAAGTATAAAAGGATTTTAAAGGATTTTCAAACAAGTATTTTGATATAAAACTTTCTTGTTTTGAAATCAAAATTTTCCGACTACTTCTTTTCTTTTCTCCACCTTATGAAATTAGGTCCTTTGTTGAATGCCTGTCCTAGTTGAACTTTATCTTATCTAATCTATCTTGGCCTCTATATTTTTTTCCTCTGTCCTTAAATTAATTCTTTATTCTCAAGATGAATCGAGGAAATGCCAGAGGTAGGGGACGTGGTGCTGCCCCAGCTCCTATACCCACTGCCCCAGTTATGTTCACTAAGCTTTTCGAGGAATATACCGAGCTTGATGGCACCAAGTTCACAGGATCTGAGAGCATAATTGAAGCTCAACAGTGGGTGAGGGACTTGGAGAGAATCTTCTCCGGTCTTGAGATCACGAATGCCCAGCAGCGTCAATTGGCAGCTTGGTAATTAAAAGGAGCAGCTTTGGATTGGTGGCTGTCAGTTATAGCTCACACCGCTGAGGCTGACATTACCTGGGAACAATTTAGTTATCTTCTTCTGTTGTTCAAGTTTGGTTCGGTTTCCTCCTTTTGAAATCTATCTTATATCGCTTATCAATGCTTTAGGGATGCTTTTCTCGTGAAATGGATGCCCGAAGCAGGAAAATCTCAGCTGTATGGGAATTTATGGATTTGAAGCTAGGCGATATGTCCTTTACCGAATATGAGAGGAAATTTAATGAGCTATCGCAATATGGCCTTAATCTGATAGACACTCCTCTCAAGAAAAATGTGAAGTTTATTGCTGGTGCATGCCCCGAGTACTATGATCGCCTCATTACCCACATGCATGGTACTTTCACCTCTCTGATGGACATGGCCATTAGATATGAGAATCCTACCTCTAAGGATCCTCCAGCTGCCCGGTCTGCCCCATCTCAGTCTTCTGGTAGTTCTAAGAAGAGAAAATCCAACTTCTACCATCATAAGAAGAATTGGAACAAGACTCCAGGGTTAGGATCATCTTCTTCATCTCAGAGGCAGCCTGTAGACCTATCTGCGAGTACTTGCTACAGATGTGACCAGAAGGGACACTATGCTAATAGTTGTCCTACTTTGGGTACTGCTATTCCTCCTCCAGCTCAGTTTGCCAGGAGTGACCTCTGCCACATCTGTCTTCATTCGGGACATTTCAAAAAAGACTACCCTACTCAGAAGAAGGGAAAGGCATCTGGCATTTTTGCTGTGACTTCTGCATCTTCTCCATCCTCACCGCTTGCACTTGCACCCGTTCCTACTCCTACTGATAGCCAAGGTACACTTCAGGGCACTTTTACCTTGTTTAAATCTCCTGTCCGTGTTTTATTCGATACTAGATCTTCCTATTGTTTTATCTCAGCAGATCTTTGTAATAAATTTGAGAATCTTCTTTCTCCCGAGTTTACTTCTGTGCCTCTATGTGTTTCGAATCCTATTGGTGGCCCTGCGAACCTTAGTAAGATTTGTAGGAATGTGAAACTCTTCCTTGAGCTATCAGTTTTCTGATGACTTCTATGTTCTGGGTTATGACGCTTTTGATCTATTGCTTGGAGGAGACTGGTTGGATAGGCATGACGCCCATATCTCTTGTAGTTCCCATACTGTCTCTCTCGTTGGTTATAAAGGTGATTCTTTGGTGATTCTGTGTAGTTTGCCCCAGGATTTTGCTGGCAGTTTTATTTATTCTCTTGATACTTTCCCCGGTGATATCCATTCGACTCCTGTAGTCAAACTTTTTCCCTACATATTTGGCGAAGTCACTTCTTTACCCCTAAGCAGGAAATTGATTTCCGTATTGATCTTATTCCTGGAGCTCGACCTGTAGTTCTTCCACCCAGAAGAATGGCACCCCATGGAAAGGTCGAATTGAGGAAGCAAATTCAGGACTTGTCCTCTAAAGGTCTGATCAGACCTAGCTTTTCAGAATGGGGAGCAGCCGTGGTTTTCATCACCAAGTCTGATGGTTCCCTCCGGATGTGTGTTGATTATAGGGAGCTGAATAAGCTCACTATGAAAAACAGATACCCTATGCCTCGCATTAATGATATGTTTGATCAGCTCTATGAAGCGACGGTTTTCTCTCAGCTTGATCTAGCCACAGGTTTCCACCAGCTTAGAGTTGCTGAGGAGAGCATTCCTAAAACTACTTTCCATACTAAGAATGGCTTCTTTGAATGGCTAATTATGCCTTTTGGTTTGACCAACGCTCCCGCTTTCTTTGTTGATTTGTTGAATCATGTCTTTCATGATGTGCTTAATAAATTTGTTCTTGTCTTTATTAATGATATCCTTGTCTTCTCCAAAACAAGAAATGAGCATGGGTCGCATTTGAAATATGTTTTAGAGACTCTTCGAAAACATCAGTTGAAGCCAAAATTCTCAAAATGCCATTTCTGGGAAGAGGAAATCCGATTTCTCGGACATATTGTTTCTAGTGATGGAGTTTCTATTGATCCAGTCAAGATCGCTACGATCAATGTAAGTCTTTTCCTCCTTTCTCATTCTAAATTGATCACTCTATCCTTTCTGGGGTCCTTGTCTCTCCCTATTCTGTTTCAGGATTTGGAAACTCCTAAGACTCCAACTGATATTCGCAGTTTTCTAGGCCTTGCCGGCTACTATCGGAGGTTCATTGAGAACTTTGCTCGGATTTCTGCACCTCTCACTACTCTAACTCGAAAGAATGCTAAGTTTATATGAGATGATAAGTGTAAAGCGGCATTCGAAGAGTTAAAGAAAAAGCTTACTTCCGCACCAGTGCTTACCGTTCCGAATGGGAATAAGGGATTAACGGTTTACACCGATGCTTGTCGCGAGGGTTTGGGAGCGGTATTGATGCAAGACGGTAAAGTGATTGCTTGTGCTAGTCGCCAGCTGAAGACCCATGAGGCCAAGTATGCAGCTCATGATTTAGAATTGCTGGCTGTTGTCTTTGCCTTGAAGCTTTGGAGACAACATCTCTTGGGCACTAAGTTTGACCTCTTCACTGATCATCAGTCTTTGAAGTATATCTTCACCTAGAAGGATTTAAATCAGCGTCAAGTTCGTTGGCTTGAGTTTTATGCTTCTTACGATCTTGACATTAACTATACCCCTAGGAAAGCTAATGTTGTGGCAGATGCTTTGAGCAGGAAGAAGTCTTTGTTGTGCCAGCTTGTTGTTTCTTTTGCTTTTCTGGATCGTATCATGGCTAAGCAGGATGAGGATGAGATGCTTAAGCGTATGAAGGAGACTATTCATAGTAAGGTTGGTAGTAGTAATTCTGATAGTAGTTGTGCTTAGATTAATGATAAAGGGATTTTGAGGATTAATAATAGGATTTGTGTCCGGAATGTTGATGGATTGAGGCAGGAGTTACTTCGAGAGCATCATCAATCCAGACTTTCTATTCATCCCGGTGTGGCAAAGATGTATCAGGATTTGAAGAAGCTCTATTGGTGAAAGGGTATGCAACGCGATGTCTCTATCTTTGTTAGTAGGTGTGCGACTTGTCAGCAAGTCAAGGCGGATCATCAGAAGACTCCTGGTTTGTTGCAGCTTCTTGAGATTCCTAATTGGAAATGGGAGCAAGTTTCTATGGATTTCATCGATGGGTTACCGAGATCTAGGAGAGGAAATGAGAGCATCTGGGTTATTGTGGATAGACTGACCAAATCCGCTCATTTTATTCCGGTCAAGAATACCCGTTCGGTTTTGATCTTATCTGAGATTTATATGAGGGAGATTGTTCGCCTCCATGGCATTCCCCTAAGCATTGTTTGTGATCGAGACCCTATCTTTACTAGTCAATTTTGGAAGGCTTTTCAAGAATCCTTGGGTACTCGTCTAAATCTGAGCACTGCTTACCATCCGTAGACCGACGGTCAAACGGAGATAGTAAATCAGATTCTAGAGGATCTTCTTCGTGCTTATATTTTGGATTATGGAGAATCTTGGGAAGATCATCTTCATCTTGTGGAATTTACCTATAACAATAGTTATCAGGCTAGTCTTAAGATGTCTCCATTTGCTGCTCTTTACGGGCGAACTTGTAGATCTCCATCTTGCTGGATTGAATCCGGTAATCGTTTGGTTCATGGTCCTAAGATGATTTTGGAAGCTTTGGAGAAGGTCGAGGAGATTAAGAGGAGGTTAAGGATTGCTCAGGATAGGAAGAAGAAGCACGCTGATCGTCGTAGGAGAAGTTTGGAATTTGCTGTCGGTGATCTGGTTTTCCTTAAGGTCTCTCCCTTAAGGAATGTGGTTCGGTTTGGGCGTAGAGGGAAGCTTGCTCCTAGGTTCATCGGTCCATTCCGCATCTTGAAAAGGATTGGGTCTCTTGCTTATCGTCTGGATTTGCCCGAGAAATTCGCTGGATTACATAATGTATTCCATGTATCACACCTTCGTCGCTGTTTGCATGATCCATCTCTTGTTATCCAGCCTTTTGCTCTTGATAGTTTGGATATTGAGCCTAATCTGACTATAGAGAGGAAGCCACTTCGTATCTTCGATCGAGGTACGAGACAGCTAAGAAGGAAATCTGTCAGCCTGGTCAAAGTGCAGTGGAGCACTGATGAACGAGATTTCACCTGGGAGACGGAGGAGAGCATACGTGCTTCGAATCCAGAATTGTTCGTTTCAGATACTTTTGCCCTACTATCTTATCTTCCTTTGTTTTCCCTTCTTTTTTTCCTTTTTGAGGATGAAATGTTTTGAGTGGTGGGGAGTGTAACAGCCCAAAATTTTTAATAAATATTTTCATTCATTTTATATAAAAAAACTTTGGTGTTTAACTATTTAAAAATTTGAAACTTTGGAAATCTCCTGAATTGGTTATAAATCATTGCCCAATTTTATTTTGGGGATTTTCGGCTCAAGGAAAAAGTTGCAGAAAAATTTAGTTCCAGGGACAGGAAGTTTGCTTTTTAAGCTGAAGGACACTTTTTAGTGTAAATCACAGAATGATAGTTGTAACTATCATTTTCTATTTGCACTAACAAATGTCCTTCAAACTAAAAAGCAAACTTGCTGTCCTTGAGACTAAATTTTTTCGCAACTTCTTCCCTACGCCTATTTTCCTGTTTTATTTTATATAATCAATTTCTGTAATTTTAGATTTTGGGTTAAATTTTTGCTCTAATCGAAACTTTTAAATTTTAAATTCTAACTTCCAATCTTTCATTATAAACTGTATATATATGTACAACAATTGTTCCGCTTTTGTTTCATGTAAATTGGTTATGTACTTTTTAAGTTAAGTAATAAATAATGTGTAAATTATACGTTTTATTTGATACGTTTTATATTGTATATATATGTACAACAATTGTTCCGCTTTTGTTTCATGTGAATTGGTTATATACTTTTTAAATTAAGTAATAAATAATGTGTAAATAGCTATTTAATTATAAGTTTTATTTGGTACGTTTTATATTATATATATATATGTACAACAATTGTTCCACTTTTGTTTCATGTAAATTGGTTATATACTTTTTAAATTAAGTAATACATAATGTGTAAATAGCTATTTAATTATACGTTTTATTTGGTAGGTTTTATATTGTATATATATGTACACCAATTGTTCCACTTTTGTTTCATGTAAATTGGTTATATACTTTTTAAATTAAGTAATAAATAATGTGTAAATAGCTATTTAATTATACGTTTTATTTGGTACGTTTTACATCCGTTTTTGTTTAATTATTTGGCATTATATAAATGGTACATTATTTTCTGAAATATACTTTAGCATATATTTTGCTAAATAAATAAGAAACGAATAAATTTAAAATACGTTACTTTTGTTATAAATTTTGGGCATACGTTTCAATTTAATTATTGCCTCTATAATACGCGCTCCTTTGATTTCTTACCTTAGCTGTTAAAATCATCTACCGAGCATTTCAAAGAGGGAAAGAATTAATTCCTCTAGCCGTTCAAATTCATTATTTCTTGCCTTGTAATTCGCGTATCATATTTCACCTTTTTTTCCACTTACCATTTGCCTCTTTGTAATTAATAGGAATAAAATCCTAAAATTCCTCTCCGTTTCAAAATTTTATTTCTTGCGTTTCTTCCCACTTAATCAACGCAAGCCTATATGTTAAATTCAAAAGCCCTGTACACAATACCCCCGCATAATAATTTGCCTTCAACTTCTCGCGTGAGCTTTCCCATCAGTATGTAATGGCTACACATTTTTTTTGTCTTTTTTTATTTTATTTCTTTTCTTCTTTCTTATTTTTCCTCTTGTTTTCAGTTTTGCTTTATTAAAACTTGATATACGCATATGTGTGTTAGCATGCTTAGATTTGCTTTATTTTGATTTCAAGATTTGAATCTGGTTGTCGCATCCTCTAAAATCTAATCGTGCTTTCTTTGTGCTTTTCGGTGTGGATATCGTTATCTTTGAATCAAATCTCCAGCGTTGTAGAGGTGAGTATTCACGCTTGACATCATACTTATAGAATTGTAAATTGATAGCAAGTGAAATTGTAGGATTGTTATATAATATTATACTTGCCTGTGATATGAATTTTATGGTGTTAAAACTCTGTTTTAAAATTGTCACATCATCCACTATGTTATATGCTGTTATACTATTTAATTATTTCTGTTTGTCACACTGCAAGTTCCCTATAGAGTAGAATCACTATGGGTTGAAATGATACATACCGGAACGGACTTTAGAACAAGGAAAATTCGTTATGGGCTGAAATGATAGGCCTGAGCGATTTTTATTTGTTTATTTATTTATTTAACTTGGGATTGCGGGTTTGAAATGACAGGACCCAGATTTTTTTGTAAATTACGGATTGAAATGATATATTATCCGTATCACTTGACCTAGATTAAAAAATATTATACAGTCCCGTGGTTGTTTTATATGTATTTTTTTGGAAATTTTAAGTATTTTTAAATTTGTATAGATTTAAATTGGATTAAAAATGATTTTTATAAAGTGTTAGTGATTTTCTACAAGTTAAATATGTAAATAAATGAATGGTTAATTTGGAATTTGAAGTATAAATTTATTTTGGAATTTTTAATTTTGTAAAAAAATAAATGGAGTTCTAGTTAAGTAAATAAAACATGATAATTTGATATAAATTTGAATTGGAAGTGAATTAGTAAAGTGTTATTGAGTTTCTATGAATTAAATGGTTAAATAAATGAATACTAAAAAAATAAAATTTGAAATATATCTCAATTTAGAAATGTGAAGTTGGTTTAGGAATAAAAGTTAAGTTAAGAAATAAATTGGAAAATAAGTTATATTTGAAATGGTAATTAAACTTAATTGTTAAGTTAATTTAAAAAATACAATGAGTAGAAAATTGTGCACTTGACTTTAATAAGTGAAGCATTGAGAAATTTGATATTTATTTGTGAAATTTACTTTACAAAAATTTTAAATTATTTGATATTTTAAATGACCATTTTAAAGTGGAAAATATGATTTTTATAAGTTAATTTGGTTTAAATTGAAGTTTAATTGTTGCTGAAATCGTATTGAAATCTGAAAATTTAATTAACTTAAATCTGTTGTAAGGGACATTACCACACTTTGTAAGTGTTGTAGTTGAAGCCATTAAACTAAGACTAAAAAAATCTGGGATTGAATATTTGATCCGTAAGTATAATAACTTCCCTTTTAAAATAGTTTAAAATGAAGTATTTTGATTGAATTATAAACTATTTTTGAAATCTATAACCACGGGTAATAATAACGTTGGTTGTTGAAGAGACCGGGATCGGATATGGACATACTCTCTGTCGATATCAAAAACCACTTTAATAACCGTGTACGCGTGGAGATTCCAGAATGAAGTAGGATGATGATGTCATTCTGCTGAGGTATGTACGTGGACCCGACTCCCGTGAGTTGGCATAAGGTGGCTAAAACAGGAGCGATCGACGGGATAATGAGGTAGCACCTTTGATCAGACACACTTCTTCGTATGCCATTCTATTACCTTGTGATTGTTTGGTGCGCACCTTTGATTTTCGGAGTGTTGTTCGAGGTGGGCGGTAGTAGTAGCTACGCGTTACCACCGGTCCGGAAGCGTAATTGGTATATCTACCCTGGCATTGCCTAGTTGTGCCGTGTCACCTACCCTAGCGAGTCTTGTACGAGTTTGGTTTTCTCCCATAGCCCGTGTGGTATCCTCTGGTGGCTTCCCGATCAGGAGGGACTATGATACTGGATGGACTACTGAGACTATTACGTGGTAAGGGCTATATGGGTAACCCCTTAATGCTATTTAAAAGTAAGTTTATTTTACTAATAGACACTATTGTAATAGCGAAATATTACTATATAGTAAATAGTTTAACGGATCCTTAGAGGATGGGCGGTCCCAAGCATCCTTTAAGTTACTCGTACTTTATATTACAGTTCACTTGAGTTAGTTTACATTGTATAAGTATGTATGTCCTGACTCGAGTGTTTGTGTTTATTTCTTACACTCGGGTCAGCCTGAGTATCAGTTTGGACTTCATTTCCTGGAGCTAGGACTACTGGAGATCATTTTTATCGAGCTGCTATCTATTTTTTTTGTTCAGTCTTTATCTTAGCCTATGTAATTGAGACAAATAAATTTGGGATTTTCTGTGGTTGTTTCAAACTGTATTGGTTTTAAGACTATGTAATTTGTTCTTATTTTGAGACTATGTTGATAGTGACTTCATGAACCACTATGATATTTTATTTCCGCTGCGAGTATTCTGATTTCTGTGTCTGTGATTCTGTGTTTGATTTCATTTGCTCCAATTTTTATTACCATCTATTATTTTGAACTATTCAAGTTTGACATGTTTTAAATTATTGTCGAATTTGAATGGTGCAAAATAGTGGGTCGTTACAGATTTCTGGTATTCTATCATTATAAGTTGGAATTTTGGTCTTCTATTTCTATTCTTCAATTATTACTAGATGTAGTCTCGGTCTTATATTATTATCAGATGGGTTTCTAATCTTCTATTATTATCAAATGTATTTCTGATCTTCTATTATTATCAGATAGACTTCTTGTCTTCTATTACTACCAGATGGATTTCTAATCTTCTGTTATTGCCATATGGATTTTTGATTTTCTATTATTATGAGGTAAATTTCTAAGCTTACTATTCAGAATATTAATTCTATTACTACCAGATGAATTTCTGGTCTTCTGTAATTACCAGGTAGATTTTCAGTCTTCTATTATTATCAGATAACTTTCTAAGTTTCCCACTCAGAATATTATTGTGGCCAGAAGGGTTTCTAGTCTTTTATTAATATTATTGGTAGAGAAAACTTCTAATGCTCTCTTCTTTGATATTACCATATAATTTTCTAGGCTTTCATTCAAAAATTTATTTATTGATCTCTTAAAACAAACTAATAATCTTGATTCATAGAGATAGTATGGGCTATATATATATAGCTTTTTTGTTGTTTAACCAAATCCAAAAAGAGATTAATTAAAATGGAAATGGAATTTAAAATTAATAATGGAAGTTATCATTCAATTTATGTTTTAAAGGGAAATGGAAAGGAAATCTCACATGGAATTGAGGAAGCCAATAAATTTTTTAGAAGTGTAAAAAGCTTCTTTTATACAAGGGGATAAAAGTTATCCATAAAGTTTTAATGCCGAAGGAAATTCTATAAGTGGCATGTCACAAAGAAACCAATGCTACTAGGATTGATGTCGAAAGCCTACGGTGGTGCCTCTCATCATAAAAGGAAATATAGAACACCATAGACCATTCATAGGGTTAGATAATGAATAACGAATCTCTTATATCACTAAATAACATCATGATTTGTTAGTGTAACCTGAGGTGCATCTCGTGCAATGTAACCACTCAGCCATGCTACATATCATACAATGTTGCCTCACGCCTATGCCGCCACTCCTACATACCGCCTTCCTTCAGTATCATGTTTCATTCGATAACGCTTCATCTCAATATCAAGCTCCAGGTGATACCAAACCACGTCAGTTTTGTATACTATGTATGCTGCATTTCATCAATAAGGAGAAGGAAGACATCACACTTAGTTGATGCCATATAGATTTCATACCGTCGATCATCGAAGCCGTATGATTTATGAATGCCATAATTCCTCATGTCGCCTCTATTGAGCTTTATTACTCATTTGTGCTACCACTCAAGCAATGCCACATAACAATAAGGCCAAGATTAATGTTGCACTTAATCAATATCGATTCCAATCAGTGTCACCTCTTATCAATATTAAGAATTAGCAATGCTACTAAGTAATGTCACTTATCATCAATATTGTCTCACTTCAACATTGTATTATATCAATACTGCACTTCTGAGATATCACCATAGACCTTTGATACGATGTTGGTAATGGCTATCATCAATACCCATACAACAACTACCGAAATGTATATGATACTGAATGATGCCACCCTATATCAACATTTCTTCATATTGGTGCTATCTCCTAACGTTGAAGCATTCCAAAGACAATCAAAAGTAAAACATGGAAACTGGCGCCATTATTGACGTCGAAAACTATGCAGGCTGAAGATTGGATGCCAAAAGCGGCATTGAGCAGCCATGTCAATCCCTTCTACCCCTATAAATACGACCCTAGTGGTGAGGAGGAATGGGGATGGATTTTCTTTTCTCGACTCTGAAAATTAAACTCTTGTAACCTTATATCGAGTCAGGGATAATTCTAATCTAATTGTAGTCATGCTTGATTTATATGAGTACGGACTTGGACTTACATATTGCCTTGATTATGCACTTTGAACTTTATTAGACATGAACATGCATATAATAAAACTCTTTCGAGCTAAAGCAACTGCGATTCTATTTAACATGGATTCACATGAGCCTTGGTCTAAACTAGTGTTTATATGCATATCTCCTATCTTGCCTATTACATATGGACATTGGGCTTTGAACATAAGCACTATTTAATTAGTTCATTAACAACCTTAATTGGCTATTTCACATTCTTACCACTTATCTTATTTCTACTTTAGATGTATGACAAGAGATTTTGAGTGCCCTCTTCCTAAGAACCATGTAGATTCTCGAATATTTTGTTCCAAGTGATCTTAAGGGCATTAGAACATTTTGTTCCAAATTACATTAAGAGATCTCGAATATCATAATCCAAGATGACATATAAGCCATTTAATGTGCAACATCTAAAACCCATGGGCATTGTAACCATCTCTGTTGATATCATCTTGTACTTGGCCTTGAATGTAAGATTTATTCTTGATTCGATCAATACCGACTGAGCTATCCTTAGTCATGTTATTAAATATACTCGAATCAAGGATTTTTTCATTCACAGCATCATGGATGTTATACCAATTTTGGTTTAACATTGTCCAAATGTATGTTTATATATTTTATTTCATGTATACAAAATATTATAGTGTGTGTGTATATATATATTGTTTTAAAACTATTATATATATATATATATGTTTATATATATGTGAAACTTATAAAACATATGTGTGTGTGTGTTCGTCGACGGAAGTTCTATCGGTTTAGAAAACCGTCGAACGAATTTTGAATTAAAAATAACCGCAAGCGCACGGCGTACACTTGTAGTACGTGGCGAATACGGGTCGATCCACAGGGAATTGATGATTTAAATTTTCTATTCAATCAAATTAACCAAAAGCTTGAGAATATTTAAGATAGAAAAAGAGAAAAACAAACGAAAGAAAATTGATAAAAAATGTGAGAGTTTAAGAACAATTTAGAGATAAATCCACTCTCTAGATCACATAAATCAACAAAATGAAGTTATGATCTCTCTTTTCTTTTCATTAGTGTAATTAGTTGATGTGCTTATCATAAGTATGGTATATTTGTGCTATTAATTAGCCCAATATAAACCATCAAACTATAACACAACCACTAATACACATTTAACTCTCATGAAATATGACAACAAGTTGAAATAAAAATATATTTTAAGCATAGCCTATTAACTATTGTTTAGAAATATAGGCTATCAAATTTCAATTTCAACATTCACTTCTTTGCCATAATCATATTTAGATGAAGAGGCAATTTGTGTCATGTTTGATTAAGCATAGCCTATTTGTTATGAACAACATAGACTATCAAATTCAAAGCTAAACAACAAGTTAACCACTTCATACATTCACATTAAAGCACAAAAAGAGAGTACAAAATATCAAAATGTTGAAGCTACATGATTAGAGGCTTCATTACCCCTAAATTGAAGGGATTAGCCTCTCATGTTTGTTATCATATGAACAAATATAGCTTGCAACATTAAAGTAAAAGAAAAAGAAAAAGAAAAAGAGAGCAAAGCAAAGAAACAAAACTAATCTACTTGCATAAAAAATAAATCTACACTACAACATGAAAGTAAATAAGCTTGAAAAGAAAAAGAACATATATTGAATTTGCATAAAAAAAATACATAAAAGAGAAATGGCTAAGTAGCCATGAAAAGAAAGAAGAGAACTTGGTTTTTATTTTGATCCTAAACTAACTAAAGAGAGACTAAGAGAGGAGATCATGTTACATGAAACATATGGGTATTTATACATGTATGAAACCCTAATTCATATTTTTGGGGAATAACCAAAATGCCCCTTAGGAAGTGTGGAGGCCAAGTAACCATTAACATGTCTTAATCCCCCATTAAGTGTACATGAAACCATTAAGTCCAAAAGCATGTGCATTAGCCTTTAATTTGTACATTAAGGTAGGTGGGTAGGTGGGGTCCTCCATGTTCTTCACTTTGAATTATTTCCATCTTCATTCCTTTGTATTAATTTTGTGCATGCATATCTTCATGAAACCACTTCTATTTGAGATCAATTTCCTACAAAAATATATACAAATTTTCAATTAATTTTTCTCAAAGAAATATATGCACTTAAATGACCGTTTTTCCCCTATATGAAGATGAATATATGAAAATTTGGAATTAATATGAATTTTGGTTAAAACAAGTTAAAATACCCAATATGATCATTTATTTAATTTAAATAGAATAAATATGGTGGTAAAAATATGCACATTTACGTGCACATCAAATACCCCCACACTTATCTTTTTATTCGTCCTCGAATAAAGAAAAACTAAGATAAATCCGTTTTCGTAGGGAGCACGATTGCATTGAGCGTATGCAACAAGCCGTTAAACCTCTGGGTGTCCCCAGTAGGACGAGTGTTGTCTCGTGAGGGTTTTCAGCGGATACTACCCACAAAATCCAAATGCAGGATGAAAATATTTACAAATGCAAGATTTATTTACAAAGAGATGAATACAAGTTTTTGAAAATATTTACAATGAAGGATTTATTTTTAAATTGACACGAATAAGTTAAATATAGGTTTTGGTTATTATCTTGAAAATTTATGTCATTTACTCGTCAAAATTTCCAACAAAAATCAAGTTATCATAACAAATAGACAATAGTTTAACTTGTTGTTTCGGTTGATAACAAAGTGTAATTATAAAATGGATCCTTAGTTGATTATCAAAGTTTATCAAAGTGGTATTTTCATTTCTTTTCAATAACAAATCAAATCAAATAAGTAAAAATAGTGCTAGGATTTCAATTGTTTGCTCCCTCATTATTTTCAAGAAAAATTACACACCTAGCTCAGGTAAACTGAGGCCAGATATACCACCCATGCACTGCCTTTCGGACTTATGTGAGGGGAGTACAGAGCATGGCGAGTGCACACACTTTCGTGCATACACCTATCGACCGTAGGTGGTTTTTATTATGTTTTTTTTACATGTGTTCCATACATGCATAACCGTGAGGACTTTTAAATGAGTATGGAAGCACATAATCAAAGATTCCAAGTAATTCACCCATGCATAACCGTGAGGACTTTTAAATGAGAGTGAATACTTGGATGTTATTATTTTTTTATTATTTTTATTATTATTTTTTTAAGAGAGAGAGAGAGTTTTGCAAAATCATCTTAGCACCATTTAACTTAGAAGACAAAAAAAATGTTATATCCTTTACTTTAAATAAACCACTTTTTAAAACAAAGATTTTCAATTAGGATATACTTCATAATTAACACCATGAATCTTCCTATATACTAGTTAAACCATTATTATTTGTAATCAAACTTCAATTTTATTTTTGTTTAGACAAATAAATTTCCAAAAATTTCAATTTAATAAACCAAAGCCATATATATATCTTATAGTGCTTCTTTTAAAAATAAATCAAAAGAAAATTTGTTTTTGGGATTTTTATTTTTTTTGTTTTTGTGATTTTAAAGTAAAAATAAACCATGAAAAAAAAGAATGAAGATGAGTCTCCCCCACACTTGATTTTGACTGCGTCCCCACAGTCAATCCAAGTGAAAGGGATGTTTATTATTATTTACATGAAAACGAACGGTAGATTTTCCCCTATTCTAAATGAAGAACGGGTGCACGAGATCAGAAAGTATATTGTCAAAAAGTAAATGAAACGGTCTTCCAAAAACCGATTCATTTGTCTCGTCGAGTACACGAGACACAGCCTAAGCTCGAAAAACCAAATCGTAGAAGATTTTGAAGTTGATTGTCGATTTGGAAAAACGAATTCTGTTTTATACAAAATTGAACGAGTTGTTTTATTTTCAATGATTTTCGGGGTTGATAAAACAATTGCTTGAAATTTATTTTCACCAAATTCAAGTTTATCATCAATTTCATAATTATTGATTTCAAAATCAAAGTGGTGATTTAAATCTTTCCCGTCAGAATTTAACAACTCATCATCCAAAAGTCCAAAAAATTCATGTTCATTAAATTCGTCTTCCTTTGTTGGATTATCAACAACTTCATTATGTAAATCGAGTTTCAAAGTTGTCGTATTCAAATTTTCAGAAAAAGGAAGATCGAAGTTTAAATCGAGTTTTGCACCCTCAAAAGAATTGAAATCCAACTCAATTACCGTATTTTCAACAACTTGATTAAGATCGTCATTATCAAATTCAAAAGTTGTTATTTGAAAATCGTCGATTTGGGTAAAAGGTGGATTATCACTTGACTCATCACATGTTGAGATTTGATTTTGTTGTTCACGTTGTTTCATATAAGTTTCCAACAACAAATCCGTGTGATCATCGTAAATTTCATTCATTTGTTCAACAAAATCCAGTTTATAGTTATTAAATTGAGAATTTTCGATTTGGATTTGTTGAGAACAAAAATTTTCACTCGTAACATGGTTAAGATTATTCCCATTGCCAAATTCGTTTGAAAAGTTTTTCCCATTTTCATGTTGAGTTTGGAATTCATTTTGGAGTTCGAAATTAAATTGGCATGGGTTATAATCGTAATCGTTTGAATTTTGAATTGAATTCAAATTCTGAAATCCTTGACTCGAGTTATTACACAAATCCGAATTACATAAATCATTTATCTCTTGATTTTGTCGTGCAGAAAGTTCGAGTAAAGATGAAATCATTTCAATGCTATTTTCAAGAGTCGAAAGTTGGTCATCGTTTTGAAAACTTTGTTGTTTGAAATTTGAATTATTTACACAAAATTTGTTGTTAAAATATCCATACGAATTTGGAGTAAACTCATACGGATTATATTGATTTTCACAGTTAAATTCAAGTGAGTAAGAAAAAGGAAACTCGGACATTTACAAGATTTCTTTTTTTTTTTGGTTTTTTTTTATAAAGAAAATATTTACAAGTAGAATTTATTTTTCAAAATGGAAAATTGATTTTTGTTTTGTTTTTGAATTTTCAATTTTTTTTGGCTTTTGAAAAGATTTTTTAATTTTTTTTTTTGGATTTTTGTTTTTCTAATTTTTTTGGATTTTTGAAATTTCAAAGGAAAAGGAAATTTGAAACTTTTTTAGTTTTGGATTTTTTTTTTTGATGCATGAACAAATGCAACTAAATGAATGCAAGGGTTAATGATAACCCAAAATTGTATATTCACAAATTGTCTCAGATAAACAAGATAGTTCTCAGCCAGGTAACGGGCAGGATTTATCGGTACACCACGAATCACCGTAGCAATGCAGCCGAAGGTTTATGTACCTTCAGAGGAACAACCACTATAATATTTACGAATCACCGTAATATTTATAAATGGTTATTACTCTGCCATAGCCTAGACACCAAGAAATTAAATTGTTCAAAGAAGACAACTTGTCAATATACAATTAAGTGTTATCGATGTCTAACCGTTATTATTAATCAAAATCTAATATGAAATGCAAAGCAGAAATTAAACGTGTATTAACAATGCAACTACGAATGAATTTTTTTATTTTTTTTTAAAATGCAAATGCAAGAAACCAACAATTCAATTCAAATAAAACTAGAAACGAAAGCAGAATTTTTTAGCAAGCAGAGCAATTTATTTTGGCTAGCTAAGGAAGCAATTTTCAGCAAGTTATTCTTCCTTTATTTCCTGCTTTGGCAACCTGAAAATAAAAAACTAAGATATATACAATATTTTTTTTTTGGTTTTTTTTTTGAAAGGAAACTTAAAAGTAGGGTTTTACTTAAAAAAAAAAAAATTTGTTCAAATTTTTTTTTTTGAATTTAAACTAAAAGAAAAGTTGAAAACAATTCATCTTGACCCTAATCACAACATTTTTTTTTTAATATAAACAAAGAACAGTACGAAAGAACTAATGAATGCGATCAACCCAAACTATTGCAACCTTTTTTTTATTTTAATCGGCCCGGCCCAAGTAAAAGATGTATACTTTAATACAGAAAAGTTATTTTTCTTCACCGAATGAAGCAAATTTGAAAATTCACACGCAAAATTTCAAAGTAAGAAAACCGAATCAAATTCACACGCGAAATTCCCAATTCACACTTTACAATTCAAAAGAAAACCAAATGAAATTCCCACGCGAAGGATTGATGTCGCTGTCAGTTCTTTATTGAAGTTGCGTTCGATTTGGGGTTTCGAATTGATGGTTGATTTACGGTCGATTGGAGGGTTGTGAAGGAAGTAGGTGAATGTAGAGGCTCGAGTTGAATAGCTGGTGAAGATGGCAATGGAGTTGCTGTGAAATTCAATTCCAGGTGATTTCGTTAGCGATTGAATATTGGGTTGCGCGATGGTGGTACTGGTTGCAGTGTGGAAGTCGTGGTTGTTGAGGGTAATTCGAACTGGGAAACCGGTGGCAGTAGTGATTGAAACAGTGGAGTGTTTGCTGAGGGGTATTGAGATGGTGAGGATGTGCTTTCAGGTGAAGGAGATGTTGTTTGGTTCGAGTTGTGGTGTGGAATTGAAGTTAGGCAGTGATTTTGTAGTGCTGAAGTGCAACTGTTGGTATGAAGTTGTGTTTGGTGATGTGTTTGATGGGTTGTGATATCACTATTGCAGTGCTTTGGTTTGATGGTAGAGGCACTGAAGTGAAGGAGGAGGTGAACAGAGGTCAGCGAGACAGTGGTGGAGAATGATGCACAATGGTCAGCGAGGCAGCAAGTGGTGGGAAGAATGATGCAGTGGTGGAGAATGATGCACAATGGTCTTTGATGTTGGAAGGTGGAGGGGGAAAATGTTGAGATTGGTATGGTATGTTGTGGGAAGAAGATTGCTGTAGTTGATGTGAAAGTATGTATGGCTGTAACTTGGTTGAATGCACACAGCTTGTATGTGCAATATGTTGTGCACAGAAGAAGTGAAATGGTGGTAGTGGGTTATTGGTGAGTATGAAGTAGTAGAGGATGTCAATGATGTTCAGTTGCAAGTTTGTGGTATGAGTTGTCAGTTTGTGGAAGAGGGTGGATATGCAAGGGGCAGTTGAAAAGAATGCGATTGGTAGGTACTGATGTGGAGATGCTTGGTAGTAGGCTGTTTTGTATTGCTGAGGGCAAACAAAGATGATGTTGAGGAGGTCTTGAACAAGGATGATGGAGAAAGATGGTATAGAGAAATGTAGGCTGGTTTGTCAGTGGGGGTAAGGTGGAAGTTGGTAGGTTGCTGTTGTGTGATAGTGAGCACAGTAGATGGTGGTTGAAGCAGATATGTATGCAGTGGTTTGAAGTTTTGTGACAGGAGTGTGGAATGTTTTAGTTAGTAGTGTTTGTGGTCAGTGGTATGTAAGGAGGGATGGGGAATAAACTGTTGACAGTGAATTGCTGGTCAGAGAGGAAAATGCAACTGTTAAAAATAGTGAAAAGAAAATGCAACTGTAATGTAATTGCAAAGAGAAGAAAATAATAAAAATTTTGTTTTGAAATTGAGTGTTTTTTTTTAAGAAATAGCAATGCAAAATGGAATGAAACAGACACACACAAATGAACAAGACACAAAAACAAACAAATGAATAAGACAAGCTATGAATTTTTTTTTTCTCTTTTTTTTTTAAAAAAAAATGCAAGCTAACACACACAACAAACACACAATAAAAGAAAATAAAAATAATTCGAAGAATAGAAAATAAAAATCAAAACAAATCCCCGGCAACGGTGCCAAAAACTTGTTCGTCGACGGAAGTTCTATCGGTTTAGAAAACCGTCGAACGAATTTTGAATTAAAACTAACCGCAAGCGCACGGCGTACACTTGTAGTACGTGGCGAATACGGGTCGATCCATAGGGAATTGATGATTTAAATTTTCTATTCAATCAAATTAACCAAAAGCTTGAGAATATTTAAGATAGAAAAAGAGAAAAACAAACGAAAGAAAATTGATAAAAAATGTGAGAGTTTAAGAACAATTTAGAGATAAATCCACTCTCTAGATCACATAAATCAACAAAATGAAGTTATGATCTCTCTTTTCTTTTCATTAGTGTAATTAGTTGATGTGCTTATCATAAGTATGGTATATTTGTGCTATTAATTAGCCCAATATAAACCATCAAACTATAACACAACCACTAATACACATTTAACTCTCATGAAATATGACAACAAGTTGAAATAAAAATCTATTTTAAGCATAACCTATTAACTATTGTTTAGAAATATAGGCTATCAAATTTCAATTTCAACATTCACTTCTTTGCCATAATCATATTTAGATGAAGAGGCAATTTGTGTTATGTTTGATTAAGCATAGCCTATTTGTTATGAACAACATAGACTATCAAATTCAAAGCTAAACAATAAGTTAACCACTTCATACATTCACATTAAAGCACAAAAAGAGAGTACAAAATATCAAAATGTTGAAGCTACATGATTAGAGGCTTCATTACCCCTAAATTGAAGGGATTAGCCTCTCATGTTTGTTATCATATGAACAAATATAGCTTGCAACATTAAAGTAAAAGAAAAAGAAAAAGAGAGCAAAGCAAAGAAACAAAACTAATCTACTTGCATAAAAAATAAATCTACACTACAACATGAAAGTAAATAAGCTTGAAAAGAAAAAGAACATATATTGAATTTGCATAAAATAAATACATAAAAGAGAAATGGCTAAGTAGCCATGAAAAGAAAGAAGAGAACTTGGTTTTTATTTTGAGCCTAAACTAACTAAAGAGAGACTAAGAGAGGAGATCATGTTACATGAAACATATGGGTATTTATACATGTATGAAACCCTAATTCATATTTTTGGGGAATACCCAAAATGCCCCTTAGGAAGTGTGGAGGCCAAGTAACCATTAACATGTCTTAATCCCCCATTAAGTGTACATGAAACCATTAAGTCCAAAAGCATGTGCATTAGCCTTTAATTTGTACATTAAGGTAGGTGGGTAGGTGGGGTCCTCCATGTTCTTCACTTTGAATTATTTCCATCTTCATTCCTTTGTATTAATTTTGTGCATGCATATCTTCATGAAACCACTTCTATTTGAGATCAATTTCCTACAAAAATATATACAAAATTTCAATTAATTTTTCTCAAAGAAATATACGCACTTAAATGACCGTTTTGCCCCTATATGAAGATGAATATATGAAAATTTGGAATTAATATGAATTTTGGTTAAAACAAGTTAAAATACCCAATATGATCATTTATTTAATTTAAATAGAATAAATATGGTGGTAAAAATATGCACATTTACGTGCACATCAGTGTGTATGTTTGTATGCATATAAAAAATCATATGAATTATACTAAAATTTGTTTATTTCATTAGAAATTCAAAATCTAAATCTAAAGCAATAATATATATATATATATATATATATATATATATAAATATGTATTAGTATCTCATAAAATTAATATATATACACACACTTAAATAAAATATATGCATAAAATAATATATATACATATGTTTATTATTTAGCTCATGAAAATGATGTTTTTATTTTATTTTTAAATAAGTACAATGAAATTTCATATGGAAAAATTAATATAAATCAATAAAAAATATTTTTATATGATATTTCAAAATTTAAATATTCTAATAAAATCTCAGAGGTATTATTAAATTTAAATAAATAAATATATATGTATACATTATTTAAATTAATTATAGAAACAATTTATTAATTTCAGCTACTACTTAAATTATTGAAAAATATAATTTTTTTTCTGAAAATGAAACTAGACGTGATTTTAATTTTATGAAATTTAAATTGTATTTTATAACAATAATATGTACTAATATTATTTATTTATTGAATTAAGCCATTTAAATAATATTTAGATAATATATACATATATAAATTTTTTTAATTTTTCCAAAAATGTTTTATGTACAATATTACTTATATAAAATTTTAAAACCATATTTTATGCAATGCATGATTTAATGTTTGAACTATAAAGCTTATATAACTGAATATTATAATAATTTTAAATTATGATTTTCTTCATCGCAAGCAATATATATGCACGATAATGGTAAAAAAAAAACTTGTTTTAATATATAAATGTACAACTAATTTGATTGTGATAATATAGTGATATAATAATCATTACCCAACTAACAAAATATTATACATGATATAAATATTATCTACACATTAATAATCATTAATAGATCAGAAAATTTGCGTTATCACCAATGCCTATAATCACACCTTGAAATAACGAGATCTACTACTTCAACTTGTTCTAATCGAATAGAGTGCTAGTCCCTGAACGGCTAACCACCAGCTATCGAATAGTATATATTTTACTTTGATTTGATTTTTGAAAAGAGGAGATAGGGAGGACTAGAATTCGGTCAGAGATAAGGACTAAGAGGCTTCAAAAGGTTCTCTAGTAGGTATAGGTTGAGATGCTTATATAAAGAAGAGATTTGAACTAGGCTAGGATCTAGGTCCCATTTTAAATCTTACCAATTCCCTATATTTTATCCATTCTCCTCCATCTTGGCCAAACCAACCCTTCTCTGTATGGACTTCATGCCCCATTTAAAGACCAAATAAAATATTTTACATTGAAATTCAATTTAAATGGTATCGATATCATATATCGATTAATACATTTATAACTATTATAAATACATTTAAAAATATTTATTCATCAAATCAAAATAAAATTTTATAACTAATATTTTATAAATATTAAATAATTTAATTAGTTTATAATAGTTACAAATTAATTAAATCGTTTAGTCAAAGAGTATTCAACATTTTGGTTTTGTGACCCATTAGGTGTAAATTTGATCAGCTATTAATATCGAACTATTCAAATATTAACGTTCACATGTCACTTAGCAGGTGGTGTGACAGTTTGTCCAAATTTATCGCTTACTTGGTTTTGGTAAAATCCAAATTTACTTTTGTTAAGCAATACCTGATTGTGACTATTATTTGCACCAATTCTCTTTATCAAAACTATATCGCTTTGAACTTATGGAATTTGGTAATGGTCAAAATTCCAGTATCGTCCATATTCAACTCTATAGTCCAAACACAAAGTCCCTGGTTCAATAATAACAATTATTATGAAGTAGAATGTTCTAATCTGGGACTTTGACTTTGAGTTGACTTCAGTTGACCGTGATACTAACCTTATATAAGTGGGGAGACAGATCCTCTCTTGAATAGTGTTTCGCTTCAAATGCTTCAACTCGATCCAATTATTGTTTCTCAACGTACGTCTTGCCATGATTTAACTATAATCAAAGCGGAGATTCCACATTGAAGATCAACAATATTCTTAAGTCAAGAGAACTGTGTAATTTTGTCTCATCGATATTTTCTATTGACCTTAGTTATATTAATCAATATAAAACTATCGAGTGAGCCATTCCATAGTTATCTAATAGCTATAAGTATGTAATCCATTGGTTCCTCCAACAGTCATGAATAGTACACCGCCTAAGATTTGGAGAGTGTTACGTACTCTAGGCTCAATGGATTCATTGATATCCAATCTCGATACATCTTGACTAGAAATATTTAAAACGGTAGGTTTAATTTTATTGTGATAAATTATTCATAGTCACAACATTTTGTAACTACTACCTCAAAACATACCATTTATGGATTTTCTATCAATTATTCATTTAATTAAATTATTTAAGTAATATAACATATTATGTTAACCATATCATAGAAAGTAACACCTTTTATTTTGAATAAGATTGGTTGTTGAGATAGATATATGTAACAAATTACATTATTGCCTCTGTGGTATCCCCCTAGCTCTATCGTGCTTCATCCTACCATAAGTGATCGTGGGTTATTTTGTTAGTTTATTATTAGTGTTGTAGTGATTGCCCTATCTTGTGTGAGTTCATGCTGTGTGAGTTATAGCTTCCGATGCAGTCTACCTCAAACTTGTATTTTACTAATTTATAAATATTGGATGGGTGACTACAAAAACCAATTTGTTTAGAAAGAAAGAGAAAGAGATACACATTAGCTATTTTTATTCATTATGCAAAAAGGTATTTCGTTTGATCCGTGTTGTCATTTCCCTTGTACCTAAAATAAATAAAAGATAAAACAGTAGTACTTTGGTCATACTTGAGGTTTTATTCCAAAAAATGACACACTTGTTGGCTTCACTTTTGGTCAACCTCAAAATTAGAGTAATGCACAAAGGTTGCTTGCTAACACTAGGTTTAAAATGGAAAATATGGACTAACATATGCAATTAAGGTAAATGATACCGAATATAAAGTGGTTTGATAATATCGCCTGCATCCACTATGAAGTTCTCCTACTATATTTCTCTCTTACAATTACAAGTAATTACATGAGAATAATACGAAAAAAGAAACACTTACAACTATTGAGATAGCTAATCTTAAGAACTTCCTGTATGAAGAGCTCTAGGTTGCATATAACACAATTTTTTTAAATATAATTTTCAACTCCTTTGGAGTGGAAATGCATGAGGTATTTATTTTAGATGAAATGGATGATGCATGGCTGAGATGGTGCTGCAAAACAAGCAGGAAGAGCGCTTGGCCATTGATCTGGTCGCATGGGCTCATGGAAGACAGTTGTATACATACAAATGGATGTGTGGTTGATAAAAATACCAATTGTCCATTTTTACCATGCATGGGATTTGCACTTATTGTGCATTGAATGCTGCTCGCTTACCATAGAAGTAGTCATCGGCTCAGTCCCCTAGTTATAGGGCTTGGTACAGATAAATAGACGACATGTCTATGTGCTTATGTCGCAATCATTGTTGAGATGGCTAATAAGATGCTAAAGGTACAAAGGAGATTGAAAATAGCTGAGTGCCCAGCTAGGAAGATAGTGCATGTCCGGATGTGAGGTGATAGAGATGGAAGCCTAAGACTGATTGGACATGGCCATATTAAAGTCAGGATAGGAATAGGTCATGCCACAGTTGGCCTTGTCGAGTATGTTGGTTGCCATACGAATTCTAAAGTAGTGTCGGCTGGTTATTGACGCGATGATGAGATAGGTGGGCTGACTTAGGGTCTGGCTAAGAGTGGATTGGCATGAGGGAGCCGATAGTCTTTAAGCCGGGCCAAAATGGACCGGGTAGGTATATGCTTTGCTTTGTTCTTATCTGAGTACCGGGCTATAAAGGCTGCCTAAGGATAAGACGGCCAAGCCTCACCTTGATGTCTTGCCGAGTGGACGGGCTAGTTTGAGACCTATTTGAGTCTAGGCCGGCTTGAAGAACAATCAAGCCGCCTTTGATTGGGCCAGGTCGTGCCTTAATTAGCTTGTTAATTACTAGTGGGAAATTTGAGCAATATTTTAGCCCCTAAGCTCGCCACCATATACAAGTGCATGCATGTCAAATCATGATGATCTTGGTTCTAGGAATCTAACGGGAATTTTCAAATCAAGTGTCATAATAGGATAGGTTTATAATGTACAATCTTCTTTACATTTGTTAGTTTTCATTCATGCTTATCACCATTTTTATATATGATGTTGCCATTATTGTAATTGTACTTTGTTAGTCCTTGAGATGATGGTTTTGATGACAACAACCTTAGGACTTGTTATAAAATATAAATACTAACATTATAGTTTAGATATATATGTATATGTAGGATTTAACCATGTAGGTATCAAGAATGAAGACTATATAGTATAGAGATTCAAGATTAAAGATATAAAGATTGAAGACTCATGAGTATCAAGATATCAAGAGCTCGGGATTTCAAAGTACAAGATAAGTATCGAGTCTAAAATTATGTTAAAACTTCTTGGAAGCACTTACATCTTTATTCGAAATTTATTCGTGGAATGGAATCCACTTCGAGCCTGTTAAAGGGATGGAACCCACGACAATATCTAGTGGAACATATAGTGGTCCTATTTTGACATATACTAATTTTATGAAAACGCTTTTCAAAAATATATCTCTTATTTTAAATGTTTTTAAAACCTTCTTTTCAAAAAAAAAATCTCTCTTGTTTGAAATATTTTAGCCTCAAAATTATCTTTATCATTTTTAATATTTTGATTTCAAAATTGTCCTTGATTTTAAACTATCTCTTGTTTTAAATATTTAGCTTTTAAATATTTATATACTAAGATTTTAAATCACTTTATAGATTAATATTATATATAATAAAAATTACTTTTATATGTTTAAACTATATACAAATATATTTACAAAGTTTACAAATTGTTTTGACAAATTATAGAAACCAATTTTAATAAGAAAATCAAAATCACCATTTTTTCCTAGAGCATGCCGACATACTCCTACCCCCCATGTCGACATGGTGCCCGTTAAAATTCAAAATTCAAATTTTCAAAAGAAGTCTCTATTCATCATATCCTTTCACGAATAGATATGGCTGTTGATCTTCTATTAATATCAGTAGTTCTAAACGAATTTTTAATCAGATTTCACTTCTTTTCTCTCCTCTTCATCTTCCACATTTATTCTAAAGAATCCAAAACTATACTTTGCTGAAATGCCAAGTGAATCAAACTTGATTATTTCTTGTTTGATTCTCTGCCATTCTCTCCATAAGATCTCAGTGCTATTCGGAGTTATAGGATCATTTGTAAATCAAACTTTTGAGTAAAAGGTGCGGTTGAGCCTTGAAATCAATTGGGTGATATTGTAGCCCCAGAAATCAATTAGGTGATCTTGTAGCCTCGTTAAATCAAGAGAGTTTGCCCTGGACTCGAATATAGTAGGGTGTACCTCGTAGCCTTGAAATCGAGGGTGTAATACGGGAGATTATTTTGAAAAAAAATCCGTACGATTGTGCGCGTCTGGATGTAGGGTAACTCCGAACTAGTATAAAATCCTGGTGTGTTCTTTCCTTTACTGCTTTTATTTAGTACTTGCATCTGCATCTGATTCTGTGATTATTTGTGCCTCTGAATTGCATTTGTTGGTGATTAAATTACATAAGTTTCAAAAAGATTTAAGAAAATCCATAAAAGACTATTCACCCCCCTTTAGTGTTATTCCAGCCTTAAGATCCGTAATCCGCATTTCTAAAATTTGGTATCAGAGCATGGTTTTCAAAGTTTTCATATTCTAAATTTTGAAATAGTTTTTAAAATGGATATTTTTAGAAATTTGGTATCAGAGCATGGTTTTCAAAGTTTTCATATTCTAAATTTTGAAATAGTTTTTAAAATGGATATTTTTAGAAATTTTACTAACGCTATTTTCATATGAATATTTCACAGAATCATCATGATATTGTTGTTTAAAACTATATTTAGTTATTTTGAAATATCACTTGATTCTTTAAAAAATTATGTTGTTTTGTAGGAGAAGAGTTATGCCTACTGACTGTTGGTTAAAAGATACCAGATAATCATTCATCGATCAAGAAGAACAAATGGATATATAATGGAAATCGACAAGGAAATGGGTACCCATTCAATACAAAACTTTTGATTCTCATCTACAACTTGATTTGATACTGTACCTCTCTCCATCTGCTTCGCAATGCCACTGATTTAGTGCGAATCCATCAAGAAATGATAAAGTTATGATCAAATGAAGTTTTGGTGAACAGAAAGAAAAAGAAAGAAAAACTGTCAATGGCATTCTTCACATTGTATCCAGAGATTTGAGTATTTTGTCCCAACTCCTTTTCTAGATTGTAGTTCTTGTTCTCACGGTCGTTTTGATGGGTGGATCATCAAATTCAAAACTAAAAACTGTGTACGAGATTTCCTGCATTTCTCTTACTGTATGGCCTGTTGCATCACAATACTGTCCAAATTCGTCACCAAACTATTACTGGATCGTAGCCCTTGCCTTCCGCTTTGATTTGCCATTGGTTTCATCTAATTTCGTTAAGAAATGAAGGAGATATGCCTTTTAGAAGTTTGATAGTAAGTAGAAAAACGGGAAGAAGAAGAAGAGAAACTTTTATGAAAAGTGGTGACTATTGGGCCTATTTATAGTGGTTGAAGTGTCCATTCATTCAAAATTCGAATTCAAAGTTTTGGCGCCAAGTTGGTCAATCTACTAAATCATCTATATCTTTCTCATACGGTCTTCAAATTCAGCAAATGAATATACTATGCTGATCAGAAAAACGAGCCCGTTGTAATAGAACAAATCTCATCGTCAAATTCTGAAAGATATAAATGCGTGGTACACGAAAATGGAAGAATAACAAAATGGAGGAGTGCAAAAGGTGGTACGCTTTACTATTATTTCATCCTTGTTGTTGCATTTAGTTAGGTATAGAGATTTACCTCTTTTATTAGTTTTGATATTTTGGTCCATATATCGGCACATCATAGTATACATATTGATATACCAGCCTAATTTTTTTTAAAAAGTCTTTTAAAATGTGTTTCCTTTCAAATAAAATCTCACTACTAATTAATTACAACCATACTAAGTAGAAAAACATACCATAATTCGTGATTTGAACTTTTCTAATGTTATTTTTACTTCTTGTACGCTATTTCTGTTAAGATACTAATTTTATATTTTTAAGATATTAATGTAAGGAATTTAGAATGTTAAAATAAGGGTTTATTTATATATTTCTTCAATTAATAAGATTGTGCCACATCACATGACACTTGTCATATAAATAGATAGTGTCATACATGCAAAATGACACATGTCATTACACTTTTTCTTTAATAAAAGCATTTTCACATGCATAATGCCAAGTGTCTTTACACATGTTTTCTCATTATTTTTTTATGTTTTCTAAGTACTTTAATTAAATTAAAAACTATAAAAAATTGGGTAAAAAATCAATTATTTATATGCCAATATCTAGTCGTAAAATTAGTGCAAAATCATGTTAAAATCAGGCCCAAAACAATAGATAATATATCTGAAATGACGTCTTTTCTTCTAGAACGTTTCTTAAGTACTACAGATTCATTTTTATAGCATCCCTGTGAAACACTGTAGTGTTTTAGAAACTTTTCACAGCATTTGGTAAATGCTGCAGTTTCTGTTTATAATGTTTTGAATATATTTTACCGCAAAAACTTTTTACAGCATTCTATAAATGCTGTCTTTTCTATTTGAAACGTTGAACTATGTAAAAATAATATTTAAATTAATTATTTCTCTCTACTCTTTTTAGAAGTTATTTTCTAACTTATATTAGAATATTGTAAAATTAATGTTAAGATATTTTTCAGTAATTAATTAAAATTTTAAAATGAAAGAGGCCTTAATATAACACATGTTTATTTTAGTTTTTCAATCTTTGTTATTTTATTATGATATTTTTTTAAAGGTGTTTAAACATGATTCTAAATATTTTAATCAATAATAATTTAATATATAAGTTTTAACTAGTAAGTTAAGTATCTTATAAACATGGAAGTTTGGATTGTTAAAAAAAAATTAGTTTAAAAAAAATTAAACAAGGAGGGTATTAATTTTTTTAAAATCCATATTTCTTAGCAATTTGATTTTGATATTGAGTTTGTTTACTACCTTTCATGAATATGTTATAGTTTTAATATCATTTATTACCTTTGAACTTTTGTCTTTACTACTCTTTCAGTCTCATTCATTAGTTTCCTTAACCTAAGTCTCGTAATTGGTGTGTATTACCTTTGTTTGGTTGAAGTGATTTATAATAGTTTGACATATGTATACATACACTATATATATATCATAATCTGAATATATCAATTATATATTACTTATCACTCATATTTATCTTATAATCTGAATATCTCTTACTGTAGTATATATATATTATCATACCATTCTGCATATTGTTATTTTTACTTCGTTATCATTTTATTTCATATTACATATCATTATGCATTCTATTTCATATCACATTTCATTGCATATTACATCATAAATTACAATGCATGAAATGTGATGACTCGAACTTGATGTCCGACAAACAACATTGAATCCGTATCGCCGGAGCCTGCAACAACATTAGATGATAAATAACACAGCGGAAACAAAAGATGATATCATTGATACAACATGAATACAATATCCGATACATCAATTTGATACAATGATTATCATCAACATCAGAGAATATATACAACACAAAATACAGCGGAACATGACATAATATGAGATGAGTCTTCACGAGAATCCAATACTGCAACTCCCAACCAAAACTCCAAAGCCAAAGCTCTAAACTCCAAGCTTGAATCTCCATCAAGGTTGCACAAAGCTAAGCAAGTGCAGCCCATGCACTCCAAAGACTCCAAAGAATACAAATAGAAAGCTGAAGGCTACCAAATCAATATCTACTATCTGACTATCTGAAAAACCAAACTCTAGACTGCCCGTGTGGAAAATTGTGGGCACCCAGAGTTTAGGAAGGGAACAATAAACTCCTGGTCAGTCGTGGGATTGGTGTGAGCAAACAAAAACAGTTTGTTTTTAAAACAAACAAAAGAATTTAAATTTGAAATCCGCAATTCTTTTTAGATAATGAAACTATCATAAGGCCTCACGGCGCACACACCAAACAATCGCACACTTGAGGGAGATTTCTCCTTATGATAGTCAAACATGCTTACTAAGCAAAAATCCTTTTTGATATTATTATTAGTGCATAGTGGAAAACATTTTGAAAGTATAATATTAATCTTAGCCAGCATAGGTACCATTATACTATAGCTACCACCTGAGGTGGCAGGTAATACAACTGTGATCGTAAAGGGCTCGTATTGGATGATTGGATTTCCAACAAATGGTCAGGCTAAGGAACTTCCTATTGCCACATGGGAATGCCTTTGGAGGGACGCCTCGAGAACCTACCAGGCTCTCTGCCAACACAAGGCCGGTTACCCCCTTCCCGGGAAGTAAAACCTAAGATATGCCACCCCCGGTCGTTTGCGACCTTTATCCGAGGATCCACTACGCCAACAACATCACATAGTAATAAATATACTACAATGTCCACATGAGTAAGTATCTGGGCTCCATACCATGATACCACCCTTTTTCAGAAAGAATGGATATACCCTAGGGGAGCTACCCTTGAAACCTTGCCGCATCTTTCCTGTTTTGACCATTACCGGTTTGTGAGGCTCCATGAGGTCTCATCCACAATGCTATGCTTTTTCACAAAGCCATGCTGTGATCAACAAATGATCAACCACACTTCGTATGCCACATTACCAAATTGGGAATGTATCACTAGTATCCATCAACTACATAACCTCTGAGCTCGTAGGTCTAAGAGAAGGGTGTTAAGCTAAGAGAATAAATCTCCGCCACCAAACATAAATGTATTTGATAGAAACCGGTTTTACATCTCAAAGTGTAATGTCAGACACACATCCATACAAGTCCGTTCCGGGTTCGAACAAAACCGAAGGCACTTCTGAAGAAGCCCTTGCAAATCCGGATATTCACAATCACGATCGGACTTCCCATCACTTAGGGAATCTCTATACCGTAGCTACTCACTACAGAGACAATGATTGGTCATCCTATCGTTCTCGCAAATACCCGGTCTTCACCACCGGTCTTCAAATGCAATCCATAACGTCGTATCATTATTCGAAATGGGTTATATGACACAAGGTCCTCTCTCGGCTAAACCGAATAATGAGCGCAATATTTAAAAACATATGGATATGGGATTTCAGTTAAGTCACAACTTTAAAATTCAAAACTATTTCAAATGGTTTAAACCAATACCATTTCAAATCATTAAACAAAAAGATTCATTTCACAACGTTCGCCCAGTTTCACAAAGATTCATTCACAGTTTTCAAACAATTTTCATTTCGATTGGATTAACTCATCTAAAGATTTAACTTATAGCTTTCAAAACCGTTTCCAAAGATTCATTCATAACTTTGAAAACCATTTCAATTCAAACTTGAAATTCCTTTAATACAAATTGGAAATTCATTTCTTATATGAAAGCTTTTATTATTTGAAAACAAATAGTTTTTATTTCGAAAAAATCCGATTTCATTTATACAAGTTAAAGTCCTTGGGCTAAATTCAAATTCTCAAAACAACACTTCTAAAATGGTTTAAAACCCATATAAGCTTGTATAACCTTTTTAAATCATAAATTCTCAACATAGAATTCAATTTAAAATTTTAGATTCAAATTTAAATCAAATTTCAAAACTAAATTAAGTTATTCAAAAATAACTTTTACCTTTGAAATTCCTTTTCAAAAGTTTTTTCACTTTAAATCCGATCTATTTCCAAAAGCATTTGGATCCAAAAATTCAATTCTAAAACTATTTCAAAAATCTGTGACTTAACCAATTTCCACGTGCAATCCATATTTGTGTGTGTAAGGTGTAGTCCAGGGGTTTTACACAGTAGTGCAACATCATCAATCATCACAGATACAATAACAACAATTCACAATAATATCGATAAGCGGTATAATCCTATAACGCTTATCTATATACACAGAATCACAGATAGATAATATAAATGCATTATAGATAAATAAATTACATTCATCACAGCTTGAATTAAAAGAATACAAGTCACAAAGCATCACACAGTAGAGATGACAAAACAATTCACAGCATTCAATAGAGTACAATCATCCATAAATAAGGTTAATTGATCGTCTGATTAATTGAAACCCGAATAATCACTAATTCTGGTTGATTAACATTAACTAATTACAAATCATTTTGATTTATTATCCTTTAGTAACTTATTAATTAACCTTTAATAATAAATTAATTAGCCTTTAATAATAAATTAATCAATCTTTAATTATTAATTGATCAACCTTAATTAATAAATCAATCAACTTTTAATCAGTAAATTATTAATTCTTAATTATTTAATCATCCTTTAATTAATTATCTTTAATTAATTACATTAACTAATTAATCACATTAATTAATTAATCACATTAATTAATTATCCTTTTATTAATTATTGTTCAATCACTTGAGTTTAATTAATTTAATTTATTTCTTATGAATTAATCGCCTATCTTTGATTAATTAACACTAATTAATTTCATACATTTTAATTTATTTATTCTTTAATCAATTATATTAATAAATCATTAATTACTTAATTAAATCAAAAGATAAACCACTTTATCTTTATTAATCACTTTAATTGTCAACTAAACCTCATTTAATAAATCTTTTAATAATTCAACTTAGACTTTAAAGTTAATTAACCATTAAACATCTCTTCTTAATTAACTTATTAATATTATTAAGTTTATTGAAAATAAACTTTTAAATAAGGGTTATATGTATATTTAAACATTTTAAACTTAATAAAATTTTAAAATTTAATAAAAACCCTTTATCTAATTCCAAACTTAGATAAAATAATGGTCATACAAAAGAGTAAATTTAGGAATTGATTTAAAGTTAAAACTATTTTTACATTTAATCACCCAAACCCGAGCTAAGCACTGAAATACTCGAGCCCTACTTCGAGTACCCTCCACACTCTTCTTTCTTCGAGCAATCCATCATTTTTCTCGAGATCAAACTCGAGACCAGCTCCTCTCTTTTTCCTTCAACCAAACACAGACACACAGATACATGTGCACCGCGCACACCACCCTGGTCACCTCCGACCAACTCTGAGACCCTCAGCAAGTCACTGCAGCCTTTCCTGATCGATATGACCACCCAGCACCATCAATCTCTTCGAAACCCAAAATTGAACGAACTCAAACCCATCAGATTGTAACCCAATCACCTTATTCCACCTCGACCTAACATTGTCGACCACCAGCGAGTTCGCCAACCAAACCAAAGACGCATCACGCCACCACGCAACGTTTCCCCTCCTGCGATCTACTCCGGTCGACCCACGACCATGCCATTTCCCCAGAAAACCCTCGACCCAAATTTGGTTATAAAACCCTAAAATTACTTCGCATGACCACCTCGGCAATATATAAATTTCTCGAACATTTTTTCGATGATCAACGATCTATAAGCATGCTCCAGCCTCGAACCAGAGGTCCCCGAACCACTTGATCGCGAGAAAAACCTCAAAACACATTTTCTGGTCATCGTCGAATAACTCCTTCGATCCCAAACTATAATTCGTGATTTAATACTTAAAAATCATGATTTTAGATAGTGATTCAGATTATATAAATAGATCATAGAATTACGATGCTTGAATTTTCAACATGTTATAAAATTTCTACCGTCTTTTCTATTTCCAGATAAAATCCCAACTAATTTTACCTAAATTTAGTTTTAAGACTTAATCTATGTCTAAACAAACATAAATTGTTTGAAAACTAAATCCTAACAGAGATTGGAAAAAGAAATTAGGAATTTAGATTAAAAATTTACACCCTGTACTATGAAACAGGGATGACACAGATACACAGTCATGCACACTTCTACTCATTTATGTATATAGGAATTACACTTATATACATGCAAAACAATCTTTATTTCAGCAAATCACATGCAACGGATTTCTATTTATTTAACCCTTTTAAATAAAAATATTTACTCACTTATTATTTTTTTTTAAAACAGAGAGCCTGTAGAGTTTAACAGAGTGATATAAACTCTTATGTACACAGACATTTCAAACATTGCATTCATATCAAAGCATTTATCATAGGTAGATAAAGATTCATATATAAATACAGGGTTAAGAGTTTGCTCACCTGATTCATTTGAAAGCAGAAACTGGAATTTGAAAATAGAGTTTGGCTTTTTTTTGTTTTTTATTTTTCAATTAACTAAGTTGAATGCCACTTGTTAAAACCAATTATGAGTTTTCTACACTTATCATTCATATTAGCTTATTTCTTTACAAATGTTCATTTATAGCATTTTTATGTTTATACCCTTAGTTCCAATTATTTTGTAAATTTTTATTTAACCCTTCATGTAAATATATTTTCATATGTAACATATGTCTTCTTTTAAAACTGTTTATGTTTTCTTTTATATTTATATTTACACAAATAAAATCTCCATTGTTTTTCACATTCAATTTTTAATTTAGTTCACTATATTTATATACATATATTTTTATACATTTTACATTCATACATTCTTTATTATTTATTTTTGTACAACTTAAAAAAAAAGAAAAGAATGATTTAAAAATTTTGATTTCATATTAACAAATGATCACTTTTATTTATATATGTATATGTATAAAAGAATTAAATCTTAAAAATAATATTTTTGAAAATTAGTACATTAATTCTTTGAAAATTAATACATCTTCCAAATATATTTAAAATTTTAGAAAACAAACTACCATTAACTTTTTAAAGCTTCTAAATTCTACTTTATCTTTAATACATTTTATTTTTAAATTCAATATTTGTTTATAAAATACTCATTCTTATATTCCAAATCAAATTTCTATTTTGTAATCCAAAATCTTTGATTTATTCTGGAAATTTCTAATTTATTCACAATTTAATTCCAAAATTAAATTAATTGTCAAATTAAACATGGTTGATTTTCAGGAATGTTACAAGAAATATCATAATCATTTGCATGACAGGTTGCACTTCATTTTGCATATCATCTCATGCTACATTACATATGTCATACATTTCATACTGCATTACAAACTACATATTGCATACATGCATACATAATGAGTGTATTTTATTTAGGGGGAGTTTGTAGTATTATCTTATAGTATAGGATTATTAGTTATTGATTTATTTGGTATGTTTTGATTGACTTGTTTGACTTGATTGACTTGTTTAACTTGATTGACTTGTTTGACTTGATTGATTTTTTTAGCCTTATTGATTTCTTTGACTTGTTTGACATGATTAGATTTGATGTGTGTGTTAATTGGATTGTCTGAGATATACTTATACATATTTATGTATTGAATAATTATAATATAATTAAATTAATGTCTTCCACATTCATTTACTATACTTTGTTCTAGTATTAGTTTAAGGGGGAGTTTTATGGTTTTACGGTTTTACGATGGTTTTTATTGATGACAAATGGGGAGAAATATAAAATAGAGTGGTTAGAGTAGTTAGGCTTAGATTAAGGGGGAGTTATTAGTTTTAGGGGGAGTTATTGTGAAGGAGAAGTATATTTTGTAAACATAGGTTGTTGTCATCATCAAAAAGGGGGAGATTGTTAGTCCTTGAGATGATGATTTTGATGACAACAACCTTAGGACTTGTTATAAAATATAAATACTAACATTATAGTTTAGATATATATGTGTATGTAGGATTTAACCATGCAGGTATCAAGAATGAAGACTGTACAGTATAGAGATTCAAGATTGAAGATATCAAGATTGAAGATTCATGAGTATCAAGATATCAAGAGTTCAAGATTTTAAAGTACAAGATAAGTATTAAGTTTAGAATTATGTTACAACTTCTTGAAAGCACTTACATCTTTATTCGAAAATATATCCCTTATTTTAAATGTTTTTAAAACCTTCTTTTCAAAAAGACATCTCTCTTGTTTGAAATATTTTAGCCTCAAAATTATCTTTATCATTTTCAATATTTTGATTTCAAAATTGTCCTTGATTTTAAACTATGTCTTGCTTTAAATATTAGCTTTTAAATATGTATATACTCAGATTTTAAATCACTTTATAGATTAAGATTATATATATTGAAATTACTTTTATATGTTTAAACTATATTCAAATATATTTACAAAGTTTAGAAATTGTTTTGACAAATTATAGAAACCAATTTTAATAAGAAAATCAAAATCACCATTTTTTCCTAGAGCATGTCGACATACTCCTACCTTCCATGTCGACATGGTGCCCGTTAAAATTCAAAATTCAAAATTTCAAAAGAAGTGTCTATTCGTCGTATCCTTTCATTAATAGTTATGATTGTTGATCTTCTATAAATACCAGTAGTTCTAAACGAATTTTTAATCAGATTTCACTTGTTTTCTCTCCTCTTCATCTTCCACATTTATTCTAAAGAATCCATAACTATACTCTGCCGAAATACTAAGTGAATCAAACTTGATTATCTCTTGTTTGATTCTCTGCCACTCTCTCCATAAGATCTCAGTGCTATTCAGAGTTGTATGATCATTTGTAAATCAAACTGTTGAGTAAAAGGTGCGGTTGAGCCTTGAAATCAATTGGGTGTGATTGTAGCTCTAGAAATCAATTAGGCGATCTTGTAGTCTGGTTAAATCAAGAGAGTTTGCCCGAACTCGAATACAGGAGGGTGTACCTTGTAGCCTTGAAATCGAGGGTGTAATCTGGAAGATTATTTTGAAAATAAATCCGTACAATTGTGCAGGACTAGATGTAGCGTAACTCTGAACCAGTATAAAATCCTGGTGTGTTCTTTCCTTTACTACTTTTATTTAGTATTTGCATCTGTGTCTGATTTTGTGATTATATCTGTGTCTGTGAATTGCATTTGTTGGTGATTAAATTACATAAGTTTCAAAAAGATTTAGATCTATAAAACATTTTTCATACCCCCTCTAGTGTTATTCCAGCCTTAAGATCCGTAATCCGCATTTCTAACATAATTAATTGTAACAATTTGGTTAGTTAGTTAGTTAGCTGCAACGACCCAAAATTTTCGACCCCAAAAATTCGACAGTAATACGTTCACTGTAGAAGTGCCAAGTAATCAAACGCCGAAAATCCCAGATTGTTAGGGTAAGAAGAAAAGAGGTAGAAGAAGAAACTAAAACAAAACCGCAGAATTTCACAATTGCAGCGGAACAAAATATAATATCAAATAACAACATTTATACCAAGAAAAGACGTAAATGTCAATTTACATACAATATATCATAGTACAATCATCAATAATAATCCGAACAGTTATAATAACTTGTCCCTGAATACAATCAATACAAATTCTAATACACAGCGGAATATTCTCCATACGTCTCTGCCATCCAGCTTGCCTTCTGAGATTCAGAACGTCTAACCCTGAAAATCTATAATATTCGGTCTGACCCGAGCATTACAATAAAGTAACACCCGAGCCAGGCTGGAAACCAGCGTGAGTAAACCCATATAATATGAAATATTAAGGTTATAAACTTCTTTGAAAACCCTGGGTAACTCATACCTCAATACGAGTTGTTATCTTGTTATAGTCAAACACTTATTTCATAAAATAATATGTAAGTACCGTTACTTAGTTTCAATGGTCCTGTTTGCACAAAAAATAGGCAAACACCTCCAAGTCGTATGATTTAGTTGATTATATGTTGTTCTTAGCGATTTGGGTGATTTATGCAAATATATAAATGGATGGACTAAACTGTAAAAGACACACAGATTTATAATGGTTCGACCAGAATGTGCCTACATCCACTTTATATGTTATTCTCCTTTTCTATTCAGATTACAAGTACAAAGATTTGATTACAAGTATCTGAAAGTTGTTTGAAAGTTCTATCCGTGCTTGAGCTCTCAAATTTGTCTACCATTGTTGTACCCCTACCCCTCTATTTATAGAATGAGGCTGGGGGTAGGGGTCTTGGATGTATATAGCTGCTGGTGGGCCTGGGCCAATGTAATCTGGTCCGGCAATGCTGGTTCAGTAGCACCTTGGTTCGGCGGTGAGTGGAGTGTTGATTGGACCGGTAGTGGGTGGAGCGTGGGTTGGTTCGGCAGCTCCGGTCCGGTAGTGGTTGGTTCGGTGGAGGTTGATTCGGTGGAGGGTTGTCCGGTAGTACCTTCTTTACTCTGGTTCGGTAGTATGTTGGCTCGGTGGTATGCTGGTCCGGTAGTACCTGGGAGATGGGTTGGTTCAGTGGGCATGGGAAGGGGGTTGGTTCGGCAGGCATGGGGAAGGAGATGGTTCGGTAGTGCTTAGGAAACGGGTTGGTCCGGTAGTCTTTCCTAGCCTTCATTCGACATCATTGGTCTGATGGCCTTGGACTAGTAGAAACTCGCCCAACATTTGCCCCCCAAAGTGGGGCATATGTCTGCATATGTCGCGCTTTGTTTTAGGCCGTCCAACTTGAACACTCTCATTCGGTACCGAGCGCCGAACCAGTTGATCCGGTTATCTAGGCTCGCCTGGCTTGATGCTTTCGTTATTCCTTATTAGCCGAACCAAACTCTTGTCTTTGCCGAATCAAACGTATTAGCCGAATCAAACCTCAACTGCCGGACCAGGTGAAGCCCCCTTCTGCCGAATGAGTTTTCGCTTTGAAATACCGAATGAACTCGGGGATTCCGAGTGCCGAATGAACCTTATGCTTTGTCTTACCGAATGAACTCGGGAATTCCGAGTACCGAATGAATTCAAAAACTTTGGACTATCGAATGAAACTCTTATGTTTTTTTTAACTATGAATGAGATTCCAGACTGTAGGCATTTGCTCGTTTACATTTCTACACTCCTTGTCCTAACGACATACTTTTTTTTGTTTGCAGATAAATGTCTCATAAAGTGGAAACTCGATCAGATAAGAAGAATTCCAAGGACATAGAAGAGTCCTCCACAGTGCCCAGCTCAGCCAGGACCGGGACGACAAGGACCTACCCCGAGATCACTAGTGGATGGATATGGCCCTCAGGAGCTCTTGAACTCTCCTCCTGACTGCTTTCCTAGCCCCCTCAAAGAGGAGCTGCTTGATGTTATATCTCGTTCTTTCGGGATTGACAGAGCGCACATGGTGCTGCCAGGGAAGGGAGTTATGCCGTATGACCCCCCTGCAGGATATTTCGCTTATAGTAGGTACCATTGCATGTGCGGGGCCATTCCCCCGATCAATGCTTGGATAGTCAGCTTCATTACCTATTTGAAGGTGGCCCCTTTCCAGCTTCAGCCCAATTCTTATGCTATCTTGGTGAGTCTATTCATCATTTTCCAGAGAAGATATGGGCGTCCCCCTTCCAACCGGAAGATCCGGTATTTGTACAACTTGAGGGGCTATAAGAAGGGGTCTCCATACATCAGCTTGGAATCGGCCGTATCCTTCAAGCCGGTCCTGGACTTATATTCGAAGTTCAGCATGTTTAAGAAAGAATGGTTTTTCGTCAAGGATGACTCTGTTTCTATCCGTCGCTTCACCTCCGGCTGTAAGTCAAAGCTTATTTATAATTTTCGTTCTGACTGCAATGCTTCTCCTTATGTGTTTTGATTTCTTGCTAGCGACAGGTGGCTTTTCGGTCGTGGAGAACGATCACCTAGTTCAGATGGCTGCGGAGATAGAAGCCATTTGGGGAAGGGAGAGGTCAGCTTCTTACCTGATCAGGAATGCTACCCTTCTGCAGCACAACTTGATTCTACCACGTCAGTCTGTGGTCAAGCAGAGAGACACAGCTGAGGAGAGGGCTGTCAAAGCTAAAGGAGGGGCCACGACGAAGAGCAGCAAGAGGAAAACCTTATCGATACCTCCAGTCGTCGGGGGGAAGAAGCTCAAGAAATCCGATGGACCCTCCCCTAGCACGTGTCCAGATGTTCCGGAGGAGGAAAATGTAGAGGAGGAAAGAGGCAAGGAGGAGAGCGGAGGTGATGGAGAAGGTGATGGTGGTGAAGGACAGAGCGGTGATGGCGCCGGGGCTTTGTCTTCTGGGCAAGCAGGCGAGATCCAAGAGTGGACAGATGATGCTTTCCGCCAGGCTTTTGAGGGGTTGGAGGAAGGATCGGCCTTGGTGGAGAAGCCAAAGAAAACTGATAAGGCCGGGACTGGTGCCGGTCCATCCTCCGAGAGCATTTCAGCTAGGGTAACTCCGACGATTCAAGGTGAATTTTTGACTCCTCTTTTAACTTCTCATGTTTCTTGGATTATAGTCCCATGCATGCTTGTAACACTTGGTTTTCATTCCAGGAACGGGTAAGGCGGCCAAGACATTAGACATTCGGCACCGCCTCGAACAATTCAAACTTCTCAAAGCTTCCGCTAAACCAAAGCCTCTGACCAACCATTCCTGGGACGTAGTCGGCTACCGTCCTCTTCTCGGAGTTATTGAAGAGGATATTCAAAAGAAAAAGAGGAGTCGCTCCTTATTCGAACCTTCACCCGGTCCTCAGCCCCCAACCCAGCCTATCCAAGATATCACGGGGGAGGATACTGAGTTCATACCCTCTCCGCATCCGTCTGAGAATCCTACCATTACCAAGATTGATCGTCCTGGCTTGGCTCGTAATGCATTTGCGGGTCATCCAGATATGGATCCAGGTTCTCATGATATTTCCTTTGACGAGGTTACTGGTGAGCACCTTCTCCCTCGCAATCCTATGGTCAGGGTGCTTGATGAGGCCAAGTCCCTGTACCTCGATTTGCTTACTACTCAGATTGTAACTATGGGGGATGAAGCTAAGGCAAATATCGACCGGGTTGCTAAGGAGACTAGGAAGTTGATAGGGCATCATGCCCGACTGGTCAAGGCCGGGGAGGAAATTGGGAGTGCCAACATAAGATTGCGGTTAGTGGTTGCCGACCAGGCCAAGCAACTTGCCGATCAGGCCATCCAGATCTCTCAGCACGAGGCTGCCTCCAGACGGCTAAAGAAAACCATGGAAGAGGCTAGCAGAGCCGAGCTGTGGAAATTGGAGGCCATCTGCAAGGAACGGATCGATATGGCCATTGCAACGATGGACGAGGTTCGGAAAGCGGATCTCGAGCGGGTAGAGGAGTTATCTGGGAAGCTAGAAGCCGCGGAGCTTGCTCAAGTCAAGCTGAAGGAGGAGATGGAGGCGATGAGGAAATCCCTTCAGGCTGACTGTTCGCGATACCGATCGGAGAGGGATGCTGCCATTGCAAAGTTGTTTGCTTATTAGGTCCGAATGAGGGAGTTTGAGGAGAACGAGGGGATGATGGATGAGATGCTCCAGGATATGTATTTCCGTACTTGGAAGCAGGGCAACTTATCCTGGATGGATGATTATCCCCGGATCATGGCCAGGATTTATCTCCAGGCTCTGGAGGAGGCCAAGGCTGATGCGGATAAGGAGGGTGGCATGGCCTTCAGAATGGATGTGGTTACGGCCCAATTCACTAAGGAGGAGAAAGTGGCGGTGAAGGAGGGCATGCGGTTGCTCGCTGCTGAGGAGGTAGGTGTGCAGTTGGGGGATGATGATCAAGGAACAAATGCTGGTAAGTCTTCCCTTTTAGCCTTTTCATAGCTTGGTTGCTTATTGTTTATTCAATGAATTCTTCTCCTGAATTGAACATGCGGGACCTCTGAAGCGCCAACCATCTCTGGTCAGCATGCTGCGAGCTCTGATCCGGCGGTTAAGTAGTCCTCGGAGGGCCAACATGATAGAGGTGAAGCCCCGATGCAGTAGGCTCCTTGGCTTAATCTGGACATTTTTCAGCTTACTTGACATTGCTGTCTACGTTAGTCTTAAAACATTAATGTAATTTTCAGGCTGTAATTATGTAACGAACAACTTGATTTTGGGCATGTAACTTTATAACATAAGCTGATTTTGTCATGTTTGAATGCTGTCGTTATTTTGATGTGTTGCATAAAATATAGCTGTGCATGTGTTAATGATTCAATTGTGTTTGACGCTAAGTTCTTGCTTAGAATATAATTTCATGTCTTGCAATGTTAGTGTGATGTGCGAATAAATTATAGTTACATATTTATGTACAAGAGAAGAAAGTACCGCCCTTCAATTTTTAGCTATAGACGGTAGCTTTGAATGCCTTGTGTAATCGAATATGGAATGCAGCTGAATGACCTGCCATCCAACTGTGAGTTCTTATTCCCATTAGCGAGTGTCTCCTATTCTATGTCCTGTACTTTAGTGATCGTTATAGAGGATAGGAGGAAAGTTTTTATAAATAAAATGGAAATATAAGAAATAGTAAAACTTCCAATCATGGAAGGCATTCGATGTGCTTAAGTTCGTGGCAAACGGGTTTTGTAGTCACTTTCCCTAGCCGTGGGTCTTGGAGACATTTTTCACCCATCTTACGCCTCTACGGGGAGTTTTCTTTTTTACCACAGCCGCACTTAATACACATCGGAGCCGAGATCGCGCACGGTAACTACCCGGGCCATTATGGCCCATAATCGTGGGTATTATTCGATTTACCGTGGCCAGCTAGCGCGGGTGTCGATCGTCAACTATGAACTGCCCCTGGCTGGCCACACCTTATGTTGGGGCTTATAATCGGTTCACGGTTGCCGGCGAGCCGAATGCCGTAGTGAGCTACCTAGGCTATTTTCAGCCTCCTCGGTGGCTTATAATCGGCTCATTACAGTTGGCTTTGAGGGCCGTCGTGAGCAATGAGTTAACCCGCAGTAGAGGGATGCTGTAGCAAAAGTGTCTCATTGGGGAGGGCATAGATTCGTATAGTACATGTTAGGTCTTGTCCAGGTGAGGTTGTGCCGTGAAGTGTCCAGAATGGAAATGCCATTACACAGGATTTCGTTCAACAGAGAAGGATAAAGCTTAACAAGCAGCCAAGATATAAAGGAACAAGTTAAAAAGAGACAAGATTTTTAAAGTGGTTCGGCACGAAAATGCCTACATCCACTGATTCTCTTTGTTAATTCACTTCATATGGGCAGTACAAGTTAAGAAAAGTATCGACGAAGGTGTTGGATGTTCCATGCCCTCTGGAACACCTCTCCGTCCACTGTTGACAAAGTATAAGCTCCGTCGTGGAGATCTTTATGAATTACATAGGGTCCGTCCCAGATTGGATCTAGCGCTCCGGGGCGCGGGAAGATCCGCTTGAGGACAAGATCTCCTTCTTGTAAGCTGCGGTGCTTGACTTTGGAGTCGTATTGCGCTGCCACCTTTTGCTTGTGAGCTGCCGCTTTGAGTGCTGCATCGTTTCTTCTCTCTTCAATTAGATCCAAAGACTTGTGGAGGAGTTCTTCGTTCTCTTCTGGGTTGTAGTGGATCCTACGGTGGGAAGGCACTACAGTTTCAACTGAGAGCATGGCCGCCGATCCGTATGCCAAAGAGAAAGCAGTATGCCCTATTGATGTTCTGTAAGATGTGCGGTAGGCCCAAAGTGCCATTGGAAGTTCATCCACCCAAGCGCCTTTTGAATTTTCAAGTTTCTTCTTGATTAGAGTTTTGAGAATTTTGTTGACAGCTTCGACTTGTCCGTTTGCCTAGGGTAAGCTACAGATGAGAAGCTTTTGTGAATTCCATGCTCTTAGCACCAGTCGGTGAATTCCTCGCTGTCAAATTGAAGTCCATTGTCCGATATGATTTTGAGTGGAACCCCGTACCTGCATAGAACGTTTTTGATCAAGAAATTAATAACTTTTGCCGAAGATATTTTATTCAAAGGTTCCGCTTCCACCCATTTGGTGAAATAGTCGACTGCCACTATAGCATATTTTGCTCCGCCTCGGCCTATCGGTAGTTCGCCAATCAAGTCAATTCCCCATACTGCAAAGGGCTAAGGGCTGGTCATTTGAGTAATCTCACTTGTTGGTAGTCGAGGAATCTTAGCAAATTTTTGACATCCGTCACATCTTTTGACGAAGTCTAAGGCGTCTTTGTTTAAGGTGGGCCAGTAATATCCATATCGGAGTATCTTCTTTGCCAGAGTCTGCCCACCAGTGTGATCTCCACAGCTCCCTTGATGGATGTTGGATAAGATTTCCTTGGCTTCCCTTCCAATGACACACCTTAATAAGGGGTTAGAGAAGCCGCGTCGATAGAGGATGCCTTCTTGTATTGTGTAGCGGGAAGCTTTCCTCAAGATTTTCTTAACTTCGTTACGCTCGTCGGGTAGTGTGCCACTTTGTAAGTACTTCCGGATGGGAGTCATCCAAGTTTCCTCTTCGATTGCAGCTACCAGATTCACTTGCTCGAAACTCGGGGCTAGTTGCTTTGAGATGGTTACTGTTCCGGAAGTGGTGCCGTCCTTCATGCTAGCTTGCTTTGCCAGTTCGTCGGCCTACTGATTCTCTTCTTGGGGAATGTGTTTGATTAAATAGTGATCCAATTGATCGAGCAGCAGCTTGGTCTTCTTTAGATATGCTGTGAGTCGTTCTCCTCGAGTCTGGAATTCTCCCAGTATTTGATTTACAATAAGTTGAGAATCACTATGGAGACATAAAGAACCGACTCCAATCTCTAGGGAAAGTTCTAATCCGGCTATCACCGCTTCGTATTCTGCATCGTTGTTGGTGGAAGTGAATTCCAACCTTAGAGCATAGCATAGCTTCCTTCCCCTGGGAGTGATTATTACAATACCTGCCCCCGAGCCATGTTCGTTTGATGCTCCATCTACAAAGAGATTCCACTTGATGTCTTTTGTTATTTCAGATGTCTCCTTACCTTCGTTGGTAGTGAATTCGGCAATGAAGTCGGCCATGGCTTGTCCCTTGATGGCGGTGCGAGGATGGTAGGTGATATCATATTGACTTAGCTCAATGCACCATTTAAGCAGTCGCCCGGAGGTGCCGGGACGATGGAGTACCTGCCTTAGCGGTTGATCGGTTAGAACTCTGATGGAATGGGATTGGAAATAGTGTCGCAATTTCCGTGATGTGATCAGTAAACAGTATGCTAACTTCTCAAGTTTAGGATATCTGGCTTCTGCCCCCGTGAACCTCTTGCTTACAAAGTATACTGGCCGCTGCGCGCGGTTGTCCTCTCTTACCAAAGCAGCGCTTAGAGCATGAGATGACACAGCAAGGTATAGGTATAGCTCTTCGCCTTCATTTGGAGTTGAGAGTACTGGTGGTCTCTGGAGGTGTTCGATTAGGTTGTGGAAGGCTGTTACGCATTAGTCAGTCCGTTCGAACTTTCCCTTGCCTTTCTTTATAGCTTCGAAGAAGGGGACACACTTATCAGTTGCTTTAGAGATGAATCTGCTTAAGGCGGCCACTTTCCCATTTAGGTTTTGCATTTCTCTTCGAGTGGAAGGTATCCTGATTTCTTTCAGAGCCCGGATTTGTTCAAGGTTCGCTTCAATTCCTCTGGCGTAGACGATGAATCCTAAGAACTTTCCCGATGATACTCCGAAGGAGAACTTTAGAGGATTCAACTTCATTCCATATCGACGAAGTACTTGAAACATCTCGTCCAGGTGGCTTACGTGATCGTTGGCTTTTCTTGACTTTACTAGCATGTCGTCCACATAAACTTCCATGGTTCGTCCTATTAGTTCCGCAAACATCTTGTTGGCGAGGCGCTGATAAGTAGCTCCGGCGTTTTTAAGTCCAAAAGGCATTACTCTATAGCAGTACAATCCCCGGTCAGTGATGAAACTAGTGTGGTCTTGATCGGGGGCGTGCATAGGAATTTGGTTATATCCCGAGTATGCGTCCATAAAAGATAAGAGTTCGTGTCCGGCTGTGCTGTCCACAAGCTGATCGATCCGAGGGAGTGGGAAGCAATCCTTTGGGCAAGCGTCATTTAAGTTGGAGAAGTCAATGCGTGTTCGCCACTTCCCGTTAGCCTTCTTTACTAGTACCGGGTTAGCAATCCACTCTGGGTAGATGGCTTCTCGTATGAAGTAATTGGAAAGCAGGTTCTTTACTTCTTCATCGAGGGCTGCTGATCGTTCTGCCCCCATGCTTCTCTTTTTCTGCTTTACTGGCGCCTTGGTACGATCGATGTTTAGTACGTGGCATGCAATGTCTGGGGAGATTCCAGTCATGTCAGCGTGCGTCCATGCAAATACATCCAGGTTGTGGCGGAGAAAATCAATGAGTTGATCCCTCAATTCTGTTCTTAGTTGAGATCCGATTTTCAATAGTCTACTTGAGTCATGTTTGTCTACAGATACAAACTCCATAGCCTCTGCAGACTCGGCGGTGGCCTCCTCCTCTTTGTCCCTGGGGTCTAATTCGTTGAAAGGATCACTGGTATATCGAAGAGGAGGGGCTCTCTTTAGTTGCTATGCTCCCAAGCTTTTCATGCAGAGAGTAGTCTCTGCATTCTTCCCTTTATCCCTTCTGCGGTTATTGTGAAGTTCGGTTACATAGCTATCTCGAGCAGCGTCTTGATCTCCCTCTATCTCCCCTATTCCATTGTCTGTTGGAAATTTCATCTTTAGGCACCATGGGGCCAAGACAACTTGGAAGTCAGACAAGGCTGGTCTTTCTAAAAAGGCGTTGTAGGCCGAGTGGTTTTCTATCAGCACAAATGTTTGTTTCCGCACAAGGGAGCGGGGATGACTTCCTATTTCGAAAAAGAGGTCCAGTTGCCCGAGGGGCATCTTCGCATCCCCCGTGAAACCGTGTAGTGGTTTGTTGCAGGGAGACACATCTTTCATTGACAGCTTCATTTTGTCAAAAGCATACTTAAATAGGATATTTACCGAGCTGCCAGTGTCTACTAGAATTAGGAAAACTTTGGCTGGACCGAACCAGGCATAGATGACCATAGGATCCATGTGAGTTTACTGCCTTCCCTCTAGATCACACCTACTGAATGTGATGTCATCATTCTCTTTCCGTTTCGGGTGGCGTTCTTCCATAACAGAATTAACGTAGCCTTTATCGTTTCTAAGTGACTTACCGTATCTTTCCATCTCTGCCCAGCTTCCGTCGGCGATTTGTGGTCCTCCTGATATGGTATGGACCACTATCTTCTCTTGACTAGAGCCGCTAGTGTTGCGATTTCCTCCGCCTACTTCTGGGAGGGGTAGCCCTGGGTTCTCATTGGAAGGAGTTGAAGTCCTGTTCTGACCTTTCACATAGCGCTCCAGCCTCTTCCTTCTGATGTGTTCTTCAATTAAGTCCCGGAGGTGATGCATTGATTTGTGTCATGCCCATGAGTTTCGTGGAAGCGGCAGAACTTTCCAAACTTAACTGCGTTATCTGATTCCTTCTTGTGTGGGGGGCGCTTGTATCTAACTTCATCTTGGGTGGCCAAGAAGATGTTTTCGATTGTTTCATTCAAAGGAGTGTAAGAGTCAAATCTCGGTCCTGGCCTATATAAACGCTTTTCTCCCTTCTTGCCCCCAACACTGTCTCTGGAGTTATTTCTTCGAACGTCCTCTGCTACTGCGGGTGTGTTGCCATGAGCTGCCTTAGTTTGTTGCCCTGTATGCCTTTCAATGGCAGCGTCTTCAAGTCTCATATATTTTCCGGCTTCGTGGAAGAAATCGGGTAAGGTAGCTGGCTTTTCTTTCGTTAGTCTTCTAGCAAATTTAGTATCCGGATGCACACCACTGCAGAGGGCCATTAGGATAAGTTTCTCATCGACATCCTGGACTGCGGCTGTAACGATCCAGATTTTTTAATTAAAATTAAATTGATAGTGTAAATAAATTTTGGAATAAAATTGTAAATTAATTTGGATTTTTCAAATTAAATAGGATATTTGTTTATTTGAGTATTTATTTTAAAATTTAATTGAGATTTTGAAATTTCTACATTTAAAATCTTATAAAGAAAAAGTAACATCCCAAAGTTATCAATTTAAATAAATAATATGTTTTAAACTTTTGGAATTTAATTTCAAATTTAATTGGAAGAAAAATCCTAAACAAATAAAAATGAGTGATAGTAAATATAATTAAATCCCAATTTTATTTTGAGATTAAAATATTGAAATAATAAATATTGTAAAAAGTCATATAGATTTAAAATCTTATATATATGTGTATATTGACAAATATGAGTAAATTGAATGCATATTTAAAATTAATTTAAATTTGTTCAAAATAAAGTGTGAACGTATAAATGGATATAAAAGTTTATATTTCAAGTTTGAGATTGAAAATTGAATTTAAAATTTGAAATAAATATTTTAAAAAAAATTAAGTAGCATTAAAAATCATTTCTTTCTTTAAAATTAATAAAACAAAATGTGTATAAAATGAGCAATAAAAGTTTAAAATAATATATATAGATAAGTTGTTTATTTAAAAGATATAATAGTCTTAATTCAAAAGAAAAAAATATATATAATGAACTAAGCTTAAATATATTGGTTTAAAAAGTGATATTGTAAAATTGATATAAACAAAAGTTTACAAAAGCTAATCATCTTGTATACTTAATAATTAGATTTGATAAAATAAGGACTTAAAACACATTGTACCTATATATATATATATACAAACAAATTTAAACATACATATGTAAGTATAAGATTTACAAGTGTTTAAGATATACATTTATTTTTAAAGTGTATAAGTTATAAATATAAAATGTATAAAATTCATTTTCTTTGTAGACATTAAAGGCTGCATATATATCAACATGTGAGGGTGGAGTAGAATAATTAACAAGATCTAAAGCTTATGATTATTTTTAACAAATGGCACAAGACATCATTTCCTAAATAAAATAATCAAATAAAAAATTCAGAAAACTTTTCACCTTCTAAAATTTGAATTTTTAAATCTCCTAAACATCTGAAGTTCAGAAATCATAAAGATTTTGCAATCTATAAAACTCCAACACTCAAGCAAGAAAAAATTTCAGGAAAAAAAGAAGAAGAATGAAAACTGCCTAATTTCTTCTTCAATTCAAACTGAAAACTGAAGTGATTTCTAAAGCATCAAGTGTAGTGTGAAACATTCAAGTAAGTTTTTAAAATTTTATAGTTAATAAAATTATGGTTTTGAAGTCATATTTTAACAACAATTTTTAAATTCAAACTGCAGATTTGTCTTGAAACAGTGAAGTTTCAGGGTTTTGCTAATGCTAGTTTCTGGAAATAATTGTAAAAGGCAAGTAAATTTTCCTTTAAAAGAATTTGAGTTTGAAGTTATAATTGCTAATGGAAAAAGAATTTAATACCCAAACATTCAATAAATTGCAGGGAAAGAATCAAGTTTAAGGCTAAACATGATTCCTGGTTTCAAAACTGCAGAAAAGAAAAAAAAGAGTCTTCTTTGTTATAAAATCCTACTGTAAGTAAAATAAAAGAAAAAAGTTATTGTTATTAATGATTAAGTAAACAGATACAACAAAGGAATTAATACAATGATATCCAATTATTTGCAGGAAGAAGCAAGATCAAAGCTTTAAAGCTATTTTGGTTTTCTAGTTGCAGGGAACAAAAAGAGGCTTCCTTGTTATATACATACAACTGTGAGTAATAAAAAAAAATTTATACATTGTCATTAATAAATTGAATAAACAATAGCATGCAACAGAGATTAAACAAAGTGTTAAAATTTCAAGTTGCAGATTTAAATTACAAAATCAAAATAGGAAAAGGAAGGAAAGTTGCAGACTTCATTTTCTTTTGAAAACTGTCAGGAAACATTCCTGTTCTTCTGGAAAATATTGTGAGTAAACTTTGTGTTCTCAACCTTTTGATTGCTATGTGTATGCTTGGGTTACGTAGAAAATTTAAACTTGTTTGCATGCAAGAATTTTGGTACATGATTGTAGTTGACTATGCATGTGGATGTTCAAAATATTAGTTCCTGTCAAACTTCAGGGAAGCAGAAAGGAAAAGAAAAAAAGAAAAAAAATGGGGTGAATAAATCTATTGTTTGTTCCAATCTCTTACTGTGTTTGAATGCCTATAGGAGTAGAAATGAGTTGCATGTGGATGAAGTTATGCTTATGCTTTGAATCCCCTGTACAACCTTTGCTCCCTGTTTCTATTTCCTGTAACATCTAGTTACAGGAATATTAGGATTTCACCTCCTACTTTCTTTTGGAAAAAAAAAAGAAAAAAAAGAAGAAGAAGAAATTATAAATTACCAAAAAAAGGCCTATATGTAGTTCAAAGCTTGCACTTGTGTTTCAGAGTTTAAATCAAAGCAAGTTATAGTTCTTTTTGAAAACTTTGGAAAATGGCACATGCATGATTTAACCTCTGGTTTAGGGAGTAAACCATAACCAAATTCCAATATCTTTTCTTCTTCCTTCTCTTTGCTTCTGGGAATAATTTTAAGTAAGTTAAGTTACTGTTTTAACCTATATTCCATCTCAGTAATAAATCAAAAACAAGTCTTTGTAAATTGTTTTACTGGAAAACAGTATATATGAACTGGGTTTTACAGGGTAATCAACATTAAAGGAAATTTAAAAACCTTTCTCTTTTTACTTCTGAAAAAAAAATGTAAACAAGTTAAAATTTTTGGTTTATACTTGCATTTTTCTTCAGTAAGAATGGTAAAGCAAAGTACATATTTATAGTTTTCCTGGAAGTGATGAAATGCAGTTCCATTCAAAAATGTCAAGAATTTCGAGTTTCATAAATCGCGATTTCCATGATATCATGTGAATCCCCTTCGAAAATAAGGATTTTAGAAACAAGAATTTGAATTTTACAATCGTCAATTCTTGGGAAAAAGGGATTTGATCAGAAATTGAATTTTTAGCAAATTCTGGGGATGCTTGTAGTTATGGATCTTGAATTCATGATCGAAGTTAGATTTAATGTTCGTGATTTCCAGAAAAATACTGGAATAATTTATAAATCCTTAAATTTTTGTTTTGAATTTAAAGTAGGGTTTAAGAACCCAATTTCCTTCACGTCAGAAACGGTGGCACTGTGCCTTCCACCGATGATCGGACCTTATCGCACCAGGGCCATCAGAAGCGTCACGTGTCGACGAAGGCATGGACCGAATTTCGTGGCCTCTGACGATCGGAGGAGGCGGGACGAGGCGTTTTTCTGGCGAGGCTTCACTGGGCTGTTGGGTCGAGATAGCTCGATTTTGACGCAAAGGAAGATGGGGCACTTCGATGCGTGGGGGTAATTGCTGGGTGGGTAGTTGACATGCGGCAATGTTCGCCTGAGGTCGGAGTCGCCTCCGGTGGCCGTGCATGTGCACGCGTTGGTGGTGTGTCAGTGTGATGGGTTTGGGAAGAAGAGAGGTAGCTCGAAGCAATACGCGAGAAAATTGGGGGGAAACTCGAAGCTGAACTCGGGGCGATTTGGGGTGGTATCGAGTCGTTTTCCAAACTTAGACAAATTTTTGAAAAAAGTACTCACACGGGCCGATTTGAAAAAAAACTCGAAGCAGGGTAATGTTGGTCTCGGGGATGTATCGGGAAGGTCTCGGGTCAGGCCTGGAAAGCAGTAAAGGTCAAGTTTTTTGAAAAATTTGAAACATTGATTTTAAATCTGTGTTTAAAATAATTATCCGGGATAAATGAAGTATTTTAAAACTTAGATTTTAAAAAATAAAATTGTTTAAAAATTTAACTTGATAAAAATACTTAGGAGTAAATCAAATAACTTAAAGACAAAATTCTTTATAATGATTAAATAAAAATTTTAAACCATTAAAATTTGTAATTACTTTATAATTAAAAGTTAATTTAATTAAAGGATGAAAGTGATTAAGATTTACTTAATTATAAATTAAGGATTTATGAATTAAGATAATTAATTAAGAAAAGCTAGTTGATAAAGTTAATTAGGATTGAACCAATTTATAGTTAAGAATAATTAATCGTTAATTAAAAAAAAAATTATAAAATAAATTGTGTGGTTAAACACACTTAATCATATTCACCCTAATTAGAGATGAGTAAGTATCATCAATTGTTCTGTATTGGATTGATATTTTTGTTGTGATGTTGTGATTGCTTTGTGATGAACTGTGATTTGTGATTTGTTCCCATATGACTGTGAAACCCCTTTTGCCCGTAAAACGGCATTTAAACTTCGATGCGGCAGGGAGTCGGATTTCAATTGGTTATCTGAAACCCACATCGAATCATATTAGTGAATCTTTATGATTGATAAATTTACTTTATCTATGAATCTGTTGATGAAGATAAGCGTTATGAGTTATACCGCTTATTGATATATCTGTGATGATTGATGTTGTGCACTATCGTGTAATACCCCTGGACTACACTATACACACACAAATATGGATTGCACGTGGAAATCGGTTAAGTCACAGACTTTTGGAAATATTTAAAATTTGAATTTTTAAACTCAAATGATTTTTGAAATGGATGGGGTTTAAAGTAAAAAGCTTTGAAAAAGAATTCCAAAGATAAAATTTATTTTTGAATAACTTAATTTAGTTTTGAAATCTGATTTAAATTTGAATTCAAAAAATTTGAAATTGAATTCTATTTTGAGAATTTAAGATGTAAAAAGGTTATAGAAGCTTATATGGGTTTCAAACCATTTTTTTAGTGTTGTTTTGGGAATTTAATTTAACCCGAGTTTGAAAAGCCCTAACTTGATTTTTCCAAAATGAAAACTGTTTGTTTTCAAACGATAAAGCTTTCGTATAAGAAATGAATTTCCAATGTGTATAAAAGGAATTTCAAGTTTGAATTGAAATGGTTTTCTAAGTTGTGAATGAATAATTGAAAACGGTTTTGAAAGCTATAAGTTAAATCTTTGATTTAAAGATTAAATGAATTAATCCAATTAAAATGGATATTGTTTTGGAAACCGTAAATGGATCTTTGTGAAACTGGTTAAACTTTGTGAAATAAATCTTTTGTTTAAAGATTTGAAATGGTAACTTGGCTTAAACCATTTAAATGAAAGTTTTGAATAATAAGTTGTGACTTAAACTGAAAATCCCATGTCCATATGTTTTTAAATATTGCGCTCGTTATTCGGTTTAGCCGGGAGAGGACCTTGTGTCATATAACCCATTCCGAATAATGTTACATCGTTATGGATAGCATTTGAAGACCGGTGGTGAAGACCGGGTATTTGCGAGAATGATAGGATGACCTATCGATTGTCTCTGCACTGAGTAGCTACGGTATAGAGATTTCCTAAGTGATGGGAAGTCCGATCGGGATTGTGAATACCCGGATTTGCAAGGGCTTCTTCGGAAGTGCCTTCGGTTCTGTTCGAACCCGGAACAGACTTGTATGGTTGTGTGTCTGACACTACATTTTGAGATGCAAAGCCGATTTCTTTCAAATGCATATCTGTTGGTGGCAGAGAATTTATTCTCTTAGCTTAACACCCTTCTCTGAGACGTACGAGCTCAGAGGTTATGTAGTTAAAGGTTATCAGCGATATACTCCCAATTTGGTAGTGTGGCACGCTAAGTGCTGCTGTATGTTGATGATCATTTGTTCATCATTTGTTGATCAAAGCATGGCTTTGTGAAAAAGCGTGGCTTTGTGAAAAAGCGTAGCTTTGTGGTCGAGACCTCATTGAGCCTCACAAACCGGTAATGGTCGAAACATGAAAGATGCGGCAAGGTTTCAGGGGTAGCTCCCCTAGGGTATGACCATTCCTTCTGGAAAATGGTGGTATCATGGTATGGAGCCCAGATACTTACTCATGTGGACACTAGTATATTTATTACTATGTGATGTTGTTGTTGGAGGGCCCTCGGATAAAGGCCCCAAAGGACCGGGGGTGGCATATCTCAGGTTTTATTCCCCGGGAAGGGGGTAGCCGGCCTTGTTTAGCAGAGATCCGGGTAGGTTCTCGGGGCGTCCCGCCAGAGGCGTTCCCATGTGGCAATAGGAAGTTCCTTAGCCTGACCATTTGTGGGAAATCCATTCATCCAATACGCGCCTTGTACGGTTTTAGTTGTATTACCTGCCATCTACTTATGGTGGCGCCCCACTGTTTGGATGGTAGCTGTAGTAGGCATAGTTCAAAATGTCTATGCTGGCTAGGATTTATATTATACTTTCGAAATGGTTTTTCCACACTGTGCGCTTATAGTAATAATATCAAAGAATTTTCTCGTATCAAGCATATTTGACTATCATAAGGAGAAATCTCCTCCAATTCTACGTTTGCATTGTGTGTGTGGCGGGAGGCCTTATGGTAGTTTTATTTTCTAAAAAGCATTGCGGATTTAAACTTTAAAAGCTTTGTTGTTTGTTTTAAAAGATAAAACTGTTTTGTTTGCTCATACCAGTCCCATGACTGACCTGGAGTTTATTGTTCCTTTCCTAAACTCTGGGTGCCCACTATTTTCCACACGGACAGTCTAGAGTTGGGTTTTCAGATAATCCTGTAATAGGTATAGATTCGTTAGCCTTCGAAGCTCTTTGGATTTGTGGATCGCGTTTGCTACACTTCAGCATCAACCAGTCTTGCTCATCTAGGTGGAACGTGATGAGTGTTCGAGCTAGCTTTGGATTGAAGATGGAGTTCTTGGAGTTTGGCATTGAAGACACTATCTTTCCGCTGCTATTTTCTTGTATCTCTGATAGTATTGTTATCCATTGTACCATTCTATTGTATTCTGTTGTATCAGACATTGTATAGTATGTTGTATATCAAATGTATCATGCATATTTCTTCCGCTGTGTTGTACATATTGTGTTATAAGCTCCGGCGAACCAGGTTCAACGTTTGGATCTACGGCATTTAAATACGAGTGTCGTATTCGGTGCCGATTTTCGAAGGTCGAGTCAGGGTCGTCACAGCGGCCGCTGCGGCATTGAATTGGGTTAGATATTGTTGCACTGTCTCTCCGGGCTTTTGTTTGATATTGGATAAGGAATAAGCGTCCTTGGGTTGTTCCATATGAATGCAGAATTGGCTGATGAACTTTTCCTTCAACATTTCCCATGAGCTGATGGACCCTTGGGGTAGATGGCAGAACCAGGAGGTAGCTAGATCTGCCAAGAAGAGTGGAAAGCATTTACACAATACTCCTTCTGTCACTTCGCTCATGAGCATATGCTGTGTGTATCTCTGTAAGTGTACGACGGGGTCAGAGGTTCCCTTGTAAGGCTCCATTGCTGGCATTTTCCATTCTCGGGGGGTGATGGCAATTTCGATATTACGGGTGAAGGGGCTGGTTACCCTAGCGCCTATCCCTCGATCCCTTTGGTACCATTGGACGCACTCTCTGAACAATCGCGCCATCCTTTCATCAGACCTTGGAGCAGATAGAAATGAGTTTGGTTCTTCTCTACGGGATTGATTCCGTCCAAATGACCTGTAGGGATGGTATCGTCTATTACTCCTAACATTTTCCGGTGACGGTCTTCGGTCTTCTGGGAGCATGCTGGGGTCAGCCACAGTTGGCCCTTGCCTCGATCTTCCCCTGCTGGGCTCTGCTCTAAGCATTCCCTCGGGTCCAACTTCGGGCTTGACTCCATCTCGGCCCCGTCCATTGGTGTTCCTATGGTTAGGTAGCATGACAGGCTCAGCCATATCCGACCTCTGCCTGGTACCTCCCCCGTTGGGTTCGGTTCCAAGTGTTTCCTCGGGTCGGAATTCGGGCTGAGTCCGGGCTCGGCTCCTACCATTGTTGTTTCTATTGTTAGCCTCTTCGAAGAAGAAAGATCTTTGTCGCCTCCGAGATCCTCCAGACTGGGACTCACCCCATGATTCGGTGTTGCGGTTGGATTCTTCAGCATCCCTTAAGCGTGACATGAGTTGGTCCACCAAGGTTTCTTGTTGGGATGTGAATCAGTTAGTTACATCAGCCACAACCCTGTCCAGATCTGCCCTCGTAATTGGTTGCTCCGTGGCAGGGGCTGTAGGATTTGCCTGATTTCCATTTGCTGTTGGAACGGAACGATTCCCTTGATCTGTGATTACTGGATCTGGGATACTGCTAGTTGCGATGTTCTTTCCTTTGCTAACATCTTTCCTTTGCCTGTGAGGCATGTTTTCCAAGCAATGAGCGATGCTGTTAGGAAGAAGGTTGAGTGGGAGAAGCTGAAGCTTCTAGCTCGATCTCTCAGTGAAAGCACCAAAAATGTTTGCACAATAAATGGGCAAACACCTCCAAGTCGTATGATTTAGTTGATTATATGTTGTTCTTAGCGATTTGGGTGATTTATGCAAATATATAAAATAGATGGACTAAACTGTAAAAGACACACAAATTTATAGTGGTTTGGCCAGAATGTGCCTACATCCACTTTATATGTTATTCTCCTTTTCTATTCAGATTACAAGTACAAAGCTTTGATTATAAGTATCTGAAAGTTGTTTGAAAGTTCTATCCATGCTTGAGCTCTCAAACTTGTCTACTATTGTTGTACCCCTACCCCTCTATTTATAAAGTGAGGCTGGGGGTAGGGGTCTTGGATGTATATAGCTGCTGGTGGGCCCGGGCCAATGTAATCTGGCCCGGCAATGCTGGTTCAGTAGCACCTTGGTTCGGCGGTGAGTGGAGTGTTGATTGGACCGGTAGTGGGTGGAGCATGGGTTGGTTCGGCAGCTCCGGTTCAGTAGTGGTTGGTTCGGTGGAGGGTTGTCCGGTAGTACCTTCTTTACTCTGGTTCGGTAGTATGTTGGCTCGGTGGTATGCTGGTCCGGTAGTACCTGGGAGATGGGTTGGTTCGGTGGGCATGGGAAGGGGGTTGGTTCGGCAGGCATGGGGAAGGAGATGGTTCGGCAGGCATGGGGAAGGAGATGGTTCGGTAGTGCTTAGGAAACGGGTTGGTCCGGTAGTCTTTCCTAGCCTTCATTCGGCATCATTGGTCTGATGGCCTTGGACTAGTAGAAACTCGCCCAACAGGTCCAGTTTACTTAATTTATTCCATTCCAGCCTATTTGATCTTACAAATCAAATATATAAAGAATTATAGATTACAAGTCGAAGTAGTTCCGGATATCGCTGATATTCGACCCCAATCTCTTCAAATCCATCGCCATCCTTTAAGCCAAGCTGTTTTAGTAAAACAATCCAATTTAAACTTCAGAATGTCATATTCACACAGAAATTTATCACAGATAAATAAATCACATTTATCATAGCTCAATCCAAAGTGATTCATATCACAGAATATCACATTTAGCATACTAGAGATATTAAGAAATCCAAGCATTCAATTCAAATTAAACATTTATAAGCTAGACTAATTGGTCACACCATTTCTAATTAATTTAATTAACACAAAATAAATTAATTACTTATAAATCCTGCTTAATTGTAATTAATTATTTACAAGCCATTTATTATTTTATTTAAACTAACATTTAAATTAATTCATTATTAACATGTACAATAACTTAAGACCTTTGATTAAATAAAAGTTTAAAACGTTTTATTTTCTTTAAGCCTCTACTTAATTACATTATTCAATTTTATTTTAATAATCTCAAGAATTAGTTTAGATAATGGACATATAAATTATTCTAAGCTTACATAATTTAGGTTAAAAATAAAGTATCTATATAACCTTTAACTAACCAAATATTTAAGTAAAACATTTCATTTAAAAGAATTTGTTAGAAAAATTGCTTGGGAAACTTGTTTATTTCTTTATGCTTTACCTTTTAAAACATTGTAAATTTCATTTTATTTTTTAATTTATTTAAAAAGAAAACTACGGCCCAAAGCCCAAACTCCGACCAAAACTTAATCTTCCCTCTTCTTTAAGACTTGCTAATAACGCTACGAACCAGACTCAAGCCCAACCCGATACAAACTCGAGCCAAACCCAACCCTTCACGATCCTCTTCCTATCTTCTCCCCTCTCTTCTCTTACAATTTCTACAGCAATGCCAGATACCCTGACACGCAAGCTTCCTGTGCACATGCACTTGGAAACGGAGCCATTCCGATCAACAACGACGGCTTCACCAAGTCACCAACGATCATCTCGACCCATTCGACCACCCGGAACCCACAACCCACAACTATCACATGAATTGAAATCGGGAGAAAATAAAACCCATCAGGACGGACCCGATCACCAAAACACCTCACACTTCCTATCTCCGACCACCGAAGACCAAGTCCTCATGCCCAGACCTTCGCCTTACTTCCATCCTTCCTTTCCCCCACCTCTGATCCACCTCGATGCCACCACGACGTCGAGAACACCCGGTAAACAACCCTGACCAAAAACACTGATTAAACCCTAAATCCGCCTCGCCGCGCCATCACGGCGAACTAAAATACCTCTGACCATTTTTCCCATGATCATCGACCAATGAGCAACCTCCGGCCACTACCCCGATGCCACCAAACCTCACAATCGCCAGAATTTGAAATAAAACCTAATTTCTATCATCTCAAAATTCCCTCCCAAATACATACTTAAAATTCACAAAACTCTCACTAAAAATCATCAATTTCAAATACGAATTCAATCATGTATAAGAAACATGTAATTACACAATTAATTTCTGACATGTTTTTTATTTTTACTGTGAATTCATTTTCCCAGATAAATATACTTACTTGTTTCACTTGAAAACATTTTTAAAAATATGATTTGGTTAATACAAACACATTTCTTATAGACATCAGAACCTATAGTTGCTTGAGTGAAGAGAAATTAAATTTTGATTTGTTTTTGGGTCTGTTGAACAAAACAGGGACATGCATATTCACACACAGGCATGCACATAGTATCTCAACCTATACCTAGACAAACCTTTATTTCATCCATGGAAATCATATTCAAGTTATTTCCATAATCATATTTTACATGCACAGTGATATAAAGAGAATTTGGTTTAAAAGAAATAATGTTTACTCACCTTAAAATGTTTGAACAGAGAATGATTTGAAAAAACTGGGAACAACTAATCTTGATTTTGAACTGGGAGCTTGATCTACTTTCAGTTGAGTTAAACTTGAATTGCTACTTTGCTTTGCTTCAGAAATGATAAAGCTATTTGTTTTTCCTTTATTTTTTTCCTGGTTTTAGTTTTTGGTTTGATATCAAGAAAATGAGAGAATTGAGTAATAGGGATATTTATAAGTATATGAAACAAATAAATTTGACACTTGTATCAGTATATGCCTCTCAAGCCTACAAATTTCCATAAACACTTATTTTATATTTTCTTTTTAAATGATTTGTATTTATACTTTTATATTTATCCTTATTTTTATTTTAAACTAAGATAATTAATAATTCAAATCAATAACTAAGTATATATACTAGTATTTAAAATGTAGAGTTTCAAATCTAAATTATTTTTAAGATATTTACTATGAATTTCAAATCATAGTTTTATTCACAAACCATATATATATATATATATATATATATATATATATGAATAATAGTAAAGAGATAGCATACTTTACTGGCTTTTGAAATGGTAAGTTTTGCAAATTTAAATAATTATATTAGAAGATTATCAAACTAATATTGCCAAAATCCCAGGTCATCACATTAGCTGTTCTATTTTAAGTCAGTATAATAGTTTTAAATTAAAACATATTTATCTTTTTCCACGTATATTCAAATATATGTACAACAAATTTATAAACATAAGACTTATTTTAATGATTTAAGATAACTATTTATTAATTTTTAACCATCTTCAAACATTGGACGATTAATGTCTTGTTTTAGATCAATACCACATTTTAAATTAGTGTATTTTTTTTATATCAAATATGTTTAGGCAATTTAAATCAATCAATAAAATAATATTTCTTTCCAAAATATTATTTATAATACATATTCTTAATTATAATTATATAATTAAATTTTGAACTTTTGGGTTCAAAATGTTATATATATATAGTTGGAATTATAAAATCATTTTGGCTATATTACTTATATATTATTGTATGCATTCTATTATTATTATTATTATTATTAGTCAAATGTAAGATATTTTATAATTTTGAATTAATGCCTTGGACCTAGATCTAACATTATGACATTTATGTACCAAGTCAAAATTTAGAAATTTTAATTTTGGACTTCAATTTGAAAACTATAGTTAGTCAAACTGTGCATGGTAATTTTTTAAGTTTACAGTTACAATTTCATGATACATAAATTTAGAAGATATATTGTGTATTTATATGTTATATCAAATAGTTTTAATATGACAATTAACATATATATAAATGCTAAGTACATACATGGTTGATATAAATCTCAATATCTACATATGTATATATTTGACCATGTTCACATCACCTATATTACATATTTCACATCCACATCATATCATTTATATACGGACATTTTGGTTATGTACATTTCACTCACATATCATACTAAAATAATGTAGATTAATTAACTAAAATATAGACATAAGTGAGAGAAGGGCTTGGCTTAATTGAGAATTGATTAGAAATTATAAAGGGAAGTTTTAAAGAAAGAATGAGAAAAGTCTATTATCTCCATGAATAGTATTCTCAAACTCATTTCTAACTAATTTTCTCTTTCTTTTTTCTTACTTTATCATTAGTTATCACCCCTTCACTTTATTCTATATTCACATTAAATATATTTAATTAATTAGATTAATTAAATGAAGCAAAACGTTCAAATGAAATATGATTTTATTAAACAATTGGATTAGATCTGGTATTGGATATTAGATTTCATAGGTTGCTAATGAATTTTCTTATTAAATTTACCCATTTCACCCACTGTGAAATGGATTAGGTTCCAACAACAATGACTTCCAGATCGTCGGTTAGAGGGTGTTTTTTCCCTTTATTTAATGACTATGTAATCATAACATTTTGTACGATGGGTAAGGCCCTCTTGTAATGATCATGTCACATCCCTTTTAGAAAGTTTACTTGGTACTAGTTTACCCTAAGGATCGATTTACATGGGATCGATTCAGCACTAGATTCGAAGAGAAGTTTATATCAGCAGATCAAAAGTCAATGTTATTTAAGAAGTTCGCTAATCTGAAACATGGCGACTTATCCATTTCAAAATATGTTGCTAAGTTAGACACATTGTTTAAGTGCAGGATGTCTTTCATTGACACTCCGTTAAACAAAAATGAGAACTTTATAACTGGGCCGAATGACTATCTAAGAGAATGACTAGTAGCCAATAATGACGAAGGATTTGAAAAGGTAGTCTAGAAGGTTTGAGGCACAAGAGCCAATATATAAAGCTGAAAGTTGCTGTTGTTCCTAAGCAGAAGTCCAAACCGCAAGGTGGTGTTAGTGGAAAATGGAAGAGGAATAAGAAGAATAAAAAGCAGTTCCATGGTAAACACGGCCAGATGAAGGTAAATGGGGGCCCATTTGTTTTGGAGAAAAGGGTTATTTGATCACGAACTGCAAGGATAATGGAAATGAAATTCTATAACTGCAAAAAGTTTAGGCATATCCAGCAGAATTTTCCTAACCATTGAAGGTGAAGTAGGTAGTGAAGGTATATGCTCCTAATATCATTCCAACTTCTTTGAATACTCCATCGGCGAAGGAGGAAGGGAAGTGCATCATTATCCAGGTTATGCTTTCTATTTATGATGTACCTGTTCATGTTCCATTTGATACTAGTGCCTCACAATCCTTTATATCTAGTGACATGGTAGATAGACTAGGATTAAAACCTAACCTAGTAGATAAACCTTTGATTGTGTCGAATCCCATAGGAAATTCGACTAGTTTGCCTACGGTTTGTAGAGATGTAGTCATATTGAGTCATAGATGCATGTTTGCATTTGATTGTTTTGTACTTGGTTTTATGGGGTTCAATATTATATTGGGGATTGACTGGCTGAAGAAATACGGAGTCATGGTAGATTGAGGTCGTTGGTGATGATTGGGCCAAATGGTGAGAGTAGACTGGAATTGGTCTGCCTATCGAATAATGAGGTAGTGGTTGGCTTACTATACTCGCTTAAGATCCTACACAATGAGTTATCATTAATTCATATCACTCACCACTACAAAAAATGCATATTGCTTCACCTCATTTGAATCGGTTGAAGTAAAAACTGATGCAAATAGAGCTATTTGCATCAGTTCTATCTTAATAACCGATGCAATTGGTACGTGGAAAGCATTAGATAATAAAAAATCAAATTTGCATCAGTTGTCACCAACAACCAAGAAAATATGTCGATGCAAATAGTTTTAGTCGCATCGGTTCTAAAATCAACCGATGCAACTACGTTAGTTTGCAATCATTTTCCATCGGTTTGCTACTCCAACTTTCATTTTCCCTCCCCTTAACTTTTCATTTTCCGCTTAGCTTTCATTTATCCCTCCACTTCCCCCATAACCCGTTAAGAAGAAAACAAAAGAAACTTTATATTCGTTCAATTGAATGACTTCAAACCAAATTCGACTGTGAATTTTAACTTCCAACCAAATTAGCAGTTCCTCCCAAATCGAAATCCTCAAAAAAAATTTGAAATTCAAACCAAATCAAAAAAAATGTTTTAATTCGACTGTGAATTAGGTGGCGATTTAGGTTGAGTGGAGGTGGTAGCGATGTGCTTTGAGGCTGTTGTGGATTTTGGTTGAAGGCAATTGTTCGATTGAGGGTTGCTCTGAAGGTCAACGAGGTGGAGTTGTAGGGATGTAGCGATTTTGATGGTCGATTGGGGAAGTTCGAGTTTGAAGTTGGGGAAGACGGTGATTGTTCTGGTGGCCAATTTTATGTCTAGCGATTTGTTGCTGCTGTATATAGGAGACGTGAAGATGAACTGTTGCATAGTGAATGTTGTGGTTGCAGTATGGGTTCATTTTGGGTCTGGTCGAGGAGAGTGTTTCAGATGGTGGTTGTAACTGTTGTAGGCTGAACTGATATAGGAGGGTGGATGTGAATTGATTGGAGGTGGTAGGAGTTGCTGCGTTTGTTTGTGAAGGCAGGATGATGTGATGGAAAATGTTTGCGCTTCCCAAAACCGACCGCTTAAGGAGGAAATCCGATGCAGAGAAAAAAATTAGCCTGAAGTGAGGAATGAGAGGCACCTATGAATTTCTGAGTTCTTATATGCTGTAATACTATTTGTCTTGAAAATGTAATTTTTGATATACATTTTTATGGTATTTACTTATCAGGATTCATAATTTCAAGGCCTTTCGTGGGAAAAAGTATAAAATCTCTCCAAATTCCCTGTGCTGCTACTGCTAATGACACCGTCTATTAAAAAACAGTTATTAATTATGCCTATTATTGTTTTTACTGGATGTATCGTCTCTTCTATTTTATGTGCATCCATGTCATGGTTGGATGTCTTCCTTTTTATTTGTCAGGATAGCATGTAGAATTATGGGTGTTGGGCTCTCGAACTGTTTGTTTATATTTCCGTGTCAACTGATTTAGTCCTTTTAGAATATTAAATTCGCAAAGGCGTGTTGCTGCTTATGTTTACATATCCATCTTCCTCTTGCCAGTCATATAACTGGTCATGAAGGTGGTTTCGATCTCAACTTTGCTTTCTTCTACACTCTTATTCGTGCAATATTCTATGTTATTCCCGATAAAAAAGCTGGGTCACTTGCTGCACTGCTACGTGTTCTATGCTTCTTTGGAAGTCATTACGTGGCTCAGCAACTCGGTTTCTCTCTTGCTTGGAAGGTACTTTAGTTCATAACTCTGTAACCAAAGTGCTTATTCAGATATTAACATTCAAGCTTATTGATGATACATATATAGGTTGTTTTAGCAGCATAGTCATTTTTCTTCAGTGGACAAGTTATTGGGCATAAATATTTCGAGGTAATAACAATCATATCCATATTTTTCTACGTGTATAACATGTTAGTTTGTTGTATGTGATAATAAATTCATTAGAGAGAGTTACTAATAATAGTTTATGGCCATGCAGAAATGAGCACCAGCACTGATGGATAATTTTTTTCTATCTTCTCTCGTGGTTCCTTTTTTGGGTTTGATAGAGGTATAATCATATTAATTTGTGTTGAATTATACCAGTTAGTAATAATAGTTTATTGATTTTGTTGCTAGGTGGATGGCTTTTCTCATGGCTCCGGTACCATGTAGAGTATCAACTCTACATGGTAAATTTGATGGGACCGACTCGTATCCTTTTTATATTGTTTATTCCATGATTTTTGTACTAGCAATATTCCCTTGGTTTTTTGCACACAAAATCTCCCTCTAGCTTGGTCGGCTCATATAAATTTTTTAATAGAAATGTTTTCTCATATAAGGCGAACAAATCCAAACTGCACTGTCCACTAGCATTACCTAACTTAATAATACTACACTCATTTTATTTGAAGTTTAGGTGGAAAATTTTCACAATTTCATTTATGATCCCAGTAAATGGCTATCGGGTGGTGAGATATCTAATCCCAAATTTTACAAATAACGTCATCATTATCATTTATGATCTGCCCGTGTTTAGATCTAGATATTCTTATCTTCACCAATATAGACAATACTCGCACACACTTGTTTCTCATTTCTGAAAGAGTTGTTGAAAATCCTTTCATTTCTTTCCTACCAAATATTCCAATCACAGATAGAAAGTGCAATTTTGGCCTAGTCGGTGCTCCTACACTTATTGTTGAAATGAGTTTTTAATTTATCAATTTTTGTAACTAGATTAATTTCTTCAGTTTGATTTGCCGGCCAGTTCAATTTAAGCCTACACCACTTCCATATAAATGCTAAAAACTTACATTCAAAGAATATAGTTTTGCACTTTCATCATCCCTTTGACACAAGACACATATGTTTAGTAGGAAGATAGTCCATCATTGCCTTGTAACAACACACTACAACCTTTGGGTAGAAAACACTGGCCACACCCATTTCCACCAGTGCATGTCCCTTGTCTTAACTCTTATATAGTCAATCACCTTCTTTAAAATAAATTGCTCCTTACCCACACAAGTCTAAAATCTTCACTGCGATTTTGATGTATAATAATATTTTCAATGTTCTTACATTTCCTAAAAAACTGTTAAGGTGATTTATTTTGTACAAAATAAAAATAAACTTCTATGTTGGATATAAATTCAACTTAACCTAACTATTAAATTATTGTGTAATATTGCTGTAGTGTCCTCAACAATCAAGATCAACGGATTGTGTATATTATGCGATGAGGTATATGTATGATATAGTAAAAAACCACGATCAAAGCACAGATATACATGAGGTACCACTTTTATTTTTTTCCTTCATAATTTTTGTTAAGTAGTTATACGATTAATGTTTCGAAACAATCTTGTATTTGCAGTACTTTGTACAAGATGGTTCTTTATACCATGGAATGCAATATATGGTTTTGAGCTGAAGCCTAAAAATTTACATATACAGGAACTGCAAAATTGTGGGCAGGAAGTAACAAAATTTCTCTACTTAGTGTTGCTGTTGGTTTAGCAGTAAGTTTTTCTTTTCTTTTTTCTCCTTTTTCCCATTTTTGGAAAAAGAAAAAGAAAATCAGAATATATAAAATGTCAGTGCTAATAATAGAAGTGTTGATTTGATTACAGAATGTAGGGAACCATTTTGAGGCATGGAACGTGGGAGTCCTAGGACCAGTTACACTTAGTGGATTGAATGAAGGAAAAAGAGACCTTTCAAGGCAAAAGTGGACTTACCAGGTTTTTTTTTTCTTAAAGAAAAAAAGAAAACGTTCTTTATAACTGTCATAACTCATAAAACCATTTATGGCACTTTAAGTAATAACTGTTATGATGTATCAGATTGGTCTACATGAAGAAGCTTTGAGTCTTCACTCTGTTAGTGGAAGCTTAAACGTCGAATGGGGAGGAGCAGCTCAAAAGCAACCATTAACTTGGTACAAGGCAACTAAGTATTAAATCAGTCAACTCATTGCATAAATACACGAATATTTCTAATATATGCTTGCTTCCTGCATATCATATAGACATTCTTCAATGCACCTAAAGGGAATGAACCTCTAGCTTTAGTTCCGAGTAGCACGGGCAAAGGTCAAATTTGGGTAAATGGACAAAACATTGGTCGATATTGGCCTTCGTACAAAGCGTCGGGTTCTTGTAGCACCTGTGATTTCCGTGGAGAATACAATGATTGTTTTGATTTTGAATGATTGTAATATTGCATTTGTTATTCAGTTTGTAACCTCTGCACTTGTTATTCAGCTTGTATTTGCCATCAAATTTAATTTTGAATGATTGTAATATTGCATGCAATAATTGTTTGTTATAATCAATACTATAGATATATATATTGTCTATTTGAGTACTGTAATAATGATTTCTGAGAATGGCTTTTTTGCATCAGGTATAAATAGCTGATGCAATGGAGGGATTAGTTTGCATCGGTTGTTCTAAAAAACTGATGCAACAAAGAAGCCTTTTAAACCCAAAGCTCTTATGTTGCATCAGTTTCCAACAACCTATGCAACAAGTTCCTTTGTTGCATCGGTTTTCATTACAACCGATGCAACATGAGGGCTGTGTTCAAGCAACAAACCGTATTTTGCATCAGTTGTTAGTAACAACCGATGCAAAAAAGGGCCGTTTTGCATCGGTTTTAGAACTGATGCAAAACTGTTAAGCCTGTTGCATCGGTTGCATATGCATCGGATGTTGAACTGATGCAAAAGGGGGGTAAACAACCGATGCAAATGGTCTATTTTGTAGTAGTGACTATGGAGTATGAGGACATATTTAAGTGAATAGATTATCACCACATAGGGAGATAGAATTCTGTATTGATTTAGTGATGGATGTTAGGCCAGTAGTTATTCTGTTGAGACATATGGCAACTAAAGAGTAGAAAGAACTAGAGAAGTAAGTGAATGACCTATTGAAGAAAGGTTCATTCATTGGAACATATCTAACTAAGGAGTACCTATAGTATTCACCACTAAGGCGAACGGCTCTTTGATAATTTGTGTGGATTACCGTGAGTTGAATAAAGTGTTGAAAAATAACAAGCATCACCTCCTAGTTATTAATGACTTGTTCGATCAGCTCCATAGTGCTGCAGTATTTTCTCAGTTGGACTTGATGATGTGGTTTCGTAACCCGAGAGAGGCAAAGGAAAATGTCCTAATTACTTCATTCTGTATGCCATCGGGATTATATATGTGGTTGGTTATGCCATTTGGGCTAACAAATATGCCAGCATACTTTGTCGATATAATGAACCATGTTTTCAGAAACCAACTAAATAAGTTTGTACCTGTGTTCGTTAATGATATCTTGTCTATTCATAGATGGAAGAGGAACATAAGACGCACTTAAGGATTATGCTAGAGGTGTTGAGGAAGCACCAATTGAAGGTGAAATTTTCAAACTATTACTTCTGTAGGAGGGAAGTGCGGTTCTTGGGTCAATGTGTTCCAGTGCAAGGCATCGTTATGAATCCAGCTAAGGAACCAGTAGTCCAGGATTGGGAAGACCTAAGAACGCTATAGATTTGAGGAGTTTCCTTGTATTAGAAAAATATTGTTGATGATTCATAAAGGACTTCTCGAAGGTAGCTATAATAACCTGCCTTTTCAGACCCCCGGCTTTAATGCCCAAACCAATGTCAAAATCTCGAAAACTGAAAAGGGAAAGTCGTCAGTTATGATAACAGGAAAACAAAATGTAATCTAACTATAAACATTGTGAACTCACAATGGAAGGAAACAATATATAATATAAAATACAAAATATCTTATATTCAACATAGATCCAAATGCATAGTTAGATGTATACAATAAATCCCAACATAGAAATATACCATCGTACATTATATTAACAATCTATACAATATTTACAAAACGAGATCTTTGTCGCCATTCCTCCACTTCACTAGGATCCATCAACCTAGTGATATGATAAAAATGAAAATAGGAGTGGAACAGAAATAATTTTGAGTGGTGAAACAAGTCATCTCATATATACTACAAAAGGACTGATAAAACATTGTTAGTGTCCCTAACCCATATATGACGCAGCGGATTAACCAAAACAAACTTCAATCGGTGAAAGTAACAATCGGTGGATTGATGAATACCAAAATGCCCAAATTCGTTGATCCGAAGATACCGAATTCTAGCTATCTCTAACACGTTGATCGCGCACGATACCTTGAAAGAAGATCTTCAATTCTTCAAGCGTTGATCAAGCGCACTTGATTCCGCGAATCGGCTTCAACAATCGTTGATTCGAGCGCACTCGAATAACCGAAAGTGGAGATAGGAGATTACACTCAACTACCAATTTTAAGATGAAAGCACACAGCAATCAACAAGAAATTTTATTCAAAGATCAACTCCAAAAAAGTTACAACTCACTCCCTATTTATAGTATTTCACCAACTGGTCCTTGAGTCGTATGCGACTCACGACTCTTCTTGACTCGGCAGTGACACAACAGGTACACACGACACACAACTCATTATTACAACACGCTCATAGGTCGGCAGCGACTCATCATTACGCGCCTCAATACAATAGTTAAAGATAGCACACGACTTAACGACACAAGGCCTACGACTTAAAATATTTACAACCTCAGACAACACAAACGACTCAAAATACAACACAGGGTACACGACCCACGACTTAGTACAAGCATGACTGACTCGCGACCTACGACTCAGCTTAAGTTGGCAGCAACTTATCATAGGTCGGTGCCGAGATAAGGTCGATGCGACCTAAATATTAGCTCCTGAATATCTTCATACGGCTTAACCCCAAACGACTCATCTCCTGAACGACTCATCTCCGAACGACTCATCTCCTCCACTTCTCTGCTCTTGTTAACTCATACACGACTTATGGATGAGTCGTTGTGTCGTGTACGACTCATCACACTCGAACACCTCAAACTCCTGCTAAGTCGTAACTCCTTCTCTTCATTCTTGCTAAGCCGTAGCTTTTTCCTCCAAGCTTTGTTAAGTCGTGGCCGACTTAAAATGGTGATGTTAGATCGTAGCCCCTTTCCTTCAGACCTGTTAGGTCGTAGCCCCCCTTCACTCGACCTGTTAAGTCGTGGACGACTCATGTCGATAACTTGCAATTTTTCAATCCTGGTCTGAGCTGCATCATCCTCCCCTGGTTGAGCAAAATTCGACCTCGGATTTGTAAATTCCTCCACCTTAGATTGTTCATCCCCATAATATGGTACAAGATGCTTGACATTGAACACGTTAGAAGTGTATACGTCCTCCGGTAGCTTCAACTTATAAGCATTTTCATTGATCCGTTTCACAACTTCTACAGGACCAATTTTTCTAGCTTTCAACTTATTATAAGCGCCCACTGGAAAACGATCCTTCGTTAACACAGCATACACCAAATCACTTTCGTTAAATTCTATATTTCGTCGCTTTAAATCTGCAGCTTGCTTATACTTCTCATTTGCTTTCACCAATCGTTCCTGAACGATTTTATGACATTCAGTCAACTCATCAACAAAATCAGCAGCTCGTTTAACTGTCCCCTTCAGTTGTGGTACTACCGCCAAATCCAACGGTCCTCTGGGTACGTTTAAATATACAATCTGAAATGGACTGAATCCTGTGCTACGATTCACTGCATGATTATGTGCAAATTCTGCATGGCATAACTTCATGTCCCAACTCTTCAGATTATCTTTCACAAGACATCGTAATAAATTTCCCAACGATCTGTTAACAGCTTCTGTCTGTCCATCTGTTTGCGGATGATAAGCGCTGCGAAATTTCAACTTCGTTCCCACCATCTTCCACAAACTAAGCCAAAAATGGCTCAAAAATCTAGTATCCCGATTAGAAACAATAGATTCTGGTAACCCATGTAATCGATACACCTCCTTAAAGAATAATTGTGCCACTCGGACTGCATCCGCTGTCTTCTTGCAGGCAATAAAATATGCCATTTTCGAAAATCTATCCACCACAACAAATATAGAATCATTTCCCCTTTGAGTTCTAGGCAAACCCAAAACAAAATCCATGCCGATATCAACCCACGGTTTAGATGGTACAGGTAACGGCATATACAATCCTGCATTTGTCGCTGTTCCCTTCGAAACCTGACATATATGACATCTCTCCACAAACCTTTCAACCTCTTTCCTCATCGACGGCCAAAAGTAAGATTGAGAAATCAAATGTAATGTACGATCACGGCCCACATGTCCTTCCTCGTGCAACTCTTTGATAATCTTCAATCTCAAACTGCTCTCAGGAATACACAACCGATTTCCTTTAAACAAGAATCCATCAACTAACACAAATTCATCAGAATTCCAATCCTTAACCTTTTCAACAAACTTTGCAAAGTAAGGATCTTCTTCAAACAATTCTAGCAATAATTCAAACCCTGTCAACTCAACTTTCATTGTAGTCAACAAATGGTTCCTTCTACTCAAAGCATCAGCTACACGATTCGTTACCCCAGATTTGTGCTTAACAACAAAGGTAAATTGCTGTAAATATGCAATCCACGATGCATGTCTCACTGAAATCTTATCCTGCCCCTGTAAATGCTTCAAAGCTTCATGATCAGTGTAAAGAACAAACTCTTTCTGGAATAGATAATGCCTCCAGTGGTTCACGGATTGAACAATGGCATAAAACTCAACATCGTATGTACTGTATCTCATCTTTGCTCCTGACAACTTCTCACTGAAATAAGCAACGGGCTTTCCACTCTGGCTCAAGACTCCCCCAATTCCAACTTTTGATGCATCAGTATGTAGCTCAAACAATAATTGAAAATCTGGCAAAACAAGAATTGGTGCTGTCGTCAAAAGTTCTTTGATTCGTTCGAAAGCAACCCCCGCTTCTTCTGACCAAGAAAACTGCTTTCCTTTCATACAATCAGTAACCGGTGCCATCACGCTACTGAAGTGTGGAATAAACCTTCGGTAGAATGATGCCAATCCATGAAAACTTCTAACTTCAGTGATAGTTCTCGGCTGTGGCCAATTTCTAATAGCTTCAACTTTACTCTGGTCCACCTGGATTCCTTTCTCAGATACAACATATCCCAAGAATAAAACACTTCTCGTCATGAACACACATTTCTTCGTAGCTGCATAAAATTGTTCCTCCCGAAGAATAATTAACACCTTTCTCAAATGCTCTACATGCTCCTCTGTGCTTGCACTATAAATCAGAATATCATCAAAGTAAACTACCACGAACTTCCCAATGAATGGTCTAAAGATTTGATTCATCACCCGCATGAATGTACTAGGTGAATTTGATAAACCAAATGGCATAACCAACCATTCGTATAACCCCTCTCTCGTCTTGAATGCGGTCTTCCATTCATCTCCAGGTCTAATTCGAATCTGATGATAACCACTCTTCAAATCAATCTTCGAAAAGATAGTAGCCCTACTCAACTGATCTAGCAAGTCATCCAACCTTGGCATAGGAAATCTGTAGCAAACAGTAATCTTGTTCAAAGCTCTACTATCGGTACACATTCTCCATGTTCCATCCTTCTTCGGCACCAACAAGGCTGGTACGGCACAAGGACTCAAGGTTTCCTGAACACGTCCTTGTTCTAACAATTCCTCTACTTGCCTTCGTAACTCCTCATGTTCCTTCGGACTCATTCGATAATGTGGTCGATTTGGTAACACTGCTCCCGGAATAAGATCGATTTGATGTTGGATGTCTCTCAGTGGTGGTAACTCTTTAGGCAACTCCTCTGGAAATACATCTTCAAATTCTTTCAAAACTGGCTTTTGCTTCTTCTGGAATCTCAACCTCTTCATGACTCTCTCGCCCAATCAACAAATAGACTTCAGGCTCCTCTTCAACTTCCTTAACAAACTCCTTCAAAGTCAACAGAGTTTTCAATTCCTCAATCTCCTCCAGCTTGCTCTCCTTCTGTTGTTGCTTCTTGGGAACCAAAGTGATTTTAGTACCCTCGAACATGAAACTGTAGCTATTAGCACGACCATCATGTTGCACTGCTCTATCAAACTGCCATGGTCTTCCCAACAACAGATGACACACATCCATGTCTACAACGTCACACCAAATTTCATCTTTGTACTTCTTCCCAATAGAAAAATTCACACAAGCCCTTCGACACACCTTCACTTCACCTCCCTTCCTTAACCATGCTAGCTTGTACGGTTTAGGATGCTTCTCAGTTTTCAAGTTCAACTTCCTTACGGCTTCTGTAGAGATAATATTATCACAACTCTCGGCATCAATAACGAACTTGCAAACCTTTCCCAAAATAGTGCATGTCGACTGAAAAATATTGCTTCTCAACCAACTAGAATCCTCTTCTTGCTTTGGTGTAAGACATGACCTCCTCATCATAAGATTACAACCTTCATCTCCAGACAATTCTTCTTCCTCCTCGACATAAGGTGCATATAAACATTCTGCCTCCTCACCATCATCCTCAATCTCAGCAACCATTGCTCTCTTCTTCGGCTTCGGACATTCATTGCTTTTGTGACCCAACTCCTGACAATTATAACATTTGAAACCACTGCTAACCTTAGCCTTCTCAGCCTCCTTCACCAATGGTTTTGTAACAGGTTTAGGAACATGAGAACTTCCACTAACACCCTTCGCTTGATTATTTGAATTAGTAAACACACCACCTCCACGCCTTCCTTGCTTCTCCCAAGCCAACGCTTTCTGATGTGCCTCTGCCACTGATCTAGGATCAAACATATTAACAATATCCTGGATCCGCATTCTCAATCCTCCAACGAATCTAGCAGTTAGCTGTTCTTCCGTTTCCATAATATCATTCCTGGCAATGAGTTGGTAAAATTCATCAGCATAATCACTAACAGACTTCGTCCCTTGCCTCAGATTCTGCAATCTCTGGTACATAAGTGATTGGTAGTTGTAAGGCAAAAATGTAGATCGCATCAACTTCTTCATCTTCTCCCATGACTCAATCTTTGACTTTCCCATTCTCTCCCTTGTAAGTTTAGTTTGCTGCCACCACGCCAAAGCTCTCCCCCTCAACCTAGTAGCAACCAACTTCACTCTTCTATGCTCAGGAACCTCCTTGAAATCAAAGATCTCTTCAACATTTGACAACCAATCTAAGAATTCTTCAACTACCATTCCACCTTTAAACTCTGGAATTTCCATCTTCATACCCGATTCCCATCGACGATCATCATCCACATCCCGATATGAATTTCGAACTTGGTCTCGATCCCGATAATGAATGCTAGCTCTATCACCCTCTTCATCAAAATCAAATGTACGTCTACATCGATCTCGACCATTATCATCCCTTCGTTCATGCATGCTTCTTCTACTATGTCTCTCTTCATCTCTATACGGCTCATTGTTAAATTCACGTTGACTTCTTCTCTCTTCATGTCCATAGTCATGATGATCTCTCCGTGATGAAATTGATGTTTCTCTTCTATCTCTAAAAGAATGCGGTGATACCCTCCTCGCTTCCGTAACCGATGGCGAAACTCGGTTTCCTCCATGGTTCGAGTTTGGTGATCTCCTCCTTTGAGTTTGATTCAAATCATTCATCAACTTCTCTAACTTTCCAATGCCTTCATCAAATTTCTCATTAATACGTTGTTCCATAAGCTCGGCTTCTTCTCTTCTATACGAAGCTTCCACATTTTGATGACGGTTAGCTCTCCTTGGCGGCATGATTAGATTTCACAACACTTCAACAAATACTTCAAAATTCTTCAAACTTCCACACAAACTTGATTAACAAGTCACGGCCTCACACTAGCTCGCACACTTGCTTCGACCCAAAGTTAGCTCGGCTATACCACTTCACGACTTAACTTGGCTCGCACACTTCAAAAATTTGGCCATATTTGTTTTGGAAATTTTGAGAATTGTTTTGGAAATTTTGAGAAGGAACATCTTATTCGCTAAATTTTTGAAATGTCACTTTTGGTTCAAAGAAGTCAGATTTCTTGGCCATATTGTTAATGAAGAAGGGATTTCTGTTGATCCGAGCAAAATTTCCGCTATTTTTGACTGGAAGCGACCCATGACTCCGAAAGAAGTTCGAAGTTTTCTAGGTTTAGCAGGCTATTACCGGAAGTTTTTTCAGGATTTTTCTAAGATTGCTAGCCCATTAACCAAGCTAACAATGAAGAATGCCAAGTTCAATTGGACTCCAAAATTTGATGAAGCTTTTCAGGAATTGAAAAAGAGATTAACTACTGCTCCTGTTCTCGCTATCATCAACGGGAACCAAGGCTTATCTGTCTATAATGATGCTTGTGGTGATGGGGTAGGTGCAGTACTAATGCAGAATGGGAAGGTAATTGCCCACGCGAGTAGACAATTACATCCGCACGAGAGAAACTACCCAACACTTGATTTGGAGCTTTTGGCTGTTATTTTCGCCTTAAAAATCTGGCGACATTATCTTTTGGGTGAAAAGTTCGAATTATTCACTAACCATAAATCTTTAAAGTATCTCTTCACTCAGAAGGATTTGAATCTGCGACAACAACGTTGGTTGGAAATTTTAGCATCCTATGACCTAGATATTCTATATACACCTGGAAAAGCCAATGTAGTTGCCGATGCTTTGTGTAGAAAGCATAACATTCTCTCTCATCTTGTCGTTACTCCCACTCTTCTTGAGGAAGTCGCCAACCAACAAAAAGAAGATGAGTTTCTTCATCAAATTTATGAGAAATGCGTCGTGGTGAAAATACTAGTTTTGAAGTCGATGACAATAAAGTTATAAGATTGAAAGGAAGAATTTGTGTCCCAAACATTCCGGAGCTAAAATGTAAAGTTTTGGACGAATGCCACAAGTCCAAACTTTGCATCCATCCAGGAGTCAATAAAATGTATCGTGATATTAAAAGAACGTTTTGGTGGAAGACAATGAAAAGGGACATATCTATTTATGTGAATCTATGTGCTACTTGTCAACAAATTAAAAGTGATCAAAAGAAGGTGGCGGGTTTATTCAGCCTTTAGAAGTACCGAAGTGGAAATGGGATCAGGTATCGATGGATTTCATCGACGGATTGCCACGAACCAAGAAGGTAAATGAAGCAATTTGGGTTATAGTGGACCGTCTAACCAAAACTGCTCACTTCATCCCAGTGAAATCCACTCGGGCTGTAGCAAGCTTAGCAGAGCTATATATAAAGGAAATTATTCGTCTCCACGGTATTCCTAGTAGCATAGTGAGTGATCGTGATCCGATCTTCACTAGTAGATTTTGGGAGGCATTCCACGCCGCATTGGGAAATAAACTGAATTTCAGCACTGCTTATCACCCATAGTCTGATGGGCAGACTGAAAGGATTAACCGAATTTTAGAAGACCTATTGCGTGCTTGTATACTTGATTTTGGTGGTTCTTGGGGGGACCATTTGCATCTGGTCGAGTTCTCTTATAGCAATAGCTATCAAGCCATTATTCAAATGGCCCTTATGAGGCTTTATATGGTCGTCCGTGTCGATCACCTGCATGCTGGATCGAATCAGGTGAAAGACTCGTCCTTGGACCAAATATGATTAAAGAAGCCACGGAGAAGGTAGATTTTATTCGAAAGAAATTAATAACTGCTCAAAGTCGTCAGAAGAGTTATTATGACCGTCGAAGAAGAGATTTGGAATTTCAAGTTAGGGATTTTGTATTTCTGAAAGTGTCTCCAATGTGGGGTGTATTGAGGTTTGGGAAAACTGGAAAGCTAGCACCGCATTATATTGGTCCTTTTCCTATTCTGGAGAGGATCGTCCTCTAGCATATCGAGTGCATCTACCCAGTTGGTTATCTGGCGTGCATAATGTGTTTCATATTTCTTACCTTCGAAAATTTATGCACGACCCAGATAGTATTATTGAGGAGGCAGCTCAGCAGGATCTTGAGATCACTTCCAACTTGGCAGTAAAGAGGGAACCAATAAAGATTGTGGATCGTGATGAAAAGCGATTGAGAAACAAAGTTGTGAAACTGGTTAAAGTACAGTGGAGTGGCGATCCAAAGGACTGCACTTGGGAAACTGAAGATAGCATGCATAAATCATATCCCAATTGTAGAGTGGATATCTCGGCTTAAACTGGTAAGCCATTTCTTTATTCTTTTCTGAGTTCGTATATATTCTTTGTTTGCTTTTCTCTCTCTTCCAAATTTCGAGGACGAAATTTTCTTAAGGTGGGATATTTGTAACATCCCAAAATTTTTAATTTAAATTTGGTAACTTATTTAAACTTTCGTACTTTAATTTAGAAAGTTTCAAAACAAAATAAAATATTATTAATATTAAGTATTACAAAAATCTATGGATATAAATAAAGTATCTGGTAGTTAAGCTTTAAATAAATAATAATAATAATAATGTAAAAACAAGAATTGGTGTTAAACTATAAAATAAAACATATATATGTCAAAGTTATATGTTAATAGGGATACATCAGACAAGTGACACATGTGAATGTTGTGTATGTAAAATAATAAAACAAAGTGTATAAAAGAAGATAAAAACAAAACAAGACAATTTTAATTAATGCCATCTTCTCAAGCATAAATCAAAATCATTTCAGCCCCCAAAGGAAGTTTTTCTGGTCAAAAAATGTAGGAAAAGAAATAAAATCTGTGTAAATAAAAAAATCCGACTAAAAGAAGTTAACTAAACCAGATAACATCTATTTACACTAAAATTCCCTTCTTTATATCTACACCCATATTGGCTCCAGTTCGTTCAAACCACTTAGCAAAGCCAAAAAAAAAGAGAGTAAAACATCACCTTATTTTACAAACTTAAACAAATCATTCAACTAATCAAAACAGGATTCAAAAGAAGACCATCTGCAGGTTTTAAAACACAGAAGTTGCTTTCTGTTTCAAAATTTGCTTTGAGGTGAGTAAACCATTTTGAATTTGGATTTTTAACTTGTTTTGAGATTATGTCTGAATGTATGTGAAAAATGCTTGCATAAGTACAAATAAGTGTATATTTGTATGTGAATGTGTTATGTGGATGTCTGGAAGTTATGAACTTTAGTTCTGTTCCATACTTACAGGTATGAAACCTGTTCAAAAAAAAATCAATCAACTTCCATCCCTTTGATTCACTTCAGGCTATTGGATCTGAAGGGAAGTTGTTAGTTTTTACATGATTCAACACTTAAAAATAATTCTAAGCAAATCCATTGCAAGAATTTTCTGAAAATTTGAATTTACAGGCAAAACTAAAACATGTTGAAAGTTTGATTATCCTATTCTTTTACTTCAGTTATATCAATTGAAATGCTACAGGAAATAATGATTTTTGAAAGCAAAATCATAAAATTTATATTAGTAATTACTGAGATAAGCAGAGATAATCGAATTTGGGGTTTTTGCCGAATTCTGGTCGTCGACATGATGATTGTGGTCGAGGATGAGGATGGAGGTGGCTGGAATTTTATGGATTCGGGGAAAAATACTCGGAAGTGTTCCAGTTCACTGTGGTGAAGACGGTGATGGGATTTGATATTTAAACAGAGTTTGGCCATGGTCGAGAAATTTGATCGGAGTGGCCTCATCCGTGCATCGAGTTGCACGTGGCCTTGGGAGGTGATAGCTGGGCGGGTGATGGTGTCGTGACCGGAGGCTCGTGTTTTCTGGTGGTCGAGGTTGTGTGAATGGCGGCAGTTTTCAGGTTGATGTCGGTTCCAGTTTCACGTTTCCAGGTTTCAAATTTTTAAACTCGATTTTGATTTCGAGTGGATGTTAGGGTTCTGGTGGTCGGAAATTGGTGCGTGGATGATCTTTGACTTGATGGTGGCTGGAGATTCGACCAACAGTGGCGAATTCAACTGTGCATATGCACAGTACCAAACGTTGTATCAGTAGTTTGTTTTTGGGGAAGAAGAATATGGACTCGAAGCAAGCATGGGGAGAAACGTTTGGTGGCTCGAGTGTTAACTCGAGTAAAGTTACTGACGCATAGGGCATAAATACTTAGAAAAAAAAATCTTAAGTTGAAAATCGTAACACCCAGGTTGATTTTGATAAAAACCCGAAGCAAACGAGAATTTCTCTCTCGCGTGACTCGAAGTGAGTCTCGACATCAACATATAGAACAGTTTTTACAAAAAAAAAATAAAAAAATAAAAAATTTCAAACCTTTGAACAGTTTTAACCATGTTTTCAAATTTATGACTTTGACTTAAGTTTGAATAAATTAAGGATTTAAATAAGATGTTTTCAAAGAAATTAAATTTTTGTTTATTTAGTTTTGATACAATATATTAAATAAATAATGTAATTTAAAAGAAAATTTAACTGTTGTTTAAACTAAATCTTAACCTTTTAAGGTATCTAATGTGATAAAAGTAATTTATTGAACAAGGTTTAAAAAAATAATCAAAATAATTAAATTATCTTTTGGTTTATTAAAATAATTAATGATTTTGTTAATATAATTTCTTAAGAAATAATTACTTGATTAATTTTTTTTAAAAGTTTAATTTAATAAATAGTTAAGGTTAGTTAATTTGTAATAACTTATTAATTTATTAAGGAGTAATTAATTAATAAAAGCAATTAAGAGTTAATTAATTAACAATTAAGGGTCAAGTAATTAAGATAATTAATTAAGAAACGATTAATAAATGAAGGTGATTAAGATTTAATCAATAGTAATTAATGATAATTAATCATTAATTAGAGATTTCTAATGAAAGTAACCATGTGATTAATAAATATAAAAACCACATGATTTATTCATCTTAATTGAAGACGTTTTAATTGTTCTTGAATGCTGTGTGTTGAATTGATATTTCTGTTATGTGATGTGATGCTACGTAGTATGAAATACTTTATGTTGAGTTGTGATATTTGTATTGAATATACCACCGTGTGATTGTGAAAACCCATTGGCCCGTAAAATGGCATTTGAATTTCGATGCGACAGGGAGTCAGATTCCAGTTGGTTATCCGAAACCCACGTCGAACGTGTGAATCTTTGTGATTGATCCATCTTCATGTTTTTAAATTGAACGCTCACTATTTGGTTTAGCCGGGAGAGGACCTTTGTGTCGTATAACCCATTTCGAATATGTGATACGATGAAATGGATAGCAATTGAAGACGGTGGTGAAGACCGGGCATCTTCGAAAATGATAGTATAACCTATCGATTGACTTTGCACCGAGTAGCTACGGTATAGACATTCCTTAAGTGATGGGAAGTCCGATCGGGATTGTGGATGCCCGGATTGCAAGGGCTTCTTCGGAAGTGCCTTCGGTTCTGTTCGAACCCGGAACAGACTTGTATGGTTGTATGTCTGACACTACACCTTGAGATATAAAGCTGATTTCTTTCAAATACATATCTGTTGGTGGCGGAGAATTTATTCTCTTAGCTTAACACCCTTCTCTGAGACGTACGAGCTCAGAGGTTATGTAGTTGAAGGTTATTAGTGATATACTCCTAATTTGGTAGTGTGGCATGCTGAGTGCTAGTGATCATTAGTTGATCGAAGCATGGCTTTGTGAAAAAGCGTAGCTTTATGGACGAGACTTCGTCGAACCTCACAACCCGGTTATGGTCAAAACAAGAATCATGGCAGCAATGTTATTTGGGGGTAGCGCCCCCTGAGGGTATGTCCATTTCCTTTTGGATTATAAGTGGTAACATGGTATGGAGCCCAGATACATACTTTGTGGTTGCTGCAAACTTATTGCTTTGTGGTTGTTGGTTGAGAAGCGCTTCAGATAAAGGTTGGTAACGACCGGGAGGTGGCATACTCGTGTCAGTTGTTACCTAGTCACAGAGGTAACCCGGCCTTGTGTAGCAGAGATCCAGTTAGGTTCTCGGGGACGTCCCTCCAAAGGAGTTCCATTTTTATGTGGGAAGTTCCTTTGCCAGACCATTTGTTGGAAATCCCAATAAAACAATACGAGCCCAATACGGTTTTAAATTGTATAACCTGCCACCTCAGGTGGTAGCTATAGTAAGCATAGTATAATGGTACCTATGCTGGCTAAGATTAATATTATACTTTCAAAAATGTTTTTCACACTATGCACTAATAATAATATTTAAAAAGAGTTTTCTCGTATTAAGCATTTTTTTGACTGTCATAAGGAGAAATCTCCCCCAAGTTTGCGCTTGCATTGTGTGTGTGGTGGGAGGCCTTATGGCAGTTTCATTTTCAAAAAGCATTACAGATTTCTTTCAAATTCTTTTGTTTTGCTTTGATAAAAATGAAATGTTTTATTTCAACAACTGTTTTTGTTCACTCAAAACAGTCCCATGACCGACCCGGAGTTTATTGTTCCTTTCCTAAACTCTGGGTGCCTATAATTTTCCACACGGGCAGCTTAGAAGCAGGATATCCGTGTTTTGGAGCTAGCTTGGGTTTGAAGACTTCTGGAAGCTTTGGATTTGGAAATCTTTTGAAGTGTTGAAGTTTTTTAAGATCTTGTCGAAGTTGAAGTATGTTGGAAACTTTTTGAAGTTTCTGTTGTTGTATTATTGTTGTATCATCTTTATATCACTCTGATATCTGGGATAGATGTTGTACTGGATATTGTATCATGTTGTATCTGTGTTGATATATGATATTCATTTTATTTCCGCTGTTTATATTCATCTAATGTTGTTATAAACTTCATCCGACTGTAGTTAGATGTTTGAATCTTTGGCAGTCGAATACAAGTGAGGTATTTAGTGTCAATTTTTTAACATTGAATTTCGGATCGTGACATATACACACCTACACGTGCACGTGTATACCTGAACGAGGCGACTCTGACCATCGTTCAGATCACCAGTATGACGTCGATGCTCTCCATCTTCGCCACGAACACTCAGATCCATCAATTCGCCCCAGAATCGAAAATGAGCTACCTAGCATCCTACTGAAACCCAACACCGTTGACAAAAACCCCTCGCCACGCCGGCTCTGACCACCGTACGCCACATGATCACAACCTGAGCTGCTCCGATGACCCTTAATAATTTTCCTCCAGCTGAAATTCGTTCTGGTACTTCGACGTTGATGAAATCGCCTCGTCTATCACCTCGACCAAGACAGCACATTAAACCCTAAATCGACGAACCCACGTCGCACCGATGATCTATAAACTCATCCACCATTTTTCCTATAATCTCCTATCCTCCAGCCACCTCCTTCCCCAAGCTCAATGACCATCACCGCGTTGATCGTCGGAAATCGACGAACATAGCCATTCTGTTCAACTCACAATATCTCAACAATTACACCCTTAAAAGTCATGAAATGATTTCCTAAATTCATATTTTTGCAACACGAATTAGTTTATCTGATCAAAGCTTGAAGTTTTGAAAATCAAATTTATGTTTTGAATTCACTTTTTACTGACTTTTCTCATTTCCAGTAAACCTATTTGTTAATTACACTTAAACATATTTTTAAAAATTAAATCTGATTATTACTAACAATCGTTCTTTAAGAATCCTGACCTGAAATAGATCTGAGAAGAAGAAATGGAATTTTTGAACAGATTTGGGTCTGTAAAATTAACAAAGGCCTGTATATGTATGTATCAGACATGCACACATAATCCTACATATATACATATACATGCAGCCATATTTATATCTCTATAAACATTTTCACAGCAAACTTCAATTCTCAATCCACACATCAAGATGTATGTACAGTTTAAAGTTTTAAATTTGAAGTTTGCTCACCTGGATATAAAAACAGAACCTGGAAGTTTGATTCAAATTGAAACTTGATTTTGAATTTTTGATCAGTAGCTTTGAAACTGATATTTGGTTTTGATCTGATCTGAAACTTGAAACTGGAATTTGAAACTGCAGATTGCTTTGGCTTTGACCTGAAACTTTATTTTGATTTGAACCCACTTTTTGTTTGAGTTGAATCTAGATCTTTGAATTGCTTTCAGGTTTGAGATGCTTTTGATCTATAGCTTTGATTGTTGAGTCTTTGCTTGATTAACTGATTACTTCAGATTGAAGATTTGAAAAGAGTTATTTGTTTTTATATTTCAATTCTCCGGTTTGTAGTTTCTTTAGTTACCAGGTTTAAGATTTTCTTTTTGTCTCATGTTTCTTTATTTTAAGTTTCTTTTCTGATTTTAGTTTCCAGATTTTTGTTTTGCTTTGAATTTTAACAAAGAAGTGAGAAAAGGAGGAGTTAGTGATATTTATATCTTTGATTCCTTTTATTTATTAAATTCAAAATAAAAAGAGAATTAAAAATATGTGACACTTGTTATATTTGCGTGGCAAAATTGTTAACACTTGTATTCTTTCATATTACATGGTTTACATTTGTAAATTCTTATGTTTATAATACTTACACATGTCTCTTAATGTTTAAATATGATTTATAAAATTTTAAAAATATATTTCAATTTAGTTTTATATACATTTCTTTTTATTCATGTATTTTTATTAATTCATTTTCTATTTTAATTAATGCATTTCTTTTTATATTTATATAATCTTAAGAAAATGATTTTAAAACTAATCATTCATTAATAAATGAACACATATATTTGAATATATATATTATATATATATATATATATATATATATATATTAGTTTTTAACATATAGAATTTAAGTTTCAAATAGCTTTTGGAAATCATTATATTAAATTCAAAATATAACTTCCAAAATACATATATATTATAATTAGAAACAAAATTTTATTAGTTTATAAAATATTCAAATCCAATTTATTTTCAAGATATTTATTTTTGAATTTCAAATTCAAAATTCTATTCCTAATCTATTTATATTCATATAAACAACACTTATTTTATTTATTTTGGAAAATATTCAAATTAATTCACAATTTAATCCAAAATTTATATTAATTACCAAATCAAATTTGACTCAAAATCGGGATCGTTACACATTCCCCCCTTAAGAAAATTTCGTCCCCGAAATTTGCTAGTCAGGGAGACTAACAAAGAACATAGAAAGACAGAGAATTGGTTTATCAAATCAGAGTGAAATCTTTCATCAACGACTGCTCCTTAATCGACCCACCCAGCAGTAATCGCATATTCACCTGGTCAAATCGCAGATTTGATCCCTCGTTGGCTAAACTAGACCGTTTCCTCTTCAATCCAGCCTGGGACGACCTTCACCCGCTCTCCGTAGTCTCTGGTCTGGCCTCAATCATCTCGTACCACTGCCCTCTCCTTCTCGACACTGGCATATCCACCTGTCCTGTTAGCCCCTTCCGCTTTGAGCGTCTTTGGCTTCTTGAGCCATCGTTCGATGAATTCATCAGACTTATTTGGTCCCAGTCCCCCCATTCCCTTGGCCACCGCTCGTGTTGTCTCTAAACTTAGATCCCTCCGTAAGATTACTAAACATTGGGCCAAGTCGGTTTAGGGTTCGCTTCGCTCGCGCATTTCAGGAATCCAGGAGGAAATTTTGGATCTTAACATCATGGAAGAATTTGCCCTCTTAGTGAGTCGAAAAGGGCCCGGCAGTGTGACCTGGAACCGGTTTTGGACAGACTGACACTTCAAGAGGAAATTGGATGGAAACAGCGCTCCAAAGCGAAATGGATAGAAGAGGGTGATAGAAATACGGCTTTCTTTCACCGCCTTGCCAACTGCAGACGTAGATCCACTTTTATTCCTGAAATATCCCACAATGGCACGACGTTCATTGATTAGTCAGTCATCCTAAACCTGTTCACCTTCTATTACCGTAACATTTTGGGTAGAGATTACCCCCCAACTCCCCACGTAGACTGGAATCTGCTTTACCCTGACCGCTCCCCCATCCTTATTGACCAACCATTCACGGAGGCAGAGATTTGGGCTGCGTTGAAAGAAATGTCCGATGATAAAGCTCTTGGCCCAGATGGCTTCGGCCCATTATTCTTCAAGCACTAATGGGAAACCGTGAAGTTCGATATTATTGAGATGTGTTCAGAATTCCATGTTGACCCTTCATCCGTGGCTCGCCTCAATTATGCCAACATCATACTCCTCCCCAAAACCCCTGGTGCTACTTCTCTTCCCTCCTTCCGCCCCATTAGCCTTCTGAACACCACCTTTAAAATCATAACCAAAGTTCTTGCCAATCGCCTTCAAACTGTCATCGCCCCGCTCATTGGAATGGAACAATCAGCATTCATCCTCGGTCGTAACATTATGGACTGTGTTGCCTCCACTCAAGAGGTCATTTCTTTCTGCCACCAATCTTCTACGCCAGGCCTCCTCCTAAAATTAGACTTCTCAAAGGCATTCGATACCGTTAACTGGCAGTTCATTCTGAAGCTCTTGGAACACAGGGGCTTCCCCACAAAATGGTGTAGCTGGATTCAAAACATCCTTTGTTCTAGTTTTTCCACTATTTCGATCAATGGAGTCACCGGCGGCTTAATAAAATCAACTTGTGGTCTGCGTCAAGGCGACCCGCTCTCCCCCCTGCTCTTTGTCCTTGTTACAGATGTTTTTAACCGTATGATCAAACTAGCTACATATCATAACCTCTTTGAAGGCATTAAGCTCCCCAACTCGAACCTAGCCATATCCAATCTCCACTTTGCAGACGACACTATCCTCTTTGCAACCCCAAATGTCAATCACATCCATTCCTTAAAGTAGCTCTATACTCTTTCGAACTCATATCTGGCCTTTCCATCAACTTCAGTAAAAGCTCCATCATCATGCTTGGGAATTCCGATCACCTTGGCTCCACATTTTCCAACCTCCTCAACTGTAGCATTTCGCAATTTCCCATCTCCTATCTGGGTATCCCCCTGCACGCAACTAAGCTTCATAGGGCAGACTGGCTCCCTCTCATCATCAGAATTGAAAACAGACTTCTCTCCTGGAAAGCACACTCTCTTTCATCTGTTGGTTGTCTAGTTCTCGTTAAGTCGGTCTTGTCGGCCATCCCTTCCTATTGGATGTCGTTTTACAAACTCCCATCATGGGTTATCAATAGAATTGACTCGATCAGAAGTACTTTTCTCTGGAATGGTGGAAGAATTAAGAAGCTTGTAAACTGGAGGACCGCCTGCTTGCAAACCAACAACGGTGGCCTTGGAATTGCGAACCTATATTGCTTCAACCTTGCGCTTCTTGCTAAATGGCTCTGGCGTTTTCTCCCACCCGATTCATTCCTTTGGAAATCCTGGATCTCTTCCCTTTACTATCGATCCAACCCACACCTCGTCCTTCATTCCGCACCCAGCCTCAAACCATCCTCATTCTGGTCCGGGGTCCTTTCCACCCTTCCCCAAGTTAAATCACTCTTCCAAGTTAGTATAGGCAATGGCGCTAACTGCATCTTCTGGTTAGATATCTGGCACGGTCAACTACCCCTTTCTTCTACCCTCCCTAACCTCTTTTCCCATTCCGACACCAGCCTTGTTACCATTTCTGATTTATTGGTCTGGGCCCTGACCACATCCTCCCACCTTCCTATTTCGACCTCACCACCTTAGCTGAGCTTCACCAGGCTGTTTCCATTCTCCAATCCGTACATTTCTCTCACATACCTGACAAGTTTCTTTGGGCCCCTAATCCCACAGTTGGCTTTACAGTCGCCTCATGCTATGCTCATCTGATTAACCCGGGTCGCCTCTTCAACTTCTCCAGACTTTGGAAATGTAAGCTCCAACCCCGAATGTTATTCTTTCAATTGTACCTTATCCATGGCCGAGTCAATACTAGAGATAGGCTTTTCCATCTCAACATTGCACCTGACCCCCATTTGTCTTCTGTGATAACGAAATCGAAAGTATACATCATCTTTTCTTTGATTATGGCTTCTCTTTTAGGGTCTGGGCTGCAACTTCAACGCATCTCCTTGGCTATGTCCCAGCATTTGCCTCTTTTTTCGATTTTTGGCAGTTCAACCCACCGAATAAGCTCTTAGATCCCTTCGTGGTTATATTCAGTTGGTGTGTTTGGGTCGAGCGCAATGCACATGTATTCAATAATCCCAAATCACACTTCGAAGGAACATGAAGGCGCATCATTCATTATTACTCTTCTTTTACAGTGTATAGTTTCTCAGCTCCATTCAGGCTTAGGCTCCCGCGCTCCAGTATTTCACCAACTGAATCGGCTGGCAGCACAACTGTGTCTCCTACCCGTGGGCACCAAGGACGTCACTCGTAGCTCTCTCTTTCACTACTTGTTGTTTGTAGCTTCTAGTTCTATGTTGCTAAGCGCACTGTGTTATTGTTTTCATGTCTCAGTTTTTTGCTGACAGGTTGTACGACTGATATGATACTCCTTATCTTTTTGGCCAGCGATCAGGCTTGTTGATCGTACTATTTACATATTTTAATATTATATAACTGGCTGTGTAGTCTCGCGCTACACATCCGTTTCGCTCAAAAAAAAATCAGAGTGAAATGTTTATTCTATATTTTGGACAAATAAAAATATCATCAATAAATAAGAGAACGAACTTAGTCAATACTTCACAAGATACTTGGTTCATCAGGTCTACGAAATACGCAGGGGCATTGGTTAGTCCGAAAGGATAGCTAACCATTCGTATAATATATCTGGACCCCAAAGAATGGAAAAATGGAAACTCAACTCAGGTTAGAATATCCCAAAATATACACTAGCTTGTCCCTCTTCGTACTTACAAAATTCCCAAGTTTAGTTTTGACCGAAATCGTCCTATCGATACAATCTAATTTAGTTCCATATTTTTTTAATCAGTTATTTCAAATAAAATTTCTAATTCATTAAAGCTAAAATGGAAAAATTCATAAGAAACTGATGATTAGAATACGAAATAGGAATTTAGAACCTTTTCTACTACGATTCGCAGGGCCATCACCATACCAAAACTTCTTCTTATAGCTGCCAAGAAGCATCAAAGAATTGAAATTGAACGATGATTAAAGAGATTGATGAGAAAATTTGTTTCCTTGTTGTTACAGGGTATTGACCATTTGTAGTGGTACTCCCCTGTCCCGTACCTTGTCCTCTTCTTGCACTCATTCTCACTATTAGTGAATAGTAAGAGAATTGACTGAGACATACAGACAAGATATCTTAAGGATGCTCATTCTAGGGCATTTCTAACCCTATCTCTAATGAGTCATCTAATGTGTTATACTCCAAAGCTAAAGTACTTACTCAACCCTTAGCTCTGATACCAAATGTGACGATCCAAATTCAGCGTTCGAAAATCAACATCCATACTTACTCGTATTCGAATGCCGCAGATTCAAACGTTGATTTCGATTCGCCGGATCTTATAACAACATTAGGTGATAACAACATAGCAGAAGCAGAATGAATAATTTTATTGATACACAACAATTGTTACAACATGATACAATATGAAGTGATCGATACATATCAGAGATAGACACAACAGCGAAAAAACAAAGCAGCAACAATAGCGGAAAGATAATATCTTCAATGCCAAAGCTCCAAAGATTCCAAACCAGAAGCGAGAACCACCATCATGCTGAAGTTAAGAAAATCCAGTCAACGATCATGTTGAAGTGAAACAAATGCGAACGCCAATCCAGACACTTCGAAGATTGCCAAAAGCTACACCTACTATCCGACTAGCTGAAAACCCGACTCTAGGCTGCCCGTGTGGAAAATTGTGGGAACCTAGATTTAGAAAGGAAACAATAAACTTCAGGTCAGTCATGGGACTGGTGTGAGCAAACAAAAACAGTTGTTTGAACAAAAACAAACAAAAAGAATTTAAACGAAATTCGCTATGCTTTTTGGAAAATGAAACTACCATAAGGCCTCCCGCCACACACACAATGCAATCGCACACTTGGAGGAGATTTCTCCTTATGATAGTCAAACATGCTTGTTACACAAAAACCTTTTGATATTATTATTAGTGCATAGTGTAGAAAACATTTCGAAAGTATAATATTAATCTTAGCTAGCATACTACCATTATAATATACCTACTATAGCTACCATGTTCAATAGCAGGTTACCACCACATTTCCTGGCAAGTTATACAATTAAAACCATACAGGGCTCGTATTGTTTTGTTTGGATTTCCAACAAATGGCCAGGCTAAGGAACTTCCTTTACTGAATGGGTACGCCTCTGGAGGGATGCCCACGAGAACCTAACCGGCTCTCTTCCAACAAAAGGCTAGGTTACCACTGTAACTTGGTAACTACTAACACGAGTATGCCATCCCTCGGTCATCACCGACCTTTATACGAGGATCCTCAACACCAACAAATTCCAACAACTACATAAATTAAATATTTGGGCTCTATACCATGATACTACTTTTTATCGAGAAGGAAATGCAAATACGCTATAGGGTGCGACCCTTATAACCTTGCCGCATCCTTCCTGTTTCGACCATTTCCGAGTTGTGAGGTTCGATGAAGTCTCAGCCACAAAGCTACACTTTTCACAAAAGCCATGCTTCGATCAACAAATGACCAGCAGCACTTAGCATGCCACATTACCAAATTGGGAATATATCACTAGTAACCATCAACTACATAACCTCTGAGCTCGTACGTCTCAAAGAAGGGTGTTAAGCTAAGAGAATAAATTCTCCGCCACCAAACAGAAATGTATTTGATAGAAACCGGCTTTACATCTCAAAGTGTAACGTTAGACGTACAGCCATAGAAGTCCGTTTCGAGTTCGAACGGAACCGAAGGCACTTCAAAGAAGCCCTTGCAAATCCGGGTATCCACAATCCCATCGGACTCCCCATCACATATGAAGATCTCTGTACCGAAGCAACTCAGTGCAGAGATATTCGACAGGTAATCCTTTCGTTTTCGAAAATACGCGGTCTTCACCACCGTCTTCAATTGCTATCCATTTCGTCGTATCATTATTTGGAATGGGTTTTATGACATAAAGTCCTCTCCCGCTAAACCAAATAATGAGTGCTTATTTCAAAAAGCATATGGATATATTGGGATCTTAGTTAAGTCACAACTTTTCAACACTTGTTCCCCAAAACCTTTCTTTTGAATGGTTTGAACAAATTTCCATTTAAAATATTTTATACAAAAGATACACCTTTAAGATCTTCTTTAATTTGAAAACAAGGTTTACCAATCTTTAACAAAGATTCATTCTTAGCTTTCAAAACATTTTCCATTTCAAACTTGAAATCCGTTCAACAAAAACTAGGAATTCTTTCATTATATAAAAGCTATTATCATTTGAAAAACAAATGCTTTTCATTTTGGGAAAATTTGATTAAATTTACTTAAGTTATAGCCTTTCAAAGTATACATTGGAAAATCAGCGAATTGCCATATTTCTGGCAAGTTCTATTTGAATTAAATTCAAACTCCCAAAACAATTTATTTAAAATAGTCTTAAATATATATATATATATATATATATATATATATATATATATATTGTACAACTTGTATAACCCTGTCAAACCACAATTTCAAAAATAATTTCAAAACTTAAACAAGATATATTACATTAAAACTAAATTTCAATTTTCAAACTTCCTTTCCAAAAGCTTTTCATATTTAACTCAATTTCACTTCCAAAAAAAATTCAACTTTTAAACAAAATAATATTTAAATTTAAAATATCCGTGACTTAACCGATTTCCCGTGAAATCCATATTTGTGTGTGTGTTGTCGTCTAGGGATTTCACAGGCAACAATAAAATATTGCAACCATCATTATTTCAAGCACAACAATATCGATAAGCGGTATAATCCTATAACGCTTATCTCTCATTCGCAGATAAACAAGTAATATCATCACAGACAAATGAATCACAGTTCACAGCTCAATTCAAAGCAATCATATCACAGAACATCACACATCAGGGATATTAAACAACTTAAGGCGTTTAGTAGAATCCAATCATCCATAAGTAGGATTAATAAATCACATAATTTATAATTAACCAAATAAATTAATTACTTATGAATTATATCTCTAATTAATTAACATTAATTAATTACAAACCATTTGTTACTCATTTAATTAATTAATGAAAATTAATTAATTATCCTTAATCATCCATCTTGATTAATTAATTAATCATTCCTTAATTAATCACTTAAATTAATTAACCTTAAGTTAATTACATTAATTAATTAACCCTTAATCAATTGTCCTTTAATTAATTATCCTCTAATTAATTAGTTAACCTTTGATTATTAAGTAATTAATCCTTAACTATCCTTTAAATACTCAACCTTTAATTACAAATTATCTTTTAATTACTTACATTAAGTAATTAACCTTAAATCACCTGATTAATCAACCTTTAATCATTAGTTAATTATCCTTAATTACTTTCATTTAGTAATTAACCTTTAAGTAATTATAATACTAATTAATCGACCTTTAATTACAAATCAACTAATCTTTAATTATTACTTAATTAACCTTTAATTAAGTGATTATCATTAAATTACAAATTAATGATCCTTTAATTAATTAAGACCTTTATTAATTAAAGATAATTCATTTATCTTAATTAACTACTTAATCACTATTAAGTAATTGACCTTTAATAAATCACATTCATGAATTATTCATTAAGTAATTATCCTTACTTAATTACTTAATTACATCCTTTAAATCTTATTAACTTAAAATAAATACTTGAAATTAATAGCATACAAAATCATTTAAGACCTTCTTGATTAATTAAGGATTAATACCCTTCCTTAATTACTTTTCCCATCACAACATTATATATTTTTTGAAAACACTTGTTAATTTATTTAATTAACTAATATAAAATTATTAATTACCAAAATAATTTTGAAAACCTTTCAATTTTCAAATTAAATCTTTGAAACTTGTTTTAAAAACTTGTTATAATTTTAATTCGAAAACTTGGTCAATATTTCTTTTGGAATTTTTTTTAACAAATTTACTTTGAAACTTATTTAAACATTTCAAAATACACTCGGCCTAAGCCCAGAAATCACGACCAGGGACTCGAGCCACATCCAATTCTTCCCGAGAACCACCCTGAGCACCCTCCTTCTTCTTCCCTTTTCCTTTTCTTTTAAAACTTGGTTTTGGTTTTAATTTTAAAACTGTTGAAATTGCTGTACACATGAGAAAAACATGATATGAAACTCGAGCCAATTCATCAGTTCCTCGGGATCAAACCAGAGGAAACCATCATCATCCCCAATCCAGTATTACCCAGATACACACACCTACACGTGCACGTGTACGCCTATATGAGGCGACTCTGACCATCATTTAGATCACCAGTATGACGTCGATGCTCTCCTTCTTCGCTACGAACACTCAGATCCACCAATTCGCCTCAGAATCGAAAATGAGCTACCTGGCATCCTACTGAAACCCAACATCGATGACAAAAACACCTCGCCATGTTGACTCCGACCACTGTACGCCACCTGATCACAACTTGAGCTTCTCCGACGACCCTTGAGACCTTTCCCTAGGTGCGATCCGTTCTGGTACTTCGACGTTGACGAAATCGCCTCGTCTATTACCTCGACCAAGACAACACATTAAACCCTAAATCGACGAACCCAAGCCGTGCCGATGATCTATAAACTCATCCACCATTTTTCATGTAATCTCCTATCCTCCCACCACCTCCTGCCTTAAGCTCAAAGACCATCACCATGTTGATCGTCGGAAATCGACGAACATAGCCATTCTATTCAACTCGGAATATCTTAACGATTGCACCCTTAAAAATCATGAAAAGATTTCCTAAATTCATATTTTTGCAACACGAATTAGTTTATATGATCAAAGCTTGAAGTTTTGAAAATCAAATTTACGTTTTGAATTCACTTTTTACTGATTTTTCTCATTTCCAGTAAACCTATTTGTTAATTACACTTAAACATTGTTAGCACCAAAATTGGTCACCAACACCCTTAGAAAGATTTTGTAAAGAGATTAATGAAGAAGTTAAATTAAAACAGAGAATAGAGTGCAAATTTAAATGCAGAGAACAAGAACACCAAATTTATAGTGGTTCGGCGTAACTGTCTACATCCACTTTGAAGTTGATTTCCATTGATTTCCTTGATGGGTGATTACAGATACAATCCGATTTTTGTTACTAGAATACAATTGCAAAGTAAAAGAAATAAGTCTGGAATGAGTCTTGAAAATGGAAGAGTCTCCCCAGTGTTCTCTAAAATCTCGCTTTTTTCTGTGCCCTTGCCCCTCTATTTATAGACGAAGGTGGGTTGGACTTCCCTGGTGGGCCTGGTAGCTGAATAACTCGGTCCAAATAGGACAAGTCCTGTACGCCGAACCGAGCATGCCGAACGTTCGAGTACCGAACCATTTTCTTTATGCCGAACGACACGTCTGTTGTGGGGAAGAGTGGGCTGAGCAGTGTTCAGACCGGGCATGCTGGGGAGAATGCCGAACCATTCTTGATTGCTGAACCATTCTTGATTGCCGAACGTCTCGGGAGGCCAAATGACAATGCCGAGCCTTCACGGATATTGGACGCTCCTTAATGCCGAACGGTCTGGGTGTCGAACGAGGAGCTTGATGTTTGAACACCATCTTGACCGAACGAGGCTTCTGGCCGAATGAAGCCTTTGGCCGGACAAGGCCTTTGGTCGAACGATGCCTTTGGCCGAACGAGGTCTCTGGCCGAGTGCCATCTTTGGCCGAGCAATATCTTAGGCCGAATGTTCTTTAGATGCCGAGCGTAACATGATGCCGAACCGTTATGATGCCGATCCACATACAGGCCGAACGTCTTTGGTAGGCCGAGTACTAAGTTGCCCGACCAATTTCCTGGGAAACACTTGCCCCCCAAAGTGTATTACATGACGGAATGTGATACGCTTTGAATTACTCACCTTCCACGCTTTGCCTTACTCCTTGGTCATCACCCTTGGGGGTCGCATGATTCTCTTGGATGAACGCAGTGTCGAAGTCCGAATGATCCACGTTACACCGAGTGACTTCGTATGCCAAATAACCCAGCCGAAGACGAGTGCCGAACGATCCATGTTAGCCCAAGCCAAACGAACCGAGATAGCCGAATGATACCACCTTGACCGGTAAAACCGGTCATAGTCTCTTCAACTTCTCCTCCTCCCTTATAAAACCCGACCTCTTCTTCTTCCTCCTTTTTTCCTACTTTCACTTCTGCAACCTTGAACTTTCGAACTACCCATGTCATCATATTCTAAAGTCCTCCCAATCCTTTCTAAAGCTCGATCCACGAACTAGGTTAAATCCCTTTATCCGACTCCTTTTCCCGATTAAAAAGGTCTCGATTAGTTGCCCAAGTCCATAGATCAGAATTGTGGTCGGAAGGGCTACGTGGGTGGAGGACTCCAAGTCCAAACGTTGTGAGGTAGGGAGAAGTGGTCAGGGGTGATAATTCGTAGGGCTTGTTTGGGTGAGATACTATGGTTCGGCATGGTTCCCTTGTGTCGAATGAGGTTTGGGAAAAAGAACGGTGGAGGAGAGGAAAAATCGAAGGCCGTGCCGAGCGTTGAAGCTCGGCGTAACCATCGTTCGACACGGCACACCATAGGCCGAATGATGGGTTGGAAGGTTAGGGAGGAAACATGAGTTAGTGGGGAGGCTGAGTGTTATTTCGGCCGAATGGTATTTTGGCCGAACGGTACTCTGTCGAACCATCTCAAGGCCGAACACTCTTACGTGCCGAACCATATCAAGGTCGAACACTCGTGCACCGAACAACGCATACTCGCCCGACCAAACATGCCGAACAATGTCATGGTCGAACAATACCTGGCCGAGCAAAACATAAATGCCGACCGTATTCTATTGGCCGAACATAACTTAAACCGATCAAACAATTGCCTTGCCCAATTTCATAACTGAACAAGGACAGGAACTCCAGCATACTTGTATATCGAACTAATTTGGACTAATAACCTTCCCAGCAGATATAAACCTGAACTTAATTTGACGTAACCGGATAACTTCCTCTAACGTTTCCTAAATCTGAAACTGTAATCGCCATAAGGAAGGCTTTTGGAGACGGTCAGTGATGACGGTCTTCGAAGGCGATGATTTTAAGCTTAGTTTTATATCAGTAACCTTGCAACTTCCAAATTTTCAATGCTTATATACGATTGACTGCACTAGTTCACACACCACGTGGGGGAATTATTCGTGTTGTTAATTTTGACATCGATCATTTTTCAAGTATAGTTCACACAGGTGTTTTGTCAGATCCGCTTTTTATTGAAGATGTCTAATAGATCCAGCTCCGCCACTATCTCAGACATGCCCGGGCCGTCTTCCAAATAAGGGGGCACAGACACTTCTAATCCGTCGACCTCCCCCTCTCATGATTTTGCTCCTGATACCCTGGAGTCAATGATTCTCCTGGATAATCCGATCGATTCACGGGCTTCGAAGATTAACGAAGCCGCGCTCCGACGAATATGTTCGATTCACGGAATCCCTTTCGCTGACGTGTTGGTTCCGTCGTGCCGTGATCGTCCACACCTGCCCCCAGTCGGATACACTGCCTGCAATAAGTTTATGTGCTGGGTGGACAACATGCCTCCGTTCAATCTGTTTCTTCGGTATGTGTTGCAATAAATAGACGTCGCCCCGTCGCAGCTGCATCCAAACGGTCATGCGTTCATTTATGGGACCTACCTCCTTTTTATGTTGTCTTCTCCAGGCCTCCAACTCCCGACGACATCAGATATATTTGTATGATCAAGAAGCAGAGAGATAGCCCCTCCTACGTGTTCCTCGAGCTGCACCACAAGTGCCAAATTCTAACCGGAGCGTGGAGCAAGTTTTCCCTGTACAAACAGGAATGGTTCTACGTGCGCTGCCCTCCCGGTTTCACGAGGAGATGGGTTGAAGGAAGTGAGTCTTCTTTTTAGAGCGATGCTCATATTTTGGTTGAGCGATGCTTTTTCTAACTCTTTTTTAATTTTTTCAGATATCAATCCACGTCCTGAGGGCCGCGGCTATTCAGAGGCTGTTGAGGCTATTAGAGCTCTTCCAGCCTAGGAACGAGACATCCGAACCCTCATTTCAAATGAGTCACTGTTAAGGTTCGGGCTGTTAGCAGAAGGCCGTCGGGTGAGCCTTCCTGAGGGCATCTCCATCCCCAAGCCCGCATCCGGTAAAGGGAAAAAGTTGGCTGAATCGTCGTCACGCCACACCCCCGGTGCACATGAGGAAGGGGAAATCAGAGAGGGTGAAGCATCCGAAACACAAGGTGAGGATGTGGGTCCTACTCAGGATCCGCTGGTCGAAGTGCACGATATTGAAATGTCATCTTCCCCTTCGAAGAGGAAAAAGACGTTGACATATAAGATTAGAAAGGAGAAAGTTGGCGGAACTTCCAAAGTTACGCTCATTCCGGCAGAGAAGGAGGCTTCTTCACAGCACGTTGAAAGTTCACTAAAGGGCCTCTCGAACCTCTCCATTCCGGAAGATCTGCTCAACTATGATTTTGGCGATCCGGAGGCATTCAAGTTCCATTCGCCCCTCAGAGGCGATGTGGGCGTTCTGATCCAAAGTCAGGGAGAGAAAACTCCTGTTAGCAAGGTTATTGGTCCGTCGGGGGGAAATATTAAGACACACAGGAACCTTTGCACTCCAATTCACACTTAAATTTTTGTTGTCACATTTCTCCTTGCTAACTCGTTGTTATTTGAATTTCGTGCAGGTGACGTGGGACGCTCGCATGGATTTGATCGTCTCCATGGTTCTTCTATTTTTCATCCGTCCGGATGGGGCTCGTGTCCCGAGAGACGTCGAGATAGAGATGGTGATGGTGGTGGGGACCGTTATTATCAAGACTCATCATCTCGGAAGAAACCGTATTACCAGCCCAAGCATCACCAACACCCCCGTTCTCATTTGGGGCAAAGCAAGGATCAGCCTGGTTACAAGGGGTCGTAGTCTGATATCCCCCGAGATCAACGCTCTGATTCTTCTTCGACTCGACAGTCCCGAGATTCTCATAGAAGAGGCGAACTTGCAAAGCCGTCTCCTCCTGCTCCTGCATTGGATCCAACAGTATCAGAGAGACCGAGCAAGCTCAAGTCTACATTTCCCAAGATTTGCTTCGATGGGTTGAAGTTTCTTTCGGCGATTCATCCTATACCTAGAGATGTTAAGAAGAACGCCATTGCCTGTACCAACGATGTCTATGTTCAACATGACGCGTTCGTTCACCTAGCAGAGAAACTTTCCGAAGTCTCTATGGAGCGCCAACATGAAATAGACCATTTGAAGCTTGAGGCCACCCACGATAAAAACATCATTAAAGCCCAGGACGAAGAAATCACCACTTATAAATATGAACTCAAGGCCGCCCATCGGAATGCCAGGGATACTGCTGAGGCCGCACTCGCTTGGAATCAACTCATAAGAAAGAGCTTGACGAGGCGGTTCAACGATGTGGGGCATTGGCCTTGGAAAAGGACTCCGTTCAAAAGGAGAGGGATGCGCTCAACGCTATGGTCAAGGAACTTGAAGAGCTTCTCCGCAGAGAGAGAGAGAGAGGAGAAAATGGCTGCCCAAGAAGAGTCACAGCGATACTGTGAAGAGATCGTCGCCACCTGAATTTTAAAAGAACAACTCGAGGGCGAGCTCTCCAGGGTTGAGATGTTAAAGAGTGAGGCCCGTGAGGAGGGCAAGAGGACGGTGTTGACGGACATCGATTCCCGTCTTGAGGAAGCCAGGGAGGAAGGTAGAGAGGAGATCAAAACTGCGTTCGGCCCACTCATTGCCGAATTCAACGCCCGCGTGCTCATGCACTGTGACCTAACTTTTTTAGGCGATGGCTATCTTGAATCGTTGTTCGAGGCGTGGGAAACCTTAATTCAGATTAGGAAGGCCGAGCGCGGTGTCGAGGAGGTTGACGAGGAGGATTTGATAAAGGAATTTCTAAAGGGAAATGAGCCTTCGGACCTATCGGCGGCCAATGCACTTTACTGCAAAGGCTCCTCCTTGAGGAAAGGGAAAGAAGTTGTCGCCAGTCCATCCTGGGCCGAGTCTCCTGCTCACGTGCCTTCCCAGCCGGCCGGTTGGCCGACACTTAATCCCTTTGAACAGCACATTGGCTATGATCTGGAAGCCCCCGGCCTAGGCGTTCATGTTTTGTCTCCTATCCCGGAAGGCGAAACTCCTTTGACGACAGAGAGTTTGCCAGGGCCTGGTAGATAACATTCCACTTTGAGATTTTGAAAGTCGTCATTCTTTGTGAAGTACTATTGCATTCTAATGCTCATCTTTTCTGATTTTGTGCAGGTCGTTCCGGCCCCGAACCCACTCCGAGGAGCGATGTCGCCAAGGAGGTGAAAAAGTTCAGTGGGGGTGCTCATGCTGATGAGGTTCCTGGGCCAGATGCTCAAGTGATCGGGGCGCTTGACGAAGGCAAGTCCGATTCCTCCTCTAGGAGTTATGAAGTAGAAGTCACAGGCGCCTCTAAGCATACATCTGAATTGAGCATGAAGGAGCGGCTCGAAAAAGAGAAAAGAGATACAACCAAGGTCAAGGTTGAGCCGCGTGAGGTGGACCTAGACGATCCCTTGAACAAGCCATCGAAGGTCATCCTTCCTGGCAGGTCCAAGCCCTCGGACGTTCCCCCTACTTCTTCAGTTATTACTCCTCCATCAAGGAAAGGTTCTAAGGGTAAATGCTCTGGGAAGAGTCGTCCGGGAAGAAATTGGAGAAGCATAAGAAATGACTACTGTCCTCGTTCAACGAGAGTCAATTTAAGTCGTGTAATGATTTTTTTGTAATTTTTGTAAATAGACTGTTGACTCCGAATTTTGGAGTACTTGTAGTAGAAGACTTTTCCTGAATAGAATTTAATTTCCTTTTCTGTCTTTTTTAAAGATTCTTGTTATTTAGTTTTCCTTGTGATCGTGATTCGAATCAATGCTGTTGCGCGTAGCATAGACTTCTTGGTTTGTCTTCACATGGCCCGTTGATTCTCAGAGTGTTATTTGTTTTCCTCCTATGCTTCAAGCACTTAGAATCATTTTTTAATCTGCACAATGGGAACTTGGAATATCCCAGTCCGCATTCTAGGGACTTGGAGAATTTTTACCTTTTATACTCGAGCTCATGCTCCGGGGACTTTGAGTACTCCAGTCCGCGCTCCGGGGACTTGGAGATTTTATTCGTTTATACTCGAGTCCGTGCTCCGGGGTCTTGGAGATTTTATTCGTTTATACTCGAGTCCGTGCTCCGGGGACTTAGAGTACTCCAGTCCGCACTCCGGGGGCTTGGAGATTTTTATTAGTTTATACTCGAGTCCGCGCTCCGGGGACTTAGAGTACTCTAGTACGCACTCCGAGGACTTGGAGATTTTTATTCGTTTATACTTGAGTCCACGCTCCAGGGACTTAGAGTACTCCAGTCCGCACTCCGGGGACTTGGAGATTATTATTCGTTTATACTCGAGTCCGCGATCCGGGGACTTAGAGTACTCCTAGTCCGCACTCCAGGGACTTGGAGATTTTTACTTGTTTATAGCGTTCGTACGCCAGCCAGAATAATATAATTTTAATCGCTTGCCGCCGGGCTATCATACGCAGAAACATTAATCATTCATAAAAAAGATGGCTTCAAGCCTTTATTAATGAGAGCAAGCTAAATTGTCTTATTACATACCAAGAACTAGAAATGAAAACGTACTGGAAATAATTGCGACTACGACATGAAGGAAATGGACTAAGTGTAATAACGTCGCAAGTGCTCGCTGTTCCATGCTCGAGAGAGTGTCGTTCCATCGACGGTCGTTAGATTGAAAGTTCCTTCTCCAAGCCTCGTTCGATGACGTACGGACCTTCCCATGCGGGGTTCATATGAGATGGGGCTAGAAAAACTCATTTCAAAACGAGGTCTCCCACGTCAAAGGTTCTCGGTTGGACTTTTCCGTTATAATATCTGGCGACCCGATGTCTGTATGAAGCCGCTCTCCGATCGGCTTCTTCACGATTTTCGTTAATAAAGTCCAATGATTCCAATAAGAGATCTCGGTTCGACGCAGGGTCATAGTGAGTTACCCGATGAGATGGAACTTCAAGTTCCATGGGTATGACAACTTCCGTGCCATATGCCAATGCGAATGGAGTATGGCCAGTCGCGGTCTTGTGGGTGGTTCTATAGGCCCAAAGCGCCGTCGGGAGCTCATCTACCCACTTGCCTCTGGCCTTTTTCAAATTCTTTTTCAATATGGACTTGATTATTTTGTTTACGGCTTCCACCTGTCCATTCAACTTCGGGTGAGCAACTGCTGCAAACCTTTTCTTAATGCCATACTTCTGACAAAATTCTTTGAACTCCTTGCTTTCGAATTGAGTTCCATTGTCTGTTATGATGGTTCATGGAAGGCCAAAACGGCATATGATATTTCGTACAACGAAATTAATGACTTTCTTGGTTGTGATCATGGCCAAGGGTTCCGCCTCTGCCCACTTGGTGAAGTAATCAACCGCTACTATTGCGTATTTCACGCCTCCTTTGGCTATGGGTAAAGAGCCGATTAGGTCAATCCTCCACATTGCAAATGGCCAGAGACTACCCATTTGTGTGAGTTCCGTTGGTGGCGCTCTTGGAATTTTTGCGTATATCTGGCATTTGTCACACTTTCTCACATAGTCTGCAGCGTCCCGATTCACGGTTGTCCAATAGTATCCATAGCGGAGGATCTTCTTCGCTAATGTCTGGCCCCTAGTATGGTCGTCGCACTCTCCTTCATGGACTTCCTTTAATACCCATTTTATCTCATCAAGGGCTAAGCGCCGGAGTAAGGGGGTCGAGAATCCCCTCCGATACATTATCTCATCCTGTATTACATAACGTGAAGCTTTACGGAGGACTTGGCGTCTTTCGCTTCTCTTTTCAGGCAAATCCCCTAGTAGTAGGTACTGCTTGATTGGGGTCAACCACGATTCTTTCTCAAGTCCGGTTTCTAACACGAAATCTATCTCCATCACGTCTATACTCGGAGCATGGAGGGTCTCAACATGGAACAATCACATTTGCTGTGCATCGCCAGTGCTCTAAAATTTTGCCAACTAATCGGCTTCTCTGTTTCGTTCGCGTGGGACATGTGAGATGTCATAGTATTCCAGACGCACAGCAGCTCTTGAACCCGAGCGAGGTAAGAAGCGAGTCTCTGTCCCTTCACTTGATAGTCTCCCCGCACCTGATATACTACCAGCTGCGAGTCACATAAGATTTCGATTGACTTCATTCCCAGTTCGATAACAAGTCTCAAGCCAGCAATTAATGCTTCATATTTGGCTTCATTATTTTTTGCTGCAAACTCGAACTTCAAAGCATAGCAGATTGATCGGTCTTCAGGAGTTACAAGGATTATACCTGCCCCCGAGCAACGGTCGTTAAATGCCCCATCGATGTACATCTTCCATTGAATGGGGGGTATGGTTCTACGATTACTCGGTTCATCTAGTACAGTGAATTCATCAATGAAGTCGGCTAGTGCTTGTCCTTGTATAGCCCTTCGTGGAAAATTGGTAATATCGAACTGACTTAACTCAATATTCCATTTCAGCATCCTTTCGGAAGTTTTCGGTCATTGGAGTACCTATCGCACAAATTGGTCAGTGTAGACACCGATTGAGTGTGCCTGAAAGTAAGGGCGAAGCTTGCGTGATGCGATCACCAAGCAATAGGCTAGTTTTTCAATCTTTGGATAATTTATTTCCGCCCTTGTCAAGCGCTTACTGACATAGTAAACCAGCTTCTGAATCCGATCTTCCTCACGGACCAAGGCTGTACTGATAGCGTGCTGGGATACTGTTAAGTACATATACAACGTTTTGTGGTCTATCGGCTTGGACAGTACGGGGGGACTTTCCAAGTGCCTTATCAGAGCCCGGAATGCTTCCTCGCAATCGGATGTCCAGTCGAAGTTTCTCTTTCCTTTCTTTATAATGTCGAAGAAGGGGATACACTTGTCTGTAGCCCTGGATATAAATCAACTTAGCACAGCCACTTTTCCATTCAGGTTTTGCACCTGCTTTATGGTTCTGGGTACTTGTATATCTCGGATAGCCTGGATCTTCTCTGGGTTAGCCTCGATTCCCCGGGCATTCACAATGAATCCCAGAAACTTTCCTGATGCTACGCCGAATGAACACTTCAATGAATTGATCTTCATTCCATAATGCCTGAGTATGTCACTGTTAGGTCTCGGACGTGGTCGTTCGACTGCCGTGACTTCACTAGCATGTCATCCACATAGACTCCTATTGTTTTACCAATCTGGTCTTTGAACATTCGATTCACAGGCATTGATAAGTCGCTCCTGCGTTCTTCAATCCGAATGGCATTACTACATAGCAATACAATCCCACGTTTGTGACAAAGCTGGTGCATTCTCGGTCTGGGATGTGCATCGGAATTTGATTGTAACCAGAGTATGTGTCCATAAATGATAGCAACTCATGTCCGGCAGTTGAGTCGACGAGTTGGTCAATCCTTGGCAGTGGGAAACTATCCTTCGGGCATGCCTTGTTTAAGTCGGAGTAATCAACACAAGTCCTCCATTTTCCATTCGCTTTCTTTACTAACACCGGGTTAGATACCCATTCTGGATAGAGGGCATCGTAGACGAACCCGTTGGTTTTGAGTTTGTCCACCTCCTCTTTGAGAGCCGTGGACCTCTCCGGGTCCATGCCTCTCCTTTTTTGTTTCACAGGAACATGTCTCGGGTCTATGTTCAACATATGACTCGCTACTGCAGGAGAAATCCCGCACATATCAGAATGCGTCCAAGTAAAAACATCAAGGTTCGCTCGGAGGAAGTCAGTAAGATTCTCAGCTGCCATGGGGTCGAGTTGTGATCCGATTTTAAGAATTCGTGATGGGTCACTGCGGCTAACTGAGATGTCGATGGTTAGTTCAGCCGGTGCCGCATTTGTTTCCCTGGGTTCCCTATCATCGTCTCTTGGATCTATGTCTCTATGGATCCGAGAATGCCGCCCGAGCCAGGGCTCGGGCGCTGGTTGTCAATCGTCAGAACCTTGGATGTGGGCAGGGCTGTCCGCAACCTTTCCTTTCTCCCTACGCCGTGCCTCCCTGAGCTCAGCTACATAGAATGCACGGCCGGTTGCCTGGTCGCCGTGTAATACTCCAACCCCCCTGTCTGTTGGAAATTTTAACGTCAAACACCAAGGGGCCAAAGCTGCCCTAAATTCTGCTAGGGCTGGACGGCCCAGGAATACATTGTATGGGGAATCAACGTCCAGTACTATGAACGGTAGGATTCGCACCCTTCTGCGTTCACCTTGTCCCAGTTCAACTGGTAACTCCACATATCCCATTGCATCAGTTGTTGCGTCAATAAAGCCATGGATTCTGGCCTTGGATGGTTTCAAATCCTTGGTCTCCAGCTTCATTTGGTCGTATGCCTTCCGAAAGATGATGTTAACGGAACTCCACAATCGATTAGAATTCTCTTTACGAATGCCGGCCCGATGGTCGCAGATATGACCATTGGGTCAATGGTAGGAGCCTCTACCTTATCCACATCTCTGTTCCTGAATACGATATCGTCATTCATCGTGCGTTGCTGCTTTGCAGGAGTCCCATCTTCCACGTTCGAACAACACTCGTATTCCGCATGTCTTAAGGAGTTAGCATATCGCTCCATCTCCTGCCAGTTCTTGTCTGCAGGGTGAGGTCCGCCAGCAATCGTGTTAATAACCAATCTACCCACGGTCCGAGTAGGTTATTCCGGTTGGTGTGGGCTGGCCCGTTCCAGGTATGATGTTTTTCGGCTGGCATCCTATGGGTCTTTGACAAATTCCTGTAGCTTCTTCTGTCTGATTAGTTTTTCTACGGCGTCATGGAGGGGCCTGCACTCCTCTATGTTGTGCCCATAAGACTCATGAAAACGGCAATACTTCCCGATTCACTTCTTTTCTTCTGTCGATTCCTTTGGACGTGGCTTCCTATACTGGAAAGTGTTGCAAGTTGATAGATAGATGTTCTCAAGAGAAGAGTTCAACGGGGTGTATTCATTGTATGTTGGGATTCTTGATTTCCATTTCCCTGTCTCTTTTTTCTTTCCGGGGTTTCCACCTCCGGATCCTTTAGACTGCCCGGGCTTGTTCTGGATGTCAACTTCAGTTTTTCCAGGGTTATTTCCGGTTTGCTTCATGTCATCGTTACTTTTCACAGACTCTTGAACGGGCCCTGACGCCTTGTCTCGCCTTGTCCATTGAGCTTCGTCCCTTCTTATGAGCTGATGAGCTTTCGAATAAAAACGTTCCAGCATAGCTGGGGGCTTCCCCGCCAACCAATCTCCAAATTCAGAATCCGGATCCACTCCATGCATTACTGCCATCAAAATCGCATCGTCGTTAGGATTGCTCACCTCGGTAGCAGCAACATGAAACCTTTGCAGGTATGCTTTCAATGACTCTCCTGGAGTTTGAGTTACACTTGATAAGGACATCACGTCCTTTGGACGAGTGGTGTGTATCCTGAATTGTTCTACGAATTTCATTGCTAACTCATCGAAGCAGGATATAGATCGTGGTGGGAGTCTAGTGATCCACATGATGGCAATCCCGGACAAAGTGATTGGGAAACACCTACACTTAGTTGCGTCATTAGCTCTTGCGTAATCCATCATCCATCCATACTCATCACATGCTACCTAGGGATCAGTCTTCCCTTCGTAGGCGGGAATGGCGGGCATGCTGAACTTTCTTGGGTATTCGGCCTGTAGAATGGTATCTGTGAAGGGAGTATGACTCTTAGTTACTCCCCAGCCTTCATTGGTTAGACCTTGGTTTTCTTTTACCAGCTGCCTGACCATAGCCGTGAAATCCGGGGTTTGTATGGGAGATGGGAGGTTGGGTTCCGTTCCACGGTACCGTGCAGGTTGATGTCCCGTCCGATTTGGGTCTTGGTTTCTAGTAGATCGATCAGTAGCACCTGTATATGCATCTTCAACCTTACGGCGTCTACGCCTAGGAGGCTCATCAGCAGAAGTCGAGCTATCATCTTCAGAGTAAGGACATGGCTTCCTCCAGCATTTTGATGCTGCTGCTGAGTAAGCTGAGTCATGAGGTCAATGTTGGCTTGCATTTGCTCAACAAGTTGCTTTCTACTTTCCTTAAATTCTCTTATCAGGTCGTTGAATTCTGCTTGGGAAACAACTTCTGCTTGGTTTTGGTGGGAGGGCCCTGCACCCCGAATTGCTTGCTGATTGCTAGTTCCCAGTTGTTGCACACTAGTGGTTTCGTGGGCATCTGCATTTTGAGAGGCTGATCTAGTTCGTGGTCTTCACATGGTAGATTTGTTGGTTGTAACTCTGAGTAGTATCAACAGATGCCTTATAGATGATTATCGATCTCCTTCGGGGGATTTATGCAATCCTGTAGCTGCAAAGTAGATCCTAATAGCCTGAGAATTCAAGTTTCTCAGTGAAAGCACTAAAATGTTAGCACCAAAATTGGTCACCAACACCCTTAGAAAGTTTTTGTAAAGAGATTAATGAAGAAAGTAAATTAAAACAGAGAATAGAGTGTAAATTTAAATGCAGAGAACAAGAACACCAAATTTATAGTGGTTCGGCGTAACTGCCTACATCCACTTTGAAGTTAATTTCCATTGAAATCCTTGATGGGTGATTAAAGATACAATCTGTTTTTTGTTACTAGAATACAATTGCAAAGTAAAAGAAACAAGTCTGGAATGAGTCTTGAAAATGGCAGAGTCTCCCCAGTGTTCTCTAAAATCTCTCTCTTTTTTCTGTGCCCTTGCCCCTCTATTTATAGACAAAGGTGGGTTGGACTTCCCTGGTGGGCCTGGTAGCTGAATAACTCGGTCCAAATAGGACTAGTCCTGTACGCCGAACCGAGCATGCCGAACGGTCGAGTACCGAACCATTTTCTTTATGCCGAACGACACGTCTATTGTGGGGAAGAGTGGGCCGAGCAGTGTTCGGACCGGGCGTGCTGGGGAGAATGCCGAACCATTCTTGATTGTCGAACGTCTCGGGAGGCCGAATGACAATGCCGAGCCTTCATGGATACCAGATGCTCCTTGATGCCGAACGGTTTGGTGCCGAACAGTCTGGGGCCGAACGAGGAGCTTGATGTTTGAACACCATCTTGACCGAACGAGGCTTCTTGACAAACGAAGCCTTTGGTCGGACGAGGCCTTTGGTCGAACGATGCTTTTGGCCGGACGAGGTCTCTGGCCGAGCGCCATCTTTGGCCGAGCAATGTCTTAGGCTGAACGTTCTTTAGATGCCGAGCATAACATGATGCTGAACCGTTATGGTGCCGATCCACCTACAGGCCGAACGCCCTTGGTAGGCCGAGTACTAAGTTGCCCGGCCAATTCCCTGGGAAAGAAACATTTTTTTAGAAATTAAATCTGATTATTACTAATAATCTTTCTTTAAGAATCCTGACCTGAAGAGATCAGAGAAGAAGAAATCGATTTTTGAATAGATTTGGGTCTGTAAAACTAACAGAGGACTGTACATATATGTATACAGACATGCACACATAATCCTACATATATACGTATACATGCAGCCATATTTATACCTCTACAAACATTTTCACAACAAACTACAATTCTCAATCCACACATCAAGATATATGTACAGTTTAAAGTTTTAAATTTGAAGTTTTCTCACATGGACATAAAAATAGTACCTTGAAGTTTGATTCAAACTGAAACTTGATTTTGAACTTTTGATCAGTAGCTTTGAAACTGACATTTGGTTTTGATCCGATCTGAAACTTGAAACTGGAATTTGAAACTGCAGATTGCTTTGGCTTTGACCTGAAACTTTGTTTTGACTTGAACCCACTTTATGTTTGAGTTGAATCTAGATCTTTGAATTGCTTTCAGGTTTGAGATGCTTTTGATCTATAGCTTTGATTGTTGAGTCTTTGCTTGATTAACTGATTACTTCAGATTGAAGATTTGAAAAGAGTTATTTTTTTTATATTCTCTGGTTTGTAGTTTCTTTGGTTACCAGGTTTAAGATTTTCTTTTTGTCTCAGGTTTCTTTGTTTTAAGTTTCTTTTCTGATTTTAGTTTCCATATTTTTGTTTTGCTTTGATTTTAACAAAGAAGTGAGAAGAGGAGGAGCTAGTGATATTTATATCTTTGATTTCCTTTTATTTATTAAATTCAAAGTAAAAGAAAATTAAAATTATGTGATACTTGTTATATTTGCATGGAAAAATTGTTAACACTTGTATTCTTTCATATTACATGGTTTACATTTGTAAATTCTTATGTTTATAATACTTACACATGTATCCTAATGTTTAAATATGATTTATAAAATTTTAAAAATATATTTCAATTTAATTTTATATACATTTCTTTTTATTCATGTATTTTTATTAATTCATTTTCTATTTAATTATTGCATTTTTTATTGTTTATATAATTTTAAGAAAACGATTTTAAAACTAACCACTCATTAATAAATTAACACACATATTTGTATATATTATATTATATATAGACACATACATATATATATATATATATATTAGTTTTTAACATATAGAATTTAACTTTCAAATAGCTTTTGGAAATCATTATATTAAATTCAAAATATAACTTCCAAAATACATACATATATTATAATTAGAAATAAGTTTTTATTAGTTTATAAAATATTCAAATCCAATTTATTTTCAAGATATTTATTTTTGAATTTCAAATTCAAAATTCTATTCCAAATTTATTTATATTCATATAAACAACACTTATTTTATTTATTTTGGAAAATATTCAAATTAATTCAAAATTTAATCTAAATTTATATTGATTACCAAATTAAATTTGACTCAAAACCGGGATCGTTACACATCGTAATTCAAATGCCGTCTTAAAGGCTAAGTTGTTTAAGTAAACAATTTCAATTCAATTCGGAAGTTCACATTCATACAGCAATTCATCACAGATAAATAACTTACATTATCACAGTTCAATCCTGGCATCAGATATCACAAGACATCACATATCAGAGATATCAAACAATTCATGGCATTCAATATGATCCAATCATCTATAAGCAAGGTTAATTAGTCCCATAATTATAATTAATTTAATTAACTCAAAAAAAATTAATTACTTATGAATTCATTATCTAATCCTTCTTAATTAACATTAATCAATTAAAAATCATTTTAATTAAATATTGAATTAATTAATCACATAATTACCTTCATTAATTAATTATCCTTTAATTACTGATTAATTATCTTTTAATCATTAATTAATTAACCTTTTATTAATAATTAATTAACCTTTAATTATTAATTAATTAAAATTTAATTAATTATCCTTCAATTATTAATTACTTAATTAATTATTATTTAATTAGTTATTTATTAATCAATCTTTAATTACCCAAGATCTTAATTAATTAAAGGACAAACCATTTATCTTTATTAATCACTAATTACATTTAAGTTTTTAATAAACCTTTGAAATTAATTATCATTAACACATGCATTAACTTAAGACCATTAAGTTAATTAATCATTGAAAACATCTCTTCTTAATTAACTTCTTAATTATACTATTAATTTTGTAAGTAAACTTAAGAATTAATTAAAATAAAGGATATATATATTAAAACACTTTAAACTTACTTAATTAAAATAATTTATTTTAAAAACTTTAACTAATTCCAAACTTAAATAAACTTATTATTATTTAAAATATTTTGTAAAGAAATTATTTAAACTTGATTTGTTTTAAATTTTGAAAACTGCAACTTCACATACCCAAGACAAAACCCGAGCTAACTCATCATTCTCCTGAGACCAAACCCGAGCCATCTTCCCAACTTCTTTTTTTCTGTTATGTTTTAAATTTTAAAGACTATTATCAATGACTACGCGAACGACTTGATCACAAACCCAAGCAATCCCTTGATTTCCCCAAGAGTAAACTCAAGGCCATCTCCTCCTTCTCAAAACCCAAACCCATTGACACATGTGCACGTGCACACATGGTCTGACCGACTCTGGTCCATGCTCCGAACATCGACAAGTCGGTGACCTCTTCCTCAATCGTTCCGACCACCCAGCACTAAGAATCGATCACGAAAATCGAATTCGAACTATCGAAGCTCCATTGGAACAAACAGTTCATCCAAAAACCTCCTCGACCCACCGCCTCAGGCCACCAAGATACTCGGCACTTCGACCAAAGCTTCACCGAAGACTCACACATCGATCCCCCTCACACTGGTCAAGACCGATGCATCGACGACGACGTAGTAACCCATAATCTGCCATCGACCCAAACTTAGGTTTAAACCCTTGATCGACATCGTGCCACTGCCACGATGATCAGATAATCCTCCGATCATTTTCCTCGAGATCGTCAACCTCCAAACTACCTTCGGCCACGATCTCGAGACCACATCCTTCGTCGATTGCCAAAGATCACTCCAAACATGATATCCATTCAACTCGTGAATGCTCATGATTTCCAAACTTAAAAATCATGATTTTAATTTTAAAATTCATGGTTTTCGAACATGAACAAGATAACATAAGTGAAACAAGAAATCTTGACATTCGAATTTCCAACATGCATTGAGTTTTACTGTATTTCCTAATTTCTAGAAAATACTTTAACTAATTATACTTAAAAATATTTTTAATACTTAGATCATGTTAATTCAAACATATCTTGTTTAAAATATTAAAGCCTATAAGAGAATAGGTGAAGAGATTTTGATTTTTGAATTTGGTTTAAACCCTGTAAACCTGGAACAGAGCAAGTACTCTTGTACCCAGACATGCACACATCATTTACATATATATACACACACATGCAGGCATATTTACATTTATACAAATACTTTTCACAACATTTTCATCATATAGAATCTAGATTCAACATATTTAAGCCTTTATAAAAGTAGTTTACTCACTTGTTTTTAATGAATAGAGAGCCTGGAAATAGTTTTTGATCTTTAAAAACTGGAGATGACTTTGATCTATTTGTTGTTTGATCTTGAAAATTTTGGTTTGCTTAGCTAGTTGAAATGAAGCTTGAAAGTGTTGAATTTGTAGTTGTCCTTTGAATTTTCTCAGGTTGTTTGTTTGAGATGATCTGATCTTTGCTTTGTTTCGGATGATCTGAATTTTGTTTTGATGGCTTTGTTTCTGGTTTTAGTTTTAATTTGCTCAGGTTTTATTTATTTCTCAAGTTTGGTTTTGAATGTAACAAAGAAAATGGTAAAAGAAGGAGTATGGATATATATAGCCTTGTTTTCTTTTATTCATTATTTTTAAAAATGAAAATAAATGTGACACTTGTATTTTGCATGATAAAATTAAGTTAACACTTGTAAACACATATCTTCATAAGCCTACACATGTCTTTATTAATATTTTTATATAATTTATATTATATTTTCAATTTTAATAAATACATTTCCTTTATTTATTTTTATACAATTTAAAGGACAATGATTTGAAACTAATTATACATTAATGAAAATCATATATATATATATATATATTATTTTTAAATCCAAATTATTTTTAAGATATTTATTTTGAATTTCAAATTCAAATTCTACTTACAATCTACTTATATATATAAAAACAAACACGAATTTTATTTGTTTTGGAAAATTCAAATTAATTCATAAATTAATTCTAAAAATTATATTAATTTCTAAATTAAATTTGGTTTAAAAACGGGATCGTTACGGATTGTGTGTATACATATACAAATATATTGGTGTGAATAACTATATATGGATGTGAATGAGGATAACTATATTTATAAACATGTTACGAGCAATCTCATGTAGCTATAATGACGATTAGGTGCACTAAGTTGCATGAGAGAATGCCAGTTTGACAGATCATTCTGGTGAAGCCCAAAAAACATGATTTTTGTAGTAGAAGCATGCTTGCGTAGAAGAATGGTTGTGTTCATTTTGGTTGTGTTCATATTTGTCATGATCGTTTCAAAGAATACCAGGTCGAGTGGGGGTTATGTTCATTTTGGCGTGTCAGCGGGAAACGGGTCGAAAGAATCATCTTTTGGAACTCTACACGTAAAAAGTGGTTTTAGTAACGAATTCGACTTTCAAATACATAAGAGACCACTTCCAAAATATTAACAAATGAACTACGGAAGAGGTCCCGTCTGTTGAAGGGTGGCTAAAGAAGCTAGGTGACTCGTTGGCGAAGCTACAGAGGTAATTATGTAAATGTAGATTATCGAATATTTCCTAGTTATATGCATTCTAATTTGGGATTTTCCATAACATTGTTAGCATAAGGGCAAGGCCTGCTAAATTTTTCTGAAATTGAGGTTCGGGAATTTTAGTCAGTCCTATTACTTTCTCGTACTCATAGGAATTTTGAGGATGAAATTCTTTTAAGAAGAGGAGAATGTGACACCCGATAATTTTAACGACTAAATATTTAAATGATTAATTGAAAATTTAATCATTAACTGATGCAACGCCTGTTATGTGCGATTTTTCAAAGATAAATGAATGCGAGTCGAGACACCCATCGTTAAGATCACAATTCCATCATGAGAAAAATGAGTATAAGCATTCTTCCTTTGCAATTGATTAGTTTTTGGAGTGAATAGTGACTTTTAGAAAGGAATGAAAACTGAATTTTAGGCTAAGCCTATTGGTTTGCCTATAAGTGGCTAACATCTTCATATTTCATTTCATTTTTCATTTCATGTTTCTTATATTCTCTTCCCCTAATTACTTTTCTAATCTTTTCATAATTACATCTTAATTTGTAAGCCCTAAATGCACTCAAGTAAATTCCTAAATTCAAACTAAAATCACCATAATTCCTCTCTATGCATTCCTCACATAAGCCGTGGAGGATTAACATGAAGTAGATTCTGGAGCTATATCTCAACGTTAAAGAGAGCTTGAGATTGAATTTTGGCGATTTAGACTTGATTTGGTGAAGAATGTGAGAGGGATGATTCTCTAATCATATTTACTTGTTACACTTCATTATTTGTTATATATGGTTATGAAGTTATACATAATGGTTTAGAGAATTCTATGTTATGGTTTAGGATTGTATTTATATGATAAACATGATCATATTAACTCATTATTTATTAAAGACCATAATCACTAATTTTGGAAAGTTAGTAAGCTATGAATTAGGTTTAGGGTTAACTAAATGATTTTATGTGATGATACAATTTAATTTATGATTAATTAAGTGATATACTGATATATATGTTATTTATATGTAAAAAATAAACTATTTGAATTAGTTTTAGAAAAGTTAGTAAGCTAATTTAGTAAGTTACTAGTAAGCTAATTTAGTAAGTTACGAACTCTACACTTATTACTAAAGTGATTAGAGTCTTAATAAAGCTTGATTAATACTTGTAATATTATTTAAGAGAAGGAATGATTTACAAGTTAGTAAGCTAATTTAGTAAGTTATGAACTCTACACTTATTACTAAAGTGATTAGAGTCTTGATGAAGCTTAATTAATGCTTGTAATATTATTTAAGAGAAGGAATGATTTACAAGTAGATGGAATATTTAATAGAATGAAGTTAGTAAACTAACTAAGTGAGTAATCATCTCTACACTTATTACTAAAGTGATTGGAGGCTTAACAAAGCTTAATCAGTACTTATAAATATTATTTAAGTAAAGAAATAATTTTATAAGCGAATGGCATATTTTATTAAATAAAATGAGAATTTATACACTAGTATAAATGACATATTTTATAAAATAGAATGAGATTTTATAATATAGTATAAATGATATATTTTATAAAATAGAGCGAGTTTTATAAATAAAATAAATGATACTTTATAAAATGAATGGTATTTTATGAAAAAATATAAAAGAAATATTTTATAAAAGTATGAGAAATATGTAAATAGTATAAAGGACTTATTTTATAAAATAGTTATAAGGTTTTATAAAATAATTATAAGATGAATACTTGCTTTTAATAATGAAGTTAAGTATTATAAAGCTTAAATGATTTATAAACTAGTTTTGTATTTCATAAAATAGTGGAATGATTTTATAAAATAGTTGAAAAATATATTGGACTTTTGTAGAAAAGATTTCATAAATAAAAGTATGATTTCATTATTGAATAATCGAATTGCTAAATATACGTGTACGTATATGTATATGGGTAAGTATATGTATACATATATCTGAAGTTATATAATAATCAATAAAATTCTTATAGTGTAATTAGAATTGCGGAATGTGATTATGAGTACACGTGTACAAATATATTTGTGTGAATAATTATATATGGATGCAAATGTGAATATTTATATATAAACATGTCACGAGCATTCTCATATAGCCATAGTGACTACGGGTGTGCTAAGTTGCATGAGAGAATATCGGGTCGAGTGCTCACTCGAGTTAAGTCCAAAACATGATTTGTATTGTGTAAGTGTGCTTGCATATATATATGTGTGCATATGCGTAGATAAGAAGATGCATCTACACATGTATAAGGATCACAAAAAGCTAGAAGGTTGGTTGTGTTCACTTTGGCTTATTAGAGGGAACCGGGTCAAAAGAATCGTCCATGGAACTCTATGCATAAAAGAGTAGTCTTTGTATCAAAATAGTTATTCGAATACATAAGAGACCACTTCCAAATTATCAACCAATGAACTTTAGAACATGCCCGATGTGATGAAGGAAGGCTAAAGGAACTAGGCGACTCATCGAGAAAAGTTATAGAGGAAACAAGACGCAAAATGGTAGACGGTAAAGCTTGAATGCTTGCTGCCCAAGCTTATTTCTTCGTGCAGCACACCAACCATCCTAGTAGACCGATGCCCCTAGCGGGGGTACATGCCCAGGCAATAAGCCTAGGCTAGGAGAAAGAGCATGAGGTTTTTCCCTCAGGTTCGGGCCTAGTTCGATGTCAGGCTTTGGCATGACGTCAAGAAGGATTTGGGCTACTTAGAAAAGTATAATGCAAGGCTAAAAATGGGATTCCGATGCAGAAATAAAGTAATGTATAAGTGACTAGAAATGATCAGTAAGGCATTCAGGCACGTGGTCGAAGAAGCAATCGAGGAGAGGGACGTAGAGCATGGACTATTTCTGCATAGGGATAATATGAATTCAAGAAAGCGATAAAGGGCCAATCAGATATGAGATCAAGATGGTGATCTGTTTCTTGGTTATGTTTAATGAGTGTGTACTATCGGAAGGAGCTTATGATGGCAAGGAGTCGGTTCCATACTCAGGCGGATGCATGGACACATATTGGCAACGATCGATAAAGGATCGAGTAGACCTGTAGATAGAGGTCGCATAGAGTACACGGTTCGAAGCGTTGTTATGCTCGAGTGATCCATTAGGATCGAAGAAAGTTCATAGCGAGGGGGTCATGAAGTAGGCGACTAGATTTGGGTCGTAGTGTGGTTCTAGTGCTATGCATGTATTTATACATTTATTTGTTGTTTTAGGCTGAGCCTTCAGGTGTGTCTGGTCTAGAGCAGTGCTTAAGGGGTACTTATACCTAGTAGCAATAGCGTAAATATAGACACTAGGAAGCACGTAGTGGTAGGGGTTCTCATTATTGCTAAGAGAGCGGTCTAGTTCTATATGGGGCACCTACGCAGCAAAGAAGTCGTTTGAGGATGCTTGGTTCCATTCGCAGACTCTCAAAGGGCAAGAATTTATATATAAATCCAAAGATCACATATGGTGTTATTGCTCCATTGTTATTTCGTTTAGTACAAGAGGCCGATAGATATTCTCTATTTAGCATAAATCATTATGTTGTGCATGCACTTTTCTTATTGATTGATATTTTATTATATATACTAGAATAAGCTATATTGTGCTATTTATATTATCCCTTCACCTATCTATTGGGTTACAGATGGTATATTGTTACATTTCATTCATATTATATTAGTTGTATTGACTTGTTAATTACAAGAGAAGAGTAGGTTAACATATGATTCCGTATCTTTGAGATGGGTTTACTTGACTTATTTACGGCCAGTCTGAATTATACATGAGCCACATTTATGGAGACGATTGGCTGTTGCTTTAGTAATTTACTATTTTATATATGTATATAGTTTTAACATACATTATTTTAAGATATCTTATGTCGTGACAACTCTTTGGTACTTGATTGAGTAGTTTGAAAGTCTGGCGCTTTTGGGAATATGCTATTAGAGTGGCACAACTAGAGCGCTTTAGAGGCGAAGTAGATACTTTGGATACATATACTTGATATTATAGGAGAACATGGCATACATATTATTTTATATGTGAGACATATTATATCAGGTACACTACCCGGTACTCTGTTTTGTAGGGAGTTGATGTATACTGATTTTCTGCATTAATATTAATTTATCAATTATTTTCGCCAGTGCAGTCTCTTATATATATTTTTTATAATGTTGTATTCATGTATATTCAGTATATTATATGTTATCATTCCGCTGTGAATTTCCATTGATATACCTTGGCTTTTTTTTAATTTTACACCAACAATCTGTCTTTGCGATATTCGGGAGTCCGACGTTGTCATTGGATGGTTATTCAGGGTATTATGAATGCTGGGTTGTTATAGTGTGGGTTATATGAGATATCTAAAACTTTTACAGAATGGATCTTAAGGCAATCATAACACTAAGGGTTGATTGGTGTGTTTTAACTTATTAACTTGCAGCTATCAAATTATTCAATTTAGTAACATAGATATTCATAGATAAATACAAATCAATGCAGTAAAGTAAAAAAAAGGAACACTGGGAATTTTTATATTAGTACAGATTTTCAGTCCTACATCCAGTCTTGTACCCCATACAGAATTTCTATTGTAACAAAACCATAGAATTCCCCGGGTGGCAAGTACACTTGCATAACTTAGCTTTGAATCAGGTGGCAGGTACACGTATCCTAATTCTCCATAGGTAGTAGGACACACCTAACTTCTTAACTTTTCATAAGTAGTCAAGAACACCTATATAATCCCGACTTTCTATGAATGGTAGGATACACCTTTACAATTCAAGTAGTAGTCAAGTAATTCTATAAGAAATCATATCTTTTGAATGCAATAGCTTGTAGTCTTTAGTATACAGATTCCTATAGAACTCCAATAGCAGTTGGTAATTGAAATATGAGAGGAACTTGATGAGATTGAAGATAGAATGATCAAGAATTCAAGTATGAACTCTCTGATCTTGTGTGGTTTACAAATCCATGCAGAATAGAAGTAGGAGAGTGTGGATTCGTAAAGAAGTTATAAAAGTATTAATAGATCTTAGTAGCGAAGTAGCAGTAATGAAAGAGAGAGATAAGAATGAGAGAATCGTTATAAAAATTCATTTTTTATAGCCTTTATGTAGAAGATGATGAAAAGTGTCTTTTGGCAAAAGGATGTGTCTATTCTTTTAAATTCAAAGGTTGCATTAATGGCTTGTATGTAAATATATGTAGGTTGGGTATGTCGACATTTCTGTATTTATTTTAAAAAACAATTCAACGGCTACCGTGTCAACATATATTCATTTGGTGTGTCAACATATGCTAGTTGATTTTGAAAAATACTTTTCAAAAATTGTTTTGAACTTCGTAAATTTCAAAACCAATGCTTGTACTTTTGTAAAAAGTTTTTTAGAGGTGAAAATAAGGAAACCTTCTATGGGGTTTTGAATAAGTATTTCAAAGATACTTTACATACAGTTTTGACTAGCTGAATGTCTTTTGCTCTTCCAGTCTTTGTTTTTGAGACTCTTGTGTCCTTGTAGTATTTTCCTTGAATCTTCTATGTTCTCTTTGTCTTATTCTTGTCCCTTTAGCCTTTATTTCTCTTGATCTCCTTGATCCGCTCGATTCCTCTTATTCTCCTTGATCAGTTTTATAAATCTTTGTATTGATCTGTCTTGAAATTCATTTGTACTTATATATCCCTACAATATTTTTGAGTAGTGTACCTTTATTTCCCACAGTATAGTCTACACAACTTGAAAACATATTATTAACAATAATTATATGGTTCTTGTCATCAAAATCCATAGTTATAGCAGTAACAATCTCCCTTTTTTGATGATGACAACCATCTAAACATACTTTATATAAAATATAATAATGTAATCCTAACTTTAATTTAACTTACTCTAAATCTATTAACTCCCTCTGAGTAATGCATGTATTACTACCCTTGTGGTTTTGACTAATATATATTATGTTTTATACCATTTCTCTTTCCCTTTATCATCATCAAAATTGGGTTAATGATAGTAATATATTTGTTTTTTATATTGTTATTATGAGGATAGGATGTTGATCTTGGGTATGTGTGTATTATTGGTATGTACATATTGTGTTAAACTACATATTTGTCAATTAAATTAATCATAGATGCATAAGTCATTATGAATTTATTTATGGATGAAAGATCTCTATAATAGAGGGATAATTATTTCAACATATAGAAACAGAAACACAAATCCACATAAGCATAAACAAAAATTACAATGAAAAATATAAACAATTTTAATGTAGAAAACAACAAACTTCATGGTTTCATCGATAGAGCTTTTAGCTATTCATCATTAGGATAGAATTTGTGGTTGGTTGAAATTACTTCCCAATCTTCAAGGTTTTCCTTGTCAATATCCATCACTTCATCCAGAATTTCCTTATATCCGGTATTTTTAGGAAAAACAATATTCCTTTCCTTTAGAATAAAAGCAATGAAGAAATGAAGAGAGAACAACTGCCTTTCTTCTTCATAAATAATGTGCTTTTGATTCATTTCCATATGCTTTTAGTTTTATATATGGTGTGCAGTGCTCTGTCGATGTTTTGGAGAGTTTCTTCAAGATTTTCACTCATATTTTCCTCAAAAGTATTCTTTCCCTTGTCCATTTTTGAAGAATTTAGTTTACAATAAATGTGGCCAATTAGAAACAAGATGGATTTTCTGTTTCAAAATGGTGTATTTGTAAAATTCAATCCGAATTAAAATTGTTTCCACCATTGATATTGACTAAGTTTCATTTTACATCTAAAACTACTATTATATATGTCGATATAATTTTAAAGTACATTGAATATTCATGTAATTCAGACTTTATAATTTATTTATTTTTGTATTGATATTTATATATTTATATTTATATATGTATATTTTATATTTTTATTTTGTTTGATTATTTTATATCTTTGAAGAGCATATCCTAAGTTCTCGTTGTGATTTAATAAATGTATTTTGTATTAGATATTTAATTAAAATATCAGGTATTTTATTCTCGATATTTATAAATTCTACAGTTATATTTCGTTTACTTACATTATTTCTTAGAAAATGATCTCTTATGTCCATGCGCTTTGTCCTAGCATATTGTGATGAATTTTTGGATAAGTTTATTACACTTGTATTATGATAATATGTTGTTGATTGCTTAATATTTAGACCCAAAATCTTTTAAAGTTTATTGTATGTATATTACTTGAGAGCATGTGTAGAAATATATTCTTCTTCCATTGTGGACAAAAAGATAGAATTATGTAACATCCCGAACTTTTGACCGCCCCTAGTTGGTAATTAAACCAACTTGAAACGTTCAAAATGACAGATTATCATTTAGTTTATAGAGTTTAAATAGAATCAGCCACAGAATCACAGAATAATAAAATTTCGCAAAAATGAATCTTTCTATTTTCTTACAAATATCAGAGTTTATACAATGTATTAAATTTATACAACAGAATATTTGTTTAAGTACAAAATCCCCGAACTAAAGTGAGTGTTTTCCCCCTCTCTCTAACTTCGCTGCCCGGAAACCTTCAAGCCGTAAAATACTCGGTCCGACCCGAGTATTACATTCAAAAGAAAATAATACACGGGTCAGTCTAATTCAAACTCAGTTACTAGTGCATAGAGGAAATAATAATCAAATAGATGACAGTCACAATAAATCTCGTCTATCCAATCCTTAAATAAAGAAATCGGATAACGATAAATATAACACGTAACAGTGTCAAACAACAAATCAACAAAATCCAAATTTTCAACGAAGGTAAATTAAAAGATTATCAATGAAGATAATTTAGAAAACATCAGAATTGCCTAAACGGCAATTAACAACAAAAATCTAATTATTAAGAAAATAATTAGAAACTAATAATCTAATTATCAAATAGATAATTTGACAACAACTAAATGATCAAATCACCAAATCAAAATACAATATCAAAATATTGAATTGGACAAAACAATTCCAGCAATTAAAATGTCAAATTCTGAATTGGCTGCAGTGCACGCTCACCAATACAGTGATGAAATACATAAAAGCTCAATGAAAATTCACAAACGAGCACAGGGTCAAACCCAAGAAAAAAGTCAGGTTCAACACAAATGCAATTCAAATAAAATCACAATACGAGCACAAGGTCAAACCCGAGCATTTAAGCTGGATTCAACTCAAGTGTAATTAGAAAAACAAATTCAATTGTACCAATGCAATGCAAACCAACAGGGTCAAGACTGCATACAAACGAAACTGCAGTCACCAATGAATGCGACTTTACCAAAAACAGTAAAAGTCAGGTGAAACAACAAGAAAGAACCAAACCACAAAGGCAATCAAAGTGGTCAGGCAATTTAAATCTAAAGAAATGCTCAGTGCACTGCATAAGTATGAATCAAACTCGTGTGTGTATATATATATATATATATACCGCAATAGTGCCAAGGAAAGGATATGACAAGTACACCGCAAGTATGCAACTACCAAACTGGGTCAAGCAAGTGCAACACAGTGACAAGCTACCCAGATTCCAAGATGCACCCATGTACAACAAGACTGCGAAATTCAAAAAGGCACCAAACCCCAATCAAAATGCAAAAGGTCAAGTCACTGACTCAATTCAACTGCAGCTACAAAGCGGCAAACAAAAGTATAGCCTCAATAATGAAGAGGAAGTGAAGATTCATTTTTCAATGCCACTACCTCAATAGTTATAGTGCAACCGGTCAAGGCAGCAAACATTTGAAAACTAGACAAATGAACTCAAGAATTAAGTTCGCTAAGCAACAACACATGAACTCAAATACAACAGTGGAACGCAAGTGCAGACTATACATAAGTCTAAAAATGTCCAAAATGCTAACATGTGAATATGCAGCATGCACATATGAAGTGGTGCACTGCAAATTCAAGCATCAGACTTCATGTCAAACAAGAAAAACACAAGTCAGAAAACAAGCAAGCTTCGAATGTATAAGATAACAGCTCCAGATGGTACACTTTACAAAGGCAAACCAACACAATGCAACTAAATGATGACTGGAAACATAATTCATGTATGCAGCTCAATGAACAGAGGCAACAAAAGCCAGGCAACAGGACAACATCAAGTGATGCAACATCACAAAATCAAAGCTACTGGTCAATACAAAGTATCCCAAAAATTCATAGCCGAGAGACCAACATTAAAACCAAGTCAAAGACGAGATAAACAAGTCAAGGGAATGTCCAAAATGAACATCATCTCAATCGAGAAACTAAACAAAACCAAGTGTACCACGGTGGAACCCCAAACCAAACAAGAGTAAAACTTCTAATGAAGTCAATACTACTGCAAGCACTCAGGAGATTAAGTACAGATATGAAACATGGATAACAATGGTACAACCTATACATGTATTGTGAAGACAACTACACATATCAAGTTGAGTTAAAGCCAAAACTACCGATCCTAAATACATTTCGATAAGTCAAGGCTAAAGTCGAACAAAACAGTGGTAATACTCAAGTGTATCTGCATATTAAACATGCAAACTGAAATTGCAGTTAATCTACAAAAATGCTCAAGCCCAAAAACACAGTACACGATAGTGCACGGAGTACAAACTGATCCAACCAGCAAATGCATAAGGGGTTTTAAAAAGCATAGGTGTGACATAGCCATGGCCATATGCAATCATCTGACAGATATCAGGATATACACAGCATCTAAATGGATCATAGAAATGAACAGCAATTTCCAAAAATGACCAAAGTCAAATACTTAAAGCAATTGCAAAGTCAAAATACATTCCCATCTAAAATACTTTCACAAAATTAAGCTTGCAGTCGAAGACAATTGCGGGTCCAATCAAGACCGGAGAAAATGAACAAGTCAATGCCGAAAATTGAACAAAAATTTAACACCGTGGTGGCCACAGTTTAAATCGATGCCGTGAAAATCAAACAAACAAAATATACGAAATTGAAGAAGTCAAAGATCAATCACCAGCAACAAAACGAAATCAAATGGCCAAGATAATCAAATAGCCGAGCAAACAAATTGACAAATTCAAACAAATGAACGCAAATAAAGGAGAGCGAACACATATAAACGAAAACAAGATCTAGAATGAAATTAGATGTGAGTAAATAAAATTACTCACCTTTGCCTAACGCGAATTGGAGCAGCGTGTTCGAAGATTTTCACAAGCCCTATCTTTGAAGACGAGCAAACGAAGAAAATTTTGAGGCCGCTATTTTTTTCTTTGATTCGAAATTGAAGGAGAGGAATTGAATTGAAGGTCGAATGAGGGAGGGATTTCGTTCTCGTTTTTTTAAAGTGCTCGAGATTTTACTATTCCTTCGAACGAGACTTCGGCCATGCTTTGCACGATTTGTTTTGTAATTTTAGGCGTGATTTAAAGAAGACAGTAGTATGGGAGGAACAAGGCTACTGTGCCGTGATGGGAAGGGAAGTAGCTGATGTTGACCAATTTCAAATTTATATTTTAATTGAATTCGATTTAATTTCAACGCGTTTATACATCATATGCTCATATAAAAACTCCGATCAATACGAAATTTGAAATCCGATAATAATACAATATTCCGGATCCAATGGAACTGGTTTCGTCGAATTCCGAGACTGTGCCTCGTGAGCCTATTTTTTTAAATATCGACTCAAACGATATAATTTCAAAACTGATCAAATCACTTTCAAATTCAGTTCTAAAGCTTCCATTATCTCCAGCATTGTCAATATATATTTTACAAGCCTTTGAAATATTTTTAATCAGCTTAAAACTGAAGATTCAAATTATTATTCAACTTTCAATGGATTAAATTTTAAAATTTAATTGCAAATTTCATTCTGATAATTTGAAATTCAAGTCAAACCATCATTCAAATATTTAAAATTAATTAAATATTTTCAATTAAATTGTTCAAAATTCTGGGTCGTTACAACCTTCCCCCCATAAAAGAATTTCGTCCCGAAATTACAAGTTAGGAAAAATGGTCCTTAACTCGTCAACTATTTTTCACAATCCAAATAGTTTTATCAACTTACTAACCTAAATCTTTTTATTAAAGATCCATTATCATTTCAATTAACTTTCCAACTTTAATTATAAGTTTCAAACAACATTGTTTCCTTCTCAATTCAAATTTAAATTTAAATTCAAATTTTAAACTTTCAAAATTTTCTTAAAATTTTTCTAACACTTTAAATTTTCGAAAAATTTCGCCAGCGTCTCCTTTGCGCGGCTAACTCGGTACGACTACAAAATGCCACATCGGGCCCCCAATTTCAAAAAGAAAAGAAAAAGCCAAGCGGCTAGACAAGAAAATCATCAAATCACATATTGAAATTGAAATACGTACCTTTTTGTCGAGCAATTTAATTTTTATCTTCAAATCAAAATTTTCCAATTCCTTTTATACACCTGTATATCCTGCTAGTAGTAGTATCCAATTCCAACATTCAAATCATTTTGCCAACTCCATTACCAAATTTTTCAATATATGCTTCTTATACACTTTTACTTCCCTATTGAAGTAATATGTTCATTTTCATTCAATTTTACATTTCAAGTTTCATTTGAATTCAATTCACAATTCCAATTCTATTTGATTTCAATTTATCTTCCGAATATTGAATTTTATCGATTAACTTTCATTTACTACTGCACTATTTTAAATTAGTTCCAATTACTAATTCATTGCAAATTCCAATTCATTTTATTCAAATTTGTTTTCAATTCACTATTTTGGTTTATAACCACTCATATTTAAACATGAAATCCTTCATGTTAGAGATTTGCATATTACATCTTTTCCAAAGCTGTGGACTTTCAAGACATTTTAAAGATCTTCTTCCTTAGTTTATTAGGTTGGAATTATGTAATTTTAATTTCAGACTATTGATTTGCTATTTAAGGTTTTGAGAATACTTACTAACTCGAAGTTTAACAAGTCTATCGTCGTTCTTACAGACATTAGGCATACGCTGGCCAGGTGTAGGACTAAAAATCTTTAAGTACTAAATATACTTGCTTCAACTCCCAGTGAAAATACTTAAAAATCCTTTTAAAAATGGATATGGAAAGCACGTTCCCCCATGGATCACAGTTACTCGGCGGTTACGCTACTATCCCAGTGGAATCGCTTGTAATCTGTAGATTTCACATCTCTTGAATTTCGCCATGGTTGTTGCCATTGATCGCAGTTCACACGGCGGTTACGCCACTATCCCAGTGGAATCGCTTGTAACCATAGGCATCTCGCCCCTCGAATTTCGCTATGGCATCTAGATCGTAGTTTACACGGCGGTTGCGCCACTATCCCAGTGGAATCGCTTGTAACTGTAGGCATCACAACCCTCGAATTACGCTAGTATACATCGTCATCAATCAACATGATCCCATCACGAGGGATTCCAATTTAAATGGGCACTCCAACTTATGGAAATTCTACGTAGCTACGAATTTCAAATGGACACTCATACCGAGTTCCAACACCTTCACAAATTTTCAGTGTAAGGTACTTTTCCATATCCTCAGTTTAGGAAACATAATGTCATATATATAGTACTTCATTTCACATTTTGTACATGTCATACCTATGTAAACTTACATAAGATTTCCATAACAATTACCTTCCAAACTGATGGTTTTCGAATTTACTGCATTCTCATATATAAGTTCCGAAAGCCTCCATATCCTATACTCATAACAAATAGAGGATTCCTGAATTTTCTATCTCGTTACCAATTTAAAATTTTCCTCTAAATCGATTTGGAAGTTTAAGGTTATCTCAAAACCAATTCATATTCATAATTCAATTTATTATCGACTTCACACTCGATTTGGATTTTACGTTACATCGTCAATTCTCAACACATAGTTGATGTCTACCGATATATAACCTCTGAGCTCGTACGTCTCAGAGAAGGGTGTATATATTTAAGAGAATAAATTCTCCGCCACCAAACAGATATATATTTAATAGAGATCAATTGTTATGTCATCAATTCACAATGTTAGACATACAATCCAAACCGACCATCCGAAATTCAAAGCTCAACTTATATTGTTTTTGGTGTCGAAGTTGAACTCAATTTAACTCAAGCTTCAATCTTTTTGAAAAATTTCAAGTTGAACTAATTGTTCAAATTTCCCATTTAACTTTTTCAACTTCGACTTAATTCATAGTTTGAATTCCGCATACTTTTCACAATATTAAGTTTTCCACTTAACTTAATTCTCTGCACGTTTAAATTCAAATTCATCACTGAATCTATTAAACCTATTATGGATCATCATGTTGACAAACTTCAAATTTGAAATCTAAATCCCATTTGGACCTTGCATTTGCTTTCTATTTCCAAAAATAATCAACCAGTTCTTTCGTAAGCCATTCTATCTCCACATTAACTATTTTAGGCATTACTCTAAACTTGAAATATAAGCTTTACATCAAAACTAGTTTGATTCATACAGTTAAGTCGACAAATAGATTTCCTTCCCAAGACGCTATTTTATTAAATATTTCTTTCCATACAAAACTATACATAGCTTAATACTTCTATAATACGTACATAGAATATTTTGGATTACAAAAGATAGTATTACAAAATATACTGATTGCTTCAAATATACCGATTGTTTTAAGATTCAGAATTATTGAGGACTATCGACTTCCTGTCTGGTAGTACGCATCTTTTCCAAACTTCCCTCTTTGGTTTGCCCTATTTCAGGTTGTATTAAAGGAGGATTAACACATTCAAAGTCAACATGTCCCCAATTCCTACAGTTCCCACAAAAATATGAGATGTTTCCATCCTTATCTATTGTCCTTACACTTTTCGCTCTAGCTGATCGGGCTATAGCTTGCTTTCCATGCCTCCTTTCGGTGCAGTTTCTGGCTATATGTCCAGTCTGGCGACAATGGTAGCAGATTGTCAATCTGTCGACTAGTAAATCGAGTGAGCGCTTCTTCCTTTTCACTTCAGGGCAATGACTAAGAAAATGCCCTTTCCCCTGACATTTAAAACACACAATCTCAGGACGAGCGAACCGGTCATCCACATTCCGTTTCTTTCTCTTCTCTCGGCACATAATGGCATAATGTCCCTTTTTATGACATCGATAACAGATAACATCATCATAGGGACCAGGTCCTTGCCTTTCATTAATTTTCCTTTCGATTTCTGCATGTGCCACTTCTGCTTCTCTACGGGCAATTGCTCTTTGTTCACGGCGTGCTGCTTTTTGTGCTTCGGTTTTCGCCATTATAATTAACAAGATGTTTTCGAAGTTTCCTATTAAAATTTGCAATCCCTATTAGCAAAGGTTGGATTATTCAATCATTTCCCTAAGACAATTTGCAAATTTACATTATCCTGATATATAGGATTATTATTCAACCAAACTTGAGATTCAACTCCGGGTTTTATTTCAAACATTTGAAATATACATATATATAGGCGTATCAAACCTTGCTTGAAACATAAAAAAAAATATTTAATTTTATTATTTTCGAAAATATTTTGAAAAATTACTTGAATTTTTTTTCCTGTATATACCACTAGTATTATTCTTCAAAACATTTGAAATCAATTTTCAAAAGAATTCAGAATCAAATTCCCAAGTTATAGTTCAATGATCCCCTTGGCTATAACTAAATTGACATGTCATTTTATTTCCCAATTATTACTTTGGAGATATATTCAAAATATTTGATTTAAACCAATTCATTAATTCACTTAACTTATATTTTATTTTTCATAAATCTCAGCAATTCAATGATGGGTTTTCGAATGATCGGGACTCAAATCTAAGGAGACCTTACCGAAGAGAAACTATCGTAAACCTAAATTTAGAGGGGGGGATTTTCGAAAAGGATTTGAATTTTCAAAATACCTTTTATTTTTCAATTTTTTTATACTTCTTTAGATTTGAAAAACACTTTCTTTAAAGTGATCCTAGTGACTATTCATATTAAACGTTATAAACTAAGCTTTGTATAAACCAAAGCTCTGATACCACTTTTGTAACATCCCGATCTTTTGACCGCCCCTAGTTGGTAACTAAACCAACTTGAAACATTCAAAATGACGGATTGTTATTTAGTTTGTAGAGTTTAAACAGAATCAACCACAGAATCACAGAATAATAATATTTCGCAAAAATGAATCTTTCTATTTTCTTACAAATATCAGAGTTTATACAATGTATTAAATTTATACAACGGAATATTTCTTTAAGTACCAAATCCCCGAACTAAAGTGAGCGTTTTTCCCCTCTCTCTAACTTCGCTGCCCGAAAACCTTCAAGCTGTAAAACACTCGGTCTGACCCGAGTATAACATTCAAAAGAAACTAGTACACGGTTCAGTCTAATTCAAACTTAGTTATTAGTGCATAGAGGCAATAATAATAATCAAATAGACGACAGTCACAATAAATCTCGTCTATCCGATCCTTAAATAAAGAAATCGGATAACGATAAATATAACACGTAACAGTGTTAAACAACAAATCAACAAAATCTAAATTTTCAACGAAGGTAAATTAAAAGATTATCAATCAAGATAGTTTAGAAAACATCTGAATTGCCTAAACAGGAATTAACAACAAAAATCTAATTATTAAGAAAATAATTAGAAACTCCTAATCTAATTATCAAATAGATAACTAGACAACAACTAAATGATCAAATCACTAAATCAAAATACAATATCAAAATATTGAATTGGACAAAACAATTCCAGCAATTGAAACCTCAATTAAAATGTCAAATTCTGAATTGGCTGCAGTGCACGCACGCGTGCACTGCCTCGCCAATACAGTGCTGAAATACACAAAAGCTCAATGAAAATTCACAAACGAGCACAAGGTCAAACCCAAGAAAAAAGTCAGGTTCAACACAAATGCAATTCAAATAAAATCACAATACGAGCACCAGGTCAAACCCGAGCTTTTAACTGGATTCAACTCAAGTGTAATTAGAAAACAAATTCAATTGTATCAATGCAATGTAAACCAACAAGGGCAAGACTAAATACAAACGAAAATGCAGTCACCAATGAATGCGACATTACCTAAAACAGTAATGAATCAGGTGCAACAACAAGAAAAAACCAGACCACAAAGGCAATCAAAGTGGTCAGGCAATTTAAATCTAAAGAAATGCTCAATGCACTGCATAAGTATGAATCAAACTCATATATATATATATATATATATATATATATATATATATATATATATAGACACACACACACACACACTGCAATAGTGCCAAGGAAAGGATATGACAAGTACACCGCAAGTATGCAACTACCAAACTGGGTCAAGCAAGTGCAACACAGTGACAAGCTACCCAGATTCCAAGATGCACTCATGTACAACAAGACTGTTAAATTCAAGAAGGCACCAAACCCCAATCAAATGCAAAAGGTCAAGTCACTGACTCAACTCAACTGCAGCTATAAAGCAGCAAACAAAAGCACAGCCTCATTAATGAAGAGAAAGTGAAGATTCAGTTTTCAATGCCACTGCCTCAATAGTTATAGTGCAACAGGTCAAGGCAGCAAACATTTGAAAACTAGACAAATGAACCTAAGAATTAAGTTCGCCAAGCAACAACACATGAACTCAAATACAACAGTGGAACGCAAGTGCAGACTATACATAAGTCTAAAAATGTCCAAAATGCTAACATGTGAATATGCAGCATGCACATATGAAGTGGTGCACTGCAAATTCAAGCATCAGACTTCATGTCGAACAAGAAAAACACAAGTCAGAAAACAAGCAAGCTTCGAATATATAAGATAACAGCTCCAGATGGTACACTTTACAAAGGCAAACCAACACAATGCAACTACATGATGACTGGAAACATAATTCATATATGCAGCTCAATGAACAGAGGCAACAAAAGTCAGGCAACAGGACAACATCAAGTGATGCAACATCACAAAATCAAAGCTACTGGTCAATACAAAGTATCCGAAAAATTCATAGCCGAGAGACCAACATTATAACCAAGTCAAAGACGAGATAAACAAGTCAAGGGAATGTCCAAACTGAACATCATCTCAATCCAGAAACTAAACAAAACCAAGCGTACCATGGTGGAACCCCAAACCAAACAGGAGTAAAACTTCTAATGAAGTCAATACTACTAAAAGCACTCAGAAGATTAAGTACAGATATGAAACATGGATAACAATGGTACAACCTATACATGTATTGTGAAGAAAACTACACGTATCAAGTTGAGTTAAAGCCAAAACTACCGAGCATAAATACGGTTCGATAATTCAAGGCTAAAGTCGAACAAAACAGTGGTAATACTCAAGTGTATCTGCATATTAAACATGCAAACTGAAATTGCAGTTAATCTACAAAAATGCTCAAGCCCAAAAACACAGTACACGATAGTGCACGGAGTACAAACTGATCCAACCAGCAAATGCATAAGGGATTTTAAAAAGCATAGGTGTGACATAGCCATGGCCATATGCAATCATCTGACAGATATCAGGATATACAGAGCATCAAAATGGATCACAGAAATGAATAGCAAGTTCCAAATATGACCAAAGTCAAATACTTAAAGCAATTGCAAAGTCAAAATACATTCCCATCTAAAATACTTTCACAAAATTAAGCTTGCAGTCAAAGACAACTGCGGGTCGAATCAAGACGGAGCAAATGAACAAGTCAACGCCGGAAATTGAACAAAAATTTAACACCGTGGTGGCTACAGTTCAAATCGATGCCGTGAAAATCAAACAAACAAAATATACGAAATTGAACAAGTCAAAGATCAATCGCCAGCAACAAAATGAAATCAAATGGCTAAGATAATAAAACGGTCGAGCAAATAAATTGACAAATTCAAACAAATGAACGCAAATAAAGGAGACCGAACACATATAAATGAAAACAAGATCTAGAATGAAAGTAGATGTGAGTAAATAAAATTACTCACATTTGCCAGACGTGAATTGGAGCAGCGTGTTCGAAGATTTTCACAAGTCCTAGCTTTGAAGACGAGAGAACGAAGAAAATTTTGAGGCTGCCATTTTTTTCTTTGATTCGAAATTGAAGGAGAGGAATTGAACTGAAGGTCGAATGAGGGAGGGATTTCGTTCTCGTTTTTTTAAGTGCTCAACATTTTACTATTCCTTCGAACGAGACTTCGGCCATGCTTTGCACGATTTGTTTTGTAATTTTAGGCGTGATTTAAGGAAGACAGCAATATGGGAGGAACAAGGCTACTGTGTCGTGATGGGAAGGGATGTAGCTGATGTTGACCAATTTCAAATTTAAATTTAAATTGAATTCGATTTAATTTCAACGCGTTTATACATCATATGCTCACATAACAACTCCGATCAATACAAAATTTGAAATCCAATAATAATACAATATTCCGGATCCAATGGAACTGGTTTCGTCGAATTCCGAGACTGTGCCTCGGGAGGCTATTTTTTTAAATATCGACTCAAACTATAATTTCAAAACTGATCAAATCACTTTCAATTCAGTTCTGAAGCTTCCATTATCTCCAGCATTGTCAATATATATTTTACAAGCCTTTGAAATATTTTTAATCAGCTTAAAACTGAAGATTCAAATTATTATTCAACTTTCAATAGATTAAATTTTAAAATTTAATTGCAAATTTCATTCTGATAATTTGAAATTCAAGTCAAACCATCATTCAAATATTTAAAATTAATTAAATATTTTCAATTAAATTGTTCAAAATTCTGGGTCGTTACAAATTATGCCTTTTAGTTAACCGGGATACAAGTGAATGTCCCAAAAAGCGATAAGTTACACTTCTACATTTTCAATCAGATTTACAGGCAGCATAATGTTCGACACTATAAGATATCAGGTTAAATGTATCCTTCTTAGGGTAAATAATCCATAATCTAAGGTATTACTAACATATCTTATAATTCCTTTAACTTCTTAGTGTTGTGGAGTAGAAACCCGATCGTACCACGATATAATTTTTGATCAACATCATTAGGTTTTTCTTCATTACATAGGTTTACTACGAATGTCATAGAAGTAGACTTACCACCCATATTAGGCTTTCAAACCACTTTACAAGTTTCTTAGCATATTTTTCTTGACTTGTAAATATACCATTATTCAATGTTTAAACTGAAGTCCTAGAAATAAAGTTAATTCTCCTATACGATTCATTTCTGATTCATTTGTCGTTATTTTTGAAAATTCTAAATTTACTTATTCATTTTGAAAATTCTAAATTTTCCTATTCATTCCTTGAATCAAAGATAATATCATTTACATCACTGGAAATTGGTGTGAAGGGCCTAATTATACGGCCTAGTTTTTTTCTAGGACAGGGTTTGAAATTATTATTTTCTAGGACAAATATCTAGGTGGCGTGCATTATCTTCTGAAATCTAGTGCTCGTGGAAATTAGGCAAAATTAGGCTGTCATTTCTTGTGCAATCAAAGCGCTCATTGATTTTTTTGGAAAAAAATAGGCATTTGTTTCTTCTGAAATCAAATTCGACTTTAATTGTGGGAAATCATGACGCGATTTTCTTCATTTGGATAGGCTAATCGATTTTCTCTATTGGATTGCTTGTTCTTTGGTGAGTTTCGATTTTATTTGGTGTTTTTCATTGTCAATTCTATGTTTTATGATTTTCATGATGTTATTGCATATTCTTATCAGGGGAGGTGGTTTTGATCTATTGGAGGAAGGTTTTGTTTGATGTAGTTGGAATAGTGGCTTCTGAATGGTATTCTTTTATTCTTATAACACAAGCACTGTGTATTTAGCCTGGTTGCATCACTCACTTTAGATTATGATTTTAGTATTTAGACTATCACTTCTGATTTGGTTTGAGCAATCAAAGTAGTTATTTTTGTCAGTCAACTCCGTTCGTACTCAATTTGGGTATGAAATTGGATCTGAAATAATATTTAGTTGACGTTGTTTGTTCTTTAGTTCTAGGTGATTTGTGATCTGTACAAGATAAATTGTTTTTTCGTTTTTCGAAAAGTGGGATAGAAAATGTAACGACCCAGAATTTTTAACAATTTAATTTGAAAATATTTAATTAAATTTAAATATTTGAACGATGGTTTGGATTGAATTTTCAATATAACTTTGAATATGGCGATAAAATTATAGAATTTAATCTATTAAGAGTTGAATAAAAAATTGAATCTTCAATTTTAAGCTGATTAAAAATATTTCAAAGGCTTGTAAAATTCGTATTGATAATACTGAAGATAATCGAAGCTTCAGAATTGAATTTTAAAGTGAATTGTACAGTTTTGAAAATATATCATTTGAATCGATAATTAAAAATAGCCGTCCGAGGCACAGTCTCGGAATTCGACGAAACCAGTTCCATTGGGTCCGTAATATTGAATTATTGCCGGATTTCAAATTTCGTATTTTTTGGAGTTCATATGTGGTCACACGGCGTGTAAACGCATTGAAATAAAAACGAATTCAATATTAAATTTAAATTTAAATTTAAATTTTGATTACAGACAGCGTCCCATTTATCACGCCTAAATTCAAGCAGAGTATCACGGCAGGGATCACGCTAAAAAATCGTGAAAGCACGATGTCTTCTCTGTTAATGGCACGACACTTTCATTCAGTTGAATTCAAAGAAAAAAAAAATATGCTGTTCGTCTCCTTCAATAAGCCCTTACCCTCATCAAAACCCAAATCACCGAAGCCCTAAATTTAAAATCGCGAATCATGGTGAAGCGTGCGCGCGGCACGATGTGACGTGGAGTGGCGCGGCGACAACAGGGGACGTGCGAGCACGCGCGCGCGTAGGCCGAGCAAGTCGCGACTGGGGGGATATTGGTGCATTCGAGTTGAAGCGGCGGCGTGGGGATAGTGGCGCACGATTCACGATTTGGATGGCGGCAACGAGCGCGCGTAGGAGGGGAGGCTCGAGGCGTGGCCGCGTGTGCACACGCGATGGAAGCAGTGACGGTGGTGACCTGGGGGTAGCGACGTGAGCATCGAAGTGGTTCGGCGGCGAGCTCGAGACTGCGGCGATGAAGTGGAGATTCGAGTTCGAGCTTGGGGATTTCGAATAGCAGTAAGGTGATTTTTATTTATTATTTATTAATTTATATACAGATAGAAAAAAAATTTATATATATGTAAAGTCTTAAAAAATTATAAAACAGGGAGATAAAATAAATAAACTTATAGACATTTGATTTACTTGTTTGATTTTAAAAAAATAAAATATATTATAGAAGCAGTTTGTTTAGTTGCTAAAACGGATAATTTTTATTAAATAAAAAAAAAGTTAGTTTGAAAGTCAAATTCTAGTTAAATAAATTATTATAGAAAAAAAAGAAATTTAGTTTTATAATTTAATTGTAATTGAATAAATTTATTTAAGGAATTTTTGTTTAAGATTTAATTCTTCAATTAGATAAATTTATTCAAAGAAATTGATATAAGGATATTAATTTAAAGTTATGAATAAAATACTAGTTGAATTAAAATCTTGGTTTCAAATGAAAAATAAACAGTAAAAGAAAATTTGTTAAGAATTCAAATTATTTGATAAAATGATTTATTTAAGGAAATTTGATTTTTAAATTAAATAAAGAAATAAATTAAGTAAGTTATTAGAGGGTAAGTGATTTTTCACTTAGTTCAAATATTCTATTTAAAAGAAAAAAAATCTATTTATAACAAATTTAATAGTTAAAACCAAAATGTGTTAGTTGATTTAATTTATAAAATGGAAATTTAGTTCAATGGGAAATTTCTAGTTAAAATTATTTTAAAAGTAAAATAATTAGTTAAAATAAATTTATTAAAGAAGAAAATTATTTTAAATAAATTTATTAAACGAGAAATTAGTTTAAACGAAACTATGAGTTAATTTAACTATTAAAATGAAATCACCAATGAATCGAAATTATCAAATGAAAATTTAATTTATTCGATTGATTCGAATATTAATAAATTGTGTAAATATTTATACAAGGTATAAATAAAGAAAACAAGTTGAATTGGAAGTGGATTGCAAACGGGAATAAAGGTGAGAACTTCTCACTCAAAAGGAATTTTGTTGTTTATTTAAATTTTAAATAGTTAGATTTAAAATTGATTGACTATGTTGATTGAATGCTTGAATGCTGATTGTTATATATATATATATATATATATATATATATATATATATATATATATATATATTGGATGTGAATAGACCCTATACGCCGTTAGTAAGCGGAGGTTATTTATTACACACATATACCGCGATATTCCACCTTGAAGTGGAGTTGGTATTATATTATATATAGCAATATATATATATTGGCATATGTATATATTGCAGTTGATTGGTTTCCCGCATTGTATAGCGGATGAGACCATATGCGCCGTTAGTAAGCAGATAATATTTATAAAATCCCATATACCGCGATATTCCGTCTTGAAACGGAATTGGTATTGTGCTAATGTCTGTGGATGCAGGGAAACAGGTTGGAGGGATCCAACTGGATTCCTCACAAATATTTATTTGATTTCATATATTGTGATATTTGATTGTTTATCATGGATGATATATGATGTTTGAAAGTCGTGATTGACTATTGATGTGTCGTATCGTCGGATCCAATTTTTGGAAGTTTAAAAATAATGATTTTGATTTTTAAGGAATTTCTAAAGTGATTTTTGGAAATATACGTTTATAAAATATTTTTGGAATCGATTCATTCTAAATAAATAAACGTTATAATTTTAATGTTATAAAAATTATATTTTTGAGAAATATAGTTAAAAGTTGATTTTTGAAAATATGGGATTTATGATTTTATAAAATAGTTTAAACTGGGATTTTTGAATTTATTATAAAAAGTTAAAAAAAAAATAGGATTTATAAAATTTGATTATTTTATAAATCCAAATGATGAAATTATAAAGGACTTTTAAGACGTTTTAAAATAATAGTATAAATTGATTTTTATAAAAGATGTATAAATTGATATTTATAAATATTGGAGTTATAAAACGAGCTTTTCTAAGTGTTAGAATGAATTGTGACTGAATTTCACAAATGAATGAAATTTATGGGATTATAACGATGAAGTTATAAATAGAATTTTATAAACAGTAGGTTTATAAAATTTGTAAAGGAAAATAAAATAAAATTCATAAAGTTATTAAAGGAATGGATTTGGATAAATAAATGAATCTTATAAGTTATAAGATTTATAAGATTTATGAAGTTTAAAGGAACGGTTTTATAAACAAATAAATTATAAGTATTTGACTTATAATATGAATTTTTAATATATCATTGTGATATGAATTGAGATAAGTTAATAAAGGAAATTTATAAAAGGAAGTTGTTATAAAAGAAATAGAAATAGAATTTATAAACATTGTTTTATAAATCCGCAACGACTTATTTTGATAAGTGAATTGTGTAATTTATTAATGGAGTTATATTCACGTTTTAAACAGTGAATAATCCTTTAAAATAAAATGAATAGAAGTGATGAAATTTATTAACAAGGTATATTCACGTTTTTGAATAGTGAATAATAAGTTAAAGAAATTATTTTGAATGTGATGTTAGTATTAAAACGATCTAACGATGTTTTAAAATATGTTGAGATTCGAAACCATAGATTTCCACATTTATTGTTGAAATAGATGTTTTCGAGAAATAAAAGGGAATAGTGGATTATAACACTGTTGTTATAATAAATGATTTCCGAAAGGAAATGTTTTATATAGTATTGGGATTTATATATCTATTTTAATTTCGAATCCCTATACTAGTGATTTTGGGTTGTCGTAACGATGTTTTACGCAACATTCGTTTTGGCCCAAATAAATATGTTTAAGAGAATGATTTCCTTAAAGAATGAAACATATACTTAATCTCGATTAAAGTATATAGAATATTTTCCAAGTATAGAAAATAAATAAAATTTGTGAATTACTTATGAATAAATAAGTAAGGAAATGTTTTTCCAATGTGAAATGAAACGTTTTGAGAATTTATCTTTTTGAAGGTAAATTGGAATGAAGAATTGAAATCGTATATTTTGGGAATATAAATTCATTATGGAATTTATAAATGAAAAGGGGATTTGTTTGAAAATAAATGTTGATTTATTTTTGAAGTGTGAAAACTATATATCTAGTAAAGATAGTTTTGGGGAATAAATAATTTGGAAAATTATTTGGAATCTGGTGATGTGTGCATATTTATTGATAGTTCAATAACCGACTATCAATATTTACCTTTGAATGGTATTTGTTGTGAATTGCTTGAAATTGAATGCCACACTTATTTTTTTTTAAAATAAGCGCTCACTATTCGGGTTAACCGGGAAAGGACCTTGGGGTCGTATAACCCATTCCGAATATGTGATACGTCGTTATGAATTACATTCGAAGACCGGTGTTGAAGACCGGATATTTTCGAAAACGAAAGGGTTTCTTGTCGAATGTCTTTGCATCGACTGGTCCCCGGTATAGAGACTCCATATGTGATGGGAAGTCCGAACGTGATTAGTGAATATCCGGATTGCAAGGACTTCTTTGGAAGTGCCTTCGGTTCTGTTCGATCCCAGAACAGACTTGTATGGATAGTATGCCTGACATTACAAATTGAGATATAAAGCCGATTTCTTTCAAATATATTTCTGTTGGTGGCGGAGAATTTATTCTTTTAGCTTAACACCCTTCTCTGAGACGTACGAGCTCAGAGGTTATGTAGTTGAAGTTATCAGTAATATATTCCCAATTTGGTATTGTGACATGCTGAGTGTTGCTGTGAAATGATCATTGTGTTGATTATTTGTGATAGGATCATTTGTTTGATCGTCTATCTTGGTGATCATTTCTATGATCATTTGTTGACCCAAAGCATGGCTTTTGTATAAAGTATGTTTTTGTGGACGTGACTTCGTCGAGCCTCACACCCCGGAATGGTCAAAACAGGAAAGAAGCAGCAAGGTTATGAGGGGTAGCGCCCTTTAGGATATGTGCATTTCCTTCTGGAAAAGGGTGGTATCATGGTATGGAGCCCAGATACTTACTCATGTTGAAAACACTTTATGATTGTGTGAATTGATTACGAGCGCTCGGTTGAAAGGTCCCAAAGGACCGGGGGATGGCATATTCGGTCAGTTGTTACTCAGTTAGGGGTAACCCGGCCTTGTGTTGGTAGAGATCCGGTTTGGTTCTCGGGGATGTCCATCCAGAGGCATTCTCTGTGGCAATGGGAAGTTCCTTGGCCTGACCATTCGTTGGAAATCCAAAGAAACAATACGATCTTGTACGGTTTTAGTTGTAGAACCTGCCATCTAATATGGTAGCTATTAGTAGGCATAATATAATGGTACCTATGCTGGCTAAGATTTACATCTTTACTTTCGAAATAAATTTTCTACACTATGCACTAATAATAATATCAAAAATGATTTGATTTTGCGTAGTAAGCATCTTTGACTAACATAAGAAGAAATCTCCTCCAAGTCTGCGTTTGCATTGTGTGTGTGGTGGGAGGTCTTATGGTAGTTACATTTTCAAAAGCATTTCGAATTGAATTTAAAAATATTCCTCTATTTTTGATTTTAAAATAAATAAACTGTTTTAAGTTCTCGCACCAGTCACATGACTGACTCGGAGTTTATTGTTTTCCTTCCTAAACTCTGGGTGCCCACCAATTTCCACACGGGCAGTCAAGAGTTAAGGTTTATCAGGATATTCTGGATATTCAGGAATTGTAGGAGGCAAGCTGGATGACAAGGCGTATTCACTAGTATATAGTATTTCTTTTCCGCTGTTTAAAATTGTTTGTTGTTGTACACTCTGATGTAATGATTTGATGTAATGTAATATAATGTGATGTAATAACTGATATAGTTCTTTGTTTAAAGATTATTCATTTATCTATTATATGTTGTTCCGCTGCGAATTGTGAGATTCTGATGTTGTTTCTGTTGTTTGTTTCCGTTCTGTTTTTCTTTCTCTCTTCTTCTACCTCTTTCTTCTTTCTTAAAACCCTAAGGGTTCGTATTTTCGTTCATCTTGAGTTAATCAATGGAGATTAGTGTCTATTCAAGGAGTACGGATTTACGGGACTTTACATTTGGTATCAGAGCCTATGGTTAAGCGACAACCATGGTTCTGTTGGGTGTTACTCGTTAGAGATAGAGTCAGCAGTACTCTAGAATGAGTTTGAGTGTAATAATAGATATGAGCGCGTATTTGTTAGTGAATATAAAAATTGTTTTTGAATCGGGTAAATGAGATAATTTTGCCCAAAACTATTTTTGTATAGAAAAGAAATGATTTTCTTTGAATTATTATAGTATATGGTTGCATGATTGTTAAGAAGTGATAATATTGAATTATTATCATTAGTATATGGAATTAAATAAAATAAAATGGATTGAATTCAAGTAAACTAACTTGATAAATTATTAATTCATGGACTAACGAATTGGAATTTGAATTGGTTAAATTAAAGTTTAGTCGTAAGCTGAATTTGAAGATAAATTTGAATTTGAATATAAATTCAAGTAAGTAAAGGAAATAAATTGAAATTCTCTTTGTTAGTAATTAAGTAAATTCGTGATGAATTGAATATGGAAATTGAAATTTGAAATGAATTAGTAAATGAAAGTAAATAGTTAGAATTCAATATTTAGAATTAAGAATTGAATTTGAATGAAATTTGAGTTATGAATTGAATTCAAATAGAATTGAAATTGTGAATCGAAATTGAAATATAATATTGAATGAAAATAAATATGTAACTTCAATAGTGAAGTAAAAATGTATAAGAAACATATGTTGGAAATTTTGTAATAGAAATGTGCAAATTGGTTTGAATGTTGGATTAGATATTATGATAGCAGGATATACAGGTGTATAATGGGATTGAGATTTTGATTTCAAAGATAAAATTGAATTGCTCGACAAAAAGGTACGTATTTCAATTTCAGTACGAGATTTGATGACTTTCTTCTCCAGCCACTTGGCTTTTCTCTTTTCTTTTTGATTCTGAGGGGCCGTGGTGCCATTTTGTAGTCGTACCGAGCTAGCCGCGCAAAGGAAACGCTGGCGAAATTTTTCGAAAATTTAGGGTGTTAGAAAAATTTTGAGAAAAATTTGAAAGTTTGAAATTTGAATTTGAATTTAAATTGTTAGGAAAACAATATTGATTGAAACCTATAATTTAAGTCAGAAAGCTAGTTGAAATGATAATGAATCTCTAGTAAAAAGATTTAGGTTAGTAAGTTGATACAATTATTTGGATTGTGAAAAATAATAGACGGGATAAGGGCATTCTTCTTAACTTGTAATTTCGGGACGAAATTCTTTTAAGGGGGAAAGATTGTAACGATCCAGAATTTTTAACAATTTAATTTGAAAATATTTAATTAATTTTAAATATTTGAATGATGGTTTGGATTGAATTTTCAATATAACTTTGAATATGGCGATTAAATTATAGAATTTAATCTATTGAGAGTTGAATAAAAAATTGAATCTTCAATTTTAAGCTGATTAAAAATATTTCAAAGGCTTGTAAAATTCGTATTGATAATACTGAAGATAATCGAAGCTTCAGAATTGAATTTTAAAGTGAATTGTACATTTTTGAAAATATATCATTTGAATCGATAATTAAAAATAGCCGTCCGAGGCACAGTCTCGGAATTCGACGAAACCAGTTCCATTGGGTCCGTAATATTGAATTATTGCCGGATTTCAAATTTCGTATTTTTTGGAGTTCATATGTGGTCACACGGCGTGTAAACGCATTGAAATAAAAACGAATTCAATATTAAATTTAAATTTAAATTTAAATTTTGATTACAGACAGCGTCCCATTTATCACGCCTAAATTCAAGCAGAGTATCACGGCAGGGATCACGCTAAAAAATCGTGAAAGCACGATGTCTTCTCTGTTAAAGGCACGACACTTTCATTCAGTTGAATTCAAAGAAAAAAAAATATGTCGTTCGTCTCCTTCAATAAGCCCTTACCCTCATCAAAACCCAAATCACCGAAGCCCTAAATTTAAAATCGCGAATCATGGTGAAGCGTGCGCGCGGCACGATGCGACGTGGAGTGGCGCGGCGACGACAGGGGACGCGCGAGCACGCGCGCGCGTAGGCCGAGCAAGTCGCGACTGGGGGGGGATATTAGTGCGTTCGAGTTGAAGCGACGGCGTGGGGATAGTGGCGCGCGATTCACGATTTGGATGGCGACGACGAGTGCGCGTAGGAGGGGAGGCTCGAGGCGCGGCCGCGTGTGCACACGCGATGGAGGCAGTGACAGTGGTGACCTGGGGGTAGCGACGTGAGCATCGAAGTGGTTCGGTGGCGAGCTCGAGACTGCGGCGATGAAGTGGAGATTCGAGTTCGAGCTTGGGGATTTCGAATAGCAGTAAGGTGATTTTTATTTATTATTTATTAATTTATATACAGATAGAAAATATATATATATATATATATATATGTAAAGTCTTAAAAAATTATAAAACAGGGAGATAAAATAAATAAACTTATAGACATTTGATTTACTTGTTTGATTTTAAAAAAATAAAATATATTATAGAAGTAGTTTGTTTAGTTGCTAAAACGGATAATTTTTATTAAAAAAAAAAAGTTAGTTTGAAAGTCAAATTCTAGTTAAATAAATTATTATAGGAAAAAAAAAAGAAATTTAGTTTTATAATTTAATTGTAATTGAATAAATTTATTTAAGGAATTTTTGTTTAAGATTTAATTCTTCGATTAGATAAATTTATTCAAAGAAATTGATATAAGGATATTAATTTAAAGTTATAAATAAAATACTAGTTGAATTAAAATCTTGGTTTCAAATGAAAAATAAACAGTAAAAGAAAATTTGTTAAGAATTCAAATTATTTGATAAAATGATTTATTTAAGGAAATTTGATTTTTAAATTAAATAAAGAAATAAATTAAGTAAGTTATTAGAGGGTAAGTGATTTTTCACTTAGTTCAAATATTCTATTTAAAAGAAAAAAATCTATTTATAACAAATTTAATAGTTAAAACCAAAATGTGTTAGTTGATTTAATTTATAAAATGGAAATTTAGTTCAATGGGAAATTTCTAGTTAAAATTATTTTAAAAGTAAAATAATTAGTTAAAATAAATTTATTAAAGAAGAAAATTATTTTAAATAAATTTATTAAACGAGAAATTGGTTTAAACGAAACTATGAGTTAATTTAACTATTAAAATGAAATCACCAATGAATCGAAATTATCAAATGAAAATTTAATTTATTCGATTGATTCGAATATTAATAAATTGTGTAAATATTTATACAAGGTATAAATGAAGAAAACAAGTTGAATTGGAAGTGGATTGCAAACGGGAATAAAGGTGAGAACTTCTCACTCAAAAGGAATTTTGTTGTTTATTTAAATTTTAAATAGTTAGATTTAAAATTGATTGACTATGTTGATTGAATGCTTGAATGCTGATTGTTATATATATATATATATATATATATATATATATATATATATATATATTGGATGTGAATAGACCCTATACGCCGTTAGTAAGCGGAGGTTATTTATTAGACACATATACCGCGATATTCCACCTTGAAGTGGAATTGGTATTATATTATATATAGCAATATATATATATTGGCATATGTATATATTGCAGTTGATTGATTTCCCGCATTGTATAGCGGATGAGACCCTATGCGCCGTTAATAAGCGGATAATATTTATAAAATCCCATATACCGCGATATTCCGTCTTGAAACGGAATTGGTATTGTGCTAATGTCTGTGGATGCAGGGAAACAGGTTGGAGGGATCCAACTGGATTCCTCACTAATATTTATTTGATTTCATATATTGTGATATTTGATTGTTTATCATGGATGATATATGATGTTTGAAAGTCGTGATTGACTATTGATGTGTCGTATCGTCGGATCCAATTTTTGGAAGTTTAAAAATAATGATTTTGATTTTTAAGGAATTTCTAAAGTGATTTTTGGAAATATACGTTTATAAAATATTTTTGGAATCGATTCATTCTAAATAAATAAACGTTATAATTTTAATGTTATAAAAATTATATTTTTGAGAAATATAGTTAAAAGTTGATTTTTGAAAATATGGGATTTATGATTTTATAAAATAGTTTAAACTGGGATTTTTGAATTTATTATAAAAAGTTAAAAAAAAAATAGGATTTATAAAATTTGATTATTTTATAAATCCAAATGATGAAATTATAAAGGACTTTTAAGACGTTTTAAAATAATAGTATAAATTGATTTTTATAAAAGATGTATAAATTGATATTTATAAATATTGGAGTTATAAAACGAGCTTTTCTAAGTGTTAGAATGAATTGTGACTGAATTTCACAAATGAATGAAATTTATGGGATTATAACGATGAAGTTATAAATAGAATTTTATAAACATTAGGTTTATAAAATTTGTAAAGGAAAATAAAATAAAATTCATAAAGTTATTAAAGGAATGGATTTGGATAAATAAATGAATCTTATAAGTTATAAGATTTATAAGATTTATGAAGTTTAAAGGAACGGTTTTATAAACAAATAAATTATAAGTATTTGACTTATAATATGAATTTTTAATATATCATTGTGATATGAATTGAGATAAGTTAATAAAGGAAATTTATAAAAGGAAGTTGTTATAAAAGAAATAGAAATAGAATTTATAAACATTGTTTTATAAATCCGCAACGACTTATTTTGATAAGTGAATTGTGTAATTTATTAATGGAGTTATATTCACGTTTTAAACAGTGAATAATCCTTTAAAATAAAATGAATAGAAGTGATGAAATTTATTAACAAGGTATATTCACGTTTTTGAATAGTGAATAATAAGTTAAAGAAATTATTTTGAATGTGATGTTAGTATTAAAACGATCTAACGATGTTTTAAAATATGTTGAGATTCGAAACCATAGATTTCCACATTTATTGTTGAAATAGATGTTTTCGAGAAATAAAAGGGAATAGTGGATTATAACACTGTTGTTATAATAAATGATTTCCGAAAGGAAATGTTTTTTATAGTATTGGGATTTATATATCTATTTTAATTTCGAATCCCTATACTAGTGATTTTGGGTTGTCGTAACGATGTTTTACGCAACATTCGTTTTGGCCCAAATAAATATGTTTAAGAGAATGATTTCCTTAAAGAGTGAAACATATACTTAATCTCGATTAAAGTATATAGAATATTTTCCAAGTATAGAAAATAAATAAAATTTGTGAATTACTTATGAATAAATAAGTAAGGAAATGTTTTTCCAATGTGAAATGAAACGTTTTGAGAATTTATCTTTTTGAAGGTAAATTGGAATGAAGAATTGAAATCGTATATTTTGGGAATATAAATTCATTATGGAATTTATAAATGAAAAGGGGATTTGTTTGAAAATAAATGTTGATTTATTTTTGAAGTGTGAAAACTATATATCTAGTAAAGATATTTTTGGGGAATAAATAATTTGGAAAATTATTTGGAATCTGGTGATGTGTGCATATCTATTGATAGTTCAATAACCGACTATCAATATTTACCTTTGAATGGTATTTGTTGTGAATTGCTTGAAATTGAATGCCACACTTATTTTTTTTTAAAATAAGCGCTCACTATTCGGGTTAACCGGGAAAGGACCTTGGGGTCGTATAACCCATTCCGAATATGTGATACGTCGTTATGAATTACATTCGAAGACCGGTGTTGAAGACCGGATATTTTCGAAAACGAAAGGGTTTCTTGTCGAATGTCTTTGCATCGACTGGTCCCCGGTATAGAGACTCCATATGTGATGGGAAGTCCGAACGTGATTAGTGAATATCCGGATTGCAAGGACTTCTTTGGAAGTGCCTTCGGTTCTGTTCGATCCCGGAACAGACTTGTATGGATAGTATGCCTGACATTACAAATTGAGATATAAAGCCGATTTCTTTCAAATATATTTCTGTTGGTGGCGGAGAATTTATTCTTTTAGCTTAACACCCTTCTCTAAGACGTACGAGCTCAGAGGTTATGTAGTTGAAGTTATCAGCAATATATTCCCAATTTGGTAATGTGACATGCTGAGTGTTGCTGTGAAATGATCATTGTGTTGATTATTTGTGATAGGATCATTTGTTTGATCGTCTATCTTGGTGATCATTTCTATGATCATTTGTTGACCCAAAGCATGGCTTTTGTATAAAGTATGTTTTTGTGGACGTGACTTCGTCGAGCCTCACACCCCGGAATGGTCAAAACAGGAAAGAAGCAGCAAGGTTATGAGGGGTAGCGCCCTTTAGGATATGTGCATTTCCTTCTGGAAAAGAGTGGTATCATGGTATGGAGCCCAGATACTTACTCATGTTGAAAACACTTTATGATTGTGTGAATTGATTACGAGCGCTCGGTTGAAAGGTCCCAAAGGACCGGGGGATGGCATATTCGGTCAGTTGTTACTCAGTTAGGGATAACCCGGCCTTGTGTTGGTAGAGATCCGGTTTGGTTCTCGGGGATGTCCATCCAGAGGCATTCTCATGTGGCAATGGGAAGTTCCTTGGCCTGACCATTCGTTGGAAATCCAAAGAAACAATACGATCTTGTACGGTTTTAGTTGTAGAACCTGCCATCTAATATGGTAGCTATTAGTAGGCATAATATAATGGTACCTATGCTGGCTAAGATTTATATCTTTACTTTCGAAATAAATTTTCTACACTATGCACTAATAATAATATCAAAAATGATTTGATTTTGCGTAGTAAGCATCTTTGACTAACATAAGAAGAAATCTCCTCCAAGTCTGCGTTTGCATTGTGTGTGTGGTGGGAGGTCTTATGGTAGTTACATTTTCAAAAGCATTTCGAATTGAATTTAAAAATATTCCTCTATTTTTGATTTTAAAATAAATAAACTGTTTTAAGTTCTCGCACCAGTCACATGACTGACTCGGAGTTTATTGTTTTCCTTCCTAAACTCTGGGTGCCCACCAATTTCCACACGGGCAGTCAAGAGTTAAGGTTTATCAGGATATTCTGGATATTCAGGAATTGCAGGAGGCAAGCTGGATGACAAGGCGTATTCACTAGTATATAGTATTTCTTTTCCGCTGTTTAAAATTGTTTGTTGTTGTACACTCTGATGTAATGATTTGATGTAATGTAATATAATGTGATGTAATAACTGATATAGTTCTTTGTTTAAAGATTATTCATTTATCTATTATATGTGGTTCCGCTGCGAATTGTGAGATTCTGATGTTGTTTCTGTTGTTTGTTTCCGTTCTGTTTTTCTTTCTCTCTTCTTCTACCTCTTTCTTCTTTCTTAAAACCCTAAGGGTTCGTATTTTCGTTCATCTTGAGTTAATCAATGGAGATTAGTGTCTATTCAAGGAGTACGGATTTACGGGACTTTACAGAAAATGATTTGTTATGTAGTATTTTATGCTATTAGTTTCTAATTAAGATCAGTTTCACATAGTTATTTGTTTGTTCACATTTTTTTTGCAGGTGTGATTCATCTATTATAGTTGTGTTTGATTTCATTAACAATTATTTTAGTGCTCGTTATGGATTGGATGCTTCTATTTCTTCTGTTAGGAATAGGATTTCAGGGGAGTGAATAATTTTAGTCCATTATGCTTTGATATTTTTTATATTCGAGAATCAAAGACTACCTTTGTTGAAATGAATAGTGATCTTCAAGCTGTATTGTGTTTGTCTTGGTTTAAAAAGGAAGAATTTTTGGTATTTTTTCTATGGTTGAAGAATGATTCAACGGGATAATTTTGTTGGTGAAAGTAGCAAGTCTGGTTTATTAGTTGGTGGTGAGTCATGTAATAATATGTTAGTTTAAGATGATGATTTAGATTCTGGTTTTACTCAATAAAAGGATTTACATGAGTTGTTGAAGAAGAATCCAAATATGGAATTTTTTACTGAGGTTGGTCATCAGTTTGATTCTGCTATTGGATTCCGTAGAACGGTTAGTTCTTATTGTTTGAAGAATGGGTTTAAAGTACAATATATTAAGAATTTTAAAGAACGATTGAAAGTTCGATGTGCTATAACTAGTTGTCCTTTTAGGATTCATGCTTCTTGCAAACTGAAGCAATTAGGCCAACTGTTTGTTAAAAACATTCAGCTAATTCATACTTGTGGTGGTGGATTTCATTCATTTGGTAGTCCAACTATTAGTAGTGATCTTGTGAAAAATTTAGTCGTCCATCAAATTCGTGATGAGCCAAAAAGAAAAAATAAGGATATCATTAAAAGTTTTAGAAGAGATTATGATGTGGAGATGAGCTATTATTTTTCTTACAAGGGTAAAAAATTGGCTATGAATGATATTTACAATGATGAAAAGAAATCTTACAATGAATTAGTTTGGTATTTGAAGGCATTTGAAAGAAATAACCCGAATAGTTATTCAAGTATGGATGTGGATTTTAGCACTAATCAATTCGAGAGAGTTTTTGTATGTTATGAGGCGTGTATATTTGGATTCAGCTATTGTTGTCCTATGGTGTTTTTAGATGCTACCTTTTTGAAAGGGCAAAGTGGTATTTTGATGGCTGCCACTGCAAAAAATGGGAACCAAGGTACTGATTTTGATCTTTTTTTGCTTTTATGTTTACTTTGTACTGTTTGCATTAGTTCCTTGCTATAAATTTATGTAACATAGTACTATTTCTTTAAGTGATTGTTCTAGTGAATTTTGTTATGTACGTACTGCATTTTGTTCAAGTGATTAGTCTACTGTTATATAGTACTATTTCAAATATAGTGCATTTGGTTGTTTCAAATGTAGTAATATCCAATTCAATTCGTTATAGCTTCTTCTGCGTTAGGGATTAGCATGTGAAATTATTGCAGAAATGAATTCAGACTCACAATTTAGTTCTACTGAAAATTAACGATGATTAATGTTGGTTGTTTTTTCTTGATAGATACATAATTTAGATGTTTTATTTTTTCAGTTTAGCCACCAAATGTCATGATACCTACTGCTTATACTAGATTCATCAGAATTTGTTATATTTCAAATGATAAATGGATATATGTTTTTATCTCTAACTTCATCAATCTACTTGCACTAGTTACAAAGTAGGTTCAAATGTTCAATATACAACCATGCTCCTTCTTATTGTAAATTTGATCCAAAACAAGCACTATGAAAGATTTAACGTTCTTTAATTTGATGTAAAAAATGTTACTGTATACAGGAGTTAAAAAAGATAAATGCATTCATCTTTTAAGATAAAGAATTAAATAACATATTATGCCATACTTATATATCATAGTTACTACTCCATGTTAAACATATTTATCATTTTTCTCATTATTTGAAGTTCTTACATAAGGTATACAAATGATTTAAACAACATATAGAAAAGATAAAAGCATATATGTTTTAGAAGTTCGAAATAAGTCTTTGAACTGTATGCATGAATTATGTATCATATCTTTGCAATTTCTACCCTTCCTGTGTAGACTACACATTCAAGTAGCAAAATTTAAAAAAAAAAAGATGAATTGCCTCTAGCAAATTTATTTTTCCTTTTTTATTTAGGCTAAGGGCATAGTGTTCATGTGATTGTCTACTATTAGATAATACTGTTTCACATATAGTGCACTTTGTTGTTTCAAATGTAATACATAAACAGTGAATTCTTATTTTTTGTTTTTTTTTCTAGGTTTTTTCCCATTAGCAATGGCTCTTGTTCCCAAAGAAAATAAAGAGCGTTGGAGTTGGTTTTTAAAACACCTAAAGAATGCTCTTAGTTGTGATAGAATATTAACTTTTTTAAGTGATAGACAATGGGATTTATTGTTAAGTATTCCAATTTTTTTTCCAAATAGTCATCATTCTTATTGTTTGCATCATATGCAAAGTAATATTGCTAGCATTGTGAAAAGTGGAAGGGGTGTTTGGGTAGCTCATTTAATTGAGCATTGTGCTATAGCTTCTAATCATCATGAGTTTGAAAAAGCCATGTCTAAGTACAAAGAAATTGGAGGTGCTAAAGCTATAGAGTACTTGAATGATAAACCATATGATCATTGGGCCGATTTGTTTTTTCTGGGGAAGCGATATGGTGTAAGTCCAATATAGCTGAGAGTTTTAATTCTTGGATTTTGAATTAAAGAAGTTTGCCTGTTACTGCTTGTCTTGATCGAATTAGGGTAAAACTTATGATGCAAATGTCTAATCGTAGAGAAGAGGCATCAAAGTGGACAAGTGTTCTATGTCCAAATATGGAAGCTCGTTTGTTGAAATTGAAGCAAGAAGGATTTGGGTGGAGTGTTTGTAAATCATCTAGGTATGTATTTCTATTTTTTCACATGATGTCCACAGTTTCTAAAAAATGATAAATGCATTTATCTTTTTTCAACTTGCTATGTAGCCTTTGTTATGATTTCATTTTGTTGGTGTTGCTTGCTACATATTTTCTCTTTGTCTGTATCGAGGCTTATGATAATATGAATAATGTAAGGACCAAGTAATATAAAGCAAGTATCATTGTAGTGTTTTATTTTTGAGATTTTGTTATGGTAAAAACACATGCTGTGCATAGGAGTATGATGCATTAGTCTGTATGCTTAGGGTTTATTCACATGCATGAGTGTTTTATTTTTGATAGTATTTATGGTTTTTGGTCTAACTGAAAGCCGTGACAAGATATTTTCAAGTTTGTAAATTTAAAGATTAATAGTAAATATATAATGGAAATATTGAGCAATGCTCACATGCACAATTCATGAGCAAACATACATGATCTTTTTTGCTTCCCTTATAGCATAACTTGTATGATCTTTAAGAATATGAACAGTATGACCGTTGTTAATTGTTTTGGTTTATGAGTCTTATTTTTCACTATGATTTCACTGCACATGAATTGGGTCTTATTTATTAGATAGATTAGAGAGAATATATATAGTGCTAATAATCCTTTTTTGGAAATGCAATCTGTTTATGTATTTTAACTTTTTTTAATTTTAAATTTTATAGGTATATTTTTGAAGTTCATTCTCCAACATCTCAAAAGGTTGATCTTAAAAATCGCGTTTGCAGTTGCAATCAATGGAAAGTGACAGGTTTTCCTTGTGCGCATGCTTTGAAGTGTATTTCTTTAACCAGAAATTCTTTTTATGAATATATTGAGAATTACTTTACTGTTGAGTATTTTCGAGCTTCGTATTCACATTTGATCAATCCTATTCCAACTTTTGATAAGGAAGCAATTGAAGCTGAAGAATCATCTATTGTTCTTCCTCCTAAGCCTGTTCGTGGAGCTGGTAGACCTAGGATGAATAGGATTGAAGGGGCTGATTTTCATGCTAAGCAAAACAAATGTGGAAAGTGTAAAAACTAGGACATAATAGAAGGGGACGTTCTTTGAATAATTGAGTTGATTGTTTTAGTCCAATGTATTTGATTGGTTTTCTATAAATACTTTGAGTTGAATAATTGAGTTCATTGTTTTAGTCCAAGTATTTGATTGGTTGTTCTATGAATACTTGGTTGTTCTATAAACACTTTGAGTTGAATATTTGGAAAATTTCATATGTTGAATTGGTTATGATCTGATTTTGATTACTTTTGGTTGTATGCAATTGTTTATGTTTAATTGTTATTTGGAATACAATGTTGTTAGTTCTGTTAAAAAGGATAAATTGATATATCTTTTTAATTCTTATGTATAGTCTTTTTTTGTTATTATATGTTACTATAGTTATTATGTCTATTTTTAAGATATAGTGTTTACTATTCATCCACTCCAGCCCTAACGTTGGTCACTACAACAAAATCAAAATGGTATCAAATAGGACCAGTTTTAGTAGCATAATCCAAATATGTAATGAGATCTTCTATATCTTCAATGCCAACGGATATTCGAACCAAATCATCTGTTAATCCACAAGTTTCATGCATAGCAGCAGGAATACAAACAAACAGAACAGCTGGAGAAAAGTATGACTATTATATTGCTACCCGAAACATGCTATCAATAAAAGTGATGTTCTTAGTATAGCCTTTTTAATAGAGCATACGTAGAATTGTCAATAAAAGTGATACAACATACTGTCAATAAAAAATAAATGCTTCTATCTTTTTAACAGAGCATTAGAAACATTAGCCACTACAAATTCATTATCAATTACTAGAATTTCATTATCAAATTTAAAATCAGTTGTGTAAATACTTGCTAGTTAACAATACACAAAAGCAACATAGACTGAAGTGATTATGTAGTTAATATTTCATTTGACAGATGCATTGGTTCTAGACAGTCTTGCCTTCTTGGTTCACAATATCATAACAGTTTGACAATACATCCCATGGTACTGGGCACACTAGAGATCGATAGCCTCTATAATAGGGGTCGTAGCATTTCTGATAGTAGCCACCCCTTTGGAAATCAACAATGTACATAACATGATTACTTTTATGTTCTCTTCCAATTCGTTCACAATATCGACTTCTGAACATGCTACAAATTATGTAGCCATGTGTAGAAAACTAGTACCACCGTCTGATTTTACCCGGAACATTTCCTTGAGAGGCAAAAGATGAAATTTTATCATCCAAAGTTGGAAAGGGAGATTTTCCTGAACAATAGGACTTAGGTATATTGCTACCATAAACATGTAATGACTTATCTCCCTTGGTGTAGGTGCTATTATCATCGACCTCAGATTCAAAATGAAGAATTTTGCAACAGTCTAAATTCATTTTGCATTCTAATAGCTTATTAAAATCAGCATCTATTCTGCAAATAAGTGATTTGATAAACACTTGTTCCTCATTCAAATTCTTACATCCAAAGCGTCCGCTTGGCAGGAGTAAAGCATTCCTCCCTGCATTTGATGAGAAAGGAAGACGAAAACAACGATTATGGTTATAAACTCCAGTAACAATGAAAAGACGCTCCATATTATCTGATGAGCTTGAATCTTTCTTGATGTACAGTTTTTCAAACTGTGGATCACTTACTCTTAAATTTATTATACATGAGCATACCTCAAAGATGAATGCTCCAACATGCAAGTTGTCTTTGAAGGCAATATTTGTTGATCACATGTCGAGAAAACTTTTTTTCAGTAGATGAATCAAGCTCTATAACCCAATCTTGATTTCCCTGGATTCTGTATTTGTCATTTAGCGCTTCGAAGGTGATATATATCAGAATATCTACCATTTCATCGACATTTTTTCCAGTGTTAATCTTTTTACTAAACTCCAGATCATAATACAAGTGGCAAGGCAGTCCGACTTGAATAACCTCGCAATGGTGGCGTAACTTAGGATTCATGGTTTTGTACCTTCTCCAGAACTTATCATATGTAGAAACAAGGAACCTTCTTTGTGTAGTCAAATGATCTTGGTAGCAAAAAAAGTAAGTTTTTGCATGTGTTTGAACAAATCTTAAAGCTTCTTCTTGTTTAGGAAAAGTAGCCCATACTGCATCCATTTGCTGTGTAGAACAACGGAATTAGAAAACATAATAATAAATATAAAACTATAAATTATCAATAAAAGATAAAAGGATTTATCTTTCTTAAAAGAGCAGTAGAATCATATTTTAGATTACAAATTAATGATCCATATTTATCCGAATAACATCATCAAATCAACAATGCCTTAGAAATTCATTATCAAATTCATCATCAAATTTCCATTATCAATTATTACAAATTCATCATGTAATTCATCAGTAAATTCAAATATACTCTCTAAAATCTATGATCAATTTAGTATCAGCCATTATAAATTCATCCCCAAATTCATTATCTAATTTTTAACATCAGACATTACAAATTTATCATCTCATTCATCAGCCATTACATTTTTATGGGCTGAAGGAGAGCTGCAAAACTTGTCAATCCAGCAGTATGGTTCGTCAGAGAGTGTTTGTGCAGCTATCTATGCTCTAAATGCATTAACTTGTTCAAGACTAATTTTTGATGTAGTCTGCATTCCTTATGCTATTTTTTGCATGAACACCATCACAAAAATTCCACAGTCGTACGTATATTTCTGAAGTTTAGTACTTTGAATATAATGATAAAACAGATTATCTTTTCTTTATGAATTGTAATAAGTATTATGTTTATCTAAGTAATTGTGTGTGAGTAAATAATATTATCTAATTGGTAATATGTGTGCAGGTAGTTATCGTGTATCGTGAATTTTTGTATAAAATTCTGAACTATCTTCAAAATTACCCATTGCTTTGCTGAGCATAGTCAATATTTTTAAGCACTGAATTTTTGCTGAGAATTGTTTTGTGCCCTTCTTCTTGTAGCTCTTTGTTTAGGTTGTTTAATGCTGATTTCTGCAAATAGTGAAAGAAAATTAGAATAAATGTAAACATATTCATCATTTTTACTCTTTGTGTATTTTTACTTACCACATTAATGGAAAATTTTGTATGTCCACTTCTGCAGGTTTTTGATCTCGTGGTTAAGCGTAGAGAGTCATAGTGTTTCCAAATGCATTCTCCAACAACTAGTTCAAGTAGGCTCCAATGTTCATTGCCATGTATTGGGAATAATATGTTGCAACATAATGAATCTAAAAGTGTTCTGTAAAAATTTCGTTTTAGAAAATATGTTGTATAAAAAAATGTTAATTTGAGAAAATAGTTCACTTGTCATAGTTGTGTTAACATAGATAATGCTATTGCTTTCTTCTAGTTGCTTCGTTTTTTGGAACCAAAACCAATCAATGATCTCCATTTGAAAAATAATATGGATAAAGTATATAATTTATAATGAAGGAAAGTTTAGTCTGTTGTACTTACTTGACCAGAAATACTTTGTTGATAGAGGAGGTCTTCTATCATGAATTTTGTTATGATGATGAAGTTTTCATCATAACTAAATGCTTCGTTGCTGAAAAATTGGACGATTGTTAATAAAAGAAAGTAAGTTTAGTACGTACTATGTTGTTTGTATTTGGTAGTAAAACAAAGTAGAAGCTTTTGTGGAAGTATGTATGAAGAGTTAAAGATAAATTAATTTATCTTTTTTAGTTTAGTTTTTGTTTATTTTTGAGTAAGTGTGTGAGTGTATAGTAGTTGACAGATATACTGATAGTTGACCAAACTAAAACAAAACCAAAACAGAACTAATAATTAATTTATCAGATAGTTGATATATAGTTTCTATGAGTGAAAAGTAATTTAATTACTTACATGTTTCCTCCCAAAACTTTGAAAAAAAGTTTTACATTTTGTTGCTGTTCTTAGGTAAGATGCTTCATGAGTGGATACTTTTCAACATTCTTTTGCTTCTTCTTCTTTTTTTGTTCTCTAGGATTGACATCTTCAACAACAATTGGTTTTTTCTGCAGCAATTTCTTCACTATCTTGTCTGATATTTTCAGATTTTAAACCGTCTTCGGTTTCTAGAATCAAAACATGTAAAGTTAGCAAAACTATTTATGTGCATCATACCAACTATCTTTCTTTTTTTGTACCTTTTTCAGCTTCACTTTTTTCTTTGAAATCGTTTTTTCTCCACATTATGCTCTTCAAAATTTTCCAGCTTTTGAAGTTTCATTTCAAGATTGTTGAGTCTTTGTTCACCCAGTTGTCTTGAATGTTGTTCCTCATTCAGTTATTCTGCCATACTTTTCATCTCAGCAGATAAAAAATTCAATTTCATCTCTAACTCTTTTATGCTACTAGAGCAGCCCGTACCATGTTTGTCATCTTCCAGCCCAGTATATTTTTTTTAAAAGAAAGTCTTTTTCCTCTTTAGTTGCATTTAAAAATTTCTTTAAAATCTACATGGAAGGTATTTGAAATTAAATTTGGACATGCAATATCATTGAATTACTATGAAGTTAGAAATCAGAAATTATTAAAAATATACGGGTAAGAAAATTTTAGACACTTGATAAATGGATACAACATGTAAGCACATTCATATGGGAAGGATAGAAGACTAGGAAAATTTATAATGCACACACAATAGTCGTTACATATAAATATAGATATGTAATTAACTAACCTACAAACTACATAAATTTAGAACACTATCCCTATTAAATAACACACATATAAACATATGTACTCATATAATTTTGTATATCAACAAATATATAGTTCATTATGTACTTAAATCATTTTCTGTAAAACATATATGCTTTTATCTTTTTTAACTAGGGTTTAATTTAGTTGTATATTTTCTGTAGTAAATTTAAAATATGAGTAAATCAAGAAAAATGTTTAATATGTATAACTATATATCAAATATAAGTAAGGCTTAACTTGTTATTAAATCATTTACATTAACAGATAAATGTTTTTTTAATCTTTTATAGCTTTTAAGCATGGAAAATTAAAACTTAAATCTGTTAACAGAATACATAACATCATTGGCAAACCACCTTTAGTGATGTAAGCAGTAATGGGTTTGTAGGAAAGGAGTTGATAAAAGGTTGTTTGGTTGAATTTGGTTGAGTTCTTGAATTTATTTAGGTGTTTCAAGTAGCATGTGGCTGGTGCAGTAGTTTGTTGTTCGTTCAGTCAAGTTGTAGACAAAGATGAAATTAGGTGGAGAAGAGGAGTAGTTTGTGGTTGAATGTGGGGTGGATATATTGCACCATTTACGAAGTTTGAATAGCATTGTTCAACAAGTTTGAATTGTACCGAGCTATGGAGTTTGGCAGAAATTGAATGTGGGGTGTTCGTGGTGATTTTCTAGTGATTTGGTAGTAATGCTAAATTAATTATGAACTGTGGAGTTGGGCAGAAACTGAATGGTACTTAAATCATTATGTACTTATATATATGGTTTTGTATAACAAGAAATATATATAAAAGTAGCATACGTTATCATTGTCTATTTCATCGAGATCCTAATCTTTTAATTTTGAAAAATCGCATTTTTGCATCCTTGGGATTTTGCTTTCCAAATTTTCTTTTTCGTCGATGATTTGCGTCCTTTCACAAAACCAATACTGCCAATAAGACCATACAAACAAGCATTAATATTTAACATTTTTGTAAAAAGCATTAGTATAAATATATTTATATTTATTTACCTAAAGTTTTTAAATCATACCAATAAGACCACAGTACATCCAGGTGCGCTTCTTGGATTAGCATAGTAATTTTGAACATTTTTCATGACATTTTCACATATTGCTCTCGGCCAAGAGATTGAGTTCAATTTTTTTAAGTTTAACAGCTTTGATAAGAAGCCCCACTGCATGTAGCTCTGATTGTTAGGAAAGAGAAAAGTAATAATCAACAAGAGCAACAACAATTTGACTAAATCTTCATTCCCGTTTTCTTCCTCTATCATTTTTCTCAACCTTCTTGTGACTGTCTTCTGGCTAATTATGTCATTTTCTTCGAAATTTGTGGTCATAAACTCTGAAAAACTTTCCATTGCTGTGGCCTTATTTGAAGTTGGTATAGGAAACAAGTCCTCTCGAGATAAATGCAGTCCAAATATAAGGCTAACTTCTTCAGGTGTGATTTTCAGCAGTTTGTTTCCAATTTTGAAGGCTTTTTCTTTAATACTGAAAGAAGTAATTATTTGGTCAAAATTTGAAGTGCTTTTCCATATATTTTGCCTTTCTTTTCCATTGGTGAGAAACATATTAAAAAGTTTTTGAATGACATTTTTTTGATATAACTTTTTGCCTCAGAAGACATAATGTTTTTTCCTTAACAGTCATCATAACTTTGTACACAACATTTAAATTACATCTGTATGTTCCAGTGTGCAGATATTTTTTCTGTCTTTTTGGTCTATTTTGAATCTCATATTTCTCAACATCATCTGCCTCATCTGTTTCAATATACATTTCTTCAGAATCAGAATTTGCTTCGCTCAGTTTTTCCGAAATTGTTCCCTCTTCATCTAGGTTTGTTAGCTGCTCTTTTTCAGAAATTTGTGAGGTTTGCTGTGTTGATTCAACTTCATCCTACATTCATGAAAATAATATCATTAGTTGGGATCCTACATTTACTTCTGCATATTCATGAAGATAATATCATTTTGCTTAAGAATCACATTGCACATAAATGATAGCAATATTATCAAAAAATATCGTACTGCACAATAGTCTGTATAAAAAGATAATATGGTTTATCTTTTTAATTATTTTGTATTTTCTTGGGATTAAGATATTTTTTGTCAATGAATAATTGCTAAGTAGTTTGTATACAGTAATGTTAATGATGTAGAAGCTAGTGAATAAAATTCTAAAAATATGGTCCATAAAAATATATGCTGCAAATCCAACGATGCTCTCAAACCCTATTGATTATAGAGGAATTTACATTTCCACTAAGCTTTGACAGTTAACGTATATAACAGATAAGTAACTATGTAGTAATACATTGGCATATCTTTTGATATTCATAAACAACTAAAAGCATTTCGTTTTAATTTATTGTGTAATTTAGTTGTTTTGTTATAATATATGTATATTATGAAGTGAATATGCTTGTACATTGTTTTGTTTAGTCCCACATTGTGGGATAAGTTCAGTCCTTACCTCTGAAGCCCTTATATAAAGTAGGCCATGTAATGTAAATAGATATCTATTCTCTGAATGAATAAAATTATTCTCTCTCTCCAATGGCTTCTATTTTCTTTATTCTATAACACGTTATCAGCACGATGTTTTATTTTTAAGATTTTCTTTATGCATTTGAGATCTATTTCTTTTCTCTTGGGATCTAATTTTATTTCATAGACCAAATTTCGTTTTGTAAACATTCGTTTTGATCTCATTTCTTTTTCCTGGATCTCATTTTGTATATCTTATAATGTTGATCTAATTATGTGAATCTAATATTATTTATTTGTATAGATCTAACTTTGTAGACTTCATTTTTCAGATCTCATTTGTAGAATTATTAAATTGATTTTATCTTTAGATGTTATTATGTTGATCTCAATATGATCTAATTTTTCTGATCTAATTCTATTATAGATCTAATTTTATAGATCTATAACATTTTATATTTTATATATTGTTGCTTTTCTTTTCGATCCACGGCCCTAATATGGTATAATGATTGATTTTAGATCTCATTGATCTTTCATTATTTTTAATTGATATTCTTTGTTATGAAGGATTTTATATTAAAAAAAAATTTCTACCAAATTAATGCTAATTATCAAATATCTACATGAAATAGTTTTGATATTTGTAGCATGTATAATTATATGTATTATTGATGATTTAATAATACAAAGAGGTTTGAGTCGCAGAAGAAGCAAGCAAATTAATTTCCAATGACTCCAGTAATGGATATCGAATCGATGGTACTTATATTTTTGACTTGTTCCATTTTTCATTCGTCGATGTATAAAACACGTTTCCCTTTAATGGAAACACGCACTTTTGCTCTTGCTATAAGATTTCCGGTTTCATTCACGCATTGAGTAAAACAAAGTTCCGTGATGTTCATATTTTCATTTAGAAATAATTTAGAATTTATATGATTATATCTGTTTTTTTTTGAATTAACCATATTCAGATTGTCTAGTGATTTAACTAAAAAAGAACATCTTTACCTATGGAACTCCCTAAAGGAGCGTTATGACCACCAAAATATGGTCACACTTTTAAACACTAGACATGAGTGGTTGAACTTGAAGTTTTAAGTCATTAAATCTACTAGGAAATACAATTCCTCTATATTAAAATTACTTCTAAACTAAAATTATGTGAAAGGATTGTCTAGTGATGCTAACTTGAAGTTAGATCATTTCTTCGACGATGAAGGAAACTTCATTAATGATGAAAATCTAAGTACGGTAATAAATGATATGGTCGAATTGATCAATAATAGCAGCCTGAAGTCTGCTATGTGGATTTTATTTTATTTCAGTTCAGTAAATCAGTTTAAAGTTGGTAAAACCCAAGTTTTGATAATCTTTGGGTGTGTTTGCCAAACTATATATTTGAAGAAGTACATTTTAATATTCTCCAGAAGAGATAATCCATATACATACTCTTGAAGAGATGTATTATGATTTTTATATTTCAAAATCCAAACATCCTAGAAGAGATGTTGTAGAATTATGTCAATTATGTAGAAAAAGATATTGATTATTGATGACATCCAAAAAAACAATGCATATAAAGTATCTTTAGAAGTGATATGTACCACTCTAGAAGCGGTGTTTATGAAATATCCCCAGAAGTGATATTATAACATCGTATAGCACTATAAAAGAATTGCCTATAAAATATTGTCAAATGTGATAATAAATTATCCAAAATTCAATCGTCTATTGTCATGGACCCGTAGCTCCATTAGACAAATAGTGATATGTAACCTTTTACTTTTCAGAACTTACGATGAATCAAATATTATATGCACAACTATTCTTGAAGAAATATCTTTATATATGCTCCTGAAGAGATAATCTGTATGTCATATCATAATTTTCACTAAAGCTATATAAATACGGTCTTGAACAAATCGGTATGTGCAACCATTATAATTTCTTATTTTTATAACATTTCAAGGGTCCAGAAGATACTCTTATTTATGTTGTAAATATATCTATTTTACTGAACTCTCTAGAGGAGATGTTTATATATAATTATAATCATATATATATATATATCTAGAAGAGAAAGTTCACTCCAGAAGTGGTGATACTAATACATCTCTAGAAGAGATTTATAAATTTGAAAATGATAACATATCTCTAGAAGAGATTTATTTATATATTTGGTAATTTTATTAAACCAAATAAGTGTACATAAATTTGATTATAAAGGATCCTAATTTAGCTTAGATTTGATCCTAAAAGTTTGAGAGCTAAGAGGAAATCTGTATCTGTAACATTCCAAGTATCTAGAAGATACTATTATTATTTTTGCTGTAATTTTTTTACAGAACTCTCAATAGAGATGTGTAGAAATGTCTATATGCAATTAAAAAAAAGTTACTCCTTGATAAGTAATCATAATTAGTGTTCAAAACTGATATTTGAGATATAATTGAGGAATAAAACTTAACAACTTGAAGTTGTGTGTATATTTTGTTCGAACCAGAAGTTCGATATGGTTTCAAACCAAATGTTTTGAACATTATCGTGCGGTTTTGACAGATGTGCATTGACATTGATTTATAAATAGAAATTAATAGTTTTGATCCTTGTAATAGTTTGTTCCAAAAATCACTAATTCAAATGAGAAAGAATATGAAACTTTTACAATATACATGTGATATGTGGACGCACGTATACATCCATATATGTAAATATTTAGCTAACAACCTGAAGTTTGTTATAAGCTATTATTTAGTGATTATGCATAGATATTATTTAGTGATTTAAAATTCAATCAACATAAATGCTGAATGACCTGAAGTCATGTATGTATTCAAATGATCTACACAATAAGCAAATTCCTCCAATAGCTTAGATCAATGAATGAGAACAAACTCTAATAATCAATATCAATTGAATGCATCTTATCAATGAATAAAAGAATTATCCTCCTATTATTAATATGTATGGTGTATTTGCTAGTAGCAATATCATAATGGATCAAAATGAGAATCCAAAGATGATTATTATTTAATGTGACAATGTTTGTCAACATTGAGGGGGAGGATAAAGGGATACAAGCTCATTTTGATCATCAATGTTAAATATTTGTTAAAATATACAATGATGCAAAATATTAAGTAACTTGAATAAATTATCAGTAATATCCCTAGTAGACTTTCTCCAATATAGATTTGAATCCCGGAAGGATCAAAATTTGTAAACCACATTTGAAATATGGTTCAAAAGTCAGTTCAAAATATTTTTGGAATAAGTAATAAAGATGCCAAATAAAGGAGGTGAGTGTTCTTGAAGAAACACTTAAGGATGCTCTGAAAGAGATCCATGACATGATTCTTAAATAACCCTAGAAGTGGGTTAGGTACCTAAAACATGATAATTAAAGAGATCTCAATAAATCATGTCTAGAACTGACAAGAAATAATCATTGATGATAAATTTATAAATAATAAAGCGCTTATATTTATAAATAGATTAAGAATCTTAAATTAGGGAAAAACATGACTGGCCATCATGAATCCTTTAATAGTAGAGAAATATGGACATGCAGTCCGCAAAGTACCGAAAGTACTTGAAATGCTTAATATACCCTGAAGGTATAAATGTGGTTTAAAATCATATTAAGTAATGAAAGTATACAAATTCCTGAAGAATATAAATAACTTTCATTGTTATAAAGAATGCAAAGAACAAGGAGAGTAAATTTCAACCTACTTTTAAGTATTGTTGTAATGAAAATCTTGATATAATTCATGATGAGTAGATTACTTCCTATTTTTAAGTATCGTTGTAATGAAGCTCTTAATATCCATTGAAGTGATAGTTGCGATATGCAAATACTTATTAAAGTATACAAATTTCTGAAGAATATATATAACTTTTGTAGTTATAAAGAATGAAAAAGACATGAAGTGTAGATTACAAATTTCTTCTAAGTATTGTTGTAATGAAAATCTTGATACATCAAGATGAGTAGATTACTTCCTGCTTTCTAGTAATGTTGTAATGAAATTTTTAATATTCATGAAAGATGTATAGTTGCAATGCGCTAAACTAATTTGAAGCAAAAAATAAATAAATAAATAATGAAAGCACATGAAGTGTGTTTCATAAAAGTAGCATACAAATGCATAAAATGCAAACCATATTTGGAAGAAACAATCTTAGAAAATTTGATTGTATCGAAGGAAACTATTAATAAATTGTATTATTAATGAGATTCATATTTATAGATCCAGAAGTATCTATAACTAATTTGAGTTATCGAAAGACGAATATGAATTCAGAGGAAAATTTTAAATCAGGGGGAGCATCCATAAGTATTTTATAATGCACTCTTTTTCCTTAACTAAGATTTTTCCATTGGGTTTTTATTAGTAAGGTTTTAACGAGGTATTATCTTGATCCAGAAGTATCAACTCCCTGTAACATTTGAAATAAGCTATAATGTACTCTTTTTCCTTATTTAAGATTTTTCCCACTGGGTTTTTCTTATTAAGGTTTTAATGAGGCATTATCTTGATCTAGAAGAATCAAACGTCTTTTCAAGAAATAACATATCAAATATGTTATTTAAGTTAAATTATATTTTTATCCTTGACTAAGGTTTTTCCCATCGGGTTTTCCTTTGTAAGGTTTTTACTGAAGTGTTAAATTGATCCAGAAGTATCAAACTCTATCTGATGCAGTAAATTATTGAAATATGACATACTATATTGTACTCTTTTTCCTTCACTAAGATTTTTCCCATAGGGTTTTACTTAGTAAGGTTTTAATGAGGCATTAGTTTGATCCAGAAGTATCAAGCTTTATTTAAAGAAATAAGAAAATAAAATATGTCATTGTACTCTTTTTCCTTCACTAAGATTTTTCCCATTGGGTTTTTCTTAGTAAGGTTTTAATGAGGCATTATTTTGATCTTGAAGTATCAAACTCTTATAAGAAATATCATTTTTAGTATGATATTTATGATTTCACAAGTTGCACTCTTTTCCTCGTTCAAGGTTTTTTCCCACTGGGTTTTTCTAATAGAGGTTTTTAATGAGGCAAATCTATATCGATTGAATCGATAAATGCAAGCGAGATAATAATGAGGGGGAGCAATCATCATACATGTTTCGAAACGGAAATTTCCAAATTATCCGAGCATTCAAGATTTTGAAGACGCATATTCAAGGGGGAGTGTTATAATATATGTATATTATGAAGTGAATATGCTTGTACATTGTTTTGTTTAGTCCCACATCGTGGGATAAGTTCAGTCCTTACCTCTGAAGCCCTTATATAAAGTAGGCCATGTAATGTAAATAGATATCTATTCTCTGAATGAATAAAATTATTCTCTCTCTCCAATGGCTTCTATTTTCTTTATTCTATAACATGTTTATGTAAAAACATAAATCCTTTTATCATTTTTATGCAAGTTTTAAATCAAGTTCATATGGTATGTAGTAATTGTAAATAATGAAACAGCAAACTTGTTTAATATTTATCTATGTTTTCAAATGTAAGTAGAGCTAAACATCTAATTAAATCCCATACAGATAAAGCTAAATTTGTTTATCTTTTTTAGTAGTTGAATACAATAACATGTTCATATGGTATGAAACAAATTTAAATGATGAATAAAACTTAAAACTAGTTTCAAAGATAACTAATGCTAAACATGTATAGCTTGTTTAACATGTATCGCTGTTTTTAAAATATAAGTAAAGCTAAACATCTAATTAAGTCCTACACAGATGAAGCTAAATGTGCATATCTTTCTTCAGCAGTTAATACAGCAACAGGTTCATATGGAATGTAACAATTCAACATGTAATTAAATATTATTGTATACATAATTAAGGAAAAAAAGTTACCAACGGTGTTAGTGATAAAGATTTGTGCTGACCGTGTTCATCACAAAATGGACTAGATATTGGTCTTCTGTTGATACGCTGTTTTCCGTTGTTAATGAAGATGCATGTAGCTTATTCAATAAAAACTTTTGTTTTTCTTGGTCTTGTCTACATTTGTATCCTGCATGAATATTATCATGTGCAATAATATGCCAGTAAGCATGAAGAGTTATACATATATGCATTGCTGACTATGAAATCATATGTAGCTCATTATCTAATTGAATTGTTTTGTATAAAAACATAAATGCTTTTATCTTTATTAAGTAAGGTGTAAATTCGCTGTATATCTTTTGTAATAACTTTTAAATCATGAAAAAAATGGAAAACAAGTATAACATATACTAGTCACTATTTAAGATAACTAAGGCTTAATTTGATTTGAACCAATTATAGTAAAAGATAAATATGTTTATCTTTCATAGCTGTTGAACATAGGAACATTACAACATAACTGTGTTTCCACAACACATACGATTGTTGAAGTACTGAAGTTAAAATTACTGTAACAACCCGATATTTTTAGCCATTCGCATCCGCACATTTCGGACTTGAATTGCTCAAAATACCGCGTTGTAAATAAATTTGGAGTAAATGAAATACAATCACAGAATCACAGACACAGAAATATCAGAATAGCTCGCAGCGGAAATAAAAATACCATAGTAGTTCATGAAGCTACTATAACAAACTCTCAAAACATAATACATAATATTAGTCTGAAACATATACAATAGAAATCTCAAATACATAGAAGTTTATAAATACCAGAGCTGAAATAGAACAACAGAAACTAAAAGGAAATAGATAACTAGACAAGCAGAATCTCCAGCGATTTCTAGCTCCAGAAAGAAATCCAAAGCTAAGCTGTAAATACTCAGGCTGACCCGAGCGTAAAGTAAAACACAAAACACTCGAGTCAGGACAATATATACTTATATAATGTAAACTAACTCAAGTGAACTGTAGTAGAAATGCACAATAACTTAAAGGATGTTTGGGATCGCCCATCCTTTAAGAATCAGTTAAACTATAAATTAAATACATCCCGTGGTTAAAATTTCAAAATGGTATTTTATACTTCAAAATAAAATATCATTTCAAAATTCAATATCATTCAAAATCCATTTCATAATATCAAAATATAATATCTCCCAAACCACGTTCATTTTTATTTAATTTAAATACCATTACACAACACGTTTCAAAATAGTTTATATTTTGAAACAAATTACTTCATTTTAAATCATAAAATGAAGTTATTATATTTAATAATTAAATTATTAAATTTACAAAATTTTAGTCTTTCAAAATTCAATTTATCCACTTAATTTATTAAAACAGATGAAAATTCAACTTTCGCAGCATTTAGAAATTGCAACGGAAATTTACATTCAAAACAGTTCAATTTAATACAAGATAACATTTAAAAAGGTTGTAATGGGGTTACATTAGTTTCAAATAAAACTTAGTTAAATTCAATAATTATAGCATTTACAAAAATGCTATAATAACCTTTAATTAACTTAGCCATTTGTTTCATTATTATCAACTACAGCATTTACAAATGCTGTATTATCATTTACATTAGAATTAATAGCATTTCAGAAATGCAGTTAATTAACTTCAAGTATTCAATATAATTTCACAAACAATTATATTTTTATTTAAATCATTTTTAGCTTATAAAATCATATAATTTCACTTTTAAAACAGTCATTAAAATACCCTTATATTCATGATTTTATAAAGTTAAATCTCCATTCAGAAATCAAAATTTAATAATAATTCACTTATTAAATTCCAACATTAAATTTTAAATTCATTAAATTAAATTTAACTTAACATTTAAGTTTAAAATTTTCAAATATAACTTAATTTCATTTTTATTTACTTAACTTAAAATTCACCTTTAAGCCAAATTCACAAATTTCCAATTTTAGTTATATTTCCAAATTTCAACCTAAATATTCATTCATTTCACATTTTAACTTTATTCAAAAATCATTGATATATTATAAAATCATTTTAAATTCATTTAATTCAAAATATCATAAATTTATCATATTTTCATATTTAATTTAAATTCCATTTATCACCAAATTCTAGTTTCCAAAATAACTTACATTCCAGATTTTCTAACTTTACCATTTATTTATTTCACTTATAAATTTTCAGAAAATCAATAATGCTTTACAAAAATCATTTTTAATCAAATTTAAATCAAAATATTATAATATTTACATTTCTAAAGTAATTAAATTTTTTTAGAAAAACATATTTTAACAACGGGTCTGTATTTCATTTTCTAGCCTAGATAAAGTGATACAGGTAATATATCATTCAATCCGTAATTTACAAAGAAAACCTGGGTTTGATCATTTCAAACCCGCAATCCCAAGTAAATGAAAATAATTGAAAATCATTCAGGCCTATCATTTCAGCCCATAACGATTTTCTCCTATTCTAAAGTCCGTTCGGGTATGTATCATTTCAACCCATAGTGATTCTAGTCTACAGGGAACTTGCAGTGTGACAAACTGATGAAAATAATAGAATAGCATGAAATAACAGTAACATATGGTATAACAAGTGTAAATATAGGTGTGAACTTCATATGAATATAATATAGCAGTTATAACAGGATGATATGCATTTACAGATTCAGGTGATGTCAGTTTATCACTATATAAGTACATATTAGTCTGGTGAGATTTACTCACTGTTTTGAGCTGATGACACAATGACGAATTGCACAACGGGATCTACACAAGCACAAAAGCACGATACAGATACGAAATGGAGGAGCCAAGGATTAATTCCCTTGAATACAAATCAAACAAACAATATAACAATTATAAGGTTTCAGACCAAAAATACGATAAACGATGCTAGAAATTAAGGAACAATAATTAATCAAACACTTGCACTTGCTTCCACCATCACTATGCTCAGCCTATAGGGTGATAAGGTACTGCCATGGGGTGTGTTTGGTCAGGTATGGGTCATATATGGTCGGCCTAGCAAGGGTAGTGAAGGTATGGAAGTTGCTATGTATGAAAATACAAGTACAAGGCAAACAAGTGGATTTTTGTGCAATTTCAAGCATCGGGCAAGGCTACAAATGGCATGGCCAGACCTGCTGGAGGCTAGGAGATGGTGTGGCAGTGGTTTTGGTTCAGGTATGAGCTGGAGAAGGTGGTGCAAAGGGCGGCTAAGGGTGTGGTGAAGTGGTGGAAGTTACAAGGTGTGAATACAAAGGGTTTAAGGCAAATAAGTGGCTTTTGTGCAACCATGGCTCAACCAAAGGACCATTGGGCTCGGCCCCTACAAGGTGAAGGTCAGGTGGGGTCTGGAGTGTCGGCCAAAGGTGGTGGAGGGACTGGTGGTGGCGGCCAAGGAGGTGGTTTAGGTGAAAAAATGAAGGGTATGTGCATAAATGGTTCGGCTAGGCTGAACAAGTGAAGTGTTTGCATAAACTTTGGTGGATCTAGTCATAGACGACCACGGCATGGCTTGGTCAGTGGGATGGAGGAGATGGTGACCTGATGTGGTGATGGTGGAGGTGGCTATGGTGGTGAAGGAGCAAGGCCGAACCTATGATGAAGAAGAACAAGTGCAAAAACCATGAATTCAAGCATAAACAAATGGAAAAAGGAAATAAAGTTTACCAAACTTTCTTCAAAAGCTATGGCCGAAATTTTTTGAGGAAATGAGAGAAAAAATAAATTAAGTGAATGAGAAATGAGGGTGGCAGCTGAAAGAATGAAGAGATATGGCCATTTGAGTGAAAAGAAACGTTAAAATGTGAAAAGGTGGGAAAATCAAAAGCCATAGGAAACAAAAGGTCACAAACCCTTTCAATTTACCTTTTTATTATTTATATAAATTTATTTAGCTGAAATAATAATAATATCAGATAATATTTCGAAATTTTCAACCAATATACAAATATATATAATATTTATCAATTATGTAAAGTGAAATTAAGGAAAATAGTTAAAACAGTGAACTAGACTAGCAAAATTTGAAGTTAAATGAAATAATTTTTAGAAAATTCATATAAGCTTGTAAAGTATTTTTAAACATAAATAATAACATAAAATACAAATATATCCACAAAATAAATATTTAAAATTTAATTTAAATATAAAATTATAATGTAGAAAATAGCAGAAAATGGGAAAACAGCCCTTAAAAATAGGAAATCAACACAGTAATTTTTAGAAAAATTCTATTATTATTTTAAAAATATTTAGAGATGAATTTTCACAAATAAAACAAATTTGAAATAAAATAAAGAAATTTAAAAATGAAGAAAATGGCAGAAAATTAGAAAACAGCCTTTAAAAATAGGAAATAAATACAGTAAATTTTGGAAAAGTTTTATTATCACCTCAAAAATATTAAAAGACAAAAATATACATAAAATAACATAATGACACATTTTAAAATAAAATATGACAAAGAAAATATAATTTATATAATTTAAAATAGACAAAATTGCAAAATAAAACAAATTATACTCAAAATTGAAATGTGCATAACTTTCACAGTTTAAGTCCGTTTTCAACGAAACAAAAAGAAGTATCAAAGTTATTAAATATAATTTAATAATAAAAGATAAAATTTAGGAGTTTAAATATTTAAATTTGAAATTTAAAAGTCAAAGTTTGACCAGTTTGAACAGAAATCCACCATTAAGTAAAATATTCAATTTATATAGGTTGGAATTATAATTCACATAATAATCAAAGTTTATATTTAAAAATGAAATGTTTGAAATGAAAAATTTTTAAAATAATTTCAAAATGAAATAAAGTCAAAATTAAAATATAAGAAAAATCTAGGGTTGTTACACTCTCCCCCACTCAAATCTTTTCGTCCTCGAAAAGGAAGGAAGCGGAGAAACAACAAGAAAGAACAAATGGGTTGGAAGACATCCCCGAAAGAAGGTAGGGAAAAAGTAGCTAGGAGGGAAAGCGGGTTGAAATACATGGATGAACCATTATTTGAACCATTATACATTTCAATTTAATAAAAAAAAAAATTTAGTATGATGAATAGTCATTTGATTCAAATCTGATGGTTCAAGGTAAACAATATTTAAAATATTTAAATTTTTAGAAGGGAAAATAATTGATCAAAATATTCTTTATACAGTACTTTACCAAGATGCTTTTATCAAAATACTTTTATAACTCGATGTCTTAACAAGTTTACTTTCGTTCCTGCAGACTCTGGCTATGCGTTGATCAGGCGCAAAGCTAGAATTCTCCAAGTACTTAGTATACTTGTTTCAACACCCAGTGAAAATAATGAAAACACTTTTAAAAACAGATATGGAAAGTACAATCCAAACAAATCAACTAAACCGAAACAGTTGTCTAACCATGGATCGCAGATACACAATGGTTACGCCTGGATCCCCCAGGAAACAATCCGTATCCGTAAGCTTTCTCAGCCCTGCGAGTTACGCCATAATGACGAGTAGAATGCAGGATACACAATGGTTACGCCTGGATCCCCCAGGAAACAATCCGTACCCCTAGGCAAGACTCAGCCAGGCACTTGCGCTACTCTTCGCGACCTACACAGATTGCAGGATACACAATGGTTACGCCTGGATCCCCCAGGAAACAATCCGTACCCCTAGGCAAGACTCAGCCTGGCAGTTGCGCTATGTAGTCGCGATCATAAGACCACGGGGATCGCCGTGGAATTCGATGGACACTCGAGTATCATATCCGGAAAACCCAAATCAAAGAGAGAGAATAATATCGATAGAATGAATCCATAGTGTGGCCACAAAGCGGATATCAAGCAGAAGGCACTTTCCATATCTTTACTTCGAAAATATGTATCATATAGTACCTTTCAAAATCACTTTCAAATATCATACTTATATAAAGTCCATTATATATAAGATTTCATTTCAAATCAAATACTTTCCAAAATAATAGCATATCAAATCACACTTATATAAATTTCGATTATATAAGATTTCATTTTTCAAAATTGAGTACCTTTTCAAATCAACAGTTCTCAAATCAATAGTTTACTTATACAAATCATTTTTATATAAGTTCGATAGCTCCCAAATCAAGTATTAAATAAAACAGGTTCTCAATTTTAATTCATTTCAATAGTATTTCAGTTTAAAAATCATATATGATTTCACCAAATCATTTCTTTCAAGTTATACATATTCAGTTTCAAAATTTCTTAAAACAATAGGTTTAGAAAATAATCCAAATATCCAAATCAAAAAAATTTAGGTCAAATAAATTCATTTCCATTTCAAACATGTATTCACTTCAAAAGTCATAATACTTTCAAAGTTATGAATCTTTCGAAACTAAAATACTTGAAATCATTACACTTTGAAAATCATAACATTTAGAAATCATGCATTTGAAATCATAAAACATGCCCTTAATTCTTTTCATTTCAATTTTTTTCAATTAAACCAAAATCTAAAATTTCCAATTTTAATTCAATTCAAACCATCAGTTTCAATTTAGTTTTCCAACAAAACCATTTCAAATATTATCAATTTCAAATATAGATTTGATTTACAAAATAAACTATTAAATCTTAAATATGTTTCAAGGCTTAAATATACCATATTTCAAACTAAATTTTATAATTTCATATATCTCAAATTTTACTTCATTATTACTTACATATGTCATTATTTCGCAACATTACATTCGATCGCTCGCTTGATCACACAAGTTCGCTTTCGAACTAATATTGTCCATTCGACTTCCCTAATGCGGAGTTCGATATGGTTTCTTGACTAGAAGCCATCAGTCTCCTTGCATAGCCATATACTATGATAGAGAATTCTAGAATCAAGCCCAAAATCCATATCAAATGTTCGCCGTCAAGAATCAAATGAAAAATCCTAACACGAAATGGTGTAATTCACCTCGAACTTGTGTACTCAAACTTGGATCAAATTAATTATGCGAACAAAACAACGTACGTACAACTTATGTATCTATTACAACTTGTTAAATAAATAGTTTTATAAAGATGTTACTAAGTTAAAACATTTAAAACCAAAATTTTCTCAAACATTTGAAGACTAATTTTTATCCAAAACATTTCAAAACTAAATTTCATATTAGTATAATTCAAAATAGTCTTATTTATTTACTTAACAAAACAGTTTCAACTTATAAAAAACCATATTATTTCATACTTGAAACATACAAACTAAATTTATATTCTTTATCAAATACCTTATACCTTTCAAAAGATTTAGCTTTGAAAAATTAACCTTGATTTGGAAGTGCTCGAATCTTAAAATAGTCGAAGAAGTCATATTTTCAATCCAAGAGTTGAAAATCAACACTAAATCAGTAAATCAATTTCAAAAGTTAGGTTTCAAAATCTGAAACTCGAGAACTGAACACCGGCTTACTTTAAATCATTTCAAATATACATACATATCTTTCGAAAATCAAATCATACCTCGAAATCTGAAATCAAAACTGGTTTCACAAAATCACTCGCATAGCAAAGCTACTAGAGTGGCCTCTCCCCCACTCAGAAACTCGAAAATTAATGTCGATGATGCATGCATTCATCACCGAAATTATTTTCCAGCGACATAAGTGGGTTCTGGACTTTTACTTTCTTGAAACTTCTTTAAAATCTCTTCAAAATCTTGGGAGTTCATTCAAATACATTTGAAATATTTCTTATTCAGAAAATATCTTTAAATCATATTATTATTATATATATTCCAAAATCTTATAACCGATTTCAAAACACCAGAGTTCGATTACTTGAAATTCAAATTCAAAACCTTTCAGTTATAAATCATTTTATATAAATTTAAATTTCTCATAAATTTTCAAAATTTCAAATACTTTCGAAATTTCAAATTTTCATTTTTGAAAGGTATATAATCCTTATCGAAAGCATTTCACTTTTATATATAGAAAAATGGCCATCCTTAATAATTTCGATGTATGCACAATTTCAAAATACAACCAAACACAAATTTCCAAAGGATGATTCAAGGAAAGATTTCAAACAAACAAAGATTCAAAATTAGAGGAACTCTAATCAAATAGAATTCTAGTTCGAACATAAACTCAAACGAAGATGAGATAATTTAATTACCAAATAGAGGATAGATAAGCCTATATAAATCGCGGGCGAACTTAACTGGTCACCCGAGACTTTAGGAAAATATTCAATACGGAAATCTAAGGCAAATCGACCTTCGATCGCCAGAGAATAGAATCCGGGTAGAGCAGGAGATAGATAGCATCGACATCCGAGGATAAAAAAATCTTTAGTGAATCAATGCCAATTGTAAAGGAGTTTCACCTCTTTACAAATCATTCAAAGATTTACGGAATCATCGCTCTTTAGAGAGGTCATTCCAAAGTAGAGTTACGAATGCTCCAAAATTAAAAGGAAAAATGGGGAAAACAAGACTGGATTCCAGAACAAGTGGGAGTGTTCCAAAGTTCAAGGAATCCTAGTCGATAAGAATCTTAACCAAAAGATTTCTAACAAGGTGGATAACGAAGAGATGAAGTTTAGAAAATCTTGATTTCGAAATAAGAACATTTTTATACCAAAATAATGTTTGAAAAATCTTTTAAAAATCTTTTTAAAAATCATTTTATACTTCGAAAATACGTTCTCTCACAAAGAAAGGATCCTGAGATTGATTTCACTCATTCTAGGGTATTTCTACCCTATCTCTAATGAGTTTTTGCTCCGCAGGCTAAGGTTTGCCTAAAAACCTAAGCTCTGATACCAACTGTAACAACCCGATATTTTTAGCCATTCGCATCCGCACATTTCGGACTTGAATTGCTCAAAATACCGCGTTGTAAATAAATTTGGAGCAAATGAAATACAATCATAGAATCACAGACACAGAAATATCAGAATAGCTCGCAGCGGAAATAAAAATACCATAGTAGTTCATGAAGCTACTATAACAAACTCTCAAAACATAATACATAATATTAGTCTGAAACATATACAATAGAAATCTCAAATACGTAGAAGTTTATAAATACCAGAGCTGAAATAGAACAACAGAAACTGAAAGGAAATAGATAACTAGACAAGCAGAATCTCCAGCAATTCCTAGCTCCAGAAAGAAATCCAAAGCTAAGCTGTAAATACTCAGGCTGACCCGAGTGTAAAGTAAAACACAAAACACTCGAGTCAGGACAATATATACTTATATAATGTAAACTAACTCAAGTGAACTGTAGTAGAAATGCACAATAACTTAAAGGATGTTTGGGATCGCCCATCCTTTAAGAATCAGTTAAACTATAAATTAAATACATCCCGTGGTTAAAATTTCAAAATGGTATTTTATACTTCATTGATTCATGCTTCAATTCTCGAATTCGAGTTCGAGGTCCTCAAACCCAAACTTAGAAAACTACAATCAGGTCCTCTTCCAAACCTGTCAACACAAAAATCATAAACTTGGTTTTAAATTTCTTTTGATCTTCTTTATGAAATGAATGTTACTTTAACATGTGAATTAAAGGTTTTGAATTTTCTTTAAGCTTGTTTAAAGTCAATTTGCATTCATTTTTAAATCTTAAATTTAAATGAAATTTGAAGAAAAGTTTTAAGTAGATTGATTTCAAATGTATTTGTTAATGACAAATTAATCATAATTAAGAAATGTTTATCTTAAAATTTAATTAAGATTAATGTTTTGAATTTAATTTAATTAATAAGGTAATTAAGAAGTAATTAGTTACTTTAATTAATTAATTGATTTGGGATTAATAAATATTTAATTAAGGGCTAATCATTGTGTAATTAAAGATCATTAATTATATTATTAAATTAATGATTAAAGAATTATTAATTATGTAATTAAGTTATAATCATGGTTAATTAATTAAATAATTAAGGATCAATTAAGTTGCAATTAACACTTAATTAATTGAATAATTAGACTTTAATTAATGAGTAATTAAAGATAACTTAAATTGTAATTAACAATGGTTAATCTGAGTTAATTACTTAACGAAATAATTAGCGAATGGTTAATGAAGGTCTTTAACCAGGATTACTTAATAATTGATTAATGTGGTTAATTTTAATAATTAATTAGATTAATTATTTTGATAATAATCATTTGTGAATTATTTAAGTGTAATTACTTAATCAAGTAATTAAGAAATTAATTACTTAAGGTAATTAATTGAGTTAAATGTGACTGTTTAAATCGATCAATTAAGTTTAATTAATTTTAAACACCTGATGATTTAATGATAATTACTTAATATAATTAATGGATTGAAAATTACTTAGTGAAGTAATTGATTGGTAATTACAGGATGTAATTAATGGAAGATGTTTCGATAATGTAAGTAATTTGGATTAAATTACTTAGTAATTAATCAAGGGATTAATTAAGAAATTAATCAAGGAATAATTAATTTGTTTTAATGAAGTAATTAAGTTAGTTAATTACTGAATATGGTTAATCAGAGGGGATTAATAATTATGGGTTAATTACTTTAGGTAATTATTTTAAGAGGATAATTTATTAACTATAATTAAGCATCATTAATTAATACAATTAATGATGTAATTAAAGTTGATTAATTATGATTAATTAATCAATGACAAGTGATTAAAGGTAATTAATTAATGTAATTAATTAAGAATTAATGTAATTAATTAAGAATTAATGTAAGTAATTATAGTTAATTAATTAATTGAAGTAATTAAAGGTTAATTACTGTTTTTGGTTAAGAATAATTCATTTGTGGAATTAATTAAGGATAACTACATGAATGTAATTAAAGGAAATTAATTAAGGGTGATTAATTATGGTGATTAATTTTGAATGATTAATTAATTGATTGTAATCAATTAAATGGTTAAGTAAGCAAGATTTTATATTGATGAAGTAATTAATTTAATTTATTTTAAATTAATTAAAGATGAAGTAATTAATTTAATTCACTTTAAATTAATTAGAGATGGAGGTAATTAATTTAATTCATTTTAAATTAATTATATTGTGATTAAGTAAATCTTTGCTTGTGTATGAATGGGTGGTATCGATTGCCTTGGATACTTTGTGATCTCAGAAATGAGATAAGTAAAGCTATGTGGTATGAATGCTTTGGTTGAATTGTGATGATAATATAGATTATCTATTGTGATGATGATATGGATTACCTATTTTGAAGATAATGTGGATCATCTGTTTATTGTGATAATGTTGATTATCAATGCGATTTGTGAGATATCTATCTGTGTGTATATAGATAATTGAATTGTTTTAAACTCTAAAACAACTTGGACCTAAAAGAAACGTTTTGGATTTCGATGAGACCGGGATCGGGTTTCCATATTTAGATATCCGAAAACCACATCGAACCAAATTAAAGGTAGGTCGTGAATCTCAAGTGAAGATGAAGATTCAGAGTGCAAGGGTTATCGTCGTTAACTCTGAGGGTGATTCCAAAATGAGTGTAACGAGATAATGCCTTCGGTTTCGTTCGAACCCAGAACGAACTTGTATTGATTGAATGCTTTCAGAACATCGTCAAGTGGACGATGAGCATTCTAAGTGATGTGTTAACTAAAGGTAATCGTAGCCTCAAGCCTCATCAACCAGGAATGGCTAAAACAGGGGAGGTGCAGCAAGGCTAAGTGGGTCATGCCCAAGTAGGATGAGTTTTTCCCCTGTCTAGAGGTCTCTTTTATTTCGGCTGTGTGGACGGTTGTGAGCTCCAACTGTCGGGGTTGTCTTGTTCGGGACTGTCTAGTAAGGGATGGTTCCGGCTTTGTGTTGCAGGGGATTGGGAGTGATCCTCGGTACGCTGATCTAGGCCACGTACTGTGACGGGCGGTACCCCGGTAGCCATGCCATTGTATGTAATCCAAAATCCAATAAGTGCCATCGGATTTGATTGTATTACCCACTTTTGTGGCTAGTAGCTGGAATTTAATAAATGTAACAATTTCGGTTATTTAATATTTATTTGAAAACCCTAGACCTATTATAATATCACTGGAATTTCCTATCAAATGTTTTGGTTAGCGTAAGGTAAAAACTTTTCCATGTTTATGTGTTGGAAGTCTTACGTGAAACCTTTCTTTTCAAAAGCTTTTTAAAAACTAAGCAACCTTAACCTCTTACTCACACTAGACCCATGTCTGACCCGGAGTTTATTTTCTGTTTTCTTAAACCCTTGGATACTCAAATTTTTACGAGTAGCCAAGGGATTCAGGTTAGCTTTGACGAATTGTGGAGGAGCAATGGAGTAGGAGGCTTCTGCGTTAGATATATAGTTTCCGCTGTGTTGGTTTCTCTGAGTAGTTCCTTGTATTGTATTGAGTTGTATAACTAGACAGGTATTTATAACTGTCTAGTATGTGATGTGTAATCTCTGTAACTCTGATAATGATTGTAAACTATGTAATATTTATGTTATTATATAATTTATTCGTTCCGCTGTTAAGATTCTGTGTTGTTTCTTCTTTCTCTTCTTTCTTTTCTCTTTTCTATCCCTTTCTTTCTTCATGATGATACGATTTTCTGTGGTGTGAAAGTCGGGTCGTCTCACTTGGTATCAGAGCGTTAGGTTGAGTGAATACCTAGGCTTTGGAGTGGTGTCTTTCTTGAGAGAGCGTATTTGTAATTTTTATATATAACCAAATATATTTATTCTACCTATATGTTGGGTTACCTGTTCGGGTTTTCCAATATAAGTTATAAAGGTAGATGGGGTAGTAATGTGTGTAACACAATTACCATTGGTTGGAGTTTGAATGTTTGAGTTTGGAAGTGCATTTGTCGAGACTGTAGACCTAATACCGTCTCGAGTGAATTTTGCTGTGATGAAGGATTTCATCGATCTCTAAAGGAAACCTGTTAAGCTTCAGAGTCTATCTTTGAAGTTGGATGAGTAGAGTTTGGATCTATTGGCTAAGTAGAAGCGAGTGATGGTATTTTGATACCTCGGGAAGTAGTAGCTGCGTGATGAGATGTTGTGACTATGGATGTTTCTGAAGAAGTTTTCTTTGGAACAAGTTTAAGGAAGTGAGTCTGCTTCAGTGATGTGGCTGTGTTCAGCATGGTGTTTCTGTTGATTTGAGGTCCGAGTTTCTCGAAGAGCTTTGATTTGGAAGTTTTTGGCATCTGTGGCAGCAGTGCAGCTCGGAGTGTTTTATGTTGGCAGGGAGTCTTTTGGCTGAGCAGTTTTTCTGAAGTAGAGTTCAGAAGCAGTAGAGTGGACCCGTTTCTTCAATGGATTGGCTAGTTAAGTGTAAGCTATTCTGTTTGATTAAGGGAGAACAATTTTCCTTGAATTTGGTCTGGATTGATCGCAAAAGTGACTTGCGATAGTTGAGTGTTCTCTTGAGTTATTAGAGTTTTTCTGGATTTCTTCAAGGAAGTCAGAGGTTTTTCTGCATCTGGAGATTAAGTTTCCTTATCGACTAGAATTCCAGGAGTGTTACCGGTGGCTCAGCTTAGTAGAAGGATGGTTCCAAGAGATAGAGTTTGATGAAGCAACTCAGGATTTGATGGAGTTTCTGAGTTTTTCTTATGGATCCGTTGAGCCATATTTCTGGGATGTGTTGTCCAGTTTGTGCTCGTGTTCATCATCAGCATTTTTGTCTACTTTGGATCAGAGTTGTGCAGCGGAAGCAGTTTGGGAGTACATCTGCTTTTCTTTTCTGGACAGGAGAAGTGAGTTTAGTCTTCTGATATTTGAGGAGCAGAGTTTGTGTTTCTTGATTCTGGTTGATCTTGAGGAGATCATTTTATTGAGTTGATTGGTCTAGTTTGTTTCTAGAGACATCAGCGAAGGTTGAGCTGATTAGAAAGGGTGTAGGCAGCCCGGGATCGTTTGGAGATTTTTGAGGATAAGAGACGAAGAAATTTGGATTCCGGAGTCGGAGATTTAATTTTGGATAAGTTTTCTCCGATCAAAAAGTGAGCTATAAGATTGAGTAAGGCTGGAAGGCTAGCTCTGGAGTGTTTTGGATCTTTTCTGTGTATAAGTGTTTAGTCTACAGGATTGAATTTCTGGTTTGGATAACTGGGATTCGATGAGTTTCACGTATCTCTGAGGGAGTACGTGTATGATCTATCTCTGGTTGTAGAACCAGCAGTTTGGGAGTTTTGGTTGTTGAGTCAGACTCGTCTGTAGTCTAATATCCTATCTAGTGTTGTAGATCTAGATAAATAAGAGCTTTGTAGCTTAGTAGTATTGATTGTTTGGATTCTGTGGAGCGAGTATCCTGGTGTTTGCACTTGGGGAAACTCGAGGAAATTTTATCCAGAATTTTATCTGGATAGTGAGATTTGTTTGATTGGTTGAAATGGTTGCTATGGTTGTTAGCATATTTGATATATTGCTTATGTTTTAAAATTAAAATCTTTAATGAGATTATTAAATTACCTTTGTTTTAAATTTCGGGGACGAAATTCTTTTAAGGGGGAAGGATTGTAACATCCCGGAATTTTTGACAATATCAATTTAATAATCTGTATTAAAAATTAAATTGATATTGATAATTTTGTTAATAATAATTCAAATTGATTTAATAATCTTCTTCAATAAATATTTAATTGGTTATTTTATCTTTTAAAAATAATAAATTGGTTTCTCTTTATAATATAAATATATAGTTTATATTGTAAATAGATTAACTTTGTTTTAAATATAATAAATAAAGCGTATTTTTCTAATTCCAATATTTTTAGTAATTTGGAAAATTAGTTTTTATTTAATATATAAGCTTTTCAAAGTTATTAAATAAATAATCTTGGTTTAAATTTAATAAATGAATCTTGATTTAAAATTCTAATATATATATATTTAATAATTTGGAAATTTTGATTTAATTTAATATTAAGTTTTCAAAGCTATGTAATAAATAAATGTATGATTTTAAATGGTTAAGGAAAAAAATGTTTAAATGTTTAAAATAATTTTGGCTTGATTTTTAAATTTAATTGAATTAACAAAAAGTTTTATAGCTTAATAAAATAGGTAATTTATTTATAAAGAAGTAATTTCTTTTATAATTATTTTAATTTATTAATGAGTCATTTCTAAAAACAAATATTAACAATGTATTGTTTTACAAACAGATTTTGAATAAAAATAGCTATTGTTATTTCAAATTTAATTTGTATTCATAAATTGATTTTTAAATATTAGATTTTGAATTTGATTTGAATTTAAAATCCAAAGTATAGATTTTTAATTATTTTGATTTTTATATAAGCTATTATTTGTAAGCATCATTTGTATTTATTTCTTTTATAAATTTTCTATACATATTAAATTCTAATTAACTAATCAATTAGGCTTAACATATATATTAACATTTAAATTTAAATACCAATTACTTTACTTAGGACATGTGTTGATTTCTTAAAGCTCTTATAACAAATGTTAAGAGATGAACATATTAAATTGACAAATGTAAAAAATTTATACAAGTGTCACCCCTTTATTTTATTTTCCTTAAATTTTTATAAAATTTCAAATTGGTTTATATAAACCTACATCTTCATCTCTTTCTTCCTTTTCTCTTCTCAATTCAAAAGACAAGAGAAGCTTCAACTTCAGATCTGTAAACAAATCTGAAAACATAAAACCCAAATTTGAAAGTTATTTTCAAAATCTGTAGTTCATGATCAAATGCAGATTTGCAAATCTGCAATTACAAATCTATAGTGTGCATCTTCAAAAACCAAAATCACTTCCCTATTCCAAAATCCTGTTCTCAAGAAAATCAAAACTCCTCATACCAAAAGCTTCTGCACATCTTCAAATCCCTGTACATATCAGTAACCTATATACTCCAAAGCAAAAGCAAGTCTGCATCATTTTTCTTTCTGTAATCTGGAAAATTGTTCTGCAACAAACCTGCATTCATTTTTTTCAACCTGAGTATCAAAAAGGAATTCTGCAACCCAAGTTTTAAAATTCAAAAACAAGTTGAATCTGGAAAATCAAGTCTTCCGACAAATGTCTTCAGCAAAATTTCAAAAGCACTTTTTTATGGAAGCTCTGTTCTGCATCTCTAAAATTGGTGAGTAACCTTTTTTTAAATTTCAAAGTTTAAAAGTTGGTTGTATGCTTGTATGTTGAGGAAGAATTGAATACTGCATGAATGTCTAATGTGAATTTTATATGTATGCATGTTATGTATAAATTTTGTGCTCTATTTGTTTCCAGTCACTTTTCAATCTCTACCCTTTTAACTTAGTTATGGTTAGGGTCTTTTTTTAAACAAATGTTATTTGTTAACTTAGATTATTGTTAAAAAAAATTAATCAAGTTAATTAAAGCTTGATAGCCTTTGGAAGTATAAAACATCAATGCAATGTTGATATGAACTAAAATTCATATTGTATAATTTGTAAATCCAGTACCATATATCAAAAACATCAACTGGAAAATGATTTTTAACATTAGAATCAGGATTTTTAGAAATTGGTTGAAGGTGCAGTTGGGTTTTGACTGGAAATGGGTTTAATTGAATTTGCTGGTGATCTATGAATAGTGGAGGCTTGGGGTTCATCCAGGTGATGGAAGAGGGGTAGGAGAAGCTAGAAAAAATCATAGTTGGAGATGGAAATCAATGTGGAAGTTGCAGTAGTGTTTTTCTTTTTAAAACCCTAGTTTTTAATGGTTTGAAGAATCGATCATTTCAGTTTATAGAGTTGATCGAGTGTTAGGATATTTTGGTGATTGATAGCATGGCCATAGTTGTAGGCGAGGCCGGAGTGGCTGACCTACAGGTGGTCGGAGCGGCGAGATTTTTGTGTTGACAGGTTTGGAAGAGGACCTGATTGTAGTTTTCTAAGTTTGGGTTTGAGGACCTCGAACTCGAATTCGAGAATTGAAGCATGAATCAATGATTGTGGTAGGTTGCTGAGTTATCTTCTGGTTTGTTGAGATCATCGCTGGTGATCTATGGTGGCCGTAGTCACTGTGCATATGCACGGTGATGAGATGTGTCTGATGATGTTTGGTTAAGTTTTGGAAACCGGGGAGAGTTGCTAGAATTTCTCGAAGCAGTTGGGCAGATAGCTCGGGGAAGATGGGTTTTAGACTCGAAGCAGGTTAGAGTGTTCTCGAGTTATTTCTTTTGTTTTAGATTTTTCAGAAAACCTGTTGTGACGCCCCACCTCTATACCCACGCTAGCCAAGAACACTACGTTGTTGTGCTGTCAACTAGCACGGAGAATAAGGCTGTTGAGGAGCGACCATCCATGTGATTGCTTATCACACGGTGACTATAAATAATCTTCGGAAACAAACATAGAAATAAGCATAACACAAATCAGTCACAGACATCCATATCACAAAGGCGGAAGAAGATATGAATATATAACTAACACAAGAAAGTGTACATCAGAGTGGTGGTCAAAAAGATCCACAATAATACAAAAGAATAGCAACACGTGCTATACAAAAGAATACAAATATGAGTCTATGTCTCAAGTGTATACAACAAAAACTGCTAATCTAAATAGTTAGCCAAAAGTCAGAGTAGCAAATTCCGGGAAGAAGTCTAGCAGAAGCACCTGTAACATCTCGGTCTGACCCGAGTATTATTTAAGAAAATAATAAACGGATCAGTCTAGCTATAAATATCAGATGACATGGTATAAAATAAAAGATATGGCATAAACATAAAATATCCATACTGACATACTAGTATAAGTATGCAAATGATGATGAACAGAAGATCAATCAATAAGAGATAAATCAATATCACAAGAATCATCTCAAAGATCCAAAGAGGGCATCATACCCTAAACTTGTACTCATAACAAGTCAATGACATAAATTCCAGAAATCAACACAAGAAATCCAGAAATCACAGAAAATGGAAAGAGGCCTATCACATGACGGTCCGAAGACCATGGGGAGCTACCCTATATGGGTGAGTCGGAATCACCCAGATGAGGTCTAGGCTAACCAAAAAGCAAAAAGGTATGTGTGAGTGGAATCACACAAATGGTGTCTAGCCTAACCTCGCAACAAAAACGTATGTGTGAGTGGAATCACACAATCACACAAATGGTGTCTAGACTAACCTTGCGGACAAAGAGATATGTGTGAGTCGGAATCACACCCATGAGCTCTAGTCTAACCTTGCAAACAAAGAGACATCGCACAATTGCTAGTCTAAATCATAAAATGATCGTCATGATCAACGAGAAGTGTCAATACACTAAGCCAGTAAATATAAAAGTTTATCTTCGTGTCCCATAACCACTTGCTTAACTTAAATATTTACGAACAAACTGTAAATCTTCACTAGAAAATTGTCACAAGAGGTTCAATCGAACAAGTCCAAGAATTAACCGACGAAGTGAACGCAAGCGTTTCATACCACTTGTTTTACTAAGCCGTTTAATTAGATTTCTCATCCGAGTGAGGTAAAGGTTTGTATATACTAGTAGACTGGAAAACGGTTTAAGAAAAGAGCTTTGTTATTGAAAATAGAGTTGAAATCATTTTGTTGAAAGAGTTTTGATATTTACTACTAGTATTGAAACCTTCATATTTCTAAAGTTGTTATCCCGCCTTTTTAGCAAGGCCGTGATAACATAAAATCGACCGAGAAGCCCAAGATAGTTTGTCTCGAAGAATGGTCAACTCGACTTCTCAACAAAGCAAGTTCTGTTGAATGTTTTTCAGATAAAATCCCCTACGGTGGGGAGGTCCAGAGGGTGGAAACCCCCCAAGGTGGGGGTGCAGTGGCAACACCCCCGCTACGGGGTTCGACCTGCCCGGTCAGGTCTCGGGGGTCCAGGGGGCAGCGCCCCCGGCGGGGTGCGGGGCATCGCCCCGTCCAAAACGGTACGACCTAGTGAAGACCTAAGGGAGGATAGGATCGAGCGACCTAGGTGTCTAAGGGGTCAAGCGACCTAGTGGTTGTGACCTAGAGGTGTTCACGAGTTAGCAGAAGCGAGCGACCTAACAGAGGCGAGCGACTTAAGGGGTCATGCGACCTAACTGGAGCAACCTTGTGGTCATGCGACCTAACTGGAGCAACCTTATGGTCATGCGACCTAACTGAAATGGCCAAGCGACCTAACAAGCCAGGCAAGGTCGAATGACCTAACGACCTAATGGAGCAAGCGACCTAAAGGAAGTGAGGTCGAGAGACTTAAAGTGGTAAGCATGCGGCCTAGGTGGACGCGATTTAATGGTCATGCGACCTAGAGGGATGAGCGACTTAAGCGAGCGACCTAGTCATTTGAGGCCGAACGACCTATTTAACCCGCGACCTAACACGTCTAACACGCGAGCGACCTAAGGGTTTAACACGCGAGCGACCTAAGGATTTTAACATGCGAGCAACCTATCGGTTTTAACACGCGAGCGACCTATCGGTTTTAACACGCGAGCGACGTATCGGTTTTAACACGCGAGCGACCTATCGCTTTTAACACGCGAGCGACCTATCGCTTTTAACACGCGAGCGACCTATCATCCCAAGGCCTAACGACCTAACTCCGAAAGAGGTAAGGCCAGAACGAGCCAAATGAAGGTGAGACTTTTCCTAGGCGAATGACCTAAATGTCCAGAACGACCTAACTGCAGTTTTTCGCCTAAAACACCAAAAATTGGAGTTTTTCACCAATCCAATCCAAACCAAATGCAAATGTACATGCTAAAGTGATAGGGAATCATTCCCAACAGTCCAAGATAGTTATAGGCTAGAATTGTGAGATAAAAATCTCAACTTTGGGCCAAAATGAATGAAAATGAAGCTTTGAAGCAATGCAAGAATCAATCCACTTTAATCTCAACACAAGAAGCTTGAATCCAATATCTTCTCTTTGAATTTGGAGTTGAAAGATGGATTTGAAGTAGAAGCCTAGGTTTGGAGTTTTAGTTTCCCTTTCCACTCACCATTAATGCTTGAGCTAGAGTTTGGTAGGAATTTATGAAGAGTGAGGAGAAGGAGAGAAGTGGGCTTGAGTTATAATGGCTAGACTAACCCAAAGTCCAAAGCGGGAAAAGTTAGTGAAATTTCACTAACTCCAAACCTATCAATGTTTATACTTAAAAAAATTGTAAACGACATTTCGAACTCAATGGAAGTGGTCTCGAGTCCTAATTCGACCGTTTGCAAAAAGTAGCTTTTCGGACCAATATCCGAATAATGATAAAATATTTAAACAAAATATTTAAATATATAATCGATAAATATGCGGGTTGTTACACCTGTAATATTAGGATTTAAAAATTTTAAAACAGAAGTTTTTTTTATGTAAATAAAGAATTTGAACTAAGTTTAAATTCCAGTTTGAAATCTACAATCCAAGTTAAAATTTAAATTTCAGTTTTTAAATAATGTCAGGTTCTAAATTTGAATTGAATTTACTACTTTTAAAAGGGATAAGTAGTTCATATATTAAAAATGAAGTATTAAATTGTAAATAGGTTTTTTAAATCTAAAGATTTATCTGGAATCAAAATCTAATATGCATTTCAATTTTGAAATAATAAGATGTTTTCAAATTTAAATATTAAAGTGAATTTTTAACTATGATTTGAATTTAAACATAAACTTGGTGTTAAATTTCTTTTGATCTTCTTTATGAAATGAATGTTACTTTAACATGTGAATTAAAGGTTTTGAATTTTCTTTAAACTTGGTTAAAGTCAATTTGCATTCATTTTTAAATCTTAAATCTAAACGAAATTTGAAGAAAAGTTTTAAGTAGATTGATTTCAAATGTATTTGTTAATGACAAATTAATCATAATTAAGAAATGTTTTGTCTTAAAATTTAATTAAGATTAATGTTTTGAATTTAATTTAATTAATAAGGTAATTAAGAAGTAATTAGTTAATTAATTGATTGATTTGGGATTAATAAATAGTTTATTAAGGGCTAATATATGTGTAATTAAAGATCATTAATTAGATTATTAAATTAATGATTAAAGAATTATTAATTAAGTAATTAAGTTATAATCATGGTTAATTAATTAAATAATTAAGGATTAATTAAGTTACAATTAACACTTAATTAATTAAACAATTAGACTTTAATTAATGAGTAATTAAAGATAACTTAAATTGTAATTAACAATGGTTAATCTGAGTTAATTACTTAATGAAATAATTAGAGAATGGTTAATGAAGGTCATTAACCAGGATTATTTAATAATTAATTAATGTGGTTAATTTTAATAATTAATTAGATTAATTAATTTAATAATAATCATTTGTGAATTATTTAAGTGTAATTACTTAATGAAGTAATTAAGAAATTAATTACTTAAGGTAATTAATTGAGTTAAACGTGACTGTTTAAATTGATCAATTAAGTTTAATTAATTTTAAACACCTGATGATTTAATGATAATTATTTGATGTAATTAATGGATTGGAAATTACTTAGTGAAGTAATTGATTTGTAATTACAGGATGTAATTAGTGGAAGATGTTTTGATAATGTAAGTAATTTGGATTAATTTACTTAGTAATTAATTAAGGGATTAATTAAGAAATTAATCAGCGAATAATTAATTTGTTTTAATGAAGTAATTAAGTTAGTTAATTACTGAATATGGCTAATTAGAGGGGATTAATAATTATGGGTTAATTACTTTAGGTAATTAGTTTAAGAGGATAATTTATTAACTATAATTAAGCATCATTAATTAACACAATTAATGATGTAATTAAAGTTGATTAATTATGATTATATAATCAATGACAAGTGATTAAAGGTAATTAATTAATGTAACTAATTAAGAATTAATGTAATTAATTATAATTAATTAATTAATTGAAGTAATTAAAGGTTAATTACTGTTTTTGGTTAAGAATAATTAATTTGTGGAATTAATTAAGGATAATTACATGAATGTAATTAAAGGAAATTAATCAAGGGTGATTAATTAAGGTGATTAATTTTGAATAATTAATTAATTGATTATAATCAATTAAATGGTTAAGTAAGAAAGACTTATATCGATGAAGTAATTAATTTAATTTATTTTAAATTAATTAAAGATGAAGTAATTAATTTAATTCACTTTAAATTAATTAGAGATGGAGGTAATTAATTTAATTCATTTTAAATTAATTATATTGTGATTGAGTAAATCTTTGCTTGTGTATGAATGGGTGATATTGATTGCCTTAGATACTTTGTGATCTCAGAAATGAGATAAGTAAAGTTGTGTGGTATGAATACTTTGGTTGCATTGTGATGATAATATAGATTATCTATTGTGATGAAGATATGGATTACCTATTTTGATGATAATATGGATCATCTGTTTATTATGATAATGTTGATTATCAATTTTGATTTGTAAGTTATCTATCTGTGTGTACATAGATAATTGAATTGTTTTAAACTCCAAAACAACTTGGACCTAAAAGACACGTTTTGGATTTCGATGAGATCGGGATCGGGTTTCCATATTTCGATATCCGAAAATCACATCGATCAAAATTAACGGTAGGTCATGAATCTCAAGTGAAGATGAAGATCCAGAGTGCAAGGTTTATCATCGTTAACTCTGATGGTGATTCCAAAATGAGTGTAACGAGATAATGCCTTCGGTTTCGTTCGAACCCGGAACGAACTTGTATGGATTGAACGCTTCCAGAATATCGTCAGGTGGACGATGAGCATTCTAAGTGATGTGTTCACTAAAGATATTCGTAGCCTCAAGCCTCATCAACCGGGAATGGCTAAAACAGGGGAGGTGCAGCAAGGCTAAGTGGGTCATGCCCAAGTAGGACGAGATTTCCCCCTGTCTAGAGGTCCCTTTTATTTCGGCTGTGTGGACGGTTGTGAGCTCCAACTGTCGGGGTTGTCTTGTTCGGGACTGTCCAGTAAGGGATGGTTCCGGCTTTGTGTTGCAGGGGATTGGGAGTGATCCTCGAAACACTGATCTAGGCCACTTACTGTGACGGGCGATACCCCGATAGCCATGCCATTGTATGGAATCCAAAATCCAATAAGTGCCATCGGATTTGATTGTATTACCCACTTTTGTAGCTAGTAGCTAGAATTTAATAAATTTAACAATTTCAGTTATTTCATATTTATTTGAAAAACCTAGGCCTATTATAATATCACTGGATTTCCTATCAAATGTTTTGGTTAGCGTAAGGTAAAAACTTTTCCATGTTTATGTGTGGGAAGTCTTACGTGATACCTTTCTTTTCAAAAGGTTTTTAAAAATTAAGCAACCTTAACCTGTTTCTCACACCAGACCCATGTCTGACCCGGAGTTTATTTTCTGTTTTCTTAAACTCTTGGGTACTCAAATTTTTACGAGTAGCCAAGGGATTCAGGTTAGCTTTGATGAATTATGGAGGAGCAATGGAGCAGAAGGCTTCTGTGTTAGATATATTGTTTCCGCTGTGTTGGTTTCTTTGAGTAGTTCCTTGTATAGTATTCAGTTGTATAACTAGACAGGTGTTTATAACTGTCTAGTATGTGATGTGTAATCTGTGTAACTCTGATAATGATTGTAAACTATGTAATATTTATGTTATTAATATAATTTATTCGTTCCGCTGTTAAGATTATGTGTTGTTTCTTCTTTCTCTTCTTTCTTTTCTCTTTTCTATCCCTTTCTTTCTTCATGATGATACGATTTTCTGTGGTGTGAAAGTCGGATCGTCTCAAACGCATTAGCCAATATTGATAGTCGGTTATTTAACTATCACTTAAATTCACAACATCCATCAAACAATAAATAATCTCCCAAATTATTTATTATCCTCAAAATATCTTCGCAAGATATATTTCCGTTTTCAACCTGTAACGACCCGATATTTTCAACCATTCGCATCCACACATATTGGGATTGAATTGCTCAAAATACCGCGTTGTAAATAAAATTTGGCAAATCTCAGAATATACAGTAAATAAATAGTCACAGATCACAAACATAGAGTAAATAATAATGCAGCGGAAGTAAAAGGAATAGTAGTTCATGAAGCTACTATATAAATATAAGACACATCAAAGTTAAACAAAATACAGCAGAAGAGTAACAAGATACATCAGGTACAAATCAGAATAAATCACTAAAATCACTGAATGCTGAAAGCAGAATATATGCTGGATCTTCAAGAAAAGCTCCAACTCCGAAGGTAAGTCTTGAATGTTGAATCACTCAATCTGACTCGAGCGTAAAGCAAAACAGAACACTCTAGTCAGGACACAAATACTTATGAACTGTAAATCAACTCAAGTGAACAATAACAAAATGCATCACTAACTTAAAGGATTCTTGGGATCGCCCATCCTTTAAGGATCCGTTAAACTATTTACTATGTAGTAATATTGCGCCATTATAATAATGTCTACAGTAAAATAAACTTACTTTGCTATAGCGTTCTGGGCTTACCCATATCACCCTTCACACATAATAGTCCCACTAGTTCATCCAGTATCATGATATCTCCAGATCGGGAAACTATCAGAGGATACCACACGTGCTATGGGAGAAAAACAAACTCGTAGTAAAGGCTCGGTATGGTAGGTGACACGGCACACAAGGCAATGCTAGGGTAGATATACCAATTACGCACACGGGCTGGTGGTAACGCAGCAACCACATACGCCCACCTCGGAACACACTCCCAATCAAAATCAGAGGATGGCCATCTAATCAATCACAAGCAAGAGTATAGTATCGAAGGAATGTGTCCGACTAGAGGAGCTACCCCTTTTGGCCCGAGATCGCTCTTGTTTTAGCCACCTTATGCCAACTCACGGGAGTTGGGTCTACGTAATATACCTCAAGAACGACGCCACCATCCTACTTCATTCTAGAATCTCCACCACGTACACAGTTGTTAAAGTGGTTTTCGAAGTTGGCAGAGAGTATGACAACTTCCGATCCCAGTCTCTTTAACAACCAAACGTTATTATAACGCCATGGTCATTTCAAAATAGTTTATACTTCAAAAATCAAATCATTTCATTTCAAAACTATATTCCTTTCAAGATAGTCTATACTTCGAAACAAAAACCATTTTTACTTCAAAACTATATTCAAATCAAAATAGTTTGTACTTCGAAACCAAAACCATTTTTACTTCAAAACTATATTCAAATCAAAATAGTTTATACTTTGAAACCAAAACCATTTTTATTCCAAAACTATGTCCAAGTCAATATGATATCATTTCCATCTCAAACATATATTCACCTTTCAAAAATCATAATACTTCAAAGTTATAACTCTTTCGAAACCAAAATACTTGAAATCATTACACTTTGAAAATCATAACATTTCGAAATCGTACATTTGAAATTTTCAAATTTATTCAATTAAACTCAATTTTCAAATTTCCAATTTAATTCAATTCAAACCATCAGTTTCAATTCAATTCAGTTTCCAACAAAACTTTTCAAATCTTACAAATTTCAAATATAGATTTGATCTACAAAATAAACCATCCAATTTTATTAGATTTCCAAACTTTAATATCCCACATTTCAAAACTAAACTTTATAATTTCATAAATTCATATCTCAAATCTAATTTCATTATTATTTAGTTTTGAAATATTCATTTCATAAATCCAATATTGTTTAAATAAACTTAAATTACAATTAAACCAAATATCTTTTCATACAAATATAAATTTCAAATATTCATTTATCAAAATCAAATATCATTCCAAATTCACATTCTTTATCAAAATAAAGATTATATCATTAAAACCATTTCGAAATCGTTAAAATATCATATCCTTCAAAACCTCATTATCAAATCATTATTTGAACTCAATTTCAAATATTCAAATTTAAATATCATTTAAAAATCAAATATGTCATTCATTTATTATTTCAAATATCATTACAAAAATAAATTTCAAAATTCCATTCAAAAATTCATTTATCTCATTAAATTTCATTCCATTTAACACATAACCAAGTAAACCTTACTTAAATTCAAAGTAAATTTAAATTTCTTAAAATTCAAATTTAAATATTAAATTATATTCAAACTCCTTATATTTCGCAAATAATCAATTCCAAAAGTTAAATCATTTAATACTTTAAAATATAACTCAAACAGTGTTAAAATCTATAACATTTAAAAAGTGCTATCGTAGCTTATAGTTTCCAAAATAGTTTAGTTAGGAATAACGGCATTTATAAAATGCCATAATAGATATTTAGTTATTTCAAACATAGTTAAGTTCAAAACAACAACAATTTAATGTGCTATCATAAAACTATAGCATTTAGAAATGCTATAAATAAAATTTCAGATTTTGTTATAACTTTTCAAAAACAATAAAACTTCAATTCTTGGTACTTATATTTGAAAATCATATTTCTAGACTTCAAAATTTATATTTAAATCATTTTAACATATGATTTATCACAATAAAATTTTAAAATCAAATATTCAATTTTTAAAACTCAATTCATTTATTAAGTCAAAATTTCACTGTTTATTAACTTATAAATTAAATAAAACTTAGCATTTTACTTTAAATATCATTTCAAAGTTTAAATTTAATTTCCATTATTTACTTACATTTTTAAAATAAAATTTAAAGTCAAAAATCCATTTACTTCAAATTTACATACTTAAATTCACAAATTCAAAACTTAGTATTTAACTTTCTTAAAAACATTAAATATATATTTTTAAATCAAATTCATACTTATAAAAATACATATTTTAATAAAAATCATTTAAAAATATACCACGGGGTCTGTATATAATTTTCTAACCTAGGTCAAGTGATACAGATATATATCATTTCAATCCGCAATTTAAAAAAAACTCGAATTCTATCATTTCAAATCCACAATCCCAAGTAAATAAAAATAAATAAAAATCGCTCAGGCCTATCATTTCTACCCATAACGATTTTTCCCTATTCTAAAGTCCGTTCGGGTATTTATCATTTCAAACCAAAGTGATTTTATTCTAACAGGGAACTTGTAGTGTGATCATAAATAAATAAACAGTATAAACAATGTCAATGTCACAATATAATGTCATATATCAGATGTCAGGTGATAATTAACAGTTTAACATGGTAATAACATGGAATAACATAACGTATAATCATCATTAACTTGCATAACGTTTTAATTTACTAAACACTTGTCATCCATTTACTACTTCGTAAGTAGAAATGTCGGAGTGAGAAAGACTCACTTTTTCAAGCTGAAGACCACTATGACACACAAAACGATTCCAAAGGCATGACAAGCACGATATAGCACGGCTATGGATTTGAATGAATGGGAGCCTAGATGATGATCTTGTATACAATAAATAAACAAGATAATATAAACATATGAATTCAATACAAAATACATTGAAACGATTTGAATTTTGAATTAACAAAGAACATCACCTAGCTCTTATCAAACTTCGCTTGACCATGACAACATGGCTTGTCACATGATCAATTGGGATTGATCACACTGCGCTAGGCTCGGCCTAGGTGTCAACATGGCTCGGCCAAGACCTAGATGCAAGGCTAAGGGCATGAAAGTGGAAGGCAAAGGCAAAAATAAGAGGAAGGTCAAAGGCAAGGCAAGATAGGAAGGGTTTGGATGCACCACTTGCTCGGCTTGGTCACATATGGCTCGGCTCATGCTTGTACAGGTATGTACATATCTGGAGCAGCGGATGGAGGTGGTGGTGGCTAAGGGGTGGTTAAAGTGCATAGGAAGAGGTATGTGGAGTATAGTGGCTTGTCTAGGCATTTTTGGAAGAGTTTTATGCAAATTTTGGGTGATGGCTTCCATTGGATGGCACGGCTAGGTCAAGATCAGAGGAGAAGGAGGAGGAGCCGCTGTAGATGTGGTGGTGAGTGGAGCTGAACGGTGGAGAGGCTAGTGGCCGAGCAAGCAAGGTAGGAGAGGAAGGCCAAATTCATTGAATATTGAAGAGAAGAAGAGTAAGAAGGAGATAGCCATTAGTATATATTTCTTAGCCGTGAGTTTTTGGATAAGTAGGAATAATTTTTCATGTGAAAGTGAATGAGAAATCACAGCTACAGAAGAAAATGAAGGCCAATCAAAATGAAGAGGCAAAAGGGAAAATGGAAAGTCAAGTGTAAATGAAAAGACACAAGGAAAATGAAAGGACTTTTGCCTCTTTGAATATCCTTTTCATTTAAATCAAAATAAAGAAAATACAATTCCAAAAAATAAAATAGAAAAAAAAACAAAATAAGGTGGAAAAAGAAAATAAATAATTATTTTAAGGAAAAATATAAAATAAATAAGAAAATAATTTAATAATTGAAACTAGAAATAAAAATTGTAAACAAAATACAATGAACATTAGAAAATTATAACTTCACTTTTAAAATGTTTTTAAAAATAAAATTGTATACATAATATAATGTTACACAAATTAGAACATGATATTACAAACAAAAATATTATTTATATAAATTAAAATAAACAATTTTTGTTAAATAAATCAATTTATACACAATATTGTATAATGCATAACTTTCACAATATAAATCGGATTTCAATGAAACGAAAGGCAGTATTCTTGAAATTTAATTTATTTTCATAATAAAAGATAAAATTAAAATTTTAATATATTTAAATTAAAATTTAAAAGTCAAAATTTGATTAGATTGACCAAAATTCACATTTTCTAGAAAATATTCAAGTTATTCATGTTTGGAATTATAACTCACATACAAATCAAAATTTATATTTAAAATAACAAATTTTTTTATTTTAGTAAATAAAATAAAGTTTTCAAATCAGAAATTCAAATTAAAATAATTGAAATATAAAATTAAAATAATCACAAAATACAGGGTTGTTACACAACCCTTTTTGAAAACAGTTTTCAAACCACACTTTTCTCATGAAATAAATTTCCAAGTATTTATTTCCACTGAAAACACCAAGCACAAAAACTTTAGCTTTTTAAAATAATTTAAAACTCTTTGATATAAAATATCATTTAAAACATTTAAATTAAAAATTACTTTAATACTATTTCAAATTACATACATTAAGAATATTTAAAATAAAACTACGTTGTACAATATAAAGCTGAATTTCTAACTTTTAAAACATAATACCAAGCTATCTTTAAATAATTACTGCTATAAATAGATTAAAAGAAAATACTTACTTTAGAATTTAAAAATTCAGAAATAATAAATTTCTAAACATACTTTTTAAACAACTTAAAACATTTTACTTATAATTAAAATTTGTTTGAAACATACTTGGCTATTCAGGGCAATACGCTTCCCTTCCACATCTTTTAAAAATAAATCACTATTTATTTTTAAACAAATTTACCCATTCTTTTAATAAATTCCCACCGTGAATTTATTCTTCCAAATATCCACTAATATATTGGTTTGCTTTTATAAACCAAGTTTATAAGTTTCATGGACTGAACTTCCCTTTTAAAATTCTGATTCCCAATTTACTCCATTTGAAATAAATTTCTTTACTTACTCAATTTCTTTCAAAATCCATTAACTTTAGATTTTATACCCTAATTATGATTTAAAATCTTTTTAACTGAAAATACCAATTTCAGATTTCCCAAATTTCTTCTTTATCCTTTCAAATAAATTTAAACCTTGAATCTAAAGTAAATTTCTTTATTCCTTTAAATAACATCACTTAAGTTTTAAAAATTCATTATTACGCTGTTTATTCGAAATCCCCTTTTCCATACTCGTAACTAAGTTATTAGAATTTTAAAATCACTTTCATTCTTTTCCAATTCATTCCTAAATTTATTCAAATTCTCTAATTATTTTACTTAAAAATTAACTCTTTTATTTTCTTTTCAAAAATCCAATTCTATATATTTTGATAACTCAATGTACCGAAATATATTCAAGCAAAACATAGCATTCAATATTCCAAATATAATTCATCACAGAATATCAAATATTCATAACACAGAATATTAAACAATCTAAATAATTTTTAGGAATCCAGTTGGATCCCTCCAACATGTTTCCCTACATCCAAAGATGTTAGCACAATACCAATTCCACTTCGAGGTGGAATATCGCGGTATATGGGTTTTAAATATAATATTGTAACAGCCCGCAAATCCGCACCCCTTGAGTCAACACTATTATACATCAATCAACTCAATATTGAACAAAAATACGAACCATTAGGGTAAAGAAGAAAGGTAGAAGAAGAAAATAGAGAACAACATCAGAATCTAACCATCGCAGCGGAATAAAATAGAATAGATAATGAATGATCTTTACACAAAATCAAATATACCTGTTATATATATTACATCATTAGAGTACATCAATCACATTTCAACATCAATAACATACAACTGGATACACAGCTACTCATTACAGCGGAATATATATATATATAACAAGTACAAAAGTACGTATCGTCATTCAGCTCGTCTCCTGAGCTCCACAGCATCATATCCTGTATCCTATAATATTCGGTCTGATCCGAGCATTATAGTTAAATAACACCCGAGTCAGTCTAGAAAACCAGCGTGAGAAATCAGAGTCAAATTGATTATTAAAGTTTCAAAAATCCTTTTGAAAAGTAAAGCATCTCGTAAGACCACGCCACAAATAAACATGTCGGGTTTTTACCTTACGATAACTAAAACACTTTTTATTAAAATCCTCCGATATTATAATAGGGTCTATGTACAAATACTTATTAAAATAGCCGAAATTGTTACATCTATTAAATTCCATCTACTAGCCACAGAGTGGGTAATACAAACAAAACTCGTAAAAGGCTCGTAGGGAGAATGGATTTCCAACTAATGACTAGGCACTAGGGTACCACCTGTCATGGTATGTGGCCTAGATCACAGTACCGAGGATCACTCCCGACCCCCTGCAACACAAGACCGGGACTACCCCTTACTGGATAATCCCGAGTAAGATCACCCCACGGTTGGAATCAAAAACCGCACCACTAAGACGAAATAAAAAGGGACATCTAGACAGGGATGACCTGACCCTGAATGGGTGCTACCCACCTAGCCTTGTTGCATAACCCTTGATTTTCAGTCATTCCCGGTTGATGAGGCTTGAGGCTAAGCGTTACCTTTTAGATCGTTTCACTTAGAATGATCATCGTCCACCTGACGATGTTCCGAAAGCATTAATCCATACAAGTTGCTCCCGGGTTCGAACGGAACCGAAGGCACTACTCCTACTACATCCATTTTGGAAATATCCTCAGGATTAGTAGCGACTAGCCCTTGCACTTCACTGCTCTATCTTTGAATCCAATCTCGTTTTTCCACGAAAACATACAAACCGGATCGAAGTGGTTTTCAAGAAATAAATTTCGACCCCGGTCTCTTCGAAACGATCAGCACATTTGGCCAATTTTGATAGTCGGTTATTTAACTATCAATTAACATTCACAACAACCATCAAACATGAATAATTTCACCAAATTATTTATTAAACTCAAATTATCTTTACAAGATATATTTTCACTTTTCAACCCTTGATAAATGGTTTCAAACCATACTCTTCTCATGGAATGAATTTCCAAATAATTATTTCCACTGAAAACACCAAGTACAAAGCTTTAGATTTTTAAAATAATTTAAAACACTTTATAAATAAAATATATATTTTAACTTTTAGATTGAGAACTACTTCAATACTTTATTAAAAATATATACTTTAGGAATATTTAAAATGAGGTTACTTTTATAAAATATAAAACTAGATTTTCTTTTTTAAAACAAATACCGAGTCACTTTTACATAATTACTACTATAATAGATTAAAAGAAAATACTTACTTAATATTTACATATTTTAGAAATAATAGATTTTCCAAAACTTGCTTTTTAAAACAACTTTAAAACTTTTAACTTATATTTAAAAATTTACTTTGAAAACGTACTAGGTTATCCAGGGAGAATTCCCAATTTCAATCGCTTAAATCAATTTCCCAAATTGATTTCCAATTTTACTTCATTTGAAATAAATTTCTTTGCTTACTCAATTCATTTCAAAATTGGTTAATTATGGACTTTTTTTTTTTTCTGTTTGATTTTAAATATTTTAACTGAAATATACAAATTTCATATTTTTCCCAATTTCTTCTTTATTATTTTCAAAGTTTAAATCTTAAATTTAAAATAAATGCTTTGTTCTTTTAAATAATAACACTGAAGTTTAAAATTCATTAACTTTCTGTTTATTCAAAATTTTCTTTCCATAATCGAAATTCATTTATTAGAATTTTAAAATCACTTTATTTATTTTCCAATTTATTTTTAAATTTATTCAAATTTTCTATAATTATTTTACTTAAAAATGCACTCTTTATTCTCTTTTCAAAAATCTAATTCTGTATAATTTGATGACACGGAGTGCCAAAATATATTCAAGCAACTATAGCATTCAATATTTCAATATAATTCATCACAGAATATCCAAATAATCATAACAGAGAATAATAACAATTTAAATATATGTTGAGGAATCCAGCTGGATCCCTCCAACCTGTTTCCCTGCATCCACAGACGTTAGCACAATACTAATTCCACTTCGAGGTGGAATATCGCGGCATATGGGATTAATACAATATCACCCGCTATTATGCGGCGTATAAGGTCTCATCCGCTATATAATGCGAAAAATCAAACATTCCAAGATGTATTATATACTATAATATAACATATCAAATCAATTTGACCATCCAACCAATTATTTAAATTTAACTATTTAAATTTAAATTTAAATTCAGCTGAGTGAGATTAACTCACCTTTGATTTAGTTTTGCAATCCACTTCAATATTGCCTTGGATTTCCAAGTGTTTGACCTTAAATAAACAATTTATATAATTTTATTAATATTCGAAATAAATTCGAACAATTCAATCCACCATTGTAAAATTTTAAATTCAGCTAATAATTTAGTTTTAACTTGATGATTAAATTTTAAACAAATTTCCTTTCAGACAATTTTCTTAGTAATAAAAATAATTTTAATAGTTTCTAATAGAATAAATTAATCACCAAACCTTTAATTTAAAGATAATTTGGAAAAATTAAAATATGTAAACGTGTATTTATTTCTTTACGAACTATATAAAAATAACCTATATAGATTTCCTAAAAATATGATTTTTTTTCTAAACTTCTAAAATTACATCCTTCATTTGAGAAATTCTTTTAAATCGTTTATAACTAAATATATAAATATAAAATATAAATCAATAACAAATAACTTTTCGTCAATTGTTGTGTACATTTTTAAAATTCAAATTAGATTTAAATTAAATTGAATAAAATTACGTATACCTTACTGCCCAGAACTCTGCTCCCTCCCAGCTACCTACGCACGCAAACGACGATGTCGCCTCTTCCTCAACGAACCCAGGCTGCCGAAACCCTACCTCGGTCACCAGAAAATCCAAGCTCAACCTCGTATGACCACCGCGACTCGACACTTTCAAGTGGAAGTCAAACGCCGCGACCCTGAAAGTTGCTTGACGTTGAAGCTTCAGGCCGCTGCCCTAACGCGAATCCACTCGCGCGACTTCCTCTGGTTGATGCGACCGCCTTTCTCATTCTTGACACCATCTAATACTAGCATACCAACCTAAGACCAAATTCCTAAGCTCGGATCGAACCCTAATGTCGCCGCTACGATACTTGCTCGACCCCACACGAGATGCTTGCGATCGAAGGAGTCGGCTAAGAATTGAAGTCGATTTCAATAACGACGAACGAAAAGGCTACGATTTCGAAATGGAACATAAACGAACGAGCAGCCATTTATCTTATCCCCTTTTTATTTTTTTCGTCTAAAGGAAGATAGGGATGCAACGTATTTAGGTTGAGGGGAGTGGCGTATAAGAGAAGACTTGACTATTTTAATTAAATTAAATTAGATTCTTCTATGCGTTTACGGATTGTACGACCAAACGGTAAACCCAAACACTATGAAACTTGAAATCCGATAATAATATAATATTACAGATCCAATGGAACTGGTTTCGTTAAAATCCGAGACCGTGCCTCGGAAGGCTATATTTTTAAACTCAATTTATACGATGAAATTTTAAAACTGAACAAATCATTGTTAAATTTAAATTTTAACACTTTTATTATCTTCAGTATTATCAATATAAATTTTATGATCCTTCAAATTATTTTTAACAGGTTTAAAACTCCAGATTCAAGTTTTACTCAATTTCAAATTATTTAATTCAATAGTTCAATTATCAAATAAATAGTGATATTTGAATCCAAGTTAAAATTAACTTTTAAATATTTAAAATCAATTAAATATTCTAATTTTAAATGCTCAAAAATTCTGGGTCGTCACATTCCTTCCCCTTAAAAGAATTTCGTCCCCGAAATAACTAGTCAGGTAGAATGATTCAATACCCATCACTATTTTCCAAAACCAAACAGTTTTATCCATTTGCCATAACATATCTTTTTATTAAAGATCCACTATTACTTCAATCAACTTCCCTAAACCTTCCATGGTTTACAACAGCATTATTTACTTCATTTATTGAAATTCAAATTTAAATTATCAAAATTTTCTCAAAAATTTTCTAACTCCCTAAATTTTCGAAAAATTTCGCCAGCGTTTCCTTTGCACGGCTAGCTCGATACAACTACAAAATGCCTCTACGGGCTCCCAAATTCCAAAAGAAAACAAAACGCCAAGTGGCTACATCAAAAACCCAGTCAAAATTCATACTAAAATTTAAACACGTACCTTTTTGTCGAGCAATTCAAATTTATCTTCTGAAACTAAAACCAATTTTCCTTTTCCCTTATAATACCTGTATATTCTGTTTAGCAATAATATCCAATCACAATATTCCACAAACATTTTATCGATTTCCTTACAAAATGTCAATATTTATTCATTCAAATATTAACTTAGAATATATTTGTAATATCAATATCCTATTTAAGAATTCACCATTTCTTTCTTAAGTTTAGTATAAGCATTTTATATGCTTCTTTATTTATTTTCACCTTAGCACTTTAGTTTATATCTATTTCTATTCGAATTGATTCTTTCATTTCCATATGAATTCAATTTATCTTCAACTCTGAATATTTGAATTTTATTTTCCATTTATAACTAATTCATGTCATTATTTTAAATTAGTTTCGTTTACTAATTTATTTCAATTTTCAGTTTGAAATCGTTTTGTCGTTAACAAAATTTTCCAAAAATTTTCTAACTTCCAAAATTTTCGAAATTTTTTGACAGAGTCTCCTTTGTACGGAGGAGCTTTTGCAATTTGACAAAAGAAATAAATATATATACATCGACTCACCCGGTCGGAAAAACAAAAACAGTTCATATTTTCTATTTTTATTGCGTAGACATACCTTATTTAGCATTTTAAGCAAGTGGCTCATTTAATTAGCAGTTAGCGAAATCAAATCCAGCCCAATGACTTCCCTGAACCTGTACTTACTCAACCTAAACATGTAAGGGCCATAATTATGAAGTTTAACAACATTCCATTTATTTGCAATAGTTAAACACATGAATTCTAACAGCAATGCACATTAAAAACTTTCCGTAAGCAATTTATATAGTTTTCAAACTAATTCAACTGTTTTCAATTAATTTATAAACCATTTTCATTCAATTTGAATGGTTTACAACCCACTTGCTTACATTCAATTCATTTTTAATTTTTAAACTAACGCATATTATTCTAATTAATTTAAAAGTAAATTTTATTTACTTGCAATGATACATAGAATTTTATTTTCTTCTATTTTCGTCCAACGACCAATTTTTCTCATGCAAATTGGTAATATTCATTCATGTAAATAACCACATAAGCCGATGACCATTTTAAATTGATTCCAACTCAATTTATTATTTAATTCTTTCTATTTAAAATTCATTCGCAACCGTTTGATCTAGCTCGATACATTCTATTTAAATTTTATTCACGATCCATTCATTTGCGTTTCATTTCTTATCCGCATTCATTTAAAACCATTCTATTAAACTTGAAAACATTTTATTTTTCTTATTGTCTCTAAGTTATTTCAATTCCTTAACAATTTAAACGGTTTACAATTATTTATTTAAGAATTTCATTCCATAAAATATTATCTGTAACTCACCGAATTTTATTTCAATTAGATTTTATTTTTACTTGATTCAAATCCAACCCAATATCATTAAACTTAGTTTAAGTTGAATTCAATTCAACTCTCTCCCATCTATTTGGCTTAGGTTAATTTTTACTTCAATTTAAATTTGTAAGTGGTCTAGTCCAGTAAACTACTACATATGCGTTTCTCATATCCCATCTTGTTCTTTGTCCGATGGGTAACTCATCCTAGACAGACTTGAATAATAAGCAATCATGAAATTCATAGAATTCATGTAATCAGGTTTAACAAATATTTAATCTTGGCGGAATTTCCTCCGACAAGCACACTTGATTCTAGCAAATATGGGAATCAGATTAGTTCAATAACTGAAGAACATCTTAAAGTCAACCTAGAAGGTCTAACTGTTGAACAGGTAACTAAATTCATGCTGAATAACAAATCAATCAGTTTTACTAACTAAAAACAATTCGCGTTTACCATGTAGGCATTGAGCACGAATAAGCTATACATAATAGATCACCATGATGGGTTAATGCCTTACTTAAACAGAATTAACTCAACAGAGAACAAAGTTTAGGCCACTAGAACACTTCTTTTCTTGAAAGAAAACAGTACCCTAAAGCCAATAGCTATAGAGCTTAGTTTACCACATCTAGAAGGAGAACATAATGGTGCAATCAATAAAGTTTTTACTCCATCTGACACTGGCGTTGGTCAAATTTTATGGCAAATGGCCAAAGTATATGTTGCAGTTAATGACTATGGCATTCATCAACTGAGTAGCCACTGGTAAAATATTATATATTTCACTGAAAGTTTCATGCTTCTACTTCTGTGTTTTTTTTCTCATTACAATTCTTGACACATGTTGTGATGATAGATGGACAAAACAATTGTAGTATAACTGGATCTGCATTCCTTTTGATGTTCTGAATTGCAATTATCATGTTTAGCATGTTCTGCTTACGAAAATATCCACTAGTATACTTTGTGGTCACTGACTACAATTAAACATGACAAAGTAAAGATACGACATCCAACAACTTAATTTTCCCAACATCATATTTGTAGTGTATGACAATTAAACTCTGTGTATATACCAATGCTGTACAGATACAAATGACGAAAATATCCACTAGTATACTTTGTGGTCACTGACTACAATTAAACATGACAAAGTAAAGATACGACATCCAACAACTTAATTTTCCCAACATCATATTTGTAGTGTATGACAATTAAACTCTGTGTATATACCAATGCTGTACAGATACAAATGTGATATTCTTATGAAACAACTTTGAAGTTGTGTTCTAACTTCTAAGTGAATATACTTACTTACAGGCTAAGATGTCACGCAGTCACTAAGCCATTTATAATTGCAAAAAACCGACACTTAAGTGCATGCATCCAATAAACAAGCTTTTATTACCACATTACCGAGACAGAATGAACATTAATGCGTATGCACGACAAGCTCTGATCAATGGTGGTGGGATCCTAGAATCAATTGTATTTCCAGAAAAATACTCTATGGAACTCTCAACCAAAATCTACATGAACTGGAATTTCACTGAACAAGGGCTCCCCGCTGATCTCCTCAAAAGGTAAATTGCCAGTTTGTAATTCAATGCAGTTGATGCTGATCCCAACTGCTAATGCAGACGAAAGTATGACATTACTTAATACAGTGGGCCTGATCTTGTATTGAGCACATGAATTCAAGAATCCACGCATCATTAAAGTTAGGGCTAGAGGAGAAGACGAATATTTTTATTTTTGTCTGGGCATTAACATCAGAATCTCTGGACATTGTTCGGTCTTTGAGGTTTCAGACACCGTGAGGTTCTAGTTGCTGCTTATCGTTAGAGATCTCCGCCAGGAGCGGGAGAGCAACAAAAGGGAAGGATTAACGTTTTTATTTATTTAATTCCACTAACCCATTTATTTCCCCATTTTATATTTTTAATTCACTTACTTAATTAATTTTTGAATTTATTTTATTAATACAAAGCCATTTGCAATTTATAAGCTTACAACCTATCTCATCAGGATTTTTTTTAAACACCCGACTTTTGGTTTCAAATCATTTTGAAATCTCCAACATCTCAAAATCACACTTCTCAAAAATATTAAACCAATCTTGGTTTTTTTTATCCCCAACAAATTTCCTTTGAAATTTTCAAAAACAACTAGCTTTTCTGAACAAATCAATTTGGTAGCAATCCGTCACTTAGAAACTCGAAAATGAACATCGATGATGCTGCAGTCATCATTGAAGTTATTTTCTAGCGACTGAAGTGGGTTCAATGCTATATCCCTTCCCAAAATTTTATTTGGAACAATTTCCTTTTAGAAATACTTTTAAAACAATAATGCTATTATTTATCGTCAAAAAATTTCGAAAAACACTTCCAAAATCTACGGGATTTTAAATTTCCACATTTTGGCTTAAATCAAATTTTAACTATAATTCATTTGTATAGTTTATTCTTATACAAATTCCCATTTGATTATATTTCAATTTATAAATCACATTTATAATTCATATTTATAAATTTCATTTTATAAATGAATTTATTTCCTTAATCTTTGGTTATATTTTCAATTTCTAGTTAAATTTTTACACACGATGATAATAATTTAATATTATCATTTCTAACATCCAAGCAACCATATATTAGCTAAAATAGTTTACAAAAACTTTTCTTTACATCAAAATATATTTTTGGCTAAAATTATTTCATTCTCCCACATTTAAAACAATACCGTGTGGAACTGTTCTATTCAAGTGTTTAGAAACCCCTTCGATACAGTTGTCCAGACTGTGCCGACGAAGGTTCATATGCCACTCAATAAATCAATCAACACAATATTAAAAAAATTTATATTCACTAACAAATACGCGCGCATATCTATTAATACGCTCAAACTCATTCTAGAGTACTACGGACTTCAATTTAAATGATTAATTTCCACCAGAGCCAAGGTTATCACCAACCTATGCTCCGATACCAAGTGTAACAGCTCGCAAATCCGTACCCCTTGAGTCAACACTATTATACATCAATCGGCTCAAGATTGAACAGAAATACGAACCATTAGGGTAAAGAAGAAATACGAACCATTAGGGATCGATGCCACCATAGCGGGATCAACCGCTATTCCATTTCCAGAGATAACATGGCCTAAGAATCTCACTTCACTCTTCCAGAAGTGACACTTTGAAAACTTAGCCTTCACCTGATGTTTCCGTAAGATTTCCAAAACAATACGCAAGTGCGTCTTGTGCTCTTCCTCAGTTCTGGAATAAACCAGAATATCATCCACGAACACAAGCACGAACTTATTCAACTGATCTCTGAACACTCTATTCATAAGATCCACAAAATATGCTGGTGCGTTAGTCAATCCAAACGGCATTACCAACCACTCATAAAAACCGGATGGTGTCCTAAAAGCAGTCTTCGGCACACTATCCTTTGCCACTCTCAACTGGTGAAATCCCGTTGCCAAATCCATCTGAGAAAACACCTTAGCATCGTGAAGCTGATCAAACAAGTCATCTATTCTCGGCAATGGATACTTGTTCTTCTTAGTCACTTTATTCAGCTCACGATAATCCACACACAACCTCAACGATCCATCCGCTTTGGTTGCGAACACAACTGGTGCACCCCATTCGGACACACTACGCCGAATGAATCCTTTCTGCAAAAGGTCATCAACTTGCACCTTCAACTCTTGTTGCTCCCTAGGCGCCATCCGCCTAAGAGGCATCACAACAGGTCTGGCTCCCTCAACTAGATCGATACGAAACTCGATCTCCCTATGCGGCGGTAATCCTTTGACTTCGTCAAAGACATCCTCAAATCCATTCACAATAGGCACCGATGACAGTCCATCCCGTGGAACAACCAGCGAATACATGAAGCTCATGAAGACGCCTTCCTCATGCTTACATCGTATCACAACCTTTCGCCCTTCCACATTCCCGACTGTTACCTCCAGCCTCTCACAATCAATCCTCGCCGCATACTTCCTAAGCCAGTCCATACCCAAAATAATTCCGAACCCCGCAAAGTTCAGAACAAAACAATCACAAACAAAAGAGCAATCATGACTCGACACAACTAGACCACGACACATCATACACAAACATGACGAACCCCCAACTGGATTAGTCACAACCAATGGCCTATCAACAATATCCGGTTCCAAGCCTAACCGGCCTACAAGATCATCACAAACAAAAGAATGCGACGCTCCAGTATCAAACAACACTCTAACTGGAATACCACAAATGGAAAGAGTACCTTGAACCACCACACTCTTCCCCTTCTCTTCGGCAGTAGGAGCTTTTGAAGACGACGGCACAGCTCCCAAAGCATAAGCTTGCACAATCTGCTTATCTTTCCTCGGTTCCGGACAATCCCTCTTGAAATGCCCCGGTTTGTCACAGTTGTGACACTTTGCCGGCACTCTTGGTTTCTTGCAATCCCTAGAGAGATGACCCTTCTGCTGACAGTTGTAGCAGGTCACTTCGCCCTTCGGCTTCTTCTGGCCATCCTTACCCTTCTGTTGCTGTTGCTTCCTCTTCTTGTTTCCACCCTGCTGTGGTTTAGACTCTTCCTTGGTCACAGCAACAACAGAACTCTCCCTAGGAAACAAACTCTCATGCCTGAGAGCTTTTTGCACAAGCTTCTCAAACGGATCGTCTAAGTGATCCACCAACTGCCTCCAAAGATAAGCGTCCAAACCGGTCACAAACTTCTCATTCTTCTGATAGGGAGAATCAATATACGATCTGGCATACTTGGATAAAGCCTCAAACTCAGAAACATACTCAAGAACGGGTCTTCCACCTTGCTTGAGCTCCACAACTTTTTAAACAAGACAGATTTCTGAGCCGTAGAGATGAACTTAGCTTCAAATCTGACTTGGAATTGCTCCCAAGTAATCTCCTCCTCCGGAGTATCAATGGTGATAGAATTCCACCAATCCGAAGCTCTCCCTTGAAGTTGCCTTGATGCAAGCTTCCTCTTAGTTGCATCCTCAACTCCCAAGTCACCAAAGATCCTTCTACAAGCATCAATCCATCTCTGCACCTCAATGGTCGATTCCGTTCCCAAGAAAACTTTTCCTCCAAGAGAAGTATAGTCCTTGCAAAGCTTAGCAAAATCCACTGGTCTTGGAGATTGAACTTGAACTCCAACATCTACTGATGACCCCGAAGCTGGTATCCTCCTCATAATTGAAGTCATCATGGCCTCAAACATAGGAGCATAATCAGCAGCTTCCCTAGCAGCACGGCCTTCCCTAGCAGCTGGTCTCCCCCTTCGACTCATCCTTAATATCTACAAAAAGGAATGACTTAGAACACCTTGAGAAACAACTGCATAAGGGGTTCAAATCCTTCTAAACTACTATATTATATATAGTAATCATTCATCAAAATACAATTACGTCTCTCATACGTAGTTACGTCGGCGAGCGTTGGCTAAAATCGATTAACCAAAGCTCTGATACCAAATGTGACGACCGCCCATGACTCCCGCACCAAAACAAGAGGATAATGCGCTGAAGGTGTGTCAGGCAGCCGTGGGTGACCGTCAAGGTTAGAATAAACATCGCAGAATCTATCGCATAACTCACAGCGCATGGACAAAATACAATAGAGAAATATATGTATAGTGAAGCTTCATAACAGAATATCATCAAATAAGCATCTTAGAAGTTTGATACAATCATCAGAACAGTCAATACATCAAAACCTCACTACAAAGCACTCAAAGTATATACAGCGGAACACCCAGTACATAATATGAAATAATATGCAAAAGCCTCCTGCTCGTCTTCGTCATCATCAACGTAGATCTCCAAGAACAGCACCTGCCACCTGCTACCTAGTCTGCCCATCCAACATGGATGAACAGCCCAAGGTAATAAGAGGAGACATAAAACCTTGAGTCAGACAAAGTCTTAGTGAGCAGTAAATCAACTATCAAACATACCAAAAGAGCATAAGGGATAAAAGGAATAGGAACCAAACAATCCCACTCCGCCTCTTTCTACAGTGATAGCCCCCAGACACACACTAAGGAGAAGCAAGCATAACATGGCAGACAATTAAAGTAAAGCAATAATCATTCGAGTCAAGGTCGATGTTTTCCAAATACAAACCCCCAAGGCCTAAACCAAGATCAGATAAGCACCCGGAAAACACCGCTCTTGAGACCGAGTGATGATACAACCAAACGTCCAAACATCCATGACTCTGGCTATCACTGTTATCATTGCCTTGATTTCACCGTTAGTTGAATGACCACCTGTCAAGGGCTAATGGTAACCACGGTTCTAGACATAACTCTGCACGTCGTCGCAGCCCGTGCCTAGGAATTTTCGCAACTACCCAGAGTACTAGCACGTCGTCGCAGCCCGTGCTTGGAACGTCGTCGCAGCCCGTCCCAACGTACTCTTGCTTTGAGCATGCTAGCACCTTCAACAACGATAAGATCTCAACCTCCTAGTCATCCTCCTCGACGACTATTTCCATACTAGCTCAAGCGCCTCTCAAGCTAACCATTATCAACCAACTCGCATCGCATCATCGAGTTATCAACATGCTTGGGATGATCCCGTCTGGATAAACCAAGGCTATCTCACATCATGCTTCGCTTTATCGCATCATAGCGAAGTCTCATCTCAACATCATGGCTTGCCTCATCGCATCAGGGCAAAGTCCCATCTTAACATCATCTAATCCATACATATGAACTTCAACATCCGCTTCATATGCCACAAGCAGCTTTCCTTATTCAAGAGCCTTTCCACTTAGCTTTTGAATCATCATCAACCAACTTGATCAAATCAAGCTATATATCAACTAATCAATCAAATCAAACATTAATCCAAGCAATCAATCATTCAAACAAGATCTAAATAAACAATTACAATGATAATGGCAATTTCGTAAATAAATGAGCATAGATCTAACATACATGAATCATGGGTTTTTAGCATAGATCTAACAAATATAAATCATGGGTTTTGTCTCTTCAACTTGATAAATGAACTTGTATAAGTAAACATCTTCATAAGTAATGGATCTACACTTGGATCTAAAGAAATATGCATAAAATCACTATCTACAACACTTCAACAAACCACCAATCCCATATACTCCTTTGGGTCCGCGTGAGAGATAACCACCACTCACCAAATCACCTAAACACTTCAAAAACTATCAACTTCAGATCTGGACAGCGAAGATTCAAGCTTGATTCGTCGAAATCCCGCTTGAAACGATGAAATCTAGCTTCGTTGGATGAAGATCTTCAACTTTGGCTCTTGGATCTTCAATCTCGATCTTCGATCTTGGATGGATGTTAGAACTATATTGGAGTGGAGAAAAGAAGATGAAGAAATGTTGTAGTCGAGCTCTCAAAATGGCAGCACTTCGTCGCTTCGAAATCCGGTGCCAAAAAGTGAACCAAAGCCCTCTATTTATAGGCTGGAAGCCCCATGAGTCATCGCCCCTTAAGTCGGTCACGACTTATCCCATGAGTCGTCCATGACTCATTAATCAACACGATATACGACTCATCGAGCCCAGCCAACCTATCCTTAACTCGTATACAACTCAACAACCTAGCGACATACGACTCAGCCATTCCCACGACTCAACAGGTACTACAACCTAACACACGCAGAACCAAACGACTTATCCTATGCGCGGCCTAACTCATACACGAGCTACGACTCAACGGCTTACGACTTATGTCATACAACCTAACGACCTAACTATCACCACTAACCCGTAAACGAGTTACGAGTTACGACTCAACTCGTATACGAGTCACGACTTAACTACACATGCCGTCCTAACACTAAGCCGGCCCAATCCACTAACCCTTAACTCGGTAACTCTGCTAACTCGTTAGCTCACTAACCCGCTAACACACTAGCCTCACTAACTCGGCAGCGCGCTAACTCCACTAACTCTTAAGTCGTTCAGTTCTTAACCCGGCCAATCCTAACCTGTTAACTCCTATAACTCGGCCATACGAGTTAATCCTTATCTCGCCCACTAGTTAACTCGTTAACTATTATGACTCGGTCAACATACTAACACGCTAACTCGTCCCAGCCACTAAGTCGCTAACCTTTCTAACCCGATAACTCGTAACTCGCTAATATCACTAACCCGTTAACTCGCTCTAGCACTATCTCGAGTTGACTTCCCAATCTAACTTCCACGCGACTCAAACAATCATACGAGTTATCCTCCCTTACGACTTAGGCTAAGGACGACATAAACAACACTAACGACCTAGAATTCTACGATATATCGACACGTAAAATACGGGTCGTTACATTCTCTCCCCCTTAGGAATTTCGCCCCCGAAATTCCAAGCAAACAAGAGCAATCAAAATTATTCCGCATGCCTACCATCCATAGCAATCAACAAACCATGCATCCAATTCTAGCCTAGCATGCAGAATTCTATGATTAGAACAAGTTACAAATTCATGAGATGTCACGACACCTTAGGACCATACCTTGAAGAGTTCAGGATGAGCTGCCTTCGTCCTCCCTTCCTCCTCCCACGTACAGTCGTTAACATCATCACTCCATTGTACCTTGAGCAACGTAATCGTCTTCCTCCTAAGCTGTTTCGTGTCGGTTTCAACAACACGAAGCGGCTTACGAGGTCTCGTAACTACTGGATCAACCTCTAAATCTTCACAGCTATCAGCAGAAACCACCGTATTCGAGTCATGCACATACTTCCGTAGATAAGATACATGAAAGACATTGTGCACACCCGCCATCTTCTCCGGTAACTCCAATCTATAGGCGAGCTTTCCAATTCTCTCGATAATCGGGAATGGTCCAACAAATCTCGGAGTTAACTTTCCTTTCTTTCCAAATCGAATAACATTCTTCAGAGGAGAAATCTTCACAAAAACCATATCACCTACGTCGAATTCCAAATCCTTACGACGATTATCGGCATAACTTTTCTGACGATCTTGGGCTGCCTTCATTCGTTGCCGAATAATCTTTATACAATTCGAAGTCTGTTGAATCATCTCTGGCCCAAGTATCAGTTTTTCTCCAGTTTCCAACCAACATGTCGGAGAGTTACACGGTCTTCCATATAATGCCTCAAACGGTGCCATACCAATACTTGACTGATAACTGTTGTTATATGCAAATTCCACCAAATGAAGGTGATCTTCCCATGATCCTCCGAAGTCCAAAACACAAGCTCTGAGAAGATCTTCCAAAACTCGGTTGACTCTCTCAATCTGACCATCTGTTTGAGGGTGATAAGCTGTACTCAAACACAACTTAGTTCCCAAAACTTCTTGGAAGCTCTTCCAAAATCCACTAGTGAACAATGGGTCTCGATCGCTCACTATACTCTTCGGAACACCATGGAATCGAACAATCCACTTCACATACAACTCAGCCAACTTCGATGCAGTCCTAGTTGATCGAACAGGGATGAACCTTGCACTCTTAGTCAAACGATCTACGATGACCCAAATCCTTTCATTCCCTGTCCTGGTTCTAGGTAGACCATCGATAAAATCCATCGACACTTGCTCCCACTTCCATGTAGGAACCTCTAATGGCTGAAGTAATCCACTGGGCTTCTTCTGCTCAGCTTTCACCAACTGGCAGTTCATACACTTGGAAATAAAATTTCCAACATCCTTCTTCATACCTTCCCAGTAATAGGTTCTCTTCATATCCCGATACATCTTATTTCCACCTGGATGAATTGTCAACTTCGAGTGATGACTTTCCCTAAGAACTTCATCTCTCAATCCATCTACATCGGGAACAACTAGTCGTCCTTGCTTTCGAAGCCAACCCTCTCGATCGACTTCAAATCCTTTATCCTTTTCTGGATTCAATCCAGATTCCAAATCACAGATAATCTTGACAAGCTTATCGTCTCGCTTTTGACTCTCGCCAATCCTTTCCACAAGAGTAGGCCTTATTGATAAGTTTGCCAACATTTCAGGTTCCAATTCACATCTAGGCCTGAAGTCAAATTCAGCCAAATACTCTAGACCCTTCCATTCCGAAAACATGGCTCCCAATCCTGCATGTCTTCGACTCAACGCATCAGCTACTGCGTTACCTTTTCCCGGAGTATAAGCTATACCAAAATCATATGATGCTAAAAACTCTAGCCATCGTTGCTGTCGGAGATTCAAATCCTTTTGGGAGAACAGATACTTCAACGACTTATGATCCGTAAACAACTCGAATCGAACTCCCAATAGGTAATGTCTCCACATCTTCAAAGCAAAAACAATCGCCGCTAACTCCAAATCATGAGTCGGGTAATTCCTTTCATGCGGCTTCAGTTGTCGACTAGCATACGCAACAACTTTATTCTTCTGCATTAGTACTGCTCCAAGTCCAGTACCACATGCATCGGTGTAAACCACCATCTCATCATTCCCACTTGGAATAGTCAAAACAGGTGTACTCATCAGTCGCTCCTTCAGGATTACGAAAGCTTGCTCACACTTATCATCCCATCTGAACACTTGGTTCTTTTTCGTCAATCCTGTTAACGGTGCAGCTATCTTGGAAAAGTCTTCGATAAACCGTCGATAATATCCAGCTAATCCAAGAAAACTTCTCACATCAGATGCATTCTTAGGTCTAACCCAATCCTGGATCGCTGCCACCTTAGCGGGATCAACCGCTATTCCATTTCCAGAGATAACATGGCCTAAGAATCTCACTTCACTCTTCCAGAAGTGACACTTTGAAAACTTAGCCTTCAGCTGATGTTTCCGTAAGATTTCCAAAACAATACGCAAGTGCGTCTTGTGCTCTTCCTCAGTTTTGGAATAAACTAGAATATCATCCACGAACACAAGCACGAACTTATTCAACTGATCTCTGAACACTCTATTCATAAGATCCACAAAATATGCTGGTGCGTTAGTCAATCCAAACGGCATTACCAACCACTCATAAAAACCGGATGGTGTCCTAAAAGCAGTCTTCGGCACACTATCCTTTGCCACTCTCAACTGGTGAAATCCCGTTGCCAAATCCATCTGAGAAAACACCTTAGCATCGTGAAGCTGATCAAACAAGTCATCTATTCTCGGCAATGGATACTTGTTCTTCTTAGTCACTTTATTCAGCTCACGATAATCCACACACAACCTCAACGATCCATCCACTTTGGTTGCGAACACAACTGGTGCATCCCATTCGGACACACTACACCGAATGAATCCTTTCTGCAAAAGGTCATCAACTTGCACCTTCAACTCTTGTTGCTCCCTAGGCGCCATCCGCCTAAGAGGCATCACAACAGGTCTGGCTCCCTCAACTAGATCGATACGAAACTCGATCTCCCTATGCGGCGGTAATCCTTTGACTTCGTCAAAGACATCCTCAAATCCATTCACAATAGGCACCGATGACAGTCCATCCCGTGGAACAACCAGCGAATACATGAAGCTCATGAAGACGCCTTCCTCATGCTTACATCGTATCACAACCTTTCGCCCTTCCACATTCCCGACTGTCACCTCCAGCCTCTCACAATCAATCCTTGCCGCATACTTCCTAAGCCAGTCCATACCCAAAATAATTCCGAACCCCGCAAAGTTCAGAACAAAACAATCACAAACAAAAGAGCAATCATGACTCGACACAACTAGACCACTGCACATCATACACAAACATGACGAACCCCCAACTGGATTAGTCACAACCAATGGCCTATCAACAATATCCGGTTCCAAGCCTAACCGGCCTACAAGATCATCACAAACAAAAGAATGCGACGCTCCAGTATCAAACAACACTCTAACTGGAATACCACAAATGGAAAGAGTACTTGAACCACCACACTCTTCCCCTTCTCTTCGGCAGTAGGAGCTTTTGAAGACGACGGCACAGCTCCCAAAGCATAAGCTTGCACAATCTGCTTATCTTTCCTCAGTTCCGGACAATCCCTCTTGAAATGCCCCGGTTTGTCACAGTTGTGACACTTTGCCGGCACTCTTGGTTTCTTGCAATCCCTAGAGAGATGACCCTTCTGCTGACAATTGTAGCAGGTCACTTCGCCCTTTGGCTTCTTCTGGCCATCCTTACCCTTCTGTTGCTGTTGCTTCCTCTTCTTGTTTCCACCCTGCTGTGGTTTAGACTCTTCCTTGGTCACAGCAACAACAGAACTCTCCCTAGGAAACAAACTCTCATGCCTGAGAGCTTTTTCCACAAGCTTCTCAAACGGATCGTCTAAGTGATCCACCAACTGCCTCCCAAGATAAGCGTCCAAACCGGTCACAAACTCTCATTCTTCTGATAGGGAGAATCAATATACGATCTGGCATACTTGGATAAAGCCTCAAACTCAGAAACATACTCAAGAACGGGTCTTCCACCTTGCTTGAGCTCCACAAACTTTTTAAACAAGACAGATTTATGAGCTGTAGAGATGAACTTAGCTTAAAATCTGACTTGGAATTGCTCCCAAGTAATCTCCTCCTCCGGAGTATCAATGGTGATAGAATTCCACCAATCCGAAGCTCTCTCTTGAAGTTGCCTTGATGCAAGATTCCTCTTAGTTGCATCCTCAACTCCCAAGTCACCAAAGATCCTTCTACAAGCATCAATCCCTGCACCTCAATAGTCGATTCCGTTCCCAAGAAAACTTTTCCTCCAAGAGAAGTATAGTCCTTGCAAAGCTTAGCAAAATCCACTGGTCTTGGAGCTTGAACTTGAACTCCAACATCTACTGATGACCCTGAAGCTGGTATCCTCCTCATAATTGAAGTCATCATGGCCTCAAACATAGGAGCATAATCAGCAGCTTTCCTAGCAGCACGGCCTTCCCTAGCAGCTGGTCTCCCCCTTCGACTCATCCTTAATATCTACAAAAAGGAATGACTTAGAACACCTTGAGAAACAACTGCATAAGGGGTTCAAATCCTTCTAAACTACTATATTATATATAGTAATCATTCATCAAAATACAATTACGTCTCTCATACGTAGTTACGTCGGCGAGCGTTGGCTAAAATCGATTAACCAAAGCTCTGATACCAAATGTGACGACCGCCCATGACTCCCGCACCAAAACAAGAGGATAATGTGCTGAAGGTGTGTCAGGCAGCCATGGGTGACCGTCAAGGTTAGAATAAACATCGCAGAATCTATCGCATAACTCACAGCGCATGGACAAAATACAATAGAGAAATATATGTATAGTGAAGCTTCATAACAGAATATCATCAAATAAGCATCTTAGAAGTTTGATACAATCATCAGAACAGTCAATACATCAAAACCTCACTACAAAGCACTCAAAGTATATACAGCGGAACACCCAGTACATAATATGAAATAATATGCAAAAGCCTCCTGCTCGTCTTCGTCATCATCAACGTAGATCTCCAAGAACAGCACCTGTCACCTGCTACCTAGTCTGCCCATCCCAACATGAATGAACAGCCCAATGTAATAAGAGGAGACATAAAACCTTGAGTCAGACAAAGTCTTAGTGAGCAGTAAATCAACTATCAAACATACCAAAAGAGCATAAGGGATAAAAGGAATAGGAACCAAACCATCCCACTCCGCCTCTTTCTACAGTGATAGCCCGCAGACACACACTAAGGAGAAGCAAGCATAACATGGCAGACAATTAAAGTAAAGCAATAATCATTCGAGTCAAGGTCGATGTTGTCCAAATACAAACCCCCAAGGCCTAAACCAAGATCAGATAAGCACCCGGAAAACACCGCTCTTGAGACCGAGTGATGATACAACCAAACGTCCAAACATCCATGACTCTGGCTATCACTGTTATCATTGCCTTGATTTCACCGTTAGTTGAATGACCACTTGTCAAGGGCTAATGGTAACCCCGGTTCTAGACATAACTCCGCACGTCGTCGCAGCCCGTGCCTAGGAATTTTCGCAACTACCCAGAATACTAGCACGTCGTCGCAGCCCGTGCTTGGAACGTCGTCGCAGCCCGTTCCAACGTACTCTTGCTTTGAGCATGCTAGCACCTTCAACAACGATAAGATCTCAGCCTCCTAGTCATCCTCCTCGACGACTATTTCCATACTAGCTCAAGCGCCTCTCAAGCTAACCATTATCAACCAACTCGCATCGCATCATCGAGTTATCAACATGCTTGGGATGATCCCGTCTGGATAAACCAAGGCTATCTCACATCATGCTTCGCTTTATCGCATCATAGCGAAGTCTCATCTCAACATCATGGCTTGCCTCATCGCATCAGGGCAAAGTCCCATCTCAACATCATCTAATCCATACATATGAACTTCAACATCCGCTTCATATGCCACAAGCAGCTTTCCTTATTCAAGAGCCTTTCCACTTAGCTTTTGAATCATCATCAACCAACTTGATCAAATCAAGCTATATATCAACTAATCAATCAAATCAAACATTAATCCAAGCAATCAATCATTCAAACAAGATCTAAATAAACAATTACAATGATAATGGCAATTTCGTAAATAAATGAGCATAGATCTAACATACATGAATCATGGGTTTTTAGCATAGATCTAACAAATATAAATCATGGGTTTTGTCTCTTCAACTTGATAAATGAACTTGTATAAGTAAACATCTTCATAAGTAATGGATCTACACTTGGATCTAAAGAAATATGCATAAAATCACTATCTACAACACTTCAACAAACCACCAATCCCATATACTCCTTTGGGTCCGCGTGAGAGATAACCACCACTCACCAAATCACCTAAACACTTCAAAAACTATCAACTTCAGATCTGGACAGCGAAGATTCAAGCTTGATTCGTCGAAATCCCGCTTGAAACGATGAAATCTAGCTTCGTTGGATGAAGATCTTCAACTTTGGCTCTTGGATCTTCAATCTCGATCTTCGATCTTGGATGGATGTTAGAACTATATTGGAGTGGAGAAAAGAAGATGAAGAAATGTTGTAGTCGAGCTCTCAAAATGGCAGCACTTCGTCGCTTCGAAATCCGGTGCCAAAAAGTGAACCAAAGCCCTCTATTTATAGGCTGGAAGCCCCATGAGTCGTCGCCCCTTAAGTCGGTCACGACTTATCCCATGAGTCGTCCACGACTCATCAATCAACACGATATACGACTCATCGAGCCCAGCCAACCTATCCTTAACTCGTATACAACTCAACAACCTAGCGACATACGACTCAGCCATTCCCACGACTCAACGGGTACTACAACCTAACACACGCAGAACCAAACGACTTATCCTATGCGCGGCCTAACTCATACACGAGCTACGACTCAACGGCTTACGACTTATGTCATACAACCTAACGACCTAACTATCACCACTAACCCGTAAACGAGTTACGAGTTACGACTCAACTCGTATACGAGTCACGAGTTAACTACACATGCCGTCCTAACACTAAGCCGGCCCAATCCACTAACCCTTAACTCGGTAACTCTGCTAACTCGTTAGCTCACTAACCCGCTAACACACTAGCCTCACTAACTCGGCAGCGCGCTAACTCCACTAACTCTTAAGTCGTTCAGTTCTTAACCCGGCCAATCCTAACCTGTTAACTCCTATAACTCGACTATACGAGTTAATCCTTATCTCGCCCACTAGTTAACTCGTTAACTATTATGACTCGGTCAACATACTAACACGCTAACTCGTCCCAGCCACTAAGTCGCTAACCTTTCTAACCCGATAACTCGTAACTCGCTAATATCACTAACCCGTTAACTCGCTCTAGCACTATCTCGAGTTGACTTCCCAATCTAACTTCCACGTGACTCAAACAATCATACGAGTTATCCTCCCTTACGACTTAGGCTAAGGACGACATAAACAACACTAACGACCTAGAATTCTACGATATATCGACACGTAAAATACGGGTCGTTATAGTCTGACCCGAGCATTATCGTTAAATAACACCCGAGTCAGTCTGGAAAACCATCGTGAGAAATCACACTCAAATTGATTATTAAAGTTTCAAAAATCCTTTTGAAAACAAAAGAGTCTCATAAGACGACGCCACAAATAAACATGTTGGGTTTTTACCTTACGATAGCTAAAACACTTTTTATTAAAATCCTCTGATATTATAATAGGGTCTATGTACAAATACTTATTAAAATAGCCGAAATTGTTAAATCTATTAAATTCCAGCTACTAGCCACAGAGTGGGTAATACAAACAAAACTCGTAAAAGGCTCGTAGGGAGAATGGATTTCCAACTAATGACTAGGCACTGGGGTACCACCTGTCACGGTATGTGGCCTAGATCACAGTACCGAGGATCACTCCCGACCCCCTGCAACACAAGACCGGGACTACCCCTTACTGGATAATCCCGAGGAAGATCACCCCGCGGTTGGGATCAACAACCGCACCACTAAGCGAAAATAAAAAGGGACATATAGACAGGGATGACCTTACCCTGAATGGGTGCTACCCACCTAGCCTTGCTGCATAACCCCTGATTTTCAGTCATTCCCCATTGATGAGGCTTGAGGCTAAGCGTTACCTTTTAGATCGTTTCACTTAGAATGCTCATCGTCCACCTGACGATGTTCTGAAAGCATTCATCCATACAAGTCCGTCCCGGGTTCGAACGGAACCGAATGCACTACTCCTACTACATCCATTTTGGAAATATCCTTAGGATTAGTAGCGGCTAGCCATTGCACTTCACTGCTCCATCTTCGAATCCAAACTCGTTTTTCCATGAAAACGTACAAACCGGATCGGATTGGTTTTCGAGAAATAAATCTCGATCCCGGTCTCTTCGAAACGATCAACACATTTGGCCAATATTGATAGTCAGTTATTTAACTATCAATTAACATTCACAACAACCATCAAACATGAATAATTTCACCAAATTATTTATTAAACTCAAATTATCTTCACAAGATATATTTTCACTTTTCAACCCTTGATAAATGGTTTAAAACCATACTCTTCTCATGGAATGAATTTCCAAATAATTATTTCCACTGAAAACACCAAGTACAAAGCTTTAGATTTTTAAAATAATTTAAAACACTTTATAAATAAAATATATATTTTAAGTTTTAGATTGAGAACTACTTCAATACTTTATTAAAAATATACACTTTAGGAATATTTAAAATGAGGTTACTTTTATAAAATATAAAACTAGATTTTCTCTTTTAAAACAAATACCAAGTCACTTTTACATAATTGCTACTATAATAGATTAAAAGAAAATACTTACTTAGAATTTAAATATTTTAGAAATAATAGATTTTCCAAAACTTGCTTTTTAAAACAACTTTAAAACTTTTAACTTATATTTGAAAATTTACTTTGAAAACGTACTTGGTTATCCAGGGAGAATTCCCAATTTCAATCACTTAAATCAATTTCCCATATTGATTTCGAATTTTACTTCATTTGAAACAAATTTCATTGCTTACTCAATTCATTTCAAAATTCATTAATTTTGGACTTTATTTTTATTATTATTATTATTTTCTGTTTGATTTTAAATCTTTTAACTGAAATATACAAATTTCAGATTTTTCCCAATTTCTTCTTTATTCGTTTCAAAATTTTAATCTTAAATTTAAAATAAATGCTTTGTTCTTTTAAATAATAACACTGAAGTTTAAAATTCATTAACTTTCTGTTTATTCAAAATTTCCTTTCTATACTCGAAATTTATTTATTAGAATTTTAAAATCACTTTATTTCTTTTCCAATTTATTTTTAAATTTATTCAAATTTTCTATAATTATTTTACTTAAAAATGCACTCTTTATTCTCTTTTCAAAAATCCAATTCTATATAATTTGATGACTCAAAGTGCCAAAATATATTCAAGTAACTATAGCATTCAATATTTCAATATAATTCATCATAGAATATCCAAATAATCATAACACAGAATAATAACAATTTAAATATGTGTTGAGGAATCCACCTGAATCCCTCCAACCTGTTTCCCTACATCCACAGACGTTAGCACAATACCAATTCCACTTTGAGGTGGAATATCGCGGTATATGGGATTAATAAAATATCACCCGCTATTATGTAGCGTATAGGGTCTCATCCGCTATATAATGCGGGAAACCAAACATTCTAAGATGTATTATATACTATAATGTAACATATCAAATCAATTCGACCATCCAACCAATTATTTAAATTTAACTATTTAAATTAAAATTAAAATTCAGCTGAGTGAGATTAACTCACCTTTGATTTTGTTTTGCAAACCACTTCAATATTGCCTTGGATTCCCAGGTATTTGACCTTAAATAAACAATTTATATAATTTTATTAATATTCGAAATAAATTCGAACAATTCAATCCACCATTTTAAAATTTTAAATTCAGCTAATAATTTAGTTTTAACTTGATGATTAAATTTTAACAAATTTCCTTTCGGACAATTTTCTTAGTAACAAAAATAATTTTAATAGTTTCTAATAGAATAAATTAATCACCAAACCTTTAATTTAAAGATAATTTGGAAAAATTAAAATATGTAAATGTGTATTTATTTCTTTACGAACTATATAAAAATAACCTATATAGATTTCCTAAAAATCTAATTTTTTTTCTAAACTTCTAAAATTACATCCTTCATTTAAGAAATTCTTTTAAATCGTTTATAACTAAATATATAAATATAAAATATAAGTCAATAACAAATAACTTTTCATCAATTGTTGTGTACATTTTTAAAATTCAAATTAGATTTAAATTAAATTGAATAAAATTACGTATACCTTACTGCCCAGAACTCTGCTCCCTCCCAGCTACCTACGCACGCAAACGCCGATGTCGCCTCTTCCTCAACGAACCCAGGCTGCCGAAACCCTACCTCGGTCACCAGAAAATCCAAGCTCAACCTCGTATGACCACCGCGACTCGACACTTTCAGGTGTAAGTCAAACGCCGCGACCCTAAAGTTGCTCGACGTTGAAGCTTCAGCCCGCTGCCTTAACGCGAATCCACTCGCGCGACTTCCTCCGGTTGAAGCGACTGCCTTTCTCATTGTAACGACCCGTTAAATTAATAATATTTAATAAATTAAATTAATATGATTTCTAATTTGTTTAAGAATAAATGTAGAAATTTGGTATAGTAGTTGTAACCTAGTGTAACAATAAAATTTTATGACAATAAACTTGGATAATGTAATTTGTCACTTTTTGTTAAAAGTAAATTTTAAGAAATCAATAAATGTTGAATTGAGAATATTAATAAAAAAATATTAACTAAAATGAGATTCATTAATATAAAATCAGTAGTGAAGATGTCACCTTTGGTTGTAATAAAGGTGAATGCTATTAGTGGATGTCAACACTTAATAAAATTTATTTAGAATAAAAAGAATTTAAATGCATGTTTGAATAGAGTATTAAATTGATAGATTAAGCGTAAGTAATTAGAATTTAACCCTATAAGATATGGAACTGAATGTATGAATATAATTTTGTAGAAATAGTTAATTAACAACTTATTTGTGCATACCCAATTTAATATAAATAACAAAAGGGCTAGCACTTGATGTGCCTAAGTATTAATATATTGGAACTATAATAAAATAGAGAGTTTGGTAGTAAATAGAAATAAAAAGACCGTTATTAACTAGTAAATTAATAAATGGATTCTAACAATAGGTAGTAATTAATGCGTGTATATTGGGCATTTGCGGATTACCAATTTTTCTACCTATTCATATAATTTATTTATGTAAATCTAAACCTATGGCAACATTTTGTTAATAAATGTTGGAAGTGAATTTGAATATATCAAAGGATAACAAGTGTTTAGGTTAACCATTTATTTTATTTAGTTAAGAAGGGAAATAGATTGAAATAAAGCTAATTTAATTTTTTTTTGGTTGTTAATGGGTATAGTTAAATAAGGAGAAGTTATAGGAAATAAAACGCGCACTAATGAGATGTAATATAATTCCAAAGTTATTTATACCCACAAATAGGTTAATTACTGTATAGAAAGAGTCTAAATCAATAAATGAATTTATTAAGATTACATTTATAATTTTATAACCTTTATGCTGATTTAAGTTCAATTAATTTATTTGATTAAATAGTGCAGTAGCGTAGTTTTGTGCGGTAGTTGAAATAGCTAATTCTTTTAGGTGAAGTTAAGGCTAATTCTATGTATATATTTGACCTATTGTTGATATAGATTCTAGGAAGCAGGATCTATTAATTAAATGGAGTATTAGATTCAATAATTGCATTTATCGCATAAATAAAGAGAATATAACGGTTAAAATTGGCGTTATTGAAATTAAAAAGGAATGGGGGAATAATAATTTGAAATCATTGCAATAGATATTAATTTAAGGTTACCTTAAATAAATTAAGGTAATAAATGGAGGATAGTGTAAATATCTTTATAATACGATGATTTGTGTAGTTAAGGTAGTTTTGATTTGTCACTTAAGATGGAGGATTTTTATAAAATGTAATAAATGCAGTTTAAATTAAGGCATTGACATTTGGGTATTTAAGAAGTGATAAACTAAAATTTATTTATTTATTTGAAAATTTAAAATCCAATTTGTGGATTTATTGCAAATAAGTGAAATTTGTGTTTAACCATTACATCGATAGGAATAAATTTAATTTAAGGTTATATTAATAAAATTTGGACTAGAGAAATGATATGAATCGGTTTTAGAAGCCTTAAATATAAAATGGGAAGTAGACGAGATTTCACGTTAGAACCATTTTTAAAAAATCCTGATGTATGTAGAAATATTTATGAAATATAACGTAAACCAATGTTGAATCAAAAGAATAGAGTCAACACTTATTTATTCATTTAATGTGATATAACTACGAGTATGATTTATTGCAAATTACATGGAAATCTAATATATAGGACATTACGTAAAAAGGAAGAGTAGATAAAATTTATGATAAACATATTTGTATATGAAGGTTATTGATTTAAGGAGAAATTGGGCAAGTTTTATGTATTTGGGTTAAGTGCAACCTTTAATAGATAAATTTAGTGCAATTAAAAGAAATTGACATTTAATATTTCGATAACTTAAAATTTGATGGGATAAGAACATTTGGGTAATGAAGGGATGACAAATATTAGCTGTGATTCTAGAAGGAATTAAATAGATAATGGGAAGATTAAAATCAGGTTCTAAGCAATAATTATTAAATAACAGAAGTTTAGGAGTAAAGTGAGATAATTGAAAATTTTAATCATTCATATAAGTCATTTGTTTATTAATATGAGTTAGCTAATAAATTTAATTTGGGCAATACCTATATATTGGAAACACATTTGTAAAGTGTAATTAATGGAATTTGGTGAATTGGGAATGAATCCAAGGTTATAGGAATTGATGTAATACTACGCAAATAAAAGGTAACTGCATAAAATCAATGTTTCGTAATAAATTGTAATTGATAATTAAGTAGGAATGGGTTTGAATTTGACAAAAAAGAAAATTTATTATTTTCTTACCCATCTATTCAATCTATTAAATTTGATCAGATTCATTTGCAATTAAACGAATTTATTTACAAGTTAGTATGTATTTAGCTGATAACTATAAACCAATTAGGGCAATTGGGTATATATATATTACCAGTTAAGTTATATAAGATAATGGTTGACTTAATTAAGGGAGTTTATGTAATAATTTCATTTATTTTGTAAGTGGAAATAAAACGTTAATGATAACAAGTATTCAAAATTTACCATCTATTTAGTATATTAAGTATAATTGATAATCAACTGCAGCAAGTAATAAATAATAAATACGTAACGTTAAATGAAGTAATATTTGAAATTTAATATTTAGAAACTATGTAAATATAAGTGCAGATGAAATTGGGGATATTTACATATTGAAATATGAATCCAATGATAAATCAATCTAATTGACAATAAATAATGGAAAGTAATTTTAATTAAATTTTGGAAATTTAATATATATATACAGTTATAAACCCTAGCTCCATCCTATTGTCATTTGCTGTATATTCATTTCTTCATCTCCTTCTCCTCCTCAAATGGTTGCAAAACCTAGATCTACTTCAATCCAAATTTCAATGAAAATGCAAACACTTCAGAAAAATTCCACAAAAATATATGTCGATCTTCTCGAAACACGTAATCCCATGGTGAAATTCGTTTTTCAGTTGGAGTTACCGTTTACCCAGAATAAATTCAAACAGTCCGTGACCATTCATCATCGTCGTCGCAAACTTCGTCGGATCGTCAAACCTTTTCTGGGTTTTGTAGAGTGGACGATGGGGATCGCATCTATATGGTTTGTGTGTCGTTTTATTTATTTTCAATTTTGAATTCAATCATCATTTTTCGCCATAACTTTCTCATACGAAGTCGGATTCACACGAAATTTTTTCCGTTAGGATCGTTATTGAATTCCGGATCTGATGACGCTGGTTTGGACGAATTCCGAGACGGGCGAATTTTTGGGTTTAAATCGAATTTAAATTCGATTTAAGTTCCAAAGGTGAGTGTTTAAACCCACTCACAACTACTAGAAGCTTTTATGTTTGTTAAATTAATTTTAGAAATAAATAGAAATTTATTTATGAGTATTTGGCATGTTTATTTCACTCATATTTGTTGAATTGCATTTATTAAATTTCACTGTTAATTTAATTTATTTATTGCGTATTAATTGATAGTTAGAATTTATTTGTTTGCCTATAAACTGCTAGTTAACAGTTATATAGATTATTACTGAATATAAACTGTTAGATTAATAGTTGTTAAATTTAATCTGAATAAAATTGCCAGTTATTACCTGTTATATATTATCAAATATAAACTGTTATTGATTGATATTGCTTGATGATTGTGATTGGATGATGGGTGATGTTGATGGATGTTTTATTGTATATCATTAAATTGCAAATTATCATGCATATTTCCTTTCATTCGGGATTGTGGTTTGAAATGATATACAACCGCAAAATTTTATATCTTTTAAATTGCGGATTGAAATGATAAATATCCGTATCACTTGACCATAGGATAGAAAATTATATACAGGCACCGCGGTCTATATATAACTATTTTAATGTGATTTCTATGGTTTGTATGGAATACGGTTTATAATAATCTTAAATTTTATATTGTATAAATATTTTCTTCCATATATATATACATATGAAGTTGAAAATTTTGAAATTAAAAGGTGTATAAAATCTTTATTAAAAATGGAAGAAAATTAAGAAAATGGAGTTTAATAATTTATATCATATGTTTAAATGTTAAGTTTGGAAATTTTAAGATATGATATTTATAATTGGATTTTTCCCAAATTAAATTGAAATGAATATTCTAGTATAATTTGAATTGGGAAAATATATATATTTTATTACTAGAAATTGAAGCCTTATTATTTATGGATTTTATATGAATATTCAAGACTAATTAATAGAACAATTGATTTGTTGAAAGAATAAAATCCAACTTTAGTTTGAAATATTGATACTCAAAATGGATATACGTATATACAAATAAATTGAAGTGGTTTTGGAACTTGAGAGAGATAATACAAATTTTGGTTTACTTTAATAAAGAAATGTATTTGTAAAGCCATGAGAACTATTTTCTTTACAAAGTAACATTTAAGTTAAACCTTTTAATTCATATACCGTTGAATATCCAAACCATTCAAGTTTTAGAAGTTATGGTTTTAAATTATGATTTTCAAAATACTATGCTTTGAAAATATTTGATTTTCAAACGATATGAAGTTAAAGCATTTTGATTTTGGAAAAGAATTATATTTGGGATAAGTGATAAAATATGGTTTTGGGTTTTGAAATGATATCGTATTCATGGTTATGAAATGGAATGTTTATTCTGATTTTTAAAGTATAACCTATTTTTAAATGACCGCGGTGTTATAATAACGATGGGTTGGCAAAGAGACCGGGATCGGATATCTGACATACTCTCTGTCGATACCGAAAACCACTTTGACTAACCGTGTACGCGGTGGAGATTCCAGAATTAAGTAGGTGGTGGTGACGTTTCCTGTAAGGTAAATACGTGGACCCGACTCCCGTGAGTTGGCATAAGGTGGCTAAAACAAGAGCGATTCTCAGGCCAATGAGGTCATTCCTCTGATCGGACCCTCCTCTTCGATATTATACTTTGATTTTGGATTGATTCAGTGGCCACTTCTATATTTTGATTTTGGGGAGTTAGTCCGAGGTGGGCGGTAACTGAGGCTACGCGTTTCCACCAGCCTGGATAGCAATTGGTATATCTACCCTGGCATTGCCTAGTTGTGCCGTGTCACCTACCATACCGAGCCTTTACTACGAGTTTCTATTTGTGTCGTACCTATGGAGTATCCTATGGTAGCTTCCCGATCAGGAGGTATTACGGTACTGTATAGACTATTGGCATTATTTGTGTTAAGGGCTATATGGGTAACCCCTTAGCGCTATTAAAAAGTAAGTTTATTTTATAAATAGACACTATTATAATAGCGCAATATACTACATAGTAAATAGTTTAACGGATCCTTAGGAGATGTAAATCCCGAACATCTCTTGAGTTACTGTACTCATATTTATTTCTGTTAATTTAGCTCACATAAGATCTTTTAGTTCTGACTCGAGTGTTTTTGTCTTTTCAAATTCGCTCGGGTCAGTCCGAGCGTTTTAGGATCGAAGACTTTGGCTTTGAAGGACAAAGACGAAGGAGTCGTATTATTATTATCTATAGTATTGCACCACACTCATACTGTTCCGCTGCATTGATTGTATTGGTAGGTGTAACTCTGATATTTATTGTATAAAGCAAATCAAGTGTTTGTAAACTGTTTTGAACTGTATATTTATTATTATATTTTATCCTTCCGTTGTGAGATTCTGTTTTGTTTTATTTCTTCTCTGTTTTCTTATTTACCCCATAACAATCCGCCCTTGCGTATGCTTTGAATTGGCACATTTGTCGGTTTAAAGTGTGCGAAAAGACGGGATGTTACACTCATTCTCGACACCATCTAATACTAGCATACCAACCTAAGACCAAATTCCTAAACTCGGATCGAACCCTAATGTCGCCGCTGCGATACTCGCTCGACCCCACACGAGATGCCTGCGATCGAAGGAGTCGGCTAAGAATTGAAGTGGATATTAATAACGACGAAGGAAAAGGCTACGATTTTGAAATGGAACGTAAACGAATGAGCAGCCATTTATCTTATCCCTTTTTTTGTCTAAAGGAAGATAGGGATGGAACGTATTTAGGTTGAGGGGAGTGGCGTATAAGATAAGACTTGACTATTTTAATTTAATTAAATTAGATTCTTCTATGCATTTACGGATTTTACGACCAAACGGTAAACCCAAACACTATGAACTTGAAATCCGATAATAGTATAATATTGTGGATCCAATGGAATCGGTTTCGTTAAAATCCGAGACTGTGCCTCGAAAGACTATATTTTTAAACTCAATTTATACGATGAAATTTTAAAACTGAACAAATCACTATTAAATTAAATTTTAACACTTTTATTATCTTCAGTATTATCAGTATAAATTTTATGAGCCTTCAAATTATTTTTAACAGGCTTAAAACTCCAGATTCAACATTTTACTCAATTTCAAATTATTAAATTCAATAGTTCAATTATCAAATAAATAGTGATATTTGAATCCAAGTTAAAATTAACTTTGAAATATTTAAAATCAATTAAATATTCCAATTTTAAAAGGTCAAAAATTCCGGGTCGTCACAAATGTCATCCGCTATTATGCGGCGCATAGGGTCTCATCCGCTATATAATGCGGGAAATACATCACTCCAATATATTCTACATACTACTATATATAATATAACACATCAAATCAATTCAATCATTCAACCAATTATTTAAATTTAACCATTTAAATTTGGACAAAACCCAGATGATTAAGATTAACTCACCTTTGATTCCTGCTTTGCAACCCACTTCCAAACCGGCTCGCTTCTTTTCAGTTTATGACCTTGTATAAATATTTATACAGTTTATTAATATCTGAATAAATTGAATAATTAATTCCCATAGATTTAATTAATTAATTAATTTAAATTTAAATCCCTTTAAATAAATTAATTAGTTAACCATTCCATTTTAACTAAATAAATATTTCTTTATTATTATTATTTTTCACCTCATTTTATTTTTAAATGGAGACCATAATTATTCTTAAAAAAATAAACTATAGATTTCAAAAATCTAACTTTTACCAATTTCTCAAACATTTAAAATCTCTATATTTTTCAATTCTTATAAAGAAATAAATTTCTAAAAAATCAACTGATTAACTCAGGCTTTAGACTTGAGTACTATCAAATTAAAAAAAAATGCTCAAGGTAAATTTTCCGTTGCATTACAATTATAAACTTGTACATACCGTTCCAAATATTTTTCAATATATATAACACTTTAATATTATTATTTCAGATTAAACAATAAACTAAAAATATTTGTATAAATATTTAAATTAATCAGTAAGTTAAGGTCTGTATATCTCATACCAGATTACATTCAAAAACACAACTACTTACATTTGCTGTAACCTATCTGCATTTTTCTTTTTATAATTTAATTGGAAAAGAATATACCTTATTGCCTTATCGGAAAGAAATCCTAGCTGCTGACAACATCAAGACCCAACAAATTAAACCAGCGGCCGCCCCTTCCATCGATCGCAACCCACACCTCGAAGCACACGTCTCCACGATCTCCTGTTCCCACTTCCAACAGCAACACCTCCATGACAATCACCTCCACCCAAAATTGATCTAAACCTAACCACGATAGAAGCTCAGGCCGTCGCCACCTCAAAAATCCCCCTACTTCCAAAACAACCGAGGCCATCATCCCCCGCTTTACTTCGAACCAACGACCTTTAGAAACCGCACGCACCTCCTTCCTCCCTTCGTGCGAACGCACCACTTTCGGTCGTCTCGCGAGTGCGCGTACAAGCTCGCAAACTTCCATCCCATCGTCTCGAGTGACGGCGGGCTCGAGTTTCCCCACGCGGTGATTTCGATTTGAGGAAAAAGAAGTAAAGAGGGAGACTTCGTAAATTAAACCAGGGAGGAGGTTATTTTCGTGAAATTTAATTTTGGATCGAAGAGGGATATTTTGTTCGGCCATAATAATTTCCAAACAACTGTTTGCGTTTGAAAATTTCAGAGGAAGATTGCGTGTTTAAGATGGGAATGAGGAACAAGATTTGAAATAAAGGCGACTGATATGAACAGGTGAAAAGTATTCTTGAAATGAGGTGAAAAAGCTTTGATGTGAATAGTTTTTGACTGGTTTAATAATATGTTTTAAATTTAAATTTTAAATTTAAACCATCCCGAATTCGCAGCTAAAAATCTTGACCTCCTATCGAATCATGCCGCTAGGCGTTTATAATGTTAAACCCCTATTCCGAATGCAATGGAAAATGTTTTGAGTCCAAATTCAATCGTATGGGGAAGATAGCTTTTGGACTAGTTAGTATATTGAATTTTCGATATAAATTTCAGCGCATTTATATATCATACGCTCACACAACAACTCCAAATGCTACGAAAATTGAAATCCGATAATAATACAATACTACGGATCCAATGGAACTGGTTTCGTCGAAATCCGAGAATGTGCCCCGAAAGGCTATTTTTAAATTCAATTTAAATGATATAAATTTCAAAACTGAACAAATCACTGTTAAATTCAATTTTAAAACTTCTATTATCCTCAGCACTATCAATATAAATTTTACAAGCCTTCAAATTATTTTTAACAGGCTTAAAACTCCAGATTCAACATTATACCCAACTTCAAATTATTTAATTTAATAATTGAATTACCCAAATAAATGGTGATACTTGAATTCAAGTTAAAAATTAAATTTTAAATATTTAAAATCAGTTAAATATTTCGATTTCAAACATCCAAAAATTCCGGGTCGTCACAGCAAGAATCCATGAATCTTCTAATGATGTCTCTTCTAGATTTTTAGGTTTGATTGTCAAGATGAATGCAAAGTTACTCATTTTGTTTAATTCATTTTTAGTTAATACAAAAGATTGATTATTTTCTAATATATTCTCTTTAGGACGATCTTTTAAAATTCCAGTCTTAGTTAATTTATTGATGCAAATATCTTTATTAATTTGTTTTCACTATCAATATGTTCATTATTTTCACTATTTTCATTCGGATTTGTATCTTTGTTCTTATGTAATTAATTTTTTAAAGTTATCACCAATTAAAATGTGTAACGATACTTCTATAGTTTTAGTTCTTGTATCATAATTCTATATGCTTTTCTTCTATTAGAATATCCAATAAATATCCTTTTACTAGCCTTTCAACAAATTTATCTAAATTATCTTTTTATATAAACTGTAAAACATTTGCTTCTAAAAACTTTAAAATAAGATTAGCTTTTTGTAAAAATAATTAATATGACATTTTCTTTATTAGTGATCTTATCAAAAATTCTATTTAGGATATGACATGTTATTGTAACTGCTTCAGCCCCAAAATTTGTAACACCCCAGAAATTTTAATAATAATAAAACATTAATAAGGGTAAAAATATAAAAGGACATAATGGTAAAGAATTTCAAAAATATTGGAATTAGGCCTCAAAACCTAATCCAAGGTGTCCGAAATGTCGTATATAGTCAGAAAACATGTATAACTTGTTGAATTTGATAAAACGGGTCAAAATTTGCTCAAAGGAAAAAAATTGGCATTACCGTAAAAGTTAGTTTCGAGATTTAACCCAGTAAATTTAGTTTTCAACAGTAAATAAAGCCATAATTCTCACTTCCCTCCAATCTAAACCCTAGCCTCGGCCTCTCAAATTTCGTACATTCTTTTTTTCTTATTCCTCCTCAAAAATTACTTAATCCATACATCACTTTCTATTCTCTTCTTGATATTTATAAATCAAAAATAAAGTGAAGACAAATCAAATTAAAAGAGAGGGAGAGGAAGAGAATCAAATAGAAAGAGAAAGAGAAGTGCAAACAAATCAATGAATAGAAGAAACAGAGACACCAATCAAATTAGGATAGGAAAATGGATTTCTTCGAACAATCCTTCCTTCGAGGTTTATAAGTTTATATACAAAATGATTATGTTGTAGATAAGTAGTTAATTTTCATTTATGTATCTTATTATAAGTAAAATTTGATTTTTAATCCAAATTAATACTCCTTATTTAAAAAATGTTTGTGAATTGAGAAGATTGAAAAACCTTAGGAATGTATTAATAGAATATTCATTGGAATTTGGGAGGGAAGGGTAAATTAAATTGAAATTAACAATAATTTTGTAGATCCAATTTTGTATAATAAGTTTAGATTAATTTTGATAGATAAGAAGTAAATGAAGGCTTTCCTTTTAACTTATCTAGATATTGACCCTATTAATTTTGAATGCACATAGATAGTTAATTGAATTACATATAGATAACCGACTGAAAATATGTAGAAAATTTAATGAAGCGTTATATACATGTAACGATCCGTAATTTTCGATAATTAAATTTTATTAATTTAATAAGTTTTGGTAATTTAATTTGGAAAGAAAATAAAAATTTGTAATATAATAATGAAATCTCTAAAATAAAGGTAATAATGTTAATGAAAGTTAATAAATAACTAATTTAGCGAAAACTCAATTAATAGAAACAATTGCAAGGACATAATTGATTGTAAATAGTAAATTGGGAAATAAAATTCAAAGTTATATTAATTGATCAAAGAATACGTAATAAGCTGTAATTTGGAAAAATCAATATTAAACGATTAAAATGTTAATTTAATTAGAAATTATGAATAAATATTTGGAAATAATGTTAATGTATTCATAATAGGACAATTTATGGAATTGAAAGAATGGAAATAAATATTTGTCAATCTACTAGGATTTGAACCTATAATAATTGGATCAATTGCAATTAAATGAAATTAAATATCTAAATATTATGTTAATTGAAATTAAGATGGAATTTGAGAATATTAATGTGATAGATTATGAAACCAGTGTTAACTTCATCCATTTCGACAACAATGGATTGAAATAGAGTGAAAAGTAAATTAAATGGAATTAGTGGAAATTAAATTTATAATTTCTGAAATTAATGAAATTGAGTTTAACACTAAAATTGAAATATTAATCAACTCTAAATAGACATCTAAATTTGTTTAAATTAGTGTAAATGATTAGGAAATTTAAAAACGATAAAAAATTTCAATTATAGAATTAAAATTGAAAATTTGATTTAATTAATTAATTATTAATTTATGTAATTAATGTAAAAATAGCCATTTTGGGCACTGACTCGGATTTCGACGAAACTAGTTTCATCGGATCCGTAACGGTGAATTATTGTAGGATTTCAAGTTTCATAGCGATCGGACTTGTCGTTTGATCGTACGGGCTCGAAACGCCTAAAAATCAATGAATTGAAATAAATGAGAGTAATAATAAGGTTTATATAAATATTATATAATTTATATATATAGTTAAATTCCTAAATTTAAGAAATGTATAATTTTTTTCATTATATAATGAGAGTAATAATAAGGTTTGATTTTATCAAAATATAATATGGGTAAGTATTTATTTAAATTATATTTTAATATATATATATATATATATATATATATATATATAGAGAGAGAGAGAGAGAGAGAGAGAGAGTTTATAATGATATTGATAAATTAAGGTTGAGAAGATGGATTTGAAATTGGTTTAAAATTGTTTTTAGTTGAAAATGTTATTTAATTAAAGAAATATGAACTTATTGAATTTGAGATTTTAAAGGGCACGATTTTATAACTCGATGATGGTTTAAGGTGATTAACGAATATTTCAAGTTTGAGTTTTATTTAAATAAAATTGAATTTATTAAATAAATATTTCAAAACTAAATAATAGTAAAATTAATTAAGATATATATGGAATTATCAGATTTAGTGTGAAATTATGGAATATTTAAAGCCTTGAAATATATCTAAATTGAAATGTTTTATCGAAATTGAAGTGTTTCGAAGTTATGAATTTCAAAGTATTATGGTTTCAAAGTGTTTTGTTTCGTAGTGTTACAACTTTGAAATAGCATGATTTTTGAAATGAATTTATTTGAAATTGCATTTAATTAAGATTTGTCTTTAAATATATATTGATTTGGAACTTATTGAAATTAAAGATGCAAGAATCTGACTATATAATAAGGTTTTGGTTTAAGATGATGTAAAGAGGAATATCTCAAGTTTAAAGGGATTGAAGGAAATATTCAGTAATTTGGAAGTTTGAATTTATTTAAATGATATAATATTAATGTGGTTTTTGAATGAAAATGATATATTATTGATATGGTTTGAAATGAAATGACATATCATTGATTTGGTTTTTAAGGGAAATAATATATTATTGATGTGGTTTTGAAATGGAAACGATGTCATATTTTATTGGTTTTGAAATGGAAATGACATCGTATTTGGTTTTGAAACAGATATTGTATTATGGTTTTGAAGTATAAATTATTTTGAAATGACCGCAGTGTTATAATAACGTTTGGTTGTTAAAGAGACCGCGATCGGAAGTTGTCATACTCTCTTCCAACTCTGAAAATCACTTTAACAACCGTGTACGCGGCGGAGATTCCATAATGAAGTAGGATGGCGGTGGTATTCCTTTGAGGTATATACGTGGACCCGACTCTCGTGAGTTGGCATAAGGTGGCTAAAACAGGAGCGATTCCGGGCCAGTGAGGTCGCTCCTCTTACCGGACACACTCCTTCGATACCATTCCATTATATTTTGACTTTGAAATTGATTCGGTGGCCACTTTTGATTTTTGATTTTGGAGGTGTGGCTCGAGGTGGGCGGTAGCTGCGCGCTTGATATGCACGTAATTGTGCATATATTTACATCCATATTTTATCTCTTTTTGTTTAAATAATCATCATATTTGGGCATTTTAACACGTTTAAAACCAAAATTCAATTATTTCCAAACCATCATATTTTCATCTTCATCCAGGGGCAAAACGGTCATTTTTGTGCATGTGTCAATGTAAGAATTTTTACTTGGACATTTTTTGATAATTTTTATAGGAATTTGGATGCATATAGAAGAGGATTATATGAAGATATATGCATGCAAAAATGAATACAAAGGAAAGAAGAGGGAAATAATTCAAGCCATGAACATGGAGGACCTCACCCACTTACCTAAATGTACAATTTGGAGCTAATGGACAACTAAGTGGAGGTTAAAGCTTCATGCAAAACAAATGATGGATTAATTAGTGGATAATGGTTACTTGGTGGCCACACTTCCTAAAGGGCAATTTAGGAAGCTCCCTAAAAATAGAATTAGAGTTTTATGCATGTATAAATAGCCCTCTTATGTACATGAAAAGATCATGATCTACTATTTCATTTTACTTAGGAAATTAAGAAATCAAAGTGTATGCTCAATGTTTTATGAAATAAAAATGGCTTCCAAGCCTCTTTCTTCTCTCTTTTCTACATGCTTTTCTTTGTTTTATTGTTAATGTTTATTTCTATGCTCTCTTTTCCTTTATGTTCATAGCTTAGATTTACATTTATGCAAGTAGTAAGTAGCTAATCTCTTTTGCTTTCTTTACTTATTTTCTATTCTCTTTTCTTTTTATTGTTGAAATTTGTTTGTGTTGCTTCAATGCCACAAATGAGTAGCTAAACCCCTTCAATTTAGGGGTGATGAAGCTCTCTAACTTTATGTAATTTCAACATTTTTATGATGTATTATCTCTTTGTTTATGCTTCATGAATGTGAATTTTGATGTAAGTTTATACAAGTGAGTTTGATAGCTTATATTGCTTATGCAAATGAGCTATTCTTACTCAACATAAACACAATTTACATCAATATTTGCTAATTAATTTTTGATTATGAAAAGAAATTAAAAATGAAATTTGATGATCTATGTTACTAGCTACAATAGTAAATAAATCATACTTAAAATAGTTTTTGCTTTGGCTTCTTTTTCATGAGAATTGTAAGTGGTATAATTGTTGTATTATAGTTTGATGGTTTGAGTTATGTTAACTAATAACATAAACAAACCATACTTATGATAAATGCAATGATTATTTCACTTAATAACAAAGTTAGAGATCATAAATTATGTGTTTGTTAATTTACAAAAATTTGAGAGTGGATTTACCTCTAAATTGTTCTTTAGTCTAATAATTTTTGAATCACATTTTCTAGTGTTAGCCTCATTTTATTTCTATTTAACAAATCCTCTTCGACTTTGGTATAATTTGATTGAATAGAATTTTAAAATCATCAATTCCCTGCGGATCGACCCGTATTCGCCGCGTGCTACATTTGTACACCGTGCGCTTGCGGTAATTTTTAAATTTAAATTCGTTCGACGGTTTTCTAAACCAATAGAATTTCGTCGACGAACAAGTTTTTGGCGCCGTTGCCGGGGAGTTGTTTTGATTTTCTATTTTTCGAATTATTTTTATTTTAATTTTTATCGTGTGTTTTGTTTTGTGTATTGTTGTTTAAAAAAAAGAAAAAAAATTGTGTGTTTACGTGATTTTTGATTGCATTTTGGTTTTGTGTGTTGTTTGCTAGTTGTTTTTGCATTTGAAAAAAAAAATTATGCACAATTGCATTTGAAAAAGGAAGAAAAAAGTTTCATTCGATTTCAATTTCAAGTACATTTTCCAATTTCATTTTACAATTTACAGTCCATTTACAATATTTAAAAAAAAATATTTTACATTACCTTGTCACATTCACTTCTCTGTTTTCTGTTTTCATAACTTCTCTCTGCACACATAACTTCTCTCTGCACAGTATATTTCACATCCCCTCACTGCTGCCCTCCTCCACCATCCCAGTTCTGCCTTGCACCATCCAAGTGTTTAAACATCTCCATCACTTCCTACTGCTGCTGCCAGTCAAATAACCACCGTGCACCTCTACATTTTTCTTGACCAAACTTTCACCATTATCTGCTTCATTCAAGATTACATTCATCACTCCACAACCCATCAGTTCACCAGACAGGAACCGTTGCCTTGAATTCACCATGCATACAACACATTCCCAACAACCCAATACACTGCATTCAACATTACTGCAAACTATTCCTCCGACATCATACATTTTGAAATTCGACATCATACCCCTATCAACAACTTCACTTCAATTCCACCTCCACTGTAATCACAACCATCCCTCACTCCACTACAGCCTGCCTCTTCTCCTTCTTCTTACTGCCAGTTACAACTGTGCACATACACCTTCCTCAAACAGTTCACTGTTGCCACCTCCTTGGTGCCATCCTACAACTCCAATCCCATTGCCTAACAAGACTTCACTGCTGCAATACTTCATCCCCTTCCAAACTGTCAAGAGTCCACCATCCTTTGTAACCATCCCTTACCTACTTCTTTCAGACCACAATCACCACAACTGACATACAAACATACAACCCACTGCCAATGCATCACAACTTACATTGCTACAACAACCCAGCCTTCCACCATACATAACTTCTCCAGAACTCTCTGACCATCTCCACTCTTGAACTTCATCAATTCATCAACCCACTACTACAGTCAATACCACTCTTTGCCATTCATTACACCATCAATACCCACTGACTGCTAACCAATCAGCATACCCCTACATCACTTCGACAACAACACAACACCACAACCATCTACTCTACTGATCAACATCACTTACCACTCCCCCCTCAAACAGCATACTCACTGCCAAAACTACTCCCCACCATCTATGTTCCCTGTCACAACCCAAACCACTGTCAAACCATCATCACATCCTGAGATGACCCACTTTCTTACCCAATTTTTTTTTTTATAGTGTTGAACAGGTTTTTTTTTTTCAGTGGTCATCTACTCAAGAGAACATCCTATCTCTTTTCACTCCTATCCAGGATCTTTCAACCAATATAAAAATATTGTTATAAACCAATCAGTTTTTCTTTTTCACTTTTTCTTTCAATCAGAGTATAAGAGTTTTGGAAGCAGAAAATTCATTTTGGAACTCACCATAGCAAAATAATTTCCATAGTAACTTTTCTGTCTTATTTAATTTTTGACAAGTTCTATATGTTATTTTCTTTTCTAGTTTAAAGTTTGTTTGCGCTTCTATGACCTCAGATTTACTGAAACCATAATTATCACATGTGCAAGTGTGTACATGTATTCTGTGTACATGTGTGTATCTGGATGATTTCAGGTAACCATTCTTTTTCAATACAACTAACCTGATTTACTAGTTTTATTTATTTATTATCTTTCCTAACCAAAGAGCTCAGGTCATTTAGACTGGTTGAACCCAGGCTTGGCAAAATTGGTCAAGTTAGCCCGAATTCTTTTGCTACTTTACTCAAGCAACATACCAATTAATATGGGTTTCTTTATGTGTCTCACAGTTCTTATAATAGATATCAGGTTATCTTTTTTTTTTTTTTTAATTCCAATCTACAAATCATTTCAGATTTATCTTAGTACTGCACATGTTGTTAAGCATTCCAGAAGTTTAATAAAAAAAAAAACTGTATTACTTAATGAAACATTCTCAAAAGCAACTCACAACTTTCAACAGAAATATCATAGTTAGTTCAATACTTACAAACAGAAGATAACACTACATCAGTTTCCTCCCAAACAACTTAACCAACATTTCATAGCCTAAATTCAAATTAACTTTTATCATAATATTAGTGAGTCTGTACTATTATATCCAATTCCTTAGCAGCTAATTCATCCAATTCTTGATCAAGGAAATGCCTAATTACCTGCACAATCACCATGAGCTGCCTCATAAAAATATGAGACACCCAATGGTGTTTAAACACACAAAGGTTCAGACTACATTGTCCTGTATGAGTAATCTTACTGAATATCTAAATTTAGATAACTTTTCTTATTTTCAAGTAACTTTTAAAACAGGTAAGGTAAAACAACATTTCTCTTGGATACTCTCATGTATCACCTGTGCATGTTCATTTATGCATAACAGAATAATAAATAATTCCATGGATTGTATCAGAGAGTACAAACATATAATTTCCCCAATAGAATACTCTAACCAACCAATATAATCATCATTTAATTACTTTCCTTATCTATAACTTTCTGGCTATCAGGGATTTTTCCCAATCCTACCCGTGAACTTATTTTCAGAATTCAATGTCAGGTGTTTTGTAATGGACTTTAGCTACTTTCTTTCTATTAAATCACACATTGTCTGGGGCATATTCACTGTTAACCCAGCACACTCAGGCCCCTGGGTATAATCATACCATGTGTGAGCTTGCAATATTCACCTTGCCAAGCCATACTTTGTAGCCCTAAGATCCAAAATCCTTAGTTAAATTACTAAGTGTTTATTTTCCCTTTTCCCCCAATTGTGCTAATCCCTTCTGCATCCCATAATTAATCAGAGAAAATAAATAACACAACCATCATGCAGGTATTCAAGGAATAACATATCATGTTTTCATAACATAAATTTATTCATACAAGCTAGTCTGGTCAGTACACATGTTATTTACATCATGGGCTTTTAAGGAGTCATACTTATAAATATATGGTCATATATCTATATAGTTTGCTCTGATGCATCCATTTACCTCTTATTTAATCAGGTACTCACGAATTCATAAGATCTGACTAAACCACAAGTCTTTATTCTCATCTGGATTTATTTGTAAACATAGAAGTTCAGCACATGTATGACATTGCACTTCTATGTTACCATTTATTTAATCATGAGACATAAGCAACAACCACTTTATGCTGCAGTCCCATTTTTTTCATTCATTTTTTTTTTGACCATAGATCTACAACATATATCCTTGAAATTTCCATGAATTGCTCTGTATGTAAAAGTCACATAAAAGAAAGCATCTCATCCCAAAGAAATTTCATGACACAGTAATCGTTTAAACATGAAAGCCACAAAAATATTTCTGGGTATATAACATAAGAAGAGTTAAACATTTAACAGATCATTAACACACCAAAATCAAACATAGATTGAATAAAAATATAAGATCATTTAGGCAGCCTCAATATTCAGGACTTAATGCCAATTTGCAGTGAGGTTACTCACCTTAATCCTTTTCTTTTGATCTGCTATTTCCTACTTATCTCTAATGGCCAATGCTTCTCTTTGTTTTGCTTACTGTATATATTTTTTTTCTTTCTGTTTTTAAGAAAATGGTGACAGATCCTTCTACCCTTAAGCCTTCTTATAAAAAAAAACCTTGGCCGCCTCTAGGGTTTTTAAAATTTACCCAATGTCAATTTTACCCTGTCACTTATGATCAGCCCCTCATTCTATTTCAAGAGAAAATGGGTAAGTGGTCCCTATTCCTATTAACATAAATTATACCTTATTACCCCGGTCATCTTATTTGCATGATCTATGATTTTTTTTTAATAAAGCTAAGGAAATTACTAAAAGTGGATACAGTATTTATTCAACAACTCATACCATTTTCATGCAATTTCTAATTTTTCCTTCAGCCAGCATTTGTTTAAAATGCCTGTATAATACCTATGTTTCTATCCTTGCCTAAGCCTTTATTTTCCTTATTCTAGACTTGTTTCAATGACACATTCCTATCTGTAATAATCATATCATATCCATGTATTTGTAGTTTACTCTAGCTTACAAATTAATTTCTGCTTTTTTTTCCAGAGAAATATGTGCATGTGTGTGTTTCATCTTGCATACATATTAATACTTACACAATGCATTTGTAGTCAATTTATTATATATTTTTTAGGCAACAAAATTTTTAAACAAGCATAACTAAATTAAATTATAAAACTTGTTCATAAAATCAGGGCTATCACATATACCCCTCCTTTTAGGAATTGTGTCCCACAATTTTTTTCATACTTAATTCAGACATCCTCAATTCAACAAACCAATCATTCTCAGACCAATCATTTAATCAAACCCTTTGCATATCAAAGTAATTAATCAAGTCACCCATTAGTATACTTATATACATAATTTTTTTTTTTACCTTTTATTCAATCAATTAGGTGTGGATAATCATTTCTGATTTTATCTTCCACCTCCCATGTGCAATCATTTAGGTCAAGACTCCATTGCACTTTTACTAGTTTTATTTCCTTGTTTCTCAATTTTTTGATTTCCTTTGCAACTATGCCTACAGGCTTCTTCTCATACACCATTCTGGGGTCAATCTGCACTTTCTCAGAGGATTTTAAAATTGTTTCCTTATCATGAACCCATCTCCTTAACTGAGATACATGAAAAACATCATGTATTGCTTTCATTTCCTCGGGCAATTCTAACTTATATGCTACACTTCCAATTCTTTCTAGAATTTTATATGGTCCTATATACCTTGGAATCAACTTCCCTTGTTTTCCAAATCTCAAAATCTTTTTCATGGGTGATACTTTAATAAATACATAGTCTCCAACATCATATTGCACTGCCTTTCTCCTCTGATCAGCATACTTCTTTTGCCTGTCTTGGGCGGAAGCAATTCTTTTTCTAATCAAAGCTATCTTTTCAGAAGTTTCTTTTACATTTTCTGGTCCTAAGACCACCTTCTCCCCAGATTCAACCCAACTTGAAGGTGATAAACATGGTCTACCATAGAGTGCTTCAAAGGGTGCCATGCCTATACTACTGTGATAGCTGTTGTTATATGCAAATTCTGCCAGAAATATGTGATCTTCCCAGCTTCCTCCCCAATCCAATATACATGCCCTCAATATGTCTTCAAGTAATTTATTCACAATTTCTGTTTGACCATCAGATTGAGGGTGATATGTTGTGCTCAAGCATAAATCAGTCCCTATTGCCTTATGGAAACTTTACCAAAATTTTGAAGTGGAGATGGTATCTCTACCACTTACTAAAGTTTTTGGTATTCCATGTAGTCTAACTATTTCTTTAATAAATAACTGAGCTAATGTGCTTGCATTCCTATCTGATTTTATAGGTATAAAATGAGCTGATTTAGTTAGCCTATCTACTACAACCCAAATACTATCATTTCCCCTCCTAATTTTGGGCAAACCATCAATGAAATCCATTGATATATCTTCCCATTTCCACTGTGGTATTTATAAAGGTTGAAGCATTCCTGAGGGTCTTTGGTATTCAGCTTTTACCTGTTGACAAACCATGCATTTAGACACATATAATGCCACTGCACTCTTCATACAACTCCACCAATATTCTCTCTTGAGGTTGTGATACATTCTTGTGCTTCCTGGGTGTATGGTATACTTGCTTTTGTGATAAGCATCTAAAATTTCTTGCTTCAATTCTTCAATGCTAGGAACACATATTCTTTTTCCTTTCTTCAAATAGCCTTGCTTATTCAATTGAAATCCTTCCACTGCTTCACCGTTTAATATCTGAGTCTTCTTCTCAAGTAAAAATGGATCTTGATCTTGTAGCTTTACAATTTTATTTTTCAATTCTAATCCCAAAGTAACAAAACTCAACTTTCCTATTTCTTCCTTCTCACTGCATATGTTCATATTCTCCACACTGTCCCTTTCCACCTCTGAATCAATCAGTAATGATAAAGTGTTAAATTCTTCTATCATCAATCTAGCTATCTTGGCATGTTGTCTACTTAAAGCATCTGCCACTTTATTAGCTTTGCCAGGTGTATACAATATTTCAAAATCATATGAGGCTAAGAGTTCAATCCATCTTTGCTGCCTCATGTTCAATTCTTTTTGTGAAAACAAATATTTGAGTGACTTATGATCTGTGTATACTTCAAATTTAGCCCCTAACAAATAATGTCTCCATAATTTAAGAGCATACACTATGGCAGCCAATTCAAGATCATGTGTAGCATAATTTACCTCACTAGGCTTCAACTGTCTAGAGGCATAAGCTATCACTTGATGTTGTTGCATCAACACTTCCCCAAGTCCCTGACCACTTGCATCAGTATATATCACCAAATTCTCATTTCCTTTAGGCACCTTTAATATTGGGGCTTGTACTAGTGCTTCTTTTAACCACTCAAAGGCTTTCTCACACTCCTCAGTCCAAACAAAAGCCTGATTCTTTCTAGTTAATCTAGTCCATGGAATTGAAATTTTTGCAAAATCCTTTATAAACCTTTAATAATACCCAGCCATTCCCATAAATGACCTGACCTCTGTGACACTAGTAGGCCTTTTCCATGCTTGCACTGCCATCACCTTATTGGGGTCTACAGATATGCCTTTTTCTGATATCACATGACCTAAAAAGTTTACTTCATTTTGCCAAAAAGTACACTTTGAAAATTTTGCTTTCAAATTTTCTTGCCTTAATTTCTGTAGTACTATATGCAAATGGTTCTCATGCTCTTCTACTGACTTAGAATAAATTAGTATATCATCAATAAATATCAATACAAATTTATCTATGTCATTTCTAAAAATTCTGTTCATTAAATCAACAAAGTAAAAGGGAGCATTTGTCAAGCAAAATGGCATTACTAAAAATTCATAAAGTCCATATCTAGTATTAAAGGCTGTATATTTAATGCTTTCCTCTTCTACTTTCATTTGATGAAATCCTGAGGCCAAATCAAGTCTAGAGAATATTTTTGCACCACTCAATTGATCAAAAAGATCATCAATTCTTGGTAAGGGGTATTTGTTTCTAACTGTGATTTTATTTAACTCTCTATAATCAATACATAATCTAAGAGATCCATCTTGCTTCTTAACAAAAACTACTGGTGCTCCCCATGATGAGCTACTAGGTCTGATAAAGCCTTTTTCTTCAAGTTCAACAAGTTGCTTTTTCAATTCTATTAATTCTTTAGGCCCCATTCTAGTTGGTCTTTTAACTATTGGGTTTGCTCCTGCAATAAGTTTAATAGAAAACTCCACTGGTCTATGGTTGACAACCCCCTTTACTTCACCAAACACATCAGCATATTGATTTACTATAGGGATTTCTTCTATTGCAGGCATGTGCTTTTCACTAGACAAAGTAATAAGGGTGGCTATGTTCCTGTTCTTATTCACTTCACAAAGAACAACTGCTCATTTCCCATCAGAAGTTCTCAAAGATATGATAGAGGTTTCCATGTTTATAACAGCCCTATATTTTCTTAACCAATCAACCCCTAAAATAACTGCTATACCTGGGTATTTCAACACATATAGGTCTGCACTAAACACATATCCCCCTATATACAATTCTAGTTGCATACACATCATACCCAAAATACAGGAATTTCCTAAAGGACTTTTAATAAGTAACGGCTTATCAACAATCATACAATTCAATTTTAGTTGTTGTACAATATCATGAGAAATTAAGGAGTGTGTAGCCCCAGTATCATATACTACTACAAAAGGTATGGAGTGAATAAGCAAAGTACCTTCAACTTGGCCATGCTTCTCAACATTTGGTCCCTCAGTTGCTTTGCTTTTCACCTCCAAAGTACTCATTTTTCCTTGCTTAAACTCTGGGCAGTTCCTCCTTATGTGACCTTCCTTTCCACACTGGTGACATTTAAAGGATGTTGGTTTAGGATTTGTACACCTATTTTTCATGTGTCCCTCTTGTCCACAATTATAGCAAGTAATTTTCTTCTTAACTTCAGCAGTTTTGATTTCTTCTGATTTCTTGGTGGAAGCTACCTCTGCTTTCTTTTTGTCATAAGGGTGAAACTTTCCCTTTCCCTTCTTATTTTGGTTATTTTTAAATGCTCTGAAATTTTCTCTGCCTTTATCATGTTGTTCAAAGCTCAAAGCCAGATCCAAAACTTGACCAAAGGTCCTGTCCTTATATGGTAGCATAGCTCTACTAATGTGGGCATTCGGTCCTTGGATATATCTGCCTTTTTTAGCCTCTTTAGTTGTGATAAGCACTGCACCGTACTTGGCTAAGGATTCAAACTTTTGTGTATATTCAGTTACACTCATAGTTCCCTGTCTTAGTTTAATAAATTCTTCTAGCAAAGATTCTTTAGCTGATGCAGGTATAAATCTCCCTTCCAACATCTCTTTAAACTGGTTCCATGTCACCTCCCCTTCAGGTCTTCTAGCTATAATAACTTCCCACCAATCCAAAGCTGCTCCCCTCAGTTGTCTAGATGCTATTAACCTCTTCTTTTGGTCTTCAACTTGCATATCAGCAAATATTCTATCCAAAATTCTGAGCCAATTTTGAACTCCCATAATCCCTTCTGTTCCATCAAAAGTCTTGCCTCCAAGATTGGTAAAGGTCTTGAGGAGTTTGGAAAGCTCTTCATGTGGATTTTCTTGCCTGTTACCTACTCCATCCCTTAGTGCTTTCATAAATTCTTGCATATTCATCATAGGTGGTTCACTTGGTCCTACATCTGGTTGTCTAGGTCTCACCATAGTTCTATGGATATAATACTTGAGTTAGTTCATTTTTTTTCTTTTATAAGTTAACCCATTCTAACTTATTACCATTTAATCATAACAGATATTATATCAGTATAAAGCAAAACATTCAAGACAGTCAATGCTTTCACACATTCAAGACAAACAAGTTTATCTAAATTTTTTTTTCCTTTGCTATGTTATTTAACAACATAGCTCTGATACCAAATGAGATGACCCACTTTCTTACCCAAATTTTTTTTTTTAGTGTTGAACAGTTTTTTTTTTTTCAGTGGTCATCTACTCAAGAGAACATCTTATCTCTTTTCACTCCTATCCAGGATCTTTCAACCAATATAAAAATATTGTTATAAACCAATCAGTTTTTCTTTTTCTCTTTTTCTTTCAATCAGAGTATAAGAGTTTTGGAAGTAGAAAATTCATTTTGGAACTCACCATAGCAAAATAATTTCCATAGTAACTTTTCTGTCTTATTTAATTTTTGACAAGTTCTATATGTTATTTTTTTTTCTAGTTTAAAGTTTGTTTGCACTTCTATGACCTCAGATTTACTGAAACCATAATTATCACATGTGCAAGTGTGTACATGTATTCTGTGTACATGTGTGTATCTGGATGATTTCAGGTAACCATTCTTTTTCAATACAACTAACTTGATTTACTAGTTTTATTTATTTATTATCTTTCCTAACCAAAGAGCTCAGGTCATTTAGACTGGTTGAACCCAGGCTTGGCAAAATTGGTCAAGTTAGCCCGAATTCTTTTGCTACTTTACTCAAGCAACATACCAATTAATATGGGTTTCTTTATGTGTCTCACAGTTCTTATAATAGATATCAGGTTATCTTTTTTTTTTTAATTCCAATCTACAAATCATTTCAGATTTATCTTAGTACTGCACATGTTGTTAAGCATTCCAGAAGTTTAATAAATAAAAACTGTATTACTTAATGAAACATTCTCAAAAGCAACTCACAACTTTTAACAGAAATATCATAGTTAGTTCAATACTTACAAACAGAAGATAACACTACATCAGTTTCCTCCCAAACAACTTAACCAACATTTCATAGCCTAAATTCAAATTAACTTTTATCATAATATTAGTGAGTCTGTACTATTATATCCAATTCCTTAGCAGCTAATTCATCCAATTCTTGATCAAGGAAATGCCTAATTACCTGCATAATCACCATGAGCTGCCTCATAAAAATATGAGACACCCAATGGTGTTTAAACACACAAAGGTTCAGACTACATTGTCTGGTATGAGTAATCTTACCGAATATCTAAATTTAGATAACTTTTCTTATTTTCAAGTAACTTTTAAAACAGGTAAGGTAAAACAACATTTCTCTTGGATACTCTCATGTATCACCTGTGCATGTTCATTTATGCATAACAGAATAATAAATAATTCCATGGATTGTATCAGAGAGTACAAACATATAATTTCCCCAATAGAATACTCTACCCAACCAATATAATCATCATTTAATTATTTTCCTTATCTATAACTTTCTGGCTATCAAGGATTTTTCCCAATCCTACCTGTGAACTTATTTTCAGAATTCAATGTTAGGTGTTTTGTAATGGACTTTAGCTACTTTCTTTCTATTAAATCACACATTGTTTGGGGCATATTCACTGTTAACCCAGCACACTCAGGCCCCTGGGTATAATCATACCATGTGTGAGCTTGCAATATTCACCTTGCCAAGCCATACTTTGTAGCCCTAAGATCCAAAATCCTTAGTTAAATTACTAAGTGTTTATTTTCCCTTTTCCCCCAATTGTGCTAATCCCTTCTGCATCCCATAATTAATCAGAGAAAATAAATAACTCAACCATCATGCAGGTATTCAAGGAATAACATATCATGTTTTCATAACATAAATTTATTCATACAAGCTAGTCTGGTCAGTACACATGTTATTTACATCATGGGCTTTTAAGGAGTCATACTTATAAATATATGGTCATATATCTATATAGTTTGCTCTGATGCATCCATTTACCTCTGATTTAATCAGGTACTCACGAATTCATAAGATCTGACTAAACCACAAGTCTTTATTCTCATCTGGATTTATTTGTAAACATAGAAGTTCAGCACATGTATGACATTGCACTTCTATGTTACCATTTATTTAATCATGAGACATAAGCAGCAACCACTTTATGTTGCAGTCCCATTTTTTTCATTCATTTTTTTTTGACCATAGATCTACAGCATATATCCTTGAAATTTCCATGAATTGCTCTGTATGTAAGAGTCACTTAAAAGAAAGCATCTCATCCCAAAGAAATTTCATGACACAGTAATCATTTAAACATGAAAGCCATAAACATATTTTCTGGGTATATAACATAAGAAGAGTTAAACATTTAACAGATCATTAACACACCAAAATCAAACACAGATTGAATAAAAATATAAGATCATTTAGGCTGCCTCAATATTCAGGACTTAATGCCAATTTGCAGTGAGGTTACTCACCTTAATCCTTTTCTTTTGATCTGCTATTTCCTACTTATCTCTAATGGCCAATGCTTCTCTTTGTTTTGCTTGCTGTATATATTTTTTTTCTTTCTGTTTTTAAGAAAATGGTGACAGGTCCTTCTACCCTTAAGCCTTCTTATAAAAAAAAACCTTGGCTGCCTCTAGGGTTTTTAAAATTTATCCAATGTCAATTTTACCCTGTCACTTATGATCAGCCCCTCATTCTATTTCAAGAGAAAATGGGTAAGTGGTCCCTATTCCTATTAACAGAAATTATACCTTATTACCCCGGTCATCTTATTTGCATGATCTCTGTTTTTTTTTATAAAGCTAAGGAAATTACTAAAAGTGGATACAGTATTTATTCAACAACTCATACCATTTTCATGCAATTTCTAATTTTTCCTTCAGCCAGCATTTGTTTAAAATGCCTGTATAATACCTATGTTTCTATCCTTGCCTAAGCCTTTATTTTCCTTATTCTAGACTTGTTTCAATGACACATTCCTATCTGTAATAATCATATCATATCCATGTATTTGTAGTTTACTCTAGCTTGCAAATTAATTTCTGCTTTTTTTTTCCAGAGAAATATGTGCATGTGTGTGTTTCATCTTGCATACATATTAATACTTACACAATGCATTTGTAGTCAATTTATTATATATTTGTTTAGGCAACAAATTTTTTAAACAAGCATAACTAAATTAAAATATAAAACTTGTTCATAAAATCAGGGCTATCACACATCCTTCACGCCACTACCATTCAACCCAGCTTCTTATCCCCTGCACAGTTCAACAAACCACCATTTCAACTCATCAATACTTCCTGCAACCACCCTGTCCAAAGTCATTATAGTCACATTCCCCGACTAAACTGGCCATATTTCCCATACCACCAGAACTGCCCTATATTGCACTGCATATCCTCCACTGCCTCCCTTCACTTTATTGCCTAAACCCCTCCATACCTTCAATACTTCAACACTTCAGCCATCACAGCAAAACCACCACTCAATTGCCTACAAACGCCTCATCAATATCACCCATTCTCACCACCCAAACAAGCCACATTCACCACAACTCTGCCATAAACCATTACATTCACTACTTCTTCCTCCAACACAACAGTTCAAATATCAATTCACTGTCCCTTTCATAACAATCACCATATCATATCTCCTGATCTCCTCTGTCATAACCATCTTCACGAAATCACCAATATCATCTCCATCGCCTCCAATATCCACCAAAGCTACCTACAACAGAGCTTCGAGCTCTCCTCTGTTCAAGCCTGCGAACACTCCATTCAACAGCGATCAAATTGCACCGCAACCTTATCACCTGTACAGACACTTCAACCCACAACCTTCAATTCAACCACGTCTTCCATAACGACAATCGCCCTTCACAACTCCTCCACTGACCAGAGCAGCAACTCAATTGACCAAGTCGCACTCCTCAATCCAATCGAACAAGCCGTGAGTCACCATCATCTCCCTCTGCAACCAATTCCCACCAGACCACCTCCGCGACCAAATTCACGAGCATCCCAAATCATCGACAACTACACGGAACCTCAATCCTAGAACTCCACCTCAATCCCCTCAACCACCACGAGAACCGCTTTCCACTGCCATGCTTCATCACGCGTGACCCAATCAGCCATACATCACTCACGACCTCCACCTGAACTCAATCGACAATCACCGAACCACGGTAGTGATTTAGGAATTTCGATTTTTGGTCGAGAATTTGGTTGAGAGTTGGGATTTTATAAAACTCGATTTGGAAGTGATTGTAATTTGAGTTTCTCAAATTTTGCAGCTGAGTGAGAATTCGATCATTTTGGTTCACTTTTAACCGGGCCGCGCCCAAATTAATTAAATTGTTAATTTTTTTTCCTTTTCTTCTATTACCTTTTAGAGTTCTTCTGTTAGAGTTTAAAAAAAACTAGTTTCAATTGTGTCCAATAACATTTGTTTTGCTTTCGTTTTATTTTGTTCTGTTTTATCCTAAAAAAAAATTTATAACAAATTTCAATTGTTTTGTTTTTCTTCTGTTTTGTGGTGTTTTCATTTGCTTTGTTTGTGCTTTGTTTTGCTTCTTCATCTAAAACAAAAGAAAGAAAAAATAATAATTGTATATATCTTGTTTTAATTTCAGATTGCCAAAGCAGAAAATTGCAAGGAAGTACCGCCTGCCAAAAATAAATAAATCGCTTGCTTGCTAAAAAAAATTTGCCGCTAAAAAAAAAATTGCTAATAATCTGCACGCTTTGGTATCATGCACCTTTTTCCTTGTTTTTATTTGAATTGCATTGTGGGTTGCTTGCATTTGCATTTGTGTATATATAAAAAAAAAAATTCAAAATTCAAAAACAAAAACAAACTTCATTTTAGTTGCATTGTAATTTCACGTTTAATTTCTATTTTGCATTCATCTCATCTTATTTTCTTTTCTAAGGGCAATACACCAATTCACATAAGGTGAGGGATTTCATCACCCTTTCCTTAGCCCACAAAAGCATTTCATCGTAGAATTTGACTAATAATAAAGGTTAGATGTTGGACCTAAGGGTGTCACGAGCTCACTTAGGGCTTAATTGTATCTTCTCAATTGTTTTATTTGAACGATTTTATTTCTTGGTGTCTAGGCTATGGCAGAGTAATAACCAGTTATAAAAATTACGGTGATACGTAAATATTATATTGGTTGTTCCTCTGAAGGTACTTAAACCTTCGGCTGCATTGCTACGGTGATTCGTGGTGCATCGATAACTCCTGCCCGTTACCTGGTTGAGAAATATTTTTGTTGATTTAAGACAAAGTGTGATTATACAATTTTGGGCTAGGAGCTACTAAGGACAGAAAATTGTAATTAAGTCCTTTGCATTAATTTAGTTGCATTAGGTCATGCATATTTAAAAAAAAAATCCAAAATCAAAAAAAAACCTGTAAATTTTAACTTGATTTTTCATTCAAAAAAAAATCCTTTTCTTTCTTTCCTTTGAAAATATTCAATCAAAAACAAAAATCCAAAAAATATAAATATATAATCTTTTCTAAAGGAAAAAAATTTTGAAAAACAAAATCAGTTTCTATTTTCTTAAAAAAAAATCTTTTTGGTAAATATTTGAAAAATTCAAAAAACAAAAAAATACAAAACCAAAAACATATAAAAAAATTTGAAAAACCAAAAACAAAATAAAAATCAAACTTTTCTTTTGAAAATAAATCTCACTTGTTAAATAGTTTTCTCCCTTGTAAAAAAATTCAAAAAAAAAAACAAAAACAAAAACACATTTTCAAATCTTCTTTCACTCCCTAAACTCAATTCTAACTCCTTTCTCTTCTCGACTTTCACTTGTGCATGAGTAATTGGACTCGTGACACAACAACGAATCGTTGGACTCGCGACCCTTCTACAAACCGTTTAACTCGAACAGACGATCCTCCTGAAATGGCGAACGAAAACGCCCCTCGAACTCTTATGGATAAAATCTTTCCCGATAGAGTTTCTATTCCATCTTGCATCACGTTACCCGCCCCTATGGGTAACCATTTCGAAATCCATTCAAACCATATTGCCACGCTTTCAAAATTTGGCAATTTCGAGCACGATGATCCATACATCTTTTTGACTAAATTCTAACAAGTTTGTGCAACCATTAAACTCCAACAACTTTCTGATGACGGAATCAAACTTCGATTAATCTCATTTGCTCTTACGGATTACGCTGAAAAATGGTTATACAGCTTACCTTCGAACTCAATTAAAATGTGGGAAGAATTTGTAAAAGCTTTCTTAAAAAAGTTCTACCCCTTGGAAAAAACAAGTAGAATTCGAAATGAAATTGTAAATTTTCATCAATTCAAGGGTGAACCATTTGGAAAATATTTTGAAAGATTCAAAGAGCTTCTGATAAAATGTCCACACCATAACTTTGAAAAATGGACGATTTGCCAAATCTTTTACGATGGACTAGAAAACAGCTCACGAACGATGCTCGAATCAATGTGCCAAAGAAATTTTCTTGCCCAACATCATGATGATGCTTGGAAATTTCTTGAAAACCTCGCTGAAAAGTCGTCCCAATGGGAACGCTCGAACGAAAAATCAATCTACTCACGATCGAGTGCACACTCGATAGGATCTTCTGTTGCTTTGGAAGCTAAGATCGACGCAATGATTAAAAAATTCGATAACGTTTTCTCATCGAATCAAATGCACCAAGCTTCCTAACCGATGTGTTATAAATGCAATGATCCTAATCATATAGCCGATCAGTGTCCCAACTCTATCGAACAAATCAATGCTTTCAATAAAGCCAAAAACGATCCGTTTTCTCCAACATACAACCCTGGTTGGAGAAATCATCCGAATTTTGCGTGGAGCCAAAACAATCCCAACACGAATACGATTCGTCCCAATTTTCAAGCATTTCCGAATAATGTTTTGAATTCTCCCTTTCAGCCCAACAATTTTCATCCAAACTTTGCGGGTCCATCCCATAATCATCCACAACAATCAAATTTTCAAACAAATTCTGCTCATCCTCCCCAAGACGATAAACGTTTAACTTCACTTGAGAAAACTCTTGAAATGTTGGCTAAGGCAACTACTCAAAGCCTTCAATCAAACAATAATTTGCAAAATTCATTGACTTCATGTATGCAAAACACGAACCAATCAATTGAAAAACTCGAAATGCAAATAAGTCAATTAGCCACATCTTTAAGTGAAGGTGAACGAGGAACATTCCCAAGCCAGCAGCCCCTTCCGAATCCCAGAAATCAAAACGCAAATTCAAAACAAGCCCATGTTGTTCAAGATAGCAACGTCACCCAGTTGAACGCTATCACAACTCTCCGTTCTGGTAAACAAATCGATAATCAAGTCGTTAATCCAAATGATTTACCGAAAACTTTTCTCGACACTTCTAAAACAACGAACGACTCAGAACAGAATGTGGAGCCAAACGTTGAATCGAACGACAATCAAAATTCTTCTTCTTCTACTCGAGTAGACCTGCCTACCGACTATCGTGTTCCATTTCCACATCGTCTTCGACCAAAGAAACACTCGGACCAAATGGAAAAGATGTTGGAAATTTTTAAACAAGTAAAAGTGAACATCCCGCTTCTTGACATCGTTCAGCAAGTCCCCACTTACGCGAAATTTCTTATGGACTTGTGCACCCAAAAGCGACACACTCAAGTGCCCAAAAAATTCTTCTTAGCCGCTAGTTTGAGTGAAGTCTTGTACCAATCCTTGCCCGTTAAATACAAAGATCCTGGCTGCCCTATGATTTCGTGTACAATTGGAGACAAGACGATTAACAAATGTTTGATAGACTTAGGCGCGAGTGTCAACTTGATTCCATACACCGTGTACGAACAATTAGGCTTAGGTGAGCTCAAACCCACGAAAGTTACGCTTCAATTTGCCGATCGTTCCATTAAGAAGCCCGTGGGAGAAATCGAAGACGTGCTCATTCGAGTAGGGCAATTTATATTCCCCGTTGACTTTATCGTTCTCGAAACACAACCCGTGACGAATCTCTCGATTCAAATTCCATTGATTTTAGGCCGACCATTCTTAGCCACCTCAAATGCCTTAATCAATTGTCGTAACAGATCAATGAAAATCTCTTTTGGAAACATGACTTTGGATCTTAACATTTTCAATCTTGAAAGCCAATTAAATGAACCTCATGACGAAACGTTGGAAGTTAGTGTCATTCATGAAAACTTTGAAAACGAGGCACTTGACCTTAACAACGAACGCGAAGCCGAGTACGAAAAGTTGTTTCCCAAAATTCCCAGCGAGATTGAATACGCTCTTCCCTTTGAATCGCTTCAAGATGAGTCCGAATCTCGATCCAACTCTTTGATCGAAAAACTCCCAAAGTTGGACCTCAAATCACTTCCCAATCACCTTAAGTATGCATACTTAGGTGAAGACGAAACGTTACCCGTCATAATTTCCGCAACACTCTCTCTTGATCAAGAAACCTCGTTACTCTCTATTCTTTCGAAAAACAGAGAAGCAATTGGATGGTCGATTTCCGATATAAAGGGAATTAGTCCCACTCTTGTTCAACATCGCATCCATTTAATCGACGATGCCAAGCCTACTCGTGACGCGCAGCGAAGGCTTAATCCAAAAATGAAAGATGCGGTGCGTGATGAAATTCTTAAACTTCTCGATAACGGAATCATTTACCCAATCTCCGATAGTTCATGGGTTAGCCCAATTCACATTGTACCGAAAAAATCTGGCCTAACCATTGTCAAGAACGATTCAAACGAGCTTATTCCAACTCGTACTCAAACAGGTTGGCGTGTTTGTATTGACTATCGAAAACTAAACGCCGCAACACGTAAGGATCACTTCCCCCTTCCTTTCATCGACCAAATGCTCGAACGTTTAGCCGGCCATGAATTTTACTGCTTCCTTGATGGTTATTCTGGCTATAACCAAATTCCAATCGCTCCCGAAGATCAAGAGAAAACGACTTTCACATGTCCTTTCGGTACCTTTTCTTATCGACGTATGCCATTCGGACCATGTAACGCTCCTGCGACTTTCCAACGATGCATGGTTGGCATCTTTTCCGACATGATTGAACGCTTTTTAGAAGTTTTTATGGATGATTTCTCTATCTTTGGTGATTCTTTTTCACAGTGTTTACATCACCTCGAGTTGGTTTTGAATCGATGTAAAGAAAAACATTTGACTTTGAATTGGGAAAAATGCCATTTTATGGTCAAACAAGGCATAGTCCTTGGACATATCATCTCAAATAGAGGCATTGAGGTAGACAAAGAAAAAATCGATGTCATTGCAAATCTACCAATTCCCGAATCTGTTAAGGACATTCGATCATTTCTAGGACACGCTGGCTTTTACCGTCGTTTTGTGAAAGACTTTAACAAAATAGCTCGTCCTTTGACGACCCTTCTTGGAAAAGACGTTCCTTTCGATTTTAACTCTGATTGTATCTCTTCTTTTGAACGTCTTAAGAGCGAGCTCATTTCTGCCCCAATCATTTGCGCACCCAATTGGGATCTTCCTTTTGAAATAATGTGTGATGCTTCAAACTTTGCCGTTGGTGCTGTCTTGGGACAACGCATCAACAAGATCCTTCATGTCATTTACTACACGAGTATGACCTTGAACGACGCTCAACTCAACTACACAACAACCGAAAAAGAGCTTCTAGCTATCGTTTTTGCGCTTGAAAAGTTTCGACCGTACTTGATAGGTTCACACATTACGGTCCACACTGACCATTCTGCGCTTCGATATCTCTTCGCTAAAAAGGATGCTAAATCCCGTTTGATTCGTTGGATCCTTTTACTTCAAGAATTTGACCTTACAATCAAAGACAAAAAAGGATCCGATAATGTCATAGCCAATCACTTATCTCGTCTTCCGAACGCACCATCTTCCTTGCCGATCAATGAAAACTTCCCCGATGAACAACTTCTTTCGATTTCTATCGATCCACGGTACACTGATATAGTGAACTACTTAGTCACTAAAGAAACTCCCTCATCTTGGTCCAAACAGGACAAATGTAAATTCATGTCCCAAGTGAAATATTTCTATTGGGACGATCCATACTTGTTCAAATATTGTCCCGACCAAATCATCCGACGTTGCATTCCGGATAATGAGATACAGAGTGTTCTTTCATTTTGCCACGATCAAGCGTGCGATGGACATTTCGGTCCTTGAAAAACTACGGAGAAGGTGCTTCAGTGTGGTTTCTATTGGCCTTCTCTTTTCAAAGACTCATTCGAATTTTGTAAAACTTGTAATCGATGTCAAATGCTTGGACGAATTTCTCGACGAGATATGATGCCTCTAAACCCCATTCTTATGATCGAAATCTTTGATGTTTGGGGTATCGACTTTATGGGACCTTTCCAAATTCTTTTGGAAACTTGTATATCCTTCTCGCTGTCGATTACGTTTCAAAATGGATCGAAGCCGTTCCTTGCAAAACCAATGACCATAGAATTGTTGTGAAATTTCTCAAAGAAAACATCTTTTCAAGGTTCGGCACACCTCGCACAATAATCAGTGATAACGGAACCCATTTTTGCAACCGTTCTTTTGAAACTTTAATGAAAAAATACTCGATAACCCACAAGCTATTCACTCCGTATCATCCTCAGACTTGTGGCCAAGTTGAAGTTTCAAATCGACAAATAAAACAAATCTTGGAGAAAACTGTCAATAAAAATCGAAAAGATTGGTCTTAGAAATTGACGGACGCGCTTTGGGCTTACCATACTGCTTTTAAAACTAACCTTGGGATGTCCCCATTTCGTTTAGTTTACGGTAAAGCTTGCCACTTACCCGTTGAAATTGAACACAAAGCGTTGTGGGCAATAAAAAACTTAAACTTTGATCATGAAAAAGCTGGTGAAAATCAAAAACTACGACTCAACGAACTAGAAGAACTTAGGAATGACGCGTATGAAAACGAGAAAATTTACAAAGAAAGAACCAAAGTTTTTCATGACAAGTCAATCCTAAGGAAAAAGTTTTCGCCTAACCAGAAAGTTCTTTTATATGACTCGAGACTTCTTTTATTCCCTGGGAAACTTAAATCAAGATGGACTGGACCATTTGTTGTACGAACTGTTTTTCCACATGGTGCCATAGAAATAGAAAACCCAAAGGATGGATCGATTTTCAAAGTCAACGGTCATTGGTTAAAACCCTTCTTGGAAATTCCCAGTAACCAAGAGGAGGAGCTCATGATCCTTCATGAGCCAAGCTACGTCTAGTAAGAATGTTAACCCCATTTTGTAAATTTGTACATATTTTTCCCCGTTACACTCATTATATCATGCATCGACTGTGGGGACACAGTCAAAATTAAGTACGGGGGGGAGTCTCATTTTCATTTTCTTTAGTTTTTCATGGCATTTTTGAATTTTCATTTTCTTCAAAAAAAAAACTCAAAACTCCTAAATCTCAAAAACATTTTCTTTTTACCATTTTGATTTATTTTTGAAGAAACACTATGGGATGAGTGTAAGTTTTGGTTAATAAATTGAATTTTTTTGAAAATTTATTTGTCTTAACAAAAATAAAAATGAAGTTTGATTACAAATAACAATGGTTTTACTAGTATATAGGAAGGTTCATCTATGTTAATTATGAAGTATGTTCTAATTGAAAATCTTTGTTTAAAAAGTGGTAAATTTAAAGTAAGGATATAACATTTTTGTCTTCTACGTTAAATGGTGCTAAGATGGTTTTGCAAAACTCTCTCTCTATCTTAAAAAATATATATAAAAAATACAAAATAATAACATCTAAAGTATTCACCCTCATTTAAAAGTCCTCACGGTTATGCATGGGTGAATTACTTGGAATCTTTGATTATGTGCTTTCATACTCATTTAAAAGTCCTTACGGTTATGTATGTATGGAACACATAAAAAAAACAGACTTAATAAAAACCACCTACGGTCGATAAGTGTATGCATGAAAGTGTGTGCACTCGCCATGCTCTGTACTCCCCTCACATAAGCCCGAAAGGCAGTGCATGGGTGGTATATCTGGCCTCAGTTTACCTAAGCTAGGTGTGTAATTTTTCTTGCAAATAATGAGAGAGCAAGCAATTGAAATCCTAGCACTATTTTAACTTGTTATTGAAAAGAAATGAAAATACCACTTTAATAAACTTTGATAATCAACTACGGATCCATTTCATAATTACATTGTGTTATCAACCGAAACAACTAGCCAAACTATGGTCTATCTGTTATGACAACTTGATTTTTATTGGAAATTTTGACGAGTAAAATTTTCAAGACAATGACCAAAACTTGTATTTAACTTATTCGTGTCAATTTAAAAATAAACCCTTCATTTGTAAATATTTTCAAAAACTCGCATTCATCTCTTTGTAAATAAATCTTGTATTTTGTAAATATTTTCATTCTGCATTTGGATTTTGTGGGTAGTATCCGCTGAAAACCCTCACGAGACAACACTCGTCCTACTGGGGACACCCAGAGGTTTAACGGCTTGTTGCATACGCTCAATGCAATCGTGCTCCCTACGAAAACGGATTTATCTTAGTTTTCCTTTATTCGAGGACGAATAAAAAGATAAGTGTGGGGGTATTTGATATGCACGTAATTGTGCATATATTTACATCCATATTTGATCTCTTTTTATTTAAATAATCATCATATTTGGGCATTTTAACATGTTTAAAATCAAAATTCAATTATTTCCAAACCATCATATTTTCATCTTCATGCAGGGGCAAAATGGTCATTTTTGTGCATGTGTCAATGTAAGAATTTTTACTTGGACATTTTTTGATAATTTTTATAGGAATTTGGATGCATATGGAAGAGGATTATATGAAGATATATGCATGCAAAAATGAATACAAAAGAAACAAGAGGGAAATAATTCAAGCCATGAACATGGAGGACCCCACCCACTTACCTAAATGTACAATTTGGAGCTAATGGACAACTAAGTGGAGGTTAAAACTTCATGCAAAACAAATGATGGATTAATTAGTGGATAATGGTTACTTGGTGGCCACACTTCCTAAAGGGCAATTTAGGAAGCTCCCTAAAAATAGAATTAGGGTTTTATGCATGTATAAATAGCCCTCTTATGTACATGAAAAGATCATGATCTACTCTTTCATTTTACTTAGGAAATTAAGAAATCAAAGTGTAAGCTCAATGTTCTATGAAATAAAAATGGCTTCCAAGCCTCTTTCTTCTCTCTTTTCTACATGCTTTTCTTTGTTTTATTGTTATTGTTTATTTCTATGCTCTCTTTTCCTTTATGTTCATAGCTTAGATTTACATTTATGCAAGTAGTAAGTAGCTAATCTCTTTTGCTTTCTTTGCTTATTTTCTATTCTCTTTTCTTTTTAATGTTGAAATTTGTTTGTGTTGCTTCAATTCCACAAGTGAGTAGCTAAACCCCTTCAATTTAGGGGTGATGAAGCTCTCTAACTTTATGTAATTTCAACATTTTTATGATGTACGATCTCTTTGTTTATGCTTCATGAATGTGAATTTTGATGTAAGTTTATACAAGTGGGTTTGATAGCTTATATTGCGTATGCAAATGAGCTATTCTTACTCAATATAAACACAATTTACATCAACATTTGCTAATAAATTTTTGATTATGAAAAGGAAGTAAAAATGAAATTTGATGATCTATGTTACTAGTTACAATAGTAAATAGATCATACTTAAAATAGTTTTTGCTTTGGCTTCTTTTTCATGAGAATTGTAAGTGGTATAATTGTTGTATTATAGTTTGATGGTTTGAGTTATGTTAACCAATAACATAAACAAACCATACTTATGATAAATGCAATGATTATTTCACTTAATACCAAAGTTAGAGATCATAAATTATGTGTTTGTTGATTTAAAAAAATTTGAGAGTGGATTTGCCTCTAAATTGTTCTTTAGTCTAATAATTTTTGAATCACATTTTCTAGTGTTAGCCTCATTTTATTTCTAGTTAACAAATCCTCTTCGACTTTGGTATAATTTGATTGAATAGAATTTTAAAATCATCAATTCCCTACGGATCGACCCGTATTCGCCGCATGCTACATTCGTACACCGTGCGCTTGCGGTAATTTTTAAATTTAAATTCGTTCGACGGTTTTCTAAACCAATAGAATTTCGTCGACGAACAGCGCTATGCATCACCACCTGTCCAGATAGTAATTAGTATATCTACCCTGGCATTGTCTTGTGTGCCGTGTCACCTACCCTAGAACGCCTTGTACGATTTTGGATTACTCCCGTAACCCGTGAAGTATTTAGGGTAGTTTCCCGATCTGGAGATACGCTGATACTGGATGGACTACTAGGACTATTACGTGGTAAGGGCTATATGGGTAACCCCTTAATGTTATTAAAAAGTAAGTTTATTTTACTATAGACATTATTATAATAGTGAAATATTACTACATAGTAAATAGTTTAACGGATCCTTGGAAGATGTGAATCCCGAGCATCTCTTAAGTTACTACACTCACGTTAGACACTGGATATGAGATGTCAAATCCCGTAAACATCTCTGACGCCATTCCACTCCTTTATTTACTGTTGATCTAACTTACATAAGATCTTTTAGTTCTGACTCGAGTGTTTTGTCTTTTCAATTCGCTCGAGTTAGTCTGAGCATTTCTGGATTTGAAGACCTTATTTCTAGAGGACGAAGACTGTATTACTATCATTACATACTATATTGTTCCGCTGCATTGTTATTTATTATTCTCTGGTACGTGTAACTCTGATATGTGTTGTATAAGTATAATCAAAGGTTTTGTAAAACAGCTTCATGAACTGTTATTTGATTATTATATTTTGTCGTTCCGCTGCAAGATTCTGTTTTGTTTCTTTTTCTTTCTCTGCTTTTTCTTATTTGCCCTAATAACAGTCCGCCCTTCTGTCTGGTTTGAGTCCGACGTGTGTGGTTTATCGTCAATATAAACCGCGCAAAACGACGGGGTGTTACAACATGGTATCAGAGCATTGGTTTAGCGATAAACCTTAGCTTTGTGGGGTCTGACTCTTTATTAATAAAGTAGTAATACCCTATGATGAGTCGTTGAGCGTATATATATGAGGGAGCGTATTTCTTAATGTTATAAAGGGTTTTGATATTATGTTAATTTGTTCTGTTTTGCATTTGTAAATTCTGGTTGGTGCATAGGACGCTATGGCATCAATAGGGATTTCCAAACACTTAATAGGACAGACCGACACAGTATTTGTTTTGAATATAGGTGAATGAAATAATTTTTCCTATTATATTTCCTATATATAAAATAAATTTTATAAAGGTTATATTTGGTTGTAATATATTGGTTGTTAGGTAGTGAAATTTATAAATATTGATTGGAAATTTTAGAACTTAAGTTCCGGGGTTTTGAAACTTTCTTTCGAATAATTTTGGGATATAATAATATTACTAGAAGTATTTTTCAATATAAATATTTCAATATAATTTGAAAGAATAGTTTAAAGAAACTTTGGAAAGAAATAACTTATGAACTCCCCTCTATGTCGTCGGAAAATAATTTCGGTGATGAGTGCACGCATCATCGACATCCATTTTCAAGTTTCAAAGTGGGAAGGCCACTGTAGTAGTTTTACTACGGATTTATTTTGATAAACAAATATGAATTTTAAAGTGTTTTAAATATAATTAGATATATATAAGTTGTAAGTATATGCATTTATCTATTATTTTAAAATGATTTGGAATTTAACCTGGCATTTAGTTCTTGATTTCCCGTTAATTAATAGTTCAATTATTGTTGTGAAATGAGTTGTCACTAATTAATAATTAGAACCTTTAATTGAAATAAGAGATTTATTAATGGGATTAAAATAAATTTGAAGTTGTAACCTATAAGACAAAGGATATTATTATTGAACATTAAGTTAATTAAAAGAAATAAAATAAACTTGTGTAACTTTCAATTACATCCTTAATGCTTATAAGAAAATGTAATGGATATTGTACAAGTAAAAATTTGAAGTAATTAAATAATTCAATTAATTTTTTTAATAAATAAGAACTTGATGTTCTAGTGTTATGAACTTAATTATAATTGGAAATGCTTCTAATTTAATATAAATGGAAAGGTAAGTACTATAAATAAATGAATAAATGAAAAAAGCGATAAATGAATGTAATACAATGGAAATAAAATTTATATGATATGAATAAATAAAAATGAATTCATGTAAGTATAAGTGAAAATAAGTGAAATAAACACTGAATCAATGGATGAAAAGGAAAATTTGCAAGAAATAAAAGTAAATTAAAAAGATAAAACATTATATAAATGAAAAGAAAATCGAACAACAAATTCTATGAAATGAAATTATTCAGAATGAACTTGATCTAATGTTTTGAATTGTTGTTTGTTTGGTTTAGGGTTGTTTGGGCAAGGATACTTTAAAATTGTTTGGATGTATGAATAATCTATTAGTTTCATATAAGGCTGTTGAGTAAATGGTGCACTTAGTAGTTTATTCTCCATTCCGTACAACTTAAAGTTTTTAACCCGAACAACTATTTGTTTCGTTTGCTATGGATATATGGGTGGTTGATTTTATTGACTTCATATGATGGTTGTATGTTGTGATTGCAAGTGATTATTTGATTTATTTGTTAACGGTTGAAACAACTTTAAATATTTTATTTTATATAATTATTAACTCTTTTTGGATTATAAGTGAAATACAGGTTATGGAAGCAATTGCTACTGCTTTTGGTTTCATAAAATAAGCGTTAATTGCCCGACAAATAGGTACGTTTTCGGATTACGGTTTATAGCGTTACTGTATTGTTTTTCCCGTGTTGGAATATATATTATTTTGAAATATTGTTGTATATTGTTATATTTGATATTATATTTTCTCCCGAGCCTCTCCGTACAAAGGAGACTCTATTGAAATTTTCCGTAAATTTTGGATTTAGAAAATTTTTGAAAAATGTTTTCCAGACTTTATTAATTTGAGTATAAAAAGATTGAACAGTTGGAGGAATTGGTAAATTTTATTTAAATTAAAATTAAATTTGTAAATTTATTTGTTTATAAAGTTAATATTTTTTGAATAAGACGTAGTGTTTACTTAATTCTTTCCTTTCCCTTCTTTTTCCTTTTCGGGGACGAAAAGTTTTGAGTGGGGGAGAGTGTAATGACCCGTAATTTTCGATAATTAAATTTTGTAAATTTAATAAGTTTTGGTAATTTAATACGGAAAGAAAATAAAAATTTGTAACTTAATAATGAAATCACAAAATAAAGGTAATAACGTTAATGCAAGTTAATAAATAACTAATTTAGCGAAAACCCAACTAATTGAAACAATTGCAAGGTCATAATTGATTGTAAATAGTAAATTGGGAAATAAAATTCAAAGTTATATTAATTGATGAAATAATACGTAATAAGCTGTTATTTGGATAAATAAATATTAGATAATTAAAATGTTAATTTAATTAGAAATTATGAATAAATATTTGTAAATAATGTTATTGTATTCATAATAGGACAATTTGCGGAATTGAAAGAATGGAAATAAATATTTGTCAATCTATTAGGATTTGAACTATAATAATTGGATCAATTGCAATTAAATGAAATTAAATATCTGAATATTATGTTAATTGAAATGAAGTTGGAATTTGAGAATATTAATGTGATAGATCATGAATCCAATGTTAACTTCATCCATTTTGACAACAATGGATTGAATAATAGAGTGAAAAATAAATTAAATGGAATTAGTGGAAATTAAATTTATAATTTCTAAAATTAATGAAATTGATACTAACACTGAAATTGATAAATTAATCAACTCTAAATTGACATCTAAATTTGTTTAAATTAGTGTAAATGATTAAGAAATTTAAAAACGATAAAAATTGTCAATTATAGAATTGAAATTGAAAATTTGATTTAATTAACTAATTATTAATTTATTTAATTAATGTAAAAATAGCCATTTTGGCCACTGACTCGGATTTCGACGAAACCAATCTCATCGGATCCGTAACGGTGAATTATTGTAGGATTTTAAGTTTCATAGCGATCGGACTTGTCGTTTGATCGTACGGGCTCGAAACGCCTAGAAATTAATGAATTGAAATCAATTGAAATCAATTTGAAATAACTTGATTTTAGCAATTGGAAAATGGTTGATATATGGCTTGACCATTTTCGTTCTGGAGTCGAATCGGGCTTTTTGGGTCGTGTATCGTTCAATTAATCTAGTCCGTTCTTTCTGTTTCAGCTCTGCCTATTTATATCTGGTTATAAATCCTAGCTGCCTTTCTATTCTTCATTTCTGTACGTACAGAAATTCTGTGCTCCTCTTTCTCAATAGCAGACAAACCCTGAATTTCATAATCCGATTTCAATTTCAAATTTCAATTAAAATATTAAAACTCCTCAAAAAAATTTGAAAAAAATTATATATCATAGATCGCATCGATATGAATCTGCATCAAGTGTTCATTTCTAGAAATGATGCTCGAATCATTCTGAAAGCCTGGTCAAAGCTCAAAGTTCGTGAATATCCTAGACGCCGATTTGGGGGTTTTCGATTTTGGCCTCGATCACCAAAATTAGGATATGGGTTTTCAAGTTTACATCACGGAGTCGTTTGGCGGTGGTTAGAAGGTGTGTCGTGGCCTGTGGCGATCGGAATTGGCAGGGTAGGGTTTCGAAACCCAAGGGTTGGAGGCGGCGGTGGCGCTACCTGGGGGTGCCGCGATGGAGTAGGAGAAGGAGAGTTCAGTGATGGCGGTGGCTTGGTCAATCGACGTCTCAGGCGAGGCCGGTGTACGGTCAAAATAGGGTAATTTTTCAACGTTGGTTCTGATGTTCACGACATAATCAGAAGAAGAAGGTGATGTGGCTGGTAACGTTTGGCCTGTTATCTTTATTTTATTTAATTTTATCGTTTAACTTCTAATCGTTATAACTTTCGCATATGATGTCCGTTTTATGCACGGTTTCTGTGATGACCCAGAATTTTGAACATTTGAAATTGAAATATTTAATTGATTTTAAATATTTGAAAGTTAGTTTAACTTGAATTTCAAAATTAACTATGAATTTGACAATTTAATTATTGAATTTAATTTATTAAAGTAAGATAAAAATTTGAATCTTCAGTTTTAAGCTGATAAAAAATATTTTTCAAAGGCTTAGGAAATTCATATTGATAATACTGAAGATAATATAAATTACAAAATTGAATTTGAAAGTGAATTGTTCAGTTTTGAAATTATATAGTTTAAATCGATATTCAAAAATAGCCTTCCGAGGCACAGTCTCGGAATTCGCGAAACCAGTTCCATTGGATCTGAAATGTTGTATTATTGTCGAATTTCAATTTCCATAGCATTCGGAGTTGTCGTGTGGTCGTACGATAAGCAAACGTACTGAAAATTAAATCGAAATTTAATTTGATAACTGTGTTCAAAAAGCTATCTTCTCCATACGATCGAATTTGGACTCGAAATCTATCCCATTGCATTTGGAATAGGGGTATAACATTATGAACGCCTAGCGGCACGCCTCGATAGGAGGTCAAATTTTAAGTTGCATTCATTGAGATAATTTGAATTCAATTAAAAAATTTATATGTAGATTCTCATACAAGCAGCCTTCACCAGCCGACATTCCTTCACATCAGCATACTTTCTGTATCACTTCAAAACTTTTTCCTTTCATCTCATATTCACTGTAGCCTATCTGCTACACTCTTCCATCTTTTCATGTCCCCCGTTCTTTCTCTTTTTTTTAATTTTTTTTTATAAAATCTTGAAAAGGAAAATAAAAATGAACATTGTTGCTTCAAATTGTAAAGGCAACAAAATCAGTCTCTCTTCCTTCGTAAGCACGAGAAAAACTTTTCCCCTCGGTTTAATTCGCAAATCAAAATCAAAATACGTGACTCAAATTGAGCGCATAGCTTCCTTCTTACTTGAATTGGATTCAAGTATCTCTGCTCATCAACAGCCCAGCTCGATTTAGGATCGCATCGATTTTTGGAAGCTTGCAAGGACAGGCGGCGTTGACTGGCGAAGGCTAAGTCGCGATCTACCCAGGGGTTCGAAGGCGATGCAGTTCGGAGATGTCGTCGTTGGTGGCGCTTGCCTGGGGCTCACAGTGGAGTAGATCGACGAGCTGGTGAAGGAGTGGCCGCGAATCTGGGAAGCGACTTCGATTTATAGCCGCAACAGTTCGTACGTCTACAAGGAATCAAGCTGAGGGTATTTTCGAACCGGCGATGGTGGCTTTCACGTATGGTCGGAGTCAAGATCGAGGTCGTGATGGCTTCGAATAGTGTGCACGTTAGATTGAAGGCAGCGAGGTATTCAATTTTATTTATTTACTAATTATTTATTTCTTAATTTAATTTAATTTATATATGTATATAATATAGCAGAAATTTATTTGCAGCAAGGTTTTAAAAGAGGTCTGTTTAAGAATTTAACAGTGCACATAAGTTTTGTTTTAAAAAAAAAATATGATTTGAAGAATATACAGTAATTTCAAAATGATTGAAGTGTTATTTAAATTTTAAGTTTTTGAATTTGTGTAAGTTATCTTATAAGTGTATATATATATGTGGTTTCAAGAAATATATACACACACACACACACACACACACACACACACACACACATATATCCACTTACTCTTTAATTTTAAATATAAGTATTTAGGAGGCTAACTTGTTTAATTAGCCTATTCTTTTATCTTCTCATTAGGAATAATTTATTTAAAGGAAAATTAGTTGAATAAATTCTTAGTTAATCAAATTATGAGTTAATAAATTTTAAAAAGGAAAAATAAATTGTTTGATTAGTTCAAATATTAATAAACTGTATAAATGTTTATACAGGGTTTAAAATGGAGAAAACAAATCCGGATTGGAAAATGGTTGCATGTGTAAGCAAAAAGGTGAGAACTCATTCAATTGGATACTTGATTTAATTTAAACAGTTTATTTAAATTTTTGGATGTTGTTTGGATGATGGTTGTTATTTGTTGGATTGAAACAGCCCTATACGCCGCATAATAGCAGATCATATTTTATAAATTCCATATACCGCGATATTCCACCTCGAAGTGGAATTGGTATTTAATTGTTGTGCTAACGTCTGTGGATGCAGGGAAAACAGTTTAGAGGGATCCAACTGGATTCCTTAAATAATTGAATTTGTTTCAATATTGTATGTTGATTATTTAAAAATCCGTGTGTAATTATATTGTGATTGAAATCAATGAAGGCTAAAATTTAGCCGAATAATATTTCTGGTATGATAGGATACTAGAAATAAATAAAATTGATTTTTAAATTTAAGTTGAAAATCTATAGTGAAATCCTATTGAATAAAATTCGAAAATATGGGAAAAAGTTTATTAAATGGATTTCAAGTAATAATATTCAAAAGGTGAAGAATTTATCTTAAAAGTATGATTTTTAAATAATTTGGAAAGGATAAAGGAATTTATTTTAAAAATAAATTCGAAAATTGATTTGGTGTTAAAAGAATAAATCTTTGGGGAATCGATATGAAAATTGATTTGGTGTTTGAATGAAAATCGATTTGGTGTTAAAATAAATTTAGATATCAATTTGGAAATTGATTTGGTGTTTGTAAATGATTTTTAAAAATCGATTTAAAAATCATTTATCAGTGAATATTTGGGAATTTGAACCCACAAATGGGAATTTTATAAAAGAAAGAGAAATTTGTTTTAAAAATAAATATTGTTTTATTTTTAAAAGTGTGGAAAGGAATTTACGGATTTGGGAAGTAAATTTAAAATAAATCCAGAAAGATTTATAAATTGATTTGAATGAACCATTTCAGAATGGAATGTGTACTTTCCCTGAAAGCCGAGAATGTTTTCAATATATTTTATAAATATAGACTGAAGTTGTAAAGATGGTTTAAGGGAAAGAATGTTTTGGAAAAAATATATTTACTTAGGTTATTTTGAAAATCTTTAAAGTAAAATATATTTTAAACTATTATAGAAGTGATTATTTAAAGTTTTAAATTGATATTTATTTTAGAAATTGGATATTTAAATGGTTATATCCTATCTACTAATTTTATTTTAAAATTAGTTTTGGACTTGAATTTTTATATGAGATATCAGTATAATATTTTCATAACTAATATTTAAGCAAGTATTTTAAAATAGTTTTATTTTAAATGTTTCCAAGTATATTTCGGATAAGTATTTTATATTATTTTAAAATATTTGAACTTGGCAGATTTTCAGTGGAAATGAATAAATATTTGGAAATATATTCCGCGTAAGGAAAATGCTTTGAATATTTGTTTCCAAAGGACTGAAATGTGAATAGTGATTTGAAATTTGTTTTCAAAATATTAAAGTGATAAAAGTATATCTTGCGAAGATATTTTGGAAATAAATGATTTGGGAAAATTATTTGAAATCCACTGATGGTTGTGAATGATGATTGATAGTTAAATAACCGACTATCAATATTGGCCTTTTTAATGTCATTTGAATTGCAATGCGACCAGGGGTCGGATTCCAAATGGATATTCGAAAACCACATCGAACCTTTGTGATTGCGATGATCTTTTATTTAAAAAATCAAAGTGGAAATTTTTTGTGATTTGTTTGAAATCTGATTGAACGCTTATTTTTAAAAATAGGCGCTCATTATTCGGATTAGCCGGGAGAGGACCTTGTGTCTTAAAACCCATTCCGAGTAATTATTTAATTTCAAAATTAACTATGAATTTGGCAATTTAATTATTGAATTTAATTTATTGAAGTTGGATAAAAATTTGAATCTTCAGTTTTAAGCTGATTAAAAATATTTTTCAAAGGCTTAGGAAATTCATAATTATAATACTGAAGATAATAGAAACTACAGAATTGAATTTGAAAGTGAATTGTTCAGTTTTGAAATTGTATAGTTTAAATCGATATTTAAAAATAGCCTTCCGAGGCACAGTCTTGGAATTCGACGAAACTTGTTCGATTGGATCTGTAATATTGTATTATTATCGAATTTCAATTTCCATAGCATTCGGAGTTGTCGTGTGGTCGTACGATAAGCAAACGCGGTGAAAATTAAATCGAAATTTAATTTGATAACTGGGTTCAAAAAGCTATCTTCTCCATACGATCGAATTTGGACTCGAAATCTGTCCCATTGCATTCGGAATAGGGGTATAACATTATGAACGCCTAGCGACACGCCTCGATAGGAGGTCAAATTTTAAGTTGCATTCATTGAGATAATTTGAATTCAATTTAAAATTTTATATGAAGATTCTCATACAAGCAACCTTCACCAGCCGACATTCCTTCACATCAACCTCCTTTCTATATCACGTCAAAACTTTTTTCTTTCATCTAATATTCACTGCAGCCTATCTGCTACATTCTTTCATCTTTTCGTGTCCCCCGTTATTTCTCTTTTTAAAAAAAATTATAAAACCTTGAAAAAGGAAATAAAAATGAACATCGCTGCTTCGAATTGTAATGGCAACAAAATTAGTCTCTCTTCCTTCGTAAGCACGAGAAAAACTTTTTCCCTCAGTTTAATTCGCAAATCAAAACCAAACTACACGACTCAAATTGAGCGCATAGCTTCCTTCTTACTTGAATTGGATTCAAGTATCTCTGCTCCTCAACAGCCCAGCTCGATTTAGGATCGCATCGATTTTTGGAAGCTTGCAAGGACAGGCGGCGTTGACCGGCGAAGGCTAAGTCGCGATCTACCCAGGGGTTCGAAGGCGATGTAGTTCGGAGATGTCGTCGTTGGTGGCGCTTGCCTAGGGCTCGCGGTGGAGTAGTTCGACGAGATGGTGAAGGAGTGGCCGCGAATCTGGGGAGCGACTTCGATTTATAGCCGCGACAGTTCATACGTCTACAGGGAATCAAGCTAAGGGTATTTTTGAACCGACGATGGTGGCTTTCCCACGTGGTCGGAGTCGAGATCGAGGTCGTGATGGCTTCGAATAGTGTGAAAGTTGGATTGAAGGCAGCGAGGTATTCGATTTTATTTATTTACTAATTATTTATTTCTCAATTTAATTTAAATATATGTATATAATATAGCAGAAATATATTTGCAGCAAGGTTTTAAAAGAGGCCAGTTTAAGAATTTAACAGTGCACATAAGTTTTATTTAAAAAATAATAATATGATTTGAAGAATATACAGGAATTTCAAAATGATTGAAGTGTTATTTAAAATTTAAGTTTTTGAATTTGTATAAGTTATTTTATAAGTATATATATATGTGGTTTCAAGAAAAAAAATTATATATATATATATATATTTATATATATCCACTTACTATTTAATTTTAAATATAAGTATTTAGGAGGCTAACTTGTTTAATTAGCCTATTCTTTTATTTTCTCATTAGGAATAATTTATTTAAAGGAAAATTATTTGAATAAAATTCTTAGTTAATCAAATTATTAGTTAATTAAATTATAAAAAGGGAAAATAAATTGTTTGATTAGTTCAAATATTAATAAACTGTATAAATGTTTATACAAGGTCTAAAATGGAGAAAACAAGTCCGGATTGGAAAATGGTTGCATGCGTAAGCAAAAAGGTGAGAACTTCTCACTCAATCGGATACTTGATTTAATTTAAATAGTTTATTTAAATTTTTGGATGTTGCTCGGATGATGGTTTTTATTTGTTGGATTGAAACAGACCCTATACGCCGCATAATAGCGAATGATATTTTATAAATCCCATATACTGCGATATTCCACCTCGAAGTGGAATTGGTATTTTATTGTTGTGCTAATGTCGGTGGATGCAGGGAAAACAGGTTGGAGGGATCCAACTGGATTCCTCAAATAATTGAATTTGTTTCAATATTGTATGTTGATTATTTAAAAATCTGTGTGTGATTATATTGTGATTGAAATCGTTGAAGGCTAAAATTTAGCAGAATAATATTTTTGGTATCATAGGATACCAGAAATAAATAAAATTAGATTTTTAAATTTAAGTAGAAAATCTATAGTGAAATCATATTGAATAAAATTCCAAAATATGGAAAAAAGTTTAATAAATGGATTTCAAGTAATAATATTCATAAGGTGAAGAACTTATCTTAAAAATATGATTTTTAAATAATTTGGAAAGGATAAAGGAATTTATTTAAAAAATAAATTCGAAAATTGATTTGGTGTTAAAAGAATAAAACTTTGGGGAATCGATATGAAAATTGATTTGATGTTTGAATGAAAATCGATTTGGTGTTAAAATAAATTTAGAAATCAATTCGGAAATTGATTTGGTGTTTGTAAATGATTTTTAAAAATCGATTAAAAAATCATATATCAGTGAATATTTGGGAATTTGAATCCACAAATGGGAATTTTATAAAAGAAAGAGAAATTTGTTTTAAAAATAAATATTGTTTTATTTTTAAAAGTGTGGAAAGGAATTTACGGATTTGGGACGTTAATTTAAAATAAATCCAAAAAGATTTGTAAATTGATTTGAATGAACCATTTTAGAATGGAATGTGTGCTTTCCTTGAAAGCGAAGAATGTTTTCAATATAGTTTATAAATATAGATTGAAGTTGTAAAGATGGTTTAAGGGAAAGAATGTTTTGGAAAATAATTATTTACTTAGGTTATTCTGAAAACCTTTAAAGTAAAATATATTTTAAACTATTATAGAAGTGATTATTTAAATTTTTAAATTGATATTTATTTTGGAATTGGATATTTAAATGGTTATATCCTATCTTCTAATTTTATTCTAAATTAGTTTTCGACTTGATTTTTTATATGATATATTAGTATAATATTTTCATAACTAATATTTAAGAAAGTATTTTAAAATAGTTTTATTTTAAATGTTTCCAAGTATATTTTGGATAAGTATTTTATATTATTTTAAAATATTTGAACTTGGCATATTTTCAGTGGAAATGAATAAATATTTGGAAATATATTCCGCGTAAGGAAAATGCTTTGAAAATTTGTTTCCAAAGGACTGAAATGTGAGTAGTGATTTGAAATTTGTTTTCAAAATATTAAATTGATAAAAGTATTTCTTGCGAAGATATTTTGGAAATAAATGATTTGGGAAAATTATTTGAAATCCAGTGATGGTTGTGAATAATGATTGATAGTTAAATAACCAACTATCAATATTGGCCTTTTTAATGTCATTTGAATTTCGATGTGACCGGGGGTCGGATTCGAAATGGATATTCGAAAACCACATCGAACCTTTGTAATTGTGATGGATCTTTTATTTAAAAGATCAAAGTGGAAATTTGTTGTGATTTGTTTGAAATCTGATTGAACACTTATTTTTAAAAATAAGCGCTCATTATTCGGATTAGCCATGAGAGGACCTTGTGTCATAAAACCCATTTCGAATAATGATACGACGAAACGAGATTGCATTTGAAGACGTTATTGTAGACCGGGTATTTTCGAAAGCGAAAGGATTACCTGTCGAATGTCTCTACACCGGGTTGCTCCGGTATAGAGATTTTATCACCCTTTGTGATGGGGATTCTGGACGTGATTACCGAATATCTGGATTGCAAGAGCTTCTTTGAAGTGCCTTCGGTTCCGTTCGATCCCGGAACGGACTCATATGGATGTGTGTCTGACATTACACTTTGAGATATAAAGCTGATTTCTATCAAGTACATTTCTGTTGGTGGCGGAGAATTTATTCTCTTAGCTTGACACCCTTCTCTGAGACGTACGAGCTCAGAGGTTATGTAGTTGATGGTTATTAGTGATATAATCCTAATTTGGTAATGTGGCATACGAAGTGCTGCTGATCATTTGTTGTTCAAAGCATGACTTTGTGAAAAGTGTAGCTTTGTGGACGAGACCTCGTCGGACTTCACACCCCAGAAATGGTCGAAACAGGAAAGATGCGGCAAGGTTATTTGGGGGTAGCACCCCATGAGGGTATGTCATTTCCTTCTGGAAAAGGGTAGTATCATGGTATGGAGCCCAGATATTTTCCCTATGTTGCTGCTGCAAATTTATTATACTTTATGGTTGTTGTTTTGTGGTTGAGGATCCTCGGATAAAGGTCGAAAACAACCGGGGGATGGCATACTCGTGTAGTAGTTATCTAGTTACAGAGGTAACCCGGCCTTGTGTTGTCAGAGATCCGGTTAGGTTCTCGAGGCGTCCCTCCAGAGGCGTACCCATGTGGCAATAGGAAGTTCCTTAGCCTGACCATTTGTTGGGAATTCAAAGAAACAATACGAGCCCTTTACGATTGCAATTGTATAACCTGCCTCCTCAGGAGGTAGCTATAGTATGCATAATATAATGGTACCTATGCTGGCTAAGATTAATATTATACTTTCGAAATGTTTTCCACAATATGTACTAATGATAATATTAAAAAGATTTTTGTGTATTAAGCATGTTTGACTATCATAGGGAGAGATCTCCCCCAAGTCTGCGATTGCATTGTGTGTGTGCCGGGAGGCATTATGGTAGTTTGATTTTCCAAAAAGCATAGCGGATTTCTTTTCTTTTCTTTGTGGAAATAACTGTTTTTAAGATCTCACACCAGTCCCATGGATGATCTGGAGTTTATTGTTCCCTTTCTAAACTCTGGGTGCCCATAATTTTCCACACAGGCAGCCTAAAGCCAGGTTATCATTATTCTGGAGCGAAGTCAGAAAAGAGATGCTGTGGAGATCAGGAGCAAGCTGTATGGCGAAGTGTATCACTAGTATATGTTATATTTTTTTCCTTTGTTTGTTGTTGTAACACTCTGATAATGTAATGTGATATAATGTAATAACTAATATAGTTCTTTGTTTTAAAGATATTCAATTGTCTATTATATTTGTTCCGCTGTGATATGTGAGATTCTGTTGTTGTTCTATTTTCTTCTTCTATCTTCTTCTTCATAAACCATAACGGTTCGGTTTTCCAACATTCGACTGTGCGGCATTGGATACAGTGGACGTATCGATGTCGAATTTTGGGCGTCGAAAAATTGGGTCGTTACAGTTTCTTTTACTAGGATCATATTTAAATTCTGTACATTTTGGTGCTGGTTTGGACGGATTCTGAGACTATTTGAATTTTGGGTTTAAATTGGATCTAAATTCAATTTAAATTCAGAAGGTGAGTGTTTTAAGCCACTCACAACTTCTAAAATTTCTTATATTCGTTAAATTGATTTATGATGTGATTATAATTTATTTATGACTGTTTGGCATATTTTGAATCATCATCTCAGTTTATTTGAATTTATTTGGATGAAATAGTTATTTAATTTATTATTGAATATAAAATGCTAGTAAATGCCTTATTATTATTATCTGTTCTATATTGATGATTATTGATTGAATTGGATGATGATTGTGATAAATGGTTGATGATTGACATTGGATGAATGGATGTTGTATTTTATATTGTTATAAACTGCAAGTTATTATGGATTGTATTTCATTCGGGATTGCGGTTTGAAATGATATATAATCATATTTATATTTTAAATTATGGATTGAAATGATAAATATCCGTATCACTTGACCATAGGATAGAAACTTATATACAGACATCGTGGTCTATATATAAAAATATTTTGAAGTGATTTCTATGGTTTTGGAAAGAAATATACGAGTTTACATGAATATTGATTTTTGATATTATATATATATATATGGTTAAACTCCTAAATTTAAGCTATGTATAATTTTGTTCATTATATAATGAGAGTAATAGTAATATTTGATTTTATTAAAATATAATATAGGTAAGTATTTATTTAAATTTTATTTTAATATATATATATATATATATATATATAAAGTTTATATGATATTGATGAATTAAGGTTGAGAAGATGGATTTGAAATCGACTCAAAATTGTTTTTAGTTAAGAATGTTATTTAGTTAAAGAAATCTAAACTTATTGAATTTGAGATTTTAAAGGGCGTGATTTTATTGATGATGGTTTAAGGTGATTAACGAATATTTCAAGTTTGAGTTTTATTTAAATAAAATTGAATTTATTAAATGAATATTTCAAAACTAAATAATGGTAAATTGAATTAAGACATATATGAAATTATCAGATTTAGTTGAAATTATGGAATATTTAAAGCCTTGAAATATATCTAAATTGAAATATTTTATCGAAATTAAAGTGTTTCGAAGTTATGAATTTCAAAGTATTATGGTTTCAAAGTGTTTTGTTTCGGACTGTTACAACTTTGAAATAACATGATTTTTGAAATGAATTTATTTGAAATTGCATTTAATTAAGATTTATCTTTAAATATATATTGATTTGGAACTTACTGGAATTAAAGATGTAAGAATCTGACTCTATAATAAGGTTTTGGTTTAAGATGATGTAAGTAGGGAATATCTCATGTTTAAAGGAATTGAAGGAAATATTCAGTAATTTGGAAGTTTGGATTTATCTAAATGATATAATATTAATGTGGTTTTTGAATGAAAATGATATATTATTGATATGGTTTGACATGAAATGACATATTATTGATTTGGTTTTTAAGGGAAATAATATATTATTGATGTGGTTTTGAAATGGAAACGATGTCATATTTTATTGGTTTTGAAATGGAAATGACATTGTATTTGGTTTTGAAACAGATATTATATTATGGTTTTGAAGTATAAATTATTTTGAAATGACGGCGATGTTATAATAACGTTTGGTTGTTAAAGAGACGGGGATCGAAAGTTGTCATACTCTCTGCCAACTCCGAAAACCACTTTAACAACCGTGTACACGGTGGAGATTTCAGAATGAAGTAGGATGGTGGTGGCGTTCCTTTGAGGTATATACATGGACCCGACTTCCGTAAGTTGGCATAAGGTGGCTAAAACAAGAGCTATTCCGGGCCAGTGAGGTAGCTCCTCTTATCGAACACACTCCTTCGATACCATTCCATTATATTCTGACTTTGAGATTGATTTGGTGGCCACTTTTGATTTTTGATTTTAGGGGTATGGCTCGAGGTGGGCGGTAGCTGCGCGCTATGCGTCACCGCCAGTCCGGATAGTAATTGGTGTCTCTACCCTGGCATTGCCTTGTATGCCGTGTCACCTACCCTAGCACGCCTTGTACGATTTTGGATTTCTCCCGTAGCCCGTGGAGTATTTAGGGTAGTCTCTCGATCTGGGGATACGCTGATACTGGATGGACTACTGGGACTATTACATGGTAAGGGCTATATGGGTAACCCCTTAACGCTATTAAAAAGTAAGTTTATTTTACTATAAACATTATTATAATAGCGAAATACTACTACATAGTAAATAGTTTAACGGATCCTTGGGAGATGTGAATCCCAAGCATCTCCAAAATTACTACACTCATGTTCGACACTGGATAGGAGATGTCAAATCCCATAAACATCTCTGATGCCATTCCACTCCTTTTATTTAATGTTGATTTAACTTACATAAGATCTTTTAGTTCTGACTCGAGTGTTCTGTCTTTTCAATTCGCTCGGGTCAGCCTGAGCATTTCAGGATTTGAAGACCTTATTTCTGGAGGATGAAGACGAAGACTGTATTACTATTATTATATACTATATTGTTCCGTTGTATTGTTATTTATTATTCTCTGGTACGTGTAACTATGATATGTGTTGTATAAGTATAATCAAAGGTTTTGTAAAATAGCTTCATGAACTGTTATTTGATTATTATATTTTCTCGTTCCACTACAAGATTCTATTTTGTTTCTTTTTCTTTCTCTACTTTTTCTTATTCACCCCAATAATAATCCGTCCTTCTGTATGGTTTGAGTCTGACGTGTGTGGTTTATCGTCGATTTAAACCATGCAAAAAGGCGGAATGTTACAATACAATTAAATAAATAAGACTTTTTGGAGTTGTATATAAACAAAATGAAAACTATAACCAAACACTTTTTAAACATATAAATAAAATAAACTAATTACCTGACCTGGATATTCATATTTTGACATATAAAATTGTGTTTAGATGTATTAATTTTAGGGAATATAAAATGGAAAAAATAGTTCAAATCTCACCTGAATTAGACGTCTAGAATAAAATTAGGATCTCTGCATAAAGAATCAGACATCTAAATTCCTATAATAAAATTTCTGTACATGGGGTCAAATGTCTGGATTAAGGATAAGACGTCTGAATTGCTATAGCAAGCCTAAGTTGAACCGACCTAGCACAGGCCAAGTAGGATGGATCATGGAAACCTGTTCCCACCTCCTTCTCTTTCATGAGTTCACGAAATTGATTGGAGTTGTGCATCAAGCTGGAAAGTATCACACTTGGTGACATCCTAAGCTCTCACTTAATGAAGTCGCTAAACATGACACTCAACATGACAAGCGCCTACTTTGCAATTAGAAGCTCTTATCATTTGTAACAAGTCTAAGCCACCTATCGTTGGAAGCTAGAAAGAGGGAGCAAAGAAATTCATCATAGTAGGATCTGTTAATCCTATAGAGGAGTTGGATTGGTTAATCCACCCTTGTTGCTACATGTGTAATCGTATAAAGCGTAAATACGAGCACCACCAATAAGGCTATGTGAGGTTTAAGTGACCATTTATTATTGGATTTGTTAACCAAAAGATATTATTAGGATTGTTAACCTAAAAGATTATATCTGGTTCGTTAATTTAAATGTGTAGGCTTAGCATGGTGAGCCATAGTTGGTTAGGTGCAACTCAAATGATTACCATTGGCCATGTTAACTCAATATATAGATAAGTGGTCATAAAATAGAGACGTTTCTTGAAATTATTTGTTGGCATGTTCCACGTATGAATGGATAATTTTATAATCAGAACTGGATTTTGCCATGTTAGGAATAGTCAAGCCATATTATGAAAGCAATTAATCCCTTATGTAAATAGAACACGTGCACTAAAGAACAATCTTAGGTGTAGGTTATAGCTGAACCACAATCACTTGTCCATACCATAAAACTAATGATATAATTCATTCACCAGACTTTGTCTCACCCTCTCCATTTCTCTCATTTTATCCTTATTTCAAGAGATCGGAGTAATAGTGAAGTAGGCAAGAGAAAGTACATAGAGGAGGTAACTTAGCACATTAGAGATATTGTTACTCATAGTTACTCCTCAATGTACTCTATAGTATATTATTTCTATCAGATAGGCACTTATGTATTGTCATTTGGAAATATTATTATATGGATCACATTTATATTGAGACTATTATCTGATTGGATTATTTTCAATACTTATATTTTATTCCTTACGCCGTAACATCTGAAAGTGTAGAATGTTTAAAATTTATATTGGTCTTCGTAGTCTAGAATGTTTAAAATTTATATTAGTCTTCGTATCATATAGACAAAACCAATCCCACAACTCACACTTCTTAGCATAATGCGGGTTCAAATGCCATTTTGAGGTTTGGATCGATGTGTTCGTAGGTGTGGGTTGTAACACTTGGTAATAGAGCTTTGATTCAGACTTCATTAGGAATTTTTGACGTATTGAGAGAATGTACTTGTATAATTATTATTTTATATCTGTGTATATATAAGTACAACACGATTATGCCCCCTATTTTAATAATACTTAACTCTATTTGAGGAAAGTCGCTAATGATTCCTAATTATAGATAAGAAAGATGAGCTATCAAATTAGATATAGTTCTAGTGGGATAGCTAAGGTTTCTGGCATGATTGTTCCTATATGGTTCCATCGGTATCTTCAACCATAAGGCCAAACTGAACTTAATCCTAATGGAGGAGCCACAGTGCAAGCGCAAGATGTAGTCCTAGCTCCTTCATTTACTTTAGAATTTCCCAAGTTGTGTCGGGATCTCAAAAGTCTAGGTGGAAAGAATTAATTAATTGGGTCTAAATCATTTTTTATATGCTAGCATGGATAATAAATTGTGATAATTATCTTCTTGCAAATTGACCGATGGGTGATCGTTATTGCCAAGATAGATGAGACTGAGTTTACTTAGACTGATTTTAAGAGGCACTTTGGGACTAATTTTTGCTATGATGGGTGTGGGATATGAGATGAAGAGATAATTAGCTTCATGCACTTGCAGAAGAAGTGTTGAACTAGTGGGAGATTGTAATTACCAAGACAAATAAGACTGGGATTGCTTGGACTAATTTTAAGGGGCACTTTGAGGATAAGTTTATTTTTGAGACAAAATGGGGAGTGAAGCTATAGAACTCCATTCATTTGGAGCAAGGTAACCACAATGTCAAGGAGTATGTTCATGATTTTAAACATCTACTTAATTAGGGCCTAAACCTTATCAATGCACTATTGAAAAGGGCGATAAAGTTTCTAAGAGATTAAGTCTAACTTTAAGGGATATTGCTTGGGTTCATTTACCCAATGGAGCTACTATTGAGAGCTTAATTGAGATGGCCCCGCTAGATTCAATCGCTAAAGAAAGACCTAAAAAGGTAAAAGGGAGGCCAATTCAGAAAAATCAGCGTAAAGATGGAATGAGGGCTTAAGGCAAGATAAAAAAGCAAAAGATCAGGTGTAAGGGGTGCAATTTCAAAGGACTTTTGGCTGAGAACTACAAGATGAAGCCAACTGGGTTACATGAAGAGGGAGTGTCCGACCTTGTCCAAAACTTCAACCTAGGTGGTTCTTGCTTACACACAAGATGTTGCTTCTAGCTTGAGCGCAGCTCTAAATGTGGAAAAGGCGAAGAAATTCATCATAGAAGGTGTGTTAATTCTTTATGATTTATCTATTCGTACTTTATTTAATGCAGGAGCATCATACTTTTTTTGTGACAACCCGCATCCCATTGGGTCTGAATTCTTGAGATTGTTTGAAACACAATTCATTAGTTCAAAAAGTAAAACATAAAAGTCAAAATAACAATGGGCAATATGCTTAAATTATGTCATTTTATTCTATTATGAGCATGTTACAAATGGTACAAATATGCAATTTTCTAATTGTTTGAGCCCTTATTTGCAAATCTTGTATATCCTCTTCTCCCTCATTAGCCTTTATGCCATTAGTTTTTCTTCGAGCTCTCAATGAAGGGAACTTGGAGAAGATTCTAATTGGAAAAAGTGATAATAGTGAGAAAGAGGTTAATGCCCTTTCCATGGGGGTGCCACTTTATTTATAGTGGTTATAAGGAGGTAGGCTTACTTCCAATAATGATGTAGGACTTTGATTACTATTTTAGTAATGGATTCAACATGAATGCCTTTGATGCTTTATGAAGGTAAACACACTAAATCCTCTTGAATTTTCTCTTGTGAATGATTTTAATCCTCTTTCTTTACATGGCCTTTGACATTCCTAAGGCATTTATGTGAGGTATCAATAACATGCGACACTCATGAAATGTAGCATCGATATCCTTTCGTTACTATTTAATATTCCTATTGAATTGGTGATATGTGATTAACAATTATCTACCGTCGGTATGCGGCAACCTCCCCTTGCTATTAACGAAGAGTGATATGACTAAATGCAGCATGTACGAATTCAGTATCCTCCTTTGATGGAATGTTTGATGGAAGGAGGTATTGATAATAGGTGGCGTAGATAATAGGCGGCATTGGTGATTAGGGGCATAGAATAAGAGGCGGTATCAAATACGAAGCGGTATGAGTGGCATGGAATAAGAGGCGGCATCAATAAGAAGCGGCATTGGTGATGAGCTGTATGGAATCTATGTGTTATTGATTAAGTGCAGCATAAATGTTATATGACATGGAAGTAGTGTAGTGCCATTATCAATTTCAGGCTTTTGATAACAATTACTACCTTGCTTAGCATCCGAGGCTTTGAACTTTGACATAAATGCTTTGTTGGGCATTGATTTGTTTGCTTGCCTCCCTTAGAAAATATGTTAATAACATTCGCCTCCCTTCTTGTACAAAAGAAGCTTTTTACACCTTATTGTAAAATGAAGAATTCCACCATCTTTTCTCTTTTTTGTAAGGTTTTCTTTCTAATCCTATTTTTCTACAAAACAAAAACTAGCCATAATGTTCATTATTAACTTTTTAAATTTTATTTTGGGCAAACCATCTGGGATTTTGACAAGACAATAAAGGATCATTCATTTGCATCTAGTGTTATTTTTGGAATCAATAGATTTACTTGCAAAGGACAAAAATTTATTTGGTAGCAATTTGGTTGAATAAAATCCCATAGAATGGAAATATATTTGGAAATAATGATTTAATGAATAGAAAACTAGAAAGTTATATATTAATTATAGTTTCTTATATGAAAAACCAGAAAACCATCTCTTCTGGCAATATCATGAATAGAAGGCCAGAAATCTGCCTAGAAAATCGTCTAGTGATAATATTTTATGAATAGAAGATTAGACAATCATTTGAATAGAATATCAGAAATTTTTGAAAAAAATAATTAAAGTCCAGAAAACCAATCTGGTGATAAGAGAATGGAAGACCAGAAAATCATCTAAGTAGAAGATCAGAATATCTATCTGACAGTAACAATTAAAGACCAGAAAATCAATCTTGTAATAATAGAATAGAAGACCAGAAAATCATCTGGCACTAAATAGTTGAGGACCATGAATCCTTCAGGCAATAATAATAGAAGACTAGAATACCATCTCGCAATAATAATTTCTAAATAATAGAAGACCAAAAAATCCATCTGACAATAATAATAGAAGAACATAAAACGATCTGGTAATAATAATTTCTCAATAATAGAAAAAGACCAAAAAATCCATCTGGCAATACCAATAGAAGACAAGAAAACCATCTGGCTATAATGCTTTCTTTCGCACGGAAATCCCGCTTTCTTCACTTTGAAGTATAACTGCTCATATTTTATAGATCTTCCATTACAAGATTACTTGATGCTTATCTTGGAGCTCAAATGGTGACTGGGTTCTTTTGCCTTTTCAAGTTTGGACACCTTAATCCCTTTCTTTTTCGCCTCTCTTTGGGCCTTGGACGTCTTAGTCCCTATTCTTTGTGCTCGCTTTAGACTTTGCTCATCTTAGTCCCTTTTCTTTGTCACCATCTTAGGCAATGATCTCAACTTGGATCGAACACCTTATCATCATTTTAGGTGATGATTTATGTCTGTTTTTCGATGCGTTTGGTTATCTTAAGCAGAATCACAAACTTACATGACCTCCCTCTAGAACGTACTTTAGTAAGTCCTTAGAGATGGTACTAAATGCTGGCTTAGTGTTTAAGTCAGGCCATCTTAGACGAGACCAAAGGCTTACTCCGTCCTTCCTATAGGAGGCGCTCCAGCTAGGCCACGTAGGCAATGGAACAATGCTTGTAGATGCTTTGGTCGGGTCTTTTCAGATGGGGAGAAAGGCTTACTCTGACCTCCCTCTAGGAGGTTCTTTGACCATGCCATCTTGGCTGGGACAAAGGCTTTCTCCCCCTTACTACCATTAGGTAATGGTTTAGGCTTTTCCTTTTACTTTAGGAGAATCTAACTTCTCAACCATGTAGATATACTTATTTCAACTTCTTTGTTCATCCATTGTTGGAAAATATAACCTCAAATGTTTGGCATTCCATGTTCTTACTATTACGTTGTCGTCAGGTCGATATAGTCTATAGTCCCCCATGGGATAACTTTGTGTATAATTAGAGGTTTTTCCCCATTTTTCCCAAGTGGTCCATTTGCTGGATTCTTAGTATTTGCTATAGCCTTTCGGAGTACTCTCCTCTTCGAAATGATCTTTCTCTCACTTTGGAGATATAGAATTTCAATATCCTTTGCCGATATTTTGGCGCTTGTTCGGTTGCCTTATTTTTTAGCTCATTAAATGCGAGAAATTTTCTTTTATTTCTTAACCTTTCGATGGGATTCAACCTCAACTTTGATTGGAAGCATTATTTCTCATGCATGTAAAATTTATATTGTCTGGCTTGATTTTCTTAAAGCATGAGTGGTAGTTATTCCATTCAATTTTCTTTTCATAAAATATGTAGTAAGAGCTAGGGAGCACTCCTTTGTATATGTATCTCTTTAATGAATAAATGCTTCTAGGGGTAATTTTTCTTTTTGATACTCTTTATGTCCAAATACACTTTATGGTTTTATTAGTAATCATAATCAACCTTCTATAATTAATACTCTTGATTTTGTAGATGAAAATCCTGTAGTTATTCAGGATACTTTAGATTGGTCTCATGCTGGGTCCATACTAAGGTAGGAATTATAAATGCTTTTAGAATTCGATATAAATTATAAGAATAGTCATGTTGATGCCATGCCATTCTAGAATCAGTTTATGTAAAACAATTTTATTCAAGTAGAAATCAAGATTACTAGAGTTTTGGAATTTGAAGCAAGTTATGATAAAAATTGTAAGTGCTTTGGGACTCGAAACAAGCCATAATCCGAGACATCTTTTACTACTTTGTAACCTTACAATCCTATTTTCGAATAATCTTTGTAGATCTAGTCTATATCTCATAGCTTACAATATTGAATAATGATTCGACTCCTGAGTTGTAGATTCGCTTAAATTTCTTCCCCTTTTTAGTCGAAAGGTGGTTTCTATAATGCTTATTTCGTTGCAATGTAGTGATCATCTCACTAACAATTTCTTATCTTTTGCTTTGCTCTACTTGGCTAAGATTTTCCATATAAAAATCATTTCTTGAATCTTTCCTTATTTGAAATAAGGGTAACTTCGTAGATATTTTCTCCTTTTTCACTAACGAAGTGATTACGGAGTGGTCTATCAATAGCCTTGGATCTTACCTTTCTCAATTGATATTGGTTTGACAGATCTATTGCTTTTAACTACTTATGATCATAATTCTTGATGAATACCTTTCCATCTTTTGTAAAGCTACTTGGGGTACTCTGATAACCTAAATTTAGAAGCTCTATTTTAGTTGCTTAAAGTTACAAACTTGGACCTTGCACCAGATTAGGTTACCTTGGTAAGTAGTCGTTCCCTTTTCAGTTAATATAAGTAATTTGCAAATCTTAAAAATGATTTTATTAAAATATCCTTTGGGTTAAAACTATATTGATAAAAACTATATATTATTTAATGAGATACTTTTGGCATGCAAATTTTCTTTGGATATCGGGTCGTTTGATGGTATAAAATTTTATGAAATAAGATGGAATATTTTATACTGCATAATCAGGATGGATAGCCGATTTCTAAAATTGTGAAACTATTAGAAAATGAACTTTATGGAAATGGATCCAAAAGGAGGGCTAGCGACACCTTCGATCCAAGGACTTAAATCAATTGCTATATTGGAAGTGATGAGCATGGCTGCAAGAGTTAACCTTTTGATTTAAATAATCTGTAGACAATTCATTGTCACATATAAGAAAACTTGAATTCTCATTTTGGTATTATAACCATAAAGAAAGAATCCCTCCTAACTCAATTCTCCTAGTATAGAAATCTAAAATTTATCTGATAACATAAGTTCCTGAAAATTTAGAGCTTATTAGATATCTGTTGATGGTAGATTAGCCTTTATTTCTAAGTTCCAAAATTTAAAGATTCATAAATTTTTGAAATCATTAAGTTCATAATCCTTTTTCTTTAAAATAGGTAAATCATTAAAATCTTTCTTTGAATTAATTGTTCCTTTTGAAATCCCATCATGTTTGAAATCTATTCATAAGAAGATTTACGCCTATATATAAACCCTTATTTATCCAAAATTATATATTCATGGAACAGATTACATTCGAGATCGATATACACAAAACTATGCATTTACGAAAATAATGCTTCGAGAAGCTTATACTTCTTGAAATCAATATGTACAAAGTTAAGGCTTTTTTAAATTAGTGTGCAAAACAATATATGTATGAAACCGATGACATTTATTTCTGTAATCTTGAAGGTATCAAATATATATATATATATATATATTGAAAGCTTACATATTTATTTGGAACGTGATGCCTTTGGAGACCAACATATATACATTTGGAAGCTAAATATATATAATCATATAGGCTTGAATTTTAATGATACTTGCATTCGAAAATGTCCACATTCAAAACTTTGGTACATATAAAACCGTGCTTAATATAAAATCTGAAACTGAATATTTTATGCGTCTGCCATACTTAAAGCTCATATTTTAAAGAGCTTAATATACTCTAAACTATATTTCATCAAAACCATACATACATATATTATGCATCAGAATTTATTTAAGAACGACATACTTGTACTGTGACCATCAAAGGTCTACATATACATATCTATGTATATATAAAGTAATACTTAAAAAATGCTACCTCTACTTCTAAAACACTTCTTTCCTATTGCAGATTGTTTTGGTAGCATTTTCAGAAATCCTATTTTTGCTATTTGAAACTATAAATTAAGTAAGAATGATAATTAAATTAAGTATTTTTCTCTGATCTTTTTACATTGTTTTCTAATGTATATTAGAGTGTTTTAAAATTTGTTTCATGCTTAAATATATTTTTAATAATTGATTATGAATTTTTGAACTAAGTAGCATTTAAAATAAAACACATTTATTTTGGTTTTTCCAATTGATTCCAAATTGGTTATTTTTACTTAATATCTGTATAAATAATTTTTCATATTTTTAAGTAACTTAAAAGTGTTTTAACATATAAAAGTATTTAAAAGTTATTCCTGTACAAAAATAAGTTTTGAAAAAGGTAATTGACTAGGCTTAACAATAAAACCGACTAGCAGATTTATGAAATTGTGAGATTAAATAATGAAGTTTGAAGGCAAGGCTTTGATATAACCAGTGCTCTAACTTACATGGCTTCACTCTTGGATAAGGTATAGTTAAGTTGAAATGTTGGAAATGAGTTAAGTATACAAATATTTATTTGTATAAACCATTGTTTTAAGTAAATAGCCGATTAGTCGACTATCTAACTTAACTTAGATATTTAAAAAAAAGTTTTAAAGATTATACAAGTATAGAAATAGTTTTGGGTTGAAGTAAATTATGTTTAAGTAATTTTTATTTAACCCTTATTCTTAACTATACTTAGGAATATAATTAGATATTTACTAATGAACATTTAATGGATAACTATAAGTAAATGGTTTTGGGTTTGTTGTGATAAACATTTAAGTAATAATTGCATTTGACCCTTAAATGTGAATAAATTTTAAAAGCAAGTTTTAAAGAAAATGGTTAAGTGTGAAATGGTTTTGCGTTGTACTAAACAACATTTTATTAACATTTTATTTAACCCTTTTTGTTAGTTGTACTTAGGACTATAATTAGATATTTAATAATGAATACTTTAAGGTTAAGTATAAATGAATGTTTTGGGTTGTTGTGCCGATGTTTAAACAACACTTATCTTAAACCATTAAGTATAATTAATCTTTTAAAAGCAAGTTTAAAGAGAATTTTTTTAAAGTATGAAATGGATTTGGTTTGTTATGATAATGTTTGAGTAACACTTGTCTTAAGCCCTTATAAATGTAAGAAAACCTTTAAAAAGAGAGTTTTAAAGAAAATGATTAAATGTGAAGTGTTTTGGGTTTGTAGTAAACAATGTTTAAATAAGATTTTTTTAAACCCTTGAGTTATATTTTAAAGTAGAAAATATTATGAATATATTTAGATCTTCAATAATGGAATTTTAAAGATAATAATAAGTATGGAGCCTTTTTGGAACAAAGACGGAAAAAGTTATTTATTTTTTATTTATAAAGGAGAAGTGGTTTATAGCAACAATGTTTTAGTAACATTTGTTTTTAACCTCTTTGATTATAATGTAATTAAAGAAAACTTTGTTAAGTGATTTTTGAATATACTTATACCGTTGAGATAAGTATACAAATGCTAGTTAAGATTGAAAAAAGTATAAGTGAATGGTGAAATAGTAGTACAAGCATATATCTTTAAAAAGAGATATTATATATATATATATGTGTGTGTGTGTGTGTATGTATGTATGTGTGTGTGTGTATATATGTTTATATACGTTTGTGTATACACACACACAAGTATATATATGTAAAGAAATTTTAATTATTAAAGGAGTCTTTATTAATAAATGAAGTTTTGATTAATGAAAGAAGTTTTATTAGATGAAAAGGATTTTTGCTAATAAAGAGGTTTTTAATTAATAAATGATAAAATTAATTAGAAAAGGGATTAAAGGTTGTTTATGTGACTTGATCGTGCTTTGGATGAATTGATAGTGCTTTTGTGTTTACTTGTTTATGAAAAGCTTATGGGACTTAGTTCCCTTATGCGATCATTCTCATTATTGTTGAATAAGACCAAATTCATCGGTTTAGTCTAAAAGAGACCAGGATCATTAAGTGTTCTACTTATCGAAACCATTTCAAGACTATAATACAGGTTTTATGTTTTGAAAGTGGAGTGGAATGATGGAATCCGTGTGTGGTTTCAAAATCTATTGAGATGATGGAATCCATGTGGTATTTATTGTTTGTTCATGTATTAAAGACTTGTGTGGAAGATGCTGAAAATCGCCTCGAAATCGAAAAAATTACTAAACACAGAGGAGACTACAGAATCCTTGGTTTAGCTAACTCAAGGGGTTACAACAACTCCACTATCTAAAGTAGGCTTATAGATGTTGCACGCAAGGAGTTGATGATACTTGGTCCAAGTTGTTTATGAAAGTAGTCGCATTTTGGGCTAGTTATGTTTTCCTTATAGTATATTTATCTGGAGATATATGGCGCTCAGAAAGGTACCTTCTTGCCTCGGTCATAGGAGATCGATCTCAGTTTACTAAGGACGTTGCATGGATAATCCATTTATATGAATGCGACTTAGCGATTTTAGATGTACTCTAATATGCTAGACTGTGAGATGCAAGCCTTCCAACTATGTTATATATTGATATTACACACCCTAGACATTATTATAATAACACTAGATTTTCCTATGAAATGGTTTGGTTATCGTAAGGTAAAAACTCGTCCATGTTTGTTTGCGGCATGGTCTTACAAGGTACCTTTATTTATAAGGTTTTATAACGTTGAACAATCTAGATAATTTGAGTTTCTCATGCTGGTTTACCAAACTGATCTGTGTGTTGTTTTCTTATATTGCTCAGGTCAACACCAATTATGTTTCCGGATTTCATTGATGGTCTATGGAGCTCTTGAAGAGGAACTGGATGATTATCTACCGTAGTTTTTATTTTGCTGCATTGCTTTGTTTATTTTTATTATCAATTGTAAGGACATGTCATTATAACTGTCTAGGCTGATGGTATGTTAGTTTGCTCTAATTATTATATCCATACGATATTTCTTTGTAATGATCGTTTTGTGATATTATATATTATCGTTCTACATGTGAAATTCTAAGGTTTTTGATCTCCTCTTCTTCTTCTTCTTCCTTTTCTTTTCATCTTTTTCTTTAAACCTAACATTCTGCCTTTCGAGCACTTGGGTGCTCGACATGTGAACACCATGGATGTATTACTGTCGATGGTCCAAGGTCGAAAAGATGATCTTTACAATTGGTATCAGACCTTAAGTTAGATGTCTAAGTAAAATTTCACCTAGGGTTAGTAAATCAACAAAGGAATTTTATAATGAAATTGTTAACAAGAAAACTTGTAAACATACGAAATAGAGTTTAAGAAGATGTCAGTCCTTTTTATCCTCTTTTGGTTAAGTTGAGGAAGATAAGATGTGGGTACTCTCTTTGATTCAACCATTCAAATAGGTTTCTCCTTTGGAAACTCTTCTTATTGACCTTTCTACTTAGCCGAAACACTTGAATTCCCCGGTTTTTGGTCATCTAGTCGATTGAGGTGATTTGGTTATCTCTTTGAAACATTACTTTTGAAGCAGCTGTGGAATGCTAAAGAAATAGCTCTAAGGACACAAGGATGAGGTTGGTCTAGGTGGGTTTCGACCTCATCGAAAGATAGGCTAATTAGAAAATGAGATTTGGTCGGGAATCTAAGGTAAACCAGCTTGAGTCAAGGTTTCCACTCACATGAAGGTAAAAGTCGAATGAATGGTGGTTTGAACTTAAGGAGTTGGATTACTTGGAAAGGCTTAAACAACTATGTACACAGAAATATTGAAAACTTCCCTTTTATTTATCCAATATTGACTGTGCTGAACAATTATTCCCAATTTGATTTACGATTTAGGGTTTACAACTTTGCAAACTTAAGAAAATACAAATTTAGAATGAGCAAATTTTGATTCGCTAAAACAGATCCCTTGGGTCTTATTTATAGATGTGGGTTGACACCTTTCGACCCAGTACTTTTGACTTGGTCGAGAAGTGGCTTCGGATACCTTTTGACTCCTTCGACACTTGCGCACCCCTCTGCAATGCTTTCGAATGGGTTCGAATGTATCCATCTTCATCGAAAGGGGTGGTTGTACCTTTTCTTTTAATGTTGTTTTGTTGTCACAAGCAATAAAGGTAAGAGATTTTGACTCTATCGATAGGTAGTTTCCAGGTGTTCCGAAGGTGCTGAAATACTGATGGTTTCGACGCTGGTAGTAGCTTCCGAACTTATGCATGTGGATTAATGCGGAACATTCCTTAGATGTTAAGGGCTTCAACCGGTTCTAAAGGCTTGATTTTGCTTTCGAAAAGGTTATTCCATCCAAGGCATATTTCTGAGTTGTTCAAGTGAAGACAAAACCTTTGGTTTTGAAAGGTTTGGTGCACACATAGAGGGTTGTCATTCCTTGTCTTCGAAAGGTGTTGCTTTAACTCAATCAAAAGGTCTTCATGCATGTAGAAGCACCTTCTTCGAAAGGAGATCTCTTGAAGCGGAAAGGGGCTTTTGATCCTTTTGATCTCTTCGAAAGATTTTGATATTGCTAGCCTTTGGTTTTGCATCCCTTTGACTCCTTTGAAAGGTTTGTTGAAGCTTTTTCCTCTTGTTCTTCTTTGTCTTCTGCTCAATCAGGTTTTGAAAAAATCGAAAGGATATTTGGTAGTAACATTTGCCCCCTCCCTTTGCGAAGGGATGCCCTTGACTTTCCAAGTCAATCATCTGGAAACCCTCAATGTTTCCTGCCTTTTCGTATTCCAGCGTGAATCCGGGCCATTCATTTAAAATTGATATGGCAGTTTGCTATCTCTGCTAACTTTTATTATTAGCCACGCTCTACTCTTCATCTCTTTCATTCACCTATAATAAAATTATCTTCGAGCAAAAAACACATTTCTTAAATCCTCAAATAGTCTTTATCTACCACGATCAAAAATTCAGATCTAAAGTATGTTGATATTATCTCGCTTATTTTAATTTTCTTCTCTCCTTTCACCCTAAAGTGAATTTCGATTTTTTAAACTTTCACGATTTGAATTTTGAATCATTGTTTTGATTTATTTGCAACTACTTGAATTTTTATTTACTTGAAAGTGTTCTTTGATTTAGTGTCATGGTTTGATTCAATTCACTTTTCTTGTTTATCTTCATTTCATTCCTTCCTGATCTAGTTTTTACCATTATTGTTGTTTTTAGAGAATTCGAATTTCCATCTTAATGATTTTTAAATTGTCGGTTTGCATTTATATCCATTTGGTTATCAGTTTTTGAATTTCTAGGTTGAAATCGAGTTTGGGGAAGAATGAAAAAAAAATTACTTCGCCTAGAAGCTTTGTGCTATACAAATCAAAAAATTAGCGCTACAAATTAACTTTTCTACCCCTTCGAATGGGATTAAGGCGGCGGCTTCTATTTTGCTTTCTTAGCCTCTTTCGATAGGGTCGAAAGGTAACGTAGCGCTTCACTTGACTGACCTCGTCGAAAGGTTATATGGTAAAGCTAGCATGCAATCAACCATTTCGGAAGAAGTTTTTTATTTTAATGTATTCATGCACCTTTCGAAGAAGTTGGTTATTATATCTTACTAGATAATTACTTAATTGCTCTTTCGAAAGCATAAATTTGTCTCATAGGTTTCGCCACCTTTAGTACACACTTATTTCCAATTTATTTAAGTTAGAGATATATACATTTTGTAAATGAGATTGAAGAAAGGATACTTTATATAAGTTGTGAATCAAGTCAGACACTTCGAATTAGACGAAACTTATTGTTTTTGACAGCCAAAACCCATTATATTGATTTAAGTTTTTATCATTGTTATGCTTTCGGAACCATATATCACTTTTCGACTTTGTCGAAACCTTTTATAACTGATTGAGACTTGATCATTATCTTTTACCAATATAATAGAAATGTCCCAAGTTCATTTTTATTTTCTAGTCAAAATGATTCAAACTCGACACCCTTCGACTTAGTTAGAATATAAGGTTTCGACAACATTCACATTGCCTTAGCAAAACTAAGTCCATTGCCTTAGCAAAACTAAGTCCACGGGTTTCTACGTTGTCGAAAGATTTTTTCAAACTATTTATTAAATGTTTGCAGCATGCATTTAATTAAAATTTGCCATGTTGGTTTTAACTACTTTCTTTTGATAATAGAATGTTTATTGAGCTTTCGACATTGCTGAAGTGTATCTATTGGATATGTACTATCATCCTCCCTTTTGCCTCTATCGAATGCTCAGCAGATCTTACCATTGAGCTTTTAACATTGTTAAAGGGTGTTGACTCCTATTTTCCTTTTTGACCCTATTGAATGCTCAGCAAAGCTTACCATTGAGCTTTCAACGCTGTTAAAGGGTGTAGGCTCCTTTTTTCCTTTTCGACCATGTTGAAAGCTCAATGAATCTTTCTTTTCTAACCTTAACATTTTTCCAAGAATATGAAATTTTATGTTTTGCTTACTTCATATCCTAATTGTTATGATAGGTTTTCATTATCCTCGAAAGAAGGTCAGTTTCATAACGTACTATAGTTTATAATTGAAATGATGGAAAAATCTTGAGTTCACCAAAGAAGATAGAAGCCATCTCAAAACATTCCTTGATATCCACTCAAGATGAAGTGGATGTGATCCTGGACGATTTTGGAATAACTAGGGTAGAGGCATCCCCCTTTTGAAAATGACACTATTCATAATCCTCCCGAAGGATTCTTTGTTTATACAGCAGTTCACATTTGGCATTGAGGGTTCCTTCCTTTTCCTAACTTCCTATCCCATTTCCTGGCTTATCTAAGGATTGCTCCTATCCAGCTCTCGCCTAATGTCTACACTTATCTACTTTCTCTAGAACTTATCGCATTGGAATCTGGAATCCCTTTGCTCAATCCTAAGGTCTTGAATTTTCTGGTATGGTTTGTCAAGCTTAGCAATCTAAAAAACCTGATCTTAAGAGCCAATCCTCCCAAAAAGATGATTTCTGAGGGAGTGAATAAGTTCACAGACTGGGAAACACAATTTTTCTATGTTAAATTTTTCCCAACATTAGCTGGGCTTTCACTTCTCCACGTAAGTTAATCTCAGATTTTATCTTCCTATCCCCTTATTTCCCTTTGCTGACCAATGCTTTTTATCAGGTGCTCCTGCTAAAGAACTAAAGGCAGAAGATAAGAAAATAGTGGAATCGTTAATTGCAACTTTAGGAAACATTGGAAATAGATTGACGCCGCTGAATCGCATGAATTTGCAAAAGCACTCTCTCTTGCCTGCGGGTCAAAGGATACTTGGCCAACCTCCTTCGGTTCAGCATACATCCAAAAGAAAATGCTTGCTCTCTTTAGGAGATCTGGCAAACTTCTCCTCAATGTCACCTATAGGCCCTGATCACTCTAGTAAGTTTAAGCACTGTACTTGAAATTTATTCCAGCGTTACTCCTGAAATTTCTTTCCTGATTTATAGTGAAACGACCTGTAAATTTTAATGATTTTGTAACATAATTAACTAAAGTTTTCTTTAAAATGAACAATTAAATATTAGCAACTAGAATTTGACATTTGGTATGCGTCTGATGAAGCATAGCTAGTGGCAGTTTCTCATTGGAAAATATAAAGTTTAGTTCGTTTATAAAATTTCAATTTTACATTTAAATTAGTTAATTTGATTAAAATTAAATATTTTTTTGAAATCTGAATATATTTATGTAATAAAAATGTAAATCATTTTCTGAGTGAGAAGTTATATTTCATTTCGACAAATTTTGACTGTTACAGCTCCATTTATTTTATTTTCGACGTTTTAAAAGTAGCTTTGGTAGCGAAATTTGAGTTTTAATAGGTGGGTCGGGTCACTTATATCTGTGTACCATTCTGTTCATCTCGTCATGCTGGTCTTCATAGTATATTCATTTATGCATTTCGACGTCCGGTGCGCAACAAAATATGCAGAATGGTTAGTTGTATAGGTACCCATTTTGAGCCTTTTTTGTTTCCTTCTGACTATTCATTTCCATCCTGTAAAACTGTATAGCCACCAACCTTTTTATTTTCCTTAAATTCAAACCTAGATTTACAATTCCCATCGCTCAATATTTTGTTTTCTTATTCGCTTGTATCTCTTATTTCTCTTCCTTTTTTTTTTCTCTATGCTTTCAATTGATAAAACAAGAAAGAAAAAATTTATAGAATATAAAGCATATAATTAAGAAACCTGGTGTCATCCTCCCAGCCTACATCCTACTTGTCTCTCCATGATTGCATTCCTCTTTGCTTGAGATATATATATATATATATATATATATATATATATATATATATATATATATATATATTTGCTTCGAGAAACCTGCATCGCCATGCTCAAGCCAACCCGCCATCTTATCTCCTCTTTTCAACTTGCATCCCATTCTCGACCCCTCCACCTCGTCCCTATCTCCGCCACCCAGGCCTTCACCCATCCACCGCCCGCCATCAACTGACCAGAACTGGCCGCCACCCTCCCCAATACCCACAGCCCGCCTCATCACCTTGTCCATCTTCATAAAAACTTTCCTCCACTCCTCCCTTTCTCCTCCAGATTCGACTCCACACGCAACTCACCTCGGCCGCCAGTAAAACCACGCACAGGCATCACGACTATGATGACCCGGAATTTTAAGCAGTATCAATTTAATAATCTGAATAAAAATTAAATTGATTGATAATCTTTGATAATAAGATTGGAATTTATTTAATAATCCAATTAAAATAAATATTTAATTGATAGATTTTATCTTTTTAAATCTAATAATTGTTTTCTATTTATAATGTATATAGGATATGTATATATTGTAAATAGATATAGTTTTAATTTAATAAATAAATTAATCATGTTTTCTAAATATATATATATATATATCTTTGGTAAGATTGGGTATAATTTTAAAGTTAAACTTTTAAAGCATTATTTAATAAATAAAACATGGATTTAAGTTGATAAAATAAAAATTTAATTTTTTTAAATTGATTTATTTGATATTAACTTGTTAAAAAGTATATAATAAATAACTAATGATTTCAAATACATAAGGTAAATATTGAAATGGTTTAAAATATGTTTTAACTCAAGTTTAAATCTAAAATAAAAATAACAATAAGGTTTATTTTGATATAGTGTGATAAAATAAATAATTTATTAATAAGAGAAACAAATTTTTTATAAATTATTTATAGTTATCAATTTTGTTATTTTTAAAATATAATATTACATTGTTTTTAACAAATAGATTTCTAATAAAAATAATTGTTTTTCAAAATTGAATTTTGGAATTTGATTTGGATTTGAATTCAAAGCATTAAAATTTGAAGTATAAATATTTTTAGTTTGTTTTGATTTTAAAATATTTGCATAAACTTTTTTTATAAATTAAATTGGATTTATTCATTTTAAAATTATCTACATATAAGTAAATAAATATTAACTAATTAATTAAACATGGATTTACATCTACCTTATATTAACATCTAATTAAGTACAAATTAACCTAATTATAACTAATTAACAATTAAAGACAAGTGTAAACATCCTAAGGCCTTATATAACATGTGTAAGGTAATAAAACATTTAAGGTGACAAATGTTAGTACTTTTTACAAGTGTCATTTTAAATAAATTTTCTTTATTTTAAAAAAAAAATCACATGTTCATTTATATAAAATTCTTTATTTCTTTAAACCCTTCTCTTTTCTATTTCTCAAAATCTATAGCCAAAAAGAAGAATTAAATCCAATTCCCTCGAAAACTAAACTCTGAAAGCATCTTCAAAATCCTGCAAATCAGAAACATGCAAATCATTTTTCAAAATTGAATCAAAGCATGCAAGCAAAACTGTTTTAAATCAACACATTTTCAAGTATGAAAGCAAGTCTGTTGTGAAAGCATCTGCATTTCTTTTTATCTGGAAGCAAGCAAATCTGTTGCATGCATGCAAATGTAATCAGGGAACAACAAAAAATAGGATTTAAAGTTTACAAAACTAAATAAGCAAGAAACTCAAAGTTTTAGAAATCAAGGCACATTCAAGTTTCAGCTTTTCAAAAACTAGGTGCTCTGTTCTTTAATTTCTGGTGAGCAACATCACATTTTCAATATCTTAAATTGGTTATGGTTGCATGCTTAGATCTGGTACGATTATGTGTTGAATAAAATTTATATGTGATAAATTTATATACATATATGGATGTGAAGATATGTGTATATGTCCCATTTTCATCTCTATTATCAGTTTCATGTTCAAGACTTGATTCAAAATTTACATTCTCTTAAACCCATTGATGTTAGTACTTAACTTTTAAATAAAATTGTTGTTATGTCATAGAAAAGGTTTTAAAGTTTTGTTTAAGTTAAATTTAATTGGAAAGCTCATTGGAACTATGAAACATCAATGGATGTTAAAAAATATGTGAAAATTCAAACTGAATAATTTATAAATTTAGTATTATGAATTAAATACTAAGATCAAAACATGTTTTTTTGAACAAAAATTAGGATTTTTAGTTAAAGGGTTAGAGGGCAGTTCTGTGATGAACAGAAAAGGGGAATTTGGTGATTTCTGATGATCTATCGATTATGGGGTATCAGGTTTCTTCTAGTGGGTAGAGGAGAGATCAGTGATGCTTGGAAAAATAAGTGATGGTGATGCAGATCACCATGGAAGCGGCGGTGATGTTTTCTTATCTATAGCCCTAGTTTTAACTAGGCATCTTGTTTGGGTCAGTACGGCCTGTTGGGAGGATCGAGTTCAACGGGGCTTTACATGTTGATAGTTTGGTCGTATGCAAGGCTGTGGCCGGTGGTGGAAGTTCTCTGGTGGACGGAGCACCGTGGAGAATGCGATGACAGGTTTTGATAGGGTTTTGGTCTTTCTGTTCCAGCATTTGGAATTAAACTCGAATTCAATTTTGTGTTGTGGAAAGATGATCTGATGGTTGTGTTTGGTCGTGGGGTTGGTTGTTGATGTGGTGAGACCACCGGAGGTGGACGGAGATGGCCGGAGGCACGGTGCACATGCACCGTGCACTTTTGGGTTCTGAGGAACTCTGGTGGAAGCAGAGTAATTGGCTCGAGTTTTTACTCGAGATTTTGGTAGGTTTGCTCGTAGTAGAGGGCGTGTTGACTCGGAGCAGGGAATAGGGTAGCTCGGGTAAAGTATAATAACGGGTTTTAGTACAGAAACCTGTTGATTTGGTTTTAAAATTTTAAAATAAAATTTTAAACCTGAATTTAAATGGAAGTAAAGTTTTAAAATGAGGTTTAAATCCAGTTTTCAATCTTAGTTTAAGTTTAAATCTAAAGTCTAAAATAAATTCAAATTTAATTTGAATATTAGTTTGGAAATAAATGAGATTTTAAATTCAAATTATCTTAAAAACACAAAAGTGTTTAAGAAGTATAAAGTGTAAATAAAGAATTTGAATTTAAATAGAGTTTGAAATGTAAAATGGGATTTAGACAGAGTTAAATCGGAATTTTAAAATTGAATTCAAATTTGATTTGAATCTTAAGAGTTGGAAATAAAGTAAAGTTTATAAATTTAAATATTGTAAATAAATTTAAAGGATAAAGTATACTTTAATAATCTGAGATTAAAAGGAATTTAGTTTAAATCTTTAAATTTCTTTTATAAGTATAATTTAACATATGAATCTCAAAGTTTTATATTGGTTAAAGATAAATTAGTTTCATTTTAAAGTTTGAATTTAAAATGAAATTTGAAATTGAATTTGAAATAAATATTTTCAAAAGTATTTATGAATAATAATTTAACTATAGATAAGAAAGGTTTTATCTTAAAGTAAAATTAGAATTTAATGATTTATAAATTAATTAAGTTAATTAAGGGTTTTAAATTATTAATATAAAGTTTAAGTTAATCGATTAATTAAGAATAATTAATCCATAATTAAGGATCATTAATTAGATTTAATTAATGTATAGTAATTAATTAATCAAGTAACTATGAATTAATTAAGTTACAGCTAACACTTAATTAGCTAAATAATTAAAGGTTAGTTAATTGGAAATTAAATATTAATTAATTTGAAATTAATAATGATTAATGAAGGTTAATCACTTAAGAAAAGTAATTATAGAATGGTTAACAGTTAATGATGGTCATTAACGTAAGATTATTTAATAGTTAATTAATGAGATTAATTTTTAATAATTAATTAGATTAATTAATTTATGATAATCAATTGTGAAATTTATTTAAGTATAATTACTAATAGAAGCAATTAATAAATTAATTACTTCATGCAACTAATGGAGTTTAATGTGATTGGTTTAAATTAATTAATTAAGTTTAATTAATTTTAGTCACTTGTTGGTTTGATAATAATTAGTTAACGTAATTTACGGAATGTAATTACTCAGTGAAGTAATTAAAGATAATTACTGGATGTAATTAGTGGATAATGATGGAATTGTGAAAGTAATTTTGATTAAATTACCTTGTATAATTAATCAAGGGATTAATTAAAGAAATTAATTAAGGAATAATTAATTTGATAAGTAATTAAGGGTAGTTAATTACCGAATGTGATTAATCAAGGTGATTAATAATTATGGTTTAATTGAGATTAATTACTGAACGTAATTAACTTAAATAAGATAATTAATTAAATGTAATCAAAGATCATCAATTAATATATTTAATGATGTAATTAAGATTGATCAATTAAAATTAATTAATCAATAATAAGTAATTAAGGGTAATTAATTAATTGTAATTAATTAAGGTTTAATGTCATTAATTATAGTTAATTAATTAATGAAGTAATTAAAGGTTAATTACTATATTTGGTTTAGAGTAATTAACTTGTGCAAATAATTAAAGGATAATTACTAGAATGTAATTAATGTATAATTAGTCAGGGGTGATTAATTAAGATGATAAACTAGAAGATAATTAATTAATTTGTAATTAATTAATGGTGATGTAAGCAAGATGTATATTGATATAGGTAATTAATTTAATTCCCTTTAAATTAATTAGAGATGATGTAATTAATTTAATTCATTTTAAATTAATTATAGATGGTGTGATTATAGATCATTGCTTATGAATGGTTGATATTGGTTGCCTTGAATGGTTTGAAATCTCAACTATGAGATTAGTAATGTTGAGTGATATGGATGCATTGGTTGGATTGTGATAATGATATGGATTATCTTTGATAATGATAATATGGATTATCTGTGATGATTATCTATTGTGAATCTGTGAATTATCTATCTGTGTGTATATAGATAATTGTATTGAATTGTTTTAAACTCTAAACAATTAGGACCTAAAAGACACGTTTTGGATTTCGATGAGACCGGGATAGGGTTTCCATATTTGGATATCCGAAAACCACATCGATCCAAATTAACGATAGGTCGTGAATCTCAGGAGTGAAGACTCGAGGTGTAAGGACTATTCATTTGTATAACTCTGAGGGTGATTCCAAGATGAGTTTGACGGAGATAGTACTTTCAGATTCGAGATAAAAATTTGGAGTGCAATGGTTATCGTCGCTAACTCTAAGGGTGATTCCAAAATGAGTGTAACGAGATAATGCCTTCGGTTTCGTTCGAACCTGGAACGAACTTGTATGGATTGAATGCTTTCAGAACATCGTCAGGTGGACGATGAGCATTCTAAGTGATGTGTCCTATAAAGGTAATCGTAGCCTCAAGCCTCATCAACCTGGAATGGCTAAACCAGGGGAGGTGTAGCAAGGCAAAGTGGGTCATGCCCAAGTAGGACGAGATTTTCCCACGTTTAGAGGTCCCTTTTTATTTCGGCTTAGTGGGCGGTTGGAATCGCGCGCCAACTGCGGGGTTGTCTTGTTCGGGACTGTCCAGTAAGGGATGGTTCCGGCCTTGTGTTGCAGCGGATTGGGAGTGATCCTCGGTACGGTGATCTATGCCACGTACTGTGATGCGCGGTACCCCAGTAGCCCTGTCATTGTATGGAATCCAAAATCCAATAAGTGCCAATGGTTTTGATTGTATCACCCACTTTTGTGGCTAGTAGCTGGAATTTGATGAATGTAACAGTTTCGGCTATTTCTTATTTACTTGAAAACCCTAGACCTATTATAATATCACTGGATTTCTTATCAAATGTTTTGGTTAGCGTAAGGTAAAAACTTTTCCATGTTTATGTCTGGGAAGTCTTACGTGATACCTTTTCTTTTCAAAAGGTTTTAAAATTAAGCAACTTTAACCTGTTACTCACACCAGACCCATGTCTGACCCAGAGTTTATCTTTTTTTTCTTAAACTCTTGGGTACTCAATTTTTTTACGAGTAGCCAAGGGATTCAGGTTAGCTTTGACGAACTGTGGAGGAGCAATGGAGCAGGAGGCTTCGACGTTAGATATATAGTTTCCGCTGTGTGTTCTCTGTGTTGTCTCTGAGTTGTATTGAGTTGTAATAACTAGACAGGTGTTTATAACTGTCTTGTATGTGTTGTATAAGCTGTGTATCTCCGATAATTGTTGTATACTATGTAATACTTATGTTATTAACATAATTTATTCGTTCCGCTGTTTAGATTCTGATGTGTTGTTTCTTCTTTCTTCTCTTTCTTTCTCTTTTCTATCCCTTTCTTTCTTATTAATGATGCATCATTCTGTGGAGATGAATGGCGGGTCATTACAGTGGTATCAGAGCATTAGGTTGAGTGAATACCTAGGCTCTATAGTGGTGTCTTTCTTGAGAGAGCGTATTTGTAATTTTAAATATACTTATATATTTCTACCTATCTGTTGGGTTACCTGTTCGGGTTTTCCAATATAGGTTATAAAGGTAGATAAGGTAGTAGTATGTGTAACACGACAACTACCATTGGTTGGAGTTTAATGTTTGAGGTTGGAAGTGTATCTGTCGAGATTGGAGACCGAATACTGTCTCGGGTAAGTTGTGCAGAGTATGGAGATTTCATTGATCTCCAAAGGAAACCTGTTAAGGTTTGGAGTCATCTTTGAAGTGCAGAGTTTGGTGAGTAGAGTTTGGATCTGTCGGTAGGATAGAAGCAAGCAAGTGATGGCATCTTGATACCTTAGGAAGTGTAGCTGCATGATGAGTTGCAGTGATTATGGATGTTTCCGTAGATATTTCTTTGGAGCAAGTTTTAGGAAGTAGATCTGCTTCGGTGTTATGGCTGATTCCGGCAGGGTGTTTTCTGTTTGCTTTGGGGTCCGAGTTTCTCGAAGAACTTTGGATTAGGAAGTTTTTGGCTTCGGTGTCAGCGATGCAGCTCGTAGTGTTCTGTATGCTGGCAAGGAAGTTTTCTGGCTGAGCAATCTTTCTGGAGGTGGAGTTCAGAAGTAGCAGAGTGAATCCGTTTCTTCAATGGAATTGCTAGGCGAGAATAAGATGTTCTGTTTGGTAAAGAGAAAATAGTTTTTATTTGGAAATTTATCTGGGTTGATCACAAAAGTGACTTGCGATAGTTGAGTGTTCTCTTGGGTTGTCAGAGATTTTCTAGATGTCTTCTGGGAAGACCGAGATTTGTCTACATGTGGAGATTGAGTTTTCTTATCGACTAGAATTCCAGGAGTGGAACTGGTGGTTCAGTGTAGTTGAAGGATGGTTCCTAGAGATAGAGTTTGATGAAGTAACTCAGGTTTTGAAGGAATTTCTGAGTTTTCTTTATGGATCTGTTGAACCATATTTCTGGGAAGTGGTGTCCAGTTTGTGCTCGTGTTCTTCATCAGCATTCTCTTCTACTTCAGATCAGAGTTGTGCAGCGGAAGCAGTTTGGAAGTGTTTCTGATTATCTTGTCCGGATTAGGAGAAGTTTGTTGTCTTCTGCTGTTTATGGAGTAGAGTTGTGTTTTGGTTTTGGTTGATCTTGAGGAGATCATTGTGTTGGTTTTTTTAGTTATGTTTGTTCTGGAGGCGTCAGCAAGGGTTGAGTTGATCAGGAAGGATGAAGGCAGCCCAGGATCGTCCTAAGACTTTTGTGGACAGGAGACGGAGGAAATTGGAAATTCGAAGTTGGAGACTTCGTTGTCGTTGGAGTTTTCTCCGATCGAAGGAGCTAGAAGTTTTGAGTAAGGCTGGAAAGCTAACTCCGAGATGTTTGGATCTTTTCTGTGTTTTGGTTGGATCAGTGTTTCGTTTTTAGAATTGAATTGCCAGTTTGGATAACTGGGATTCGATGAGTTTAACGTATCTCTGAGGGAGTACGTGTATGATCTATCTCTGGTTTTGAAACCAGCAGTTCTATAGGATTTGATTGTTGAGTCAGACACGTCTGTAGTCTGATATGCTGTCTAGTTCTGTAGATCTAGATGAGTAGGAGCTCTGTAGCTTAGTAGCATTGATTGTTTGGAATCTATAGAGCGAGTATCCCGACATTTTTACTAGGGAAACTCGAGGAAACTCTATCCAGAATTTTATCTGGATAGTTAGATTTGTTTGATTGGGTGAATTGATTGCTATGGTTGTTAGCATATCATTGATATATGCTTGTGTTATGAAATTAAATTTTAAATAGATTATTAAATTACCTTTGTTTTAAATTTCGGGGACGAAATTCTTTTAAGGGGGGAGGAATGTGATGACCCGAAATTTTAAGCAATATCAATTTAATAATCTGAATAAAAATTAAATTGATAGATAATCTTTGATAATAAGATTGGAATTTATTTAATAATCTAATTAAAATAAATATTTAATTGATAGATTTTATCTTTTTAAATCTGATAATTGTTTTCTATTTATAATGTATATAGGATATGTATATATTGTAAATAGATATAGTTTTAATTTAATAAATAAATTAATCCTGTTTTCTAAATATATATATATATATATATATATATATATATATATCTTTTGTAAGATTGGGTATAATTCTAAAGTTAAACATTTAAAGGATTATTTAACAAAAAAAATATGGTTTTAAATTGATAAAATAAAATTTTAATTTGTTTAAATTGATTTATTTGATATTAACTTGTTAAAATGTATATAATAAATAACTAATGATTTTAAAAACATAAGGTAAATATTGAAATGGTTTAAAATATGTTTTAACTCAAGTTTAAATCTAAAATAAAAATAACAATAAGGTTTATTTTGATATAATGTGATAAAATAAATAATTTATTAATTAGAGGAACAATTTATTTTATAAATTATTTATAGTTATCAATTTTGTTATTTTTAAAATATAATAATACATTGATTTTAACAAATAGATTTCTAATAAAAATAATTGTTTTTCAAAATTGAATTTTGGAATTTGATTTGGATTTGAATTCAAAGCTTTAAAATTTGAAGTATAAATATTTTTAATTTTTTTGATTTTAAAATATTTGCATAAACTTTATTTTATAAATTAAATTGGATTTATTCATTTTAAAATTATCTACATATAAATAAATACATGTTAACTAATTAATTAAACATGGATTTACATTTGCTTTATATTAACATCTAATTAAATACAAATTAACCTAATTATAACTAATTAACAATTAAAGACAACTGTAAACATCCTACGGCCTGATATAACATGTGTTAGGTAATAAAACATTTAAGGTGACAAATGTTAGTACTTTTTACAAGTGTCATTTTAAATAATTTTTCTTTATTTTTTAAAAAAAAATCACATGTTCATTTATATAAAACTCTTTATTTCTTTAACACCTTCTCTTTTCTATTTCTCAAAATCTATAGCCAAAAAGAAGAATTAAATCCAATTCCCTCAAAAACTAGACTGTGAAAGCATCTTCAAAATCCTGCAAATCAGAAACATGCAAATCATTTTTCAAAATTGAATCAAAGCATGCAAACAAAACTATTTTAAATCTGCACATTTTCAAGTATGAAAGCAAGTCTGTTTTGAAAGCACTGCATTTCTTTTTATCTGGAAGCAAGCAAATCTGTTGCATGCATGCAAATGTAATCAAGGAACAACAACAAAAAGCATTTAAAGTTTACAAAACTAAAGAAACAAGCAACTCAAAGTTTTGGAAATCAAGGCACATTCAAGTTTCAGCTTTTCAAAAACTAGGTGCTCTGTTCTTTAATTTCTGGTGAGGAACATCACATTTTCAATATCTTAAATTGGTTATGGTTGCATGCTTATATCTGGTATGATTGTGTCTTGAATAAATATTTATATGTGATAAATTTATACACATATATGGATGTGAAGATATGTGTATATGTCCCATTTTCATCTCTATTACCAGTTTCAAGTTCAAGACTTGATTCAAAATTTACATTCTCTTAAACCCATTTAGGTTAGTACTTAGCATTTAAATAAAATTGTTGTTATGTCATAGAAAAGGTTTTAAAGTTTTGTTTAAGTTAAATTTAATTGGAAATCTCACTGGAACTATAAAACATCTGTGGATGTTAAAAATATGTGAAAATTCAAACTGAATAATTTATAAATTCAGTATTATGAATTAAATACTAAGATCAAAACATGATTTTTAGAACAAAAATTAGGATTTTTAGTTAAAGGGTTAGAGGGCAGTTCTGTGATGAACAGAAAAGGCGAATTTGGTGATTTCTGATGATCTATCGATTATGGGGTATCAGGTTTCTTCTAGTGGGTAGAGGAGAGATCAGTGATGCTTGGAAAAATAAGTGATGATGATGCAGATCACTATGGAAGCGGCGGTAATGTTTTCTTACCTGTAGCCCTAGTTTTAACTAGGCATCTTGTTTGGGTCAGTACGGCCTGTTGGTAGGATCGAGTTCAACGGGGTTTTAGGTGTTGATAGTTTGGTCGTATGCAAGGCCGTGGCCGGTGGCGGAAGTTCTCTGGTGGACGGAGCACCGTGGGGAAAGCGATGACAGGTTTTGATGGGGTTCTGGTCTTTCTGTTCCAGGATTTTGAATTAAACTCAATTTCGATTTTGTGTTGTGGAAAGATGATCTGATGGTTGTGGTTGGTCGTGGGGTTGGTTGTCGATGTGGTGAGACCACGGGAGGTGGATGGAGACGGCCGGAGGCACGGTGCACACGCACCGTGCACTGTTGAGTTCTGAGGAAATCTGGTGGAAGCAGAGTAATTGACTCGAGTTTTTACTCGAGATTTTGGTAGGTTTGCTCGTAGTAGAGGGCTTGTTGACTCAGAGCAGGGAATAAGGTAGCCCGGGTAAAGTGTAATAACAGGTTTTGATACAGAAACCTGTTGATTTGGTTTTAAAATTTTAAAATAAAATTTTAAACTTGAATTTAAATGGAAGTAAAGTTTTAAAATGAGGTTTAAATCCAGTTTTCAATCTTAGTTTAAGTTTAAATCTAAAGTCTAAAATAAATTCAAGTTTAATTTGAATATTAGTTTGGAAATAAATGAGATTTTAAATTCAAATTGTCTTAAAAACACAAAAGTGTTTAAGAAGTATAAAGTGTAAATAAAGAATTTGAATTTAAATAGAGTTTGAAATGTAAAAGGGGATTTAGACAGAGTTAAATCAGAATTTTAAATTTGAATTCAAATTTGATTTGAATCTTAATAGTTGGAAATAAAGTAAAGTTTATAAATTTAAATATTGTAAATAAGTTTAAAGGATAAAGTATACTTTAATAATTTGAGATTAAAAGGAATTTAGTTTAAATCTTTAAATTTCTTTTATAAGTATAATTTAACCTATGAATCTCAAAGTTTTATATTGGTTAAAGATAAATTAGTTTCATTTCAAAGTTTGAATTTAAAATGAAATTTGAAATTGAAATAAATATTTTCAAAAGTATTTATAAATAATAATTTAACTATGGATAAGAAAGGTTTTATCTTAAAGTAAAATTAGAATTTAATGATTTATAAATTCATTTAATTATTAAGGTAATTAAATAAATATATTATTTATTAATTGAATGGATCGTTAATTAAGGTAATTAAGGGTTTTAAATTATTAATATAAAGTTTAAGTTAATCGATTAATTAAGAATAATTAATCCATAATTAAGGATCATTAATTAGATTTAATTAATGAATAGTAATTAATTAATCAAGTAATTATGAATTAATTAAGTTACAGCTAACACTTAATTAGCTAAATAATTAAAGGTTAGTTAATTGGATATTAAAGATTAACTAATTTGAAATTAATAATGATTAATGAAGGTTGATTACTTAAGAAAAGTAATTATAGAATGGTTAACAGTTAATGATGGTCATTAACTTAAGATTATTTAATAGTTAATTAATGAGATTAATTTTTAATAATTAATTAGATTAATTAATTTATGATAATCAATTGTGAAATTTATTTAAGTATAATTACTAATGGAAGCAATTAATAAATTAATTACTTCATGTAACTAATGGAGTTTAATGTGATTGGTTTAAATTAATTAATTAATTTTAATTAATTTTAGTCACTTGTTGGTTTGATAATAATTACTTAATGTAATTTACGGAATGTAATTACTCAGTGAAGTAATTAAAGATAATTACTGGATGTAATTAGTGGATAATGATGGAATTGTGAAAGTAATTTGGATTAAATTACCTTGTATAATTAATCAAGGGATTAATTAAAGAAATTAATTAAGGAATAACTAATTTGATAAGTAATTAAGGGTAGTTAATTACTGAATGTGATTAATCAAGGTGATTAATAATTTTGGTTTAATTGAGATTAATTACTGAACGTAATTAATTTAAATAAGATAATTAATTAAATGTAATTAAGGATAATTAATTAATATAATTAATGATGTAATTTAGATTGATTAATTAAGATTAATTAATCAATAATAAGTAATTAAGGGTAATTAATTAATTGTAATTAATTAAGGTTTAATGTAATTAATTATAGTTCATTAATTAATGAAGTAATTAAAGGTTAATTACTATATTTGGTTTAGAGTAATTAACTTGTGCAATTAATTAAAGGATAATCACTAGAATGTAATTAAAGTGTAATTAATCAGGGGTGATTAATTAAGATGATAAACTAGAAGATAATTAATTAATTTGTAATTAATTAATGGTGATGTAAGCAAGATGTATATTGATATTGGTAATTAATTTAATTCACTTTAAATTAATTAAAGATGATGTAATTAATTTAATTCATTTTAAATTAATTATAGATGGTGTGATTATAGATCATTGTTTATGAATGGATGATATTGGTTGTCTTGAATGGTTTGAAATCTCAACTATGAGATTAGTAATGTTGAGTGATATGGATGCATTGGTTGCATTGTGATAATGATATGGATTATCTTTGATAATGATAATATGGATTATCTGTGATGATTATCTATTGTGATTCTGTGAATTATCTATCCGTGTGTATAGATAATTGTATTTAATTGTTTTAAACTCTAAACAACTTGGACCTAAAAGACACGTTTTGGATTTCGATGAGACCGGGATCGGGTTTCCATATTTGGATATCCGAAAACCACATCGATCCAAATTAACGATAGGTCGTGAATCTCAAGTGAAGACTCGAGATGTAAGGACTATTCGTTAGTATAACTCTGAGGGTGATTCCGAGATGAGATTGACGGAGATAGTACTTTCAGATTCGAGATAAAGATTCAGAGTGCAAGGGTTATCGTCGTTAACTCTGAGGGTGATTCCAAAATGAGTGTAACGAGATAATGCCTTTGGTATCGTTCGAACCCGGAATGAACTTGTATGGATTGAATGCTTTTAGAACATCGTCAGGTTGACGATGAGCATTCTAAGTGATGTGTGCTATAAAGGTAATCATAGCCTCAAGCCTCATCAACCGGGAATGGCTAAAACAGGGGAGGTGTAACAAGGCTAAGTGGGTCATGCCCAAGTAGGACGAGATTTTCCCCTGTCTAGAGGTCCCATTTTATTTCGGCTTAGTGGGCGGTTGGAATCACGCGCCAACTGCGGGGTTGTCTTGTTCAGGACTGTCCAGTAAGGGATGGTTCCAGCCTTGTGTTGCAGGGGATTGGGAGTGATCCTCGGTACGGTGATCTAGGCCACGTACTGTGACGGACGGTACCCCGGTAACCCTGCCATTGTATGGAATCCAAAATCCAATAAGTGCCAACGGTTTTGATTGTATTACCCACTTTTGTGGCTAGTAGCTGGAATTTAATGAATGTAACAATTTCGACTATTTCTTATTTACTTGAAAACCCTAGACCTATTATAATATCACTGGATTTCTTACTAAATGTTATGGTTAGCGTAAGGTAATTTTTTTTCCATGTTTATGTGTGGGAAGTCTTACGTGATACCTTTTCTTTTCAAAAGGTTTTAAAATTAAGCAACTTTAACCTGTTACTCACACTAGACCCATGTATGACTCGGAGTTTATATTTTGTTTTCTTAAACTCTTGGGTAATCAAATTTTTTACGAGTAGCCAAGGAATTCAGGTTAGCTTTGACGAACTATGGAGGAGCAATGAAGTAGGAGGCTTCGACGTTAGATATATAGTTTCCGCTGTATGTTCTCTGTGTTGTCTCTGAGTTGTATTGTGTAACAACCCGCATATTTCGCGATTGAATATTTAAATATTTTATCGTTAGTCGGATAATAGTCCGAAAAATTACTTTTTGCATATTGTCGAATTGGGACTCAGGACCACTTCCATTGGGTCCAAAATGCCGTTTGCAATCTTTTTTAGTATAAACTTTGATATGTTTGGAGTTAGTGGAATTTTGCCACTTTTTCACTTTGGGCTTTGGGTTTGGTTTCGCCCATTAGCCTAAACTATTAACTCTAGCTCAACCCCCTCTTCCCTTTATTACTTCACTTTCATTTTCTAACACTCAAGCTTCATAAAAAATGGAGAGAGGAATGAGAAATTAAAAATCCAAGCCCTAGTTCATTTGCAAATCCAACATCTAACTCCAAATCCAAAGAGAAGGCATTAATTCAAGCTTCTTCTGTTGAGATTGAAGTGTGGTTGATTCTTCCTTTGCTTTTAAGCTTCTCCTTCATTGATTTTTGTGAAAAGGTGAGATTTTTATCTCACATCTTTGTCTATAACTATCTTTGATTGTTGGGTAGGAATTCCTAACACTTATTCATGTGCATTTGCTTTTGGTTTGGATTGAATTGGTGAAATCCCAATTTTTAGTGTTTTGGGTTCAAATCTTTAAAAATCTTAACTTTGATATTTGAACACGTTTTTGGTGATGCATCATGGAGCCAATAGGACCGGATAGCCGATATGCGTAATCCCCTAGCGTCCGTGCTCGACCGGTTGCAAATTGAGGGAGTTTTGCACTTCTATCCCCTAGGTCGCTCGGCCTGCACATTTAAGTCACTCGGCCTGCATATAGGTCACACCAACATAGGTCGCGCCATGCTTAGGTCGTGCCATGTGTTAGGTCGTTCCATTACTTAAGTCTCTCGGATAGGTGTTAAGTCGCTCGGCCATTAAGTCGCACCTGCTATAGGTCGCGCCATGCTTAGGTCGTGCCATGTGTTAGGTCATTACATTATTTAAGTCACCCGGCCATGTGTTAAGTCGCTCGGCCATTAAGTCGCACCTGCTATAGGTCGCGCCATTACTTAGGTCGCTCGGCTTGGTCGCATCTCTTAGGTCATTCCATTACTTAGGTCGCTCGGCTTGGTCGCACCCCTTAGGTCGACCACTTAGGTCGCTCGGCTTGCTCGCACCACTTAGGTCGCTCGGCCTGCTGCTAGGTCGCGTCATGGTTTAAGTCGCAACCATATAGGTCGCTCAGCCTACTGCTATATCTCGCACGAACTTAGGTCGCGCCATGCTATAGGTCGCGCCATGTTAAGTTGTCTTGTTAGGCCGCATGCTATTTCTTAAGTCGCTGATCCCTTGTGTCGTATGCCGTGGGGTCGTATGAGTTGAGCCGCTGATTTCTTGTGTTGTATTGGGTTAAGTCGTAAGTCGTGGCTGTTAAGTTGCAAGGGTATTTCCATTTTGATGGATTTGGAATCGAATTCTTTGGATTTTATTCACGTCATCGAATGTGAATTTTTGTGATTGTTTGTTTCTACAATCATTTTTGTGATTTGTCACTTTAAAAATATGAAGGTTTCAATACAAGCAATAAATATCAAAACTCTTTCATCAAAACGATTTCAACCCTATTTTACTACAAAGCTTGTTTCTTAAACCGTTTTCCAATCTACTAGTATATATAAACCTTTACCTCACTCGTACGCGAAATCTAATTAAACGGCTTAGTAAAACAAGTGGTATGAAACGCTTGCGTTTACTTCGTCGGTTAATTCTTGGACTTGTTCGATTTAATCTCTTGTGACAATTTTCGAGTAGAGATCTGCAATTTGTTCGTAAATATTTGAGTTAAGCTAGTGGTTATGGGACATGAAGCTAAGCTTATATATTTACTAGCTTACTGTAATTGACACTTCTTGATGATCGTTGATGATCATTTTTGTGATTTAGACTAGCAAATGTGCGATGTCTCTTTGTCTACGAGGGAGACTAAACCCTATTTCTGTGGAGCTTCGGCTCAATTTGGTCGGGTAGCGACCCATGGTCTTCGGAGCGTTTTGTGGAGCCTCGGCTCAAAAAAAATTAATTGTTAGCAACCATGGAATAACGTTCCATCTTGTGATACACGTGTTGGCGAGTTTTCATGCTCCCGTTTTGTGATAGGCCTCCCCCTTTTGTTTTGTGATTTCTGGATTTCCGTTGATGATTTCTATAATTTGTGTTTCACCAATTTTTGTGATTTCCATTGATATGTCTTATTAATATTTGTGCATTGGTGAATTTGTGTGTCATTGACTTTTGTGATTGGAATTGATATAATGATCAATACTTATGGTTTTAGTGAACAAAAATAAAGAGTATGACATTCTTCTTGATCTTTGAGAAGATTCTTGTGATATTGATTAATCTCTTGTTGATTTTCAATTAAATACTTATCACAGTATGGTTTTATGGTTATCATACGTTTTTGTCATATCTCTTATTCTATATCATTTCATCTGATATTTATAGTTAGACTGATCCGTTTATTATTTTCTTATTAAATAATACTCGGGTCAGACCGAGATGTTACAGGTGCTTCTGCTTGACTTCTCATCTGGGATTACGACCCCGACTTTTGGCTAACTTCTTAGATTAGTAGTTTTTGTTGTATACATTTGAGATATAGACTCATTGATGTATCCATATTCTTTTGTTTAGCACCTATAGCTATTCTTTTGTGATATTGTGGATCTTGTTTGACCACTACTCTGATACACACTTTTAAGTGTTATATTCATATCTATTTCCGCCCTTATGATATGGAAGTCTGTGACTGATTTATGTTATGTTTATTTCTATATTTATTTCCGAAGAATATATATAGCCACTGTGTAGTAGCTTTGAGTTTGTATCGGTATGTCGGGTTTCCTCCTGAAACCAAATGCATGTTGTACTATCTGACATATCGGTGCTCGCACAAAGCAATTACATGGATGGTCGCTCCTCAACAGCCTTATTCTCCGCGCTAGTTGACGGCATTACACCGTAGTGTCCTTGGCTAGAGTGGGTATAAAGGTGGGGCGTCACAGCTTGATATCAGAGCGAAACTTCGGAACAATGTAGAATAATTTAACAAGGATCATAGTCCTCAGCCCATCTTAGGAGTCATGCTTTAGGATTTAATTCGAGTCTTCGTACCGATTCATCCTATTTTCTTTATGATTCCTTGCTTTATCTATCAAGATTTCTTCATATCCATTTGGTGAATAACCTTTTTTCTTCTTTCTTTCTTTCTAAAGGAAGAGAAATGGTCGGACCAGGCCGTCCCAGCGTCGGTCAATCTAGTGCTACTCACCAAGATGGAGTATTTATGTCTGCCCAGCAGCTTCTTGATCTCATAAAGAATGCTCAGGCAGCCGGTTCAAATCCGAAGTCTATTCACCCTATGTCTGGATTTGCACGTTTGTGCAACGATTATACCAATTTGGGTCGAAGGCCATTCAAAGGTTCTGAAACTATTATTGAAGTCCAGATTTGGCTGAGAACGTGCGATCAAATCTTTTCTCGCAATAATCTTATTGATCTACACCATGTTCAGGTGGCCTCTAGTATGCTCCAAGAAGGAGCATTAGATTGGTATGAGCTTCTTATTTCTGAAATAGTTGAAGCGGATCTTACTTGGGAGAAATTCCGGGAACGCTTCGAATTAAAATTTGTGCCAGAAGCTGAGAAGGTGACATTGGCTCGTCGTTTTATAGACCTTGTTCAAGGTAAATCCTCTGTGGCAGACTACGTCGCATCCTTCGAGTCACTTTCTAAATACGGGGTCGAATATACAAACACCCCATTGAAGAAGAACCAAAGGTTTGTCTATGGCTTGAACAAAAATCTCAAGAAGCCATTACTTCTAAAGTTAGAAGTTTCTTTTGATCAACTCATTGATATCTCTCTTCGTCTTGAAGAGGCAGATAGGGAGAGTGATGTTGAAGTTATGGGTGCTAAACCGAACTTCACCAACAAGAAAAGGCCTAATAAGTTCAAAGGTCCTTATCCCAACAATAAGAACGGGAAGCAAGCCTCTCCCGCAACTAAGACTTCTACCTCGAGTGGTGGGCAATGCTACAACTGTGGTTCTAAGGACCATTATGCGAATAAGTGTTCAAAGCCTCATGCTTGTCGCTATTGCAAAAGCCCGGACCATTATATATCTTCGTGTCCCAAACTTCAAGGCAGGAAGGAGGGAAATCTTAATGTGGTGCAAACTCCTAGTAACACTTTTTGTGGTCAAGGTATTTCTCATCCTATCCTTGATGTCATTATTTTATTTCGTGATCAACCTATTCGAGTTCTTTTTGATACGGGTGCGTCCCATTCTTTTATATCAAAAGAACTTGTTGATACTTTTCCTTTGAGTGTTGTCGCTTTAATGACTTCTTTGAGAATTGCGAATCCGGTTGGTGGATCCGCAACAATTAGTTTGCTTTGCAAAGATGTCGAGATTATTTTGTGTGATTTTTCTTTCTGAGCCAATTTGCATGTTATGCGCTACTTAGGCTTTGGAATGATTTTGGGAATGGATTGGCTTAACCGCTATGAAGCCCAAATCCTATGTCCCGAGCGAACTATTCATCATCGAGATCCTCAATCTATTAAGCAGATTTCTATTGACCTTGAAGATTCGGATTCCTGCTTGGTTGCATCTTTATATTCTTTAAATCCTCATGATGACGCTAATGATGATGAGGAAGGTATTATCTCTCTTATTCACGTTGTTCGAGATTTTTCCGACATATTTGAGCCCGTCTTAGGATTACCACCTAAGCGAGCAATTGAGTTCGAAATTAATCTCATCCCTGGAGCTCAACCTATAACTCGTCCTCCTTATCGCATGTCCAATAAGGAAAATGAGGAGATGTGCAAACAATTATCCGAATTGGAGACGAAGCAATTTATTCGCTCTAGTTCCTCGCCTTGAAGAGCTTCGGCTATTTTTGTGAAGAAATCCGATGGTACACTTAGGCTTTGCGTTGACTACCGCAAGCTTAATGATCTTACTATCAAGAATAAATATCCTTTACCTCGGATTGATGATCTATTCGATCAACTTAGTGGTGCTAGAGTCTTTTCACAATTAGACCTAGCTACCGGTTTTCATCAGCTTCATATTGCAGAGGATAGCATTCCTTTGACATTGTTCCGTACTCGTTATGGATCTTATGAATGGCTTGTTATGCTATTTGGTTTAACGAATGCTCCGGCTTATTTCGTTGACCTTATGAATAGAGTTTTCAAAACTTCACAATCGGTTTGTTCTCATCTTTATTGATGATATTCTTGTGTATTCAAAAACCGAGGAGGAGCATGAAAAGCATCTTCGGATTGTGTTGAAACTCTTTGGAGTAATCAGTTAAAAGCAAAGTTTTCTAAATGCCACTTTTGGCAATCTCGTGTGAAGTTTCTCGGTCATATTATTTCCGAATCCAGAATTTTCGTGGATCCTTCAAAGATTGAAGCGATTCAAAATTGGAAGAGATCGGAGGGTGTGATGGAAATCTGTAGCTTCCTTGGATTGGCGGGCTATTACCATCGTTTTATAAAAGACTTTTCAAAACTAGTCGTGCCTCTTACTAGCTTAACAAAGAAAGGTGTTAAATACATTTGGTCGGTCAAATGTGAAGCTTCTTTTCAGAAATTAAAAGAACTCCTTTTCGATGCTCCTATTCTTGTGATTCCCGAGGGAAACCAAGATTTTATTGTTTATACCGATGCTAGTCGCGTTGGTTTAGGTGCCGTTCTTATGCAAAGAGAACGTGTTATTGCTTATGCTTCTAGGCAGTTGAAGCTAGCCGAGACTAGATATGCCACTCATGATTTAGAGCTCGCGGCTATTGTTTTCGCCCTTCGTATTTGGTGTCATTATCTTTCGGGAGAAAAATTTATTCTTTACACAGATCATAAATCTTCGAAGTATCTATTTTCTCAAAAGGAACTTAATTCGCGTCAACAACGTTGGCTCGAATTTCTGGCAGCTTATGATCTTGATATTCTTTATACTCCTGGAAAGGGAAATCGTGTTGCGGACGCACTTAGTCATAAGCAGCAAGCGGTTGTTTCTATGATGATATCCGAATGGAGCGATCTCAATATTTTATCCACTTGTGAGATTCAAGATCATGTATCCAATTTGTGTTCATCTCTTGTTTTATGTAGTCTTGAGGCTCATCCTTCTCTTTTAGACCGCATTCTTGAATCTCAAAAGCTAGATCCCGAATTGGCTCTTCTTGGCCAAAATTTTAGGGATAAAATTAAAATTGAAGGTTTGAAATACTTTGATATTGATTCTCATGGCGGTATTCAAAAATTTGGTAGACTTATTGTGCCAAATATTAGTAATCTTCGTAAAGACATTTTAGAAGATTCTCATCGTTCTAAATTTACCATTCATCCTGGTAGTAGTAAAATGTACGCGGACATGAAGCGACTTTATTATTGGGAGGGAATGAAATCTGATATTGCTAACTTTGTTAAGTGTTTCATGACGTTCCAACTCATTAAGGCCGAGCATCAAAGTCCCGGTGGGTTATTGCAACCTTTAGAAATTCCAATTTGGAAGTGGGACCAAATTTCCATGGATGTTATAGACGGCCTTCCCCGTTCTTGTTTGGGTCATGATAGCTTATGGTTGATAGTCGATAGACTTAATAAATATGCCCATTTTATCCCCGTTCGGTCCAATCGAACCTTGCCTCTTTTGGTCAAACTCTTTATCAAAGAAATTGTTAAACTTCATAGAGTTCCTACTTCTATTGTTAGTGATCGTGATCCATTGTTTAGTAGTGGATATTGGAAGAGTCTTCAAAAGGATTTGGGAACGAAGCTTAATTTTAGCACCGCTTATCATCCTCAGTTCGACGGATAGACTGAGCGTGTGAATCAAACTCTTGAAGATCTTCTTCGTGCATGTGTTCTTGATTTTGGTGGAAGTTGGGAAGATCATATTTCTCTTATTGAGTTTTCCTACGATAATAGCTTCCAATCTAGTATTGCTATGGCACCTTTTGAGGCACTCTATGGAAGACCATGCCGATCTCCTTCTTGTTGGCATGAGGCCGGTGAGAAGCTGGTTTTAGGTCCAGATTTTATTCGTGATTCCACAGAGAAGATTGACCTTATTCCTTATAGGATGAAAGAAGCCCAGAGTAGACAAAAATCCTATGCAGATAACCGGAGAAGGAAATTAGAATTTTCTGTGGGAGATCTTATGTTTATTCGTGTTTCACCTATGAAGGGTGTTGTACATTTCAGTCGATCGGGAAAATTAGCGCCTCGATATATTGGGCCATTTCCTATCACCAAACGTATTGGTTCCGTGGCTTATCGCCTTTTATTACCAGCTTAGTTTCTTCTATTCATGACGTGTTTCACGTTTCTCAATTACGGAAATGCCTTCGAGATTCCGATTCTATTCTTGAGCCCGGTGTTGTGGAAGAAATTGAAGTTTCACCTAATTTAACTTATGAGCAACATCCTATTCGTATTATTGCTTCGGAGGTCAAACGCCTCCGAAATAAAGATGTTCCGCTTGTTAAAGTTCAATGGTCCTCAAATCCTAAGGATTGCTCTTGGGAATCTAGAGAGTTCATCGAGCAAACACATCCGGATTACTTTCCCGTGCTCTTTGAGGTGAATTTCTTATTTCAAATTTCTTTTATGTTGATATGCATTCATGGTTGTTACCTTATATTTTCTTCTTAAATATTACATGGACGCATGTTCTTTAAGGAGGGGAGTCTGTAACAACCCGCATATCTTACGATTGAATATTTAAATATTTTATTTAAATATTTTATCGTTAGTCGGATTATAGTCCGAAAAGTTACTTTTTGCATACGGTCGAATTGGGACTCGGGACCACTTCCATTGGGTCCAAAATGCCATTTGCAATCTTTTTTAGTATAAACTTTGATATGTTTGGAGTTAGTGGAATTTTGCTACTTTTTCACTTTGGGCTTTGGGTTTGGTTTAGCCCATTAGCCTAAACTATTAACTCTAGCTCAACCCCCTCTTCCCTTCATTACTTCACTTTCATTTCCTAACACTCAAGCTTCATCAAAAATGGAGAGAGGAATGGGAAATTAAAACTCCAAGCCCTAGTTAATCTGCAAATCCAACATCTAACTCCAAATCCAAAGAGAAGCCATTGATTCAAGCTTCTTGTGTTAAGATTGAAGTGTGGTTGATTCTTTCTTTGCTTTCAAGCTTCTCCTTCATTGATTTTTGTGAAAAGGTGAGATTTTTATCTCACATCTTTTTCTATAACTATCTTTGATTATTGGGTATGAATTCCTAACACTTACTCATGTGCATTTGCTTTTGGTTTGGATTGAATTGGTGAAAATCCCAATTTTTAGTGTTTTGGGTTCGAATCTTTAAAAATCTTAACTTTGATGTTTGAACACGTTTTTGGTGATGCATCGAGGAGCCAATAGGACCGGGTAGCCGATAGGCGTAATCCCCTAGCGTCCGTGCTCGACCGGTTGCAAATTGAGGGAGTTTTGCACTTCTATCCCCTAGGTCGCTCGGCCTGCACATTTAAGTCACTCGGCCTCCATATAGGTCGCACCAACATAGGTCGCGCCATGCTTAGGTCGTGCCATGTGTTAGGTCGTTCCATTACTTAAGTCGCTCGGACATGTGTTAAGTCGCTCGGTCATTAAGTCGCACCTGCTATAGGTCGCGCCATGCTTAGGTCGTTCCATGTGTTTGGTCGTTTCATTACTTAAGTCGCTCGGCCATGTGTTAAGTCGCTCGGCCATTAAGTCGCACCTGCTATAGGTCGCGCCATGTTAAGCCGCATCTCTTAGGTCTTTCCATTACTTAGGTCGCTCGGCTTTGTTGCATCACTTAGGTCGTTCCATTACTTAGGTCGCTCGGCTTGGTCGCACCCCTTAGGTCGACCACTTAGGTCGCTCGGCTTGCTCGCTCCACTTTGGTCGCTCGGCCTGCTGTTATGGGTCACGTCGTGGTTTAAGTCGCAATCATATAGGTCGCTCGGCCTGTTGCTATATCTCGCACCAACTTAGGTCGCGCCATGCTATAGGTCGCGCCATGTTAAGTTGCCCTGTTAGGCCGCATGCTATTTCTTAAGTCGCTGATCCCTTGCGTCGTATGCCGTGGGGTCGTATGAGTTGAGCCGCTGATTTCTTGTGTTATATTGGGTTAAGTCGTAAGTCGTGGCTGTTAAGTCGCAAGGGTATTTCCATTTTGATGGATTTAGAATCGAATTCTTTGGATTTTATTCACGTCATCGAATGTGAATTTTTGCGATTGTTTGTTTCTACAATCATTTTTATGATTTGTCACTTTAAAAATATGAAGGTTTCAATACTAGCAGTAAATATCAAAACTCTTTCATCAAAACGATTTCAACCCTATTTTACTACAAAGCTTGTTTCTTAAACCGTTTTCCAGTCTACTAGTATATTTAAAACTTTACCTCACTCGTATGCGAAATCTAATTAAACGGCTTAGTAAAACAAGTGGTATGAAACGCTTGCGTTTAATTCGTTGGTTAATTTTTGGACTTGTTCGATTGAATCTCTTGTGACAATTTTCGAGTGGAGATCTATAATTTGTTCGTAAATATTTAAGTTAAGCTAGTGGTTATGGAACATGAAGCTAAGCTTACATATTTACTAGCTTACTGTAATTGACACTTCTTGATGATCGTTGATGATCATTTTTGTCATTTAGGCTAGCAAATGTGCGATGTCTCTTTGTCTACGAGGGAGACTAAACCCCGTTTCTGTGGAGCTTTGGCACAATTTCATGGGGTAGCGACCCATGGTCTTCGGACCATTTTGTGGAGCCTCGGCTCAAAAAAAATTAATGGTTGGTAACCATGGAATAGCATTCCATCTTGTGATACACGTTTTTGTGAGTTTTTATGCTCCCGTTTTGTGATAGGCCTCCCCCTTTTGTTTTGTGATTTCTGGATTTCCATTGATGATTTCTAGAATTTGTGTTTCACCAATTTTCGTGATTTCCATTGATAAGTCTTATCAATATTTGTGCATTGGTGAATTTGTGTGTCATTAACTTTTGTGATTGGCATTGATATAATGATCAATACTTATGGTTTTAGTGAACAAAAATAAAGAGTATGACATTCTTTTTGATCTTTGAGAAGATTCTTGTGATATTGATTAATCACTTGTTGATTTTAAATTAAATACTTATCACAGTATGGTTTTATGGTTATCATACATTTTTGTCATATCTCTCATTCTATATCATTTCATCTGATATTTATAGTTAGACTGGTCTGTTTATTATTTTCTTATTGAAAATATTCGGGTCAGACCGAGATGTTACATGTGCTTCTGCTTGACTTCTCATCTGGGATTATGACCCCGACTTTTGGCTAACTTCTTAGATTAGTAGTTTTTGTTGTATACATTTGAGATATAGACTCATTGATGTATCCATATTCTTTTGTCTTGGACTTGTAGCTATTCTTTTGTGATATTGTGGATCTTGTTTGACCACTACTCTGATACACACTTTTAAGTGTTATATTCATATCTATTTCCGCCTTTGTGATATGGATGTCTGTGGCTGATTTATGTTATGTTTATTTCTATATTTGTTTCCGAAGAATATATATAGCCACTGTGTAGTAGCTTTGAGTTTGTATCGATATGTCGGATTTCCTCCTGAAACCAAATGCATGTTGTACTATCTGACATATCGGTGCTCGCACAAAGCAATTACACGGATGGTCGCTCCTCAACAGCTTTATTCTCCGCGCTAGTTGACGGCATTACGCCGTAGTGTCCTTGGCTAGAGTGGGTATAGAGGTGGGGCGTTACAGCTTGGTATCAGAGCGAAACTTCGGAACAATGTAGAATAATTTAACAAGGATCATCGTCCTAAGTCCATCTTAGGAATCGTGCTTTAGGATTTAATTCGAGTCTTCGTATCGATTCATCCTATTTTCTTTACGATTCCTTGTTTTATCTATCAAGATTTCTTGATATCCATTTGGTGAATAACCTTTTTTCTTCTTTCTTTCTTTCTTTCTAAAGGAAGAGAAATGCTTAGACCTGGCTGTCCCAATGCCGGTCAATCTAGTGCTACTCTCCAAGATGGAGTATTTATGTCTTCCCAGCAGCTTCTTGATCTCATAAACAATGCTCAGGCAGTCGGTTCAAATCCGAAGTCTACTCACCTTAAGTCTTGATTTGCACATTCGTGCAACGATTATACCAATTTGGGTGGAAGGCCATTCAAAGGTTCTGAAACTATTGTTGAAGTCCAGGCTTGGCTGAGAACGTGCGATCGAATATTTTCTCGCATGAATCTTATTGATCTTCACCGTGTTCAGGTGGCCTCTAGTATGCTCCAAGAAAGAGCATTAGATTGGTATGAGCTTCTTATTTCTGAAATAGTTGAAGCGGATCTTACTTGGGAGAGATTCCGGGAACGCTTCGAATTAAAATTTATGCCAGAAGCTGAGAAGGTGACATTGGCTCGTCGTTTTATAGACCTTGTTCAAGGTAAGTCCTCTGTGGCAGACTATGTCGCATCCTTCGAGTCACTTTCTAAATACGAGGTCGAATATACAAACACCCCATTGAAGAAGAACCAAAGATTTGCCTATGGCTTGAACAAAAATCTCAAGAAGCCATTACTTCTAAAGTTAGAAGTTTCTTTTGATCAACTTATTGATATTGCTCTTCATCTTGAAGAGGCAGATAGGGAGAGTGATGTTGAAGTTATGGGTGCTAAATCGAACTTCACCAACAAGAAAAAGCCTAATAAGTTCAAAGGTCCTTATCCCAATAATAAGAAAGGGAAGCAAGCCTCTCCCGCAACTAAGACTTCTACCTCAAGTGGTGGGCAATGCTACAACTGTGGTTCTAAGGACCATTATGCGAATAAGTGTTCAAAGCCTCGTGCTTGTCGCTATTGCAAAAGCCCGGACCATTATATATCTTCGTGTCCCAAACTTCAAGGCAGGAAGGAGGGAAATCTTAATGTGGTGCAAACTCCTAGTTCCAATTCTCATGGTCAAGGTATTTCTTATCCTATCCTTGATGACATAATTTTATTTCATGATCAACCAATTCGAGTTCTTTTTGATACGGGTGCGTCCCATTCTATTATATCAAAAGAACTTGTTGATACTTTTCCTTTGAGTGTTGTCGCTTTAATGACTTCTTTGAGAATTGCGAATCCGGTTGGTGGATCTGCAACAATTAGTTTGCTCTGTAAAGATGTCGAGATTATTTTGTGTGATTTTTCTTTCCGAGCCAATTTCCATGTTATACGCTACTTAGCGTTTGGAATGATTTTGGGAATGGATTGGCTTAACCGCTATGAAGCCCAATTCATATGTCCCGAGCGGACTATTCATCTTCGACATCCTCAATCTGTTAAGCATATTTCTATTGACCTTAAAGATTCGGATTCCTGCTTGGTTTCATCTTTATATTCTTTAAATCCTCATGATGACGATAATGATGATGAGGAAGATATTATCTCTCTTATTCACGTTGTTCGTGAGTTTTCCGACATATTTAAGCCCGTTTTAGTATTACCACCTAAGCGAGCAATTGAGTTCGAAATTAATCTCACCCCTGGAGCTCAACCTATAACTCGTCCTCCTTATCGCATGTTCAATAAGGAAAATGAGGAGATGTGCAAACAATTATCCGAATTGGATACGAAGCAATTTATTCGCTTTAGTTCCTCGCCTTGAGGAGCTTCGGCTATTTTTGTGAAGAAATCCAATGGTACACTTAGGATTTGCGTTGACTACTGCAAGCTTAATGATCTTACTATCAAGAATAAATATCCTTTACCTCGGGTTGATGATCTATTCGATCAACTTAGTGGTGCTAGAGTCTTTTCACAATTAGACCTAGCTACCGGTTTTCATCAGCTTCGTATTGCAGAGAATAACATTCCTTTGACATCGTTATGGATCATACGAATGGCTTGTTATGCCATTTGGTTTAACGAATGCTCCGGCTTATTTCGTTGACCTTACGAATAGAGTTTTCAAAGACTTCCTCGATCAGTTTGTTCTCATCTTTATTGATATTATTCTTGTGTATTCAAAAACCAAGGAGGAGCATGAAAAGCATCTTCGGATTGTGTTGGAAACTCTTAGGAGTAATCAGTTAAAAGAAAATTTTTCTAAATGCCACTTTTGGCAAACTTGTGTGAAGTTTCTCGGTCATATTAATTCCGAATCCGGAATTTTCGTGGATCCTTCAAAGATTGAAGCGATTCAAAATTCGAAGAGACCGGAGAGTGCGACGGAAATATGTAGCTTCCTTGGATTGGCGGGCTATTGCCATCGTTTTATAAAAGACTTTTCAAATATAGCCGTGCCTCTTACTAGCTTAACAAAGAAAGATGTTAAATACATTTGGTCGGTCAAATGTGAAGCTTCTTTTCAGAAATTAAAAGAACTCCTTTCTGATGCTCTTATTCTTGTGATTCCCTAGGGAAACCAAGATTTTATTGTTTATACCGATGCTAGTCGCGTTGGTTTGGGTGCCGTTCTTATGCAAAGAGAACGTGTTATTGCTTATGCTTCTAGGCAGTTGAAGCCAGCCGAGACTAGATATGCCACTCATGATTTAGAGCTCACGGCTATTGTTTTCGCCCTTCGTATTTGGCGTCATTATCTTTTGGGAGAAAAATTTATTCTTTACACCGATCATAAATCTTTGAAGAATCTATTTTCTCAAAAGGAACTTAATTTGCGTCAACAACGTTGGCTCGAATTTCTTGCAGCTTATGATCTTGATATTCTTTATACTCCTGGAAAGGGAAATCGTGTTGCGGACGCACTTAGTCGTAGGCAACAAGCGGTTGTTTCTGTGATGATATCCGAATGGAGCGATCTCGAGATTTTATCCACTTGTGAGATTCAAGATCATGTATCCAATTTGTGCTCATCTCTTGTTTTATGTAGTCTTGAGGCTCATCCTTCTCTTTTAGACTGCATTCTTGATGCTCAAAATCTAGATCCCGAATTGGCTCTACTTGGCCAAAATTTTAGGGATAAAATTAATATTGAAGGTTTGAAAGACTTTGATATTGATTCTTGCGGCGGTATTCGAAAATTTGGTAGACATATTGTGCCAAATATTAGTAATCTTCGTAAAGACATTTTAGAAGATTCTCATCGTTCTAGATTTACCATTCAACCCGGCAGTAGTAAAATGTACGCGGACATGAAGCGACTTTATTATTGGGAGGGAATGAAATATGATATAGCTAACTTTGTTAAGTGTTGCATTACTTGCCAACTCATTATGGCCGAGCATCAAAGGCCCGGTGGGTTATTGCAACCTTTAGAAATTCCAATTTGGAAGTAGGACCAAATTTCCATGGATTTTATAGACGGCCTTCCCCGTTCTCGTTCGGATCATGATAGCTTATGGGTGATAGTCGATAGACTTACTAAATCCGCCCATTTTATCCCCGTTCGGTCCAATCGAACCGTGCCTCTTTTGGCCAAACTCTTTATCAAAGAAATTTTTAAATTGCATGGATCTCCTACTTCTATTGTTAGTGATCGTGATCAATTGTTCACTAGTGGATTTTGGAAGAGTCTTCAAAAAGCTTTGGGAACGAAGCTTAATTTTAGCACCGCTTATCATCCTCTGTCTGACGGACGGACTGAGCGTGTGAATCAAACTTTTGAAGATCTTTTTCGTGCATGTGTTCTTGATTTTGGTGGAAGTTGGGAAGATCATATTTCTCTTGTTGAGTTTTCCTACAATAATAGCTTCCAATCTAGTATTGGTATGGCACCTTTTGAGGCACTCTATGGAACACCATGCCGATCTCCTTCTTGTTGGCTTGAGGCCGTGAGAAGCTGGTTTTAGGTCCAGATTTTATTCGTGATTCCATAGAGAAGATTGACCTTATTCGTTATAGGATGAAAGAAGCCCAGAGTAGACAAAAATCCTATGCAGATTACCGGAGAATGAAATTAGAATTTTCTGTGGAAGATCTTGTGTTTATTCGTGTTTCACCTATGAAGGGTGTTGTATGTTTCAGTCGATCGGGAAAATTAGCGCCTCGATATATTGGGTCATTTCCTATCACCGAACATATTGGTTCCGTAGCTTATCGCCTTTTATTCCCGCCATTGTTTTCTGCTATTCATGACGTGTTTCACGTTTCTCAGTTACAGAAATGCCTTCGAGATTCTGATTCTATTCTTGAGCCCGGTGTTGTGGAAGAAATTGAAGTTTCGCCTAATTTAACTTATGAGCAACATCATATTCGTATTATTGCTTCGGAGGTCAAACGCCTTCGAAACAAAGATGTTTCGCTTATTAAAGTTCAATGGTCCTCAAATCCTAAGGATTGCTCTTGGGAATCTAGATAGTTCATCAAGCGAACACATCCGGACTTACTTTCCCGTGCTCTTTGAGTGAATTTCTTATTTCAAATTTCTTTTGTGTTGATATGCTTTCATGGTTGTTACCTTATATTTTCTTCTTAAATATTGTGTGGACGCATTTTCTTTAAGGAGGGGAGTCTGTAACAACCCGCATATCGTACGATTGAATATTTAAATATTTTATCGTTAGTCGGATTATAGTCCGAAAAGTTACTTTTTGCATACGGTCGAATTGGGACTCGGGACCACTTCCATTGGGTCCAAAACGCCGTTTGCAATCTTTTTGAGTATAAACTTTGATATGTTTGGAGTTAGTGGAATTTTGCCACTTTTTCACTTTGGGCTTTGGGTTTGGTTTAGCCCATTAGCCTAAACTATTAACTCTAGCTCAACCCCCTCTTCCCTTCATTACTTCACTTTCATTTCCTAACACTCAAGCTTCATTAAAAATGGAGAGAGTAATGGGAAATTAAAACTCCATGCCCTAGTTCATTTGCAAATCCAACATCTAACTCCAAATCCAAAGAGAAGCTATTGATTCAAGCTTCTTGTATTGAGATTGAAGTGTGGTTGATTCTTCCTTTGCGTTTAAGCTTCTCCTTCATTGATTTTTGTGAAAAGGTGGGATTTTTATCTCACATCTTTGTTTATAACTATCTTTGATTGTTGGGTATGAATTCCTAACACTTACTCATGTGCATTTGCTTTTGGTTTGGATTGAATTGGTGAAAATCCCAATTTTTTGTGTTTTGGGTTAAAATCTTTAAAAATCTTAACTTTGATGTTTGAACACGTTTTTGTTAATGCATCGAGGAGCCAATAGGACCGGGTAGCCGATAGGCGTAATCCCCTAGCGTCCGCGCTCGACCGGTTGCAAATTGAGGGAGTTTTGCACTTCTATCCCCTAGGTCGCTCGGCCTGCACATTTAAGTCACTCGGCCTGCATATTGGTCGCACCAACATAGGTCGTGCCATGCTTAGGTCGTGCCATATGTTAGATCGTTCCATTACATAAGTCGCTCGGACATGTGTTAAGTCGCTCGGCCATTAAGTCGCACCTGCTATAGGTCGCGCCATGCTTAGGTCGTGCCATGTGTTAGGTCGTTCCATTACTTAAGTCGCTCGACCATGTGTTAAGTCGCTCGGCCATTAAGTTGCACCTGCTATAGGTTACGCCATGTTAAGCCGCATCTCTTAGGTCGTTCCATTACTTAGGTCGCTCGGCTTGGTCGCATCTCTTAGGTTGTTCCATTACTTAGGTCGCTCGGCTTGGTCGCACCCCTTAGGTCGACCACTTAGGTCGCTCGGCTTGCTCGCACCACTTAGGTCGCTCGGCCTGCTGCTATGGGTCGCATCATGGTTTAAGTCGTAACCATATAGGTCGCTTGGCCTGCTACTATGGGTCGCGTCATGGTTTAAGTCGCAACCGTATAGGTCGCTCGGCCTGCTGCTATATCTCACACCAATTTAGGTCGCGCCATGATATAGGTCACGCCTTGTTAAGTTGTCCTGTTAGGCCGCATGCTATTTCTTAAGTCGCTGATCCCTTGTGTCGTATGTCGTGGGGTCGTATAAGTTGAGCCGCTGATTTCTTGTGTTGTATTGGGTTAAGTCGTAAGTCGTGGCTGTTAAGTCGCAAGGGTATTTCCATTTTGATGGATTTGGAATTGAATTCTTTGGATTTTATTCACGTCATCGAATGTGAATTTTTGCGATTGTTTGTTTCTACAATCATTTTTGTGATTTGTCACTTTAAAAATATGAAGGTTTCAATACTAGTAGTAAATATCAAAACTCTTTCATCCAAACGATTTCAACCCTATTTTACTACAAAGCTTGTTTCTTAAACCGTTTTCTAATCTACTAGTGTATATAAACCTTTACCTCACTCGTACGTGAAATCTAATTAAACGGCTTAGTAAAACAAGTGGTATGGAACGCTTGTGTTTACTTCGCCGGTTAATTCTTGGACTTGTTCGATTGAATCTCTTGTGACAATTTTCGAGTGGAGATCTACAATTTGTTCATAAATATTTAAGTTATGCTAGTGGTTATGGGACATGAAGCTAAGCTTATATATTTACTAGCTTACTGTAATTGACACTTCTTGATGATCGTTGATGATCATTTTTGTGATTTAGACTAACAAATGTGCGATGTCTCTTTGTCTACGAGGGAGACTAAACCCCGTTTCTGTGGATCTTCGTCTCAATTTGGTAGGGTAGCGATCCATGGTCTTCGGACCATTTTGTGGAGCCTCGGCTCAAAAAAAATTAATGGTTAGCAACCACGGAATAGCGTTCCATCTTGTGATACACGTGTTGGTGAGTTTTCATGCTCCCGTTTTGTGATAGGCCTCCCCCTTTTGATTTGTGATTTCTTGATTTCCATTGATGATTTCTAGAATTTGTGTTTTACCAATTTTCGTGATTTCCATTGAAAAGTCTTATCAATATTTGTGCATTGGTGAATTTGTGTGTCATTAACTTTTGTGATTGACATTGATATAATAATCAATACTTATGGTTTTAGTGAACAAAAATAAAGAGTATGACATTCTTTTTGAACTTTGAGAAGATTCTTGTGATATTAATTAATCTCTTGTTGATTTTCAATTAAATACTTATCACAGTGTGGTTTTATGGTTATCATACGTTTTTATCATATCTCTTATTCAATATCATTTCATCTGATATTTATAGTTAGACTGATCCATTTATTATTTTCTTATTAAATAATACTCGGGTCAGACCGAGATGTTACAGGTGCTTCTGCTTGACTTCTCATTTGGGATTATAACCCCGACTTTTGGATAACTTCTTAGATTAGTAGTTTTTGTTGTATACATTTGAGATATAGACTCATTGATGTATCCATATTCTTTTGTCTAACACTTGTAGCTATTCTTTTATGATATTGTGGATCTTGTTTGACCACTACTATGATACACACTTTTAAGTGTTATATTCATATCTATTTCCACCTTTGTGATATGGATGCCTGTGACTTATTTATGTTATGTTTATTTCTATATTTGTTTCCGAAGATATATATAGCCACTGTGTAGTCGCTTTGAGTTTGTATCTGTATGTCGGATTTCCTCCTGAAACCAAATGCATGTTGTACTATCTGACATATCGGTGCTCAAACCAAGCAATTACATGGATGGTCGCTCCTTAACAGCCTTATTCTCCGCGCTAGTTGACGGCATTACACCATAGTGTCCTTGGCTAGAGTGGGTATAGAGGTGGGGCGTCACATATTGAGTTGTAATAACTACACAGGTGTTTATAACTGTCTAGTATGTCTTGTATAAGCTATGTATCTCTTATAATTGTTGTATACTATGTAATACTTATGTTATTAACATAATTTATTCATTCCGCTGTTTGGATTCTGATGTGTTGTTTCTTCTTTCTTCTCTTTCTTTCTCTTTTCTATCACTTTCTTTCCTATTAATGATGCGTCATTCTGTGGAGATGAATGGCGGGTCGTTGCAACCGCACCACCCTAAACGCAGCCTCCTTTATCCGACCTCATCCTCTGTTTCCCACCTCCACTTTAGTATAGCCGCTAGCCACCTTCAGCCTCCGCTTGTGTGGCACCGCATCCACCACGCAACCGCCCCAATGCAACCGAACCTGTCATCGATCCTTCCACTCACCACTCGCCGTCAAGATGCAACAGTTCAGCCTCCATCATCTCTCGACCTACCTTATTCCTCCATGACATTTGCTCCACTTGCCTCACAAACCCCTCCTTGCCGAGTTTCCCTAAACGCGCATACCGTCCATCTATAGCAGCAGCTCCTCCAACCCAGCTTGCCTCTTCCCACACCCTTGCTTCGCCGATCTATTCATACTCTTCGCCTTGCTCTACTCAACCACTTGCCGAAGACTTTCAGCTGCTCCAAGCACAGCCACAATCTTACGAGCACGAACCCAAGGGCCTATTCTGCTATGCTTGCCATCCACTACTCTGCTTTCTTCCATGCAGCTTTCTCATTTTTTATATAAAAAAATGAGGTAAGGTATATACATATATAATATTTTTCTGCTAATATTTTGAAATAGATTTTTTTAAATAACTTTAATATATATATATAAACATTTATTTGATTTTTTTTGGAAAATATGGGTTTTAATAAATATTGATTTTTTAAAATATAATATGAAGATTTTTATTTTAAATATGTGTTATTAAATTGAATATTGATTTTAAAAAATATATATATATAATATTTCCATTTATATCAAGCTAGTTTTGATTTGCTTTTTTCATTGATTCCAAATTACCAGCTTTGCTTTGTTCGTCGAATTTATGTTCATCGTGCTGTACTTTGGAATTTGTACTTAGATTCGTAGCTTGTTATCGTGTCCGTATCCATGTGCGTGTCCATGTCCACTTACTTACTCTCGTTGTTTCTTTAGCCTCGAAAGGTGAGCGATCACTCACGATTAACATGCTTATGTTTAGTAAATTGGTTTCACATGAAATGACGACTAAAATATGTTGTTAAATCTGAATTGGTTAGTGAATATGATATGTTAATATTTAAAATTGTTTACCGATGACATATGACATCATAACCTATTTTATATATTATATTTAATTTGTTAATTATGATATATACTCATTATCGATGTTTTTAGCATTTTATATTATCCTATTGTTCTCACACTGCAAGTTCCCAGTTAGTTTATAAAATCCCTATGGATTGAAATGATACATACTCAAACGATATTATAGATTAGGAGAAAACCGTTATAGGTTGAAATGATAAACCCAAGCGATTTTGTTGATATTGAAATTTTAGGATTGTGGGTTGAAATGATGCATACCCATAAATATTAAATTATTGTAGATTAAAATGATAAATATCCGTCACTTGACCATATATAGGTACACCGTTGGTCTATTTTAAAATGATTTCTAGAATTTTGAAAATTCGTGTTTTGATAAATATAATATATATATATATATATATATATATATATATATATTTCATTTTGAATACACGTAAAAATTCAGATTTTTAGATTATCTGTTTGGAAATATTAAATTTATAAGTTAAGTTTTGAAAATTTAATTTTAAGATTTAACTTATAATTTTATTAATTTTAAATATATAAAATAATAATTTAATATAAAAATAAATTTAATGATAAGTTCTAATTTAATAAAAATTTAATATGATTTAATTTAAAAAAATAATTTAATTAATATATATACAATAAGTTTAAATATTTATTTAAAATTATGTTAATATTTTAAAAATAGGTTTTGTAATAACTTTAATAAATTTAGGTTAGAAAGATAAATTGAAATTGATTGGAAATTAATTTGTTTAACAAATGTATATAAATAGGAATTGATTGGAAACTTATTCATTTTGAGATTTTGAAAGGTATTATTTTACAACTTGATTTAGTTAAAGGTGAATAGATGAATATTTTCAAATTTAAATAAAATTTAATATTTAGTTTTGATTTAAATTTTTATTTTGAGATTTTATTTAAATGCCCATAAAAGGGATTAGGTGGATATTTTAGAATTAAATATAATTGAATTTATATATTCAATTATTGATTTTATTTAAATTTGAAATTTGAGATTTAGTTAAATTTTATTAAAAATGATTAAGCAAATATTTCAAATTTAAATAAGACTAAAGTTGAATTTTGAAATATAAATGAAATTTATAAAATTGAGTTATTGTAAATTGTTGAATATTTAAACTATAAAACCTATTGAATTGGAAGTGGGTAAAAGTTGTAGTTTAAACCTAGATTTGAAATTGATATAAATTAAAAATGGTTTTACTGATAATTTGAATTGAAACCTTAAATCTTTTTAGTTGAAATTGTTGAGCTAAGACTGATTTAACTTGAATTTTAGAATTGAAGCTGATTTGAATCGATTTGTGAAATTGGAAGAAACAATTCTAATTTGAAACTATTTTCGATATAAACTATTTTTGAAATGTAAAATATTTTTAATATATAAACTATTTTAATCTATAACCTAACTTTTTAAATATAAACTATTTTTAATGTATACTATTCCTATATATATATATAAACTACTTTCAATATTCAAACTGTTTAAGTTGGAACTGTTATGATTTAAAGTGATGATTTCGAAAGTGATATGATTTTGAAATGAATATGATATTTTAATAGAAAGTATGAACTATTTGAAAAGATAATGACCAAAGTGTGAAATAAGCATTTGGTTGTTAAAGAGACTGGGATCGGATATTGTCGTACTCTCTACCAGTACTGAAAACCACTTTAACAACAGTGTACATGGTGGAGAATCCAGAACGAAGTATGATGGTTTGGTGAATGTCTGTATGAGGTATGAACGCATTCCTGACTCCCTCAAGTCAAATTGATGTGACTAAAAAAGGAGCCACATCGGGCCAAGTGAGGTTGCACCTTCGATCGATCATGCTTCTTCGATACCGTTCTTTACTTTATGATTTGATTGGGTGCACCTTTGATTAAGGGAGTGTGTCTCGAGGTGGGCGGTCGTAGCTGCTATGTGTTACCACCCGTCCGGATCCACAAAATGTTAGTATCCTACCCTGGGCATTGCCTCGCTTGCCTTGTCACATGCCTTATCGAGCTCATTACGAGTTTAGTTTGTGTCGTACCTATGAAGTGCTCCGTAATAGCCTACCGGTTTGGTGGAGTTTACAGTACTGTATAGACTACGACATTTATATAAAATTTTAAGGGGGATATGGGCAACGCCTTAACCCTATTTTAATAGTTTAATTTGCTTTAGACATTATCTATGTAGCGTATTGTACTATATATGTAGATAGTTCCATGGATCCTTAAAGGATGGAATCCCAAACATCCTTTAAGTTATATTACATTTCACTTGAGTTGATTTACTTGCATAAGAATGTTAAACCCGGGTCAAGTGTTTTGTATTTTGCTTTATGCTTGCGTCAGACTGAGTGTCACAGCATTTGAGACTCACCTTTGGAGCTTGGAGATCTGCTTGGAGATCTATCTTTTATCTGTTCAGCTATCAATTATTTCTATTATTTCCAGTTGTTTGTTTAGACTTGTCATTTTCTTATGTATTGAGACTTCTATGTACTTAGGATTTTTTGTTGTTTTTGTTTCAGACTTGAATGTTCATATAGTAGCTTCATGAACTACTATTTATCTATTCCGCTGTTTATTGTTATATTACTCTGTGTTTGTGATTCTACGATTGATTTATTTTGTGTATATGCTAAGTTGTGCTAAATACAAATTAATAATCTATTTTTTTTGAGCAATTCAAGTCTGATGTATGTGGATGATTGTTGATTTGAATGGTTCGAAATAGCAGTTCATTACACTTGGTATCAAAGCTCTGGTTTAGGTAAAACTTAGCATATGGAGTAAAAAATCATTAGAGATAGGGTAGTAATACCCAAGAATGAGTAATATTAATTACATAATCTTCGTTCGAGCTTGATATTCTTCGTTAGGATTCTCCTGGATTAGGATTTCTTTTGAATTTTGGAACTTTATCTGTTTTCTAAAATCCATTCTTGATTTTACCATTTGTGTTCTTTTGATACTGGAGCATCCCGTAGATTTGTTTTTGTGGATCTTTGTAATAAATTCGAGCACATCTTGCAACCTCAATTGGCAACTTCATCCTTATGTGTTACTAATTCCATCGGCAGTCCCGCCAACCTTAGTATGATCTGTAAAGAGGTGAATCTCCTTTACAACAGGCGTCGATTCACTAGAGATTTCTACTCCTCGGTTTTGATGCTGGTGTTTCTTGCAAAACCCAAATCTCTTATAGACGACCCGGATAATTCTTTTGTGATCGTATGTTGAATGCCTCAAGATTATGCAGGCAGTTTTATATTTTCGCTTGATTCTCAGCCTTGTGATCTTGACTCCATCCCGATAGTCAGGGATTATCCTAATGTTTTGGTGATGTCATTTCTTTTCCTCTAAGCGGGAAATTGAATGCTGCATCGATCTTATTCCCAAAGCTCTACCTGTTCTCCTTCCTCCCAAACGATTGGTTTCTATGAATGGCAAGTCATGTCCTTTGGATTAACCAATGCTCATGCCTTCTTCGTCGATCTCATGAATTGCGTTTTCCAATATGCTCTCAACAAGTTTGTCTCCATTTTTCTTTGATGATATTCTCGTCTTTTTACGTCTTGGTTGACCAGGTTAAAGTCGTTGCGATTAATATAAGCCTATCCATCTTTCCTCTTTTGTAATTTAATTATCATGTCTTCTTTTCGAGCCTATCTTCTTAGTTGGAATTCTGTTTGATTGGGGTCCCTCTTAATTTTAATTTCTGTCCTTTTTCTAAAATCCATTTTTGAATCATCCTACGAGGGAGTGTATTTTTAATTGATATAAAATGTTTTATATTGTGTTGTTTGAGTTGTTAAGTTCGAATTTTGGGTTTCGACTGATTCGTCTGGCCAACGCTATCGATAGGAATTCAAAACGCTTGAACAAAGAAAACTGACACAATATTATTTTTGAAATTGGTAAGTGAAATAATTTTATATGTGATTATATATTATATATAAAGGTATAATTTTTTTAAATTAGATAGTTAAATGAATTGGTTGTTAGAAATGATAATAATAGATTATAATTTATTGTTTTTTCAATATTCCTAAACCATTAACTATTGTTGTATGTTATAAGGAGATGACTTTTTTTTAAACATGATTTATAAATCTGATTTGTAAATAAAATGAATTTAAATTAAGGATATGAGAATTTAATTTTTAGTGTTATCTAAATTTGGTTTTCAAAGTTTGAATAAATATTATTTGAAAGTATTTTTTAGTGGAAATTATTCCAAAGAATTTTAAAAGAAGTAAGTCGGTACTCTCCTCTTATGTCGTTGGAAAATAATTTCGATGACGACTAAGTAGCTTTGCTACATTTTTGTTTTGGAAAATGGATTTGATTTGAATTTCTTGAGTATGATTTGATGTGCAAAGTAGTTATATGTATATAGTTATTTCAAAATGGTTTGAAGTGAAACCGAAAATTTTCCTCTTAAGTTTTATGTTAAGTGATGGTTTTCAATTATTGAAATGGAGAAAAATTGTGAATAATTGGAGTGTCTAAAATGAAAAATGGAATTGATACAACTTGAAAAGGTTGAACTTGGGTAGATTTAATTTGTATAATACTAAATTGCATTCTAAACATATATAACTTACCAGAAATATTCAAATGGTTAAAATGTAATGTGAATATGTGATTGAAGGTTATACAAGAGAAAATTTAAGTAGTAAAAGATGTTCAAACAAAATTTGTGTGATGATCCGGCTTTCTAACCCTAGAAAGTCGTATCATCAATAAGAAAAGAAAGAAAAAGAAATAGAAAAGATAGAAAGAAAGAATAACAACATCAGAATCTCACGGCGAAATGGAACAAAATATAATACATCAACATAACTATTGCATAGTTTTACATATATCAGAGTTATACAACATCATACAACAGGATAGTCATATACATATCTGTCCATACATACATCCAAAATAATACATACATCAACTACACAGCGGAACTAGATAGATATATAGATACGTCTGGAACTCCTTGCTCCAAGCTCCTCCAGAACTCAACAGTCCAAAAACCTATCACTTGGCTACTCGTAAAAATTTGAATACCCAAGAGTTTATGAAAAATAAATAAACCCCGGGTCAGACATGGGTCTGGTGTGAGTAAACGGGTTAAAGTTGTTTAACTTTGAAAACCATTTGAAATAAAGGTATCACGTAAGACTCCCCACACATAAACATGGGTAAGTTTTTACCTTACGCTAACCAAAATATTTTATAGGAAATCCAGTGATATTATAATAGTGTCTAGGGTTTTCAAGTAAAATACAGAAATAGCTGAAATGCTTGCATCTCACATTCCAACATAGTTGGGCACAATTAAAACGTATGGCTCTTATGGAAATTGGATTCAATACAATGGCAGGGCTACTGGGGTACCGCCCGTCACAGTACGGGGCCTAGATCACAGTACCGAGGAGCCACCCTAACTCCCCTGCAACACAAGGCCGGAACCATTCTTTACCGAACAGTCTCGAACAAGATAAACCCGCGGTTGGCTGCAGATCCAACTGCCCACACAGCCAAATAAAAAGAGACATCTAGATAGGGGTATATCTCGTCCTGCTTGGGCATGACCCACCTAACCTTGCGGCATGTAACAACCCGTATATTTGTACCATTTAAATTGACGATATTCCATACATGTCAACTTAAATAATACAAAACACAAATCATTAATGGAGTATGTGTGTGTGTGTGTTATATATATATATATATATATATATATATATATATAAATGAGAATCATCACAGAATCACAGAAATACAACATCACAGAATAATGCAGCTGAAATACAACATAGTCATAAGAGTAGTTCATGAAGCTAACCATAAATACAACAATGTCTCAAATAAAAAGAAATAGAACAACATAGAAGTCCAATAGTCCAAACAGAAAGAACAATACTGATAAGATAAGATAGTGATAGTCTTCGGTCTTCAGCTCCAAATAGAACAGCAACAGCAATCCTCAGTCTGATCCGAGCATAAGCATAAACAAACACTCGAATCAGGACATATATTCTTATACAGATAATATGATTCAAATTCAAAATAACAATAACTCAAAGATGAATGGAATAACATCTTTCAGGATCCGTTAAACTATTTATACATAATAGTGTACGATACATAGATAATGTCTAACAGCAAAGTAAAATATCAAAATAGTGTTAAGGCGTTACCATTGTCCCCCTTAACACATTTCATATAGCATTATAGACTATACAGCACTGTAAACTCCACCGTAAACTAGTGGGATATCAGGGAGTACTCCATAGGTATAATACAAAACAAATTCGTAGTGGCCGCGTATATGGGAATACAAGTATGACAAGTCACATGAGGCGATACCCAAGGTAGTGAAACTACTGTTTGCCTGATCCGGACTGGTAAGAACGCATCGCCGCAACGATCGCAACACCGTGAAACAACACTCTAAATTCAAGGGTGCGCACCAATTAATAACAAAGTAATGAGTAGTTTACGAAGAAGTGTGTTCGCTCGAGCTAGCTAACCCCATTTGGCCCGGCACGGCTCCTGTTTTAGTCATTTCCAATTTGACACAAGTGTCAAGGCTATCCATTATCATTCCACGTACGTCAATCCAATCACTTCATTCTGGATCACACTCCGCGTATAGTTATTAAAGTGGTTTTCGGGTTAGAAAGTGAGTATGTCCCTAACCGATTTCTGTTCCTTTAATAACCTTCGTAATTATTTTACCGATTGGTCATTAAATAAATTTCATAATCAAATCAATTCAATTACAATTAGAATTTGAAATTCAACATTTTATTTGTTTTTCCAAAACAATTTCCAAAAATTTACGTTTCATAGCTTCCCAATTTCATATCAAAATTCTATAATTCAATTTCAAAAGTTAAATTTAAACAATTCAAATATACACTTAAATTTGTATATAAGTTCCATTCCATAATCATTTGAACTAAATTTAACGTTCAAATCGATTTAAGCTCATTTATCGATTTCATTTGTTATTCATTAGATTAATTATCATTTAAACAATTTCCGTTAAATTTCCAATTCATTAAATTTACTTCTTAAGTTCAACTTCATTATCAAAGCTTACAAATTTAATTTAAATTAAATTTGTCAAATCCAATTCTTTTAAATTTCAAGTCTTTCATTTGTTTCGATAAAACCCATTTTATTTCTTTGTTAAAGAAATTCAATTTCATTCATTTATTACCTTCGTTACAATTCCAAACTTAACAAATAAGAAGCTTAATTTCACTTATTTAAGACGTTCAATTTCACTTAAGCAAATTCAATTCAATTCAACTCAATTCAATTATTAAATAATTTAATTTCATCAACTTATCAATAGTTTCGATTTCTTAATTTTTAATCATTTCAAAACTCATTCATTAATAGTTCCGAACTTAATTATTAATAATTTTTAAAACTTGATTATTAATAATTTCAAAACTTAATTATTAATAATTTTAAAACTTAATCATTAATAAATTCAAAACTTAATTATTAACAATTTAAAAACTTAGTTATTAATAATTTCAAAACTTAGTTTTTAATAATTTCAAAACTTAATTATTATTAATTTCAAAACTTAATTATTAACAATTTCAAAACTTAATTATTAAAAATTTAAAAACTTAATTATTAATGATTAAATTTTAACGATGTTCGTTTGTCAATTACAACGTTAATATTTGGTTAAATATCCAATATTCACATTTCCTTTCATTCAAATTTAAATTCAAATTTTACTTCAAAACTTTATATTCTTCAAATAAAATCTTTAGTTTATTTAAATCAAAACATTGACCAGTCTGGTTTAATTTACTTTTCTATCCTAGGTCAAGTTATTTGGGTATTTATCATTTCAACTCGATTCCATTTCAATTCAAAAATCAAAACATGGCAAAGGGAATTTGCAGTGTGATAACTGGGATGGTGTCAAAGTAAATAAACAAGCAATAGCATCCATACATAACAATTCAATAATTTATTTAAATAATCCCGAAATAATCGTATTAATTTACATTTGTCATTTATGCAAATTAATATAATTATTTCTAGAATCAACACTGTCATTTCATGTAGATTAAAGATTATTACATTACAGTTTTCACTTGTTGTTCAATTTCAATTTAAATATTAATATTACAACAATTAATCCAGTATATGTTCAAAGGTTCAAAGTGTAATTTATCAAATTCTACATGTCAATTATCTTAACAATAAAAAGGGGTCATATTTAACTAATCAATATTCAACATATAAAGGGGTCAAGTTTAACTAATCAACATTCAACATATGTAATTCATTTTAAAATTGTTAACTATCTATATCAATTTCAATTGCAATATTAGTTATCACTTAATAACAAATTAACATCCAATTTAACCTCACATATCAATCATTCATTAACCAACTTGTATAAGAATATAGTCGTGAAAATTAATTCACCTTTCGTGGATAAAGAAATTTGACGGCGAAGCACCAAGAAGCACGAATGAAGTCGTACGACACGAATAAACGGACACTGTAAATATCGACAAAAGAGAAACGATATTAATCAATGAACGTTCATATATAACTTATAAAATTATATAGATGCACTTACCGACGACGGAGAAAAGAACAAAAGCTAAAGATCGATGCTGCTCCAAAAAGTTCAACCGGTTGCTTCTGCACACAATGAGAAAAGCAAGCGGTTACTATTTTTGGCGACCAAAATAGATATTTGCGTAATTATTCTTCTGCAATATCTAAAAGCTATTTGCCAATCCCAGTTTCATTTTTTTAAGCAGTTGAGACTTCTCAGAGATATGTACGCGACCCTTACATCATTAACGCACGCACACACCTCATCACCCTCTTTCCCACTGCATGCTGCAAATTAATTTATTCTTTTCTTCTGTACAAGCAAACGTTGTACACCCCTTACCAGCATGCTAACCTCATACGCAACTTTCATTTTTTTTTTTTTTTTTTTCACGCATCCAATTCCAGCCTTCCTCCCTACCTTTCACGCATCCTCTCTTTAGTTTTTTTTTTCTTTTAGGCCGAGACCTCCTGCACCAATTCTCAACACGCACAATTCGCACTTCCTCCTTTTTTTTTCTTCTACCGCATGCCCATTCTCACGCATGAATCCCTCTTCATGCACTAACCCCTCCCCTGCACACAACATAATACACGCACTCCTTTACATACTGCCCTCACACTCATGTACACATCTCATAATGCACACTCCAAGGCATGCATGCACACCATCATCTGCACACACGCATGTGCACGCTATGGCCGAGATGGAGAGAAAAAGGATATGAGTGGGACAGGGGAAATATGGCCTTCGGCCATGGCTGGGCAAGGCGGTGGTTCAAGTGAGTTTGGAGAGGGTTGCAACTGGAAAGGTGGTGAATGGAGAGGCGTGCTGGATTTCGGCCATAGGTGAAGGGAAATGGTGAGTTTGTTCGGCCATGCTCTCATTTGTATTTTCATTTTATATTTTTATTTTTTTTACAGAAGAAAGAAATATGAAGAAGAAGAAAGGAGGAGTGGTGTTTACCTGAAACTTGAAAAATGAGAATAGGAACAGTGAACGAGAATGAAATGTTACTTCAACTTTTAGCTTTAAAATTTTGAGTAACAGTAATAAATTTTCGAGCTTACCCAAAAGTCACGTACATTCCAAAGTTAACCCCCCCAGCTTCCAACTACCACCATAAATGCATCAGCTTAGTTTTATTTTTAATTTTTCTTTTGGACACGGGCTAAAGAATTTGGGCTGATTGTAGTTTAACCGGTCCATTTGGAACGACTAAATTAACGCGACGATTTCCGTCAGACTCTGATTTGCACGAATAAATATACCATTATGATCAGTGCGACGATGCGCTTCCAAAGGTACACAGATAATTGTGATACGACAATTTTAAAAAAATTCAAATTTACGCCGCTTAAATTGTTCGATTTGCTAAACAATTTAAACGGAATAGGCTACGACAGTTTTTGATGAAACGAATTACGTCACCTTGATCAGAATAATTTTTGGAACATAACTGTGTAAAAATATTTGGATTTGAAAGATAAATTTTACGCAGCTTTATATGAACAGATATACCGTAAAACGCGAATGAAATTTACTGTAATATTTTGCGATGAAACTTTTTCTATATTCATATCTAACTGGACGCATCTTATAAATAAAGTTTGGACGTTAATTGAGATCGTTTATAAATTTCAAAATTTTATATTAAAACGATGGATTTTTAAAATTTTAAACTGAGTCGGAAATTCAGGGTCATTACACTGCACATCCCCTGTTTTAGCCATTCCCGGTTGATGAGGCTTGAGGCTGCGATTACCTTTATAGAACATCTCTTAGAATGCTCATCGTCCGCCTAACGATGTGCTGAAAGCATTCAATCCGTACAAGTTCGTTCCGGGTTCGAACGAAACCGAAGGCATTATCTCGTTACACTCGTTTTGGAATCACCCTCAGAGTTGACGACGATAACCCTTGCATTCTGAAAACACCATCTCGACCTTCACTTGTGATGCCACGACCTAATGTTTAATTTGGATCGATGTGGTTTTCGGAATATCAATTCGATACCCGATCCCGGTCTCATCGAAATCCAAACGCCATTTAAGAGGCCAAGTTGTTTAAATAGTTTAAACAATTAAAATTCAATACTTGAATTCACATAACATTTATCACAGATAAATCATACACAGTCATCACAGATATATCCAAAATATATCACCACGTATCACAGAATATCATCCAATAGATATCAGAGTCAATCAAACAAGAATCATCACTTCATATCAAATTTAGTTTGATTAATTTGAACTTAATTAATTACTTGAGAATAAACCATTTTATTCTGCTTAGTTAATCACTAATTAACCAACTTATTAAATTTATTAATTACTACTTAATTACTCACTTGATTAATTAATCTTAATTGTTCACTAATAACCTTAATTATTGATTTATAAAACTTAATTACCATTTGATTATTAATAATTTATTACTTAATTAATCATTAATTTCCAATTTAATTAATAATTAGTACTTAAGTAATTATTCAATTAGTTAACTACTATTATTTATTAATTAACCTTAAGTAGTTAATTAAATCCTTATGTTCAAATTGATTTAAACACAAGAGTATCGATAACAATCCTTAATTACAAATTTATTTAATCTTAAACTATTTATTTAATCACCGTTATAAATTAATTACATTCTTAATTAACTTTCAATTTAAATTAATCAACCATCTTACGTTTGCAAATCTCTTTAAATAAATTTTAAACCAAGTCCTAACTTACAAACTTGCCAACATTATTTATTTTATAAATATTAGATTTGTCTAACATTTTAACCTGAAAGTGATTAGGCTAATTTCCCTTAGAGATGGACCCAAGGCAAACGCCTGTTTACTCGAGTAGTAACCCGAGCCCCCCTCTGTTCTCTTATACGTTTCTTCTTCTTCCACGCTTTCTTTCTCTTCTGTTTGATTATTTTTAATATTTAGTTTAAATTTAAGTTATAACAGCAGAAACACGCGAAGCAACTCACGCGCACACCCAGGACAAACTTGAAGAAAACCGTCAATTTTTTCGAGTAATTACTCGAGATGACGAACATCGAAACTCTGACACCCCTCGCCACCTTGCACGTGCACGGTGGTTCGCCAACGCCCTAGCGATACACGGCGCTTCTTGCATACCACATAACGGCTTCCCATAGGAAATCAAACCCCAATTCATCATGAAAAGACCGACATCTAAAAAATGCTCGTTCGAACGAATAGCAACTCGAACGCATCATAGAAAATCACCATGTGCACCCAACATCGACCGCCATTGGCTATGCGATTCCGGCCACACCTCGCCATCATCTTCCTCTACCATCTCCTAAAATCTCGTGAAGCTCGGTCGATTCAAGGCGACGAAATCAACGCATATGCAGGACACAAAATACATGAACCCAAAACCCTAAACTTGATTCGACCTACAAATTCTTGCATTCGAAAATCTTTCTAGTATTTTTCCTATGTTCGTGGATCATCAAGCTAGCTTCAACATTATTTTCAACATCTAAAATTCATTACAACAACAGAAATTTGTAAAAATATGATTTTTGTTCATCTGTAAACCGCTCTTACATTTCTAAATTAAAAATTATCATTCTTGCTTTAAATTTTTTATCTTTGAGTGTTTATTCCAAATATATAATCAAACTAACAGTTTAAAATATTAAAATTTAACAATGTATTTCCCTTTTTGCTGTAATATTGATTATACGGTAACTATGTTGCTCTGTCATCCATCAAACAATTTTCCAGATCCTGACTTTTGTTTATACAAACATAATTAGTTAAGTTTCTAAGTTTTAAAATGTTTTTATACAAAGAAGTATTAATTTTCTTAACAATTATTGGCTCAGAAACTTGATAACATTGAAGAATATCACATAGCAGAACTTCCAGTAAAACAGCAACATCACAGAACCATATATAACAATATAATATTTTCATGAACCAATAATTAAGATTTAAATTTCAAAAAGTATGTTTACTCACTTAAGATACTGTTGAAACAGAGGAGAATTTTTGTTGAAAGAAAAGTGCAGTTTGAATTTAAATCCCTGTAATCTTCCCCTGCATTTGAATTTGAAAGAATTGTTTGTAAAGATGATGCTTATTCTTTTTTCTTTCTATGGGTTCACTCAGTTTTTGTAAACGAACCAGTATAGTATGATGTATATATATAAGAACAGCTTTGAACAGGGATATCAGCTTCTAGTACAAGCCTCAACTTATTTGATCATATTTTGTTTTATGTTGAATTACTGTAATTTGAGATGATCTTGCAAAATTCGGCTGAACATGTTGTTGTACTAAGATATTTCTTTTATAAATTTGAAATGACAAATGTGTGCTAGCATTTAATAAACACATCTTCATATATGTTTACAAACTTATTATATGTTTGCTGATATTTATATTTTGTACAAAGATTTTTGTTTTATTATCTTCTAACTTGAACAATACATATACATATTTGTGTCCAGATATTTATTTATACTTTGTCATATTTCATGTTACAAAATTACCAATTTATTTTATATATCTACTTCTACTTTAAACTTAAACTATCAAGTACTTCATTTACTTGTTCATTTTATACTAATATTAATATTATAGTTTTCTTATGTTTATATACATATGTTTATAACCATTAATTTGTTTTATAATTATGTTTAATATTTATAAGTTTTAATTTATTTTAATCATATAAGTTGTTGTTAGAATAACTTCTTAGTTTTATTGTTATTTAGAGTTTAATTTTCAAATATTTGATTTATAACCTATATTTGTATTTATATATTTTATATTTATATTTAATATGGATATAATTGTTTTATTTTAGACATTATTATAATTGACTACGTTTATATATGTATTGTATCAAATATTAATAATATGGAACCTTTAAATTTAATTGAATAAGAGAGATTTTATTATAAACATTTTGAAAGAATCTATTTTAAATTTTTAAATCAAAATTTCCTCCACAAACATATATATAACTGGAAAATGCCCAAAAATCTTATTTATTTATAAATGAAAAACTTGTATTTTATTTAATTAGATTAAATACTTACTATAATAATATGGTCAAAATCCCGGGTCGTTACATTCCTTCCCTCTTAAAAGAATTTTGTCCTCGAAATTTAAAACAAAAGTTAATTCAAAAGCTTTTATATTAACAATCTAAGCATACATATCATCCATACAATAACAAACAATCAAACAGTCTATCCTAACAAACATCACTAGTTATCTGGATATAAATCCGGATAAGCTTTCCTAAAACTATCCAGAGTTTCCCAAGTACAATCTTTGGGATCCTCGCTCCACTGCACCTTGACGAGTTTCACCATTTTGCTCCTGAGTTGCTTCTCGTCTTGATCCACAATCCGAATAGGATTTCTGACCACAGTCAAGTTTGGTTCTACTTCTAAATCTTCCTGAACTACTGGTTCTACAACCAGTGATGGTTCATGAAAAAATTTCCTTAAATGGGATACATGAAATACATTGTAGATTCCAAACTTCCTTTCTGGCAATTCAATTCTGAAAGCTACAGCTCCAATTCTTTCCAATACTCGGAATGGTCCAATAAATCTTAGTGCAAGTTTCCCCTTTTTTGAATCTTATAGCTCCTTTGATCGGGGAAACTTTAACAAAAACTAAATCTCCTATCTCAAATTCTAATGGTCTTCGTCTTTTATCTGCGTATTTCTTCTGATGATCCTGAGTGGCTTTCATTCTTTTCTTGATAAGCTTAACTTTCGCAGTAGCTTCACGAATTAGATCGGGTCCGAGGACAAGAAGATCTTTCGATTCAATCCAACAGGATGGGGATCTACACGGTCTTCCATACAAAGCTTCATACGGGGCCATCTTAATACTCGCTTGGTAACTATTATTATAAGAGAATTCCACTAGATGAAGATAGTCTTCCCACGATCCACCAAAATCCAATACACAAGCTCGCAGCATATCTTCCAGAATATGATATCCGTGTGCATGTTCATGTCCGCTTGCTTATTCTCGTTGTTTCTTTAGCCTCGAAAGGTGAGCGATCACTCACGATTAGCATTCTTATGTTTAGTAAACTGATTCCACATGAAATGACGATTGAAATATGTGGTCAAATCTGAATTGGTTAGTGAATATGATATGTTAATATTTTAAATTGTTTACCTATGACATATGACACCATAACCTGTTATGTATACAATATTTAATTCGTTAATTATGATACATACCCATTATGGATGTTTTTTATATTATTCTATTGTTATCACACTACAAGTTCCCAGTTAGTTTAGGGAATCCCAATGGGTTGAAATGATCATACCCGAACGATATTATAGATTAGGAGAAAATTGTTATGGGTTGGAATGATAAAACCATGCAAGTTTATTGATTTTAAAATTATAGGATTGTAGGTTGAAATGATATATACCTGTAAATATTAATTAAAAAGGTAAATATCCATACTACTTGACCATAGGATAGAAAATTATATACGGACACCGTTTGTTTGGTCTATTTTAAAATGATTTTCGGAATTTTGAAAATATGTGTTTTGATAAATATTGATTTTTTTAAATTTAATATATATATATATTATTTTTAATATATGTAAAAATTAGGATATTACACTATCTGCTTGGAAATTTTAACTTTAAGTTAAGTTTTGAAATTTAATTTAAGATTTTACTTATTATTTTTAAATATATAAAGTAAGAATCTAATATAAAATAAATTTATTAATAATTTTTAATTTAATAAAAATTTAACATGATTTAATTTAATAAAATTGAATTTAATTAATATATATAATATGTTTAAATACTTAGTAAAAATTATGTTGATATTTTAAAACTTGAATTTGTAATAACTTTAATAAATTAAGGTTGAAAAGATAAATTGAAATTGCTTGGAAATTAATTTGTTTAAGAATTGTATATGAATAAAAATTGATTGGAAACTTATTGATTTTGAGATTTTGAAAAGTATGTGTAATATCCCGGAATTTTGGACAATATAAATTTAATAATATGTGTTTAAATTTAAAATTTGAATTGATAATTATTGTTAATAAATTTTATTTGATTTAATAATCTTCTTTATTTAAATATTTAATTTGTGAATTTATTTTTAATAAACTGATAAATCTATTTTCTATTTAATAATGTATATGTATTTATATATATTTTAAATAGACAAGTTATTTTTAATTAAATTAGTATAGCATAATTTTAATGTTTTGATTTAGGAATTGTGATTTATTTTTGGATTTAAGCTTTTCAAAAATATTTAATAAAATACTATATGATTTTTAAATATATAAGATAAATGTTTTATTGGTTTAAAATTCATTTTAAATCAAGTTTGTATATCGAAATAAGTTACAAAAATATTTGTGTTATTCTTATTAAAATATTGATTTATAAAATGTGATTTGTTAATTTAATTTGAAATTTAAAATACAATTTAAAATATGAAACATATATTCAATAAGTTACAAACTCTTTCATAAATTTATTTTAATTGTTTAAAAGTATCTTTGACAATGGATTTAATTGTATATTGTTTTATTTAAAATACCACTTTGATTTATTCTTTAGAAAATTAATTATATACATAACTAGATAAAGAAGAAACTAATTAATTAAGTTTAATTTTCTTTAACCTTAATTAAAATAACAAAACATTTACAAATACATGTGTAAACTTATCATCATTTTAAAGTGACGAATGTAATAGCTTAAGACATGTGTCAACATTTGTTTTTTTATTTTCCTTTAATTTTAATTTAAATCAAATATTGTTATTTAAACTTGCATGTTTTCTTTTCTCTTCTTTTCTCATTTTTCATTTCATAAATTAAGAAGAATTTCCAACTAAAACCTAATCAAAAACTCTCCACTTCCTAAAATCTGTAACAATATGCAAATCTGCAAGATTTAACTCCTCAAAAATACAAATCTGCATTTCAATTTTAATCAAGAAAACTGCATGTTCTTGTAAACTAAAGCATGCATGTCATTCCCTGTAATCAACTTCCAAAATGCACAGCATATCTCAAATCCCTTATCCACTTTCAAAATCTACATACAATAATCAAGAATGAAGACCTGCATTTTTCTAAAATCTGCATCCTCCAAAACAAAGCCTGCATGTTTTCAAAAACAATCTGGGATTTGAAACTGCAATTTCAAGTTGCATCTGCATTCAAGCAACCTGCATTTAAATCTGGAAGCATCATTTAAAAACAAAGATTAAAAGCATCAAAAAGGAAGCAAGTTTACCTGCATAGCAATCTATTCCTCAAATACTTTGCCACCTGCATTTTTTTCTGGAACATGCAATTGGATCTTGGCTCTGCATTTTAGTACAAGTGAGTAACTTTCTTTTATAAATTTAAGGTTAAAATTTATTGCATGATAAGAGAAATAAATGTTTCTTGTGTTCAAGCTTACTGTCTGATGTGTGAACTGCATGCTTATGTATGTTGTAAAATTTGTAATGTTCTGTTTGATTCCTGGTTCAAATTTTTAATTTAGTTCTTACATCTTTAATTTGTCTTTGTTAAATTATAGGATTTTAATAAGATGTGTAGTTTAGTTCAGAGATTAGATTTTAAGATTTTATTTAAGTAAATTTTAATAAAATCTTACTGGAAGTAAATAACAAAGCAATAGAAATTGTATAAGTAAAAATATGAAACAATGTAAATCAATATTTCAAAAATTCAATTCAAACCATCTTCCAAAATTATGATTTTTAAACATAATATTACAATTTTAATGATTAAATCAAAGCACAGTTTTCAAATTTATTGTATCATATATATTTGATTAGCACAGTTTAAGCTTGCATTGGATTTGGGTGAATTTGATTCTGGAGATAGTTTAGCTATCAAAGATTGTAGGAAAATTACTAAAGTGGATTGAAATTTTATTTTGTGGTTGTAATTGGGATTTAAAGTGTAGAACCCTAGTTTTTACTGGGTTTAAGGAATTGAGTGCTGCGGCTTCATCATTGGATCGAGTTCAACCATGTTTGGCATGTTGGTAGATGATGTATTAATGGAGTCATCGCCGGAGTTTGGAGTGTGATGGTGGTCGGAGATGAGAAATATCGCCGTTGACGGGTCAGGCATTGAAAGAAGGTAGATGTTCCAGGTTTCGGTTTAAAACTTGAATTCAAATTCAAGTTGAATTCTTGGAATCTGAGGGTAAAGTTGAAATGGGGTCACTGGTCGATGGGGGATGGTCGTTGATAATGGCCAGTGATGGCCGGAGTTAGGGAGTGGGTGCACAGGGAGGTGTTGTGCATGGTTGTGTTGAATTTTGGTTGTAGGGTTTTATGCCTCGGGATGGTCTCGGGGAAAGTGAAGAGTGACTCGAAGCAAGGATGTTGTTTACTCGAAGTAAATTATAAGTTGCTCGGGTATAACTTTTTGTTTCAGATTTTTTAAAACAGAAAACCTGTCTCTGGTTTAAAGAATTAAAAAGTAAAGTTTGAATTTTAAACTGGAATTTAACTTAGGCTTTAAAACTGATTTAAATATGAATTCAAAAGTTTGAATTCTGGTTTTTGTAATAATTTGAGTTTTTGAAATTGTAAGTATGGTTTAAAGAAAAAAAATCATAGAAAACCTGTTTTTGTTTTAGTTTTAAAAGCAGGTTTTAAAATGTAAACTAAGGTTTAAATTAAGTAAACCTATGTTTGAATCTAGAATTGAATTTGAATTCTATAAGTTTAAATTTGGGTATTTGAAAAAAATGTTTCAGGGTTTTAGTATTTAGACAGAAATTTGTTTCCAGGTTTTATAAAATTGATAATAAGTAAATTGCAAAACTAAAATCTGAAATAAGCCTTGAACCTGAAATTGAATTTGAAATTCAATAAGTTTAAATTTTAGATCTTTGAAATAAATTTGAAATGCTTTTTAAACTCAAGTGTGGTTTTAAAACAAAACTGAAAATTGTATTTCTGTTTTAAAAATTTAAAAGCAGAATTTAAATATTTGGAGGATGAAGTTCAATTTGAAATTTTTAAACCTGAAACTTAATTTTGAATTCAATAATTTAAAATCCTGGATTTTTAAATATTTTGAATTCGGGAAGTTTAAGATGTTTTTAAACCAAACTGAAAACTGTCTTTCTGTTTTTAAATTTGAAGTAAAATTTTAAAATGTACCTGAAAATTTAAAACAAAGTTTAAATCTAAAATTGAAATATGAAATTCAAATAGAAGAATCTGAGTTTGAATTTAATTTAAATCTGGAAAGTTTAATTTAGATTTTTAAACTTTTACAGTATAAAAGAACATTGATTTGAATTTAAAACTATAAGTTTTAAATTTATGAAATAAGGTTTAAAATAAGTTTAAATTCAGTTTTAAACCTGAAATTGATTTTTATGTCAGTTTTTAAAATAAGTTTTTAAATTTAAATTTGTTTTAACTATTTTAGAAAAGTTATGTGGTTTGAATTTAAAAATGAGATGGAAATTTGAAATAAGATTTAAATGTATTTCAGTTTGAAATTTAAAAAGAAATTTTTAAATTTGAATTTCGTTTGAAATAAATTGTTTAAAATTCTTTATATAAGAAAAATGTTCTTAATTTTGAACTTAAGAAATTGGTTTCATTTAAATTATTAAATTAATTTAAATGGAATATTATTTATTTAATTAATTAATAATATGGATGATTAATTAAGTAATAATTTTTTTTAAGTTAACTAATTAGATTTGAGATTAATTAATTTAGGTTAATTAATCTATAATTTAGGTGGTTAGTTAAATTTTAATTTATCATTAAGATTTATTTAATCAAGTGATTAAAGATAATTAAGATTTTAATTAACACTTAATTAATTAATAATTAGAGATTAGTTAAATTGTAATTAAATATTGATTAATTGATAATTAATAATGGTTAATTATAAGTTAATCTCTTAATTACGAAATGTTAATGCAAGTCATTAACTTAAGATAATTTAACAATTAATTATGGTGATAAATTTTAATAATTAATTAAATAGATTAATTAATAATAATCAATTGTTAATTACTTAATGAAAGTAATTAATAAATTAATTACTTAGTGTAATTAATTTGATTAATGTGATTAGTTTAGATTAATTAAGTTAAATTAATTTAAACATTTGTGGATTGATGATAATTACTTTATGGATTTGTAATTACTTAAGGAAGTAATTAATTAATAATTACTGAATGTAATTAAAGATATTAATTATAGAAGTAATTTGAATTTAAATTACTTTGAAATTAATCAAGTGATTAATGAAGATAATTAATTAAGAGTAATTAATTTATGGGATGAGTAATTAAAGTAGTTAATTACGGAATGGTTATTAATCATGGGTGATTAATATATATATGGTTTAAATTGAAGATTTATTACTTATGCAATTAATTTATATTGACAGATTGATTAAATGTAATCAGAAATCATTTATTAATTAATGAATGATGTAATTTGGAATTGATTAATTAAGGTATAATTAATAATGAATAAATGATTAATGTAATTAAGTAGTTAATTAAGTAATTACAAGTTAAATATTTGCAAAGAGTTTAATATATAATTAACTTATGTAATTAACTTATAAGCTAATTACTTATTGTAATTAGAGATGGTTAATCAATAATGATTAACTGAAATGAATATTGAGATAGTGATTATTTAAATTGATTTGTAATCAATTGATGATTAAATTAAGCAGAATTTTAATGATGAAGTAATTAATTTAATTTATTTTAAATTAATTAGAGTTTAAGTAATCAATTTAATTCATTTTAAATTAATTATAAAAGGTGTGATCATTAGATAGTTTCTTATGTTTGATGATTGGTATTGATTGCCATGTATTGGTTGTAATCTCAGTATGCGATGAGTAATGATTATTGATATGGATGCATTGGTTGTTTTGGGATGATAATATGGCTTATCTGATTTTGATATGAATTATCTGTTGGTAATGATAAGGTTGATTATCTATTGTGTGGTGAACTATCTATCTGTGTATATTTAGACAATGAATTGAATTGTTTTAAACTCTAAAACAACTTGGACTTAAAAGACACGTTTTGGATTTCGATGAGACCGGGATCGGGTTTCCATATTTGGATATCCGAAAACCACATCGATCCAAATTAATGTTAGGTCGTGAATTTGAAGTGAAGATGAAGACTCAGAGTGCAAGGGTTATTGTTGTTAACTCTGAGGGTGATTCCAAAATGAGTGTAACGAGATAATGCCTTCGGTTTCGTTCGAACCCGGAACGAACTTGTATGGATTGAATGCTTTTAGAACATCGTCAGGTGGACGATGAGCATTCTAAGTGATATGTCCTATTAAGGTAATCGTAGCCTCAAGCCTCATCAACCGGGAATGGCTAAAACAGGGGAGGTGCAGCAAAGTTTCGTGGGTAGCCCCCACTTGAGAGTAAGATTTACCCCTGTCTAGATGTCCCTTTATTTTCGGCTTAGTGTTGTGGTTGCTGATCACAACTGTGGGGTGGTCTTGTTCGAAACTGTTCAGTAAGGAATGGGTCTGGCTTTGTGTTGTAGGGGAGCGGGCGTACTCCTCGGTACGGTGATCTAGGCCACGTACTGTGATGGGCGGTACCTCAGTAGCCCAGCCATTGATGGAATCCAAAATCCAATAAGTGCCGTACGTATTAGTTGTGCCCAACTATGTTGGAACGTGAGATGTAAGCATTCCAGCTATTTCTGTATTTTACTTGAAAACCCTAGACACTATTATAATATCATCGGATTTCCTATCAAATGTTTTGGTTAGAGTAAGGTAAAAACTTTTCCATGTTTATGTGTGGGAAGTCTTACGTGATACCTTTTCTTTTCAAATGTTTTCAAAAATTAAACAATTTAACCTGTTACTCACACCAGACCCATGTCTGACCCGGAGTTACTTCTGTTTTTCTTTAACTCTTGGGTACTCAAATTTTTATGAGTAGTCAAGGGAATTCAGGTTAGGATTCGGGTTAGCTTTGACGAATTGTGGAGGACCATATGGAGCAGGAGGCTTCTGCGTATAGTTATATAGTTTTCCGCTGTGTTGGTATCTCTGAATGTTTCTGTATTGTGATTGGGTTGTAATAACTAGACAGGTGTTTATAACTGTCTAGTATGTGTTGTAATGTCTGTGTGACTCTGATATTTATTGTATACTATGTAATACTTATGTTATTAATATAATTTATTCGTTCCGCTGTTGAGTTTCTTATGTTGTTTCTTCTTTCTCTTCTTTCTTTTCTCTTTTCTATCCCTTTCTTTCTTTAGGATGATACGACTTTTTAAGGGAGAAAAAGTCGGGTCGTCTCAGCTGGTATCAGTGCATTAGGTTGAGCGAATACCTAGGCTCTGTAGTGGTGTCTATCTTGAGAGAGGGTATTTGTATATATATATATATGTTTCTACCTATTTGTTGGATTACCCGTTCAGGTTTTCCAATATAAGTTATAATGGTAGATGAGGTAGAAGTGTGTGTAACACGACTACCATTGGTTGGAGTTTGATGGATGAGGTTGGAAGTGTATTTGTCGAGACTGTAGACCGAATACCGTCTCGAGTGAGTTTTGCTTGGTATAAGTACTTCATCGATCTCTGAAGGAAACCTGTTAAGGTTCGGAGTTCATCTTTGAAGTGCAGAATTGAGTTTTGATCTGTCGATATGGCTGAAGCAAGTGAGTGATGATATTTTGATATCACAGGAAGTAGTAGCTGCGTGATGAGATGCAGTGACTATGGATATTTCTGAAGATGTTTCTTTGGAACAAGAGTAAGAAGTGGATCTGCTCGGTGATGTGGCTGAGTTTAGCAGAGTAGATCCATTTCTTCGATGGATTGACTAGGCCAGCGTGAGCCATTCTTTTTGGTTGAGAGAGAGCAGTTTCTTTGGATTTAGGCTGAGTTGATCGCAAAAGTGACTTGCGATAGTATGTTTTTTGGATTGTTGGAGTTGTCCGGATTTCTTTCAGGAAGTCAGAAGTTTGTCCGCATCTGGAGATCGAGTTTTCTTTCCAGGATTGGAATTGGTGGTTCAGTTAGTAGATGGATGGTTCCTTGAGATAGAAGTTGGTGAAGCAACTCAGGTTTTGGAGAAACATCTGAGTTTTCTTTATGGATATATGGAACCATATTTCTGTGTTGGGTTGTCTAGTCTGTGCTTGTGCTCTTCTTCAGAATTTCTTCTGTTTCGGATCAGAGTTGTGCAGCGGAAGCAGTTTGGGAGTGTTTCTGTTTTCTTTTCCGGATAAGGAAAAGTTTGTTGTGTCTTCTGTTGTTGAGAAGCAGGGTTTGTATTCTTGGATTTTGAGTGATCTTGAGGAGATCATTGGATTGTTTTGATCCAGTCTGTTTCTAAATGCATCAGCGTAGAGTTGAGCTGATCAGGAAGGATATTGATAGCCCAGGATCGTCCGAACAGTTTTATGGATAAGAGACGGAGAAATTTAGATTCTGGAGCCGGAGATCGGATTTTGGTTAAGTTTTTCTCCGATCCAAAGAGCTATAAGTTTGGGAAGCTAGCTCCGAAGTGTTTTGGTTTCTTCTGTGATGGGTTAGATCAGTGTTTGGTTTCTAGAGTTGAATTGCCAGTTTGGATAACTGGAATTCAGGATGTTTCACGTATCTCTAAGGGAGTAAATGTTTGATATTTCTGGTTGTAGAACCAGCAGTTTAGGATGGTTTTGTTGTTGAGTCAGACTCGTTTGTAGTCTATTATTCTGTATAGAATTGTTGTTAGGAGCTCTATAGCTTAGTAGTATTGATTGTTAGAATTCTATAGAGCGAGTATCCCGATATATATATATATATATATATATATATATATATATATATATATATATATATATATATATATACCGGGGAAACTCGTGAAAGTTTTATCCAAAATTCTTTTGGATAATTAGATTTGTTCTGATTGTGTGAATTGGTTGCTATAGTTATCAGCATATGATTAACATATGCTGTGTTTTAAAATAAAATCTGTAAATAGATTATTAAATTACCTTTGTTTTAAATTTCGGGGACGAAATTCTTTTAAGGGAGAAGGATTGTAATATCCCGGAATTTTGGACAATATAAATTTAATAAACTGTGTTTAAATTTAAAATTGAATTGATAATTATTGTTAATAAATTTGATTTGATTTAATAATCTTCTTTATTTAAATATTTAATTTGTGAATTTATTTTTAATAAACTGATAAATCTATTTTCTATTTAATAATGTATATGTATTTATATATATTTTAAATAGACAAGTTATTTTTAATTAAATTAGTATAGCATAATTTTAATGTTTTGAATTTAGGAATTGTGATTTATTTTTTGATTTAAGCTTTTCAAAAATATTTACTAAAATACTATATGATTTTTAAATATATAAGATAAATGTTTATTGGTTTAAAATTCATTTTAAATCAAGTTTGTATATTACAATAAGTTACAAAAATATTTGTGTTATTCTTATTAAAATATTGATTTATAAAATGTGATTTGTTAATTTAATTTGAAATTTAAAATACAATTTAAAATATGAAACATATATTCAATAAGTTACAAACTCTTTCATAAATTTATTTTAATTGTTTAAAAGTATCTTTGACAATGGATTTAATTGTATATTGTTTTATTTAAAATAACACTTTGATTTATTCTTTAGAAAATTGATTATATACATAACTAGATAAAGAAGAAACTAATTAATTAAGTTTAATTTTCTTTAACCTTAATTAAAGTAACAAAACATTAACAAATACATGTGTAAACATATCATCATTTCAAAGTGAAAAATGTAATAGCTTAAGACATGTGTCAAAATTTGTTTTTTTATTTTCCTTTAATTTAAATTTAAATCAAATATTGTTATTTAAACTTGCATGTTTTCTTTTCTCTTCTTTTCTCATTTTTCATTTCATAAATTAAGAAGAATTTCCAACTAAAACCTAATCAAAAACTCTCCACTTCCTAAAATCTGTAACAGTATGCAACTCTGCAAGATTCAACTCCTCAAAAATACAAATCTGCATTTCAATTTTAATCAAGAAAACTGCATGTTCTTGTAAACTAAAGCATGCATGTCATTCCCTGTAATCAACTTCCAAAATGCACAGCATATCTCAAATCCCTTATCCACTTTCAAAATCTACATACAATAATCAAGAATGAAGACCTGCATTTTTCTAAAATCTGCAACCTCCAAAACAAAGCCTGCATGTTTTCAAAAACAATCTGGGATTTGAAACCGCAATTTCAAGTTGCATCTGCATTCAAGAAACCTGCATTTAAATCTGGAAGCATCATTTAAAAACAAAGATTAAAAGCATCAAAATGGAAGCAAGTTTACCTGCATAGCAATCTGTTCCTCATATACTTTGCCACCTGCATTTTTTTCTGGAACATGCAATTGGATCTGGGCTCTGCATTTTAGTACAAGTGAGTAACTTTCTTTTATAAATTTAAGGTTCAAATTTATTGCATGATAAGACAAATAAATGTTTCTTGTGTTCAAGCTTACTGTCTGATGTGTGAACTGCATATTTATGTATGCTGTAAAATTTGCAATGTTCTGTTTGATTCCTGGTTTAAATTTTTAATTTAGTTCTTACATCATTAATTTGTCTTTGTTAAATTATAGGATTTTAATAAGATGTGTAGGTTAGTTCAAAGATTAGATTTTAAGATTTTATTTAAGTAAATTTTAATAAAATCTTATTGGAAGTAAATAACAGAGCAATAGAAATTGTATAAGTGAAAATATGAAACAATGTAAATCAATATTTCAGAAATTCAATTCAAAACATCTTCCAAAATTATGATTTTTAAAAATAATATTACAATTTTAATTATTAAATCAAAGCACAGTTTTCAAATTTACTGTATCATATATGTTTGATTAGCACAGTTGAAGCTTGCATTGGATTTGGGTGAATTTGATTCTGGAGATAGTTTAGCTATCAAAGACTGTAGAAAAATTACTAAAGTGGATTGAAATTTTATTTTGAGGTTGTAATTGGGATTTAAAGTGTAGAACCCTAGTTTTTACTGGGTTTAAGGAATTGAGTGCTGCGGCTTCATCATTGGATCGAGTTCAACCATGTTTGGCATGTTGGTAGATGATGTATTAATGGAGTCATCGCCGGAGTTTGGAGTGTGATGGTGGTCGGAGATGGGAAATATTGCCGTTGACAGGTCAGGAATTGAAAGGAGGTAGATGTTCCAGGTTTCGGTTTAAAACTTGAATTCAAATTCCAGTTGAATTCTGGGAATCTGAGGGTTTAAAGTTGAAATGGGGTCACTGGTCGATGGGGGATGGTCGTTGATAATGGCCAGTGATGGCCGAAGTTGGGGAGTGGGTGCACAGGGAGGTGTTGTGCATGGTTGTGTTGATTTTTGGTTGCAGGGTTTTATGCCTCGGGATGGTCTCGGGGAAAGTGAAGAGTGACTCGAAGCAAGGATGTTGTTTACTCGAAGTAATTTATATATTTCTCGGGTATAACTTTTTGTTTCAGATTTTTTAAAACAGAAAAACTGTCTCTGTTTTAAAGAATTAAAAAGTAAAGTTTGAATTTTAAACTGGAATTTAACTTAGGCTTTAAAACTGAATTTAAATGTGAGTTCAAAAGTTTGAATTCTGGTTTTTGTAATAATTTGAGTTTTTGAAATTGTAAGTATGGTTTAAAAAAAAATCACAGAAAACCTGTTTTTCTTTTAGTTTTAAAAGCAGGTTTTAAAATGTAAACTAAGGTTTAAATTAAGTAAACCTATGTTTGAATCTAGAATTGAATTTGAATTCAATAAGTTTAAATTTGGGCATTTGAAATAAATGTTTCAGGGTTTTAGTATTTTGACAGAAATTTGTTTCCAGGTTTTATAAAATTGAAGTAAAAAGTAAATTGCAAAACAAAAATCTGAAATAAGCCTTGAACCTGAAATTGAATTTGAAATTCAATACATTTATATTTTAGCTCTTTGAAATAAATTTGAAATGCTTTTTAAACTCAAGTGTGATTTTAAAACAAAACTGAAAACTGTTTTTCTGTTTTAAACATTTAAAAGTAGAATTTAATATTTGGAGTATGAAGTTCAATTTGAAATTTTTAAACATGAAACTTAATTTTGAATTCAATAATTTAAAATCCTGGATTTTTAAATATTTTGAATTCAGGAAGTTTAAGATGTTTTTAAACCAAATTGAAAACTGTCTTTTTGTTTTTAAATTTGAAGTAAATTTTTAAAATGTAACTGAAAATTTAAAACAAAGTTTAAATCTAAAATTGAAATATGAAATTCAAATAGAAGAATCTGAGTTTGAATTTAATTTAAATATGGAAAATTTAATTTAGAATTTTAAACTTTTACAGTATAAAAGAACATTGATTTGAATTTAAAACTATAAGTTTTAAATTTATGAATAAGGTTTAAAATAAGTTTAAATTCAGTTTTAAACCTGAAATTGATTTTTATGTCAGTTTTTAAAATAAGTTTTTAAATTTAAATTTGTTTTAACTATTTTAGAAAGGTTATGTGGTTTGAATTTAAAAATGAGATGGAAATTTGAAATAATATTTAAATGTATTTCGGTTTGAAATTTAAAAAGAAATTTTTAATTTGAATTTTGTTTGAAACAAATTGTTTAAAATTCTTTATATTAGAAAAATGTTCTTAATTTTGAACTTAAGAAATTGGTTTGAATTAAATTATTAAATTAATTTAAATGGAATATTAATTATTTAATTAATTAATAATGTGGATGATTAATTAAGTAATAATTTTTTTTTAAAGTTAACTAATTAGATTTGAGATTAATTAATTTAGGTTAATTAATCTATATTTAGGATGGTTAATTAAATTTTAATTTATGATTAAGATTTATTTAATCAAGTGATTAAAGATAATTAAGATTTTAATTAACACTTAATTAATTAATAATTAGAGATTAGTTAAATTATAATTAAATATTGATTAATTGATAATTAATAATGGTTAATTATAAGTTAATCTCTTAATTAAGAAATGTTAATGCAAGTCATTAACTTAAGATTATTTAACAATTAATTATGGTGATAAATTTTAATAATTAATCAAATAAATAAATTAATAACAATCAATTGTTAATTACTTAATGAAAGTAATTAATAAATTAATTACTTAGTGTAATTAATTTGATTAATGTGATTAGTTTAGATTAATTAAGTTAAATTAATTTAAACATTTGTGGATTGATGATAATTACTTTATGGATTTGTAATTACTTAAGGAAGTAATTAATTAATAATTACTAAATGTAATTAAAGATATTAATTATAGAAGTAATTTGAATTTAAATTACTTTGAAACTAATCAAGTGATTAATGAAGATAATTAATTAAGAGTAATTAATTTATGGGATGAGTACTTAAATTAGTTAATTACCGAATGGTTATTAATCATGGGTGATTAATATATATATGGTTTAAATTGAAGATTTATTACTTATGTAATTAATTTATATTGAGAGATTGATTAAATGTAATCAGAAATCATTTATTAATTAATGAATGATGTAATTTGGAATTGATTGATTAAGGTATAATTAATAATGAATAAATGATTAATGTAATTAAGTAATTAATTAAGTAATTACAAGTTAATTATTTGCAAAGAGTTTAATATATAATTAACTTGTGTAATTAACTTATAAGCTAATTACTTATTGTAATTAGAGATGGTTAATCAATAATGATTAATTGAAATGAATATTGAGATGGTGATTATTTAAATTGATTTGTAATCAATTGATGATTAAATTAAGCAGAATTTTAATGATGAAGTAATTAATTTAATTTATTTTAAATTAATTAGAGTTTAAGTAATTAATTTAATTCATTTTAAATTAATTATAAATGGTGTGATCATTAGATAGTTGCTTATGTTTGATGATTGGTATTGATTGCCATGTATTGGTTGTAATCTCTGTATGAGATGAGTAATGATTATTGGTATGGATGCATTGGTTGTTTTGGGATGATAATATGGCTTATCTGATTTTGATATGAATTATCTGTTGGTAATGATAAGGTTGATTATCTATTGTGTGGTGAATTATCTATCTGTGTATATTTAGACAATGAATTGAATTGTTTTAAACTCTAAAACAACTTGGACTTAAAAGACACGTTTTGGATTTCGATGAGACCGGGATCGGGTTTCCATATTTGGATATCCGAAAACCACATCGATCCAAATTAACGTTAGGTCGTGAATCTGAAGTGAAGATGAAGATTTAGAGTGCAAGGGTTATTGTCGTTAACTCTGAGGGTGATTCCAAAACGAGTGTAACGAGATAATGCCTTCGGTTTCGTTCGAACCCGGAACGAACGTTTATGGATTGAATGCTTTCAGAACATCGTCAGGTGGACGATGAGCATTCTAAGTGATATGTCCTATTAAGTTAATCGTAGCCTCAAGCCTCATCAACCGGGAATGGCTAAAACGGGGGAGGTGCAGCAAAGTTTCGTGGGTAGCCCCCACTTGAGAGCAAGATTTACCCCTGTCTAGATGTCCCTTTATTTTTGGCTTAGTGGTGCAGTTGCTGATCACAACTGCGGGGTGGTCTTGTTCGGAACTGTTCAGTAAGGAATGGGTCCGGCTTTGTGTTGCAGGGGAGCGGGCGTACTCCTCGGTACGGTGATCTAGGCCACGTACTGTGATGGGCGGTACCTCAGTAGCCCAGCCATTGATGGAATCCAAAATCCAATAAGTGCCGTACGTATTAGTTGTGCCCAACTATGTTGGAACGTGAGATGTAAGCATTCCAGCTATTTCTGTATTTTAGTTGAAAACCTTAGACACTATTATAATATCATCGGATTTCCTATCAAATGTTTTGGTTAGCGTAAGGTAAAAACTTTTCCATGTTTATGTGTGGGAAGTCTTACGTGATACCTTTTCTTTTCAAATGTTTTCAAAAATTAAACAACTTATCCTGTTACTCACACCAGACCCATGTCTGACCCGGAGTTATTTCTGTTTTTCTTTAACTCTTGGGTACTCAAATTTTTATGAGTAGTCAAGGGAATTCAGGTTAGGATTCAGGTTAGCTTTGACGAATTGTTGAGGAGCATATGGAGCAGGAGGCTTCTGCGTATAGTTATATAGTTTTCCGCTGTGTTGGTATCTCTGAGTGTTTCTGTATTGTGATTGAGTTGTAATAACTAGACATGTGTTTATAACTATCTAGTATGTGCTGTAATGTCTATGTAACTCTGATATTTGTTGTATACTATGTAATACTTATGTTATTAATATAATTTATTCATTCCGCTGTTGAGTTTCTTGTGTTGTTTCTTCTTTCTCTTCTTTTTTTTCTCTTTTCTATCCCTTTCTTTCTTTAGGATGATACGACTTTTTAAGGGAGAAAAAGTCGGGTCGTCTTAGTATGATTTTAAAACTTGATTTAGGTGATTTTGGCTTGGAAATTTTATATTATCTGCTTGGAAATTTTTGCTGTAATATTGATTATACAGTAACTATGTTGCTCTGTTATCCTTTAAACAACTTTCTAGATCCTGATTTTTGTTTATACAAACATAATTAGTTAAGTTTCTAAGTTTTAAAATGTTTTTATACGAAGAAGTATTAATTTTCTTAATAATTCTTTGCTTAGAAACTTGATAACATTGAAGAATATCATATAGCAGAACTTCTAGTAAAACAACAACATCACAGAACCATATATAACAACATAATATTTTCATGAACCAATAATTAATATTTAAATTTCAAAAAGTATGTTTACTCACTTAAGATACTGTTGAAACAGAGGAGAATTTGTTGTTGAAAGAAAACTGCAGTTTGAATTTAAATCCCTGTAATCTTCCCTCGCCTTTGAATTTGAAAGAATTGTTTGTAAAGATGATGCTTATTATTTTTTCTTTCTTCTGGTTCACTAAGTTTTTGTAAACGAACCAGTATAGTATGATGTATATATATAAGAACAGCTTCGAACAGGGATATCAGCTTCTAGTACAAGCCTCAACTTATTTAATCATATTTTGTTTTATGTTAAATTACTATAATTTGAGATGATCTTGCAAAATTCGGCTGAACATGTTGTTGTACTAAGATTTTTATTTTATAAATTTGAAATGACAAATGTGTGCTAGCATTTAATAAACATGTCTTCATATATGTTTACAAACTTATTATATGTTTGCTGATATTTATATTTTGTACAAAGATTTATGTTTCATTATCTTCTAACTTGAACAATACATATACATATTTGTGTCCAGGCATTTATTTATACTTTGTCAGATTTCATGTTACAAAATTACCTATTTATTTTATATATCTACTTCTACTTTAAACTTAAACTATCAAGTACTTCATTTACTTGTTCATTTTATACTTATATTAATATTATAGTTTTCTTATGTTTATATACCTATGTTTATAACCATTAATTTGTTTTATACTTATGTTTAATATTTATAAGATTTATTTTATTTTAATCATATAAGTTGTTGTTAGAATAACTTCTTAGTTTTATTTTTATTTAGAGTTTAATTTTCAAATATTTGATTTATAACCTATATTTGAATTTATATATTTTATATTTATATTTAATATGGGTAGAATTGTTTTATTTTAAACATTATTATTATTGACTACATTTATATATGTATTGTATCAAATATTAATAATATGGAACCTTTAAATTTAATTGAATAAGACAGATTTTATTATAAACATTTTGAAAGAATCTATTTTCAATTTTTAAATCAAAATTTCCTCCACAAACATATATATAACTGGAAAATGCCCAAAAATCTTATTTATTTATAAATGAAAAACTTGTATTTTATTTATTAGATTAAATACTTATTATAATAATATGGTCAAAATCCCGGGTCGTTACATTCCTTCCCCCTTAAAAGAATTTCATCCCCGAAATTTAAAACAAAAATTAATTCAAAAGCTTTTATATTAACGATCCAAACATACATATCATCCATACAATAACAAATAATCAAACAGTCTGTCCTAACAAACGTCACTAGTTATATGGACATAAATCCGGATAAGCTTTCCTAAAACTATCTAGAGTTTCCCAGGTACAATCTCTGGGATCCTCGCTCCGCTGCACCTTGACGAGTTTCACCACTTTGCTCCTGAGTTGCTTCTCATCTTGATCACAATCCAAACAGGATTTCTGACCACAATCAAGTTTGGTTCTACTTCTAAATCTTCCTGAACTACTGGTTCTACAAGCTGTGATGGGTCATGAACAAATTTCCTTAAATGGGATACATGAAATACATTGTGAATTCCTGACATCCGTTCTGGCAACTCAATTCTGTAAGCTATAGCTCCAATTCTTTCCAATACTCGGAATGGTCCAATAAATCTTGGTGCAAGTTTTCCCCTTTTTCCGAATCTTATAGCTCCTTTGATTGGGGAAACTTTGACAAAAAATAAATCTTCGATCTCAAATTCTAATGGTCTTATCCTTTTATCTGCATATTTCTTCTGATGATCCTGAGCTGCTTTCATTCTTTTCTTCATAAGCTCAACTTTCGCAGAACCTACACGAATTAGATCGGGTCCGAGCACAAGGCGATCTTTCGATTCAATCCAACAGGATGGGTATCTACACGGTCTTCCATACAAAGCTTCATACAAGGCCGTCTTAGTACTTGCTTGGTAACTATTATTATAAGAGAATTCCACTAGATGATGATGGTCTTCCCACGATCCACCAAAATCCAATACATAAGCTCTCACCATATCTTCCAGAATACGATTAAGCCTCTCCGTATGTCCGTCTGTCTAAGTGTGATATGCTGTACTTAATCTTAAACTCGTTCCTATAGCGGATTACAGAGCCTTCCAAAATTTGCTGGTGAAGATAGGATCACTTTCACTTACTATACTGACTGGAATACCATACAATCTAACAATCTCCCTCAAGAAAATCTCTGCCAGAGAAGCTGCAGTACGAGTTGCCTTAACCGGTATAAAATGAGCGCTCTTAGTTAAACGATCAACAATAACCCATGTTCCTTCATTTCCTTTCTTGGTTCTAGGCAAACCGTCGATGAAATCCATCGAGATCATCTCACACTTTCAATCTGGAATTTCCAAATGCTGCAATAATCCGGCTGACTTCTGCTGATCTCCTTTAACTTGTTGGCAGGTGGCACAACTATTTACGAAAGCAGCTACATCTTTCTTCATATTCGGCCACCAGAAAACTCTTCTCATATCTTTATACATCTTTGAGATTCCCGGGTGAATATTCAATCTGGAGCGATGACACTCAGCTAAGACTTCTTGCCTCAGTCCATCTATATTTGGCACACACAAACGACCATTAATCCTTGAAGCACCTTGATCGTCCACCTTGAAATCCTAATATCGACCATCCTTAGTTCGAAGAATTAGTTCCTCAAAAGATCTATCCTCTATTTTCTTACTAATGATTCTTTCCTGGAGAGATGGAACGACTTCCAAAAGAGACAAAACTGCATTTCTACTAAGAGCATCAGCTACAACATTTGCTTTTCCCGGGGTATACAGAATATCCAAATCATTGGATGCCAGAAATTCGATCCACTGCTGCTGCCTCAGATTAAGATCTTTTTGAGAGTATTTCAATGGTTTATGATCCGTGAATAATTTGAATTCTCTCCCAAAAGATAATGTCTCCAGATCTTCAAAGCAAAAACAATGGCTAACAGTTCTAGATCGTGCGTAGCATAATTCCTTTCATGTGGCTTCAATTGCCGACTCGCGTACGCAATTACTCTTCTATTCTGCATCAGAACTGCTCCCAAACCAACTATACAAGCATCGGTATAAACTTCAAATTTTCTCTTCCCATCCGAAATAGCAAGCACTGGTGCACTGGTTAGCCTCGTCTTTAACTCCTGAAAAGCTTCTTCATGCTGAGATGTCCATTTGAACTTAGCTCCTTTCCTTGTCAGCTTAGTCAGATGCGAAGAAATCTTGGAATAATCCTTAATAAACTTTCTGTAGTAGCCAGCCAAACCCAGAAAACTGCGAACTTCAGTTGGTGTCTCCGGCTGCTTCCATTCTAGAATAGTCTCAACCTTCGCTGGATCTACAGAGATACCTTCTCCAGAAACAATGTGCCCTAAAAATTTAACTTCCGATTTTCAGAAATGGCACTTCGAGAACTTTGCCTTCAAAACATGCCTCCTTAGAGTCTCCAATACAATTCTCAAATGCTGCATGTGCTCCTCTTTAGATTTGAAGTAGACCAAGATATCATCGATGAACACCAGAACGAACTTATTCAACACATCTCTAAAGACTCGGTTCATCAGGTCAACAAAATAGGCAGGAGCATTGGTTAACCCGAAAGGTATAACCAACCACTCATAGAAACAATTTGGTCCCCTAAATGCAGTCAAGGGAATACGGTCCTTAGCTACCCTCAACTAATGGAAACCTGAAGCTCAATCCAGCTGAGAAAAGATAGAAGCTCCATGCAACTAGTCAAAGAGATCATCAATACGAGGAAGAGGATATTTATTTCGAATGGTCACTTTGTTCAATTCTCTATAATCAACGCAGAACCTTAGCGATACATCCGATTGTGGCAAACACAGCAGCAGAGCACCAACAAGAAAAACTGGGCCTAATCAACCTCTTCTCCAAAAGATCCTGTGTGTGCTTAACTAACTCCTCCCTCTCCCTAGGAGGTATTCTCCTACTAGGCTGAATCACTGGCACTGCTCCTGGAATCAAATCGATGTGAAACTCTATTTCTCGATGTGGAGGCAGACACTTAACTTCTTCAAATGCATCAGGAAAATCTTGAACCACATTGATATCTTCAACCTTCTCTTGAGAAGTCTCAACTCCTTAAAAAAGACTACTCAAGTGAAATCTAGAATCATCACACGTCACTCTAGCAATCCTACCTAAATCAGTTTCCAGCGAAACTGTTCTCTCATCACAATTCAGAACTGCTTTATACTTATCGAGCCAATCCATTCCTAATATAAGGTCAAATCCATTAAAATTTAACACATAAGGGTCACAAGAAAAACTATGGGACAGATAAGAAATCTTCAAGTCCTTACAGATCATATCTAATTTGGTTGCCCCTCCTATAGGATTAGGTACAAGAATGGGACGATCCACAGTACTAGGGGTGAGAAAGAACTTTTCTACTGATTCCAAAGAAATAAAACTCAAAGAAGCACCCGAATCAAACAAAACGTTAATATATTTGCCATCTAAAAGTAATGTACCTTCCAATACCCCTTTGCCTTGAGAAGAAGAAGATGGACCGGCTTCCAGAGCAAAGACCTTATTCTGAGGCGCCCTCTACAAATGTGGACAATTCTTGATCATGTGACCTGGCTGGTGAAAATTAAAACACAACGATCTCTGAACCATTGCTGATCCTAGACCACTCTGATGTTGCTGAGATCTTCCCTGAGGACACTGATTAGCCAAATGCCCAACTTGCTGACAATTATAACACTTGTGAGGTCCATTGTTGCTTCTTCCAGGTTTCTTTCCTTTACCTTGCCTTTTCCAAAGTGGATTAAACTTCCTCTTATTTGGGTTAGCAGAATTCCCTCCTGATGCTGCTGCTGTTGCCACTGATTTCTTGCTCATTAAATTCTCATATCTCAAAGCCATATCAATCAAATCAACAAAAGATCCTTTCAAAAGCACCGTCATCTTTTCATGAAATTCTGGCCTCAATCCTTGCACAAACATTTCGTTCTTTTCGAGGGAAGTATCAATGAGCCTTGGTCCATAGCAAGAAAGTTCATTGAATTTGGACTCATACTCCGCTATAGACATGCTTCCCTGCTTCAGATTCAGAAAATTCCGGTATAGATGAGTTTTCCCTGCTGTTAACACTTAAAATTGAAAGCTAACACCCCGGTGTAAGTAGAGATTAAGTGAAAGCACCACCCATCAATATGGGAATTAGAAGTAAGTAGAAAAGCCACAGTGAAAACAGTAAAAAGACAACAGTCTTATAGTGGTTCGGCTTCAAGTTAAGCCTAGGTCCACTTTAATCTTCTTTATTGCTGAATCAATTATAACTTTACAACAATCTTCGATTACAACACTGCTAGGACAAACACCTAGAACTCCGATGTAGAAGAACTCTTTGGTTCCATGTCGAATGTGTTGGATTTCTTCTTGAAGTTCGTTGAGATGTCTTTCGTGTTTGAAGTGTCGAGTGAGTCGAGAATTCAGCAAAGTATCGGCATTCTAGAAATGAGCTAAAAAGATCCTCCTCCAGTTGGAGTAGGCGGGGTATTTATAGGGAGTTTTTTGAATTAGGTCGTAGGCCGCGAGCGACCTTGGATAGGTCGTAGGTCGTGAGCGACCTAGTGGATGCGGTCTTCGGCTTAACAAGAGCGTACTTGATCATTCTGAATAAACTGGCAAGTCATAGGTCGTCAACGACCTAAGGAGGAAGCGACATAAGAAGTTACTTCAGTATTGTTTAGGTCGTGAGCGACCTCGGGGAGGATGGTTGGCGACTTAAGGTTGGAAGCGGCCTATAAACAAGTGGCTTCATTCTGTGATAACTCGCTAGGTCGCTGGATCTTTTAGGTCGCTAGGTCGCTTAGTTACTAGGTCGCTAGGTCGCTTTAGTCCATAGGTCAGTAGGTCGCACATCTCTTGTACTTTTAGCCCGTTAAGTCGCGAAGCCTCTTTGTTGTGATATGCTGTTGCCGTGTGTTGATGGTTAGGTCGCTAGGTCGTTTGATAAGCTTAGGGCGCTAGGTCGCGAGTTTAGGTCGTTGGGTCGTTGGGTGTCTTTAGGTCGTTAGGTTGTTCATACTTTAATTCTTTTAGATCGCTTATTTCCTTAGGTTGTTGAGCCGTGGAATAGAGGAGTTCACATTTGCCCCTCGAAGTATACGCCTATGCCATAGGTCGTGTGCTTCGACTTAATTTTGCTAGGTCGTGAGCGACCTAAGAGATAAGTTAACTCGCGTGTCCATTCGCCTTTCTCTTCTCCCCATATATAATCCATGTTAGCACCAAAATTGGTCACTAACACCCTTAGAAAGATTGTGTAGAGAGAATAATGAAGAAAATAAACTAAAAAAGAGAAGAGAACATAAATTAAAATGCGGGAAGTAAGGACACCAAATTTATAGTGGTTCGGCGCAGTGGCCTACGTCCACTTTGAAGCTAATCTTTATTTTCCACTTGATACTTGATTACAGATACAATCCGTTCTTAAGTATAAGAATACAATTGCAAGGTAAAAGAAATAAGTCTTGAATGAGGATTCAATGTGGCAGAGTCTCCCAGTGCTCTCTTAAATCTGATCTTCTTTTCTGTGCCCCTGCCTCTCTATTTATAGGCGAAAGTGGGTTGGACTTTCCTGGTGGGCCAGGTGGCTGAATAACTTGGTCCAAGTAGGACGTGCTCTGTGTGCCGAGCCGAATAGGCCGAACGATCGAAATGCCGAACCCTCCTTTTCATGCCGAACGGTCTGTTTGTTGAGTGGAAGAAGTGGACCGAACGTAGAATGCCGAGCCTTCCTTCATGCCGAACGAAGCCAGACCGGACAGGATGAGGTGTTGAGTGAGGGAAGGGTAGGCCGAGTAATAGTTGAAACTGGTTGTGTTAGGGCGGATGCCGGGTCATCTTGCTGGCCAAACGTTCGGGGATGTCGAACGTCATTTGGCCAAGCGTACGTGGGAGGCCGAACGGTACCACTTGGCCGAGCGGCATTCAATGCCGAACAACCGTCTATGCCGAACGACATTCAATGCCGGACGCCCTCGGTGCCGCACGACCAATACAAGCCGACCATACTCCTGATGCCGAGCATTCCTTCTTCGGCCAAACACTTAATTTGGCCGAGCGATGCTTTTGGATGCCGAGTACTCTCTAGACGCCGAGTACTCTCTGGATGCCGAGTACCAAGTTGCCTGGTCAATCCCCAGGAAACACTTGCCCCCCAAAGTACAACGTGTGATCGGACATGTTGTGCTTTGAACCACGAGTTGTTGTAATGCTGAACGATGCAGTTGAAGCCGAACGATATGCGCATGCCGAACGTAACTCCCTTGACCGGCCAAACGATGCCTTCCCGACCGGCTCCACCGGGCATAGACTGTTCAACTTCTTGTTCTTCCTTATAAAACCCATCGCCTCCCCTCTTCTCCTCTTTTCATATTTTCGTCTCTGCTGCCCTGTATTTGCCGAACCTTTCAGTTGACAAAACTCTAGCTACCTTCCAATTCCATCCAAGTCTTCATCCCCTTGATTAGGTACTAACTCCTTTCCACGATTTAAGAGAATGATACTTCGAATTGCGTAATTGAGCTTAGGTTGGAGTCCTTAGGGTTTTTTAGTGTTAGAAGAACGGGAGTGGGAGGAGGAGTGAATAAAAACAAGTTTTCTAGCAGGTTGTTGGGAGGTGCACTGTCGTTTGGCATACGTCTTCTGTGCCGAACAAAATTGTAGGAGGAGAGAGGGTAGGTGGAGCAGGAGATGGTCGGGAGAAAGTGAAAGTTGAAGGCAGTGCTGAGTGTTGAGGCTCGGTGCGATGCAGGTTCAGCGTGGTATACCATATGCTGAACGATGGATGAAAGGTCGTGGGGGAGAAATGAGTCAGCGTGGATGCTGGGTGTTGTTTCGGCCGAACTGGAGTTTGGCCGAACGATTGCTTTGCCGAACGTCAGTTTGGCCGAACGAACAGTACCGAACCATGGCAATGCCAGACAACCATAAGTACCGAACCAATCATGTCGAGCGATATTAGTCGACCAATATAAAAGCCAAACATACAATGTTGGTCGAACATGACTTAAGCCGACCAATATAAATGCCGAACATACAATGTTGGACCAAACATTAGTGCCGATCATAACTTAGGCCGGACAAACGTGGATGCCGAACCAAACATAAATGCTGGACAAACAATAATGCCAAACACACTGACATGCCGACCAAACTCAAATGCCGAACATACTGATATCTTGTCCAATTTCATAACTGAACCTTACTTGCCGTAACCGAATAACTTCTTTTAGCGTTTTCTTAACTTGGAACTGTAATCGCCATACAGAAGGCTCTTGGAGATGGTCAGCGATGACGGTTTTCAGAGGCGGCGATTACAAGCTTAGTTTTATTCTAAATGCTTATACACGATTGAACACACTAGTTCACACACCACGTGGGGGGATTATTCGTGTTGTTAACTCTAACATTGGTCATTTTTCAAGTATAGTTCACACAGGTGCTTAGTTGAATCCACTACTTATTCAAGATGTCTAAAAAATCCAGTTCTGCTACACTCTCCGACAGACCCGGACCGCCTTCAAAGAAAACAGCCGCCGATACACCTGACCCGTCAGTTTCTCCCGCTCACGACTGGGCTCCTGATACCCTGGAGTCGTCGATCTTATTGGATAGCCCGGTTGACTCACAGGCTTCGAGGGTCACCGAAGCCACTCTTCAGCGGGTATGTTCTATTCATGGTATCCCGTTCTCCGATGTGTTAGTTCCGTCGGGGCACGACCGTCCACATCTGCCCCCTGCAGGATATACAGCGTGCAGCAAGTTCATGTGTTAGGTTGGCAGCGTACCGCCATTCAATCTATTTCTTCGAGATGCACTGCGGTATCTTGACGTCGCCCCATCACAGTTACATCCAAACGGTCACGCCTTCATTTATGGCACGTACGTGCTCTTTATGGCCGTCTTCTCTAGGCCCCCAACCCCTGGAGATATTAGGTACATATACATTACCAAGAAACGAGGAGACAGTCCCTCTTACATGTTTCTTGAGCCACATCGGAAGTGCCAAATTTTCACCAGCGCGTGGAGCAGCAAATTCGCCCAGTACAAACAGGAATGGTTTTACGTGCGCTGCCCACCGGGTTTTGCGAGGAGATGGGTTGAAGGAAGTAAGTCTTCTTCCTGAATTGATGTCCGTTCCCAATCGGTTCTAAGCTTTTGCTAACTTATCGTTTCATCTTTTCAGATTCTGTTCCACGTCCCGAGGGTCGAGGCTACTCCGATGCTGTCGAAGCCATTAGAGCCCTTCATGTTGAGGAACGAGATATTCGAGCCCTCATTTCCAATGAGTCATTATCAAGGTTCGATCTGCTAGCTCTTGGCCGCTGGATTAGTCTTCCTGAGTGCGCCTTGCTTCCCAAACCCGTACCCGCTAGAGGGAAAAAACTGCCTGAATCATCTATTCGCCCTTCTCTTGAAGTATCGGAAGAGGGGGAAATTCCAAACGAGCCACCTCAAAAGAAAGGTGAGGATTTGGGTCCTGCGGTTGAAGTTCATGATATTGAAACGTCATCTTCCCCTTCTATGGGGAAAAAGAAGCCGACGCACAAGTTGAGGAAAGAGAAGGTTGGCGGGACTTCCCAAGTTACGCCTATCCAACCCGAGAAAGAGGCTTCTTCACAGCGCGTTGAAAGTTCTCTGAAGGGCTTATCGAACCTCTCCATTCCCGACGACTTATTCAACTATGATTTCAATGACCCGGAGTTGTTTAAGTTTCGCTCACCCGCCAGGGGCGATGCGAGTGTCCTAGCCCCAAACCGAGGGGAAAAGACTCCCGTTAGCAAAGCCACTGGTCCGTAAGGGGGGAACACTAGGACACACACGGACATTTTGTTCCCTCGCTGATTCGCTATTGTTTGAATTCTTTGCAGGTGACATGGGGCGTTCGCACGGATATGACCGCCTTCGCGGTTCGTCGACTTTACGCCAATCCGGTCGGGACTCAGGTCTCGAGAAGCGTCGAGACAGAGATAGTGACAACGATCGAGATTATCATTCCCGGGACTCGTCATTCCGGAAGAAAACTCATTATCGGCCCGAACTCCACCAGGAGACCTCTTCTCATCAGGAGCGAAGCAAAGAAAAGCACGGTCATAAGAGGTCGCATTCTGATGCTCCTCGGGACCAACACTCTGACTCCTCTTCTACACGGCATTCCCGAGACTCTCATAGGAGGGGCGAACTTTCAAAGCCGTCTCCTCCCGCTCCAGTGACAGGCCCGACATTGTCGGAGAGACTGATCGAACTCAAGGCCAAATTTCCAAAGATTTGTTTTGATGGGCTAAAGTTTCTCCCAGCGATTCACTCTACACCCGGAGATGTTAAGCAAAATGCCATTGCCTGTACCAACGACGTCTATGTTCAACATGACGCATTCGTTTATCTGGCTGAGAAGCTTTCTGAAGTCTCTTTGGAGCGCCAGCACGAAATTGACCGCCTAAAGCTTGAAGCTATTCATGACAGGGACGTCATTATGGCCCAGGATGACGAGTTGACCACTTATAAGTCTGAGCTTGAGGTCGCCCGTCAGCGCGCTAAGGACACCGCCGGGGCTGTTTCCCGCCTTGAATTAACTCATAAGAAAGAGCTTGATGAGTCAGTCCAACGGTGTAGTGCTCTAGGTTTGGAGAAGGACTCCGTTTAGAAGGAGCGGGACATGCTCAGCCAACGGGTCAAGGAACTCGAAGAGCAACTCAATGAGGAGAAGAAAGAAAAATTGGCCGCCCAGGTTGATGCACAACACTATTGCGATGAGATCGTCGCCACCCGGCTCCTAAAGGAGAAACTCGAGGGTGATTTCTCCAAAGTCGAGGCACTAAAGAATGAGGCTCGCGAGGAGGGCAAAAAGATGGCAACTGCTGACATCGACTCTCGCCTTGAGGCGGTCAAGGAGGAAGGCAGGGAAGAGATCAAGACTGAATTCGACCCTCTCATCGCTGAATTCAACGCCCGAGTTCTCATGCACCGAGATCTATCTTTTTTAGGCGAGGGCTACCTTGAGTCTTTGATCGAGGCATGGGAGACCCTGATTCAAATCAGGAAGGCCGAGAGCAGCGTCGAAGAGGTCGATGAGGAAGCTCTGATTAAGGAGTTCTTGAAGGGAAAAGAACCTTCAGACCTATCAGCGGCTAAGGCCCTATACAGCAAAGGTTCCCCCTCGAGGAAAGGAGAGGAAGTGGTTATTGGTCCATCAGGCATCGTGCCCCCAGTTCGTGCGCCTACTCAGCCGGCTAGCCGACCGGTACTTGATCCCTTCGAGCAGCACCTTGGCTACGACCCGGATGCCCCCGGGCTTGGCGTTCATGTTCTATCTCCCATCTCGGATGGTGAGACCCCTCTGACAACTGAGATTCCACCGGCACCCGGTAAGAAACTTCTTTGCTTTATAGGGTTTTTGTGTTTTTCTAGAAGCTGTCGTGCTCTAACATTTGTTCTCTTGTGACTTTGTGCAGGTTGTTCTGACCCCGAGCCCACTCCGAGGAGCGATGTCGCCAAGGAGCTGGAGAAAGAAACGAGTGAGGTTGCTCGAGTTGGCGAGGGTCCTGGCCCAGATGCCCAAGTAATCAGGGCACTCGATGAAGGCAAGTCCGACTCTTCTTCCGAGAGTTTTGAAATAGAAATCACGGGCGCCTCTGAGCATGCATCTGAGCCGAGCATGAAGGAGCAGCACATTAAAGAGAAGGAAGTGACAGCCAGAGTTAAGGTTGACCCTCGGGATGTGGACCTGGACGACCCCTTGAACAAACCGTTGAAGGTCATCCTCCCTGGCGGGTCCAAGCCTATGGACGTTCCCCCTACATCTTCGGTCGTCACCCCTCCATCCGGGAAGGATTCCAAGGGTAAGCGCTCTGAGAAGGAATTGTCTGGGAAGAAGTAAAAGAAACACAAGAAGTGACCATCGTCCTCGTTCAACGAGAGTTAATTTAGGTCATGTAATGATTTTTGCAGACTGTGTAAATAGGTTGACGACTCCGGACTTCGGAGCGCTTTTGTAGCGAAAAGCTTTTCAGGAATAAAGTTCAGTTTCATTTTCTGTCTTTTCAAAAGATTCTCATCATTCAGTTTTCTTTGTAATTGTGATTGTGAGTGAAATCTGAACTGCTGTGAGTAACGTAGACCTCCTGGTTCACCTTTACATAGCTTGGGAATTCTTTGCAGTTGTTCAATCTCCATTATGTGCTTCTTGTATTTAAAATATTTCCTAGCCCGCATGTCGGGGACTCGGCATATCCAAGCCGTTTGTGTCATAGTTCACATTCAAGGGGCTTGGAGATCTGAATCACTTACATTAAAGTCCGCGCTCTGGGACTTAGAGTATTCCAGTTCGCGTTCCGGGGACTTGGAGATTTTGGATCGTTTATACTCGAGTCCGCATTCCAGGGACTTCGAGTACTCCAGTCCGCGCTCTGGGGACTTAGAGATTTTGGATCGTTTATACTCGAGTCCTCATTCCGGGGACTTCGAGTACTCAAGTCCGCGCTCCGGGGACTTGGAGATTTTGAGTCGATTATACTCGAGTCCGCACTCCGGGGACTTCGAGTACTCCAGTCTGCGCTCCGGGGACTTGGAGATTTTCAATCGTTTATACTCCAGTCCGCACTCCGGGGACTTCGAGTACTCCAGTCAGCGCTCCGGGGACTTGGAGATTTTCAATCGTTTATACTCGAGTCCGAACTCCGGGGACTTCGAGTACTCCAGTCCGCACTCTGGGGACTTGGAGATTTTCAATCGTTTATACTCGAATCCGCACTCCGGGGACTTCGAGTACTCCAGTCTGCACTCCGGGGACTTGGAGATTTTCAATCGTTTATACTCGAGTCCCCACTCCGGGGACTTTGAGTACTCCAGTCCGCGCTTCGGGGACTTGGAGATTTTGAGTCGTTTATACTCGAGTCTGCACTCCGGGGACTTCGAGTACTCCAGTCCGCACTCCGGGGACTTGGAGATTTTCAATCGTTTATACTCGAGTCCGCACACTCCAGGGACTTCGAGTACTCCAGTCCGCGCTCCGAGGACTTGGAGATTTTCAATTGTTTATACTCGAGTCCGCACTCCGGGGACTTTGAGTACTCCAGTCCGCGCTCCGGGGACTTGGAGATTTTCAATTGTTTATACTCGAGTCCGCACTCCGGGGACTTTGAGTACTCCAGTCCACACTCCGGGGACTTGGTGATTTTCAATCGTTTATACTCGAGTCCGCACACTCCGGGGACTTCGAGTACTCCAGTCCGCGCTCCGAGGACTTGGAGATTTTCAATTGTTTATACTCGAGTCCGCACTCCGGGGAATTTGAGTACTCCAGTCCGCGCTCCGGGGACTTGGAGATTTTGAGTCGTTTATACTCGTGTCCGCACTCCGGGGACTTCGAGTACTCCAGTCCGCACTCCGGGGACTTGGAGATTTTGAGTCGTTTATACTCCAGTCCGCACTCCGGGGACTTCGAGTACTCCAGTCCGCACTCCGGGGACTTGGAGATTTTCAATCGTTTATACTCGAGTCCGCACTCCGGGGACTTGGAGATGTTAAGTTGTTTCTGAGCTTTCGTATGCTATTCAGAATATCATAATTTTCAGCCGCTTGTCACAGGAATATCATACGCAGAGACATTAATCATTTATGAAAAAGGTGGCTTCAAGCCTTTATTAATGAGAGTAAGCTGAATTGTCTTATTACATGCCAAGAACTGGAAATGGAAACATACTGGAAATAAGTGCAACTACTGCATAAAGGAAATAGATTAAGTGTAGTAACGCCGCAAATGCTCGTTGTTCCATGCTCGGGGGAGTGTCAAACCATCGACGATCGCTAGCTTGAAAGTTCCTTCTCCAAGCCTCCGTTCGACGACGTATGGACCTTCCCATGTGGGGTTCATATGTGACGGGACTGGAAAAACTCGTTTCAAAACGAGATCTCCCACATCAAAGATTCTTGGTTGGACTTTCTCATTATAATATTTCGCGACCCGATGTCTGTATGAGGCTGCTCTCAGATCAGCTTCTTCGCGTTGTTCATCGATAAAGTCTAATGATTCCAGTAAGAGATCCTGGTTCGACACGGGGTCGTAATGAGTCACCCGATGTGATGGAACTGCAAGTTCTACGGGTATGATGGCTTCCGTGCCGTATGCCAATGCGAATGGTGTGTGGCCAGTCGCGGTCTTGTGGGTAGTTCTATAGGCCCAAAACGCTGTAGGGAGTTCATCTACCCACTTGCCTCTAGCTTTTTCCAAACGCTTCTTCAATATGGACTTGATTATTTTGTTTACAGCTTCTACCTGCCCATTCGCCTTCGGGTGAGCAACTGCTGCGAACCTTTTCTCAATGCCATACTTCTGACAAAATTCTTTGAATTCTTTGCTCTTGAATTGAGTCCCGTTATCTGTTATGATGGTCCGTGGAAGACCAAAGCGGCATATGATATTTCGTACAACGAAATTAATGACTTTCTTGGAGGTGATCGTGGCCATAGGCTCTGCTTCTGCCCATTTGGTGAAATAATCGACTGCCACTATTGCATATTTCACGCCTCCTTTGGCTAAGGGTAAAGAACCAATCAGGTCAATTCCCCACATTGCAAATGGCCAGGGACGAACCATTTGCGTGAGTTCTGTCGGCGGGCCTCTCGGAATTTTCGCGTATATCTGGCATTTGTCACATTTCCTCACATAGTCTGCGGCGTCGCGGTTCACGATTGGCTGCCTCCCGGTATGATCACCACACTCTCCCTCATGGACTTCTTCCAGTACCCGTTCTATCTCGTCATGGGCCACGCACAGGAGTAAGGGGGTCGAGAATCCCCTGCGATACATTACTCCGCTCTGTATTACATAACGCGAGGCCTTACGAAGGATTTGACGTCTTTCGCTCCTCTTCTCAGGCAAATCCCCATGTAGTAAGTACTGTTTGATCGGGGTCAACCACGATTCCCTTTCGAGTTCGATCTCCAAGACGAAATCTATCTCCATCATGTCTATACTTGGGGCAAGTAGGGTCTCGACAGGGAACAATCCCATCTGCTGTGCATTGCCAGTGCTTGCAAACTTTGCTAACGAGTCAGCTTCTTTATTCTGTTCGCGTGGGACATGGGAGATGTCATAATATTCGAGACTTGCCAGTAGTTCTCGAGTGCGAGCAAGGTAAGGAGCCAGTCTCTACCCCTTTGCTTGATAGTCTCCCCGAACCTGATAAACTACCAGCTGTGAGTCACAGAAGATTTCGATTGACTTCACTCCCAACTCGATAACGAGTTTCAAGCCAGCAATCAATGCCTCATATTTGGCTTCGTTATTTGTTGCTGCAAATTCAAGCTTCAAAGCGTAGCAGATTGATCGGTCTTCTTGGGTTATGAGGATGATACCTGCCCCCGAGCGATGGTCGTTAGATGCCCCATCGGTGTACATCTTCCATCGAACGGGAGGTGCGACCCTGTGTCCGCTCGGTTCATCTGGCAGAGTGAACTCGACGATTAAATCAGCTAGTGGTTGTCCTTGTATAGCCCTTCGTGGCAGGTAGGCAATGTCGAACTGACTCAACTCAATGTTCCATTTTAGCATCCTTCCGGAAGTTTCCGATCGTTGGAGTACTCGCAATGGTTGGTCAGTGTAGACACTGATCGAGTGTGTCTGGAAGTATGGACGAAGCTTGCGTGATGCAATCACCAAGCAATAGGCGAGTTTCTCAATCTTTGGATAGTTCCTTTCCGCCCCCGTCAGGCGTTTACCAACGTAGTAAACTGGCCTTTGAACTCGGTCCTCCTCGCGGACCAGGGCTGTGCTGATGGCATGTTGAGAGACCGCTAAGTATACGTACAACATCTCGTGGTCTACTGGTTTCGACAGCACCGGGGGACTCTTCAGGTGTCTTACCAGAGCCCGAAACGCTTCGTCGCAGTCGGTGGTCCATTCGAAGTTTCTCTTTCCCTTCTTTATAACTTCAAAGAACGGAATACACTTGTCTATAGCTCTGGATATGAATCGACTCAGCACAGCCACTTTTCCGTTCAAGCTTTGCACCTGTTTGATGGTTCTGGGTACTCGTATATCTCGGATGGCCTGGATCTTTTCCGGGTTAGCTTCAATTCCTCGTGCATTCACAATGAAACCCAAGAATTTTCCTGATGCCACGCCGAACGAACATTTCAAAGGATTGATCTTCATCCCGAAGTGCCTCAGTATATCGAACATCTCTGCTAAGTCTCGGATGTGGTCGTTTAATTGTCGTGACTTCACAAGCATGTCATCCACGTAGACTTCCATCGTTTTTCCAATCTGATCTTTGAACATTCGATTTACCAGGCGTTGGTAAGTTTCTCCCACGTTCTTCAATCCGAAGGGCATTACTATGTAGCAGTACAACCCGACGTTTGTGACAAAGCTAGTGTGCTCTTGGTCCGGGATGTGCATCGGAATTTGATTATAGCCAGAGTACGCGTCCATAAATGATAGTATCTCGTGTCCGGCTGTTGAATCGACCAGTTGGTCGATCCTTGGTAGCGGGAAATTGTCCTTTGGGCAGGCTTTGTTTAAATCAGAGTAATCAACACAAGTTCTCCATTTCCCATTGGCTTTCTTTACCAACACTGGGTTGGACACCCATTCAGGGTAGAGGGCGTCGCGGACGAACCCATTGGTTTTGAGTTTGTCCACCTCCTCTTTGAGAGCTGCGGACCTCTCTGGATCCATGCCTCTCCTTTTCTGTTTCACGGGGACGTGTTTTGGGTCTATGTTCAACATATGACTCGCAATTGCAGGAGAAATCCCGCACATATCAGAATGTGTCCAAGCAAACACATCAAGGTTCGCTCGGAGGAAGTAAATAAGGTTTTCAGCTGTCACGGGGTCTAGTCGTGATCCTATTTTAAGAACTCGTGATGGGTCGCTGCGGCTAACTGATATGTCAATTGTTAGTTCAGCTGCGCTGCATTCGTTTCCCTGGGTTCCCCTTCATCATCTCTCGGATCTAAGTCTCTATGGATCCGAGAATGTTGCTCGAGCCAGGGCTCGGGCGTTAGTTGTCAATCATCAGAATTTTGGATGTGGACAAAGCTGTCCGCGACCTTTCCTTTCTCCCTATGCTGCGCTTCTCTGAGCTCAGCCACGTAGCATGCACGTCCGGTTGCCTGATCACCATGCACTACTCCTACTCCTTTGTCTGTGGGAAACTTTAACGTCAAAAACCACGGGGCTAAGGCTGCCCTGAAGTCTGCGTGGGCTGGTCGTCCCAGGAATACGTTGTATGGTGAATCAACATCCAGCACTATGAATGGCAGGATTCGCACTCTCCTGCGTTCTCCTTGTCCCAGTTCAACTGGTAACTCCACATATCCTACTGCGTCTGTTGCTGCGCCGTTAAAGCCATGGATTCAGGCTTTAGATGGTTTCAAATCCTTAGTCTCTAACTTCATTTGGTCATATGCTTTCTTGAAGATGATGTTAACGGAACTTCTACAATCGATTAGAATTCTTCTTACAAATGTCGGTCCGATGGTCGCGGATATGACCATCGAATCGATAGTAGGGGCTTCCACCTTATCTGCATCTCTATTCCTGAATACAATATCGTCGTTCATCGTGCACTGCTGCTTTGTGGGAGCTCCATCCTCCACATTTGAACAGCACTCATACTGCGTATGTCTCAGAGAATTAGCATATCGCTCCATCTCCTACCAATTTTTATCCGCAGGATGAGGTCCACCAGAAATTGCGTTAATAACCAATCTTCCCACAGTCCAAGCAGGCTGTTCTGGCTGACGTAGAGCTGGCCCGCGTCCGGGGTCCGATGTCTCCTGTTTACTGTCTGGCGAGTCTCTGACAAATTCCTGTAGCTTCTTTTGCCTAATCAATTTCTCAATAGCGTCATGAAGATGCATGCACTCGTTAGTGTTGTGTCCGTAGGACTCGTGAAAGCGGCAATACTTCCCAGTCCGCTTCTGCTCCTCTGTTGATTCCTTTGGGCGTGGTTTTCTGTATTGAAAAGTGTTGCTGGTCGACAAGTAGATGTTCTCAAGAGATGTATTCAGTGGAGTGTATTCGTTGTAGGTCGGGATTCTTGACTTCCATCTCCCCGTTTCCTTCTTCTTCTTTTCGGGATCTCCGCCTCCAGTTGCTTTAGACTGCCCGGGCTCGTTCTGGACGTTGGCTTGAGCCTTCTCAAGGTTATCTCCGGTTGTCTTCGCAGCGACGTTACTCTTTACAGATTCCTGACCGGCCCCCGGTGCCTTGTCTTTCCTTGTCCACCGAGATTCTTCCCTCCTTATGAATTGATGGGCTTTCGAATAAAAACGTTCCAGCGTGGCTGGGGGCTTTCCTGCCAACCAATCTCCAAATTCAGAATCTGGATCCACTCCACGCATTACTGCCATCAAAATTGCGTGATCGTTAGGATTGCTCACTTCAGTAGCGGCAACATGAAATCTCTGCAAGTATGCTTTCAATGATTCTCCTGGAGCTTGGGTCACACTTGACAAGGACATCACATCCTTGGGACGAGTGGTGTGTATCCTGAATTGTTCTATGAATTTTCTTGCTAATTCGTCGAAGTTGGAGATTGACCGTGGAGGAAGTCGAGTGAACCACATGGTGGCGATTCCGGATAAAGTTATCGGGAAGCACCTGCACTTGGTTGCGTCGTTGGCTCTCGCTGAATCCATCATCCATCCATACCTCATTACATGCTATCTAGGGTCAGTTTTCCCTTCATAGGAAGGAATGGTGGGCATGTTAAACTTCCTTAGATATTCAGCCTGTAGGATGGTATCTGTGAAGGGAGTATGACTCTTGGAAACTCCCCAATCTTCATTAGTCAATCCTTGGTTTTCTTTCATCAGCTGCCTAACCATAGCTGTCAAGTCGGGGGTAGGTATGGAAGATGGAAGGTTGGGTTCTTTGGGATCCTGGTGAGTCTGGTGTCCAGCATCTTCGCGGGCTTGATCCCTAGTCGATCGATTGGTGGCACCTTCTTGTGCACCTTCATCCTTGCGGCGTCTACGCCTTGGTGGTTCGTCATCCGAAGTCGAACTATCTTCTTCTGAGTAAGGGGCAGGGCTACCTTCAGCATTCCGATGCTGCTGCTTAGTAAGCTGAATCATGAGGTTAGCATTGGTCTGCATTTGCTCAGCAAGTTGCCTCCTGCTTTCTCTAAGTTCTTTCATTAAGTCATTGAACTCTGCTCGGGAAACAACTTCCGCTTAATTTTGGTTGGAGGGTCCTACGCCTCGAATCGCTTGTTGCTTGCTAGGACCATCTTATTGTATGCTAGCAGTTTCACGGACATCTGCACTTTGTGAGGCCGATCGGGTTCGTGGTCTTCCCATGATAGAGTTGGTTGCTGTAACTCTGAGTAGAATCAACAGATGCCTTATGAATGATTATGGATCTCCTTCGGGGGATTTACGCAATCCAGTAGCTACAAAGTAGATCCTAATAGCCTGAGAATTTAATTCTCAGTGAAAGCACCAAAATGTTAGCACCACAATTGGTCACTAACACCCTTAGAAAGATTGTGTAGAGAGAATAATGAAGAAAATAAACTGAAAAAGAGAAGAGAACATAAATTAAAATGCGGGAAGTAAGGACACCAAATTTATAGTGGTTCGGCATAGTGGCCTACGTCCACTTTGAAGCTAATCTTTATTTTCCACTTGATACTTGATTACAGATACAGTCTGTTCCTAAGTATTAGAATACAATTGCAAGGTAAAAGAAATAAGTCTTGAATGAGGATTCAATGTGGCAGAGTCTCCCCAGTGCTCTCTTAAATCTGATCTTCTTTTCTGTGCCCCTGCCTCTCTATTTATAGGCGAAAGTGGGTTGGACTTTCCTGGTGGGCCAGGTGGCCGAATAACTTGGTCCAAGTAGGACGTGCTCTGTGTGCCGAGCAGAATAGGCCGAACGATCGAAATGCCGAACCCTCCTTTTCATGCCGAACGGTCTGTTTGTTGAGTGGAAGAAGTGGACCGAACGTAGAATGTCAAGCCTTCCTTCATGCCGAACGAAGCCAGACCGGGCAGGATGAGGTGTTGAGTGAGGGAAGGGTAGGCCGAGTAATATTTGAAACTGGTTGTGTTGGGGCGGATGCCGGGTCATCTTGCTGGCCGAACGTTTGGGGATGCCGAACATCACTTGGCCGAGCATACGTGGGAGGCCAAACGGTACCACTTGGCCGAGCGGCATTCAATGCCGAACAACCGTCTACGCCGAACGGCATTCAATGCCGGACGCCCCTCGGTACCGAACGACCAATACAAGCCGACCATACTCCTGATGCCGAGTACTCTCTAGACGCCGAGTACTCTCAGGATGCCGAGTACCAAGTTGACTGGTCAATCCCCTAGGAAACAATCCATTAACTCGTTTCCCCCTTCTCACTTTACTGCTTACTTCTTTGCCGTCACTGTTGCATTCAAACTCGAGAATTGAAGCGAAACTCCTCCCCCTGCGCCTCCGATCATCATCTTCACCAGCAAATTTGGGTAAACTTGATCGTCCGGCAGCCACGTTTACCATTTCCCCATAACCAACTTCTTGCAGTTCCTGTTACCATGTTAGGGTACTATACCTTGTTTTTCTTTTCGATCATTACCAATTGTTGGCAGGTGTTCTTGAAAAATGCATCGTCTTAGGGTTCTATGATGTTTCAGAGTGAATTAGGAATTTTTTGAAGTTGATTGTTCGTTTTTTGAGGTGCGGAGGAGACGAAGAGGTTTCGGGTTAAAGGGTCTGTAACGTTCCTGGCGAATTGGAGGAGATGGACACATGGCAGTTGATGAGTGGAGAGAAGGACATAGGAGTTTTGATGGGTGGTGGCTTGATATTGCCGAGTCGCCTCAGAAGCGACCTAGTGACTTTAACCGACCTAAAAACCTTCACGACCTAACTGCTTGTGGCATCGTCCTTTGCGACCTATCTTCCTGCGACCTCAGCTAACCTTCACGACCTAATTACTTACGGCATCGCCCTTTGCGACCTATCTTCCCGCGACTTAAGCTCTAGGTCGCATGTGTGCTCGAGCAACCTAATACTTAGCCAAATTTGCACTGCCCTTTCCCGAAGCTCTATGTCTTGAACTTGTTGGAATGACATGAAACTTTAAACAGAGCGACCGACCTACCATACTTGCGACCTAACTTCTTGCGGCATAGGTCGTAGGTTGCATGTGTATAGGTCGTAGGTCGCGTATGCATTTGAGCGACCTAGGACGTAGCCTATTTTGCTTTGCCTTGAACTCCTTTCAACTTGAATGATCATGACATTGCTGAATTGAATTCCCAACTTGAACTGCTGAGATAACATTTCTGAACTTGTTGCACTTATTTACAGATCTCATTAACTTTAATGCTAATAACCTATTAAATATAACATTTGCAGAAAAATGGGATGAATATACTGCCACTGATCGCCCACATCGAATGACAGATTAGTCGATAAAAGATAATCAACTTAAAGAAATTATATGAAATGCTGTGAATCGACAAATTCAAGTGAAGTATTAAAGCAAAGCCATATTATCAATTAAGACTGATTTGTTTGCATCAACACTGCACTTGTATTTGGACTTAAAACAACAAGCCCTGAAACTTTAAAATTGACAAATGCATATTAGTTTAATTTCAGTTATATTTGCTTGTCATTTTATTAGTTTTGCACAACACCTCACACATTTAGGAAACGTGCACCTTCATATTTGAATATCCAGTTTCTTGTGTAGAGTGTCCTCTCAAGAAGAGATAATAGAGCAAGATGAGGAGGTCTTCCTGATAGCCAATCCATTGGATAATCCTCTGGAAAGAACTCCAACCACCCTGAGTCAGCGGGCATTCAACCAATTACGTATTCAGTTTGCTATTGCTGAAGGGGATGCTATACTTCCTAGGCCAAATGATACTGCTGACAAGCCACCTCTCGGTTTTGTCACTGTTAATCGCCAGATGTGCCTGTGCGAAGCTATTCCTCCCTTCAATGAATTTCTTCAACGACACCTTCTCCGACTAACCATCTCTCCCTTTCAATTGCATCCCCATGGCTACGCCATCCTGATGGGATTGTGCGTTCTATTTAGAAGGACACTTAACAGTCTTCCGAGCTTTGAAGAAATTTGCTACTTATGCACATTCGCAAAGAATAAAGACCACCCCTCCATCATACTCGTGAAAAGTGCCAGAAACCGTAAACTTATCACAGATCTTTCCAAAAGTGCTCAAGGTATTTTGAATCAATTCTTCTTCGTTCGCTTCCCCCCAGGGTTTTATGCCATCTAGAGAGTAGGAAGTAAGATTGCTCATCCCCGTTCTTTCCATTTCTGAGTTTTTCGAGATCCGAGTTGCTAAGTGCTAATTTCATTCTTTTATTTTACAGCACTTCCTCCTCTCTTTAGACATCCCAGCCACAAGCCAACTTTTGAAAGATTAAGTGTCGTGGCGGTTGAGGAAAGAAGTATTAAATTTCTGCTGAAAGACGAATTTCTTCACCAATACGGACTTCTGCACCCTTCCCGTTCTACTCAGCCTCATAAAGTCCCTGATTCTCCAGCAGAGACATCGGATGCCCCAGTTTCCGTAGGAGAACTTACACCGAAAGAACCTACTATTGAGGCTTCATTGGTAAGGTGTTCTACTCCAATTGATGTTGCGGGGCCATCCAGCAAACTTATACTCGCCCCGGTCATCGAAGAAGAGGAACCTCCCCAACAATCCGGGAAATTTGGTGACGAAGGAACTGAGAGAACGAGTCTAGCCAAGCACAGCGGTGATGATACTTTTGAGGGGTTGAGCGACCTGATGATTACTTCACAGGAGCTTTTTAAAGATGATCCTATCACTACTAAAGTTACTTCTCCAGCAGTTGAAGTGACATCCGTCCTGCAACAAACTCCATCATCCCAAGAATTGACACTAGCTGTAAAATCCATCATCACCCCCCAACCAAGGAGTGGTTCGTAGTTTGACGTGCGTAGTTTGCACGTTACACACACTTAGGACTTTTCAGCACTTAGATGCATTCAACTTCCTTGCTTTGAAGATTTTTGAGTTTATCTTTTCTTCATTTTCAGGTTCTCCAATGGGACGAAGTGGTTCCTACTACGATGATTTCCAGCGTTATGGGAGGCGCGGCTCTTATGACCCCAAGAGGTATCTTCCCGCCTCTTGGGAAACCGATGAAGAAAGAGCTGGGAGGAAGGCTCGTGAGAAGCGTGCTTATGAAGAACGCTACGGGAGAAGGGACGAACGACATGATTCTTCTCAGAGAGAGGATGATTCCCACAAACGAAAATCCCGTGATGATAAAGGGAAAAGTCATGTCATTGAAGATCCAAGCAAATGGGCCAAACTTGGTGAGAAACCGATATCTGAAATTTCTGAAAAACCCGCTGCTCCCGTCTCTTTGAAAATTCCTTCCAGCTCTCCTGCCCTTCAAAGAGCTGATATTCAAACAATCATCAGTAGGCCCCCCTATCAAGTTGGACATGGTCCGGCTACTCTTCAAAGCCGATTTCCGCACTGGTGCTTAAAGGGAGTGCGTTTCGATCTTGACTTTGTCTCGATTGATAAGCAAGCCATGTTGCGAAATCTTGATGCCGTCAAACTCAATATCGAGAGAATGTCTGGTTGGCAGAAACTTGTTGACGAGCTTCAAAGAGTAAATCGCGCAAACCTCGAAGCCATGCTGACTATGAAAAATGACAAATCCGAGTGGCAAAAAACACTCGATCAGCATGATGCCGAGATGAAGAGTATTGCCGCTTATAATGAGAAGCTTGAAGCGGAAGTTGAAAAACTTAAAGAAGAGCTCGCCACTTCTTCCACTTCCTATTCTCAAAGAGAAGAAGTGCTTCAAAAACAGGTGAGAGATGCTCACGCTGCACAGAGAGATGCTGAAGCTAAATTTGAAGCACAGCAACAAATTGTGGAAAGCTACCGTGCTGACGTTGCTCAGCTGCGAGAAAAAACCAACTCTCAGAACCTGGAAATTGAACTGCTAAAAGCTCGACATTCTGAAGCTGAAAAGGAGCGTGATGAAGCTATTGCCGGCAAAGCAGCAGCGGAGGAATCTCATATGGCAACTAAAGCCGAAGTCAGCTCTACTTTATTCGAGTTTTACATTCACAGTGTTCTGGAGCGCGGTAGCCTTAAATTTTTGGGACCGGAGTACGAAATCACTTTGGCCAAAGTGTGGGAGGTTGCACTTGATATGCTTGGAGGAGCTGGATATGCTGAAGTAGATTTAATGGCTCATTATCTAGATGACGATGCATGTGCTGCTCTTGCCAGGGGAAAGGAGCAACTTGCTAAAGAGAGAGCCGAAATGGCAGAAGGAGAACATTTAGGGAAGGCAACCTCAACCGACCCAGTTCAACCTTCGGTTTCGGCCGACATCGATATTGTTGGCTCCAGTTCCCATTCTCCTCCTTCTGCTAAAGTTGTTATTGAAAGTGCCACCGCCCACACTGGAGATGAGACTCAAGAAAGCACTGAAGCACAGGACTTTGAAGTTGACATAGTAAAGCCTACTTCTCCAGGTAACCTCAATGTTGATCTCTCTCAAGTGGACCGCTTGTTTACTTCATATGAGCTTGATGAACTTTTTGATTATTACTTAAATCTTGATGCGCCACTTTCTCCTCTTTTTATGAGAGACACTAACTTTAACTTCTCTTCTCCTGTAGCGAAAGCGCCAAGTGTTGTTCAACCTTCCCCTCTTCCAGTTGTTTCCTCTCCGCCTCTTCAGAATACTCCTCCTTCCGTCTCTCAACCGGGGTCACAAGAGGAGCAGATAGAAGCTCTTCAAGGCTTGGATGACCCGGTCGCTTCACAAGAATAGAAGGCCGAGGAACCTGAAGAAGGCGAAAGAACTCCGAAGCAAACTATTTCTGATGACATAAAATTGTCTGCACTTTTCACTCTGGGCAGTGAGTCTTCTTCAAGGAAGAATGGGAAGCGTGGAGTCTCAAAGAAAAAGAAGGAAGCTTCTGCCGGCGAAGAAAAAGCCGAAGAAAGTCCAATTGCACCCCTTCCTCTTTCTTCTCCTACTCTCACAAGCCGACCCAAAAAGTTAATCATCCGGCCGGGCGAGGGCTCGAAAGGTGGTAGGAAGAAGAAGTGATGGGTTGGGACCTATGCTTTTTGCTTCTTTGCTTGTATATATAAAGACTTGTGTTGACCGGAGATTGTGCGGGTACCGGTCCCTGCCTTCTTTTGTTTTGAAACCTGCACATGTATAAAATTTTCATAGTATGGAATAAAATGATTCTTTTACTTGTACAAACTTCTGTCTGTATTTGAGAATGCATTTATTCTTCTTTTTCATACAAGTTTCTTTATTTTCTCTGTGTGATGTTGCAGTAAACCTATGGTATGTTGCTTGAGCATTGCTTTTATTTTTTTAACTTATATTACATTGCCCCCATACTACGGTTTATTGCAATCTCTTTCACATTGGCAAAACTTTGGAGAACAACTCTTCTGTTTCGAGAAGACTTGTACTCTTTATTTAGAGAATAACTTTTCCATTTGAAGGAGGTTTGCATCTATACTTTAGAGAATAATTTTTCCATTTTAAGGAAATATTTTTCTGATTTAGTAGAATGCGCCTCGTATTGAAGAAGTTCTTTTTTTTTTGCGAAGTTTTTACACTTCACTTTCGGAGAAAGTTACTTTTATTTTTGGCAAGCAAATTTTTCTACGTAGGAAAGTGGGCCTCCGAAAAGGGCTTTGACCTGTTTGTGCCTCTAAAGAGGGTTTTTGTTTGATTGTGCCTCTAGGAAGAGGGCTTTTTTGTGTGTGCCTCTGGGGAGAGGGCTTTTGTTTTTTCCCTGTACGCGGGGAAGCGGGCCTCCGAAGAGGGCTTTTTGTTTCTGCCTCTAGGGAGAGCTTTTGTTTTCCTTGTTCGCTGGGAAGCGGGCCTCCGAAGAGGGCTTTTCACATTTCGACTCGTGTGAAGTTTTATTTCAGATCACGGTGAAATGTGTGCCTCCGAAGAGGTCTTTTAGCATTTCAACTCTGGTGAAATGGGCCTTCGAAGAGGGCTTTTCACATTCCAACACTTGTGAAGTTTTATTTCAGATCTTGGTGGAATGCGTGCCTCCGAAGAGGTCTTTCACCTTTCAACTCGTGTGAAGTTTTATTTCAGATCACGATGAAATGTGTGCCTCCGAGTATGGCTTTTGCCTGGAAGTTTCTTTCTCATGGTTGGATGGATTCAAGGGGCGGACACAAGTTACTTGGATGTTTGTTTGCACAAACGTTCTCAGCTAATTAACGAGTGCCCTGTGCCACCGGTCATTCCACCAATCATTTTTGGTTGAGAAAGAGAACTTTCTTTTTCTGGCAAGTTCCATTAGAGGTCTTTATCCTCCGAAGAGTTGTGCCTCCAGAGAGGGCTTGTGCCTCCGAAGAGGTCTTTTGTTGTTTCCTGCCTGCTCGCCCATGTCTTTTCGCCATTTGCTCATATCAGCGGTTCCCTGTTATCATTTTCAAGCACACATTCCTTTCTTTTGCAAGTAGTTTATTTTATCCAAAGAAGTGTACTTCATTGTTAAATGAGTTCGCAGGGGCAGACACAGGCTAATTAATTGGATGTCTGTTTGCATAAACGATCACAATTAGTTAGGAAGTGTCCACCTCCGGCGGAACCACTAACTGTTTGCTTGAAGCATTTCTTGTATAGGATTTGAGTCTGAAATTTTTGTGGTTGAACATTCAATTATTGAGTGATGTCAGGGATCACTTGGTCTTATGATGGGTAAGCTTTGTTTTAATGGCCTGCAATATTAAATCGACATTTTAGCAATACAATTAAAGTACTTTATGTATCGAAATAAAACAGGCAGTTTATAATAGTAGAGAACACAAGATTTATGGTGGTTCGGCCAAGAATTGGGCCTACATCCACTTTATAGTTCTTATTATTCACTTGCACTGGCTTTACAATGGCTTTCAATACAAGAATCATACATCCACAATTCTTTTACAGTATTTTAGTAAAGCTTTTAAGTAAAATATGGGCGTAAGTGATTGATGTTCCAAGCCCTTGGAATTGGATCTCCTTCGACAGTTGTCAGTTTGAAAGTGCCATCAAGAAGTTTTTGGCCTATGACATACGGCCCTTCCCAGTTTGGCGCAAACACTCCTGTTGCTGTCATGACCCTTTTCAAGACTAGATCTCCAATCTCAAAGCTGCGTTGGCGAACTTTGGAACTGAAGTGCCTAGCAATTCTTTGCTGATGGGCTGCAATTCTAAGCTGAGCCTCTTCCCTTTTTTCATCAAGGAAGTCAAGTGCTTCAAGTTGCAACTCTTCGTTCTCAGCTTGGTTGAAATGAATTCTTCTATGTAAAGGGACTTCTATTTCCACCGGAATCATTGCTTCTGATCCATATGCCAATGAAAATGGACTGTGCCCAGTTGCAGTTTTGTGGGTAATTCTATATGCCTATAGTGCTAGTGGTAGTCTATCGACCCAACCAACTTTCGCTTTTTCCAGCTGTTTTTGATGGTTGATTTGATAATTTTGTTTACTGCTTCCACTTGCCTGTTTGCCTGCGGATAAGCCACTGCTGAGAAGCTTTTTTGGATCTTGAATCGCTTGCAAAAATCTTGGAACTCTTCACTTTCGAATTTGGTTCCATTGTCTGTGATTATCTTTTGAGGCACACTATACCTGCAAATGATATTCTTAGTTACAAAGTTTATCATCTTTTTAGAGGTAATAATAGCTAATGGTTCAGATTCAGCCCATTTAGTAAAATAATCAACAGCAACAATAGCATATCTGATTCCGGACTTGGCGGTTGGCAAAGGCCCGATGAGATCTATTCCACAAATAGAAAATGGCCACGGACTGACCATCTGTGTTATCTCGGTGGAAGGTGCTCTTGGGATTTTTGCAAATCTCTGGCATCGGTCACATTTTCGGGCATAGCTTCTAGCATCACGATTAATATCTGGCCAAAAATACCCATAATGGAGAATTTTCTTTGCTAGAGGTTGACCACCTGAATGATCTCCACACTCTCCTCCGTGTACCTCAGCTAGAATTGTCTTAGCTTCTTCCTTGGTCACACATTGGAGTAATGGATTGAGAATCCCCGCCTGTACAATCGGCCATCTTGAATTATATATCTAGAGGCTTTTCTTAGCAACTTCTGTCGTTCTTTTGAATTTTCTGGTAGAGAACCGTTGAGCAGATATTCCATTATCGGAGTCATCCATGATTCTTGCTCTTGAGATATAGTCGTGATCCAGTCAATATCCATCTCATAGTGCTTGGAGCTGACAGGACTTCCACAGGAACTAATCCCAATAATTGGTCCTCACCAGTGCTTGCGTACTTCGCGAGAGAATCTGCCTTCATGTTCTCTTCCCGAGGTATATGATTTATCATATAATGGTCAAGATCATCGAGAAATTCCCAGGCTCTCGACAAATAAGCAGGCAGATTTCCTCCTTTAGTTTGAAACTCTTTCTTGACTTGACATACAATAAGCTGTGAATTACTGAAGATCTGCAACACTTTGACATTCAATTCTTTAGCAATTTTCAAGCCGGCAATAAGAGCTTCATATTCTACTTCATTGTTTGTCGAAGGGAATTCCAATCTCAATGCATAGCACAATGACCGCCCTTCAGGGGTTTCAAGCACAACCCTAGCTCCGGAACAGTAAACGTTTCTTGCACCATCAATATATAATTTCCATCGAATTGGGGTATTATCAGTCACTTCTTCCTCACTATCACCTTTATCTGTACATTCTGCGATGAAATCTGCCAAAGCTTGTCCATTGATTTCTCTCCGGGGATGATAAGTGATGTCGTATTGGCCGAGTTCAATATTCCACTTTAGAAGACGACCCGAAGTCTCAGGACGAAACAGGACTTGCTTCAGAGGTTGATCAGTGAGGACTTTGATAGGATGAGCTTGGAAATACGGCCTCAACTTTTTTGATGCAATCAATAGACAATAGGCGAGCTTTTCCAATTTGAATAATTCATCTCTGCCCCAGTGAATCTTTTGCTGATATAATAGACCGGGCGTTGAATTTTTGCGTCTTCCCGTACCAACGCTGCACTAAGAGCATGAGATGATATTGCCAAATATACGAAAATATCTTCACCATCGTCGGGCTTAGAAAGTATTGGAGGTGTTTCCATATGACGAATCAACTCATCGAAAGCTTTCTGGCATTCAGGAGTCCAGTCAAAAATTTTCCTTCCTTTCTTCAGAGCATCAAAGAATGGAATGCATTTATCAGTAGCTTTGGAAATGAATCGACTCAAGGCCGCGACTTTTCCATTAAGTTTGCAATTCCTTCTTTGTTCTAGGAGCTTTGACTTCTTTTAAGGCAGCAATCTGAGTAGGATTAGCTTCAATGCCCCTAGCACTCACAATGAAACCCAGAAACTTTCCGGACTCCACCCCAAACGAACATTTCAAAGGATTAAGTTTCATTCCGTACTTTCGGAGGACTGCAAACATTTTTTCCAAGTGATCCATATGGTCTACTGCCTTCTTTGATTTCACCAGCATATCGTCAACATAAACTTCCATAGTTTTTCCAATCTGTGGCTTAAACATAGCATTAACGAGTCTTTGGTAAGTTGCCCCTGCATTCTTAAGTCCGAAGGGCATGACCCTATAACAGTAGAGACCAACATCAGTGATGAAGCTCGTGTCCTCTTGATCCAGCTCATGCATCATGATCTGGTTGTATCCGGAGTAAGCATCCATGAAAGATAACAATTCATGCCCCGCTGTTCCATCCACCAACTGATCTATCCTGGATAACGGAAAGCAGTCTTTGGGGCAGGCTTTGTTTAAATCTGAGAAGTCAATGCATACTCTCCACTTCCCATTAGCTTTCTTAACCAGTACTGGATTTTAAAGCCAATTCAGATAAGTGGACTCCCTGATGAAACCATTCTCCATGAGCCAGTCTACCTCTTCTTTCAACGCTGCTGACCTTTCAGGACCCTGGGTTCTTCTTTTCTGTTTTACCGGTGTAAACTTCGGATCAATATTCAGAGTATGTACTGCAATTTCTTGGGATATTCCACACATATCAGCATGAGTCCAAGCGAATACGTCCAGATTTGCTTTCAAGAATGATATTAAGGAATTTTGAACCGTCACACTAAGTTGCGAACCCACATCCACCACTTTGTTCGGATCTTTCGGGTCAACAGGTACTGGCACCGTTACTTCCACGGGCACCACTCTATTCTCCCCTGCACTAGCTTTTCTGGGATCCATTTCTCTTCGTGCCCCGCTATGCTCGCCAGTGTAGGGTCTACCCTGTAATTGCTACAAGGTTGGTTCTTTGATGCGGACTGGGGCTGCCGCATCTTTTCCCATCTCTCTCTTCCTCGCCTCACGTAACTCTATTAAATAACATTCTCGCCTAGCATTCTGATCCCCTTTAATAACTCAAACTCCAGTATTCGTGGGGAATTTCATAGTGAGGCACCACGGGTCGAGCATTGCCTTAAAAGCCGCAAGAGTTGGTCGGCCTAGGAAGGAGTTGTAGGCAGAAAATTCATCAACAATTACAAAAGTCTGTTTCCGAACCACCTTTTTCTGCCCTTCTCCAAGCTCCACGAACAAGTCGATAGTTCCAATCGGCTGCTTCGGTTCCCCAGTAAACCCAACAATTTTTTGCGATGAAGCTTGAACATCAGCCATCGGAATTTTCATTTGGTCGAACGTCTTTTTAAAGAGAATATTGCAAGAACCGCCGCAATCTACAAGCACTCTTCTCACAATAGTCGGCCCAATGCCTGCAGAGATGACCAAGAGATCCATGGTTGGAGCTTCAATGCCCATAGAGTCCCTGGCTCTGAACACAATATCATCATTAAAAGTTTTTGCTGCTTCAAAGGTGCAGCATCTTCTAGCACATAAACACTCTCTTCTGTAGGTGCATACTTCAAGGAACGGGCATATCTTTCCATCTCGCCCCAGCTTCTGCCTGCTGGGTGAGGACCTCCTGTAATCACATTAATAACAGGCCTTTTTGATTCATGCACAGTATTCCTCTCACCCAAGCCAGATGGATAAGCAAGAAGTTGTTGGCCCTTAGCAGATGAAGTTGGGTCATTTCTATTTCTCTTAACATATTGCTGCAACTTGTTCTCTCTCAGTAGTTCTTCAATCAAACTTTTCAGATGGCGACATTCGTTGGTATCATGACCGGGTTGATTATGAAACTGACAGAATCTCCCACTTTGAGCAGCTTTTTTCCCAACTCTCATCTCAGGCGGTTTAGGATATTCTACCGCATCTTCGGTAGCAAAAAAGATATTCTCCGGGGTGTCAGTCAAAGGAGTGAAATATGAAGGTTTTAAGAAGTGAGGTTTCTTCAAATCTTTCTGTTTCTTCCCACCATTATTTTCCCTCTTCTGACTTCCGGATTCCTTTTTGGTGGGAGAAGCAGTATTATCCTTAACCTCTGTCAATGCCATTTTAACTGGTGCTTAAAGGCTTTCCAAGCGCATGAATTCATCAGCTTTCTTATAGAATTTCTCAAGGCGAATTCGGTTCTTTCATCTTCAGCCACTTTCCAAATTCACTTGATTTGTCGATTGCCCTCATCAAGTATGTCAAGACCATCCATGGCTCCGCATTGTCCACTTCGGCCAAAGCTATGTTGAAGCGATTCAAGAAAGATCTGATAGGTTCCCCGGGATTCTGCTCCAGGCTGGATAGTGAAATAATATCATTTGCCTTTGAAGCATACAACCTAAATTGTTCTTTAAATTTTCGAGTCAAATCGGAGAACTGGTCTATGGATCGGACCGGTAACTTTGTGAACAAAGCAGAGCCACACCTTCCAAGTATACCGGAAAGTACCGGCAATTGATCTCATCAGATGCTCTAGCACTAGTCATGTGCCAGTCATACTTATACAGGAATTGATTAGGGTCGCTTGTTCCCTTATAAGCCGGGATGGTAGGAGGAACAAATTTCCTTGGAAATTCAGCTTTCAAAATCCTTTCAGTAAATGGATTTTTGCTCGGAGCGAATCCCCATTCCTTTTCATCTTCATCCCTCTGCATGCTCTCTTTCATGATTTGTCGCACCATGCCCGAAAGATATTCCTTATCATTCAAAGGATCTGCAGGACATACTTCGGCCATTTTCTCGGAAGTTTTTCTGGACAAACGTTCGCGCAAAGTTGGTTGTGGTCTCGATCCTCCAGCTTGAGGAGGTGTTTCTTTGGCGAGGCTAGCTGTTCTTTGAGGAATATTCCTCTCTTCAGGATTATGAACATCATCTACAAGGTTTTCTTCATTATTCACCAGTTGACGGTTAGCTCCGAGAAATGCATTTAACCTTTCAAGCATCAAATCATTCTGGGTTTCCATCTGCTGGTATAACCCAGATACTGCAGCATCTAACTCCGCTCGTGTAATCCCGGCACTTGGTGCTACTTAACTCGACGAAGGAGAAGTGGCAGTATTTTCACGAACATCATCGGGTCTAGTAGATCCGCGTTTTCTTCCAGGAGCCATTATCTCTGATAGACTTCTGGTTTTGAGAGAGGTTTTTTCAACAAACTTTTGTGAAGCAATGACGAAAGTAGCCTGATTTGGGTTCTTAGTGAAAGCACCAAAAATGTTAACGCTTAAAATTGAACGCTAACACCCCGTTGTAATAGAGATTAAGTGAAAGCACCACCCATCAATACGGGAATTAGAAGTAAGTAGAAAAGTCACAGAGAAAACAGTAAAAAGAGAACAGTCTTATAGTGGTTCGGCTTAAAGTTAAGCCAATGTCCACTTTAATCTTCTTTATTGTTGAATCAATTACAACTTTACAACAATCTTCGATTACAACACTGCTAGGACAAACATCTAGAACTCCGATGTAGAAGAACTCTTTGATTCCATGTCGAATGTGTTATATTTCTTCTTGAAGTTCGTTGAGACGTCTTTCGTGTTTGAAGTGTCGAGTGAGTCGAGAATTCAGCAGAGTATCGGCGTTCCAGAAATGAGCCAAAAAGGTCCTCCTGCAGTTGGAGTAGGTGGAGTATTTATAGGGAGTTTTCTGAATTAGGTCGTAGGCCGTGAGCGACCTTGGATAGGTCGTAGGTCGTGAGAGACCTAGTGGATGCCGTCTTCGGCTTAACATGAGCATACTTGATCATTCTGAATAAACTGGCAAGTCATAGGTCGTCAACGACCTAAGGAGGAAGCAGCATAAGAAGTTACTTCGGTATTGTTTAGGTCGTGAGCGACCTAGGGGAGGATGGTTGGTGACTTAAGGTTGGAAGCGGCCTATAAGCAAGTGGCTTCATTCTGTGATAACTCGCTAGGTCGCTGGATCTTTTAGGTCGCTAGGTCGCTTACTTACTGGGTCGCTAGGTCGCTTACTTCTGGGTCGCTAGGTCGCTTTAGTCCATAGGTCGGTAGGTCGCAGATCTCTTGCACTTTTAGCTCGTTAAGTCACGAAGCCTCTTTGTTGTGATATGTTGTTGCCCTGTGTTGATGGTTAGGTCGCTAGGTCGTTTGATAAGCTTAGGGCGCTAGGTCACGATATCTTTAGGTCATTAGGTCATTGGGGGTCTTTAGGTCGTTAGGTTGTTCATGCTTTAATTCTTTTAGATCGATTATTTCCTTAGGTCATTGAGCCATAGAATAGAGGAGTTAACACCTGCTGTTGGCATAAACTTCTCCTCAAAGAACTCCTTAAATATTTCCCATGAAATGTCTTCCTCAGAAATATTTGCTACCGTTGCGTCCCACCAGGCTGTTGTGCCTCCCTGCAATTGCCACGATGCCATTTCCCTCTTCCGTTCATCAGACAACTTCATACTCTTAAAGATGCGCTCACAAGAGAGTAGCCAAGCTTGAACTTCAATTATCGATTCTGACCCTTTAAATGGTTGGCTTCCAAGGTTGATGAAGTCTTTGCATAAGGCGGCAAAACTAACCTGAGGCGGTACTGGATTTATATCCTCACTAGCTTTTTGACTTCGTCCATTATCGGTCGAGGTACTGGCCCTACCTCTGCCTTTCCTTCCAGAACTCACGTTGGCCACCTGGACAGGTAACTCAACAAATTTAGATAGGTATATTATTATATGAAAATACAAATACGCACTCTCAAGATAAATATCACTCTACAGCCTAGGTATTCGCTCAACCAGTGCTTTGATACCAAATGTGGCGACCCAGCTTTCTAACCCTAGAAAGACGTATCATTAATAAGAAAAGAAAGTGAAAGAAATAGAAAAGATAGAAAGAAAGAATAACAATATTAGAATCTCACAGCGGAATGGAACAAAATATAAAACATAAACATAACTATTGCATAGTTTTACATATATCAGAGTTATACAACATCATAAAACAGGATAGTCATATACATATCTGTCCATACATACATCCAAAATACAACATACATCAACTACGCATCGGAACTAAATAGATATATAGATACGTCTGGAACTCCTTGCCCCAAGCTCCTCCAGAACTCAACAGTCCCAAAACCTATCACTTGGCTACTCGTAAAAATTTGAGTACCCAAGAGTATATGAAAAACAAAATAAAAACTCCAGGTCAGACATGGGTCTGGTGTGAGTAAATGGGTTAAAGTTGTTTAACTTTGAAAACCATTTGAAATAAAGGTATCACGTAAGACTCCCCATACATAAACACGGGTAAGTTTTTACCTTACGCTAACCAAAACATTTTATATGAAATCTAGTGATATTATAATAGTGTCTAGGGTTTTCAAGTAAAATACAGAAATAGCTGAAATGTTTATATCTCACATTCCAACATAGTTGGGCATAATCAAAACGTACGGCTCTTATTGGAAATTGGATTCCATACAATGGCAGGGCTACTGGGGTACCGCCCGTCACAGTACGGGGCTTAGATCACCATACCGAGGAGCTACCCTAACTCCCCTGGAACACGAGGCCGGAACCATTCCTTGCTGAACAGTCCCGAACAAGATAACCCCGCAGTTGGCTGTAGATCCAACTGCCCACACAGCCGAATAAAAAGGGACATCTAGACAGGGGTATATCTCATCCTGCTTGGGCACGACCCACCTAACCTTGCCGCACATCCCCTGTTTTAGCCATTCCCGGTTGATGAGGCTTGAGGCTGCGATTACCTTTATAGAACATCTCTTAGAATGCTCATCGTCCGCCTGATGATGTGCTAAAAGCATTCAATCCATACAAGTTCGTTCCGGTTTCGAACGAAACCGAAGGCATTATCTCGTTACACTCGTTTTGGAATCACCCTCAAATTTAACGGCAATAACCCTTGCATTCTGAAAACACCATCTCGACCTTCACTTGTGATGCCACGACCTAACGTTTAATTTGGATCGATGTGGTATTCGGAATATCAATTCGATACCCGATCCTGGTCTCATCGAAATCCAAACGCCGTTTTAGAGGCCAAGTTGTTTAAATAGTTTAAACAATTTAAATTCAATACTTGAATTCAAATAACATTTATCACAGATAAATCATACACAGTCATCACAGATATATCCAAAATATATCACCACGTATCACAGAATATCATCCAATAGATATCAGAGTCAATCAAACAAGAATCATCACTTCATATCAAATTTAGTTTGATTAATTTGAACTTAATTAATTACTTGAGAATAAACCATTTTATTCTGCTGAGTTAATCACTAATTAATCAAATTATTAAATTTATTAATTACTACTTAATTACTCACTTGATTAATTGATTCTTAATTATTCACTAATAACCTTAATTATTGATTTATAAAACTTAATTACCATTTGATTATTACTAATTTATTACTCAATTAATCATTAATTTCCAATTTAATCAATCATTAATACTTAAGTAATTACTCAATTAGTTAACTACTATTATTTATTAATTAACCTTAAGTAGTTAATTAAGTCCTTATGTTCAAATTGATTTAAACGCAAGAGTATTAATAACAATCCTTAATTACAAATTTATTTAATCTTAAACTATTTATTTAATCATCGTTATAAATTAATTACATTCTTAATTAACTTTCAATTTAAATTAATCAACCATCTTACGTTTGCAAATCTCTTTAAATAAATTTTAAACCAAGTCCTAACTTACAACTTGCTAACATTATTTATTTTATAAATATTAGACTTGTCTAACATTTTAACCTGAAAGTGATTAGGCTAATTTCCCTTAGAGCTAGACCCGAGGCAAACGCCTGTTTAATCGAGTAGTAACCCGAGTCCCCCTCTGTTCTCTTATACGTTTCTTCTTCTTCCACACTTTCTTTCTCTTCTGTTTGATTTTTTTAATATTTAGTTTAAGTTTAAGTTATAATAGCAGAAACACACGAAGCAACTCACGCGCACACCCAGGACAAACTCGAAGAAACCCCTCAATTTTCTCGAGTAATTACTCGAGATGACAAACATCGAAACGCTGACACCCCTCGCCACCGTGCACCTGCACGGTGGTTCGCCAATGCCCTGGTGATCCACGGCGCTTCTTGCAAACCACATAACGGTTTCCGATACGAAATCAAACCCCAATTCATCACAAAAAGATCGAAATCAAAAAAATGCTCGTTCAAACGAACAGCAACTCGAACGCATCATAGAAAATCACCACGACCACCCAACGTCGACCCCCATTGGCTAAGCGATTCCGGCCACACCTCTCCATCATCTTCCTCTACCATCTCCTAAAATCTCATGAAGCTCGGTCGATCCAAGGCGACGAAATCAACGCATATGCAGGCCACAAAATACATGAACCCAAAACCCTAAACTTGATTCGACCTACAAATTCTTGCATTCAAAAATTTTTCTAGTATTTTTCCTGTGTTCGTGGATCATCAAGCTAGCTTCACCATCAATTTCAACATCTAAAATTCATTAAAATAATAGAAATTTGTAAAAATATGATTTTTGTTCATCTGTAAACTGCTCTTACATTTCTAAATTAAAAATTATCATTCTTGCTTTAAAAATCTTATCTTTGATTGTTTATTCCAAATATATAATCAAACTAACAATTTAAAATATTCGAATTTAACAATTTATTTCCCTTTTTGCTGTAATATTGATTATATAGTAACTATGTTGCTCTGTCATCCTTCAAACAATTTTCTAGATCCTGATTTTTGTTTATACAAACATAATTAGTTAAGTTTCTAAGTTTTAAAATGTTTTTATATGAAGAAGTATTAATTTTCTTAACAATTCTTTGCTCAGAAACTTGATAACATTGAAGAATATCACATAGCAGAATTTCCAGTAAAACAGCAACATCACAGTACCATATATAACAATATAATATTTTCATAAACCAATAATTAAGATTTAAATTTCAAAAAGTATGTTTACTCACTTAAGATACTGTTGAAACAGAGGAGAATTTGTTGTTGAAAGAAAACTGCAATTTGAATTTAAATCCCTGTAATCTTCCCTTACCTTTGAATTTGAAAGAATTATTTGTAAAGATGATGCTTATTATTTTTTTCTTTCTTCAGGTTCACTAAGTTTTTGTAAACAAACCAGTATAGTATGATGTATATATATAAGAACAGCTTTGAACAGGGATATCAGCTTCTAGTACAAGCCTCAACTTATTTGATCATATTTTGTTTTATGTTAAATTACTGTAATTTGAGATGATCTTGCAAAATTCGGCTAAACATGTTGTTTTACTAAGATATTTCTTTTATAAATTTTAAATGACAAATGTGTCCTAACATTTAATGAACATGTCTTCATATATGTTTACAAACTTATTATATGTTTGTTGATATTTATATTTTGTACAAAGATTTTTGTTTTATTATCTTCTAACTTGAACAATACATATACATATTTGTGTCCAGATGTTTATTTATACTTTGTCAGAGTTCATGTTACAAAATTACCAATTTATTTTATATATCTACTTCTACTTTAAACTTAAACTATCCAGTACTTCATTTACTTGTTCATTTTATACTTATATTAATATTATAGTTTTCTTATGTTTATATACCTATGTTTATAACCATTAATTTGTTTTATACTTATATTTAATATTTATAAGATTTATTTTATTTTAATCATATAAATTGTTGTTAGAATAACTTAGTTTTATTTTTATTTAGAGTTTAATTTTCAAATATTTGATTCATAACCTATATTTGTATTTATATATTTTATATTTATATTTAATATGGATAGAATTGTTTTATTTTAAACATTATTATTATTGACTACATTTATATATGTATTGTATCAAATACTAATAATATGGAACCTTTAAATTTAATTGAATAAGACGGATTTTATTATAAACATTTTGAAATAATCTATTTTAAATTTTTAAATCAAAATTTCCTCCACAAACATATATATAACTGGAAAATGCCCAAAAATATTATTTATTTATAAATGAAAAACTTGTATTTTATTTAATTAGATTAAATGTTTATTATAATAATATGGTCAAAATCCCAGGTCGTTACATTCCTTCCCCCTTAAAAGAATTTCGTCCTCGAAATTTAAAACAAAAGTTATTTCAAAAGCTTTTATATTAACAATACAAACATACATATCATCCATACAATAACAAACAATCAAACAGTCTATCCTAACAAACATCACTAGTTATCTGGACATAAATCCGGATAAGCTTTCCTAAAACTATCCAGAGTTTCCCAGGTACAATCTTTGGGATCCTCGCTCCACTGCACCTTGAGGAGTTTCACCACTTTGCTCCTAAGTTGCTTCTCGTCTTGATCCACAATCCGAATATGATTTCTGACCATAGTCAAGTTTGGTTCTACTTCCAAATCTTCCTGAACTACTGGTACTATAACCAGTGATGGGTCTTGAACAAATTTCCTTAAATGGGATACATGAAATACATTGTGAATTCCAGACATCCGTTTTGGCAATTCAATTCTGTAAGCTACAGCTCCAATTCTTTCCAATACTCGGAATGGTCCAATAAATCTTGGTGCAAGTTTACCCTTTTTTCGAATCTTATAGCTCCTTTGATCGGGGAAACTTTGACAAAAACTAAATCTCCGATCTCAAATTATAATGGTCTTCCCCTTTTATCTGCGTATTTCTTCTGACGATCCTAAGCGGCTTTCATTCTTTTCTTGATAAGCTCAACTTTCGTAGAAGCTTCACGAATTAGATCGGGTCCGAGTACAAGACGGTCTTTCGATTCAATCCTACAGGATGGGGATCTACACGGTCTTCCATACAAAGCTTCATACGGGGCCATCTTAATACTAGCTTGGTAACTATTATTATAAGAGAATTCTACTAGATGAAGATGGTCTTCCCACGATCCACCAAAATCCAATACACAAGCTCGCAGCATATCCTCCAGAATATGATATCCATGTGCATGTTCATATCCACTTGCTTATTCTCGTTGTTTCTTTAGCCTCGAAAGGTGAGTGATCGCTCACGATTAGCATTCTTATGTTTAGTAAATTGATTCCACATGAAATGACGATTGAAATATGTGGTCAAATCTGAATTGGTTAGTGAATATGATATGTTAATATTTTAAATTGTTTACCTATGACATATGACACCATAACCTGTTATGTATACAATGTTTAATTCGTTAATTATGATATAAACACATTATGGATGTTTATGTCATTTTATATTATTCTATTGTTATCACACTACAAGTTCCCAGTTAGTTTAGGAAATCCCCATGGGTTCAAATGATCATTCCCGAACGATATTATAGATTAGGAGAAAATCGTTATGGGTTGAAATGATAAAACCAAGCGAGTTTATTGATTTTAAAATTATAGGATTGTAGGTTGAAATGATATATACCTGTAAATATCAAATTTTTGTGGATTAAAAAGGTAAATATCCGTACCACTTGACCATAGGATAGAAAATTATATACGGACACCGTTTGTCTATTTTAAAATGATTTCCGAAATTTTGAAAATATGTGTTTTGATAAATATTGATTTTTTTAAATATAATGTATATATTTTATTTTTAATATATGTAAAAATTTAGATTTTATATTATCTGCTTGGAAATTTTAAATTTATAAGTTAAGTTTTGAAAATTTAATTTAAGATTTTACTTATTATTTCTAAATATATAAAATAAGAATTTAATATAAAATAAATTTAATAAAAAAATTTAATTTAATAAAAATTTAATATGATTTTATTTAATAAAATTGAATTTAATTAATATATATATATATATGTAATATGTTTAAATATTTAGTTAAAATTATGTTGATACTTTAAAACTAGAATTTGTAATAACTTTAATAAATTAAGGTTGAAAAGATAAATTGAAATTGCTTAGAAATTAATTTGTTTAAGAATTGTATATGAATTAAAATTGATTGGAAACTTATTAATTTTGAGATTTTGAAAAGTATAATTTTAAAACTTGATTTAGGTGATTAGATGAATATTTTCAAATTTAAATAAAACTGATTATTTAATTTGGATTTAAATTTGTAATTTGAGATCTTATTTAAATGCTTATAAAAAGTGATTAGGTGGATATTTTAGAACTAATATAATTTAAATTAGATATTTATTATTGATTTTATTTAAATTTGTAATTTGAGATTTTAATTAAATGTTATTAAAAATGATTAAGCGAATATTTCAAATTTAAATAAGACTAAAGTTGAATTTTGAAATATAAATGAAATTTATAAAATTGAGGTATTGTAAATTATTGAATATTTAAACTTTGAAACCTATTGAATTGGAAGTGGTTAAAATTTTTGGTTCAAATCTGGATTTGAAATCGATATAAATTAAAAAAGGTTTTACTGAGAATTTGAATTGAACCTTTAATCTTTTTAACTGAAATTGTTGAACTAAGATTAATTTAACTTGAATTTTGGAACTGAACCTGATGTGAATTGATTTGTGAAATTGGATGAAACAATTCTAATTTGAAATTATTTTCGATATAAAATATTTTGAAATATAAAATATTTTTAATACATAAACTATTTTAATCTATAACCTATTTTTTTAAATATAAACTATTTTCAATGTATAACTATTCCTACATATAAATGACTTTTAATAGTCAAACTGTTTAAGTGTGAACTGTTATGATTTAAAGTGATATGATTTTGAAAATGAATATGACTTCGAAAATGATATGGTTTTGAAATGATTTAAAGTGGTTTTCGGTATTGGCAGAGAGTATAACAATATCCGATCCCGGTCTCTTTAACAACCAATCGTTATTATAACACAGTGGTCATTTAAAAATAGTTTATACTTCAAAATCAAGATATCATTTTCCATTTCAAAACCATATAAATACAATACCAGTTCCATTTTAAATATATCTATTTCCCAAATCATAACACTTCAAAGTTATAACATTTTCGAAACTAAATACTTGAATTTATAACACTTTTGAAATTTTAACACTTTTGAAATCATAATACTTTCCTTTAAACAGTTTAGATGTTAATAATAGTATATATAATAAAATATTTTATAAGATAAAATAGTTTATATAAAATAGTTATAAGTTAAAATAGTTTATGTTAAAATAATTAGTACAAAATAGTTAAAATAGTTTTATATTAAAATGATTTATAATAAAATAGTTTATATTAAAATAATTTATAAAGTAAAATAAATAAATAGTTTTAAATATTTTAAAAATACTTTATGCAATAAAATAGCTTCCTTAAATTTCACAAATTGATTCAAATTAACCCAAATTCCAAATTTCAGTTTAATTAAATCTCAATTCATCAATTTTAATTCAATTCAATTTCTAAATAAACCATTTCAAATTATATCGATTTCAAACACACATTTGAACTATAAAATAAACCATCTCAATTTTAATATATTTCAAAGCTTTACATGTTCTACGTTTCCAAACTAAATTTGATAATTTCATATATATCTAAATTTAACTTCATCATTATTTAGCTTTGAAATATTCACTTAATAAATCAAATATCATTTAAATAAACCTTAATTTCCAATTTTTAAATAAACAAAATATACCATTTCAATTTATGTAATTTTGAAATATTCATTTAAATTGCTTTTAATCAAATTCACGTTATAAAATCATATCTTTAAAATCTCAAATTTAATAAATCTCAAATCAACCTATTTAAGTATAATTCTTAAATAAATATAATTTCCAACCAATTCCTACTATAAACATTATATTTGAAATATAATTTTCAAAACATATAAATCTAAATTTTTAAAAATTTAATAATGATTTCATATATATATATATATATATATATATATAAACATCTTAAAATCGATATTTAATAAACCATATATTTCCCTTTTAAAACCATAGAAATCATTTTCAAATTATTTATATACCAACGGTGTATGTATATAATTTTCTATCATATGGTCAAGTGATACGGATGTTTATCATTTCAATCCGTAATTTAAATATATACGGGTATATATCATTTCAACCCGCAATCCCAAATTCCATTCAAATGAAAATCGCTTGGGTTTATCATTTCAACCTATAACGATTTTCGCCTATTCAACAGATCGTTCGGGTATGTATCATTTTAACCCACATGGAATTCTATACAAACAGGGAACTTGTAGAGTGAAAACACATATAAATAATAATATAATAGGCATATATCATCAATAATTAAATAAAATATAAACAACAGGATATGGTGTCATATCCCACAGGTGAACAGTTACAAATAATTGCATATATATAACAATTTAAATAACTAACAGCAATATGTTTTAATTGTTGTTTCGATTTTAAATCTAATTTAATAAATATAAGAAAATTAATCGTGAGTGATTTATCACCTTTTGAGATTAGTGCGATAGACAATGAAGTTGAGTTAAGAAATTTAGCATGAATTCCAAAGCAAAGCAAGAGTGGCACGAATTGGACGGACAAGCTGATGGATAAGGAATTAATGAAATAAATCAGAATCTGCTTGATATAGACTGGAATGAAATATATAATATATTAATTTATTATTAGTTTATTAAAATCAATATTTTTAATTTACGCTAAATATTAAAATAATATATATTATATAAAGAAAAATCAATACTTACATATATATATACACGTTAAAAGTGCGATCCAAGTATGTATGTATGTATGTATGTATGTATGTATGTATGTATGTATGTATATTTGAAATAGATATATATGTGTACTTACATCTAAATACACAACTAGCATACATTTTAACGTATATATATTATACATCAAACTTGAGATGTACCGACTTATATAACGTATATATATATTACAATATATATATATAGACTATCAAATACACATATGAGTTACCCATAACATTTACACACATGTAAACAAATATACATGCTACTTTAAATATGTGCAGGCCGTATATATTAAAATATATAAATGCAGACTAAATATATACATTCAATCATATATAGACTTACCTACATACTTATTTACAGATTTACATATAGATTCTTATGCATATATTCTTCGAATCTAATATATATAAAATCGGCCTTTAAACTAAAATTTAAACATACATACTTACTTCCATGTTATATAATAACAGGTTTGAATATATATAAAACTATTATGTAATCATAAACATAAGTAAGCTTTATGTATATATGTGACGACCCACGTTTCGGAAGGGTTGAATCGACAATAATCCACACATGTCTGACTTGAACAATCCGAAATGTAGATAAAAAATAGGGTTAAATAAAAAAAATAAGAAGAGAAGAAGAAAACAAAACACAGAATCTCAAAGCGAAAATGATAAAATATAATAATCAAATAAATAATTCAAAAGCTGATTACTATAGATCCGATTATAATCTATACACATTTATCAGAGTTATATCTATACATCAGGGATAAATGAACAATATAGCAGAATAGCATAATGCAGGCAATAATAATAGTAGTAGTATACCAAACTCCATCTTCGTCCCCCAGAGAGTAGTCTTCCAAACGCTAAAAAACTCAAGACTGACCCGAACGTAATGAAAAGACAAAACACTCGAGTCAGGACTAAAATACTCTTATGTAAGTCAAATCAATATCACAGAATATGAGTGCAGTAACTTAAGAGATGTTACGGGATTTTCCATCTTCTAAGGATCCGTTAAACTATATATATATATATATAATAGTATACGCTATAATATATAATGTCTATCAGTAAAATAAATATCAAAATAGCATTAAGGTTTTACATTGATCCACCTTAACACATTTTTACAGTTCCAAACCAAAGTCGTAATGGGCTCGTATAGGTATAAATATGACAAGGCACGTGAGGCAATGCCCAAGGTAGGATTCTACCTGTTCACCCTTTCTGGCTAGTCATAAACCATCCATGGCCGACCGCGACAATCAATCCAAACGACAAATAAGGTGCACCCATCGAATCCGAAACCATAACAGTAATACGAGGGATCAACCTCGCTAGAGGTAGCTAACCTCAATTGTGACGACCTGACTTTTCCTCTACAGAAAAGTCGTATCATCATGAAGAAAGAAAGGGATAGAAAAGAGAAAAGAAAAGGAAGAAAGAAGAAACAACACATCAGAATCTAAATAGCGGAACGAATAAATTATATTAATAAAAAAAGTATTACATAGATATACAACACTATCAGAGTTACACAGAAATTTCATCACATACTAGACAGTTATAAACACCTGTCTAGTTATACAACTCAATACAACTCAATAAAACAATACTAACACAGAGAACACACAGCGGAATTATTATCTACAATGCAGAAGCCTCCTGCTCCATTGCTCCATCATAATTTGTCAAAAGCTAACCTGAATCCCTTGGCTACTCGTAAAATTTGAGTACCAAAGAGTTTAAGAAAACAGAAGATAAACACTGGGCCAGACATGGGTCTGGTGTGAGTAACATGTTAAAGTTGCTTAACTTTGAAGAACCTTTGAAAAAGAAAGGTATCACGTAAGACTTCCCACACATAAACATGGAAAAGTTTTTACCTTACGCTAACCAAAACATTTGATAGGAAATCCAGTGGTATTATAATAGGTCTAGGGTTTTCAAGTAAATAAGAAATAGCCGAAATTGTTACATTTATTAAATTCCAGCTACTAGCCACAAAAGTGGGTAATACAATCAAAACCGTTGGCACTTATTGGATTGTGGATTCCATACAATGGCAGGGCTATTGGGGTACCGCCTGTCACAGTATGTGGCCTAGATCAACGTACCGAGGAGTACGCCCGCTCCCTTGCAACACAAGACCAGAACCATCCCTTACTGGACAGTCCCGAACAAGACTACCCCGCAGTTGGTGTACATCCAACCGCCCACACAGCCGAAATAAAAAGGGACCTCTAGACATGGGTAAATCTTGCTCTCCAGTGGGAGCTACCCACGAAGCCTTGCTGCACCTCCCCTGTTTTAGCTATTCCCGGTTGATGAGGCTTGAGGCAACGATTACCTTTGGATAACACATCTCTTAGAATGCTCATCGTCCACCTGACGATGTTCTGAAAGCATTCAATCCATACAAGTTCATTCCGGGTTCGAACGAAACCGAAGGCATTATCTCGTTACGCTAATTTTGGAATCACCCTCAGAGTTAACGACGATAACCCTTGCACTCTGAATCACCATCTCAAACCTATAAGAACTAGTTCTGTCAAACTCATCACGGAATCACCCCCAGAGTTATACTGACGTATAGTCCTTACACCTCGAGTCTTCACTCTTCATAAGAGATTAACGACCTATCGTTAATTTGGATCGATGTGGTTTTCGGATATCCAAATATGGAAACCCGATCCAGCTCTCATCGAAATCCAAAGCGTGTCTTTTAAGGCCAAGTTGTTTTAAAGGTTTAAAACAATTAAATTATCTATATATCCAAATAGATAGATCACAGATTCACATAGATAATCATCATTATCATCATATCAGATAAACCATATTATCATTATCCAAAAAGATAATCTATATCAACATCACAATGCAACCAATGCATCCAATCACTCAACATTATCTATCTCATATCTGAGATTCAAATCATCTAAGCAACAACATTATCCATCCATATAAGCAATGATCTACCACACCAAATATAATTAATTTAAAATGAATTAAATTAATCACCTCATTTCTAATTAATTTAAAGTAAATTAAATTAATTATTTTACCAATATCAACTTGCTTATATCACTATTGCTTAATTATCAATCAATTAATTAATCATCAACCAATTATTTATTTTAATTAACCATCCCTGATTAATTGACCTTTAATTACATTCAAGTAATTATTCACTAATTAATTTCTAAAATTAATTATACTTTACCGAATACAGTAATTAATCTTTAATTACTTCTTATTTAATTAACCATGAATTAATTACATTAATTCTTAATTAATTATATCTATCGATTAATTAATTAATTATTTCTAATTAAATCCATTTTTAATTACATCATTAATTATAGTAATTAATGATTTTCTAATTACAATTCTTATTTAAACTAATTACATTAGTTAATTAATTAATCTTTATTTAAACCATAATTGTTAATCACCCTTGATTAACTCCATTCAGTAATTAACTTCCCTTAATTACTTCACCAAATAAATTAATTACTCCTTAATTAATTATCTCTAATTAATCCCTTGATTAATTTACAAAGTAATTATACTCAAATTACTTCATCATCAAATTTACTTCAATTAATTACATATAGTAATTACCCATTAATTACTTTCCTATGTAATTTCTCTTCATTTAATTACACTAAGTAATTATATTACATAATCATCAAATGATTATTTTAAATTAATTAAACTGAATTAATTAACTCAATCTAATCAAATTAAACTCAATTAATTACAATAAGTAATTAATTCCTTAATTACTTCCATAAGTAATTATCTTAATAACTTACACAGATGATTATCTTTAAATTAATTAACCTAATTAATAATTAAAATTAATCACATTAATTAATTATTAAATAATTCTTAGTTAATGACCTTTATTAACTATTAAACAATTCATTAATTAGTTTTCTAAAATAATTAACTTATTTTAATCATTATTAATTACAAATTAATTAATCATTAATTAACCCATTAATTAACCCCTAATTATTTAATTAATTAAGTGTTAACTTAATTAATCTTTTATTACTTGGTTAATTAATTATTAATTAAAAACTAATATTATTTAATTAATTATTCTTAATTACAAGTTAATTATTCTAAGAATATTAATCTTAAACCCTTAAGATTAAACCCTTAATTACCATTTTATTAATTTATTAAATAAATTATCTATTCATTTAATTACTCTAATAATTAAGTGAAATACAAATTTTTATTTAACTTTAACAAGTTTTAAAAATCAATCTAAAACCTTTAATGATAAATAATACTTATAAAAGAAATTTTACAAGAGTTAAAACCATTTAAATTTTATATTATTATTCAAATTTGTTTTAAACACTTAAATTTATAAAACTTAAATTTATTTTAACCAAAGATTCAAATCCAAATTTGAATCAAATTTAAACTTTGTTTAAACATTACTTTATATTTCAATTTCCAAATTTAAATTCAATTTTTTTAAAAACATTTTTAAACAATAAATTCTTTCAAAGTATTTTAAACAAATTTAATTTTTAAAATCTTATTCATTCCCGGCTTGAGATTTAAATTAACTTGAATCCATAATAATAATTTAGATTTAAAACTTAATTTAAATCTTTACTTAGTATTTTGAAATTCAGTTTAAAATTTGAAACATGACAAATTCTAAACTGCAACAAATTAGCTCGAGCAAACTCGAAATCACTCGAGTAACTCGAGAATCATTTTTTTTTCATTTTGCAATTTATTCAAATTCAGAAACAATTCAGGTTTTCACAAACCTATAACAAATGAACCCACCCGAGCCTAGTCGACATCTACTCCGAGTCCACCATCCCATACCTCTGAGTCCCATGCCCTAATTCTTCGAGCCATACGCAAACTTACCCGATACAAACACGAACCCCTTTCTTCCCCAAAAAAAACAACTGACACGCCATTATCATCATGCACCTGCACCACCAGAGCATCCATCTCCGACCCCTCACGACCCCCTACGCAAGTCACGCTTCATCAATGAAAGCCATTCCGACCTTCGAATCAACTGCAGAAACCCCAAATCGAATTTAAGCATTCGAGCCGAAAACTGGAACAAAAGGGTTGAATCTGCAAATGCCTCAACCACCAAATTCTGACCATCAGGGAATCAACGCCTTCGGCCATATCCACGTCCACACCCCATTTATCACCCATTCGAATTAGGAAGAACTCGATCACTTATTCAGGTCGCAGTGATCAATTCACTGATCAATATTGAAAACTAGGGCTTATCAGTCTCAATTCCAAATCCCCATCACCACACTGCATTAATCCTTCCTCCAGTATTTTTCCCTGCAACTTGGTTTATAAATCCATCACCAGAATCAATATTGGTCACTCGAATCACCTAGGTTGATGATTCAAACCCAAAATAGGTTTTCTGCTTGAACCAGACTTTCCCAATCAATCTCAATCTAAAAATTCAAATTTTATTTTCTAAATTCACGTCTTTGATCATGTAACTTGTTTATATTCTTAAATTACAGAATCCAGATGATTTGATTTTACTTATATAAGAATTTTCTGTAGTCTCTGAATTTACAGATAATATTACAAAAATTTCATATTAAATACAATTTAAACTTACCTTATGTATCACAACCATATTATGTTTTAAAACTTAAATCTTAACACATACTAAATCACTTGAAATTGATATTCCTAAGCCATTCTAAAATCTGAAACCCAAGTGCAGAGTTACAGCAGCATGCACAATTTCAAATACTCATGAATACACCAATAATAACTTGTCAACAACACACCATCACAATTATTTCCAGAGTATAATAATAAACTAAATTTGTACTTAAAATTTAGAACGAAAAGAAGTTACTCACTGAGTTTTATGGAGGCAGAGCACATGTGTTTATGAAGAGCTTCAGATTCTGCTTTTATTTTTGCTTATGCATTTTGAATTTCAGTTTGGTTTATAAACTGCAGATGCTTTGCTATTTAACTTTAATCTTGTTTAATTGTTTAAGCTCCCTGATGCATGCAGTTTCCAGTTCCATTTGTATGTAGGCTTCCAGAAAACAATGCAGGACTCAGTTGCAAAATGAATCCAGATGCATGTTTCCAGATTCCAGGCTTTTGGATGTTTTTCAAAACAGAAAAGAATTTGCAGGCTTTCATATTCATTTGCATGCATGTTTGTTTCCAGGTGTTAAGATGCAGATTGATTTCAGGATTACACTTTGATTATGAATGAAATTTCAGATATCTTTTGGATTAGAAGAGAAACAGATTTTGCAGTTTTTTGATTTTCTATTTTGAAGAATAAGATTAGAATATGAAAATGAGGGAAAATATTTTATATAAGAAATATTTTTGACTTCATTAAATTAAAAGAAAAATAAAAATAAAATAGACACTTGGTTTAAGTTTAACATTTGTCTTCTTGGTTTACTCTATGCTTAACACTTGTCAATTAGGTGTGTTAATAACTTACATGTAACGACCCGTATTTTTACGGAACGAAAGATCGTAAAACTGTTGTTGTCTTTAAGTCGTTAGTGCTTAAGTCGTATGGTAGTTAACTCGTGTAGAGGCTTAGGTTGAAGGGTAGCCTAGGTCGTTCGGAGTTGAGTCGTGACCGACTTAGCGTCTTAGGTCGTGTGATGTTGAGTCGGTAGGAGCTTAGGTCATGTGGTCGAGTTATAATAGCTAACGAGTTAACTAGTGGCCGAGTTAGGATGTGGGACGACTCATAGACTTGGACGAGTTAACATGTTAAGTATTAGGTCGTAGGCGACCTATAGATATGAGCGACTTAAGGGCTGGGATGAGTTAGTGACTTAGAGATTTGGACGACTTAAGGTGTGGCCGAGTTAGTGTGTTAGACCGAGGTAACGACCTAAGAAGGCTACGACTTACGGGTTAGCGAGTTAGGAGATAGGTTGTGAACGACCTATAAGGGTAACGACCTAAGTTAGGTCGTTGAGCGACCTAAGGGAAGTGTTAGGTTGCTAGGTAAGTTAGGTCGTTTAGTAGTTAGGGCGAGCGACCTATAAGTTAGCGGCTTAAATTAGTTAGCGACCTAATGTAGTTAGCGATCTAAAAGTGCGAGTGACCTAAGGAGTTTAGCGACCTAATAGTAGGCGGCATAAGTAAGTTAGGTCGGGGAGCGACCTAAGATAGGTCGCAGTGTATATTTAGGTCGGAGGCGACCTATGTTGAGGTAGGATGTCTGTGTAAGGTCGTTAGGTCGTTCTGGCGACCTAGAGAGGGATATAGCTTGGTTATGATAGTTCGCGCTTTGGCATAAGGTTTAGGTCGTTGGAGAGTAAAGTCGCTTATGCTGTAGGTCGTTGGGGTCTAGGTCGTAACTCGTATGTCTCTGGGTGGTTAGGCTGTTAGGTCGTTGGAGTGTATAGGTCGGCAGCGATCTATGTTAGGTCGGAGATTTTAGGTCGGCAATGACCTAAGTCTGGGCGACCTAAGGGTGATTTCAGCCTATAAATAGAGGGGTTTGGCTCACTTTTTGGCATCGGTTTTTGAAGCGACGAAGTGCTGCCATTTTGAGAACTCGACTACAACATTTCTTCATCTTCTTTTCTCCATTCCAATCTAGTTCTAACATCCATCCAAGATCGAAGATCAAGATCGAAGGTCCAAGAGCCAAAGTTGAAGATCTTCATCCAACCAAGCTAGATTTCATCGTTTCAAGCGGGATTTCGACAAATCAAGCTTGAATCCTTGCTGTCTAGATCTGAAGTTGATAGTTTTTGAAGTGTTTGGGTGATTCGGTGAGTGGTGGTTATCTCTCACGCGGACCCAAAGGAGTATATTGGATTGGTGGTTTGTTGAAGTGTTGTAGATAGTGATTTTATGCATATTTCTTTAGATCCAAGTGTAGATCCATTACTTATGAAGATGTTTACTTATGCAAGTTCATTCACCAAATTGTAGAGTTAAAAACCCATGATTTATATTTGTTAGATCTATGCTAAAAACCCATGATTCATGTATGTTATATCTATGCTCATTTATTTACGAAATTGCCATTGTAGTTATAAATGCCTACTTAGACCATATTTGATTACTTGATTGCTTAAGCTAATGATTCATTTGATTGATTGCTATGTATATTAGTTGATTGATAGTTAGATCTTGACAAGATGGTCGAAAATGATTCAAAAGCTAAGTGGAAAGGCACTTGAATGTTGAAAGCTGCTTGTGGCATATGAAGCGGATGTTGAAGCTCATATGTATGGATTAGATGATGTTGAGATGGACTTTGCCATGATGCGAGGAGGCAAAGCATGATGATGAGACGGGACGGGTCATGATGACGTTCCAAGCACGGGTTGCGACGACGTGCGAAGCTATGTTGATAACTCGGTGATGCGATCCAGGTTGATGATAATGGTTAGCTTGACAGGCGCTTGAGCTAGTATGGAAATAGTCGTCGAAGAGGATGACTAGGAGGCTAAGATCTCATCATTGTTGAAGGTTCTAGCATGCTAAAAGCAAAAGTACGTTGGAACGGGCTGCGACGACGTTCCAAGCACGGGCTGCGACGACGTGCTAGTACTCTGGGTAGTTGCGAAAATTCCTAGGCACGGGCTGCGACGACGTGCGGAGTTATGTCTAGAACCGGGGTTGCCATTAACCCTTGACGGATGGTTGAAAGATGAGTTGGTCATTCAATTAACGATAAAATCAAGGCGATGATAACAGTGATAGCCAGAGTCATGGATGTTTGGCTATACCATCATTCGGTCTCAAGAGCAGTGTTTTCTGGGTGCTTATCTGATCTTGGTTTAGGCCTTGGGGGTTTGTATTTGGAAAACATCGACCTCGACTCGAGTGATTATTGCTTTACTTTAATTATCTGCTTTGCTATGCTTGCTTCTCCTTAGTGTGTGTCTGGGGGCTATCACTGTAGAAAGAGGTGGAGTGGGATGATTTGGGTTCCTATTCCTTTTATCCCTTATGCTCTTTTGGTATGTTTGATAGTTAATTTACTGCTCACTAAGACTTTGTCTGACTCAAGGTTTTATGTCTCCTCTTATTACCTTGGGCTGTTCATCCATGTTGGGATGGGCAGACTAGGTAGCAGGTGACATGTGCTGTTCTTGGAGATCTACGTTGATGATGACGAAGACGAGCAGGAGGCTTTTGCATATTATTTCATATTATGTACTGGGTGTTCCGCTGTATATACTTTGAGTGCTTTGTAGTGAGGTTTTGATGTATTGACTGTTCTGATGATTGTATCGAACTTCTAAGATGCTTATTTGATGATATTCTGTTATGAAGCTTCACTATACATATATTTCTCTATTGTATTTTATCCATGCGCTGTGAGTTATGCGATAGATTCGGTGATGTTTATTCTACCCTTGACGGTCACCCATGGCTGCCTGGCACGCCTTTCAGCGCATTATTTCCTTGTTTTGGTGCGGAAGTCATGGGCGGTCGTCACATTTGGTATCAGAGCCTTGGTTAATCGATTTTAGCCAACGCTCGCCGACGTAACTACGTAAGAGAGACGTAATTGTATTTTGATGGATGATTACTATATATAATATAGTAGTTTAGAAGGATTTGAACTCCTTATGTAGTTGTTTCTCAAGGTGTTCTAATCATTCCTTTTTGTAGATATTAAGGATGAGTCGAAGAGGGAGACCAGCTGCTAGAGAAAATCGTGCTACTGGGGAAGCTACTGATTATGGAGCTATGTTTGAAGCTATGATGACTTCTATCATGAGAAGGATACCAGCTCCAGGCCCATCAGTGGATGTTGGAGTTCAAGTTCAAGCTCCAAGACAGGTGGATTTTGCTAAGTTGTGTAAGGACTATACTGCTCTTGGAGGGAAGGTTTTCTTAGGGATAGAGTCAACCATTGAAGTCCAAAGATGGATAGATGTTTGTAGAAGGATCTTTGGTGACTTGGGAATTGATGATGCAACTAAGAGGAAGCTTGCATCAAGACAGCTTCAAGGGAGAGCTTCTGATTGGTGGAACTCTATCACCATTAATACTCCGGAGGAAGAAATTACTTGGGTGCAGTTCCAAGCTAGATTTGAAGCTAAGTTCATTTCTACGGCTCAGAAGTCTGTCTTGTTTAAGAAGTTTGTTGAGCTCAAGCAAGGTGGGAGATCGGTTCTTGAGTATGTTTCTGAGTTTGAGGCTTTGTCCAAGTATGCTCGGTCGTATATTGAATCTTCTTATCAGAAGAATGAGAAGTTTGTGACAGGCTTGGACAGTTATCTTGGAAGACAGTTGGTGGATCATCTGGACGATCCATTTGAGAAGCTAGTGGAGAAAGCTCTCAGGCACGAGAGTTTGTTTCCTAAGGAAGGATCTGTTGTTGCTGTGACCAAGGAAGAGCTCAAACCACAGCAGGGTGGAAACAAGAAGAGGAAGCAGCAACAGCAGAAGAGTAAGAATGGCCAGAAGAAACCGAAGGGTGAAGTAACCTGCTATAACTGTCAGCAGAAGGGCCATCTCTCTAGGGATTGTGAGAATCCGAAAGCGCCGGCGAAGTGCCACAACTGCAACAAGCCAGTGCATTTTAGGAAGGATTGTCCGGAACCACAGAAGGACAAGCAGATTGTGAAAGCTTATGCTTTGGGGGCTGTTCCATCATCTTCGAAAGCTCCTACTGCTGAAGAGAAGGGGAAGAGTGTGGTGGTTCAAGGTACTCTTTCCATTTGTGGTGTTCCAGTTAGGGTGTTGTTTGATACTGGGGCGTCGCATTCCTTTGTTTGTAATGAGTTAGTAGACCGGTTGGGTTTGGAACCGGATATTGTTGATAGGCCATTGGTTGTGACAAATCCAGTTGGGGGTTCGTCATGTCTGTGTATGCTATGCCGTGGTCTAGTTATATCGAGTCATGATTGCTCTTTTGTTTGTGATTGCTTTGTTCTGAACTTTGCGGGGTTCGGAATTATTTTGGGTATGGACTGGCTTAGGAAGTATGCGGCAAAGGTTGATTGTGAGAGATTGGAGGTGACAGTCGAGAATGTGGAGGGGCGAAAGGTTGTGATACGATGTAAGCATGAAGAAGGCGTCTTCATGAGCTTCATGTATTCGATGGTTGTCCCACGGGATGGACTGTCATCGATGCCAATCGTGAATGGATTCGAGGATGTCTTTGACGAGGTCAAAGGGTTACCGCCGCATAGGGAGATCGAGTTTCGTATCGATCTAGTTGAGGGAGCCAGACCTGTTGTGATGCCTCTTAGGCGGATGGCGCCTAGAGAACAGCAAGAGTTGAGGGTGCAGGTTGATGACCTTTTATGGAAAGGATTCATTCGGCGTAGTGTGTCCGAATGGGGTGCACCAGTTGTGTTTGCAACCAAAGCGGATGGATCGTTGAGGTTGTGTGTTGATTATCGTGAGCTGAATAAGGTGACTAAGAAGAACAAGTATCCATTGCCGAGAATAGATGACTTGTTTGATAAGCTTCACGAGGCGAAGGTGTTTTCTCAGATGGATTTGGCAACGGGATTTCACCAGTTAAGAGTGGCGAAGGATAGTGTGCCGAAGACTGCTTTCAGGACACCATCCGGTTTTTATGAGTGGCTGGTAATGCCGTTTGGATTGACGAATGCACCAGCGTATTTTGTGGATCTTATGAATAGAGTGTTCAGAGATCAGTTGAACAAGTTCGTACTTGTGTTCGTGGATGATACTCTGATTTATTCCAGAACTGAGGAAGAGCACAAGACGCACTTGAGGATTGTTTTGGAAATCTTGCGGAAACATCAGCTGAAGGCTAAGTTTTCGAAGTGTCACTTCTGGAAGGGTGAAGTGAGATTCTTAGGCCATGTTATTTCTGGAAATGGAATAGCGGTTGATCCTGCTAAGGTGGCAGCAATCCATGATTGGGTCAAACCTAAGAATGCATCTGATGTGAGAAGTTTTCTTGGATTAGCAGGATATTATCGTCGGTTTATCAAAGACTTTTCCAAGATAGCTGCACCATTAACAGGATTGACGAAGAAGAACCAAGTGTTCTGTTGGGATGCTAAGTGTGAGCAAGCTTTTGGAATCCAGAAAGGGTGATTGACGAGTGCTCCTGTTTTGACTATTCCAAGTGGGAATGATAAGATGGTGGTTTACACCGATCCATGTGGTTCTGGACTTGGAGCAGTGCTGATGCAGAAGGATAGATTTGTTGCGTATGCGAGTCGACAACTGAAGCCGCATGAAAGGAATTACCCGACTCATGATTTGGAGTTAGCAACGATTGTTTTTGCTCTGAAGATGTGGAGACATTATCTATTGGGAGTTCGATTCGAGTTGTTTACGGATCATAAGTCGTTGAAGTATCTTTTCTCCCAGAAGGATTTGAATCTTCGGCAGCAACGATGGCTAGAGTTTTTAGCATCGTATGATTTTTGTATAGCTTATACTCCGGGAAAACGTAACGCAGTAGCTGATGCGTTGAGTCGAAGACATGCAGGATTGGGAGCCATGTTTTCGGAATGGAAGAGTCTCGAGTATTTAGCTGGATTTGACTTCAGGCCCAGATGTGAATTGGAACCTAAAATGTTGGCAAACTTATCGATAAGGCCTACTCTAGTGGAAAGAATTGGCGAGGGGCAAAAGCGAGACGATAAGCTTGTCAATATTATCCGTGATTTAGAATCTGGGTTGGACCCGGAAAAGGATAAAGGATTTGAAGTTGATCAAGAAGGTTGGCTTCGGAAGCAAGGACGACTAGTTGTTCCCGATATCGATGAATTGAGAGATGAAGTTCTAAGTGAAAGTCATCACTCGAAGTTGACAATTCATCCAGGTGGAAATAAGATGTATCGGGATATGAAGAGAACCTATTACTGGGAAGGTATGAAGAAGGATGTTGGAAATTTCATTTCCAAATGTATGAACTGCCAGTTGGTGAAAGCTGAGCAGAAGAAGCCCAGTGGATTACTTCAGCCATTAGAGGTTCCTACATGGAAGTGGGAGCAAGTGTCGATGGATTTTATCGATGGTCTACCTAGAACCAGGACGGGGAATGAAGGGATTTGGGTCATCGTAGATCGTTTGACCAAGAGTGCAAGATTCATTCCTGTTCGATCAACTAGGACTGCATCGAAGTTGGTTGAGTTGTATGTTAAGTGGATAGTTCGATTCCATGGTGTTCCGAAGAATATAGTGAGCGACCGAGATCCTTTGTTCACTAGTGGATTTTGGAAGAGCTTCCAGGAGGTTTTGGGAATTGAGTTGTGTTTGAGTACAGCTTATCACCCTCAAACAAATGGTCAGACTGAGAGAGTCAACCGAGTTTTGGAAGATCTTCTCAGAGCCTGTGTTTTGGATTTCGGAGGATCATGGGAAGATCTCACCTTCATTTGGTGGAATTTGCATATAATAACAGTTATCAGTCAAGTATTGGTATGGCACCATATGAAGCATTGTATGGAAGACCGTGTACCTCTCCGACATGTTGGTTGGAAACTGGAGAAAAGCTGATGCTTGGGCCAGAGATGATTCAACAGACTTCGGATTGTATAGAGATCATTCGGCAACGAATGAAGGCGGCCCAAGATCGTCAGAAAAGTTATGCCGATAAGCGTCGTAAGGATTTGGAATTCGACGTAAGTGATAGGGTTTTTGTGAAGATTTCTCCTCTGAAGAGTGTTATTAGATTCGGGAAGAAAGGAAAGTTAACTCCGAGATTTGTTGGACCATTCCCGATTATCGAGCGAATTGGAAAGCTCGCTTATAGATTGGAGTTACCGGAGAAGATGGCGGGTGTGCACAATGTCTTTCATGTATCTTATCTACGGAAGTATGTGCATGACTCGAATACGGTGGTTTCTGCTGATAGCTGTGAAGACTTGGAGGTTGATCCAGTTGTTAGAAGACCTCGTAAGCCGCTTCGTATTGTTGAAACCGATACGAAACAGCTTAGGAGGAAGACGATTACGTTGCTCAATATACAATGGAGTGATGATGTTAACGACTGTACGTGGGAGAAGGAAGAGAGGATGAAGGCATCTCATCCTGAACTCTTCAAGGTATGGCCCTAAGGTGTCGTGACATCTCATGAATTTGTAGCTTGTTCTAGTCTTAGAATTCTGCATGCTAGGTTAGTAATTGGATGCATGGTTTGTTGATTGCTATGCATGGTAGGCATGCGGAATAATTTTGATTGCTCTTGTTTGTTTGGAATTTCGGGGGCGAAATTCCTAAGGGGGAGAGAATGTAACGACCCGTATTTTTACGGATCGAAAGATCGTAAAACTGTTGTTGTCTTTAAGTCGTTAGTGCTTAAGTCGTATGGTAGTTAACTCGTGTAGAGGCTTAGGTTGAAGGGTAGCCTAGGTCGTTCGGAGTTGAGTCGTGACCGACTTAGCGTCTTAGGTCGTGTGATGTTGAGTCGGTAGGAGCTTAGGTCATGTGGTCGAGTTATAATAGCTAACGAGTTAACTAGTGGCCGAGTTAGGATGTGGGACGACTCATAGACTTGGACGAGTTAACATGTTAAGTATTAGGTCGTAGGCGACCTATAGATATGAGCGACTTAAGGGCTGGGATGAGTTAGTGACTTAGAGATTTGGACGACTTAAGGTGTGGCCGAGTTAGTGTGTTAGACCGAGGTAACGACCTAAGAAGGCTACGACTTACGGGTTAGCGAGTTAGGAGATAGGTTGTGAACGACCTATAGGGGTAACGACCTAAGTTAGGTCGTTGAGCGACCTAAGGGAAGTGTTAGGTTGCTAGGTAAGTTAGGTCGTTTAGTAGTTAGGGCGAGCGACCTATAAGTTAGCGGCTTAAATTAGTTAGCGACCTAATGTAGTTAGCGATCTAAAAGTGTGAGTGATCTAAGGAGTTTAGCGACCTAATAGTAGGCGGCATAAGTAAGTTAGGTCGGGGAGCGACCTAAGATAGGTCGCAGTGTATATTTAGGTCGGAGGCGACCTATGTTGAGGTAGGATGTCTGTGTAAGGTCGTAGGTCGTTCTGGCGACCTAGAGAGGGATATAGCTTGGTTATGATAGTTCGCGCTTTGGCATAAGGTTTAGGTCGTTGGAGAGTTAAGTCGCTTATGCTGTAGGTCGTTGGGGTCTAGGTCGTAACTCGTATGTATCTGGGTGGTTAGGCCGTTAGGTCGTTGGAGTGTATAGGTCGGCAGCGACCTATGTTAGGTCGGAGTTTTTAGGTCGGCAATGACCTAAGTCTGGGCGACCTAAGGGTGATTTCAGCCTATAAATAGAGGGGTTTGGCTCACTTTTTGGCACCGGTTTTTGAAGCGACGAAGTGCTGCCATTTTGAGAACTCGACTACAACATTTCTTCATCTTCTTTTCTCCATTCCAATCTAGTTCTAACATCCATCCAAGATCGAAGATCAAGATCGAAGGTCCAAGAGCCAAAGTTGAAGATCTTCATCCAACCAAGCTAGATTTCATCGTTTCAAGCGGGATTTCGACAAATCAAGCTTGAATCCTTGCTGTCTAGATCTGAAGTTGATAGTTTTTGAAGTGTTTGGGTGATTCGGTGAGTGGTGGTTATCTCTCACGCGGACCCAAAGGAGTATATTGGATTGGTGGTTTGTTGAAGTGTTGTAGATAGTGATTTTATGCATATTTCTTTAGATCCAAGTGTAGATCCATTACTTATGAAGATGTTTACTTATGCAAGTTCATTCACCAAGTTGTAGAGTTAAAAACCCATGATTTATATTTGTTAGATCTATGCTAAAAACCCATGATTCATGTATGTTATATCTATGCTCATTTATTTACGAAATTGCCATTGTAGTTATAAATGCCTACTTAGACCATATTTGATTACTTGATTGCTTAAGCTAATGATTCATTTGATTGATTGCTATGTATATTAGTTGATTGATAGTTACATATTGACAAGATGGTCGAAAATGATTCAAAAGCTAAGTGGAAAGGCACTTGAATGGTGAAAGCTGCTTGTGGCATATGAAGCGGATGTTGAAGCTCATATGTATGGATTAGATGATGTTGAGATGGACTTTGCCATGATGCGAGGAGGCAAAGCATGATGTTGAGATGGGACGGGTCATGATGACGTTCCAAGCACGGGTTGCGACGACGTGCGAAGCTATGTTGATAACTCGGTGATGCGATCCGGGTTGATGATAATGGTTAGCTTGAGAGGCGCTTGAGCTAGTATGGAAATAGTCGTCGAAGAGGATAACTAGGAGGCTGAGATCTCATCGTTGTTGAAGGTTCTAGCATGCTCAAAGCAAGAGTACGTTGGAACGGGCTGCGACGACGTTCCAAGCACGGGCTGCGACGACGTGCTAGTACTCTGGGTAGTTGCGAAAATTCCTAGGCACGGACTGCGACGACGTGCGGAGTTATGTCTAGAACCGGGGTTGCCATTAACCGTTGACGGATGGTTGAAAGATGAGTTGGTCATTCAATTAACGATAAAATCAAGGCGATGATAACAGTGATAGCCAGAGTCATGGATGTTTGGCTGTACCATCATTCGGTCTCAAGAGCGGTGTTTTCTGGGTGCTTATCTGATCTTGGTTTAGGCCTTGGGGGTTTGTATTTGGAAAACATCGACCTTGACTCGAGTGATTATTGCTTTACTTTAATTATCTGCTTTGCTATGCTTGCTTCTCCTTAGTGTGTGTCTGGGGGCTATCACTGTAGAAAGAGGTGGAGTGGGATGATTTGGGTTCCTATTCCTTTTATCCCTTATGCTCTTTTGGTATGTTTGATAGTTAATTTACTACTCACTAAGACTTTGTCTGACTCAAGGTTTTATGTCTCCTCTTATTACCTTAGGCTGTTCATCCATGTTGGGATGGGCAGACTAGGTAGCAGGTGACAGGTGTTGTTCTTGGAGATCTACGTTAATGATGACGAAGACGAGCAGGAGGCTTTTTCATATTATTTCATATTATGTACTGGGTGTTCCGCTGTATATACTTTGAGTGCTTTGTAGTGAGGTTTTGATGTATTGACTGTTCTGATGATTGTATCAAACTTCTAAGATGCTTATTTGATGATATTCTGTTATGAAGCTTCACTATACATATATTTCTCTATTGTATTTTATCCATGCGCTGTGAGTTATGCGATAGATTGGGTGATGTTTATTCTACCCTTGACGGTCACCCATGGCTGCCTGGCACGCCTTTCAACGCATTATTTCCTTGTTTTGGTGCGGAAGTCATGGGCGGTTGTCACATTACATATGTAATTTAAGTGTATTTTAATTTAAATTAAATTGTTCATAAGCTTTTAAATCTTAATTTACTATTCTTATGTATATATAAATGAGTTTATCTCATTTTAAATTGAAAAGAAATGAAAACAAACAAATTAAAAATATAGCTTGTACAAAAATGTTGAAGTATTTATTCTATTAAATTTCAAAACACTAAATCCAAATTTTAAATTAATTTATCAAACCAAATTTTTAAAAATCAAGTTATATATATATATGCATATATAACTTTGTTAAAAAAAATAACAAATCCTATTTCTAAAAAACTATTTATGTTTTATGAAAAACAAAGTATTATCATTTTTATTTAAAAAAAACAAATTTAACCAATATTAAATAATTTATAAAAGAGATTATAAACAAATTAAGATCATTTGTAATTTGTATTGTAAATTCCTATATATAAATTTCAAGTAATATTTTAAAAAGAGAAATAAAATAAAGCTTTAATGTTAAGTAAATTTTATATTCATTTTTAAGCTAATTAAAAGATAAGTTTAAACAAATAAGATTTTCCATAAGTATAAACCATAAAATTATTTATTAAATTGTGTTGAAAAGCCAATTCTTAAATTTAAATCAAATTTCCAATTTACCAAAAATAAATAAAAATTAGAGTTAGAATATTAATTCATTTACTAAATTCAAAATCAAAGTTTATCAATTTAGAATATATACAATTATATATATTATAAACAGAAAACAATTTATTAGCTTTAAAAAGATAAAATCCACCAATTTAAATATTTATTATAAGATGATTATTAGATCGACTCAAAATTTATTATCAAATAAAATTAATTTTTAAACACAGATTATTAAATTTAAATTGCCAAATTTCCGGGATATCACATTCCTCCCCCCTTAAAAGAATTTCGTCCCCGAAATTTAAAAGCAATGGTAATTTAATATTCTCTCTTAAGATTTTCTTTTAAAACACAAGCATATATTATCAAACATATGCTAACAACCATAACAACCAATTCACACAAACAAACAAATCTAATTATCCAGAAAAATTCTGGATAAAATTTCCACGAGTTTCCTCGGTATAAATATCGGTATACTCGCTCTATAGAATTCAAACAATCAATACTATTAAGCTATATAGCTCCTATTCAACTAGATCTACAAAACTAAACAGGATATCAGACTATAGACAAGTCTGACTTAACAATCACAACCTCCTAAACTGTTGGTTCCACAACCAGAAATAGATCATACACGTACTCCCTCAGAGACACGTGAAACACATCGAATTCCAGTTATCTAAACTGACAATTCAACCTAGAAAATCAAACACCAATCCTCACAAGAACACAGAAAAGATTCAGAACACCCCGAAGCTGACTTACTCAGTCTTACCCAATCTTATAACTCTTTAGATCGGAGAAAACTCACCCGAAACCAACTCTCCGACTCCGGAATCCAAATTCCTTCGTTTCTTAGCCACAAAACACTTCTGACGATCCTGGGCTACCTTCATCCTTCCCGATCAGCTCAACCTTCACTGATGTCCCTAGAAACAAACTAGACCAAAACAATTCAACATAATGATCTCCTCAAGATCAATCCCAAAAACCAAGAACACCAACTCTACTCCACAAACATCAGAAAACTAACTTACTTTTCTTATCCGGAAAAGATAAAATAAAAGCACTTCCAATCTGCTTCCGCTGCACAACTCTGATCTGAAGTAGAAGAAAAACTCGAGCACAAACTGGACAACACATCTCAGAAATATGGTTCAGCGGATCCATAAAAGAAAAACTTAGATGTCCCATCCGATCCTTCTACTAAACTGAACCACTAGTAGCACTCCTGGAATCCAGTCAATAAGCAAACTCAACCTCCAAATACGGACAAACTTCTCATAGCTCAAGAGAACATTCAAACTATCGCAAGTCACTTTTGCGATCAACCAGTCCAATATCCAAAGAAAATGGTTCTCTCTTTACCAATCAGAACAGCATACGCTTATCTAGCCAATCCATCGAAGAAGTGGATCTACTCTGCTTCTGAACTCCATCTTTAGAAAAACTGCTAACCATAAGATCTTCTTCCTGGCACACAGAATACTCCAAGCTGCACTGCTGACACCGACGCCAAAGACTTCCTAATCCAAAGCTCTTCGAGAAACTCGGGCCTCAAACCAGATAGAAACATCCTGCTGAACCCAGCCACAACATCGAAGCAGACATACTTCCAAAACTTGTCCTAAAGAAAAATCTTCGGACACAATCCATAGTCACTGCGTCTCATCACACAGCTACTAACTCCTGAGATATCAAGATATCATTATTCTCTTCTGCCTAATAGACATATCCTAACTCTACTCATCCAAGTCAATAATAGACTCTGAACCTTTACAGGTTACCTTCAGAGAACTACGAAATCTCCATACTCCACCCAACTCACTCGAGACGTTATTCGGTCTACAGTCTCGACAGATACACTTCCAACCTCAACATCAAATTCCAACCAATGGTAGTAGTCTTGTTACACACCCCACTACTTTATCTACCTTTATAACCTATATTGGAAAACCCGAACAGGTAACCCAACAAATAGGTAGAAATAAAAATATAAATGTATATGTATTAAAACTACAAATACGCTCTCTCAAGATAGACACCACTCCAGAGCCTAGGTATTCACTCAACCTAATGCTCTGATACCACTGTGATGACCCGACTTTTTCTCCACAGAAAAGTCGTGTCATCATGAAGAAAGAAAGGGATAGAAAAGAGAAAAGAAAAAGAAGAAAGAAGAAACAACACATCAGAATCTAAACAGCGGAACGAATAAATTATATTAATAACAAAAGTATTACATAGATATACAACACCATCAGAGTTACACAGAAATTTCATCACATACTAGACAGTTATAAACACCTGTCTAGCAATACAACTCAATAAAACAATACTAACACAGAGAACACACAGCGGAACTATTATCTACAACGCAGAAGCCTCCTGCTCCATTGCTCCTTCATATATCGTAAAAAGCTAACCCGAATCCCTTGGCTACTCGTAAAAATTTGAGTACCCAAGATTTTAAGAAAATAGAAGATAAACTCTGGGTCAGACATGGGTCTGGTGTGAGTAACAGGTTAAAGTTGCTTAACTTTGAAAAACCTTTGAAAAAGGAAGGTATCACGTAAGACTTCCCACACATAAACATGGAAAAGATTTTACCTTACGCTAACCAAAACATTTGATAGGAAATCCAGTGATATTATAATATGTCTAGGGTTTTCAAGTAAATAAGAAATAGCTAAAATTGTTACATTTATTAAATTCCAGCTACTAGCCACAAAAGTGGGTAATACAATCAAAACCGTTGGCACTTATTGGATTGTGGATTCCATACAATGGCAGGGCTACTGGGGTACCGCCCGTCACAGTATGTGGCCTAGATCAACGTATCGAGGAGTACGCCCGCTAGCCTACAACACAAGACCAGAACCATCCCTTACTGGACAGTCCCGAACAAGACAACCCCGTAGTTGGTGTACATCCAACCGCCCACACAGCCGAAATAAAAAGGGACCTCTAGACAAGGGTAAATCTTGCTCTCCAGTGGGAGCTACCCACGAAGCCTTGCTGCACCTCCCCTGTTTTAGCTATTCCCGGTTGATGAGGCTTGAGGCAACGATTACCTTTAGAGAACACATCTCTTAGAATGCTCATCGTCCACCTGACGATGTTCTGAAAGCATTCAATCCATACAAGTTCGTTCCGGGTTCGAACGAAACCGAAGGCATTATCTCGTTACGCTAATTTTGGAATCACCCTCAGAGTTAACGACGATAACCCTTGCACTCTGAATCACCATCTCGAACCTATAAGAACTAGTTCTGTCAAACTCATCACGGAATCACCCCTAGAGTTATACTGAAGTATAGTCCTTACACCTCGAGTCTTCACTCTTCACAAGAGATTCACGACCTATCGTTAATTTGGATCAATGTGGTTTTTGAATATCCAAATATGGAGACCCGATCCCGGTCTCATCGAAATCCAAACCGTGTCTTTTAAGGCCAAGTTGTTTTAAAAGTTTAAAACAATTAAATTATCTATATATCCAAATAGATAAATCACAGATTCACATAGATAATCATCATTATCATCATATCAGATAAACCATATTATCATTATCCGAAAAGATAATCTATATCAACATCACAATGCAACTAATGCATCCAATCACTCAACATTATCTATCTCATATATGAGATTCAAACCATCTGAGCAACAATATTATCCATCCACATAAGCAATGATTTACCACACCAAATATAATTAATTTAAAATGAATTAAATTAATTACCTCATTTCTAGTTAATTTAAAGTAAACTAAATTAATTATTTTACCAATATCAACTTGCTTATATCACTATTGATTAATTATCAATTAATTAATTAATCGTCAACCAATTATTTATTTTAATTAACCATCCCTGATTAATTAACCTTTAATTACATTCAAGTAATTATTCACTAATTAATTTCTCAAATTAATTATACTTAACCAAATACAGTAATTAATCTTTAATTACTTCTTATTTAATTAACCATGAATTAATTACATTAATTCTTAATTAATTACATCAATTAATTAATTAATTAATTCTAATTAAATCCATTTTTAATTACATCATTAATTATAGTAATTAATGATTTTCTAATTACAATTCTTATTTAAACTAATTACATTAATTAATTTTTATTTAAACCATAATTGTTAATCACCCTTGATTAACTCCATTCAGTAATTAACTTTCCTTAATTACTTCACCAAATAAATTAATTACTCCTTAATTAATTATCTCTAATTAATCCCTTAATTAATTTACAAAGTAATTATACTCAAATTACTTCATCATCAAATTCACTTCAATTAATTACATATAGTAATTACCCATTAATTGCTTTCCTAAGTAATTTCTCTTCATTTAATTACACTAAGTAATTATATTACAAATCATCAAATGATTATTTTAAATTAATTAAACTGAATTAATTAACTCAATCTAATCAAATTAAACTCAATTAATTACAATAAGTAATTAATTCCTTAATTACTTCCATAAGTAATTATCTTAATAACTTACACAGATGATTATCTTTAAATTAATTAATCTAATTAATAATTAAAATTAATCACATTAATTAACTATTAAATAATTCTTAGTTAATGACCTTTATTAACTATTAAACAATTCATTAGTTATTTTTCTAAAATAATTAACTTATTTTAATAATTACTAATTACAAATTAATTAATCATTAACTAACCCATTAATTAACCCCTACTTATTTAATTAATTAAGTGTTAACTTAATTAATCTTTTATTACTTGATTAATTAATTATTAATTAATTATTAATTAAAAACTAATCTTATTTAATTAATTATTCTTAATTACAAGTTAATTATTCTAAGAATAATTAATCTTAAACCCTTAAGATTAAACCCTTAATGACCATTTTATTAATTTATTAAATAAATCATCTATTCATTTAATTACCCTAATAATTAAGTGAAATACAAATTTTTATTTAACTTTAACAAGTTTTAAAAATCAATCTAAAACCTATAATGATAAATAATACTTATAAAAGAAATTTTACAAAAGTTAAAACCATTTAAATTTTATATTATTATTCAAATTTGTTTTAAACTCTTAAATTTATAAAATTTAAATTTATTTTAAACCAAAGATTTAAATCCAAATTTGAATCAAATTTAAACTTTGTTTAAACATTACTTTATATTTCAATTTCCAAATTTAAATTCAATTTTTTTAAAAACATTTTTAAACAATAAATTCTTTTAAAGTATTTTAAACAAATTTAAATTTTAAAATCTTCATTCATTCTCGGCTTGAGATTTTAATTAACTTGAATCCATAATTAAAATTTAGATTTAAAACTTAATTTAAATCTTTACTTAGTATTTTGAAATTCAGTTTAAAATTTGAAACATGACAAATTCTAAATTGCAACAAATTAGCTCGAGCAAACTCGAAATCACTCGAGTAACTCGAGAATCATTTTTTTTCATTTTGCAACTTATTCAAATTTAGAAACAATTCAGGTTTTCACAAACCTGTAACAAATGAACCCACCCGAGCCTACTCGACATCTACTCCGAGTCCACCATCCCATACCTCCGAGTCCCATGCCCTAATTCTTCGAGCCACACGCAAACTTACCCGATACAAACACGAACCCCTTTCGTCCCCAAAAAAAAACAACTGACACGCCATTATCATCGTGCACCTGCACCACCAGAGCATCCATCTCTGACCCCTCGCGACCCCCTACGCAAGTCACGCTTCATCAATGAAAGCCATTCCGACCTTCGAATCAACTGCAGAAACCCCAAATCGAATTTAAGCATTCGAGCCGAAAACTGGAACAAAAGGGTCGAATCTGCAAACGTCTCAACCACCAAATTCTAACCATCAGGGAATCAACGCCTCCGGCCATCTCCACGTCCACACCCCTTCTATCACCGGTTCGAATAGGAAGAACTCGATCACTTATTCAGGTCGCAGTGATCAATTCACTAATCAATATTGAAAACTAGGGCTTATCAGTCTCAATTCCAAATCCCCATCACCACACTGCATTAATCCTTCCTCCAGTATTTTTCCCTACAACTTGGTTTATAAATCCATCACCAAAATCAATATTGGTCACTCTGATCACCTAGGTTAATGATTCAAACCCAAAATAGGTTTTCTGCTTGAACCAGACTTTCCCAATCAGTCTCAATCTAAAAATTCAAATTTTAGTTTCTAAACTCACGTCTTTGATCTTGTAACTTGTTTATATTCTTAAATTACAAAATCCAGATGATTTGATCTTACTTATATAAGAATTTTCTGTAGTCTCTGAATTTACAGATAATATTACAGAAATTTCATATTAAATACAATTTAAACTTAGCTTATGTATCACAACCATATTATGTTTTAAAACTTAAATCTTAACACATACTAAATCACATGAAATTGATATTCCTAAGCCATTCTAAAATCTGAAACCCAAGTGCAGAGTTACAGCAGCATGCACAATTTCAAATACTCATGAATACACCAATAATAACTTGTCAACAACACACCGTCACAATTATTTTCAGAGTATAATAATAAACTAAATTTGTACTTAAAATTTAGAACAAAATGAAGTTACTCACTGCGTTTTATGGAGGCAGAGCACATGTGTTTATGAAGAGCTTCAGATTCTGCTTTTATTTTTGCTTATGCATTTTGAATTTCAGTTTGGTTTATAAACTGCAAATGCTTTGCTATTTAACTTTAATCTTGTTTAATTGTTTAAGCTCCCTGATGCATGCAGTTTCCAATTCCATTTGTATGTAGGCTTCCAGAAAACAATGCAGGACTCAGTTGCAAATTCAATCCAGATGCATGTTTCCAGATTCCAGGCTTTTGGATGTTTTTCAAAACAGAAAAGAATTTGCAGGCTTTCACATTCATTTGCATGCATGTTTGTTTCCAGGTGTTAAGATGCAGATTGATTTCAGGATTATACTTTGATTATGAATGAAATTTCAGATATCTTTTGGATTAGAGGAGAAACAGATTTTGCAGATTTTTGATTTTCTGTTTTGAAGAATAAGATTAGAATATGAAAATGAGGGAAAATGTTTTATACAAGAAATATTTTTTATTTCATTAAATTAAAAGAAAAATAAAAATAAAATAGACACTTGGTTTAAGTTTAACATTTGTCTTCTTGGTTTACTCTATGCTTAGCACTTGTCAATTAGGTGTGTTGATAACTTACATATGTGATTTAAGTGTATTTTAATTTAAATTAAATTGTTTATAAGCTTTTAAATCTTAATTTACTATTCTTATGTATATATAAATGAGTTTATCTCTTTTTAAATTGAAAAGAAATGATAACAAACAAATTAAAAATATAGCTTATTCAAAAATATTGAAGTATTTATTCTATTAAATTTAAAAACACTAAATCCAAATTTTAAATTAATTTATCAAACCAAATTTTTAAAAATCAAGTTATATATATATATATATGCATATATAACTTTGTTAATAAAAATAACAAATCCTATTTCTAAAAAACTATTTATGTTTTATGAAAAACTAAGTATTATCATTTTTATTTAAAAAAAACAAATTTAACCAATATTAAATAATTTATAAAAGATATTATAAACAAATTAAGATCATTTGTAATTTGTATTGTAAATTCCTATATATAAATTTCAAGTAATATTTTAAAAAGAGAAATAAAATAAAGCTTTAATGTTAATCAAATTTTATATTCATCTTTAAGCTAATTAAAATATAAGTTTAAACAAATAAGATTTTTCATAAGTATAAACCATAAAATTATTTATTAAATTGTGTTGAAAAGCCAATTCTTAAATTTAAATCAAATTTCCAATTTACCAAATATAAATAAAAATTAGAGTTAGAATATTAATTCATTTACTAAATTAAAAATCAAAGTTTATCAATTTACAATATATACAATTATATATATTATAAACAGAAAACAATTTATTAGCTTTAAAAATATAAAATCTACCAATTTAAATATTTCTTATAAGATGATTATTAGATAAATTCAAAATTTATTATCAAAGCAAATTAATTTTTAAACACAGATTATTAAATTTAAATTGCCAAATTTCCGGGATATCACATCAATGGCCAGACATAGGCTCCTGTTTTAGTCATTTTAATTATGACATGACTGTCAAGGCTATCCATTATCGTTGTCTTACTTCATTCCAATAAACGTCGCCAATTCAACCACTACAATCCGGATATCATCCACCACATACACGGTTGTCAAAGTGGTTCCAATATTAAAAGAGAGTATTTCAATAAGAGGCCCCGGACTCTTTTACCACCAATCGTCATTTTACACATCGGTTGGTTCTTTTACATTTCAAAAACACTTTGCACTTGATATCAAAATATCACATTCGTTTCAAAATCAAGTCCATTTCAAAATCGTCATATATTTGCTTTAAAATCAAATCCATTTCGAAATTATCATATACTCGCTTTAAAATCAAATCCATTTCGAAATTATCATATATTCGCTTTAAAATCAAATCCATTTCGAAATCATCATATATTTAAAATTATCAATTTTGTCCAATAAATCGATTTCACTTCCAAAATATGATTCAAATTCAATTTATGTTATAAACTTCACTTTAACCTAGTTCAATATTTGAATCCAAGATTTAAATATAAAGACTTTACCCTTTAACCAGTTTGAATTTTAGAAAATAGTTTAAAATGGTGAAATAGTTAAAAATAGTTTAATATAAAATAGTTAAATAGAAAGTATTTAAATAGTTTAATCGAAAATAATTTTGAATATAAAATGCTTTATATAGTAAAATAGTTTGGAAAATCAAAATAATCTGAATATTTAAAGAATATAGATTTTAAATCATTTATACTAAAATATTCATTTTAAAAATAATTGCAAAGTCAAACCGGTCAACTTCCAATTTCCTACCCAAATCAATTTCAAATTTCATTTCAATTTAATCGATTTAATTCCGATTCCAACTCGAATAAATTTTGATTTCATAAATTTCGATTTCAATACACAAATTCCTTTCACTTTCAATTTCCATTTCCAAATTAATTCAAATCCCAATTCAAATTAATTTCCAAATCCAAATTAATTTAAGTTACCAATTTCAAATTAATTTCCCATTTCAGTTCCAATTTCAAATTCGATTTCAAAGTATCAATTTAAAGACATAAATCAAATTTACTTTCAACACCAAATTTTAAATCCAAATTTTCAATTCCAACTCAAATTTGAAATATCATTTCATATCAATTTTTCTTAGAAATGTTCAAAGTCCGAATAAAATACCAATCTTTAAAACAAATCAACTTTCGAAATTTACGACGTATTTCAATTTTTAACCAAAAAATCTAAACTTCGATTTATTTAAACAATTTCGTTACCAAGTTTAAATTACAACATTTCAAGCTTCAATTTAAAATAATTAAATTTCCATAAATTAGATTTTATTCTTAAAATCAATTCATTTAATTTAACCAACTCGGTGTCCATATATAATTTTCTAACCTATGGCCAAGTGGTCAAAAATTTCAATTTAATTTCAAGGATGGATATATATCATTTCAATCTAAATAGATGTCATTGGTATACATCATTTCAACCTTTTCTTAATTTATTTGAAACAATTCAGTTTACAGTTTTATATGCAATAAACAATATACAGGATGATGGCATGATATATCAAAATAAATAAACAACCAACATCGACCAATATCATCCATTACAACTAATCAACCATAAAACCAATATCATTCACAAATTCCAATTTTTTACCATATCTGGTAATATTCTGCCAATTAAATTTAAACTTATTTAACAGCCGATTTAAATTCTATCAATTAATTCATATACCAAATTAAATGACAATTAAACCTACCAAACAACAGCCAATAAATTTCATATCACTTCAGAATATAAATATAAATAACCAAAAATTATTTTAGTCGATTGTGAGCGTATAAACACTCAACTTTGTTTCATCGACGATTTAAAATCCAGTTTAGGCCCAAAATTTGGACAGTCTCAGAATGTAGCCAAACCAGTTCCATAATGTCCTAATGTCCGGAATTTCGATACGAACGCAATGGAGAAAACCATGCGCGAATCGAAGCTCGTATGAAAAAGTAATGCTAGTTAGAATGATTGAATAATTTAATTAAAAATAATTAATTAATATATAAAACAAGTCACGTTTACCTTCTCCTCCTTCACGTACAACACGCAACACATGCACACACATATCAAAAACAAAACGCACACGCCATGAGGCGACTTGGTAATAATCAGCGACCACTGTAATGACCCGTTAATTTTCAATAATTGAAATTGTTAATTTAATGAGATTTTGAAAATTTAAAATTGAAGAAAATAAAAAAATTTATGAATTTTTAATAAAAGTTGTGATGCAATAATGAAATATAACTAAGAGGAAACTTAACAGGGTTATTTAAAGTTAATAATTTATGAATTTTGAATGAATTTCCAATTTAAAGAAAAGTAATTAACTGTTACTTTATGATGATTTATGAAATAACGGAAGAGTGAATAATAAGTGAACGTAATTAGTAGTATGAAAATAAATGGCAACATTGATGTGTAAGTAATAAAGGCTTATTTATGGGATTAAAGGGTAACGGTAATGTTTATTGTATGTTACCTATTGTTAATTGAAATTTGAAATAAATTTTTAATAAATGTGAATTAAATAGGAACATAAATTTATTTATAGGGAGTAATTGATGTAATAAAGGTATGAAACCAAGTAAATAAATTGATTGAGAATATAAATTTTAATTAATGTACATATCTGGCAAATATAATAAAATGGAAATAGTAGTTAATGCAAAGAAAAGCTAGATTTTAAATATAGTAGTTCAATGAAAGACAAACAAATCATTCCATCTAAATCTAATTTATAATAAAATGTAATTATTGTAGCATTTGAAATTAAATATTATGCGATTGAAATAAAGATGAAAACGAAAATATTAAAGTATGTAATGCAATGAATATCATAAATAGAATGGAATAAATTAGTGTATATATGGAATAATAATCTGGGTTGATAAGTAACAAATTTATAAAAGCAATGGAAAGCAAATAGGTGACAAATTACTATAGGTTTATTTATTTAATGTGTAAATAAACCTTGGAAATCATTTGTAATAAATCTAAATTTAACGTTTTGTTACTGTAAATTTAAGTAATAATTGGAAATAATGTTAATTTTATTTATAATATGACTATTGGTCGATGTAAAGATTGTCAATCAAGATTTATTAGTTTATTTGAATGTAAGTAACAAGTGTTGTATAAATAAATGAATTAGTATAATAAAATGGTAATTGGATGATTTCAGTGTTACGCAAGTAATCATAATAATAATTAGTTGAAATTAATAAACTTATTAGATTATTAAGTTAATGGTTGTAATATCACGGAATTTTTAACAACATCAATTTAATAATCTGTATTTAAAATTAAATTGATATTGATATTTTTGTTAATAATAATTCAAATTTATTTAATAATATTCTTTAATAATTATTTAATTGGTTATTTTATCTTTTAAAAATAGTAAAATTGGTTTCTATTTACAATATAAATATATGGTTTATATTTTAAATAGATTAGCATTGTTTTAATTTTAAATAAATAAAGCATATTTTTCTAATTTTAATATTTGTAGTAATTTGAAAATTTGTTGTTATTTAATATTTAAGCTTCCTAAAGTTAAATGAATAAATCTTGGTTTAAATTTAATTAGTGAATCATGTTTTAAAATTCTAATATATACATTTTAATTTGGAAATTTTGATTTTAATTAGTATTGTGTTTTTAAAACCATTTAATAAATAAATATATGATTTTAAAATTGATAAGAAAAAATATTAAATGTTTAAAATAATTTGGCTTGAGTTTTAAATTTAGAATGAATTAACAAAAGGTTTTATGGCCTAATAAAATAGATATTTTATTAATAAAAACATAATTTATTTTAAAATGATTTTAATTTAATAATAAGATATTTATAAAAACAATATTAATAGTGTATTGTCTTTATAAATAGATTTTGAATAAAATATGTAATTGTTAACTAAATTTATATACATAACTTGAATTTAAAATATTTGATTTTGGATTTGAGTTTAAAATTCCAAAGTGTAAATCTTAATTGTTTTAATTTCTATGTGTATAAGTTTTTATTTATAAACATGGTTTGTTTTTATTTCTTTTATGAATTTATACACATATTTAAATATAAACTAACAAATTAAAATTAGGCTTAATATACACATTAATTTGTAGATTAAGTATTAATTATTTTAAAGAGACAAGTGTTGCATTTTTAGGCATTAATTAAACAAGTGCTAGAAAGTTGAATATTCAAATTGACAAATGTTGAATAATTTTTACAAGTGGCACATTTTTGTTTTAATTTTCTTTTATTTAATTAAATCTGAAATACATCTATATAAACTTGCAATTCTTTCATACTTTGTTTTTCCATTTCCATAATCAAAAAAAAAAGAAAGCTTCAAAATTCTAAAATCAGTAACACCTCTTCAAAATCAAAACTCATCTTCATATTAATAATCAAACCCAGCATATTCAATTCCTGTACAAAGTTTAAAATCAGTAAACTTCAATGCTAAATGAATGTCTGCATTTTTTTCACCTGGAACAACATGCATGCACTTCCTTTTATGAAAGCCTGCAAAATCTTTCCTGTTTTGAGCGTCATCAACCATGCCTGCAATTTCTTTTCTGGATTAAAGTTTAAAAAGCAATCACTTGAAATCAAATTGCAAATCAATTTGCAAATTCCCAAAAGCCTGCATGCATTTTGTTTTCTGAAAGCATGCATACAAAATGAAATCTGGGAAGCCTGCAATTCTTTGTAAATTCTGGAAACATGCAATTCATCAGGGAGCAAGTTGCAGGGAGAACAAGATAAAGTTTTTAAAAAGTAATTTGAAGTTCAAAATTCATAAGCAAAAATAGGAGAAATCTGAAGCTTCAAATCGAAACTACGATTCAAATTTTCTTTCAGCAAGCAAGACTCTGCTCCTAAAACCAGTGAGTAACAATTCTTTCTAAACAAAATTAAGTGTTAATATAGTTGCTTGTTTTATTTCTGAAGAATAAGTATGATGCATGCTATATTTCAAGTTTATTTCTAGTATATTATGTACGTTAGTAGATGTGTATGTTTACTGTGTATACATTTTCAGTGCTTAAGTTCTAGATATAAGAAGTTCTTAAGTATATCAATTTATTTGATTTAATATGTGTTAGAGTTTAAGATTTAAACGAATATAGTTGTGATATATAAGTTTAAAAGTCTAAATTTTATAAAAATAAAAGGAAAAACTGTAAGGTTCTGAAACACTAAATAATAACAGAACAAACTAGATTATAGGTAAAATTTGATCATTCAGATTCATAGATTTGAAAGTATTAATCAATTTATTAAACTAATACATGAATTTTAAAACCTAAATCAGAATTTTTAGGTCGGAATTGATTGAGAAATTCTGGGTTAACCCAAATTCACATTTTTGGGTGGTTCTGTCAATCTTGATAGTCGAAGTGGCCAGAATTGTTTCAGGTGATGGATTGGTGAACAAAGTTTCAAGGCAAATTATTGTTAAATAGATTACCGCATTTAGGCAGTTGTGATTTAGGATTAAAAAATTTAAACCTTTTTTCTATTCGTCAGTAAATTTTGATCGCGGAAGTTCCTAGAGGCAATCGAGTTCTTAGTGGTTCAAGTGGGAGGTAGTTGGGGTATGGGAGAGTTCATGGCCGGAGGAGAAGCCATTCTGGTGATCGGAGGTGAGCGATTTTGGTGATTTACAGTTTCGACTTTAGTTCCAGTTTTGGAGCTCGAGGCTCATTTTTGAATTTGGGTTTCTGCAAGTTGCTTGATGGTCGGGATTTGGTTGTAGGATGGTCGTCGACTTGAGTGGGTGGTCGCGAACGGCCGGAGTTGGTGGTGGGGTTGGTGCAGGTGTACGGCGTACTTGATGTCAGGTGTTGTTTTGGGAAAATGGTGCTCGAGTTTGGTTTTGGGATTGCAGTTTGATTTGCTCGAAGAATTGGGGCATAAGACTCGAAGTATATTGATTGTGGGCTCGGGTGGGTTCATTTGTTATAGGTTTGTGAAAAAACCTGATTGTATTTGAATTTGAATAAATTGCAAAATGAAAAATGATTCTCGAGTTACTCGAGTGGTTTCGAGTTTTGCTCGAGCTAATTTATTGCAGTTTAGAATTTGTCATGTTTCAAATTTTAAACTAAATTTCAAAAATACTAAGCAAAGATTTAAATTAAGTTTTAAATCTAAATTTTAATTATGGATTCATGTTAATTTGAATCTTAAGCTGGAAAAGAATGAGGATTTTAAAATTCAAATTTGTTTAAAATATTTTAAAGGGATTTAGTGTTTAAAAAAATGTTTTAATAAGAATTTGTATTTAAATTAGAAATTGAAACATAAAGAAGTGTTTTAAACAAAGTTTAAATTTGATTCAAATCTGGATTTGAATCTATGTTTCAAAATAGATTTAATTTTCTATAAATTTAAATGTTTAATAGTTTTGAATGATTAAGTAAAATTTAAATATTTTGAATTTAAAAAGAAATTTGTTTTTAACCCTTGTAAAAATTTCTTTTATAAGAAAAGTATTATTTAAATTTAAAAGGGTTTTAAATTGATTTTAAAACTTGTTTATGTTAAATTATAATTTAGTGATTTGTTTTTCATTTAATTATTAGAGTAATTAAATGGATGATTAATTTATTTTATAAATTAATGGAATAAATAATTATTTTAACAAATTAAGGATTTAATCTTAAAAAGTTTTAAGGTTAATTAACTAGTGATTTAAGATTCATTAATTAAATAAGATTAGTTTTTAATTAATGATTAATAATTAATTAATCAAGTAATAAAGGATTAATTAAGTTATAATTAATACTTAATTAATTTAATAATTAGGGGTTAATTAATGGGTTAATTAATGATTAATTAATCTGTAATTAATAATGATTAAAATAAGTTAATTACTTTGGAGAATAATTAATGAATTGTTAATAGTTAATGAAGGTCATTAACTAAGGATTATTTAATAATTAATTAATGTGACTAATTTTAATAATTAATTAGATTAATTAATTTAAGGATAATCATTTGTGTAAATTGTTAAGTATAATTACTTATGGAAGTAATTAAGGAATTAATTACTTATTGTGAATAATTGAGTTCAATATGATTAGATTAAGTTAATTAATTCAGTTTAATTAATTTAAAACAATCATTTGATGTTTTTGAGGTATAATTACTTAATGTAATTAAATGAAGAGAAATTACTTAGAGAAGTAATTAAAGGGGTAATTACTGTATGTAATTAATTGGAAGTGATTTGATGAATGAGCTATTTGAGTATAATTTCTTTGTGAATTAATCAAGGGATTAATTAGAGATAATTAATTAATGAGTAATTAATTTATTTTGTGGAGTAATTAAGGGAAGTTAATTACCGAATGGGGTTAATCAAGGGTAATTAACAATTATGGTTTAATTGCGGATTAATTACTTAATGTAATTAATTTTAAAAGGAAATGTATTTAGAAATCATTAATTATTATAATTAATAATGTAATTAAGAAATAGATTTATTTGGAAATAATTAATCAATGAATTAATTTATTAATGTAATTAATTAAGGATAAATGTAATTAATTATAATTATTTAATTAAGTAATTAAAGATAAATTACTGTATTTGGGTAAGTATAATTAATTTGAGGAATTAATTAGTGGATAATTACTTAAAGGTTAATTAATCAGGGATGATTAATTAGAATAAATAATTGATTAATGATTAATTAATTGATTGATTGATAATTAATTAATAAGTGATATAAGCAAGTTGATATTGATGAAGTAATTAATTTAATTTACTTTAAATTAGTTTGAATGATGTAATTAATTTAATTCATTTTAAATTAATTATATTTGGTGTGATATTAAATCATGACTTATATGGTTGGATAATGTTGTTTGCCTTGAATGGTTTGATCTCGAATATGAGATAGATAATGATGAGTGACATGGATTCATTGGTTGCATTGTGATAATGATTTGGATTACCTTTTGGATAATGATAATATGGTTTATCTGTTGTGATAATATTGATTATCTGTTGTGAATCTGTGATTTATCTATTTGTGTATATAGATAATTGAATTGTTTTAAACCTTTAAAACAACTTGGCCTTAAAAGACACGCATTGGATTTCGATGAGACCGGGATCGGGTTTCCATATTTGGATATCCGAAAGCCACATCTATCCAAATTAACGATAGGTCGTGAATATCTTGTGAAGAGTGAAGACTCGAGGTGTAAGGACTATACGTCAGTATCACTCTAGGGGTGATTCCGTGATGATTTTGACGGAGATAGTTCTTGTAGGTTCGAGATGGTGATTCAGAGTGCAAGGGTTATCGTCGTAAACTCTGAGGGTGATTCCAAAATGAGTGTAACGAGATAATGCCTTCGGTTTCGTTCGAACCCGGAACAAACTTGTATGGATTGAATGCTTTCAGAACATCGTCAGGAGGACGATGAGCATTCTAAGAGACGTGTTCTCTAAAGGTAATCGTAGGCTCAAGCCTCATCAACCGGGAATGGCTAAAACAGGGGAGGTGCAGCAAGGCTTCGTGGGTAGCTCCCAGTGGAGAGCAAGATTTACCCCCATTTAGAGGTCCCTTTTTATTTCGGCTGTGTGGGCAGTTGGACGTACGCCAACTGCGGGGTTGTCTTGTTCGGGACTGTCCAGTAAGGGATGGTTCCGGTCTTGTGTTGTAGGAGAGTTAGGGTGGCTCCTCGGTACGTTGATCTAGGCCACGTACTGTAGGCCACGTACTGTGACGGGTGGTACCCCAGTAGCCCTGCCATTGTATGGAATCTAAAATCCAATAAGTGCCAATGGTTTTGATTGTATTACCCACTTTTGTGGCTAGTAGCTGGAATTTAATCATGTAACAATTTCAGCTATTTCTTATTTATTTGAAAACCCTAGACCCTATTATAATATCATCGGGTTTCCTATCAAATGTTTTGGTTAGCGTAAGGTAAAAAGTTTTCCATGTTTATGTGTGGAAAGTCTTACGTGATACCTTTCTTTTCAAAAGGTTTTTAAAAGTTAACCAACCTTAACCTGTTACTCACACCAGACCCATGTTGGACTCGGAGTTTATTCTGTTTTTCTTAAACTCTTGGATACTCAAATTTTTATGAGTAGCCAAAGGGATTCAGGTTAGCTTTGACGAATTGTGGAGGAGCAATGGAGCAGGAGGCTTCTGCGTGTAGATATATATAGTATTCCGCTGTGTAGATTTCTCTGAGATGTTTCTTGTACCGTATTGAGTTGTATAACTAGACAGGTGTTTATAACTGTCTATTATGTGATGTATATCTGTGTAACTCTGATAATTGTTGTAAACTTTGTAATGTTTATGTTATTAATATAATTTATTCATCCCGCTGTTTAGATTCTGATGTTGTTTCTTTCTTCTCTTCTTTCTTTTCTCCTTTCTATCCCTTTCTTTCTTAAAAATGATGCGATTTTCTATGGTAAGGAAGTCGGTTCGTTTCAGTTGGTATTAGAGCATTAGGTTGAGTGAATACCTAGGCTCTGTAGTAGTGTCTTTCTTGAGAGAGCGTATTTGTAATTTTAAATATATATATATACACACACACACCTATCTGTTGGGTTACCTGTTCATGTTTCCAATATAAGTGATAAAGGTAGATGGGGTAGTAGTGTGTGTAACACGACTACCATTGGTCGGAGTTTGAATGTTTGAGGTTGGAAGTGTATTTGTCGAGACTGTAGGCCTAATACCGTCTCGATTGAGTTTTACTGTGATGAAGGACTTCATTGATCTCTGAAGGAAACCTGTTAAGGTTCGGAGTCTATTTCTGAAGTTGGATGAGTAGAGTTTGGATCTATCGGTTGGACAGAAGCGAGTGATGGTATTTTGATACCTCAGGAAGTAGTAGCTGCGTGATGAGATACAGTGACTATGGATGTTCCCGAAGATGTTTCCTTTGGAACAAGTTAAGGTTGTGAGTCTGCTTCAGTGTTGTGGCTGTGTTCAACATGGTGTTTCTGTTTGCTTTGAAGTCCGAATTTCTTTAAGAGCTTTGATTTGGAAATCTTTGGCATCTATGGCAGCAATGCAGCTTGAAGTGTTATGTGTGTTGGCAAGAGATCTTCTGGCTTAGCAGTTTTTCTGGAGTGGAGCTCAGAAGCAGTTAAGTGGACCCGTTTCTTCGATGGGTTGGCTAGTTGAGTGTAAGCTGTTCTGTTTGATAAAGGGAGAACAATTTCCTTGGATTTGGTTTGGTGGATCGCAAAAGTGACTTGCGATTGTTTGAGTGTTTTCTTGGGTTATCTGAGTTTTTCTGGATGTCTTCAAAGAAGCTAGAGTTTTGTTCACATCTGGAGATTGAGTTTTCTTATCGTCTGGGATTCCAGGAGTGGTACCGGTGGTTCAGCTTTATAGAAGAATGGTTCTAAGAGATTGAGTTGGTGTAGCAGCTCAGAGTTTTGGAGGAACTTCTGAATTTTTCTTATGGATTTGTTGAACCATATCTCTGGGGTGTGTTGTCAAGTTGTGCTCGTGTTCTTCTTCAGCATTTTCTTCCACTTCGGATCAGAGTTGAGCAGCGGAAGCGGTTTGGAAGTGTATCTGCTTTTCTTTTCTCGGATAGGAGAAGTGAGTTTTTGTCTTCTGATGTTTGAGGAGTAGAGTTTTTTTTCTTGATTCTGGTTGATCTGGAGGAGATCATTTTGTTGAGTTGATTGGTCTAGTTTGTTTCTAGAAGCATCAGCAAGGGATGGGCTGATCAGTAAGGTTGTGGGCAGCCCAGGATCGTCTGGAGATTTTATGAATTTGAGACGAAGGAATTTGGATTCTGAAGTCGGAGATTTGATTTGGATAAGTTTTCTCCGATCATAAAGGGGCTTTAAGTTTGGGTAAGGCTGAGAAGCTAGCTCTGAAGAGTTTTGGATCTTTTCTGTGATCTTGGAGAATAAGTAATTGATCTACAAGATTGGATTGCCAGTTTGGATAACTGGGATTCGATGAGTTTCACGTATCTCTGAGGGAGTACGTGTATGATCTATCTCTGGTTTTGGAACCAGGAGTTCTGGAGTTTTGGTTGTTGAGTCAGACTCGTCTGTAGTCTGATATCTTGTCTTGTGTATAGATATAGATGAATAGAAGCTTTGTAGCTTCATAGTATTGTTTGTTTGGATTCTCTAGAGCGAGTATCCCGGTATATATATACTTGGGGAAACTCGATGAAATTTTATCCAGAATTTTTTTTCTGGATAATTAGATTTGTTTGATTGGTTGAATCGGTTGTTTTGATTGTTAGCATATGTTTGATATATGTTTGTGTTTTAAAAACTAAAATAGTTAATGAGATTATTAAATTACCTTTGTTTTAAATTTCGGGGACGAAATCCTTTTAAGGGGGAAGGATTGTAATATCCCGAAATTTTTAACAATATCAATTTAATAATCTGTATTTAAAATTAAATTGATATTGATATTTTTGTTAATAATAATTCAAATTTATATAATAATCTTCTTTAATAATTATTTAATTGGTTATTTTATCTTTTAAAAATAATAAAATTGGTTTCTATTAAAATATAAATATATGGTTTATATTTTAAATAGATTAGCATTGTTTTAATTTTAAATAAATAAAGCATATTTTTCTAATTTTAATATTTGTAGTAATTTGAAAATTTGTTTTTATTTAATATTTAAGCTTCACAAAGTTAAATGAATAAATCTTGGTTTAAATTTAATTAGTGAATCATGTTTTAAAATTCTAATATCTAATTTTAATTTGGAAATTTTGATTTTAATTAGTACTGAGTTTTTAGAACCATTTAATAAATAAATATATGATTTTAAAATTGATAAGAAAAAATATTAAATGTTTAAAATAATTTGGCTTGAGTTTTAAATTTAGAATGAATTAACAAAAGGTTTTATGGCTTAATAAAATAGATATTTTATTAATAAAAATATAATTTCCATTAAAATGATTTTAATTTAATAATAAGATATTTATAAAAACAATATTAATAGTGTATTGTCTTTATAAATATATTTTGAATAAAATCTGCAATTTTTAATTAAATTTATATACATAACTTGATTTTAAAATATTTGATTTTGGATTTGATTTGAATTTAAAATTCCAAAGTATAAATCTTAATTGTTTTAATTTCTATATGTATAAGTTTTTATTTATAAACATGGTTTGTTTTTATTTCTTTTATGAATTTATACACATATTTAAATATAAACTAACAAATTAAAATTAGGCTTAATATACACATTAATTTGTAGATTAAGTATTAATTATTTTAAAGAGACAAGTGTTGCATTTTTAGGCATTAATTAAACAAGTGTTAGAAAGATGAATATTCAAGTTGACAAATGTTGAATAATTTTTACAAGTGGCACATTTTTGTTTTAATTTTCTTTTATTTAATTAAATCTGAAATACATCTATATAAACTTGCAATTCTTTCATACTTTGTTTTTCCATTTCCATAATCAAAAAAAAGAAAGCTTCAAAATTCTAAAATCAGTAACACCTCTTCAAAATCAAAACTCATCTTCATATTAATAATCAAACCCAGCATATTCAATTCCTGTACAAAGTTTAAAATCAGTAAACTTCAATGCTAAATGAATGTCTGCATTTTTTTCACCTGGAACAACATGCATGCACTTCCTTTTATGAAAGCCTGCAAAATCTTTCCTGTTTTGAGCATCATCAACCATGCCTGCAATTTCTTTTCTGGATTAAAGTTTAAAAAGCAATCACTTGAAATCAAATTGCAAATCAATTTGCAAATTCCCAAAAGCCTGCATGCATGTGTTTTCTGAAAGCATGCATACAAAATGAAATCTGGGAAGCCTGCAATTCTTTGTAAATTCTGGAAACATGCAATTCATCAGGGAGCAAGTTGCAGGGAGAACAAGATAAAGTTTTTAAAAAGTAATTTGAAGTTCAAAATTCATAAGCAAAAATAGGAGAAATCTGAAGCTTCAAATCTAAACTACGATTCAAATTTTCTTTCAGCAAGCAAGACTCTGCTCCTAAAACCAGTGAGTAACAATTCTTTCTAAACAAACTTAAGTGTTAATATAGTTGCTTGTTTTATTTCTGAAGAATAAGTATGATGCATGCTATATTTCAAGTTTATTTCAGTGCTTAAGTTCTAGATATAAGAAGTTCTTAAGTATATCAATTTATTTGATTTAATATGTGTTAGAGTTTAAGATTTAAACGAATATAGTCGTGATATATAAGTTTAAAAGTCTAAATTTTATAAAAATAAAAGGAAAAACTGTAAGGTTCTGAAACACTAAATAATAACAGAACAAACTAGACTATAGGTAAAATTTGATCATTCAGATTCATAGATTTGAAAGTATAAATCAATTTCTTAAACTAATACACGAATTTTAAAACCTAAATCAGAATTTTTAGGTTGGAATTGATTGAGAAATTATGGGTTAACCAAAAATCACATTTTTGGGTGGTTCTGTCAATCTTGATAGTCGTAGTGGCCAGAATTGTTTCTGTTTGCGTCAAAATTGGTCACAAACACCCAATATCGTGAAAGCACCCGTTTATGAACACAAATCAGCAATAATCAACACAAAATTCAGATCTAAGCAATATCAAACATAGCAATTCGCGAATAACAGTCACAAACACAGGATTTATAGTGGTTCGGCGATCTTGCCTACGTCCACTATGAAGCTTATGTCTTTATTGATTCACTTGATGATCTCAATCAACTACAGTGGATTACAGTTGATAAAAGTTCTGAAATTTGATTACAACAGCTATAATGAAGAGTAGAATTGAATCCGGCAGAGTCTAGGCGTCGAATGGCCAAAAGATCTCCTTTTCTGAAGGCTTCAGGGTGCTATTTATAGGCGTAGGAGGCTCAGATCTCGCTCAAACTTCGGGAGACTTTTTCTGGCACATGAGTGGGCCCACGCGACCGACCCCACCAAGTTTCGACTCGATCTGAGATCGATACGAAGTGATTTCGTATCCATCAAAAAATGACCCATCGACCTGAAACTTGGCAGGAACAATCTTTACCTTGTATGGAAGCTTCTGTAAAAATTTCATAGCATTTGGATCTGTGGTTTGGGAGATATGATCGATACGAGATTGTGATTTTCGTGTGTCGCCGAGTTCGAAACCATCATTTCGTATCCATCCTTTTCGAACCCGTCTGAAGCAGGTGTGAAGCAGGTGATGCGGAGTGACGTGGAGAGAGATTCTCGGATCGCTCCACCTTTTATGCCGAGTGGAAAGAGTATTATTCGCATCCATCATCGGAGTTGACTTCGTGTTGACCCTTTCGTACCATTTGCATCGATAGTGATGGCGCCATTCGCATCGATTGTTGTGAAGTATAATCGATACGAACAGTCAGTGCATGGATGCGAACAAGGCCCTCACCATCGATACGAATTATGCATGGACCGATACGAAGTGGGATACCCCAAGATCGATACGAATAACATGACTCCGGATGGATACGAACTAATTGCCAAGTATGATCGGTTCGTAGCATGATGGATACGATTAGTTCCACTCTGATCGATACGAAATTCGATGGATTCGAACTAGGTGCGGAGATTCTTGATCGGTTCGAACAGAGTTGAGGTGAGGCCTATCTGATCGTTTTGAAACAGATCGATTCGAAGACGATCGATTCGAAGTGACTAACTCCTGATGGATTCGAACCCGATGGATTCGAAGGGACCTTTACCTTGACCTTTTCATGGATACGAACAGTATGCTCTTCCTAACTTGTATCGATCATATCTTATTCATACGAACTCCGATTAACCTGAAATTTGGAATGTCGGTTCCCATGACTTTGCTTGCCGTGTTCTATCCATTGTAACCTGATCCGGGCTCGGACAAAATTCATCGATATCCATGGTGAAGCAAAATACAACCAATCTTTGAGATGAACTGTCTTTGGTTTTCGACCGGTCTTTTAGTATCACGGCTTTGCCAAAAAGCGGGATAACATTTGCCCCCCAAAACATGCCTTGCGGTAGGAAGGTGTGTTTTGCAATGCTTTGAGCTGGACGTTCATATCCTGACAACAACCTGTAAAGAACTTAATAGTTTCATATGACCTCAAATGACGATCGTTCGGGATCGTGTGTCATTTGAGATGAATCGGGACTGTTCGCGGTCGTATGCCGTTCGGGGCGGATGATAGAATGGGACCGTTCGCGGTCGTATGCCATTCGCGGCGGGTATCGATCGTTCGCGATCGAGTGCCGTTCAAGGCTGATTGTGACCATTCGAGGTCGGACATAATAAATAAATCGTGACCGTTCGCGGTCGGGTGCCGTTCGAGGCAAATTGCGATCGTTCGCGATCGTGTGACGTTCGAGGCAAATTATGATCGTTCGCGATCGTGTGCCGTTCGAGGCGAATTATGTGTGCCCGGGGGGGGGGACTCAGTATTATCGATGCCGGAGTTAATGTTCGGGGGAGTTTCCGAATCAAAGACTTTGGCAGTTCATTACCATGCAAGAGGTGCTCGTGGATCGTTCGCGATCCAACGGGCATACAAATAATCTTTTTCACAGAACTGCAAATATCAAAGCAATAATCACACGAATCCCACAACAGAAATGTCCAAACAAGCAGAGTCTAAATGTTCAAATCAAAACCAAAGCAAAATGGAAGATGAAGATGTCAAAGCGTAAACTCTTACTATGATGCGGTTGGTAGTCATTCAGAGCATGCCTATGGATCGTGCGCGATCGCTTATATGTGTAAATGGCTTAACCGTGTTAGTGAGAGGTTTATGAATCGTTCATCATTATTTCAGTGAATCAATGGATAATCAGACGTTGTCCCGGCTCAGGGTCACCTCTAGCTGATGTAAACGGTGGTCGCTCTGGCTCCATTGCTGGAGTTCGCCTCCTCGCATACTGAAGGAGCATAACGTTCCTGATATGCCCTTCCACTTCGTCCTTCATATGCCTACAATCATTAGTGCTATGACCGTTCAATTCATGAAATACACAAAACTTATCTGATTTTCTTTCGTCAGAAGTTGGATCCCTTCGCATCGGCCTACGATACAGAACCTGCTCTTTGGTATCCTGATAGATTCTCTCCAAACTCTCATTCAGCTCAGAGTAAGTGGTGAATCGTGGCTCCCTCCGTGGCCGCTTTGACCTGTCACCATCGTTCTCAGTCTTTCTTTTTCCTTTACTAGTCTCCGCACCCTTTCCAGGTGCATTCCCGCTTTTGATTACGAGAACATCAATTCCCTCTCCTTCCTCTCTTTCGGCGTTCGCATCCTCCAATCGTAAAAACTTTTCTGCCTCGTGATAGAATTCTCCTAAATCCACAGGTGGGTCTTTAGTTAATGAATTTTTAAACTCTGTTCTGTCAGCTATTCCGGACACAGCTGCCATCATAACCATAGATGGATCTGGTCGATCCACCGAAGCTGCTGCCGCATTGAATCGCGTCAGAAAACTCCTCAGAGTCTCTCCAGCTTTCTGCTTTAGAGTTGCCAAAGTCATCACATTCTTGGGTCTTGCAATGTGAACCCTGAATTGCCTCATGAATCTCTTAGTTAAATCTGCCCATGTTCCTATGGAGCCGCTCTCCAGCTGTCCGAACCATAACGCCGCAATGTCTACCAAGTACAATGGAAAGCACCGGCCATAACCTCCTCTGATGCCCCCAGCACCTCCATATGCCTCATATATTTCGTCAGATGAACTGTAGGGTCTGCCCTTCCATCATACATATCTAACGATGGTAGCTTAAAATATGGTGGGTTCCTAGTTCGCCTGATTGTTGTGGTAAAAGGACTTCTATTAACATCCTCTAAATCTTTATTTACTAATCCGCCTCTCAAGGCTCGCCTGACCATCTCCGCCAACTTGTCATTGTCTCCAAGATGTAATCTTCGTTCATTATTTTCGACCTACCCGCTGAGTTCGCGAGGGAATTCTGGGACTTGCCCCCTTGACTGAGCGTTCACTCCTCTGCTACTCCCAGGTTGCGCAGATGCTCCTCTCTCTCTCTCCGAGATTGGATCAACATTCTCGATGTGTGTGCCTCCTATTCCAGTTGCTATGCCGGGTGGTCCTGCTCTGTTCTGAACTCCATTAGCTTCTCTATTCTGTGCTCCAAGTTGCCCTATCTGTTGAAATAAACTCTGGATCAACTCCTCCTCTTTCTTCATCATTGTCTCCATCTCGTCTCTAGTGATGAAGATCGACGCTTGATTCGCTCTTGAAGAAGCCTCTTGACTTCCTTGGTGTTCACTTCTCTCTGGCCTTTGTCTCTTACTTGTTTGCCATGTCATAGCTCTTAGATCTGAATTCTTAAATCTTCAAATTCAACTTCTCCTGAGTTCAACTCTCAGTGAAAGCACCAAAATGTTTGCGCCAAAATTGGTCACAAACACCCAATATCGTGAAAGTACCCGTTTATGAACACAAATCAGCAATAATCAACACAAAATTCAGATCTAAGCAATATCAAACACAGCAATTCGCGAATAACAGTCACAAACACAGGATTTATAGTGGTTTGGCGATCTTGCCTACGTCCACTTTGAAGCTTATGTCTTTATTGATTCACTTCATGATCTCAATCAACTACAGCGGATTACAGTTGATAAAAGTTTTGAAATTTGATTACAACAGGGATAATGATGAGTAGAATTGAATCCGGCAGAGTCTGGAGGTCGAATGACCAAAAGGGAAAATGAAGGCTTCAGGGTGCTATTTATAGGCGTAGGAGGCTCAGATCTCGCTCAAACTTCGGGAGACTTTTTCTGGCACGTGAGTGGGCCCACGCGACCGACCCCACCAAGTTTCGACTCGATCTGAGATCGATACGAAGTGATTTCGTATCCATCAAAAAATGACCCAATCGAGATGAAACTTGGTAGGAACAATCTTTACCTTGTATGGAAGCTTCTGTAAAAATTTCATAGCATTTGGATCTGTGGTTTGGGAGATATGATCGATACGAGATTGTGATTTTCGTGTGTCGCCGAGTTCGAAACCATCATTTCGTATACATCCTTTTCGAACCCGTCCGAAGCAGGTGTGAAGCAGGTGATGCGGAGTGACGTGGAGCGAGATTCTCGGATCGCTCCACCTTTTATGCCGAGTTGAAAGAGTATTATTCGCATCCATCATCAGAGTTGAGTTCGTGTTGACCCTTTCGTACCGTTTGCATCGATAGTGACGGCGCCATTCGCATCGATTGTTGTGAAGTATGATCGATACGAACAGTCAGTGCATGGATGCGAACAAGGCCCTCACCATCGATACGAATTATGCATGGACTGATACGAAGTGGGATACCCCGAGATCGATACGAATAACATGACTCCGGATGGATACGAACTAATTGCCAAGTATGATCGGTTCGAAGCATGATGGATACAATTAGTTCCACTCTGATCGATACGAAATTCGATTGGTTCGAAATAGGTGCGGAGATTCTTGATCGGTTCGAACAGAGTTGAGGTGAGGCCTATCTGATTGTTTCGAAACAGATCGATTCGAAGACGATCGATTCGAAGTGACTAACTCCTGATGGATTCGAACCTGATGGATTCGAAGGGACCTTTACCTTGACCTCTTCATGGATACGAAGAGTATGCTCTTTCTAACTTGTATCGATCATATATCATTCATACGAACTCCGATTAACCTGAAATTTGGAATGCTGGTTCCCATGACTTTGCTTGCCGTGTTCTATCAATTGTAGCCTGATCCGGGCTCGGACAAAATTCGTCGATATCCATGGTGAAGCAAAATACAACCAATCTTTGAGATGAACTGTCTTTGGTTTTCGACCGATCTTTTGGTATCACGGCTTTTCCAAAAAGCGGGATAACAGTTTCAGGTGATGGATTGGTGAGCAAAGTTTCAAGGAAAATTATTGTTAAATGGATTACTGCATTTAGGCAGTTGTGATTTAGGATCAAAAATTTTAAACCTAGTTTCCTGTTCATCGGTAAATTTTGATCGCCGAAGTTCCTAGAGGAAATCCAGTTCTTCGTGGTTCAAATGGGAGGTAGTTGGGGTATGGGAGAGTTCGTGGCCGGAGGCGAAGCCATTTTGGTGATCGGAGGTGAGCGATTTTGGTGATTTACAGTTTCAACATTACTTCAAGTTTTGGAGCTCAAGGCTCGTTTTTGAATTTGGGTTTCTGTAAGTTGCTTGATGGTCGAGATTTGGTTGTAGGATGGGCGTCGACTTGAGTGGGTGGTCGCGAACGGCCGGAGTTAGCGGTGGGGTTGGTGCAGGTGCACGGTGTACTTGGTGTCAACTGTTGTTTTGGGAAAATGGTGCTCGAGTTTGATTTCGGGATTGCAGTGTGATTCGCTCGAAGAATTAGGGCATAGGACTCGAAGTATATTGATTGTGGGCTCGGGTGGGTTCATTTGTTACAAGTTTGTGAAAAAACCTGATTGTATTTGAATTTGAATAAATTGCAAAATGAAAAATGATTCTCGAGTTGCTCGAGTGGTTTCGAGTTTTGCTCGAGCTAATTTGTTGCAGTTTAGAATTTGTCATGTTTCAAATTTTAAACTACATTTCAAAAATACTAAGCAAAGATTTAAATTAAGTTTTAAATCTAAATTTTAATTATGGATTCAAGTTAATTTGAATCTTAAGCTGGAAATGAATGAAGATTTTAAAATTCAAATTTGTTTAAAATACTTTAAAGGGATTTAGTGTTTAAAAAATGTTTTAATAAGAATTTGTATTTAAATTAGAAATTGAAATATAAAGAAGTGTTTTAAACGAAGTTTAAATTTGATTCAAATCTGGATTTGAATCTATGTTTCAAAATAGATTTAAGTTTCAATAAATTTAAGTGTTTAACAGTTTTGAATGATTAAGTAAAATTTAAATATTTTGAATTTAAAAAGAAATTTGTTTTTAACCCTTGTAAAAATTTCTTTTATAAGAAAAGTATTATTTAAATTTAAAAGGGTTTTAAATTGATTTTAAAATTTGTTTAAGTTAAATTATAATTTAATGATTTGTTTTTCATTTAATTATTAGAGTAATTAAATGGATGATTAATTTATTTTATAAATTAATGGAATAAATAATTACTTAAAGAAATTAAGGATTTAATCTTAAAAAGTTTTAAGATTAATTAACTGGTGATTTAAGATTCGTTAATTAAATAAGATTAGTTTTTAATTAATGATTAATAATTAATTAATCAAGTAATAAAGGATTAATTAAGTTATAATTAATACTTAATTAATTTAATAATTAGGGGTTAATTAATGGGTTAACTAATGATTAATTAATCTGTAATTAATAATGATTAAAATAAGTTAATTACTTTAGAGAATAATTAATGAATTTTTAATAGTTAATGAAGGTCATTAACTAAGGATTATTTAATAATTAATTAATGTGATTAATTTTAATAATTAATTAGATTAATTAATTTAAGGATAATCATTTGTGTAAATTGTTAAGTATAATTACTTATGGAAGTAATTAAGGAATTAATTACTTATTGTAAATAATTGAGTTTAATATGATTAGATTAAGTTAATTAATTCAGTTTAATTAATTTAAAGTAATCATTTAATGTTTGTGAGGTATAATTACTTAATGTAATTAAATGAAGAGAAATTACTTAGAGAAGTAATTAAAGGGGTAATTGCTGTATGCAATTAATTGGAAGTGATTTGATGAATGAGCTATTTGAGTATAATTACTTTGTGAATTAATCAAGGGATTAATTAGAGATAATTAATTAATGAGTAATTTATTTATTTTGTGGAGTAATTAAGGGAAGTTAATCACTGAATGGGGTAATCAAGGGTAATTAACAATTATGGGATAATTGTGATTAATTGCTTAATGTAATTAATTTTGAAAGGAAATGTAATTAGAAATCATTAATTATTATAATTAATAATGTAATTAAGAAATAGATTTATTTGGCAATAATTAATCAATGAATTAATTAATTAATGTAATTAATTAAAGATAAATGTAATTAATTATAATTAATTAATTAAGTAATTAAAGATAAATTACTGTATTTGGGTAAGTATAATTAATTTGAAGAATTAATTAGTGGATAATTACTTAAAGGTTAATTAATGAGGGATGATTAATTAGAATAAATAATTGATTAATGATTAATTAATTAATTGATTGATAATTAATTAATAAGTGATATAAGCAAGTTGATATTGATGAAGTAATTAATTTAATTTACTTTAAATTAATTTGAATGATGTAATTAATTTAATTTATTTTAAATTAATTATATTTGATGTGATATTAAATCATGACTTATATGTTTGGATAATGTTGTTTACCTTGAATGGTTTGATCTCGGATATGAGATAGATAATGTTGAGTGATATGGATGCATTGGTTGCATTGTGATGATGATTTGGATTACCTTTTGGATAATGATAATATGGTTTATCTGTTGTTATAATATTGATTATCTGTTGTGAATCTGTGATTTATCTATCTGTGTATATAGATAATTGAATTGTTTTAAACCTTTAAAACAACTTGGCCTTAAAAGACATGCATTGGATTTCGATTAGACTAGGACCGGGTTTCCATATTTGGATATCCGAAAACCACATCGATCCAAATTAACGATAGGTCGTGAATCTCTTGTGAAGAGTGAAAACTCGAGGTGTAAGGACTATACGTCAGTATAACTCTGGGGGTGATTCCGTGATGAGTTTGACGGAGATAGTTCTTATAGGTTTGAGATGGTGATTCAGAGTGCAAGGGTTATCGTCGTTAACTCTGAGGGTGATTCCAAAAATGAGTGTAACGAGATAATGCCTTCGGTTTCGTTCGAACCCGGAACGAACTTGTATGGATTGAATGCTTTCAGAACATCGTCGGGAGGACGATGAGCATTCTAAGAGATGTGTTCTCTAAAGGTAATCGTAGCCTCAACCCTCATCAACCGGGAATGGCTAAAACAGGGGAGGTGCAGCAAGGCTTCTTGGGTAGCTCCTACTGGAGAGCAAGATTTACCCCTGTCTAGAGGTCTCTTTTTATTTCGGCTGTGTGGGCAGTTGGACGTACGCCCACTGTGGGGTTGTCTTTTTCGGGACTGTCCAGTAAGGGATGGTTCCGGTCTTGTGTTGCAAGGGAGTTAGGGTGGCTCCTCGATACGTTGATCTAGGCCACGTACTGTGACGGGCGGTACCCCAGTAGCCCTGCCATTGTACGGAATCCAAAATCCAGTAAGTGCCAACGGTTTTGATTGTATTACCCACTTTTGTGGCTAGTAGCTGGAATTTAATCATGTAACAATTTCGGCTATTTCTTATTTATTTGAAAACCGTAGACCCTATTATAATATCATCGGATTTCCTATCAAATGTTTTGGTTTGCGTAAGGTAAAAACTTTTCCATGTTTATGTGTGGAAAGTCTTATGTGATACCTTTCTTTTCAAAAGGTTTTTAAAAGTTAATCAACCTTAACCTGTTACTCACACCAGACCCATGTCTGACCCGGAGTTTATTCTATTTTTCTTAAACTCTTGGGTACTCAAATTTTTACGAGTAGCCCAAGGGATTCAGGTTAGCTTTGACGAATTGTGGAGGAGCAATGGAGCAGGAGGCTTCTGCGTGTAGATATATATAGTATTCCGCTGTGTAGATTTCTCTGAGAGGTTTCTTGTACTGTATTGAGTTGTATAACTAGACAGGTGTTTATAACTGTCTAGTATGTGATGTATATCTGTGTAACTCTGATAATTGTTGTAAACTTTGTAATGTTTATGTTATTAATATAATTTATTCGTTCCGCTTTTTAGATCCTGATGTTGTTTCTTTCTTCTCTTCTTTCTTTTTTCTTTTCTATCCCTTTCTTTCTTAAAAATGATGCAATTTTCTGTGGTAAGGAAGTCGAGTCGTTTCAATGGTAACGATTGTTATATTTAATTGGCCTTCTAAATCAATATAGGAAATCTTTAATGTTTTAATGAAAATTTGTAACGGAAGGTGTGAACGTAATAATGAAATAATTGGAAGTGTAAATTCATTCATAATGTAGTAACCTATATAATGGAAAGTATGAACCCAAGTGAATGAATTTATTTCGAATGTTAATCACAATTAGTGTGAATATTGGTAGAAATGTAATAAAATGGAAATGGGGTAGTTAACACAGAAGAAAGATGGAAATTTGAACTTACTAATGTAATAAAGGGTAAAACAAAGGTTTTCTTTGTTTATCGAATAATAATTGGTTAGATAAAAAGGATTGAAGCTAAATCAAGTTAATTTATTTGAATAAATTATAATAAATTGAGTTTATGGTGAATGAAATTAATTACTACGTCATTTGAAATTAAGATGGAGTGTGACGATATGTAATGTAAAGATTTTGAATCCAATATTAATTCCATCTATTTGTCAATAATGAATGGAATAATTACTGATTGATTTAATTAAACGGAATTCTTGGGAATTTTATTTATGAATTCTAAATTCAATAAAGTGGGGTTAAGATTGAAATTTGATAAACTAATTAACTTTAAATGGACATCTAAGTTTGTTAAATTAGTGTGAATAAGTTGGAAGTACAGAAATGATAAGAATTGTCAATTTTAGAATTTAAATTGGAAATTTGATTTTATTTATTAATTTTAAATTTATTTAATTAATGTAAAAATAGCCATTTTGGCCATTGACTCGGCTTTTGACGAAACCAATTTCATCGGATCCGTAACGATGAATTATTATAGGATTTCAAGTTTCGTATCGATCAGACTTGTCGTTTGATCGTATGGGCGTGAAACACCTTGAAAATCGATTTAATTGAAATCGATTGAAATTAATTTGAAAAACATCGATTTTAGCATAACTTCTTCGTACGATGGAATTTGGACTTGGAACCTGTTCCGTCGCGTTTAAAATATTTTAAAACATCTATTTTGATATACGGGTTGACCTAATTTCGTTCCGGAGTCAAAAAGGGGTTTTTGGGCCACTTGGTCGTTAACGCGTATATCTATCTTATCCACCTATTCTAATTTCAACTTTGTCTATAAGTACCTGGTTATAAAACCCTAGCAAACTCTTATTTCTCATTTGTCTGTACGTATATTTCAAATATCTCTCCTCCTCAATGACAGATAAACAAATATTAGATCCAAACACAAATCAAATTCAAATCCAAAAATTCAAACTCCTCAGAAAAATTTGAAAAAATTATATATCGAAGATTTCATTGATATGAATCTATGCGTAGCTTCTGTTTTTGCAATTGATGCTCGAGGCAACCGAAAATTGCAGTCAAAACCGAAATTAGGGGTTTAGTTTCGTCGTCAATCGACGAAATTGGTTGTGGGGTTTCGTGGAGATTGTCGAATGGAGTCGTCTGATGGTGATCGGAGGTTGCGAAGTGGGCCGAGGAATCAGGAAATTGACAATTAGGGTTCGACAAACCTTATTCCTCGTGGAGGCTGCACGAATTTGGTCGTTGTCGTCGTTGGGGTATGGGCGGAGGCGATATGCCATCGAACGGCGTGGTCGACATTCAGGTGGCGCGGTGATAGCTCAAAGGAGCGGTGCGATTTTTCCTGGACCGGCTAGGGTTCGGCTCAACTCTGTTGCGTGCGTTTTACTGTACCTGTTGGAAAGAAGAACGGGATTTTCGTGACGCGGCGGTAATTAGTATAATTTGCTTTGTTTATTTTGTTAATTTAATTTTCAATTGTTCTAAAATCAATAACTTGGACATACAAACACCAATTTACGTGTGGTTTTTTTGTTAGGTTCGTATTGAAATTTCGAACATTTTGCCGCTGGTTTGGATGAATTCTGAGACTGTCAAATTTTTGGGTTTAAATTTAATTTAAATTCAACTTAAATTCAAAAGTTGAGTGTTTTAACCCACTCATAACTTCTAAAATTTCTTATATTTGTTGAATTAAATTTTGTTGTGATTATGCATTTATTTATGACTTTTTCATATATTTTTAATCATCATCTCAATTAATTGCATTTATAAAATTTAAATCATTATTTAATTTATTATTGAATATAACTGCCAGTTAATTACCTGTTTTATATTATCATTTATATATTGATATTGATTGATTGTTTTGTATGATGATTGTGGTGGATGTATGATTTTATGATGGATGAATGGATGTTGTATTATATTATTATAAACTGCAAGTTGTTATGCATTTTATTTCATTCGGGATTGCGGTTTGAAATGATATATAACCGTAATTTTTATTTTAAATTACGGATTGAAATGGTAAATTTCCGTACCACTTGACCATAGGGTAGGAAATTTTATACAGACACCGGGGTCTATATATAAAAATATTTTAGAATGATTTCTATGGTTTTGTAAAGAATATATATATGATTTTATGAGATATTGATTTGGATATTTGATAAAGGTTATTTTATATATAGTTAAATTCTTGGTTTTAAGCTATGTATAAAATTTGTTTAAAGTATAAAAGAAGTTTAATAATAAAGTTTGATTTTATTAAAATATATATGGATAAGTATTTACTTATATATTAATATAGAGTTTATATTGATTTTATAAATCAAGGTTGAGAAGATAGTTTAAAAATTGATTTGAGATTTTATTTAATTAAGAGTTATATTTAATAAGAATCCATTTGGAATTTATTGCAATTGAGATTTTTAAAGGAATATGGTTTTATAACTTAATTCGGGTTTAAGGTGATTTAAGTGAATGTATGAAATCTAAATAAATTAAGGAATATTCAGTTATTGAATTTGAAGCTTTATTTAAAGGATATTAGATTTGTTAAGCAAATGTTTCAAACTTAATAATAGTAAAGTGAATTTGTAATATATGTATATGAATTATAAAATTTAGTTTTGAAGTATTGAAAAATTAAATCTTTGAAATATACGGAAACAGAAATGGTTTATTTGGGAATTCAAATCGGTATTTGGAAATTTATTTGTGAAATTTAAAGAGCTATTTTATTATAGAAAGTAATTTAATACTTAAACCATTAGGTATTAGAAGTTATGTTTCAAAGCTATGGGGTTCAAGGCATATAGATTTGAAAGTACCATGATTTTTTAAAAAGAATATATTTGTAATAAAAATGACATCATATTGATTTGGGTTTTAAAATAGAAATGATATCGTCTTTTTATGGTTTTTGAAATGGATATTTTATTCTGGTCTAAAGTATAAACTATTTTGAAAAGACTGCGGTGTTATAATAACGTTTGGTTGTTAAAGAGACCGGGATCAGAAGTTGTCATACTCTCTGCCAACTCCGAAAACCACTTTAACAACTGTGTACGCGGTGGAGATTCCAAAATGAAGTAGGATGGTGGCGGCGTTTCCTTTGAGGTAAATACATGGACCCGACTCCCATGAGTTGGCATAGGATGGCTAAAACAGAAGCGATTGACGGGTTAATGAGGTAGCACCTTTGGTCGGACACATCCCTTTGATATTATACTTCGAATTTTGGATAGATTCGGTGGCCACTTTTGAATTTTTTTTATTTGGGGGTGTGGCTCGAGGTGGGCGGTAGCGGCGCGCTACACGTTACCACCGACCCGGAAGCGTAATTAGTATATCTACCCCGGCATTTCTTAGTTGTGCCATGTCATCTACCCTAGCGTGCCTTGTACGAGTTTGTTTTTCTCCCGTAGCCCGTGGATTATTTATGGTAGTCTCCCGATCTGGAGATGCGCTGATACTGGATGGACTACTGGACTATTACTGTGTTAAGGGGAATATTGGGTCAATCCTTAACGCTATTTAAAAGTAAATTTATTTTACTATAGACATTATTATAATAGCGAAATATTACTACATAGTAAATAGTTTAACGGATCCTTAGGAGATGTGAATCCCGAGCATCTCTTGAGTTACTGCACTCACGTTAGACACTGGATAGGAGATGTCAAACCCCGTAAACATCTCCGACGCCGTTACACTCATATTTATTTCAGTTGATTTAACTCACATAAGATCTTTTAGTTCTGACTCGATTGTTTTGTCTTTTCAATTCGCTCGGGTCAGTCCGAGCATTTCAGGACTTGCAGGTTTTATTCTGAAGGACGAGGACGAAGATTTTATTACTATTATATATTATTTTAGACCACTTCATCACATTTTATTTCACTACATTAATTATTATTCTCTGGTATGCGTAACTCTGATATGTATTGCATAAATATAATCAAATGTTTTGTAAACAACTTCATGAACTATATATTTGATTATTATATTTTATCGTTCCGCTGCAAGATTCTATTTTGTTTTTTCTTTCTCTACTTTTTCTTATTTACCCCATAACAATCCTCCATTCTATATGTTTTAAGTCTGACGTGTATGGTTTATCATCGATTTAAACCGTATAAAAAGGCGGGATGTTACATCTGGTATCAGGGCTTTGGTTTAGCGTTAAACCTTAGCTTTGTGGGGTTTGACTCTTTATTAATAGGGTAGTAATACCCTATGATGAGTCGCTGAGTGTATATATGAAAGAGCGTATTTGTAGTGTTATAAATAGGTTTTAATATTGTGTTAATTTGTTTCGTTTTGTATTTATAAATTATGGTTGGTGCATGGGACTCTATGACATCAACAGGGATTTCTAAACACTTAATAGAACAGACCGACATAATATTTGTTTTAATATAGGTGAATGAAATAATTTTGCCTATTATATTTTCTATATATATATAAAGGAAATTTTTATAAAGGTTATATTTGGTTGTATTATATTGGTTATTAGGTAATGAAATTTATAAATAACAGTTGAAATAAGATTGAAAATGTAATAAATGAAAAATTAGAAATTTAGAACTTAAGTCCCGGGGTTTTGTTTCGAATGATTTTGGAATATAATAGTGATATTATTTAGAAGTATTTTCTGATATAAATATTTCAATATAATTTGGAAGAATTGTTTTAAAAAATATTTGGAAAAAAAATAAGTTATGTACTCCCCTCTCTGTCGCTGGAAAATAATTTCGGTGATGGCGGCCGCATCATCGTCATTCATTTTCGAGTTTCGAAGTGGGAAGGCCACTTTAGTAGTTTTACTACAGATTTATTTTTGATAACCAAATATAAAATTTTAAATTGTTTTAAATACAAATTGGATATATAAACAGTATATATATTTATCTATTATTTTAAAATGATTTGAAATTAAACCCGGTATTTAATTCTTAAGCTTCCACTAATTAATAGTTTTAATTAGGGTAGTGAAATGGAAGTTAACTAATAATTGGAACCTTTAAATAAAATAAGAGATTAAATTCCTAATTATAAATGAAATTAAAAGAAGTTTGAAATCATAATATATAAAATAAAAGATTAAATTTTTGAACATTTAATTAATTAAAAGAAATAACAGAAATTTGTATGATTTTAATTACATTCTTAAAAAAAGCATATATATAACTTACCAAATATTAAAAGTTGAAATGTTTAATAAGAAAATGTAATGGAAATTGCACAAGAAAGAGTATGTAATTAAGTTTTCAATAAATTGCTTTTATTTATAAGAATTGATATTGTCATTGTTATAAACATAAGTTGTAATGGAAATCTTACTATAATAAAATACGATAGAAGGTAAATGTTGTAAGCAAGTAATTATAGACTTAAGTAAATGACTGAAGTTGTAACGACCCGTATTTTACGTGTTGATAGATCGTAGAATTTACAGGTCGTTAGTGTTGTTTATGTTATCTCTAGCCTGAGTCGTATGGAGAGTAACTCGTGTGTTTAAGCGTTGAGTTGTGACCGACTCATAGGCTTAGCCGAGTTAGGTAGTACACGAGTTACAACTTTAGTACGTTGACCGAGTTAAGATGGTGACCGACCTATAGTTATTGGCCGACTTAAGTAATGGACCGACCCAAGGAGGCTACCGACTTAGGTAGTGGGCGAGTTAAGACTTTGGAGCGACCTAGTGGTTAGCCGAGAGTTGCCGACTTAATGAGAGGAGATAGGTCGGTGGAGCGACATTATGAAGTTAGGTCGGCTATTCCGTGTCTAGTTAAGTTGCATAAGTGTTAAGTCGGCAGTGTGTGTTGAGTCGTTGGGTCGGCACTTGTATTAAGTCGTAAGTCGGCTAGGTGTTAGGGCAGACCATAGTGTTAGGTCGGTATGTGCTTTAGGTCGGCATCTCGTTAAGCCGATAGGTCGCGCAGTTGCAATGTGTTAGGTCGTGTGCGTGCTTTGCCGTGTGTGTGTGTTGGATCGTTGAGTCGGTAGGATGTTGAGTCGTAGGGTCGGCTTTGTAGTTAGGTCGGCCATGGGGATAAGTCGGCGTGAGTGTTAGGTTGGCAAGTGATAGGTCAGGGACGACCTAAGGGGCGGCCGACTTAAGGGTGATTTCAGCCTATAAATAGAGGGCTTTGGCTCACTTTTTGGCACCGGTTTTTGAAGCGACGAAGTGCTGCCATTTTGGGAACTCGACTACAACATTTCTTCATCTTCTTTTCTCCATTCCAATCTAATTCTAACATCCATCCAAGATCGAAGATCGAGATTGAAGATCCAAGAGACAAAGTTGAAGATCTTCATCCAACGAAGCTAGATTTCATCGTTTTAAGCGAGATTTCGCCGGATCAAGCCTTGATCTTCGCTGTCCAGATCTGAAGTGTTTAGTTTTTGAGGTGTTTAGGTGATTTGGTGAGTGGTAGTTATCTCTCACGCAGACCCAAAGGAGTATATTGGATTGGTGGTTTGTTGGAGTGTTGTAGATAGTGATTTTTGTGCATTTTCCTTAGATCCAAGTATAGATCCATTGTTTGTGAAGATGTTTACCTATGCAAGCTCATTTATTAAGTTATAGAAACAAAACCCATGTTTTATATTTGCTAGATCTATGCTAAAAACCCATGATTCATGTATGTTAGTTCTATGCTCATTTATTTACGAAATTGCCATTGTAGTTATGAATGCCTAATTAGATCTTGATTGAATACTTATTTGTTTGGATTAATGTTTGCCTTGATTGATTGTTGTGAATGAGCTATCTAGTTGATAGATTTGGACAAGTATGGTCAAAGATGATTCAAAAGCTACAGAAGAGGCTCTTGAATGGTGAAAGCTGTTAAAAGCATATGTGGCGGATGTGGAAGCTCATATGTATGGATTGAATGATGTTGAGATGGAACTTTGCCATGATGCGATGAGGCAAACCATGTTGTTGAGTTGAGACTTTGCTATGGTGTAATAAAGCGAAGTATGATGTGATGTAGACTTGGCGTAATCCAGGCAGGGATCATTCCAAGCATGTTGATAACTCGAGGGATGGTTCGAGTTGGTTGATAATGGATTGCTCGAGAGGTAGCTTGAGCTAGTATGAGGATAGTCGTCAAGGAGGATGACTAGGAGGCTTGGATCTCATCGTTGTTGAAGGTTCTAGCATGCTCAAAAGCAAGAGTACATGGGGTGCCCATAACGACTACAGGTAGGTAGTCGGGACAACCAAAAGACTACAGGTAGGTAGTCGAGTACTCTGGGCAAAGTAGATAAGTCCTAGGCACAAGGCAGTGTGCGGAGTTATGTCTGGAACCGGGGTTACCATTAGCCCTTGACGGATGGTCATTTAATCAACGGTGAAATCGAAGCAAGGATAACAGTGATAGCCAGAGTCATGGATGTTTGGACGTTTGGTTGTATCATCATTCGGTCTCAAGAGCGGTATTTTCTAGGTGCTTATCTGATCTTGGTTTAGGCCTTGGGGGTTTGTATTTGGAAAACATCGCCCTTGACTCGAGTGATTATTGCTTTACCTTAATTGTCTGCTGTGTTATGCTTACTTCTCCTTGGTGTGTGTCTGGGGGCTATCACTGTAGAAAGAGATGGAGTGGGATGGTTTGGTTCCTATTCCTTTTATCCTTTATGCTCTTTTGGTATGTTTGATAGTTGATTTACTGCTCACTAAGACTTTGTCTGACTCAAGGTTTTATGTCTCCTCTTATTACCTTGGGCTGTTCATCCATGTTGGGATGGGCAGACTAGGTAGCAGGTGACAGGTGCTGTTCTTAGAGATCTACGCTGATGATGATGAAGACGAGCAGGAGGCTTTGCATACTAGTTTTCTTACTATATGTACTGGGTGTTCCGCTGTTATATCTGATTGAGTGTTGTAGTGAGGCTTTGATGTATGGATGATTCATGTTTGTATAAATCTACTTACAATGCTTATATGATGATTTTTCTGTTATGGAGCTTCACTATATATTTCTCTATTGTATTTTAACCAAGCGCTGTGAGTTGTACGATAGAGGTTGCTGTTTTATTTTACCCTGACTATCGTCCATGACTACCTGGCACGCCTTTCAGCACACTATTCCATTGTTTTGGTGCGGGAGTCATGGGCGGTCGTCACATTTGGTATCAGAGCTTTGGTTAATCGATTTTAGCCAACGCTCGCTGACGTAACTACGTATGAGAGACGTAATTGTATTTTGATGGATAATTACTATATATAATATAGTAGCTTAGAAGGATTTGAACTCCTTATGCAGTTGTTTCTTAAGGTGTTCTAATCATTCTTATTACAGATATTAAGGATGAGTCGAAGAGGGAGACCAGCTGCAAGGGAAAGCCGTGCTGATGAAGGAGCTGTTGATTATGGAACTATGTTCGAAGCGATGATGACTTCGATCATGAGAAGGATACCAGCTTCAGGATCATCAGTGGATGTGGGAGTTCAAGTCCAAGCTCCAAGGCCGGTGGATTTTGCTAAGCTTTGTAAGGATTATACTGCTCTTGGAGGAAAAGCTTTCTTGGGGACGGAGTCGACCATTGAGGTGCAGAGATGGATTGATGCATGTCGAAGAATCTTTGGTGATTTAGGGATTGAGGATGCAACTAAGAGGAAGCTTGCATCGAGACAGCTTCAAGGGAGAGCTGCGGATTGGTGGAATTCTATCACCATCGATACTCCAGAAGAAGAGATCACTTGGGAGCAATTCCAAGTTAGATTTGAAGCCAAGTTCATCTCTACGGCTCAGAAGTCTGTTTTGTTCAAGAGGTTTGTAGAGCTCAAGCAAGGTGGGAGACCAGTTCTTGAGTATATTTCTGAGTTCGAAGCTTTGTCCAAGTATGCTAGATCGTATATTGATTCTCCTTATCAGAAGAATGAGAAGTTTGTGACTGGTTTGGATGCTTATCTTGGGAGGCCGTTGGTGGATCATCTGGACGATCCATTTGAGAAGCTTGTGGAGAAAGCCCTCAGGCATGAGAGTTTGTTTCCTAAGGAAAGTTCTGTTATTGCTGTAACCAGGGAAGGATCTAAACCACACCAGAGTGGCAATAAGAGGAGGAAGCAGCAGTAGCAGAAGGGTAAGGATGGCCAGAAGAAGCCGAAAGGCGAAGTGACTTGTTATAACTGCCAACAGAAGGGCCATCTTTACAAAGATTGTAAGAATCCCAAGGTGCCGGGAAAATGTTATAACTGTGATAAGCTGGGACATATCAAGAAGGATTGCCCAGAGCCGAGGAAAGATAGGCAGATCGTGCAAGCTTATGCTTTGGGAGTTGTGCCGTCATCTTCAAAAGCTCCTATTGCTGAAGAAAAGGGGAAGAGTGTGGTGGTTCAAGGTACTCTTTCTATCTGTGGTGTTCCAGTTAGAGTGTTGTTTGATACTGGAGCGTCGCATTCTTTTGTTTGTAATGATTTGGTAGGCCGGTTAAGTTTGAAACCGGATATTGTTGATAGGCCATTGGTTGTGACTAATCCGGTTGGGGGTTCGTCATGTTTGTGTATGATATGCCGTGGTCTGGTTGTGTCGAGTCATGATTGCTCATTTGATTGTGATTGCTTTGTTCTGAACTTTGCGGGGTTCGGAATTATTTTGGGTATGGACTGGCTCAAGAAGTATGCGGCAAGGATTGATTGTGAGAGGCTTGAGGTGACAGTCGGGAATGTGGAAGGGCGAAAGGTTGTGATACGATGTAAGCATGAGGAAGGCGTCTTCATGAGCTTCATGTATTCGCTGGTTGTTCCACGGGATGGACTGTCATCAGTGCCTATTGTGAATGGATTCGAGGATGTCTTTGACGAAGTCAAAGGGTTGCCGCCGCATAGGGAGATCGAGTTTCGTATCGATCTAATTGAGGGAGCCAGACCTGTTGTGATGCCTCTTAGGCGGATGGCGCCTAGGGAGCAGCTAGAGTTGAGGGTGCAGGTTGAAGACCTTTTGCAGAAAGGATTCATTCGGAGAAGTGTGTCCGAATGGGGTGCACCAGTTGTGTTCGCAACCAAAGCGGATGGATCGTTGAGGTTGTGTGTGGATTATCGTGAGCTGAATAAGTTGACTAAGAAGAACAAGTATCCATTGCCGAGAATAGATGACTTGTTTGATCAGCTTCACGAGGCCAAGGTGTTTTCTCAGATGGATTTGGCAACGGGATTTCACCAGTTGAGAGTGGCTAAGGATAGTGTGCCGAAGACTGCTTTCAGGACACCATCCGGTTTTTATGAGTGGCTGGTAATGCCGTTTGGATTGACTAACGCGCCAGCATATTTTGTGGATCTTATGAATAGGGTGTTCAGAGATCAGTTGAATAAGTTCGTGCTTGTGTTCGTGGATGATATTTTGGTTTACTCCAGAACTGAAGAAGAGCACAAGACGCACTTAAGGATTGTTTTGGAAATCTTGCGGAAACATCAGCTGAAGGCTAAGTTTTCGAAGTGTCACTTCTGGAAGAGTGAAGTGAGGTTCTTAGGCCATGTTATCTCTGGAAATGGAATAGCGGTTGATCCCGCTAAGGTGGCAGCAATCCAGGATTGGGTTAGACCTAAGAATGCATCTGATGTGAGGAGTTTTCTTGGATTAGCAGGATATTATCGTCGGTTTATCAAAGACTTTTCCAGGATAGCTGCACCGTTGACAGGATTGACGAAGAAGAACCAAGTGTTCAGATGGGATGACAAGTGTGAGCAAGCTTTCGTAATCCTGAAAGAGCGACTGACAAGTGCTCCTGTTTTGATTATTCCAAGTGGGAATGAAGAGATGGTGGTTTACACCGATGCATGTGGCACTGGACTTGGAGCAGTGCTAATGCAGAAGGATAAAGTTGTTGCGTATGCTAGTCGACAACTGAAGCCGCATGAAAGGAATTATCCGACTCATGATTTGGAGTTAGCGGCGATTGTGTTTGCTTTGAAGATATGGAGACACTATCTATTGGGAGTTAGATTTGAGTTGTTTACAGATCATAAGTCGTTGAAGTATCTGTTCTCCCAAAAGGATTTGAATCTTCGACAGCAAAGATGGCTAGAGTTCTTAGCATCTTATGATTTTGGTATAGTCTATACTCCGGGAAAAGGTAACGCAGTGGCTGATGCGTTAAGTCGAAGACATGCAGGATTGGGAGCTATGTTTTCAGAATGGAAGAGTCTCGAGTATTTGGCTGGATTTGACTTCAGGCCTAGATGTGAATTGGAACCTGAGATGTTGGCAAATTTATCGATAAGACCTACTCTTGTGGAAAGGATTGGCGAGAGCCAAAAGCGAGACGATAAGCTTGTCAAGATTATCCGAGATTTGGAATCCGGATTGGACCCAGAGAAGGATAAGGGATTCGAGGTCGATCGAGAGGGTTGGCTTCGAAAGCAAGGACGGCTAGTTGTTCCCGATGTAGATGGATTAAGAGATGAAGTTCTGAGGGAAAGCCATCACTCGAAGTTGACAATTCATCCAGGTGGAAATAAAATGTATCGGGATATGAAGAGAGCCTATTACTGGGAAGGTATGAAGAAGGATGTTGGAAATTTTATTTCCAAGTGTATGAACTGTCAGTTGGTGAAAGCTGAGCAGAAGAAGCCCAGTGGATTACTTCAGCCATTAGAGGTTCCTACATGGAAGTGGGAGCAAGTGTCGATGGACTTTATCGATGGTCTACCTAGGACAAGAGCAGGAAATGAAGGAATTTGGGTCATAGTAGATCGTTTGACTAAGAGTGCAAGATTCATTCCTGTTCGATCGACTAGGACTGCATCGAAGCTGGCTGAGCTTTATGTTAAGTGGATAGTTCGATTCCATGGTGTTCCGAAGAGTATAGTGAGCGATCGAGACCCATTGTTCACTAGTGGATTTTGGAAGAGCTTCAAGGAAGTTTTGGGAACCGAGTTGTGTTTGAGTACAGCTTATCACCCTCAAACAGATGGTCAGACTGAAAGAGTCAACCGAGTTTTGGAAGATCTTCTCAGAGCTTGTGTTTTGGACTTCGGAGGATCATGGGAAGATCATCTTCATTTGGTGGAATTTGCTTATAATAACAGTTATCAGTCGAGTATTGGTATGGCACCATATGAGGCATTATATGGAAGACCGTGTAACTCTCCGACATGTTGGTTGGAAACTGGAGAAAAGTTGATACTTGGGCCAGAGATGATTCGACAGACTTCGGATTGTATAGAGATCATTCGGCAACGAATGAAGGCAGCCCAAGATCGTCAGAAGAGTTATGCCGATAATCGTCAAAAGGATTTGGAATTCGACGTAGGTGATATGGTTTTTGTGAAGATTTCTCCTTTGAAGAGTGTTATTAGATTCGGGAAGAAAGGGAAATTGACTCCGAGATTTGTTGGACCATTCCCGATTATCGAGCGGATTGGAGAGCTCGCTTATAGATTGGAGTTACCAGAAAAGATGGCGGGTGTGCACAATGTTTTTCATGTATCTTATCTACGGAAGTATGTGCATGACCCAACTACGGTGGTTTCTGCTGATAGCTGTGAAGACTTGGAGGTTGATCCAGTTGTTTCGAGACCTCGTAAGTCGCTTCGTATTGTTGAAACCGATACGAAACAGCTTAGGAGGAAGACGATTACGTTGCTCAAGGTACAATGGAGTGATGATGTTAGCGACTGTACGTGGGAGGAGGAAGAGAGGATGAAGGCAGCTCATCCTGGACTCTTCGAGGTATGGCCCTAAAGTGTCGTGACATCTCATGAATTTGTAGCTTGTTCTAAGTCTTAGAATTCTGCATGCTAGGCTAGAATTGGTTGCATGGTTTGTTGATTGCTTTGGATGGTAGGAATGCGGAATATCTTTGATTGCTATTGTTTGTTTGGAATTTCGGGGGCGAAATTCCTAAGGGGGAGAGAATGTAACGACCCGTATTTTACGTGTTGATAGATCGTAGAATTTACAGGTCGTTAGTGTTGTTTATGTTATCTCTAGCCTGAGTCGTATGGAGAGTAACTCGTGTGTTTAAGCGTTGAGTTGTGACCGACTCATAGGCTTAGCCGAGTTAGGTAGTACACGAGTTACAACTTTAGTACGTTGACCGAGTTAAGATGGTGACCGACCTATAGTTATTGGCCGACTTAAGTAATGGACCGACCCAAGGAGGCTACCGACTTAGGTAGTGGGCGAGTTAAGACTTTGGAGCGACCTAGTGGTTAGCCGAGAGTTGCCGACTTAATGAGAGGAGATAGGTCGGTGGAGCGACATTATGAAGTTAGGTCGGCTATTCCGTGTCTAGTTAAGTTGCATAAGTGTTAAGTCGGCAGTGTGTGTTGAGTCGTTGGGTCGGCACTTGTATTAAGTCGTAAGTCGGCTAGGTGTTAGGGCAGACCATAGTGTTAGGTCGGTATGTGCTTTAGGTCGGCATCTCGTTAAGCCGATAGGTCGCGCAGTTGCAATGTGTTAGGTCGTGTGCGTGCTTTGCCGTGTGTGTGTGTTGGATCGTTGAGTCGGTAGGATGTTGAGTCGTAGGGTCGGCTTTGTAGTTAGGTCGGCCATGGGGATAAGTCGGCGTGAGTGTTAGGTTGGCAAGTGATAGGTCGGGGACGACCTAAGGGGCGGCCGACTTAAGGGTGATTTCAGCCTATAAATAGAGGGCTTTGGCTCACTTTTTGGCACCGGTTTTTGAAGCGACGAAGTGCTGCCATTTTGGGAACTCGACTACAACATTTCTTCATCTTCTTTTCTCCATTCCAATCTAATTCTAACATCCATCCAAGATCGAAGATCGAGATTGAAGATCCAAGAGACAAAGTTGAAGATCTTCATCCAACGAAGCTAGATTTCATCGTTTTAAGCGAGATTTCGCCGGATCAAGCCTTGATCTTCGCTGTCCAGATCTGAAGTGTTTAGTTTTTGAGGTGTTTAGGTGATTTGGTGAGTGGTAGTTATCTCTCACGCGGACCCAAAGGAGTATATTGGATTGGTGGTTTGTTGGAGTGTTGTAGATAGTGATTTTTGTGCATTTTCCTTAGATCCAAGTATAGATCCATTGTTTGTGAAGATGTTTACCTATGCAAGCTCATTTATTAAGTTATAGAAACAAAACCCATGTTTTATATTTGCTAGATCTATGCTAAAAACCCATGATTCATGTATGTTAGTTCTATGCTCATTTATTTACGAAATTGCCATTGTAGTTATGAATGCCTAATTAGATCTTGATTGAATACTTATTTGTTTGGATTAATGTTTGCCTTGATTGATTGTTGTGAATGAGCTATCTAGTTGATAGATTTGGACAAGTATGGTCAAAGATGATTCAAAAGCTACAGAAGAGGCTCTTGAATGGTGAAAGCTACTAAAAGCATATGTGGCGGATGTGGAAGCTCATATGTATGGATTGAATGATGTTGAGATGGAACTTTGCCATGATGCGATGAGGCAAACCATGTTGTTGAGTTGAGACTTTGCTATGGTGTAATAAAGCGAAGTATGATGTGATGTAGACTTGGCGTAATCCAGGCAGGGATCATTCCAAGCATGTTGATAACTCGAGGGATGGTTCGAGTTGGTTGATAATGGATTGCTCGAGAGGTAGCTTGAGCTAGTATGAGGATAGTCGTCAAGGAGGATGACTAGGAGGCTTGGATCTCATCGTTGTTGAAGGTTTTAGCATGCTCAAAAGCAAGAGTACATGGGGTGCCCATAACGACTACAGGTAGGTAGTCGGGACAACCAAAAGACTACAGGTAGGTAGTCGAGTACTCTGGGCAAAGTAGATAAGTCCTAGGCACAAGGCAGTGTGCGGAGTTATGTCTGGAACCGGGGTTACCATTATCCCTTGACGGATGGTCATTTAATCAACGGTGAAATCGAAGCAAGGATAACAGTGATAGCCAGAGTCATGGATGTTTGGACGTTTGGTTGTATCGTCATTCGGTCTCAAGAGCGGTATTTTCTAGGTGCTTATCTGAACTTGGTTTAGGCCTTGGGGGTTTGTATTTGGAAAACATCGCCCTTGACTCGAGTGATTATTGCTTTACCTTAATTGTCTGCTGTGTTATGCTTACTTCTCCTTGGTGTGTGTCTGGGGGCTATCACTGCAGAAAGAGGTGGAGTGGGATGGTTTGGTTCCTATTCCTTTTATCCTTTATGCTCTTTTGGTATGTTTGATAGTTGATTTACTGCTCACTAAGACTTTGTCTGATTCAAGGTTTTATGTCTCCTCTTATTACCTTGGGCTGTTCATCCATGTTGGGATGGGCATACTAGGTAGCATGTGACAGGTGCTGTTCTTAGAGATCTACGCTGATGATGACGAAGACGAGCAGGAGGCTTTGCATACTAGTTTTCTTACTATATGTACTGGGTGTTCCGCTGTTATATCTGATTGAGTGTTGTAGTGAGGCTTTGATGTATGGATGATTCATGTTTGTATAAATCTACTTACAATGCTTATATGATGATTTTTCTGTTATGGAGCTTCACTATATATTTCTCTATTGTATTTTAACCAAGCGCTGTGAGTTGTACGATAGAGGTTGCTGTTTTATTTTACCCTGACTATCGTCCATGACTACCTGGCACGCCTTTCAGCACACTATTCCATTGTTTTGGTGCGGGAGTCATGGGCGGTCGTCACAGAAGTTATTTATTTTGAAAATAAGCAGGAAGATGAACACTGTAAATAAATAAATTAAGCAGTGAATAAATGAATGTAATACAATAAAAGAAAATTTACATGGTATGAATAAATGAGAATGCATAAAAGTAAAATTTTGTAAGAAATAAATGAAAAAAATAAAAAGATAAATCATTATATGAAAGAAAAGAAATCAAACAACTAATTTATGAAATGAAATTATAATAAGTAAATTTGATTTGTTGTTTGGAATTGTTGTTTGTTTTGGTTTATGGTAGTTTTGGCCAAGGATACTTTAAATCTGTTTGGAAGGTATGAATAATCCATTTAGTATCGCCTAAGACTGTTGAGTGAAGAGTACGCTTAGTAGTTTATTTTTCTTTCTGTACAATTTAAAGTTTTGAGCCCGAACAACTATTTGTTTTGTTTGATATGAATGAATGATTGATGCATGTTGATTTTATGTGATGGTTGTATGCTTGTTGCAAGTGATGGTTGATTGATTTGTTTGTGCTGATTAAAATAACTTAAATATTTCGTATTATATAATTGTTAATCTTTTGGATTACATAAGTGAAATACAGGTTATGGAAGCAATTGCTACTGCTTTTGGTTTCATAATTAAGCGTTAATTGCCCGACAAATAGGTACGTTTTCGGATTATGGTTTTATAACGTTATTATGTTATTTTTCCCATGTTGGGATATACATTATTTTGGAAAATATATGTTATATATTGTTATATTTGATATTATATTTTCTCCCGAGCCTCCCCGTACAAAGGAGACTCTACCAAAATTTTCCGTAAATTTTAAACTAAGAAATTTTTTGAAAATGATTTCCAAACTTTATTAGTTTAAGTATAAAAAGATTGAATGGTTATAAAATGGTATATCTTATTCAAATTTATTTATTTTGTAAATCTATTTGTTTATAAATTTAATATTTTAAGTAAGATATATTGATTTCTTAATTCATCATTTCCCTTCTTTTCCTTTTCGGGGATGAAAGGTTTTGAGTGGGGGAGAGTGTAACGACCCGTTAATTTTCAATAATTGAAATTATTAGTTTAATGAGATTTTGAAAATTTAAAATTGAAGAAAATAAAAAAATTGTGAATTTTTGATAAAAGTTGTGATGCAATAATGAAAATAACTAAGAGGAAACTTAACAGGGTTATTTAAAGTTAATGATTTATGAATTTGAATGAATTTCCAATTTCAAGAAAAGTAATTAACTGTTGATTTATGATGATTTATGAAATAACGGAAAGAGTGAATAATAAGTGAACGTAATTAGTAGTATGAAAATAAATGGCAACATTGATGTGTAAGTAATAAAGGCTTATTTATGGGATTAAAGGGTAACGGTAATGTTTATTGTATGTTACCTATTGTTAATTGAAATTTGAAATAATTTTTTAATAAATGTGAATGAAATAAGAACATAGATTTATTTATAGGGTGGTAATTGATGTAATAATGGTATAAAACCAAGTAAATAAATTGATTGAGAATATAAATTGTAATTAATGTACATATCTGGCAAATATAATAAAATGGAAATAGTAGTTAATGCAAAGAAAAGCTAGATTTTGAATATAGTGATTCAATGGAAGACAAACAAATCATTCCATCTAAATCTAATTTATAATAAAATGTAATTATTGTAGCATTTGAAATTAAATATTATGCGAATGAAATAAAGATGAAAACGGAAATATTGAAGTATGTAATGCAATGGATATCATAAATAGAATGGAATAAATTAGTGTATATATGGAATAATAACCAGGGTTGATAAGTAACGAATTTATAAAGGCAATGGAAAGCAAATAGGTGACAAATTAACATAGGTTTGTTTATTTAATGTGTAAGTAAACCTTGGAAATCAGTTGTAATAAATCTAAATTTAACGTTTTGTTACTGTGAATTTAAGTAATAATCGAAAATAATGTTAATTTTATTTATAATATGACTATTGGTCGATGTAAAGATTGTCAATCAAGATTTATTAGTTTATTTGAATGTAAGTAACAAGTGTTGTATAAATAAATGAATTAGTATAATAAAATGGTAATTGGATGATTTCAGTGTTACGCAAGTAATCATAATAATAATAAGTTGAAATTAATAAACTTAATTAGATTATTAAGTTAATGGTAACGATTGTTATATTTAATTGGCCTTCTAAATCAATATAGGAAATCTTTAATGTTTTAATGAAAATTTGTAACGGAAGGTGTGAACGTAATAATGAAATAATTGGAAGTGTTAACTCATTCATAATGTAGTAACCTATATAATGAAAGTATGAACCCAAGTGAATGAATTTATTTAGAATGTTAATCACAATTAGCGTGAATATTGGTAGAAATGTAATAAAATGGAAATGGGGTAGTTAACACAAAAGAAAGATGGAAATTTGAACTTACTAATGTAATAAAGGGTAAAACAAAGGTTATCTTTGTTTATCGAATAATGATTGGTTAGATAAAAAGGATTGAAGCTAAATCAAGCTAATTTATTTGAATAAATTATAATAAATTGGGTTTATTGTGAATGAAATTAATTAATACTGTGATATCCTGGAAATTTTAACAATATCAATTTAATAATCTATATTTAAAATTAAATTGATTTGATAAAATTTTAATAAAAATTTACTTGATTTAATAATCCAATTAAATAAATGTGCAATTTATGAATTTTATCTTTTAAAAGCTAATAATTGTATTCCTATTTATAATGTATGTATATATATTTATGTATATATTGTGAATAGGTAAGTTTTGAGGTGAAGTTAAATAAACAAATAAAATATGGTTTTTAAAATTCTAATATTCATTTGATAATTTGAAGATTTTTATTTTATTTAATAAATAACTAATTGGTTTAAAATACTTAAAGAAATTGTTTTAAATTGTATAATTGCATTCTAAACATAGTTTAAATTTTAAAAAGATAAACAAAAGTTTATTTTATTTCTTTTTGAATATAGCTTAATAATTGTAATTTGGAATTATTTAAAAATTTAAAATACCAATTGTATATTAAAACATTAATGTAATTAATTAAGTTAAATAATATAAGTAATTTATAACTTCTTTTATAAATTATTTAAAATTAACAAATATGTTATTTTCTAATAATAATAAATGTATAAACGTAGATATGTTTTAAAAGACAAAATTATTATTGTCAAATTATATATGTTAATATAAATTAGTTTTAAAATTGGATTTTAAATAAATAGCATTTGAATTTGAATTCATTTTGAAATTCAAATGAATAAACATATATGAATAACAATATTTAAATTTTGTAAGTGAGCTTTCATGTTTCATAAATTGCTTTATTTCATTAAAAAGAAATACATATACATTTATTAGTGAAACTACTATATATGTATTTAATAAAGAAAAGAGGATTTTTATTTATCTTTAAATTAAAAATTATAAGTAACATATGCATAGAACAAGTGTTAATATTCTAGGTGATTAATGAGACAAGTGTAAACAATTAATCTTCTTACTTTGACAAGTGTCTTTTATTTTTATTATATTTTTAATAAATCATTTTATCTTATATAAGCATGTTTCTTCACACTCTTTTTTTTCTAATGCTCATTTTTTTCAAAAGTTTAGAAAATTCTCTGCTGAAACAAATTAAATCTAAGAAGAAAATTAAAAGTCTGTAACCATTCTACATGTTCATAAACCAGCCTGCATTTCTTTCTTCTTCAAATCTATTCCTTTGAAAAATCATTTTCCTTCAATCTGTTCTTAAGGCCTGTAACAAAATTTCAAACCAACCTGCAAGCATTTTCTTTCCAATCTGTGTCTTTATAGCAAGTTAAATTTGAAGCCTGCATTTCCAATTAAAATCAAAAAAGTCTGCCTGCATGTTAAACCAGCAATTCCATTTAAAAAGAAAATTTAAAAGCCTTTGCATTTCTTAAAAATCTAGGAATCTGCAATGCAAGTTTGAGCAAAATCAAGTGTTGTCTGCATGCAAGTTAAATCAAGCAACAACAAACTTGCAAGTTAAATTCAAAAATAAAGAAAAAAATCTGGATTGTTCATGCCTGCATTTTCAAGTTTTTCAAAATCAAAGCCCTGTTTCATCCCCCTTTCCAGGTGAGTAACATCACTATTTTAAATGTTTAAGTTTATAAAAATGGTTGCATGCTTATCTCTGAAATGTAATATGCTTGTGAATATATTTTTAAATCTCTGTGTGTATATATATGGATATGTTGGTATGTGTATGCTCTGTATTTGGATTTTTCTTGTTTCTGATTCTAGTTCCAGATTCTCATATATATAAATAAAAATAAAATCCTCTTGTTCTTGTTTAAATTTTGTTAAGGATTAAGTCTTGAAGCAAATGTGATGATTAAACCATAGTTTAGCTTAGAATTTTATTTAAGAAAAAATCAAATTGGGTAATGTCTCTGTAAATTTTAAACTTCAGAGTATGTTAAATAAAGATGAAACTCAAACATTAAAAATTATAAATACAATGTTATAATCTGGAAACTTAAATAAGATAATGATTTTTAAAACTATAATCACAGTGTTTAGTTAGAAGTCGAGACTGTAGTTCTTATTTGAACTGATAATGGGTTGAGTAAATCTTTGATGATCAAGTTGATCAGAAGGTTTGGGGTTCTTGGTGGAGGAAGTGTAGTGGTCAGAGGCTGTGGCAAAAATGTCAGGAAGTTGAACAGAGACAGGTGGAGGCAATGGAAGGAGGATGGAGTTTGTTAACCGAGTTTTTAGGTACTGCAGTAATTTCATTTGTATGGGAGTTTCAGGTGACCGAGTGCTGTGATTTTGGTGGAGGTGGTGGCTTTGGTGTCGAAGAGGGGTTGGACGGAGTTCCTGGGCCGTCGGTGACCGGAGGGGTGATGACATGGGGTTTTCAAGTTTTGGGGGTGGAGTTTGCTGTTGTTGCCAGGTTTGAATTGCGGGAACTCGATTTTGTTTTCGAGTAAATTGGGTGGTTTTGATGATAGCAAGGTGATGCAGGGATGGTCGGCGTTTTGCTTATTGACTGGGTGGTGGTCGGAGGTGGCTACAACCACCGTGCATATGCACGGTGAAGAAGTTGGTGTCAGGGTATTGTTTTGGTTGTTGTGTTCTTTTTGACTTGGGTCATAACTCGAGTAAATCGAGTTTTTACTCAAAGTTGAGTAAGGATTTACCCAAAGTAAATCAAGGGAAGCTCGGCATTTTCTGATGTTAACAGATTTCTTTGAAAACCTGTATAATTTTCAATTCAAGGATTTGTTTTAAAATCTGGAACGGTTTTTTTTAAACAGGAATTTAAAACTTAAATTTAAAAACTAGAGTTTTCAAACTGAGATTTGAATTCCAGTTTTTTTTTTTAATTTAATTCAAACTTTTGAAATTATAGTGTTTTAACAATTTTAAAGGGGAGTTTAAATAAATCTGAAATTTAAGATAAAGATTTAAATTAAGGTAGATGATTTAAACACAAGTTTAAATCTGGAAATAAGATTCAAATTTGAATCATGTTTTTGAAAATTAAAGTGGTTTTTAAAATTTTGAAATGTTTAAAAAGCTTTAATTGTTGAAACATATTCTAAATATAATTTGAATCTTAAAATTTAATATGGGTGTAAATTTCTTTTATAAGGAAATCTTTAGCATAAGTTTTTAAAAGGATTTTAAAATGTTTTTAAACTTTGTTAAAGTAAGTTTGATTTTCTTTTTAAATTTTAAATTTAAAATGTAATTTGAAACAATTTTGAGTTAAATTGTTTTAAGTTACTTTATTAATGATAAAGTAATCATGAATATGAAACATTTTATTTTTAAAGTAAATTTAAGATTTAATGATCTTTGTTTCATTAAAATTAATAATTTTTTAAAAAAATTAATTAATTAATTTGTTTAATTAATTAAAGATTTGAAATTAATTAAGGTTAATTAAATTTGTAATTAATTTAAGTTAATTACTTAAGAAAGGTAATTAAGAATTTATTAATAAGTTAATGAAGATCATTAACTTGTGATTAATTATTAATTAATTAATTAATGTAATTAATTTTGATAATTAATTGGATTAATTAATTTAAATAATCAATTATGAAACTTAATTAAGTATGATTACTTTATAGAAATAATTAAAGATATTAATTACTCTTTGTAATTAATTTATTAATTGGGTTAGTTTAAATTAATTAATTAATTTTAATTAATTTAGAATAATCATTGAATGGGTTGATAAGTAATCAATGAGGAATAATTACTTAGAGAAGTAATTAAGTTAAGTAAATTACTGGAAGTAATTAATTAAAGTATGATATTTTGGGATTAATTACTTTGTGAAGTGATTAATAATTGATTACTTAGTGTAATTAATTTAAGTATTGTTTGATTAAGTCATTTAAAAATAATTAAGTAATGTAATTAATTAAGAGTAATTAATTACTAATGAGATTAATCTAGGATGATTAATAAATATAATTAATTACTAAATGTAATTAATTTAGAAGTAATTAAGGAGGTACTTAAGAATAATTAATTACTAAATGTAATTAATCAAGAATAATTAATAATTGTGGTTTAATTAGGGTTAATTACTTAATGTAATTAATTTAAATAAGTAATTAATTTAAATTTAATTAAGGATCATTAATTAATATAATTAATGATGTAATTAAGGATTAATTAATTAGGATTAATTAATCAATGATAAGTGATTAAAGAAGTAATTAATTAATGTAATTAATTAATTAATTAATGAAGTAATTAAAGGTTAATTACCGATTTTGGTTAAGGATAATTAATTTGTAAAATTAATTAAAGATAATTACTTGAATGTAATTAAGGGATAATTAATCAAGGGTGATTAATTAAGGTGATTAATTTGAGGATAATTATTTAATTGATTTGTAATCAATTAATAGATAAGTAAGCAAGTTTTAAATGAGGAAGTAATTAATTTAATTCATTTTAAATTAATTAAAGAATAAGTAATTAATTTAATTCACTTTAAATTAATTAGAGATAGAAGTAATTAATTTAATTCATTTTAAATTAATTATAGATGGTGTGATCTTTGCTTATGAATGAATGATATGGTTTGCCCTGAATGGTTTGAATCTCAGACATGAGATAAATAGTGTTCTGTGTCATGGATGCATTGATTGCATTGTGATGGTGATATGAGTTATCTATGGATGGTGATAATGTAGATTATCAAGTTATGATGATAATATAGATTACTTGTTTATGATAATATTGATTATCTATTATGATGAAGTGAATTATCTATCTGTGTGTATATAGATAGTTTAAATTGAATTGTTTTAAACTTAAAACAACTTGGACCTAAAAGACACGCTTAGGATTTCGATGAGACCGGGATCGTGTTTCCATATTTGGAATCCGAAAACCACATCGATTCCAATTAACGTTAGGTCGTGAATCTAAGTGGAGCAAGTGAAGACTCGAGGTGTAAGGGCTATATGTCAGTATAATTCTGTGGGTGATTCCATAATGAGTTTGACGGAATAGTGCTTATAGATTCGAGATGGTGAATCAGAGTGCAAGGGCTATGGTCGTTGACTCTGAGGGTGATTCCAATAATGAGTGCAACGAGATAGTGCCTTCGGTTTCGTTCGAACCCGGAACGAACTTGTATGGATTGAATGCTTTCAGAACATCGTCAGGTGGACGATGAGCATTCTAAGATTTGATGTCCTATAAAGGTAATCGTAACCTCAAGCCTAATCAACCGGAAATGGCTAAAACAGGGGAGGTGCAGCAAGGCTTCGTGGGTAGCCCCCACTTGAGAGCAAGATTTACTCCTGTATAGAGGTCCCTTTTTATTTCGGCTGTGTGGGCGGTTGGTCGCGACAACTGCCGGGGTTGTCTTGTTCGGAACTATTCAGTAAGGAATGGGTCCGGCCTTGTGTTGCAGTGGAGTTAGGGTGTATCCTCGGTACGGTGATCTAGGTCATGTACTGTGACGGGCGGTACCCCAGTAGCCCTGCCATTGTATGGAATCCAAAATCCAATAAGTGCCAACGGTTTTGATTGTATTACCCACTTTTGTGGCTAGTAGCTGGAATTTAATGAATGTAACAATTTCGGCAATTTCTTATTTATTTGAAAACCCTAGACACTATTATAATATCATCAGATTTCCTATCAAATGTTTTGGTTAGCGTAAGGTAAAAACTTTTCCATGTTTATGTGTGGGAAGTCTTACGTGATACCTTTTCTTTTAAAGGATTTTTGAAAGTTAAGCAGCTTTAACCTGTTACTCACACCAGATTCATGTCTGACCCGGAGTTTATTTTTGTTTTTTCATAAACTCTTGGGTACTCAAATTTTTACGAGTAGCCAAGGGATTCGGGTTAGGATTCGGGTTAGCTTTGACGAATTGTGGAGGAGCAAAGGAGCAGGAGGCTTCTGCGTGTAGATATTTATAGTTTTCCGCTGTGTGTTTTCTCTGAGTTATTTCTTGTACTGATTTGAGTTGTAATAACTAGACAGGTGTTTATAACTGTCTAGTATATGGTGTATTATCTGTGTAACTCTGATAGTGGTTGTAAACTATGTAAATATTTTATGTTATTAATATAATTTATTCGTTCCGCTGTTTAGATTCTGATGTGTTGTTTCTTCTTTCTTCTTTTTCTTTCTCTTCGCTATCCCTTTCTTTATTATTAGCGATGTGATTTCCTGGAGATAGGAAGTTGGATCGTGACAGTGGTATCAGAGCATTAGGTTGAGTGAATACCTAGGCTCTGGAGTGGCGTCTATCTTGAGAGAGCGTATTTGTAATTTGATATATATCTATATATATTTAGTTATTTCTACCTATCTGTTGGATTACCTGTTCAGGTTTTCCAATATAAGTTATAAAGGTATATAAGGTAGTGGTGTGTGTAAAACGATTACTACCATTGGTTGGAGTTTGAATGTTTGAGGTTGGAAGTGTATTTGTCGAGACTGTAGACCTAATACCGTCTCGAGTGAGTTGTGCAGAGTGTAGAGATTTCATCGATCTCTGAAGGTAACCTGTAAAGGTTCAGAGTTTATCTTTAAAGATGGATGAGTAGAGTTTGGATCTGTTGGTTGGCTTTGAGGGCCGAGTTTCTCGAAGAACTTCAGCTAAGGAAGTTTTGGCATTGGTGTCAGCAGTGCAACTCGGAGTGTCTGTGTTGGCAGAAGTTGACTGGCTGAGTAGTTTCTGAAGATGGAGTTCCAAAGCAGCAGAGTGGACCCAATACTTTATTGGATTGGATAATTAAGAGTAAGCTGTTCTGTTTGGTAAAGAGAGAACGGTTTTCTTTGGAAATTGGTCTATATTGATCGCAAAAGTGACTTGCGATAGTTTAAGTGTTCTTTTGAGGTATTGGAGAATTATTGGTTGTCTTCTGAGAAGTCGGAGGTTTTTTCGCATTTGAAGATTGAGTTCTCTTATTGTCTGGATTCCAGGAGGGCTACCGGTGAATCAGCTAGTAGAAGGATGGTTTATCGAGATAGGTTTGGTAAGGCAGCTCAGGATTGGTAGAACTTTTGAGTTTTCTTGGATATGTTGAGCCAAATTTCTGGGAAGTAATGTCCAGTTTGTGCTCATATTCTTCATCAGCAGTGTCTTCTGTGCCAGATCAGAGTTGTGCAGCGGAAGTAGTTTGGAAATGTTTATGTTTTGTCTTTTCCGGATAGAAGAAGTAAGTTGTTCTTCTGATGTTTAAAGAGTAGAATTGGTGGACTTAGTCTTGGTTGATCTTGAGGAGATCGTTGTGATGGGTTGTTTTTCGTCTAGATTGTTTCTAGAGGAATCAACAAGAGTTGAGCTGATCACTTTGTATGTAGGCAGCCCAGGATCATCCGAAGAGTTTTATGGATAAGAGACGATGGAATTTGGATTCCGGAGTCAGAGTTTTGTTTTGGATCTCTTCTGTGTTTTGGTTGGATTGGTGTTTGGTTTTTAAGATTTGAATTGCCAGTTTGGATAACTGGGATTCGACGAGATTCACGTATCTCTGAGGGAGTACGTGTATGAGTTATCTCTGGAAATGGAACCAGCTGTTCAAGAAGGTTTAGTGGTTGAGTCAGACTCGTTTGTAGTCTGATATCTTGTCTAGTTCTATAGATCTAGATGAGTAGAAGCTCTGTAGCTTCGTAGTTTAGATTGTTTGGGTTATATAGGGCGAGTATCCCGGTATATATATATATATACTTGGGGAAACTCGTGGAAAATTTATCCAGAATTTTATCTGGATAATTAAATTTGTTTGATTAGATAAATTGGTTGCTATGGTTGTTAGCATATGATTGATGTATGTTTTTGATTTTAAAATCTAGAATTTTAAATGGGTTATTAAATTACTTTTGCTTTTAAATTTCGGGGACGAAATTCTTTTAAGGGAGAAGGAATGTGATATCCCGAAAATTTTAGCAATATCAATTTAATAATCTATATTTAAAATTAAATTGATTTGATAAAATTTTAATAAAAATATACTTTATTTAGTAATCCAATTAAATAAATGTGTAATTTATGAATTTTATCTTTTAAAAGCTAATAATTGCATTCCTATTTATAATGTATGTATATATATTTATATATATATTGTGAATAGGTAAGTTTTGAGGTGAAGTTAAATGAACAAATAAAATATGGTTTTTAAAATTCTAATATTCATTTGATAATTTGAAGATTTTTATTTTATTTAATAAATAACTAATTGGTTTAAAATACTTAAAGAAATTGTTTTAAATTGTATAATTGCATTCTAAACATAGTTTAAATTTTAATAAGATAAACAAAAGTTTATTTTATTTCTTTTTGAATATAGCTTAATAATTGTAATTTAGAATTATATAAAAATTTAAAATACCAATTGTATATTAAAACATTAATGTAATTAATTAAGTTAAATAATATAAGTAATTTATAACTTCTTTTATAAATTAATTAAAATTAATAAATATGTTATTTTCTAATAATAATAAATGTATAAATGTAGATATGTTTTAAAAGACAAAATTATTATTGTCAAATTATATATGTTAATATAAATTAGTTTTAAAATTGGATTTTAAATAAATAGCGTTTGAATTTGAATTCATTTTGAAATTCAAATGAATAAACATATATGAATAACCATATTTAAATTTTGTAAGTGAGCTTTCATGTTCATAAATTGTTTTATTTCATTAAAAGGAAATACATATACATTTATTAGTGAAACTACTATATATGTATTTAATAAAGAAAAGAGGATTTTTATTTATCTTTAAATTAAAAATTATAAGTAACATATGCATAGAACAAGTGTTAATATTCTAGGTGATTAATGAGACAAGTGTAAACAATTAATCTTCTTACTTTGACAAGTGTCTTTTATTTTTATTATATTTTTAATAAATCATTTTATCTTATATAAGCATGTTTCTTCACACTCTTTTTTTTCTAATGCTCATTTTTTTCAAAAGTTAAGAAAATTCTCTGCTGCAACAAATTAAATCTAAGAAGAAAATTAAAAGTCTGTAACCATTCTACATGTTCATAAACCAGCCTGCATTTCTTTCTTCTTCAAATCTGTTCCTCTGAAAAATCATTTTCCTTCAATCTGTTCTTAAGGCCTGTAACAAAATTTCAAACCAACCTGCAAGCATTTCTTTCCAATCTGAGTCTTTAAAGCAAGTTAAATTTGAAGCCTGCATTTCCAATTAAAATCAAAAAAATCTGCCTGCATGTTAAACCAGCAATTCCATTTAAAAAGAAAATTTAAAAGCCTTTGCATTTCTTAAAAATCTGGGGATCTGCAATGCAAGTTTGAGCAAAATCAAGTGTTGTCTGCATGCAAGTTAAATCAAGCAACATCAAACTTGCAAGTTAAATTCAAAAATAAAGAAAAAAAGTCTGGATTGTTCAAGCCTGCATTTTCAAGTTTTTCAAAATCAAAGCCCTGTTTCATCCCCCTTTCCAGGTGAGTAACATCACTATTTTAAATGTATAAGTTTATAAAAATGGTTGCATGCTTATCTCTGAAATATAGTATGCTTGTGAATATATTTTTAAATCTCTGTGTGTATATATATGGATATGTTGGTATGTGTATGCTCTGTATTTGGATTTTTCTTGTTTCTGATTCTAGTTCCAGATTCTCATATATATAAATAAAAATAAAATCCTCTTGTTCTTCTTTAAATTTTGTTAAGGATTAAGTCTTGAAGCAAATGTGATGATTAAACCATAGTTTAGCTTAGAAATTTATTTAAGTAAAAATCAAATTGGGTAATGTCTCTGTAAATTTTAAACTTCAGAGTATGTTAAATAAAGATGAAACTCAAACATTAAAAATTATAAATACAATGTTATAATCTGGAAACTTAAACGAGATAATGATTTTTAAAACTATAATCATAGTGTTTAGTAAGAAGTCGAGACTGTAGTTCTTATTTGAACTGATAATGGGTTTGAGTAAATCTTTGATGATCAAGTTGATCAGAAGGTTTGGGGTTCTTGGTGGAGGAAGTGTAGTGGTCAGAGGCTGTGGCAAAAATGTCAGGAAGTTGAACAGAGACAGGTGGAGGCAATGGCAGGTGGATGGAGTTTGTTAACCTAGTTTTTTGGTACTGCAGTAATTTCATTTGTATGGGAATTTCAGGTGACCGAGTGCTGTGATTTTTGTGGAGGTGGTGGCTTTGGTGTCGAAGAGGGGTTGGATGGAGTTCCTGGGCCGTCGGTGACCGGAGGGGTGATGACGTGGGGTTTTCAGGTTTTGGGGGTGGAGTTTGCTGTTGTTGCCAGGTTTGAATTGGGGGAACTCGATTTTGTTTTCAAGTAAATTGGGTGGTTTTGATGATAGCAAGGTGATGCAGGGATGGTCGGCGTTTTTCTTATTGACTGGGTGGTGGTCGGAGGTGGCTACAACCACCGTGCATATGCACGGTGAAGAAGTTGGTGTCAGGGTATTGTTTTGGTTGCTGTGTTCTTTTTGACTCGGGTCATAACTCGAGTAAATCGAGTTTTTACTCAAAGTTGAGTAAGGATTTACCCGAAGTAAATCAAGGGAAGCTCGGCATTTTCTGATGTTAACAGATTTCTTTGAAAACCTGTATAATTTTCAATTCAAGGATTTGTTTTAAAAATCTGGAACAGTTTTTTTTAAACGGGAATTCAAAACTTAAATTTAAAAAGTAGAGTTTTCAAACTGAGATTTGAATTCCAGTTTTTTTTAAATTTAATTCAAACTTTTGAAATTAAAGTGTTTTAACAATTTTAAAGGGAAGTTTAAATAAATCTGAAATTTAAGATAAAGATTTAAATTAAGGTAGAAGATTTAAACACAAGTTTAAATCTGGAAATAAGATTCAAATTTGAATCATGTTTTTGAAAATTAAAGTGGTTTTTAAAATTTTGAAATGTTTAAAAAGCTTTAATTGTTGAAACATATTCTAAATATAATTTGAATCTTAAAATTTAATATGGGTGTAAATTTCTTTTATAAGGAAATCTTTAGCATAAGTTTTTAAAAGGATTTTAAAATGTTTTTAAACTTTGTTAAAGTTAAGTTTGATTTTCTTTTTAAATTTTAAATTTAAAATGTAATTTGAAACAATTTTGAGTTAAATTATTTTAAGTTACTTTATTAATGATAAAGTAATCATGAATATGAAATGTTTTATTTTTAAAGTAAATTTAAGATTTAATGATCTTTGTTTCATTAAACTTAATAATTTAAAAAAAATTAATTAATTAATTTGTTCAATTAATTAAAGATTTGAAATTAATTAAGGTTAATTAAATTTGTAATTAATTTAAGTTAATTACGTAAGAAAGGTAATTAAGAATTTATTAATAAGTTAATGAAGATCATTAACTTGTGATTATTTATTTATTAATTAATTTATGTAATTAATTTTGATAATTAATTGGATTAATTAATTTAAATAATCAATTATGAAACTTAATTAAGTATGATTACTTTATAGAAATAATTAAAGATATTAATTACTCTTTGTAATTAATTTATTAATTGGGTTAGTTTAAATTAATTAACTAATTTTAATTAATTTAGAATAATCATTGAATGGGTTGATAAGTAATCAATGAGGAATAATTACTTAGAGAAGTAATTAAGTTAAGTAAATAACTGGAAGTAATTAATTAAAGTATGATATTTTGGGATTAATTACTTTGTGAAGTGATTAATAATTAATTACTTAGTGTAATTAATTTAAGTATTGTTTGATTAAGTCATTTAAAAATAATTAAGTAATGTAATTAATTAAGAGTAATTAATTACTAATGAGATTAATCTAGGATGATTAATAAATATAATTAATTACTAAATGTAATTAATTTAGAAGTAATTAAGGAGGTACTTAAGGATAATTAATTACTAAATGTAATTAATCAAGAATAATTAATAATTATGGTTTAATTAGGGTTAATTACTTAATGTAATTAATTTAAATAAGTAATTAATTTATATTTAATTAAGGATCATTAATTAATATAATTAATGATGTAATTAAGGATTAATTAATTATGATTAATTAATCAATGATAAGTGATCAAGGAAGTAATTAATTAATGCAATTAATTAATTAATGAAGTAATTAAAGGTTAATTATTGATTTTGGTTAAGAATAATTAATTTGTAAAATTAATTAAAGATAATTACTTGAATGTAATTAAGGGATAATTAATCAAGGGTGATTAATTAAGGTGATTAATTTGAGGATAATTATTTAATTGATTTGTAATCAATTAATAGATAAGTAAGCAAGTTTTAAATGAGGAAGTAATTAATTTAATTCATTTTAAATTAATTAAAGAATAAGTAATTAATTTAATTCACTTTAAATTAATTAGAGATAAAAGTAATTAATTTAATTCATTTTAAATTAATTATAGATGGTGTGATCTTTGCTTATGAATGGATGATATGGTTTGCCCTGAATGGTTTGAATCTCAGACATGAGATAAATAGTGTTGTGTGTTATGGATGCATTGGTTGCATTGTGATGGTGATATGAGTTATCTATGGATGATGATAATGTAGATTATCAAGTTATGATGATAATATAGATTACTTGTTTATGATAATATTGATTATCTATTATGATGATGTGAATTATCTATCTGTGTGTATATAGATAGTTTAAATTGAATTGTTTTAAACTTAAAACAACTTGGACCTAAAAGACACGCTTTGGATTTCGATGAGACCGGGATCAGGTTTCCATATTTGGAATCCGAAAACCACATCGATTCCAATTAACGTTAGGTCGTGAATCTAAGTGGAGCAAGTGAAGACTCGAGGTGTAAGGGCTATACGTCAGTATAACTCTGTGGGTGATTCCGTAATGAGTTTGACGGAATAGTGCTTATAGATTCGAGATGGTGAATCAGAGTGCAAGGGCTATGGTCGTTGACTCTGAGGGCGATTCCAATAATGAGTGCAACGAGATAGTGCCTTCGGTTTCGTTCGAACCCGGAACGAACTTGTATGGATTGAATGCTTTCAGAACATCGTCAGGTGGACGATGAGCATTCTAAGATTTGATGTCCTATAAAGGTAATCGTAACCTCAAGCCTCATCAACCGGGAATGGCTAAAACAGGGGAGGTGCAGCAAGGCTTCGTGGGTAGCCCCCACTTGAGAGCAAGATTTACTCCTGTCTAGAGGTCCCTTTTTATTTCGGCCGTGTGGGCGGTTGGTCGCAACAACTGCCGGGGTTGTCTTGTTCGGAACTATTCAGTAAGGAATGGGTCCGGCCTTGTGTTGCAGGGGAGTTAGGGTGGCTCCTCGGTACGGTGATCTAGGCCACGTACTGTGACGGGCGGTACCCCAGTAGCCCTGCCATTGTATGGAATCCAAAATCCAATAAGTGCCAACGGTTTTGATTGTATTACCCACTTTTGTGGCTAGTACCTGGAATTTAATGAATTTAACAATTTCGGCTATTTCTTATTTATTTGAAAACCCTAGACACTATTATAATATCATCAGATTTCCTATCAAATGTTTTGGTTAGCGTAAGGTAAAATCTTTTCCATGTTTATGTGTGGGAAGTCTTACGTGATACCTTTTCTTTTAAAGGATTTTTGAAAGTTAAGCAGCTTTAACCTGTTACTCACACCAGATCCATGTCTGACCCGGAGTTTATTTTTGTTTTTTCATAAATCTTGGGTACTCAAATTTTTACGAGTAGCCAAGGGATTCAGGTTAGGATTCGGGTTAGCTTTGACGAATTTTGGAGGAGCAATGGAGCCGGAGGCTTCTACGTGTAGATATATATAGTTTTCCGCTGTGTGTTTTCTCTGAGTTGTTTCTTGTACTGATTTGAGTTGTAATAACTAGACAGGTGTTTATAACTGTCTAGTATGTATTGTATTATCTGTGTAACTTTGATAGTGGTTGTGAACTATGTAAATATTTTATGTTATTAATATAATTTATTCGTTCCGCTGTTTAGATTCTGATGTGTTGTTTCTTCTTTCTTCTTTTTCTTTCTCTTCTCTATCCCTTTCTTTCTTATTAGCGATGCGATTTCTTGGAGATAGGAAGTTGGGTCGTGACAACTACGTTATTTGAAATTAAGATGGAATGTGAGGATATTTATTGTAATAAATTTTGAATCCAATATTAATTCCATCTATTTGTCAATAATGAATGGAATAATTACTTATTGATTTAATTAAACGGAATTCTTGGGAATTTTATTTATGAATTCTAAATTCAATAAAGTGAGGTTAAGGTTGAAATTTGATAAACTAATTAACTTTAAATGGACATCTAAGTTCGTTAAATTAGTGTGAATAAGTTGGAAATATAGAAATGATAAGAATTGTCAATTTTAGAATTTAAATTGGAAATTTGATTTAATTTATTAATTTTAAATTTATTTAATTAATGTAAAAATAGCCATTTTGGCCATTGACTCGGATTTCGACGAATCCAATTTCATCGGATCCGTAACGGTGAATTATTATAGGATTTCAAGTTTCGTATCGATCGGACTTATCGTTTAATTGTATGGGCTTGAAACGCCTTGAAAATCGATTGAAATCAATTTGAAAAATATCAATTTTAGCATAACTTCTTCATACGATGGAATTTGGACTTGAAACTTGTTCCATCGCGTTTAAAATATTTTAAAACATCTAATTTGATGTACGGGTTGACCCAATTTCGTTCCAAAGCCAAAATGGGCTTTTTGGGCCACTTTGTCGTTAACGCATATATCTATCTTATCCACCTATTCTAATTTCAACTTTGTTTATAAATACCTGGTTATAAAACCCTAGCCTACTCCCATTTCTCATTTGTCTGTACGTATATTTCAACTATTTCTCCTCCTCAATGGCAGACAAACAAGTATTAGATCCAAACACAAATCAAATTCAAATCCAGAAATTCAAACTCCTCAGAAAAATTTGAAAAAAAATATATATCGAAGATTTCATTGATACGAATCTACGCGTAGCTTCTGTTTTTACAATTGATGTTCGAGGCAACCGGAAATTGCAGTCAAATCCGAAATTAGGGGTTTAATTTCGTCGTCAATCGACGAAATTGGTTGAGGGGTTTCGTGGAGATTGTCGAATGGAGTCGTCTGATGGTGGTCGGAGGTTACAAAGTGGGCTGAGGCACCGGGAAATTGCCAATTAGGGTTCGGCAAACCTTATTCCTGGTGGCGGCTGCACGAATTTGGTCGTCGTCGTCGTTTGGGTATGGGCGGAGGTGACATGCCATCGAACGGCGTGGTCGACGTTCAGGTGGCGCGGTGATAGCTCAAGGGGGCGACGTGATTTTTCCTGGACCGGCTAGGGTTCGGCTCAATTCTGTTGCGTGCGTTTTACTGTACCTGTTGGAAAGAAGGACGGGATTTTCGTGACGCGGCGGTAATTAGTATAATTTGCTTTGTTTATCTTGTTAATTTAATTTTCAATTGTTCTAAAATCAATAACTTGGATATATGAACACCAATTCATGTGCGGTTTTTTTGTTAGGTTCGTATTGAAATTTCGAACATTTTGGCACTGGTTTGAATGAATTCTAAGACTGTCAAATTTTTGGGTTTAAATTGAATTTAAATTCAATTTAAATTCAAAAGGTGAGTGTTTTAACCCACTCACAACTTCTAAAATTTCTTATGTTTGTTAAATTAAATTTTGTTGTGATTATGCATTTATTTATGACTTTTTCGTACATTTTTAATCATCGTCTCAGTTAATTGCATTTACTAAATTTAAATCGTTATTTAATATATTATTGAATATAACTGCCAGTTAATTACCTGTTTTATACTATCAATTATATATTGATATTGATTGATTGTTTTATACGATGATAGTGGTGGATTTATGATTTTATGTTGGATGAATGGATGTTGTATTATATTATTATAAACTGCAAGTAGTTATGCATTTTATTTCATTCGGGATTGCGGTTTGAAATGATATATAACCGTAATTTTTATTTCAAATTACGGATTGAAATGATAAATATCCGTATCACTTGACCATAGGGTAGGAAATTTTATACAGACACCGCGGTCTATATATAAAAATATTTTGGAATGATTTCTATGGTTTTGTAAAGAATATATATATGATTTTATGAGATATTGATTTGGATATTTGATAAAGGTTATTTTATATATAGTTAAATTCTTGGTTTTAAGCTATGTATAAAATTTTTTTTAAAGTATAAAAGAAGTTTAATAATAATGTTTGATTTTATTAAAATATAATATGGATAAGTATTTACTTAAGTTATATTTTAATATAGAGTTTATATTGATTTTATAAATCAAGGTTGAGAAGATAGTTTAAAAATTGATTTGAGATTTTATTTAATTAAGAGTTATATTTAATAAGAATCCATTTGGAATTTATTGCAATTGAGATTTTTAAAGGAATATGGTTTTATAACTTAATTCGGGTTTAAGGTGATTTAAGTGAATGTATGAAATCTAAAAAATTGAGGAATATTCAGTTATCAAATTTGAAGCTTTATTTAAAGGATATTGGATTTATTAAGCAAATGTTTCAAACTAAATAATAGTAAAGTGAATTTGGTATGTATATATGAATTATAAAATTTAGTTTTGAAGTATTGAAAAATTAAAGCTTTGAAATATACAGAAACATAAATGGTTTATTTGGGAATTCAAATTGGTATTTGGAAATTTATTTGTGAAATTTAAGGAGCTATTTTATTATAGAAAGTAATTTAATATCTAAACCATTAAGTATTAGAAGTTATGTATCAAAGCAATGGGGTTCAAGGTATATAGATTTGAAATTACCATGATTTTGGAAAAATAATATATTTGAAATAAAAATGATATCATATTGATTTGGGTTTTAAAATAGAAATGATATCGTATTTATATGGTTTTTGAAATGGATATTTTATTCTGGTTTAAAGTACAAACTATTTTGAAAAGACCGTGATGTTATAATAACGTTTGGTTGTTAAAGAGACCGGGATCGGAAGTTGTCATACTCTTTGCCAACTTCGAAAACCACTATAACAACCGTGTACGCGGTGGAGATTCCAGAATGAAGTAGGATGGTGGCGGCGTTTCCTTTAAGGTAAATACGTGGACCTGACTCCCATGAGTTGGCATAAGGTGGCTAAAACAGAATCGATTGACGGGTTAATGAGGTAGCAACTTTGGTCAGACACATCCCTTCGATATTAAACTTTGAATTTTGGATTGATTCGGTGGCCACTTTTGATTTTTTTTATTTGGAGGTGTGGCTCAAGGTGGGCGGTAGCTGTGCGCTGCGCGTTACCACCGACCCAGAAGCGTAATTGGTATATCTACCCTAGCATTGCCTAGTTGTGCCATGTCACCTACCCTAGCATGCCTTGTACGAGTTTGTTTTTCTCCCGTAGCCCATGGAGTATTTAGGGTAGTCTTCTGATCTGGAGATGCGCTGATACTGGATGGACTACTGGGACTATTACTGTGTTAAGGGGAATATTGGGTCAATCCTTAACGCTATTTAAAAGTAAATTTATTTTACTATAGACATTATTATAATAGCGAAATATTACTACATAGTAAATAGTTTAACGGATCCTTAGGAGATGTGAATCCCGAGCATCTCTTGAGTTACTGCACTCACGTTAAACACTGGATATGAGATGTCGAACCCCGTAAACATCTCCGACGCCGTTACACTCATATTTATTTCAGTTGATTTAACTCACATAAGATCTTTTAGTTCTGACTCGAGTGTTTTGTCTTTTCAATTCGCTTAGGTCAGTCCGAGCATTTCAGCATTTGAAGATTTTATTCTGAAGGACGAAGACGAAGATTTTATTACTATTATATATTATATTAGACCACTACATCACATTTTATTCCACTGCATTAATTATTATCCTATGGTATGCGTAACTCTGATATGTATTGTATAAATATAATCAAATGTTTTGTAAACAATTTCATGAACTGTACATTTGATTATTATATTTTATCGTTCCGCTGTAAGATTCTATTTTGTTTTTTCTTTCTCTATTTTTTCTTATTTACCCCATAACAATCCGCCCTTCTGTATATTTTAAGTCTGACGCGTGTGGTTTATCGTCGATTTAAACCGTACAAAAAGGCAGGATGTTACAACCACCAGCATGTGCGCCACCTTGAGAGCCACTTACGCACCAAGTATCATCGCGTCGTTCGCCGCCGTTTGCACAAAATTTGAGAAAAAACATGCATCCTTCTATCTCAGATCTCAACAAATCTGTGATGTATTAGCAGAAATCAACCATATGGATTTGAAAAGATCGTCGAGATCTATAACTTTGCTTTTGGAATTTTTCGATTTCGTTGAACGGATTGAGAGATATTGAGAAAGAAGACATTAATTTTTGGCCATTGGAATATGTGACGCCCAACCTCTATACCCACGCTAGCCAAGAACACTACAGTATAGTGCTGTCAACTAGCACGGAGAATAAGGCTGTTGAGGAGCGGCCATCCGTAGTTAGGCCTTACACTAGTACTGGTTATCTCGATAGGAGTGGTATATATATTCTTTCATTTTTCGTCTCTGATTTATTTACTCCCACAGACATACTCCAATTCCAGTATAAAACGAACTACGATGGTTCATAATAGTTTAGAACAAAATATATAATAATAACACAGATAATATAAATGCGGAACACAGATAAAAACAGAAAGTCTCATATATATAATAACTGATATCAGTTACAATACATGTGATACAATACATATGATACAACTACAACAGTGGACTCAGGAAGTTACATATACAAGTACATTAACGTATATAATATACATGAATACATATCTTCCTATACTATGACACGACAACTCCAAAAGATATGAAAAGTCTTCATAGCACAAACAGCTACCCAAAGCAAGATATCTACAACCTGAAATAACTTGGGTCTGACCCGAGTATTAAATTCAAAAGAAAATAATACGCGGGTCAGTCTAATTCAAACTCAGTTATTAGTGCACAGAAGCAATAATAATTAAATAATGAATAGACGACAGTCACAATAAATCTCGTCTATCCGATCCTTAAATAAATAAATCGGATAACGATAAATATAACACGTACCAGTGTTAAACAACAAATCAGCAAATTAAACCAAATCAGAATACAATTTAGAATATTGAATTGAATAAACAAAACAATTCAAACCATTGAAATATCAATTAAAATATTAATTCGAGTAGGGCTGCAGTACACGCACGCGTGCACTGCCTCGCCACTACAGCATATGGAATATGCAAAAGATCAATAAATCAAAACAAGATAGAATATCATAAAATCCATACCGTGTGGCTGCAGTTCACGCTTGCATGCACTGCCTTGCCACTACAGTGATGATGTACCCAAAAGGTCAACGAACCAAAATCAATGAAGATTCAAATATCAATGCCATGGCCCCGGTGGTCAAAGTAGACAGACATGGACAATGTGCACGTATGTACACAATGAAAGTTCACAATCGAACACAAGGTCAAACCCGAATTCCGGATTCAACTCAAGTGCATGTATCATAAACCAATTATACAACTGCACATGTGCAGGCAAAAGGAATGACTCGTGCACAAGGAAGGTGAAAGAGTGTGCACACCCATGAAGATCAACATAGGTATTTCACGAGCCAAAAACCATACAAATATGAAACAAAGGGAAATGCATGAAGGCAATATGTCAGGTTCAGTTCAACATAGCATAAACAGGTGAACCAAGAAATGGACACAAAGGTCACGGGCAAACAAGGATACACAGAGAAGTGTACAGCCAAAACCAAAATGGAATGCAGGCTACAGATTGCAAGTGACACAGCGAACATGACAACAAGCAACAGTGCAGCATCTGGTCGGGCACAATGCAAATGCAATGAGACAACACAAACAAAGCTACATGCATGCAAGTTCAATGCAACTCAAAATTAAATCAAATTCACTGCATCACGAGCACAAGATACAGTGGACTATAAATAATACAAGTGATGTGCAAAAGTATTCCAGATTCGAACAACACAAGTGCACAGGCAGGAACTACAAACAGTACGGGAACTACATGGCCTGAAGTTTAGTGAACAGTGCAATGAAGGCTACAAGGGTAAACTGCAAGTAAAATCTACAGCCACCACAAGATCACAATGCAACAAAAGCTGTCTCGAAACAAATTAGTCGAGTCCATCAAAGTTCAGTAATATCAGAAGCAAACTAACATCAATACATCAAGAAACCAATACACAGCAGTGCACAAATATGCACATACCATATAAAGAAGAAGCAAATTTGCAAATTTAAGTCATGCCGTGGGCTACTGACCGAAGTCAGAGGAACAAGAACGACATCAACATATAAAGTAGTGTATCCCACAGATGTAAACCTCAAAAAGTATCAGGCTTAAAACAGTGATAAGTACACAAAGGCTCCAAGATTGTAAGCATTACAAACATTAAACTTCAGAAAGTATCAAGTTCGAACAAAACAAGATCACGCAGCCAGTTTCAAAAATGACCATAGTCAAATAGCATTTTTATCAAAATCGAATAATACAAAACCTTAATAGCAACATGACTCAATGCATAAGCACTATGCAGAGTTCGATGCAAGAAAACTCTGAGGCAACCAAGAAATAAATATAATAAATGAAACAACGTTGCAAACTATCACACATGAATGCAGCATGAACGCTGCAACATGCGACAGTAAAAATCAAGTGCACAGCACTATCAAATGAAGCCTCGAATATCAATTGCACTGCCTCACAGTCAGAGTATCATCGATAAGGGAAACTACACATATTTGAGCCAGTGCAAACTTCAGCTACAAAATGTCGAAGCGTACCCGAGCGTAGATGCAAGTTCGAACGAAGAAACTGTTGTTAACAGTAGTTACTAAAATAGTGTAATAAATTCAAATGAAGTCACAATCAAGAATCAACCACAGTAAGTGACAGGGCGACCAAAAAGAAAGGTCGAACAGTACCGAACCGAAGTCACAAAGGAACATCAAGTAAAACTCAAACAAGTCGACAATACACAAAACAAAATCAATTCTTATCCACTCTTATCTCAAAAACAAGTCGAAGCCGTAAGCAACGAAAACAAACTCGACGCCAAAGCTACAGATACCAACTATGATTCAAAGCCGTGGTGGTCACGAGCTAAAACAGTAAGTAAAATCGAACAAAATCAAGTTGAAGTCGAGGCTATGGAACAGCAAAGGTGTAAATGCAAGTACGGCATACCAAATGAATCGAAGTACAGAGCATAACAAAGTCAAGTCGCAAATGAATCAAGGTACCAGGTTATACGAGATCGACAAAACCCACGAAATCAGCAACAATGAAACTGGCTTGAATTAGATGTGAGTAATATGAATTACTCTCCTTCACTCGGTCGAGAATTTAAAGACGGTGCCTACGAAAATCGAAAACCCTAACGTCAGAGCATAGGGGGACGAGCGACGAACGAGCAACCCAAGATTTAGCAAAGGGGACGAGGCCGCCATCTATTTTTCTTCGTTTGATTTTTTATTTTAGGTTTTTTTGAATGAGAAAGATTAAAAAGGGGGAACGGGTTATACTCGAACAATGCGGCATCAAAATGGATGGGCCGAGATTTAACATTTAAAGCCCAACAACACTTAATCCATTTTTAAACGAACTACAAAAGGATTTTCACTCGATTGAAAAACTTCAATTGGAAATAAGCGAAAATATTAATCGTTTAATGTCAATTATAAACTGATGCGAAATAACGGGTTGTTACAGACTCCCCTCCTTAAAGAAATTGCGTCCTCGCAATCATAAGGAATAAATGGACAAAAGATAACAACCATAAGAGCATGTCATCACAAGATGAAGAAATTCGAAATAGGAAGTTCACCATAAAGAGCATGAAAGAGTAAGCTTGAACGTGCTTGCTCGATGAATTCTCTGGATTCCAAAGAGAAATCCCTACAATTTGAGAATCATTGAGAATTTCCATAAGAGAAACATCTTTATTTCGAAGGTGTTACACCCCCGAAGCAATGATGTGAAAAGAAGGTTGCTCAAGAATAAAGATCGGAAATCCCTAAGGCATTTCCGTAATTGGAAGACATAGGAAACATCATGAATAGCAGAAAATTGAGCCGGTACACCGGCGTAGTACAATATAAACACCAAAGAAATCTTTTAATTTCATAAAAGAAATTCACAAATTCTCTACAAAATTTAATTATCAATTAGATAATCAGAATACAGAAATCACAAAACAGCAATATCTAATTATCGATACGATAATTAGAAGACAGCAAAATCAGCAAGTCTAAGTATCAACAAAGATAATTAGAAAACACAAGTCACAAATATCTAACTATCAAAAACGATAATCAGGAATTACCACAACGGTAATCAAATTTCAAATCAACAAATATTCAATTATCAAAACGATAATCAAATCTTAATTCACTTTCACAAACGATAATTAAACCAACAAATTTTTAATTATCACAAACGATAATTAAATCTCAAATATCTAATTATCACAAGCGACAATCAGAAACAACAAATATCCGATTATCAAAAATGATAAACAGAAATCACAAATATCCGATTATCAAAAACGATAATCAGAAATCACAAATATTTCAATTAACGAGTCCGGAATTAACCGAAATAGCAAACGCACATGTCCCATAACCATGAGTTTTACTAAATCGTTTAATTTACTTCATCGTTTCCTTGAAAGTGCAAAATTGTGTATTTAAATTAAATAACATTTTACGTTCTCAAACGGACAAGTCCGGAATTAAACGAATCAGTAAAAGAAAGGGGTCATGGTCCTCGATTTTGCTGAAACATTTAAATCACTTCCTCATTCTTTTGAAAGCGTAAACTGTAAAAAAATTTGAAAACAATTTTTATTTTTATTTTGAAACAATTTTTAAAACACGTGATTAAAACAGCAACATCAGTAGCAACTTTGACAAGGAAATTGCACTTCTCAAAATACCGTAAAAACGGACAACAAAATCAGCATTGCGGGATAACCGCTTGAAAATTCATTGTAAAATTGACGGTTACTGAAGTTAATACGTCAAAATCTCATCAAAATAATTGGCATCAAAATATAATACCAATGAATTTTCATTCATCAAAAATGTCACGAGAATCTTTTCAAAGATAGGAAGTGATATCATACCCTCAACTTGTATTCATAACAAGTCAATGACACAAATTCACCAATGCACAAAAATTGATAAAACTTATCAATTAGAAATCACAAAATTGGTGAAGCACAAATTCTAGAAATCATCACAAGAAATCCAGAAAACACAAGTTCTAGAAATCTGCACAAGAATCCAGGAAACACAAATTCTAGAAATCTACACAAGAAATCCAGAAAACACAGAAAAAGGGAAAGAGGCCTATCACATGACGGTCCGAAGACCATGGGGAGCTACCCCATATGGATGAGTCATAATCACCCAGATGAGGTCTAGGCTAACCAAAAAGCAAAGAGGTATGTGTGATTGGAATCACACAAATGGTGTCTAGCCTAACCTCGCAAACAAAAAGGTATGTGTGAGTGGAATCACACAAATGGTGTCTAGGCTAACCAAAAAGCAAAAAGGTATGTGTGAATGGAATCACACAAGTGTTGTCTAGCCTAACTAGAAAGCAAAAAGATTTGTGTGAATGAAATCACACAAATGGTGTCTAGGCTAACCAAAAAGCAAAAAGGTATGTGTGAATGGAATCACACAAGTGGTGTCTAGCCTAACCAGAAATGGGAGTACAAAAACTCAAATGGGAGTATGAAAAGTCACCTACACGTGAGCATGAAAACTCACCAACACATGTAACGCAAAGCGAGAACGGGAGCATGAAAACTCACCTACACGTGAGCATGAAAACTCACCAACACGTGTAAAACAATGCGAGAACGGGAGCATAAAAACTCACCTACACGTGAGCATGAAAACTCACCAACACGTGTAACGCAAAGCGAGAACGGGAGCATGAAAACTCACCTACACGTGATCATGAAAACTCACCAACACGTGTAACGCATATGTGATGGTGAAACATCACGAAAGCGGGGTCTAGTCTCCCTCGCAGACAATGAGACATCGCACAATTGCAAGTCTAAAACACAAAAATGATCGTCATGATCATCAAGTAGTGTCAAACACACTAAGCTAGTGGATATAAAAGTTTAGCTTCATGTCCCATAACCACTAGCTTAACTTAAATATTTACGAACAAACTGTAGATCTTCACTAGAAAATTGTCACAAGAGGTTCAATCGAACAAGTCCAAAAATTAACCGACGAAGTGAACGCAAGCGTTTCATACCACTTGTTTAACTAAGCCGTTTAATTAGATTTCTCATCCGAGTGAGGTAAAGGTTTGTATATACTAGTAGATTGGAAAACGATTTAGGAAAAGAGCTTTGTAGTAAAATAGTTTTGAAATCGTTTGGAGAAAAGGGTTTTGATATTTACTACTAGTATAGAAAACCTTTATATTTTTAAAGTGACAATCTCAAAAATGATTGTAGAAACAATCAATCACAAGAATTCACATACAAAAATGTGAATAGAATCCAAAGAAATCGATACTGAATCCTTCAAAAAGTATGTTCACAAAAATCCCGAAGATAAATGTCATCAAAGTTGCTAATAAATGATAGCAACAAATCGGGAAATAATCAAGAATCGATTAAATTTGGAAACCAAATCAATTCACTAAAATTCACATTCGAAGACGTGAATAAAATCCAAAGAATTCGATTCTAAATCCATCAAAGTAGGGATACCCAAAAATTCCAGAAATAGAAGTTATCAAGGTCGAAAAAGGTGATAACAACTAATCGGAAAAGAAGAATCGATTAACAATTGGAAAAACAAAGCAAAACGAGCATAAATGCATAAATGACTTAACCTAAAATAAAAATCAAGTCAATGTCGAAGTCAACAATTATTGGCAACAGTCGAGTGCAAAACGAATCAACATCAAAAACCCAACTTGAGTTCGCAAAGCAAACGGAGACCGAAGCCAAAATACTTTCACGAAATCAAAAAAATCAAATGCACATGAATAAACGTTAGGAATTTATACCTAACAATCAAAGATAATCATATGCAAAGATGAGAGATAAAATATCGACAATTATTTGTAACACATGTTCCATCTAAGTTATGTTTTATATTTGTTCTAAACCCCAGGCTCTGATACCAAGCTGTGACGCCCCACCTCTATACCCACGCTAGCCAAGAACACTACAGTGTAGTGCTGTCAACAAGCACGGAGAATAAGGCTGTTGAGGAGCGGCCATCCGTAGTTAGGCCTTACACTAGTACTGGTTATCTCGATAGGAGTGGTATATATATTCTTTCATTTTTCATCTCCGATTTATTTACTCCCATCGACATACCCCAATTCCAGTATAAAACGAACTACGATGGTTCATAATAGTTTAGAACAAAATATATGATAATAACACAGATAATATAAATGCGGAACACAGATAAAAACAGAAAGTCTCATATATATAATAACTGATATCAGTTACAATACATGTGATACAATACATATGATACAACTACAACAGTGGACTCAGGAAGTTACATATACAAGTACATTAACGTATATAATATACATATCTTCCTATACTATGAAACGACAACTCCAAAAGATATGAAAAGTCTTCATAGCTCAAACAGCTACCCAAAGCAAGATATCTACAACCTGAAATAACTCGGGTCTGACCCGAGTATTAAATTCAAAAGAAAATAATACACGGGTCAATCTAATTCAAACTCAGTTATTAGTGCACAAAAAAGCAATAATAATTAAATAATGAATTGACGACAGTCACAATAAATCTCGTCTATCCGATCCTTAAATAAAGAAATTGGATAACGATAAATATAACACGTACCAGTGTTAAACAACAAATCAGCAAATTAAACCAAATCAGAATACAATTCAGAATATTGAATTGAATAAACAAAACAATTCAAACCATTGAAATATCAATTAAAATATTAATTCGAGTAGGGCTGCAGTACACGCATGCATGCACTGCCTCGCCACTACAGCATATGGAATATGTGAAAGATCAATAAATCAAAACAAGATAGGATATCATAAAATCCATACCGCGTGGCTGCAGTTCACGCTTGCGTGCACTGCCTTGCCACTATAGTGATGATGTACCCAAAAGATCAACGAACCAAAATCAATGAAGATTCAAATATCAATGCCACGGCCTCGGTGGTCAAAGTAGACAGACATGGACAATGTGCACGTATGTACACAATGAAAGTTCACAATCGAACACAAGGTCAAACCCGAATTCCGGATTCAACTCAAGTGCATGTATCATAAACCAATTATACAACTGCACATGTGCAGGCAAAAGGAATGACTTGTGCACAAGGAAGGTGAAAGAGTGTGCATGCCCATGAAGATCAACATACGTATTTCACGAGAAAAAAACCATAAAAATATGAAACAAAGGGAAATGCATGAAAGCAATATGTCAGGTTCAGTTCAACATAGCATAAACAGGTGAACCAAGAAATGGACACAAAGGTCACGGGCAAACAAGGATACACGGAGAAGTGTACAGCCAAAACCAAAATGGAATGCAGGCTATAGATTGCAAGTGACACAGCGAACATGACAACAAGCAACAGTGCAACATCAGGTCGGGCACAATGCAAATGCAATGAGACAACACAAACCAAGCTACATGCATGCAAGTTCAATGCAACTCAAAATTAAATCAAATTCACTGCATCACGAGCACAAGATACAGTAGACTACAAATATTACAAGTGATGTGCAAATGTATTCCAGATTCGAACAACACAAGTGCACAGGCAGGAACTACAAACTGTACGAGAACCACATGGCCTGAAGTTCAGTGAACAGTGCAATGAAGGCTACAAGGATACAAGGGTAAATTGCAACTAAAATCTACAGCCACCACAAGATCACAATGCAACAAAAGCTGTCTCGAAACAAATTAGTCGAGACCATCAAAGTTCAGTAATATCAAAAGCAAGCTAACATCAATACATCAAGAAACCAATACACAGCAGTGCACAAATATGCAAATACCACATAAAGAAGAAGCAAATTTGCAAATTTAAGTCATGCCGTGGGCTACTGACCGAAGTCAGAGGAACAAGAACGACATCAACATATAAAGTAGTGTATCCACAGATGTAAACCTCAAAAAGTATCAGGCTTAAAATAGTGATAAGTACACAAAGGCTCCAAGATTGTAAGCATTACAAACATTAAACTTCAGAAAGTATCAAGTTCGAACAAAACAAGATCAAGCAGCCAGTTTCAAAAATGACCATAGTCAAATAGCATTTTTATCAAAATCGAATAATACAAAACCTTAATAGCAACATGACTCAATGCATAAGCACTATGCAGAGCTCGATGCAAGAAAACTCTGAGGCAACCAGGAAATAAACATAATAAATGAAACAACGTTGCAAACTATCACACATGAATGCAGCATGAACGCTGCAACATGCGACAGTAAAAATCAAGTGCACAGCACTATCAGATGAAGCCTCGAATATCAATTGCACTGCCTCACAGTCAGAGTATCATCGACAAGGGAAACTACACATATTTGAGCCAGTGCAGACTTCAGCTACGAAAAGTCGAAGCGTACCCGAGCGTAGATGCAAGTTCGAACGAAGAAACTGTTGTTAACAGTAGTTACTAAAATAGTGTAATAAATTCAAATGAAGTCACAATCAAGAATCAACCACAGTCAGTGACAGGGCGACCAAAAAGAAAGGTCGAACAGTACCGAACCGAAGTCACAAAGGAACATCAAGTAAAACTCAAACAAGTCGACAATACACAAAACAAAATCAATTCTTATCCACTCCTATCTCAAAAAAAAGTTGAAGCCGTAAGCAATGAAAACAAACTCGACGCCAAAGCTACAGATACCAATTATGATTCAAAGCCGTGGTGGTCACGAGCTAAAACAGTACTTAAAATCGAACAAAATCAAGTTAAAGCCGAGGCTATGGAACAACAAAGGTGTAAATGCAAGTACGACATACCAAATGAATCGAAGTACAGAGCATAACAAAGTCAAGTCGCAAATGAATCAAGGTACCAGGTTATACGAGATCGACAAAACCCACGAAATCATCAACAATGAAACTGGCTTGAATTAGATGTGGGTAATATGAATTACTCACCTTCACTCGGTCGAGAATTTGAAGACGACGCCTAAGAAAATCGAAAGCCCTAACATCAGAGCACAGGGGGACGAGCGACGAACGAGCAACCCAAGATTTAGCAAAGGGGACGAGGCCGCAATTTATTTTTCTTCGTTTGATTTTTTATTTTTGGTTTTTTTGAATGAGAAAGATTAAAAAAGGGGGAACGGGTTATACTCGAACAATACGACATCAAAATGGATGGGCCTAGATTTAACATTTAAAGCCCAACAACACTTAATCCATTTTTAAACGAACTACAAAAGGATTTTCACTCGATTGAAAAACTTCAATTGGAAATTAGCGAAAATATTAATCGTTTAATGTCAATTATAAACTGATGCGAAATACCGGGTTGTTACAGAATAAAGGTGCCAGCAAAATCGTTCGAATTTCAGTCGAGACGTGCCGCCAGGCATTTATAATGTTTTACCCCCATTCCGAACGTAATGGAACTAGTTTCGAGGCCTAATTCGATTGTATGTGGAAGATTGCTTTTCAAAGTTAATTTATTTTATTGTATTCCTTTAAATTGATTTCTACGCGTTTTAAGCTCGCACGGGCAAATGACAAGTCTGATCGCTGTGAAACTTAAAATCTTACAATAATTCACTACTACAGATCCAATGAAACCGATTTCATCGAAATCCTAGACAGTGGCCAAAATGGCTATTTTTACTCGTTAATTAAAATATAAAATTTCCAATTTTTAATTATTCACTTTTAAATTCAGTTTTAAATGTTCATCATCTTCATTCATTTTTAAATAAAATTTGAATCAATTTCCTATACATTTTTTAATCATACGAAATCCATAATTCAATTATTCAAATAATCTCCAATATTAAATTTAAGCAAATTAAATTATCCAATAAATCAATATTAGCAAATCATTAAATTTCAACTAAATTTTAGTTATCAAAATTACTTTATTTCCATTTAAATAATCCATATTTATTATTTAACTCTAGTTATTGATTATAATACCATCGATACATATAATTTATTTCAATATAAATAATTCCCAAATTTCCAAAATTGTTTATTTCAAGATTTTTATGCAAATTCATATTCAATAACTACACTAATGATTCGTTTAAATTTTATTTCTACTCATATTTATCCAATAATTACATTGAATTTAATAATTTAAATAGCCAAAAATACTGGTCGTTACAATATAACTATTAAAAATATACATTTAAAGCCCAACATTCAAACCAATTATATATACCGGTAACTGTAATAACTTACATCATAACAAATCTATACACAAAATATGTAAAGCTAGAGATCGTAATTTCTGGTACCAGCCTTAATGAATATACTCACAGCACGATGCAAATTATACATACAATCTTTATGTTCAGGCTTACTTATATATTCAAGATCCAAACCAACATATAAATATATAAACCAAACTCCTTTACTTACTGTCATAATAAATAAATAAGAAAGAGAATTTTATATAATCTAGTGTGTGTGTGTATATATATCAACCAAACATACGTGTATATATATAAACTTATAGATATAATAATATATAATCATACCGTCGAAAGAAAAAAAAGTACATATACTAACATATATATAAACTCATACACAGGCTCACGACGAAATAATATACTTTAATAAGATAATATGTTGTTATATTAACCCGTGAACAGGTTACAAAAGAACAAAATAATATTGCCTATTATATATAATGAGAGGAGGCAGCACCAAGGTGGATGAAGAAAGGTAGACGGTTGATGAGGTATGGCGGCACACGAGGCCGGAGACTAACATGGGGCTGTTGACATTGCTTAGTGCTGTGGCAAGCAAAGGTGGAGGCGAGAGGGGAAGTAAGGGAATATGGCGGTGAAGGTCGAGGCTAAGGGGAAGTAGGCGTCAGGGAGAGGGGAAAGTGTCTGCTCGTTGGAGGTAGTGGTGGTGGCGGTGATGATGATGAGGCCTAGCTAGGTTGCATGGTAGGGGAAATTGAGAGGAGGGGCTCGGATTGGGTGCTGCTCGGCCAATCAAAAGGGAAGAGGCGGAATCGATGGTCGGCTTGGGTACACGGTGAGATGGCATTGGTTGATGACGAGGTCGACATGGTGGATCGGAGGAACAGGGCGGAGGCTATGGCCGTGCTTAAGCGAGGTGGCTACAACACAAGGAGATGGGCTGCCGAGCATTGGGAAAGGAAGAGCAGAGGGGAGTAATCAAATGTTTCTTCTGTAAACAAAAAAACGAAAAATGGGAGAAAATGAACAGTGCAGAGCTTATCAAAATTTATATAAACTGTGACGACCCAAAAATCCATAACCTTTGAATCGACAATAATCCACAAATGTCCGATCCAAAAAGCACATATTGACGGAATGTTAAGAGAAAGAAAAGAAGAGAGAAGAAGAGAAGAGAAGAAAGAGAGAATATAGAACCAAACAGAACAATACAGAATCTCACATCGCAGCGGAAAATATATAATATCATATCAATGATCTTTACAAAACAGAAACTGTAAATAAACATACATAAATCAAAGTTCAACAATCAAACAATAATTATCAGCTTTAACGGTTATAATAACTTGTCCTTACAAATGCCGATAATTTAAAACAACTAAGAAATGCAGCGGAAATTCAAGCAAATGCGGATGTACGAAAATGAAGATCTCCATCTCTCCTGCTGAAGGTCCAAAAGCATCAAATCTCGACCTGTAAATATACTCGGTCTGACCCGATCATTGAAAGGGAAGAACTCCCGGATCAGTTTGGTAAATCAGCGGTAGAAACACACTCAAGTAAATTTAGTTAATTATCAAACTTTTCCTTTATCAAAACAAAAGTACCTCGTAAGTCAAGTCCACACATAAACACGGACATGTTTTTACCTTACGATAACAAAAACATTTCATATCAAACTCATGTGATATTATACCAACGTCTAGTATACAAATAATATTCAAAATAGCCGAAATTGTTACCATTATTAAATTCTAGCATATAGCCTAAAATGGGTAATATAATCAAAATGGCAAACACGTAGTAGAGTTTAGATTTCCATACAAATGACCAGGTGAAGGGACTACCTTACGACAGTACATCTCTAGAAGAATGTACTGAGAACCATCACAAAGTTTCTCTACCAACATAAGACCGGCCCACCTCTATAACTTGATGGTACCGAATATGTCATCCTTCGGTCATTACTGACCTTTACTGAGGGCCCTCTAGCATACAAACCACAATAATCAGATACATGACATCATAGCGGCAAAGATATAATTAGAAGAGGATGATCATATCCTACTTGGGAATGACCCACTTAGCCTTGCCGCATATAACCATGTTTTGGTCATTTCCGGTTGATGAGGCCTGACGAGGTAACGATTACCTTTCACAAAGCATAATCATATCACTTAGATGCCACATGGCCATTTCTGTTGATTACTAATTGCCTTCCACAAAAATACAACCCTTAAGCTCATACGTCTCAAGGAGGGTGTTAAGCTAAGAGAAGTTGCCTTCTCCTCCACCACTGATGTACGTTTGTAAAAACCAATGTACGTAATCTTTAGAAATGCAATGTCAGACAAACATCCATACAAGTTGTCCAGGAACAGGACAAACCGAAGGTACTTTCCTACCACATCCTATCGGGAAATCCCTAGGATTAGTAACGAATAGTCCTCGCATTGGATATTTCATAATGAAGAGGCCACTGCTACTGGATATATATTGGGATTTTAACCCTAAATGATCAACAAGCAGTCCTCCACTACGAAAATCCGAAATATCAATATCATCACAAGCAACCTGCACAATCGTCGCACATACGTTGGTCCGAAGTCGTTTTTTGATAAATCTGATCCCGGTCCCTTCGCACCAACAATACAAAAGCGTTTCTCAACCTCACACGGAAACTAAGTCTCTTAGACTTATCACGTCTCCAACTTTCAACTTGCTATCCTTTGGGCTAAGTAGGAAGCTCAATAGATTGGAGTAATACTCCGCACTACACGAATCAACATCCTCAACACAAACGATAATCAAGCCTACACATAAGGCTACGTACTAAGTGTACGACTAAATAGTTCCCACTTCAAGTCGAGGAACTAAAATTTTGGCCAAATTTGATAGTCGGTTGTTTAACTATCAAAGCAAACAAACAAATATTCAGCACCATAATAATCACAAGGCCCTTTTAATTAATCTTTATTAATTAATTCACTTTCCAAATATTCACTTTAATTTATCTTTAAAAAGATATATTCCCAAAACCATTTCACTTTCCAATATTGGATAATATTCCATATACTTAATCAAGGTTAAGTATATATTTCATTCTATAAGGAGAACATTCTTTTAAACACATTTATTTGGGTCAAAACGAATGTTGCGTAAAACATCGTTACGATAACCCAAAATCACTAGCATAGGGATTCAAAAATAAAATAGATATATAAATCCCAAATACTATACAAAAACATTTCCTTTCGGAAATCATTTACTATGACAACGGAGTTATAGTCCGTCATTTCCTTATTTCTCGAAAACACCTATTTCAACAATGAATGTTGAAATCTATGGTTTCAATACTTAACACATTTTAAAACATCTTTAAATCGTTTTACTTTAAGTAAAAATATAACTTCCCAAAAATATCCATTTTATTTAACATACTATTCACTGTCCAAAATCGTGAATATAAATTCTCTTATCCAAATTCAATACTCTACACATTTATTAAAGATAATCCACTGTCCAAAAATCATGGATACATCTCCTTTAATAATATTCTATACCTAACTTATCAAAATTAGTTGATTTCACATTTATAAAATAATGTTTATAAATTCACATTTATATTTTACAAAAACTTCTATTTATAAAATTCTTTTATTAACCAATTCCATTTATCTCATTTATATGCCAAATCCAAATTATAAGTTAATTTAATTATAATTCTCTTTGTTTAAAAATTCATTTATTTATAACTTCATAAATTATAAATCTATAAATCTTAATTCACTTATAAAATCCATTTATAACTTCATTTTACCATTTACAGAACTTGTCTATAATTCAATTACTTTGATTTATAAAATATCAATTTTGTAAATCTCATATGTGAATCATTTAATATAATTCAAAAATCTCAATTTAAATAAAATTATTCTTTTAATAATTTAAAAATTATTATTAAAACTTATATAACTCCAAAAATCATACTTAAAGTATATTTCACAAAAATGATAATTTTTTATAACAATAAAAATTATAACTTTTATTTATTTAAAATAAATTCATTCTTAACAATTCAAAAATTCAACAAAACGTATATATCCAAAATCACTTTTAAAACCCTTTTAAATTTGGAAATCATCACTAAAACATTTTTAAATTTCCAAAATATGGTCCAAAGCTGCAAAAGCACTAAATTCAACAATCAGGGCATCCAAAACATCGCATATTATATGGCAACAGAATATATCACAATATCTGTAAATAAATCAATACTGGTGAGGAATCCAGTTGGATCCCTTCAACCTATCACCTGCAACAAATATACATATTAGAATACGTGCACAATGTCCGCTTCGAGGCGCACGTGCGTACAAAGGGTCATCCGCTCATATACGGGAACGTATAGAGTCATCTGCTCCACTAGGCAGGAATATATCCAAATACCAATCAATATATCATATATCATCCAAACAATCATCAATCATCATAAAATAAATTATTTCTCACTTATATAAAATACCAGTGAGTCAGAAAGAGTGAGTTGTACTCACATTACTTTTAGTCGTCGCGATAGCGATTTATTCCGATTAAAATTAAACAAGCGTTTAATTTCAATCAAAATTTTCACTAATTTAAATAAATCCCAAACTAGCTCCATAATGTAGTGCTCGTCAATACAGACCCAACGCAACTTGCTTCGTCAATTTTCGACCTCGTATGAACACGTTATGACGTTTTAAAGTTTAAATGAATTTAAATATAAATTAACATACAAATTTCTTTTTCTTTTTTTATTTTAATAACCTACTCAAATCGTGGTCATTTACTATGTTACTCCAATCCAGGCCATGATTAGCTTCTTCTCCATCCCAGTAATTCATGCATAAAAGCAAACCCAAAGCCGCCGTTAGTTCACGAATTTTCGCGACCACATCTTCCACTTCCACGATGATCGACCACCATTGTTTGGAAGCCCGCACTCGGCTCCATCTTCAACCAAGGATCGATTGCGCACGGTGGCTCAAGCTGCTCGAAAAATGTGCGTGACCATCGGTCATTTGAGCTGAATTTGTTGTCGATTTACTCGACTATAATTGATCATCACCGTATGGATTTGTAGCTTTCATGGAGCTCTAAAACATTGTAGTTGAGCGTTTCTTCTAATTGTATATGGATTGAGAGAGATTATGAGGAGAAAAATCGAAATTTTCGGCCATTAATTCAAAGCCGACGGCTACTATAATCCTAGCTAGGGTTTTGATGCAAATGAAGAATAATAGGTCCATATATAGAAAATTGCAAAACACTATTCATCTCGAAATTTTCGAACTCCAATCGAAGCGTGCCGCCTGACATTTATAATGTTTTACCCCTATTTCGAACGCAATGGAATATATATTGGGAGCCAATTCGATCGTATTTGAAAGATAGGTTTTCAATCGAATATTTAAATTTGGAATTTCACTTAAATGAATTTCTATGCGTTTTAGCTTGCCCCGTATAAACTGTAAATCCGATTGACACGAAATTCGAAATCTTACAATAATATAACATTATGGATCCAATGAAACTGGTTTCATTAAAATCCAAGACTATTTGAAAAATGACTATTTTTACTCGTCGATTAAATATTAAAATATTCAATTTTTACAAATTAACTTTTAATTCGATTTTAAAAGTTCTCTAACATCATTCTAATTCAAATAGAATTTAATTCAACTTTATAAATCATTTTTATTCATTTTAAATTCAATTTCCAATTATTTACGCAATTTCAAATATTAAATTAACAATTTAATTATGTAATTAAATCACTAATTCGAAATATTAATTACTCATCATATAAACTTAACTTTTAAATAATCTAAAATTAATTAAATATATCAATTTCAAATGACTGAAATTCTGGGTCGTTACATAAACTTATGTAAATGTATGTTGAAATGAAAGGACAGAGGTAACGTAAATGAAACATACAGAAATAAATATGAAGTAGTGGGTATGGTAGAGTCACGCACGAAAATTCAGGGAAAAATAAAAGCAATGACAACTTTATATTCTACCATTGAGCAATTTGAACGAACACAGGAAACCAAATGCTCCAAACGGATACCGAAACGGCTAACCCTTTGATGGTTTCCACTGCGTACCGAACCCCAAGCATATAAATGAATATACTATGGAGATCAGCATGACGAGACGATCAAAACGGTATACATATATCAGTGGTATGATCAACCTATCAAAAGTCGATAATCGGTATTGGAAATGCTGCAAATTCGTCAGAATAAAGATAGACGGAGCACAATGGCAGCCCAAATTTGAAGAAACGAAATATGACGTCTCACTTAGAAGATGATTTATAAATTTATTGTATAAAAATATTCAGGTTTGGAAAACATTTTATTATCATCAATTTTAACTGATTTGAAGTGGAATAAAATTACACAATAAAATAAACTTCCATATTATCTGATGAAAATTTACCATTTTCTATGTATAAATAGACATATCCCAAATAATAAATTTATATTTCAATATATTATTATTTAAAATTTCACCAAAATTCAATTGAATACGTAAATAAAACCTTTAAATATTATGGATCGTTAAAACATTTATAAATTCATTATTTACAAACAAGTGTTAAAATTTCTTACATAACAGTAATTTTATTCAATAGCCATTAACAATATATTATTTAATTAGTTAATTAAATATTTATATTTGTTTTCTTGTATTCAATTTAAAACCAAGTATAATATTTACATTATTTCCTTTGTTGGAATTTCATTTCAACTGTTAATAATTAACTTTAATTAACCTTGTTACCTTTCATTTTTAGTTATTATTTCATTAATAAATCCCAATTTTTTATTTCTTCCAATATTTAATCACAGAATCATATTAAATTAACTATTTTTAGTTGTCGAAATTTATTAGTTGTTACACTCTACCCCACTCAAAAATTTTCGTCCCCGAAAAGGAAAAAGGAGGGAAAAAGGAATTAAGAAATCAATATATCTTATTCAAAATATTGAATTTAAAGATTATTGCTTCACAAATTTAATTAAATTGAATAAATTATATCAATTTATAAAAAATTAAATCCTTTTACATTTAAGTTAACAAAATTTTTGAATACATTTCATAAAAATTTCTAAGTCCAAAATCCACGGAAAATTTTGGCAGAGTCTCCTTTGTACGGAGAGGCCTGAGACAAATAATAATATCAAAATACAACAATATATATCAAATTTTCAAAATAATATATCCCAACACGGGAAAAATAATACAATATCGCCAGAAAACCGTAATCTGAGAACGCACCTATTTGTCAGGTAAATAACGCTTATTTTATGAAACCAAAAGCAGTAGCAATTGCTTCCATAACCTATATTCCACTTATATAATCCAAAGTGGTTCATAATTATATAGAAGTGAAATAATTATATTGTTTTAAATTAATAACAAACAATCAACAAAACATAACAACAATCACTTTCAACCAAAAGCATACCATCATCACATAAAATCAAAATAAATAATACAACATAACAATAATCTTTTGCAAACAAGCATACAATCTTCATAAGCGATCAAAGTAATTTACAATCATCAAATTTAATATAGTATTTGTAATGCTTCGATATTTTCAACCATTCGCATCGACACATGCCGGACTTGAATTGCTCAAAATATCGAATTGTAAAATAAATTTGGCAAAACACAGCATAAACAGTAAATAAATAAATCACAGATCACAGACACAGAGTAATAAATGCAGCGGAAGAAAAAAGATAGTAGTTCATGAAGCTACTATATAAATACCTCAGAGTTATACAAGATAAAACAGAAGTTTAATATGATAAACAAGCACATGCTGAATGCATCACCCAAAATCAACTGAATAATTGGAATCAACAGAATAATGAAATTGAAATAGATGGCTGGATCTTCAAGCAAGGCTCCAGCTCCAAAGGTGAGTTTCCAATGCTGTATCACTCAGTCTGACCCGAGCGTAAAGTAAAACACAAAACACTCGAGTCAGGACATACATACTTATACAATGTAAACCAACTCAAGTGAATTGTAATATAAGATACAAGTGACTTAAAGAATGCTTGGGACCACCCATCCTCTTAAGTTCCGTTAAGATATTTACTACGTAGTAATATTTTGTTATTATAATAATGTCTATAGTAAAATAAACTTACTTTTTAATAGCGTTAAGGGGTTACCCATATAGCCCTTAACACGTAATAGTCCCAGTAGTCCATCCAGTATCAGCCCATCTCCAGATCGGGAGACTACCATAAATACTCCATGGGCTACGGGAGAAACTCAAACTCGTACAAGGCGCGCTATGGTAGGTGACACGGCACAACTAGGCAATGCCAGGATAGATATACCAATTACACTTCCGGACCGGTGGTAACGCGTAGCAGCTACTACCGCCTACCTCGAGCCACACCCCCAAATCAAAAAATCAAAAGTGGCCACCGAATCAATACCAAAGTCAGAAAACAATATCGAAGGAGTGTGTCCGATCAGAGGAATGACCTCATTAGCCCGTCAATTGCTCCTGTTTTAGCCACCTTATGCCAACTCATGAGAGTCGGGTCCACGTTCATACCTCACAGGACGTCGCCACCATCCTACTTCATTCTGGAATCTCCACCACGTACAGGGTTGTTAAAGTCTTTTTCAGAGTTGGCAAAGAGTATGACAACTTCCAATCCCGGTCTCTTTAACAACCAAACGTAATTATAACCCATGGATATTTATTTCAAAATCATTTATACTTTCAAAACCAAACTAGCATATCCATTTCAAAATCATATCATTACTTTCAAACTGGTATATACTTCCAAAACCAAAATATCATACTCATTTTAAAACCATGTCATAATATTATCATTTCCATTTCAAAACTAATTCAATAATATATCATTTAAATAAAACCCAAATTTCCAAATCATTGAATATTTCCTTCAATTTATTAAACTTGAAATATTCCTTTAAATTATCATAGCATTTTGGAAATGTTACCTTAAGGAATCATAGCATTTTTGGAATGTAACACTTTCCACTTTAACATTTTATATAATCAAAGTATTTACATGCTTACAAATTTAATATGGCCATTTTATCATAGCTTTATAGTTAAATAAACTTTGTTACTGTAAAATCCAATTTAAAGCTGAAATTCTTATGTTAACTTAAAAGTAACTTATTAACTTACATTATTATTACAATAAAGAACTTTATTATTTTAATCATTTAAAATATGTCATTTACATAAATTAAAACTTGCATATCCAATGTACATTATCAACTTACATTTTATTATTTCAGTAAATAACATTTATCATTTTAATCAGTTTAAAATACACCCTTACATTGATTAAAACTTACATGTCAAATGTACGTTTTAACTTACATTTATTACAATAAAGAGAATTTATCATTTTAATCAATATTTCACTAATTAAAACTTATATTATCAAATGTACGTTTTAATTTACATTTCTATTATAGTAAAGAGCATTTATTAATTTAATCAATAACACACTAATTAAAACTTTACATGTTTCTTTCATTAATTAGGACTTTACACGCTTCTTTCGTTAATTAAAACTTTACATGTTTCTTGCATTTATTAAAAACTTTACACGTTTCTTTCATTAATTAAAACTTTACATGTTTCTTGCATTAATTAAAAACTTTACATGCTCTCTCATTAATTAGGACTTTACACGTTTCTTTCATAAATTAAAACTTTACTTGCTTCTTGCATTAATTAAAAACTTTACAGGTTCTTTCATTAATTAGGACTTTACACTTTTCTTTCATAAATTAAAATTTTACATGTTTCTTGCATTAATTAAAAAATTTACATGTTCTCTCATTAATTAGGACTTTACACGTTTCTTCCATTAATTAAAACTTTACATGTTCTTTCATTAATTAGGAATTTACACGTTTCTTTCATAAATTAAAACTTTACATATTTCTTTCGTTCTTGTTATTACAATACAAACATTTATTATATTAATCAATTAAAATATAAATTAAACTTACATCTCACATGTATGTTTAACTTACATTTTTCCATTTTAAAGTCATAACTATTTATCTTACAAAACATAACATTTCACAAAAGAATATTTATCATAGTTAATATAACAATCAAATTCTTTACAAATTTATTCATTTAGACATCAATTCAACTATGATTCCAAGTTAAATAAACTTATTTCAAAATGTCCCATAAAAATGTATTTCATTTTATTTATTCAAAACTACATTTATTCATTATACAAAATATGTCCATTTCAGGAAATGGCCTTTATTAAAATTACTAGGTTAGATTTAAGATTCCAATTTAAATCTAACTTAATTATTAATCTATTTATCATAAATAAGACTCTTTAAATTCCACTTAAAACCAATTAACTTATATAAAAAAATTATCTTATAGAAAAACAATATTTCTTTACACTTTAAAGCATTAAATCAAATTAAGTTAAAATTTTCATATATTTATCATTCCAACATACTTAATAACTTTCAGAAAATAATTAAAATAATTAATAAATTTTTAGGAAAATATCATTTTAAAATATAACCATGGGTCTGTATAAAATTTTCTAACCTTGGTCAAGTGATACGGATATGTATCATTACAATCCGTAATTTAAAAAGAAAAATCTGGGTTCTATCATTTCAAACCCGCAATCCCAAGTAAATAAATACAATAAAAATCACTTGAGCCTATCATTTCAGCCCATAATGATTTTTCCTTATTTTAAAATCCGTTCGGGTATGTATCATTTCAACCCACAGTGATAGGGAACTTGCAGTGGTGATTAACAGAAATAAAATAACAGTATACATATAATATCATAACAAATGATGTAACAAATATATAAACAACATTTATCATCATGTAACCACAACACAGGCATATATGAATGACATATCAATGTCTACGGATTCCCTTGTCATTTTTTCACAAAAATATAGTATATATGTCTAGAGTGATAAAAACTCACCTTTTTAACTAGAATCGACAAATTCAGAAGAAAAAAATCCCAACCCCGCAAAGCACAAAAAAGCACGACGAAGCACAATGCAAACTTGAGTGGATGAAGAGTCAGATCCAAATCTTGCATGCAAACAAATATTACATATATAAGAATATGATTCAATACAAAACAATAGATGCTAAAACAATGGAAAAATAAACGAATCAAAGTGACATGACTTGCCTTAATCAATCAATGGCTTGGCTACACCACATATGGGTTCAACCATCATCTTATATTGCTTGGTCATGATGGTTAAAGGTGTGCTAGAGGCAAGAGGCCAAGTATAAGCATGAAGAACAAAGAAGAAACAAAAAGAGAAAAAGAAAGAAGAGGAAGAGAAGCCATGGATCTAGAGCGTGAATATAATTTTCTTTCACGCAAATGATAACGAGAAGTTTTGGAAAGTTTTTATGTGTGATAGGCAAGAGAAATTCATGGCCAGATTAAAGGAATGAACGAGTAAGGTAACTAATAAAGAGGCTATACAATAAAAGATAAGATTTTGAATGGTTTGGAAAATAAAATGGCAACAAACAATTGATGTATTTAATAAAAAAAATTCTTTCTTTCAAGAGATGAAATGTGAAATGGAATAAAATGAGATATGTTTGAGGAGTTTTGTACATGAATGATAAAAGGAAATACACGGCTATATAAGAAAAAAAATAGCTAAAGACTTATGAATACTAGGGAAATGGAAAGGCATAAGTTAAGGAGGAAGAAACGTACAATATATTTTATTTTTAAATGCAAATGAAAAAAAATGAGAGATGGGAAATAAATTTTGTACATGAATTTTCAACTTGATATGCAAGGCTATGAGTACAGTAATTCATGGCTAGGAACGAGGAGGAAACGACAAGAAAATAATAAAGGCCATGCAAATGAAAAAGGAAAGAGTTTAAACAATGAAACGTATGCCTCTTAAATTTCTCCAAGCCATTTATTTGCATACATTTCGTTCTAGAAATGAAACGCGAAGTAAATGTGTACGTGAATTATGAAGTGGAGTGGATGGAAAGAAAAGATTTGAATGGCTAAAGAGGAGTAAATGATAGGAAAACAAAAAGGCTAGGAAAAACCGCAAGAAATAAGGAGAAAGAAACATATATATATATATATATATATATATGTATATATATATACATATATATATATTATTAAATGCAATTGAAAAGAGGATATTTTGAGATGTTTGTACGTGATTAATAAGAGCAATTCAAGGCTATGAATGGTGGATGGGTAGGGTAAGTAATAAAGAGGGTAGGTAAATAAACGGGCAAGCATTAAAGAAATGTAACGCATGTCTCCTTGATTTCTTCCAAGCCTTTTATGAAAAGATATACACACAAGTAAAATCCAATAAATAAAGTTTAGATAAAAAAATAGAGAAATAAAGTAAAATAATATAGAAAATAAAAATATAGAAATGCACATAGAAAAATAGAAATTGAAATACAGAAAATAACTGCGTGTAAAACGCTGTAATTTATCTAATTTAGAAAGTATAACTCAAAATTTAACGAAACGAAAAGCAGAACAAATATCATAAATATATTCTGCTTCAAAGAAAAAGATTAAAATTTAAAATTCAATTTTTTTTTAAAATTTATACCGAAAATTCAAATTTTGACCAAAATATAAAATTTTCAAAAATCGTTTATTTATTGCATTTGGAAAATAAATTACAAACAAATTCCAAACTTACATTGGAAAAATTCTAAAAATTCACTTTTAAATGATTTAAAAAACGAAATTTCAAATAAAAATTTAATTAAAAATATTCACAAAATTATGGGTTGTTACACTCTTCCCCACTCAAAACTTTTCATCCCCAAAAAGGAACGAGGCATGGGAAATAGAGACAACAAATAGAATAGATAGAATTAAGACAATATAATAAAGAAGATTGAAATTATACATGGTAATATTCGTTATAGGTAAATTCAACAAGTTGGAGATGATCTTCCCAAGATCCTCTGTAATCAAGGACACAAGCACGAAGAAGATTCTTGAAATGTTTTCCAAAACAGACTGGTAAAGGTATTTTGGGAGGAAGAACTACATATCGAACTTTAGGAGATAAGATCAATTTGGAATTCAATTCCCCACTTAGGATGCAAGAGAATAGGAACAATCGAAGGACAAGAGATTGGAAAACAAAATAAGATGATAAATTTTAAAACCATGAAAGTTTCAACTCAAAATAAAAATTGATTTCATCCATTTGATTTTTCCTAAGTTAATTAAATCTTATCTAATTTATAATTTCATTATCTTATCACCCAATTAACAATTTCTAAAATCGTGAATTTGATATCATTTATTATACTCAAAATTTTATTCAATAAGTTTCATTCTTCTTTATTCCAGATGGTTATTACATTTATTCCACTTAATATATGTCTAATCACATATATTAAGTATACTTACACTTATTATGACTTACTGCAATTTATTTATAAATTCCTTTAACATCACTTTATATTGTATATTATTCAATTAACTTTTTATTCTATTTACCTTATTAATCCTTTTATAACTAAAATTTAAGGGTATGACATTTATTATAAACACTCAAATTTTATTTATAAAATCCTTTTATATTGTATATTATCCAATTACATAGTTAACTTTTAAATAATTTAGGTAAGTTATAATTGAAATGCAATCAAATATTATACAAATAAGGTTTTCTAATTCAATTATTTCAACTTAAATATTTTCAAAAATTTTGGTTCATATTATAATTGAAAACATTCTTTAAGGTAAATTTAAGAATTACATTTCCGATTAACTTCAAACCATTTAGAGGTAAATAAATATATATATAATAAATATCAAATCAAATTTAAATCATATATCCATATATATATATATATATATTATAAATAAAGTCATATTTTTAAAATTCAAATCAATTAAATTTTCAAAGAAAAACAGTAGCAAAGTTACAGAATGGTCTTTTCACTTCGAAACTCGAAAATGAATTTCGATGATGCTGCAGTCATCACCGAAATTATTTTCCAGCGACAAGAGAAGGGCACTAATTTAAACATTAAAAATTCTTTGAAAACAATCTCTATTTGGAAAACACTTTAAATGATATATCTTTTAAAACTTTAAAAACCCAAGTTTGAAACCATCGAAAATTAAATTCTCAAGTTCTTGATTTAGATTCATTATAATTTCCAAATTAATTTATAGCTATGTTTTATAGTTCAGTTATTTATATAGGAGACAAAAGTCAATGGTTATAAGATATATATAAAGTCAAATATTATTTCTTAATAACCTATTCAATTAATTATCAGAATTCAGAAAATCAAACTCATACATAATATAATTATACAAAATTTATCATTTACTAAATTTTGAAATCAATATGGTATCAGTTTGCTTTGTTCAAGTGTTTTGGAAATCCTATCGATAGCATTGAACAGACGAATTGATCGAAAACCTAAATCAACATCAACAACTCAAACAACACAATATAAAAAAAAATTAAATATAGGTTTACAAAACAAGAATAGGGATTCAAATTTGATTGACTCAAATCAAGAGAATTCTGATTCGAAGATAAGTTCGAAACAAAAGATAAGATGATTAAATTGACAGAATAAGGAAAGGATAAGCTTAAATAAATCACGGGCAACCTTAACCGGGTCAACCGTGACTTCAAGAAAAGATCAATGTGGAATTATGAGGTAATTCTACATTCGATCTTAAGAAATAGAATTCGGAATAACAAGAGGTACTAGCATCTACACCGGGTATATATATAAATCTCCGGTGAATCAATGCTAATTGCAAAGGAGTTTCACCCCTTTACAAGTCATCTGAATGTTGACGAGACCGCCAATTCTCGTAATGGAGTTATGGGATACTCCAGAATCAAAAGTAGAAGAATAGTGAGGGACAAGAATGAATTTTGAAACCGCAAAAGAAACCCAGGTGAAAAAGGAAGAAATTCAACTCAAATGAAAGTGATTCTGTAAATAAATTTACCGTATATGCTAAGTTTGCCTAGAGCCAATTCTTTGATACCAAATGTAACGCTTCGATATTTTCAACCATTCGCATCCGCACATGTCGGACTTGAATTGCTCAAAATATCGAATTTTAAATTAATTTGGCAAAACACGGCATAAACAGTAAATAAATAAATCACAGATCACGGACACAGAGTAATAAATGCAGCGGAAGAAAAAAGATAGTAGTTCATGAATCTACTATATAAATATATCAGAGTTATACAAGATACAATAGAAGTTTAATATGATAAACAAGCACAAGCTAAATGCATCACCAAAATCAACTGATTAATTGGAATCAACAGAATACTGAAATTGAAATAGATGGCTGGATCTTTAAGCAAGGCTCCAGCTCCAAAGGTAAGTCTCTAATGTTGTATCACTCAGTCTGACCCGAGCGTAAAGCAAAACACAAAACACTCGAGTCAGGACATACATACTTATACAATGTAAACCAACTCAAGTGAACTGTAATATAAGGTACAAGTAACTTAAAGGATGCTTGGGACCGCCCATCCTCTAAGGATCCGTTAAAATATTTACTATTTAATAATATTTCATTATTATAATAATGTCTATAGTAAAATAAACTTACTTTTTAATAGCGTTAAGGGGTTACCCATATAGCCCTTAATACGTAATAGTCCTAGTAGTCCATCCAGTATCAGCGCATCTCCAGATCGGGAGACTACCCTAAATACTCCACGGGCTACGGGAGAAATCCAAACTCGTACAAGGCGTGCTATGGTAGGTGACACGGTACAACTAGGCAATGCCAGGGTAGATATACCAATTACACTTTCGGGCCGGTGGTAATGCGTAGCAGCTACTACCGCCCACCTCGAGCCACACCTCCAAATCAAAAAATCAAAAGTGGCCACCGAATCAATACCAAAGTCAGAATAAAATATCGAAGGAGTATGTCCGATCAGATTAATGACCTCATTAGACCGTCAATTGCTCCTATTTTAGCCACGTTATGCCAACTCACGGGAGTCGGGTCCACGTTCATACCTCACAGGACGTCACCACCATCCTACTTCATTCTTGAATCTCCACCGCGTACACGGTTGTTAAAGTGGTTTTCGGAGTTGGCAGAGAGTATGACAACTTTCGATCTCGGTCTCTTTAACAACCAAACGTTATTATAACCCATGGATATTTATTTCAAAATCATTTATTCTTTCAAAACCAAACTAGCATATCCATTTCAAAATCATATCATTTCTTTGAAACTAGTATATACTTTCAAAACCTAAATATCATACTCATTTCAAAACCATATCACAATAGTATCATTTCCATTTCAAAACTAATTCAATAATATATCATTTAAATAAAACCCAAATTTCCAAATCATTGAATATTTCCTTCAATTTATTAAACTTGAAATATTCCTTTAAATTATAATAGCATTTTGGAAATGTTACCTTAAGGAATCGTAGCATTTTTGGAATGTAATACTTTCCACTTTAACATTTTATATAATCAAAGTATTTATATGCTTACAAATTTAAATAGCCTTATAGTTAAATAAACTTTGTTACTGTAATATCCAATTTAAAGATGAAGTTCTTATGTTAACTTAAAAGTACCTTATTAACTTACATTATTATTACAATAAAGAAACAATATTAGTTTAATCATTTAAAATATGCCATTTACATAAATTAAAACTTGCATATCCAATGTACATTATCAACATACATTTTATTATTTCAGTAAGTAACATTTATCATTTTAATCAATTTAAAATACACCATTGCATTGATTAAAACTTACATGTCAAATGTACGTTTTAACTTACATTTATTACAATAAAGAGCATTTATCATTTTAATCAATATTTCACTAATTAAAACTTATATTATCAAATATACGTTTTAATTTACATTTCTATTATAGTAAAGAGCATTTATTAATTTAATCAATACCACACTAATTAAAACTTTACATGTTTCTTTTATTAATTTGGACTTTACACGCTTCTTTCATTAATTAAAACTTTACATGTTTCTTGCATTGATTAAAAACTTTACATGTTTCTTTTATTAATTAAAACTTTACATGTTTTTTGCATTAATTAAAAACTTTACATGTTCTTTCATTAATTAGGACTTTACACGTTTCTTTCATAAATTAAAACTTTACATGCTTCTTGCATTAATTAAAAACTTTACATGTTCTTTCATTAATTAGGACTTTACACGTTTCTTTCATAAATTAAAATTTTACATGTTTCTTGCACTAATTAAAAAATTTACATGTTCTCTCATTAATTAGGACTTTACACGTTTCTTTCATTAATTGTTCTTTCATTAATTAGGAATTTACACGTTTCTTTCATAAATTAAAACTTTACATATTTCTTTCGTTCTTGTTATTACAATACAAACATTTATTATATTAATCAATTAAAATATAAATTCAACTTACATCTCACATGTATGTTTAACTTACATTTTTCCATTTTAAAGTCATAGCTATTTATCTTACAAAACATAACATTTCATAAAAGAATATTTATCATAGTTAATATAACAATCAAATTCTTTACAAATTTATTCATTTAGACATCAATTCAACTACGACTCCAAGTTAAATAAACTTATTTCAAAATGTCCCATAAAAATGTATTTCATTTTATTTATTCAAAACTACATTTATTCATTATACAAAATATGCCCATTTCAGGAAATAACCTTTATTAAAATTACTAGGTTAGATTTAAGATTCCAAGTTAAATCGAACTTAATTATTAATCTATTTATCATAAATAAGACTCTTTAAATTCCACTTAAAAGCAATTAAATTATATAAAAAAATAACTTATAGAAAAACAATATTTCTTTACACTTTAAAGCATTAAATCAAATTAAGTTAAAAATTTCATATATTTATAATTCCAATATACTTAATAACTTTCAGAAAATATTTAAAATAATTAATAAATTTTTAGGAAAATATCATTTAAAAATATAACCATGGGTCTGTATAATATTTTCTAACCTTGGTCAAGTGATACGGATATGTATCATTTCAATCCATAATTTAAAAAGAAAAATCCAGGTTCTATCATTTTAAACCCGCAATCCCAAGTAAAATAAATACAATAAAAATCATTTGAGTCTATCATTTCAACCCATAATGATTTTTCCTTATTTTAAAGTCCGTTCGAGTATGTATCATTTCAACCCATAGTGATTGGGAACTTGCAGTGGTGATTAACAGAAACAAAATAACAGTATACATATAATATCGTAACAAATGATGTAACAAATATATAAACAACATTTATCATCATGTAATCACAACACAGGCATATATAAATGACATATCAATGTCTACAAATTCACTTGTCATTTTTTTCACAAAAATATAAGTATATATGTCTAGAGTGATAAAACCTCACCTTTTTAAACTAGAATCGACAAATTCAGAAAAAAATTCCAAACCCCGCAAAGCACGAAAAAGCACGACAAAGCACAATGCAAACTTGAGTGGATGAAGGGTCGGATCCAAATCGTGTATGCAAACAAATATTACATACATAAGAATATGATTCAATACAAAACAATAGATGTTAAAACAATGGAAAAATAAATGAATCAAAGTGACATAACTTGCTTTAATCAATCAATGGCTTGGCTACACCACATATGGGTTCAACCATCATCTTATATTGCTTGGTCATGATGGTCAGAGGTGTGCTAGAGGCCAGAGGCTGAGTATAAGCATGAAGAACAAAGAAGAAACAAAAAGAGAAAAAGAAAGAAGAGGAAGAGAAGCCATGGATCTAGAGCTTGAATATAATTTTCTTTCACGCAAATGATAATGAGAAGTTTTGGGAAGTTTTTATGTGTGATAGGCAAGAGAATTCATGGCTAGATTAAAGGAATGAATGGCTAAGGTAAGTAATAAAGAGGCTATGCAATAAAAGACAAGATTTTGAATGGTTTGGAAAATAAAATGGCAACAAATACTTGATGTGTTTAATAAAAAAAATTCTTTCTTTCAAGAGATGAAATGTGAAATGGAATAAAATAAGATATGTTTTAGGAGTTTTGTATGTGAATGATAAAAGGAAATACACGGCTATATAAGAAAAAAAACAGCTAAGGAGTTATGAATACTAGGGAAATGGGAAGGCATAAGTTAAGGAGGAAGAAACGTACAATATATTTTATTTTTAAATGCAAATGAAAAAAATGAGAGACGGGAAATAAATTTTGTACATGAATTTTCAACTTGATATGCAAGGCTCTGAGTAGAGTAATTCATGGCCAGGAATGAGGAGGAAACGGCAAGAAAATAATAAAGGCCATGCAAATGTAAAAGGCAAGAGTTTAAACAATGAAACGTATGCCTCTTAAATTTCTCCAAATCATTTATTTGCATACATTTCTTTCTAGAAATGAAACGCGTAGTAAATGTGTACGTGAATTATGAAGTGGAATGGATGGAAAGAAAAGATTTGAATGGCTAAAGAGGAGTAAATGATAGGAAAACAAAAAGGCTAGGAAAAAAAGGCAAGAAATAAGGAGAAAGAAACACACACACACACACACACATATATATATGTATGTATGTATGTATGTATGTATTATTAAATGCAATTGAAAAGAGGATATTTTGAGATGTTTGTACGTGATTAATAAGAGCAATTCAGGGCTATGAATGGTGGATGGGTAGGGTAGGTAAATAAAAGGGCAAGCATTAAAGAAATGTAACGCATGTCTCCTTGATTTCTTCCAGGCCTTTTATGAAAAGATATGCACACAAGTAAAATCCAATAAATAAAGTGTAGATAAACAAAATAGAAAAATAAAGTAAAATAACATTGAAAATAAAAATATAGAAATGCACATAGAAAAATAGAAATTGAAATACAGAAAATAACTACGTTTAAAACGTTGTAATTTATTTAATTTAAAAAGTATAACTCAGAATTTAACGAAACGAAAAGAAGACCAGATATCATAAATATATTCTGCTTCAAAGAAAAAGATTTAAATTTAAAATTCAATTTTTTTTAAAATTTAAACTGAAAATTCAAATTTTGACCAAAATATAAAATTTTCAAAAATCGTTTATTTATTGCATTTGGAAAATAAATTACAAACAAATTCCAAACTTACATTGGAAAAATTCTAAAAATTCACTTTTAAATGATTTAAAAAAATTTCAAATAAAAATTTAATTATAATATTCACAAAATTATGGGTTGTTACAGTATTCATTTTATTATTTGCTTTAATTATTAATAGATTCAAACATTAACTTAAATTCATAATTCTTTACTTACAATATTCACTTTCTATTTCATTTTATTTAGTAGCACTACAATTATAACTCAGGTTTATAACTATTTTCATATCAATTTTATTATTTATAGAAGTAAATTTCATTGAGCGCTTTCACTATTTAAGTTTTTCTTGTATAATATTCTATTACACATCCTTATTTAACATTACAACTTTTAATATTCCGGTAAGCTATATATATGTTTCTAAGAATGAAATTGAAAGTTACATAATTTTATCTTATTTCATTTAGTAAATAAATGTTCGGTAGCCATCATTTCTTATTTTCATCCCCTTTTTGTTTACACGTTACAAATTTCAAATTCCTTGTATATTTTATTTATAACTTAGCATTTAATTTCTTACTTTCAACTTTAGAAGTTCCAATTATTAGATAGTTAAAATTTTATTCCATTACAATAATTGAAATTCTAATTTAAATTTACTTTAGTTTATTCTACTGGTTTTTTCTTCTATTTACTTAATTTTCCAATCATTTATTTATATAAAGGTCAATCACTTACATAATTTGTTTTCCATTAACGATTTAAGTCATTAATAAATCATAAAAAAATTACTTAAGCTTTTACTTCCTTACTTAGGTTTATAACTTAATTCGGCTATTGAATAAAAAAATTATTTTTTGACATTCACCCTTGAAGAGAAAAGAAATATTTCAATATATCTAAAATTTCAATTAAAACATTTAACCTCATTCACTTAGTAAAATATAGGATATATTTAAAACATCCTCATAGCATTATACAAAGATTTTCAAAAGTCTAAAACTATGTTAGAAATTTATATAAAAACATTATAATAAGCTTTACAATAAAGTTCCTTAAATCCGAAAGTTTATTAGACTCGTTATTTTTAAAATTAGTATAAATTCAAGATTATTAAACTGAAACTAATAGTCTACTCAAATCTCACATTAAATTTCTGAATCAAAGTATAAAATCTCATATCTTCACAATTAATTTTACATACTCTTTTTAAAATGGATATTCAAATCATGGAAAAGCATTTATTATGGTTTAATACAAAAACTCAAACAGTAAATAAACCAATAAATTTACTATTAGTACTTTGAAATCAAGTAAATATTCCAAACTATACTTCCAAAATAGAGATTCAAGTATTTTTTGTAAGCATATTACTATAAATAAACTTCACAAATCAATATTCATTTATATAATATCTTTAAATTATACATTCAAAGAAACTTATACAAATTTTACTTGAAATATTCATTTAAAAGCTTTATTTGCAAATCAATCATCTTTAATACTTTAATACTTTTCAAAAATTTATTTGTAAAATTTCTTGCTTCATTTATAAATACCATTTAAATAGTTTAAATAAATCTTTATAAATATATGTAAGTTATTTGAAAACAATTATTTATATCATTATTTATATTTAAAAGAAGTTATTGAAAGCCTTCAGTCTATTATTTATAAATTTATTAGTTTTATCTCAAGATACCTTTCGAACATTATAAATAAATCAATAATCATTTACTTTAAATTTGTTTTATTTAAATAATAACTTCTAAAATATTTATAACACTAATAATTTGCTATTAAACCTTGTTGTATATAAATAAACAATATTTTAAACATTTTAAATTATTTAGAAAGGAAAAATGATCAAAATATCCTTTATATAAACTTTATCAAAATACCTTTATAACTCGATATCTTAACAAGTTTATCCTCGTTGTTGAGGCTCTAGTCGTACGTTGATTAGGCGTAAGACTAGAAATCTCCAAGCACTTAGTAGACCTGTTTCAACACCCAGTAAAATACTCAAAAACAAGTATGAGAAGTACCCATCAAAATCCAATGTCAAATGATGATAATACGATAGCAGTGGCCCGCTACTAATCTAGTATTTACGCAATGGACACAAAACTTTCCAGAAGATCCTTCTACCTTTCGGATTTCAGAAAAATATCATACCCAGTTCGTAAATAAGGGACCATCGACCCCTATACAGTGGTACGCTGCTGATTCATTGATTTACGCAATGGATGCACTTCCTTCCCGAAAGATACATAAAAAACAGATCCTAGGATCGAAAGTGCCTCTATAAGGTAAACTAAAGAACCATCTACCCTGAAAAAAAATCGAGAAACTCATGAGTTTAATTCCGGACAACCATATCAGTTCGAATCCTTTTCTGAATTCACCCAAGTCCACTAGGGTTTATTGGTCGAATCCACTCCTGGATTCCCTAAGTCCATCTGGGTCGAAGCATATCATACTATACTTCTTCACGGAGTGTACTTCCCCATACCTCTTACTTCAAAATATAACATACCATATATAGTACCCTTTCAAAATCATATCTTCAAATATCGCACTTATATAAATTCCATTATATATAAGATTTCATTTCAGACAAAGTACTTTCCAAAATCAACAATCTCGAATATATCAAATCATTCTTATGTAATGTCCGTTATATATAAGATTTATCTCTTTAGATCGAATACCTTCCAAAATCAACTGTTTCTAAATCACTTGTACTTATATAAAGTCCATCTTATACAAGAATCAAAATTTTTGAAAATCAATTCCGCTGTATGGAAAGCCATATGAGATTCAATATCTTTGCTTTATAAGAGGTTTTGAATTTAGAATAGTTTTGTATATAAAATCGCTTTGTGAAATAGTTTTGTATATAAAATGGTTGCGTAAAATAGTTTTGTAATTAAAATAGTTTGTAAAATAGTTTTGTAAATAAAATAGTTTGTAAAATAGTTTTGTAAATAAAATAGAATAAGATAGTTTGTATAAGAAAACAAAAGAAAATAGTTTTGAAAAATGGTTTTAAATCAATAATAGTTTTGCATACATGAAAATTCCAATTTAAATTACAATGATATCCCACCCAACAACTTTCAATTTCAGCGTCAAAGCATATCAATAATATTATCACATAAGATGTACATATGTCATCATTTCGCAAAATCACATTCTATCGCTCGCTCGATCACACAAGTTCGATTTTGAACTAGTATCGTCCATTCAACTTCCCTAGTGCGGACTTCAATATGGTTTCTTGACTATAAACAATCACTCTCCTTGCATAGCCATAAATTATGATAGAGAATTCTAGAATCAAACCAAAAATCCATATCACATATTCTCCATCAAGAATCGAATGAAAAATCCTAACACGGAATGGTGTAATTCACCTCGAACTTATATACTCAAATCCGGATCAAATTAATTTTGTGAATAAAATAATATACATACAACTTATGTAATTATTCCAATTCGTTTCATCACAATTGCATTTCAATTAAATTCATTATTAATCTCATTGATTAACACAAATATCACTTCATACTTTAATATTTGTTTAACAGAATTTCTCCTTTTAATATAAACATTTATATATTCATCCTTATAATATTGCTTATATTTCTCTTCAATTTAAATTGCATTTATTTCACATGTAATATTTCTCATTTAATACCACATTTATCTGCAAATCATTTCATAAGGAATTTTCCTAAGTTTATAACCAATTTATAAAAGGTTAATTCCTTTCCATAAGACATTATTCGAGTTTAAAGTTATCACAACTTTATTTTAACCATTCATTGCAACATCCATTTATTTCACAATAATTTACAAGTCATGGTTTTATTTACAACCATTTCACTTTTAATTCATATTTTTTTATCTTATTTAGTTTCACTTTTACCTTTCAATTCATTTATGACACATTTCATAGATGTTAACTAAGTTCACAATTTCAATTTTTAAATATTATTACATTACACGCCAATAATGTATACAATAATTCTACTCTACTCTAATAGATTAACCTTGTTTCACTTGCTTTCAAATTAAGGTTATCAAATTCAACTGCATAATTCAACACAATTTCTAAGTTTCAACTTATATATTAAATCAGAAGGTTTGATTATCCAAAATATCCAAATGTTCCATTTTATTTCAAAGTTTCACAACAAAACATTTCAATTCCATAAACAAAAATCCAAAATTTTCATTTTATTCACTTTAATACACCATTATTAAACTAGTGTTTAGTCCATTAATTCAATCAACAATAATTAGTAAATTGTGAGCAACCCTCCATATTTGCCATAGTATTTGAATGGCTCAATTTAGTTTATGCTAAATCCAGGATTACTTACTTTCAGAACCAACTTGTCTTACAAAATTTTCTTGTTTTTGTTTTTTTTCCTTTGATTCTTCCCAAGATCCCATCTGATCAATATAAAAATATTGATATACTACTTGTAATGCTATTTGTGTGTGTATATTTATATTTATATATATATATATGGACATACAAATCATTTTAATTCTAGTATTAGAGTTTTCAGGTGAAGAATAATCCAATTTACTAAAACTCAAACTGATGAGTTAGCCACAGTACAAAGTGTTGTGGAAAACTTCCCCCATTTGAATCTTGTGCAGATTTACTAACAAATTCTTGTTTGCTTCTGCTTGTGTCCAAAAGTTGTATATTTGATAAAACATGAAAATTTACCCATGACATTTTAAGCTTTTGCAATTTTATTTCTTAAATTTTCAAAGCAGAAGGTTGTGCATGCTTCTGTGCATCTGTGTGCACATAAACTGTTACAACTGCCATTTTCTATTTCTGAATTTGTGGGTTGGCCAACTTGATTAAGTTAGACCCCTATACTGTCTTGCTATAATCTCCTAGCTTCGCTCATTCATTTAAACATCAAACTTATGTAAATCTAGGTTCATACTTTTCTATGTTTTCAAATTTCCTGCCTATGTGTTTATTCTCACTTCATAGTATTTACAGTAAATTTGTAAATAAATTTAGCCTCTAAAACAGTCTATTACATATTTATACATTGCTTGTTACCCCATGAGTTTTAATTATACTATCCGTTACAGTACTCAATTCCTGAAATTACATGCTTACAGGTTATAACATGAAGCTAAATACTTTTATCTTTTTTTCCCACTGAGAATGGTTCTATAACATAGCAGATTTTAAATCATTCATACATCACAATCAGAGTTCCAGCACAATTCAAATATTATTGCAGAGAAATCTTTCAGTTAAAAATAAAACATAAAGAAGCATGCTGCTACAAATTCATAGTTTAGTTAATTAGAAAATTCTTCTTCGCATCACACATCTGCATCTTATTACTTAGCTTCTTCTTTCCCTACAGACATCTCATGGCCTGCTCCATAATACATATGAAGCACCCATTTGATGCAAGCAACAAACAGGTCAGACTAAAGTCTGGTGTAAGTAAAATCACTTGATAATGCATAAAGACTGATGAAATATGTTCCATTTTTACCTTTCTGTTTTTCAGAGGTACAGTGTTTACTCAAGTTAATCAAATCACTTTCTCATGTTCAAATTACAAAGTGTTGTGCCAGTGGTAGGTGTTGTGTACTGTAAACATCATGTGTGCATTCTTAGGCTAACTCATCATCAGAAATTTTAGTCCAGAGAAAAAATATAAATCATAACAATCATCATACAACTCACACAAGCATGCACAAACATGCACAATCATGCACATACGGTAATCATGGTATTGAGCTAAAGTATCAATCCTTAATTTACATACTTCTATCCTATTTACCCTTGCATGTATGTTCATTTCATGTTATTTTAGTTTCCAGTATTACATTCATGGTTGCACTGGTGCATGCTGCCCAGAACTACTGCCCAATTTCTAGTGCACTATAGCTACTTGGGCATAAACATGCCATGTGCAAACTCATACACCAACCTTGATGCAAGCCAACCATTGAGTGATACCCACTTCCCTCATACCCAACCTGATAGAGGTGACCCACATCCTTAATTTGATTATTAAGTTTTTCCTTTGACTCCAAGTTGTTTTATGCAGTGTCAATCCCCAAAATTATTGTACACATAAATAGAGTATGCTATCAGATCTTATACAACAGTCAATCATTCATCCATTAATGTATTCAATAACTAGTCAATGGTACTTGTATACACTTCAATTCAGTTTTACACAGATACATATCCTTGGCTAAAGCATAGATTAAATCATTTTCAGAGAGTGAAATGCTACTATGGTTCTCCAGCAATATGGTTCTCACAGTCAATCCACACATTAAAGTATGTTTACTTGTTACTCAACCTTATTTCCAGAGAACACTTAATGATGGATTAAGGCCCAGCACATGAAAATATCATTGCACCCTAACCATCTCTTTCAGTTGCAAGACATAAGCCAGAGAACCTCTTTCTCTTACTGCCTTACACCCTACTGTTAACCCGCCTTTTGTCAAAGCCATAAGTAGGCGGATTCAACCTAACTAACTTGAAGACTATCGAGTTTGGAGTGTGATGGATTTGGTTTCGAAGGATGATGTTTACTTGGATATGTCATTTGGTCAAGAAATGAAGGGGATACATGGCACAAGTACTTCGTTCGGCCTACGAGTACGTTCGGCATAGTTGCCTCGTACGGCCTACAAGTATGTTCGGCTTAGTTGCCTCGTTCGGCATACGAGTATGCTCGGCATAAGGGATGGCTCGGCATTGGTTGTCGCTCAGCATAAGAGATGGCTCGGCATTGGTTGTCGCTCGGCATAAGGGATGACTCGGCATTGAATGGATCATTCGGCATTGAATGGATCGTTCGGCATTGGATGGAACGTTCGGCATCATGGATCGTTCGACGTATTGTATCGTTCGGCGAAGACATCGTTCGGCCGAGACATCGTTCGGCCGAGACATCGTTCAGCCAAGATATTGGATCGGCTCTCGGTATCGTTCGGCACGAATACATCCCACAACATTCAGAGTGTTCAGCCTCACTGTGATCGGCATAAGAAGTATGTTCGGCATCAGGAAGCGGTCGGCTTGATAGGCTATTTGGCATCATATGAGGCTCGACATTGGGAGAGGCAAGTACGTTCGGCATGGCATTTTGGTTCGGCATGGGCCGTTAGGCCCTGATGGGCTTAGGATATTCAGAGAGCCCAACAACTACCTGGACGTGTCTATAAATAGGGCATGTAGGGCTTCAGAAAAGGGATCTTTCTTCTTCTTCTCCTTTGCCCTCTGACCTTCTATTTCCTAAGGCTAAGGCTAGCCTATCACTTGGTAACTGTAATCGATTGTTACAGCAATAAAAAGAAATTACTGGAGTGGACGTAGGCCAGAGTTAGCCGAACCACTATAAAATCTGCTGTTCTTTACTGCTTTCATTTTAATTTTAACTGTTCTTCATATTATTACTCTCTACACACACTCTATCTATTATCAGTGACTGTTAATTGGTGCTTTCGTCTACATTTGGGTGTCAGTGACCAATTTTGGCGCTAACATTTTGGTGCTTTCACTGAGAATTGAACTCAGGAATTTTGGAGTTAGAAACTTGGATTTAAAAGAGCAATGGCTAGACCATCAGCAAGGAAGCAAGTAATGGAAAGGAGCAATCATGAGGGAAGTCAAGAGGCTTCCTCTGGAGATGGAGCAGGTGGAGCATCCATTTACATCACTAGAGAGGAAATGGAGGCGATGATGAAAAGACAAGAGGAGATGATGCAGACTCTTCTCAGACAATTTGCACAAACAGAAAATGCAGGAGCTCAGATCCGTGGAGCTGGATCAGAAGCACTCAATCAGCAAGCAGAGGGAATAGCTCGGCAGGGGGCAACCCCCAATCAGCAAACAGCTATCAATCCAGATGGATCTAGATTTGAGGGCATACCACCAGGAAATGTTGGGCCAACCCATGGAGGGATACCAGACGATGTTGTGCAACCCGACACCAACAGGAGTGCAGGAGTGCGAGATGAGGAGTATGTGCCAGAATTCCCTCATAAACTCGGGGGGCAGACCAGAGGCGATGGACAAGGATTACATCTTGGGGGCAACGACAGATTAGCGGAGATGGTTAGATGGGCTATGAGAGGTGGATTGGTAAATAGAGACTTGGAGGATGTAAATAGGAGTCCCTTTACTCCTACTATCAGGCAAGCTAGGAACCTACCCGAATTTAAGCTACCAAATTTGGAAATGTATAATGGGAAGGCGGATCCAACGGTTAATCTGACGAAATACATAAGGCATATGGAGGTATTGGGGGCATCGAATGAGGTCATGGCTCGAAGCTTCCCATTGTATTTGACAGATATCGCAGCTATGTGGTTTAGACAGCTGGAGAATGGTTCTATCGGCACATGGACGGAGCTAATTGAGAGGTTTATGAGACAGTTTCGGGTCCACATAGTTAGACCCAAGAACGTGATGACTCTGACATCTATGAAACAATGGAAAGGGGAATCGCTCAGGGACTTCTTAACCAGATTCAACGCAGCGGTAGCCTCAGTGGATCGACCCGATTCGTCAATGGTTTTGATGGCAGCTGTCTCGGGAATCGCGGATAACTCGGATTTCGAAATATCATTGGAACGGGACCCACCGAGGGATCTCGGGGAGTTCTATCATGAGGCGGAAAGGTTCATGAGACAGGAGGATGCGCAGGCTGAGAGAGTAGGGAGAGAGGCTGAAGCTTATGCAGTGAGGGGTGGAGGTCCATCCAGGGAGGATCTAAGTAAAGATGATAAAGGAAAAAGGAAAATGAATGGAAATGGTGGCACTTCGAAGAAACCTCGGAGGGAGTCAAAGTTTTCTTCTTACACAGATTTAACTGAGACTCTAGAAAGGATTTACTTGGACACTCGAGGGCGGCTCCAATACCGAAGGCCAGCAAAGAGAGAGCCTTCAGAATACGACCGGACACCGAGGAAGCATTGCCTATTCCATGAGCTGGATGGGCACAACACAAACGACTGTAGGCATTTGAGGGATATCATTGAGGAGCATGTAAGGAATGGTCACCTACAGCAATATGTCAGGAATCGAACTACGGCAGGGGAGCAAGAGCAGCCACCACCTACCTCTAGCAATGGCGGCATTGGGTCTGGTCAACGCCAGTTTACTATCAACTAAACAGGTTCATGGTTTTGAATAAGTAATAGAACTCAAAGTAATACGGCTAGGTCACTTACACACGTACGGGATTGAGGACGGTCCCTAGGCGTGCTTTGAGATAACTGAAAACCGTACTACTTGAGTCTATGAAATCCTTCTTTCTTTCTAGTTTTCTGCAAACTTTGGTTTTCTCTTTCGTATTTCAGACATTTACTTTTCTTTGGTATGGTTTTGGAGTTTGGATTGAACTCCCGGTTTGGTTGGTTTTTTCTTGGTTTCCCATTCTGGTTTGTATGTTTAATTTTTGATATGGATTTCTGGTTTTATATTTGGTTTTGGATCAATGCAATAAACAGTTCAGGTTTTATAATTACTGTCCTGACCGGAGAGACGGAGCAATGATCACAAGTTACGAGTCCCTTCGTCGGAGAGCGAAGAAATGGACTCGGGCTGAATATCAAAGTTCTTGACCAGAGAGTCGAGGCCGGAGAATATAAAAAGTCCTTGACCGGAGAGTCGAGGCTGGAGAATATAAAAAGTCCTTGATCGGAGAGTCGAGGCCGGTGAATATAAAAAGTCCTTGACCGGAGAGTCGAGGCCGGAGAATATAAAAAGTCCTTGATCGGAGAGTCGAGGCCGGTGAATATAAAAAGTCCTTGACCGGAGAGTCGAGGCCGGAGAATATAAAAAGTCCTTGACTGGAGAGTCGAGGCCGGAGAATATAAAAAGTCCTTGACCGGAGAGTCGAGGCCGGAGAATATAAAAAGTCCTTGACCGGAAGAGTCGAGGCCGGTGAATATAAAAAGTCCTTGACCGGAGAGTCGAGGCCGGTGAATATAAAAAGTCCTTGACCGGAGAGTCGAGGCCGGTGAATATAAAAAGTCCTTGACCGGAGATTCGAGGCCGGAGAATATAAAAAGTCCTTGACCGGAGATTCGAGGCCGGAGAATATAAAAAGCCTTGACCGGGGAGTCAAGGCCGGTGAATATCAAAGTCTTTGACTAGAGAGTCGAGGCCGGAGAACATACAAGCCCGTGATGGAAAAGTCAAGGCTGGAACAGGATAACGCGACCTAGCGAGGTCTATAGATTCAAGGTTAAGCCCAGAAAGGTCATGGATTTGATAGTATGGTTACAAAAAGGATATGGACTTTGGATATTGGATTTGAGGCTATTCAAAACACACCTTCCAATAGCAAGGCATGTTTTGGGGGGCAAGTGTTAACTCGCCTTTTGTCAAAGCCATAAGTAGGCGGATTCAACCAAACTAACTTGACGACTATCGAGTTTGGAGTATGATGGATTTGGTTTCGAAGGATGAAGTTTACTTGGATATGTCATTTGGTCAAGAAATGAAGGGGATACATGGCACAAGTACTTCGTTCGGCCTACGAGTACGTTCGGTATAGTTGCCTCGTACGGCCTACAAGTATGTTCGGCTTAGTTGCCTCGTTCAGCATACGAGTATGCTCGGCATAAGGGATGGCTCGGCGTTGGTTGTCGTTCGGCATAAGAGATGGCTCGACATTGGTTGTCGCTCGGCATAAAGGATGACTCGGCACTGAATGGATCGTTCGGAATTGAATGGATCGTTCGACATTGGATGGAACGTTCGGCATCATGGATCGTTCGACGTATTGTATCGTTCGACGAAGACATCGTTCGGCCGAGACATCGTTCGGCCAAGACATCGTTCAGCCAAGATATTGGATCGGCTCTCGGTATCGTTCGACACCAATACATCCCACGGCATTCAGAGTGTTCGGCCTCACTGTGATCGGCATAAGAAGTATGTTCGGCATCAGGAAGCGGTCGGCTTGATAGGCTATTTGGCATCATATGAGGCTCGGCATTGGGAAAGGCAAGTACGTTTGGCACGGCATTTTGGTTCGGCATGGGCCGTTCGGCCCTGATGGGCTCAGGATATTCAGAGAGCCCAACAACTAGCTGGACGTGTCTATAAATAGGGCATGTAGGGCTTCAGAAAAGGGATCTTTCTTCTTCTTCTCCTTTGCTCTCTGACCTTCTATTTCCTAAGGCTAAGGCTAGCCTATCACTTGGTAACTGTAATCGATTGTTACAGCAATAAAAAGAAATTACTGGAATGGACGTAGGCCAGAGTTAGCCGAACCACTATAAAATCTGCTGTTCTTTACTGTTTTCATTTTAATTTTAACTGTTCTTCATATTATTACTCTCTACACACACTCTATCTGTTATCAGTGACTGTTAATTGGTGCTTTCGTCTACATTTGGGTGTCAGTGACCAATTTTGGCGCTAACACCTACTTTTCTTATTAATCCTTGCTTTAACTAAAGATATTCCTCAAGTTCATAAACATATAAAAATCAGTTATTATTCCATCACTAAATTATCATGTATAAATAAGCATAGGTTAAGTGACAACAAAGTAATGCAAATCACACAAACTCAGAAATAACAGAAAATTATTATACTAAGAATGCATACTAAACATCAAACAGAAATCAAAATAAACTAAGGAGTACATGGCTGCCCTTCATAGGTCTGAATGCCTTGCCAAGTGAGGGTACTCCTTATCAAGTCTTGGTTCAGGTCTGCCATGGATTTTCTAAACTACTGCCTGTTTTTTTATTTTATTTTTTCTGGTTTCAAACATGCAGCCGTAGGAGATGGTGATTTGTATATAGGGGAGCTGCTAGGGTTTTAAGGTCACTTAAGTAATTTGTTTTCACCAGTCCTGGCTTCACCCAACAATCCACCCTCTCCACTTTCCTTTCCCGCCATTTCATCTTTTTCCTTGTCTTGGCCATTTTTGGCAAATTCCTTCACACACACTATATGCATGACTTTGGCCTGGACATGGTTTTTGTCTTTTCTGGTCTCAATCAAATATGTATGTGTCAGCCAAATATTGTGTATGTCTTATGCTCATGTATTTTTATCCACACATGCAACGATGCTCATACTTAGTCTATAGAGATTAGGGCTAAAACTGCCTAAGTTACTTATGCATGGTAATTAGGCTAATGTGCACATACTAACAGGTCATGCACTTATTTACTTTGCATTTATCTACAAAGCCTTTAACTTCCTAAATTGCCTAGATCATATAGCGTACTAGATCAGTGTGCACATGCACAAGAGCATGCACACTCACTCACACACAAGTATTTACAGAAAAATTGTATTTTAACTAACTATCTTTCTTTTATAAAATATTTAAATCTTTATATGCTTGCTTAAAATATGGGCTGTCACATACACCCCTCCTTTCAGAAATTGTGGCCCACAATTTAATACCTCTTCCTGTGTTAGTCATGTGTCAAAACCAAACATGCATACACATTCTTAATTCAACCAAAACATACATGAAGCAAACACATTACACTATATTTAACTAAGTAAATACAAGCATAAATAATAAATTTCCTCTACTCTAATTGCCAGTTGCAAATAGTTGAGGGCACTGGACTTTTATCTTGTCCTCAACCTCCCATGTGCAATCATTAGAATCTAGGCTCCACTGCACCTTTACCAATTTGATAATTTTTTTCCTCAATTTCTTATCTTCTTTAGCTATAATGCCCACTGGTTTCTTCTCATACACCAAGTCTTGTCTGACTTCTACCTGGATTGGTGACTGAATCACTGAAGCTTCATCATGTACACATTTTCTCAATCATGATACATGAAATACGTTATGTATCTCACTCATTTCTTCTGGCAACTTCAACTTGTAAGCCATCTTCCCTACTCTTGCAATGATTTCATATGGCCCTATATATCTTGGGGTTAACTTCCCTGCCTTGCCAAATCTCAACACCTTCCTCATTGGTGAGACTTTCAAATATACAAAATCTCCTGTTTTAAATTCAAGTGTCTTCCTTCTCCTATCCGCATATGATTTCATTCTGTCTTGTGCTGCCTTCGGTCTTTGTCTAATCAGTGTGATTTTAGCACTTGTCTCTTTCACATGGTCTGGTCCTAATATCACTTTATCGCCTACCTCTAACCAGCAAGCAGGTGACAGACAAGGCCTCCCATATAGAGCTTCATAGGGTGCCATCCCTATACTACTCTGGTAGCTATTGTTGTAAGCACATTCTGCTAGATGAAGGTAGTCTTCCCAGTTACCGCCATGATCAAGTACACAGGTTCTAAGTAAATCCTCCAATAACTTATTAACCACTTCTGTTTGGCCATAAGTTTGGGGATGGTAGGTTGTGCTCAAGCACAACTCAACCCCCATTGCCTGTTGAAAGCTACTCCAGAATTTTGATGTGAATATGGTGTCTCTGTCACTAATGATAGTGGTAGGAACTCCATGTAGTTTCACTATTTCCTTCATGAAAATTTGTGCCAGTTTTGGTGCATTCCTATCACTCCTCACTGGTATGAAATGTGATGACTTAGTCAACCACCACCCAAATACTGTCATTACCTCTCTTTGATCTTGGAAAGCCATCAATGAAATCCATTGATATGCTTTCCCATTTCCACCTTGGAATTTCCAGGGGTTGCAACAATCCACAGGGTTTTTGGTACTCAGCTTTGACTATTTGGCAAGTCATACATTTTTCCACATATTCACCCACACTTCTTTTCATTCCTTTCCACCAATAGCTCCTCTTTAGATCATGATACATTTTAGTACCACCCGGATGTATGGTGCACTTAGAATTGTGATGCATATCCATGATCTTTCTTTGCAATGCTTCTGTGTTAGGTACATACAGTCTTCCCTTGTACCTTAAAAATCCTTTGTCATCCAGTTCAAATTTGTCAAGTTTTGAACCATTCCTTAACAATTCCTTCTTCTCTCTCAGGAATTCATCTATGTCTTGCGACTGGTTCACTTCTTCCACCAAATCTGATTTTATTGTGATGAGGCTGAGCTTGCCATATTGCTCCATGTCCTCAGCTAACTTCATAGTTTGCTCTCCCATGTTTTCCATTTCTACATCAGTCAGTATTGATAACATTTTAAACTCCTCTATCATCAGTGTAGCCAACTTGGCATGTTGCCTACTCAATGCATCTGCCACTCTATTTGCCTTCCCTGATGTGTATATAATGTCCAAATCATAGGCAGCAAGGAATTCCACCCACCTATGTTGTCTCATGTTTAAGTCTTTTTGAGAAAATAGATATTTCAAAGCTTTGTGGTTAGTATGAAGCTCAAATTTTGCTCCTAATAGGTAGTGTCTCCAAAGCTTCAATGCATACACCACAGCTGCCAATTCCAAGTCATGTGTTGCATACTTGGTCTCACTTGGTTTCAGTTGCCTTGATGCATAGGCTATCACCCAACCCTCATGCATAAGGACAGCTCCTATACCTGACCCACATGCAACAGTGTACACTACCAGATTATCATTGCCTTCTGGAATTTTCAACATTGGTGCTTCCACCAATGCCTTCTTCAACTGGTTATATGCCCCTTCACATTTCTCAGTCTATAGGAAAGGCTGGTTTTTCCTTATTAGCTTGGTTAATGGGGTTGCTATTTTAGCAAAGTCCTTTATAAATCTTCTGTAGTATTCAGCCATGCCCATGAAAGACCTTATTTTAGTAACACTGCTTGGTCTTTTCCATGCTTGTACTGTCGTGACCTTGCTAGGATCCGCTGAAATTCCTTCTTGAGAAATTATGTGGCCTAAGAATTTTATTTCATTCTTCCAAAAAGAACACTTTGCAAACTTGGCTTTAAGGCCTTGTTGCCGTAGTCTTCTTAGTACCATGTGCAGATGTTTCTCATGTTCATTAGCTGACTTAGAGTATATTAATATATCATCAATGAAAATTAGTACAAATTTATCTAAATAGTCTCTGAAAATCCTATTCATCAAATCCACAAAATAGGATGGTGCATTAGTCAATCCAAATGGCATTACTAAGTATTCATACAAGCCATGCCTGGTATTGAAAGCTGTATACTTGATACTTTCTTCTTCCACTTTCATTTGATGGAAACCAGATGCTAAGTCAAGCTTGGAAAATACTTTAGCACCATTCAGTTGATCCAACAGATCATCAATTCTAGGTAGAGGGTATTTGTTTTTGATGGTGACTGAGTTTAACTCCCTGTAATCTATGCATATTCTCAAGGAACCATCATGCTTCTTAACAAATACTACCGGTGATCCCCAATTTGAACTGCTAGGCCTAATGAAGACTTTTTGTTCTAATTCCTCTAATTGTTTCTTCAACTCGATCAGTTCTATAGGACCCATTCTGTTTGGTTTCTTAATGACAGGACTTACTCCTGGTTTAAGTTTTATTTGAAATTCTACTGGTCTGTTATAAGGAATGCCATTCACTTCACCAAACACATCAGTGTATTGGTTAACTATGGGTATCTCCTCTAGGCTTAATTCAACCTCACCACTGTCCAAGTTGAACATTCTACCCATACCCCTATTTTTGGTTGCCTCATACATAACCAAAACTCTTTTTCCATCAGGAAGTTGTAGTGAGATTGTGGAGTTTTCTAAGTTGATGATAGCACAAAAACTTTTTAACCAATCCACTTCCAGTATAATATCTAACTTAGGGTAATTCAACACATATAATTCTAAAATAAAGGTGTGACCACCCATGCATAATTCTACTTGCATGCATTTCATATTTGTAATGCAGGAACTATCTATGGGACTATTAACATGTAATGGCTTATCAACAAGAACACATGTTAACCCTAGTTTCTGAACTATATTACATGAAATAAAAGAGTGTGTAGTTCCTATGTCATAGACAACTGATATGGTTATGCCTTTAATAAATAGTGTACCTTCCACTTGGCTAGGTGCTTCCATTGCTTTGCCCTTTCCTTCAAGTACAGCCACCTTTGCCATTTATGGACACTGTCTCTTCATGTGCCCTTCTTTACCATAGTTGTAATACCTAAGAACAGATGACTTGGGTGCTTGGCATTTTGTCTCTATGTGGCCTTCCTTCCCATGGTTGTAGCAGATCACTTTAGGTTTCTTGTTATCATAGCTTGCCACCTTACTTCCTTCTTTGATCTTTACTTCTCCCTTCTTCTTCTCATATGGGTGTGCTCTATTCTTCCCTTTCTTGTTATTCTTAAAAATTTTGAACTTCTCTATGGATTTATCATGCTGCTCAAAGGACAATGTCAAGTCCATAACTTGATCAAAGGTTCTGTCTTTGAATGGCAACATGGCTCTACTCAATCTAGCATTTAATCCCTGAATGTACCTAGCATTCCTTGAAACTTAATCTGGAATCAGTACTGCCCTATACTTGGACAACCCTTCAAATTTCTGAGTGTATTCAGTGATACTCATGGATCCTTGCCTCAACTTGATGAACTCCTCAAGCAAGGAAGCTTTTACTGAGGCTGGGACAAATCTGGCTTCTAACATTTCTTTGAACTGGTTCCATGTGATCTCTTGCTCTTGCCTTCTTGCAATGGTCACTTCCCACCAATCCAAAGAAATTCCTTTCAGTTGTCTTGAAGCTATTTGCCTCCTTCTCTGGTCATTAACTTGCATATCTGCAAAGATCCTCTCCACTGTTCTTAACCATGTCTGAACACCCGTGGCACTTTCTGTGCCATCAAAGCTATTGCCTCCTAGGTATGTATATGTTTTAAGCAATTTGGATAGCTCCTCATGTGGATGATCTACCCTAGGTGCCATTCCATCCCTCAGTACTCTAACAAAATCTTGCATGTTAATCACTGGAGGATCAGTGGCCATTCCAGTTGCTTGTTCAGTACCATCAGAGGATTGATCATTCTCCCTTTCTTCAACAGCCTGGGGATTGATCCTAACTGTTGTGGATCTCTATTGAACATTTATAATATGGTTAGTTCTAATTCCTATTCACTACTTCACCTTTAAAACTAACTGTGAACTCATACATTCATAATAAGTAAAACAACCAATGCAAACAAGCAAATAGTACAAACAATGCACACAGGTTCAACCAAGTACTGTATTGGCTATGTATTTAATAACATAGCTCTGAAACAAACTGTGAGCAACCCTTCCATATTTTCCATAGTATTTGAATGGCTCAATTTAGTTTATGCTAAATCCAGGGTTACTTACTTTCAGAACCAACTTGTCTTACAAAATTTTCTTATTTTTTTTTGTTTTTTTTCCTTCGATTCTTCCCAAGATCCCATCTGATCAATATAAAAATATTAATATACTACTTGTAATGCTATTTGTGTATATATATATGGACATACAAATCATTTACTTCTAGTATCAGAGTTTTCAGGTGAAGAATAATCCAATTTATTAAAACTCAAACTGATCAGTTAGCCACAACACAATGTGTTGTGGAAAACCTCCCCCTTTTGAATCTTGTGCAGATTTACTAACAAATTCTTGTTTGCTTATGTTTTTGTCCAACAGTTGTATATTTGATAAAACATAAAAATTTACCCATGACGTTTTAAGCTTTTGCAATTTTATTTCTTAAATTTTCAAAGCAGAAGGATGTGCATGCTTTTGTGTATCTGTGTGCACATAAACATGTACAACTGCCATTTTCTATTTCTGAATTTGTGGGTTGGCCAACTTGATTAAGTTAGACCACTATACTGTCTTGCTATAATCTCCTAGCTTTGCTCATTCATTTAAACATCAAACTTATGTAAATCTGGGTTCATACTTTTCTTTGATTTCAAATTTCCTGCTTATGTGTTTATTCTCACTTCATAGCATTTACAGTAAATTTGTAAATAAGTTTAGTCTCTAAAACAGTCTATTACATATGTATACATTGCTAGTTACCCATGATTTTTAATTATACTATCAGTTACAGTACTCAATTCCTGAAATTACATGCTTACAGGTTATAACATTAAGCTAAATACTTTTATCTTTTTTTCCCACTGAGAATGGTTCTATAACATAGCAGACTTTAAATCATTCATACATCACAGCCAAATTTCCAGCACAATTTAAATATTATTACAGAGAAGTCTTACAGTTAAAAATAAAACATAAAGAAGCATGCTGCTACAAAGTCATAGTTTAGTTAATTAGCAAATTCTTCTTAGCATCACACATCTGCATCTTATTACTTAGCTTCTTCTTTCCCTGCAGACATCTCATGGCCTGCTCCATAATACATATGAAGCACGCATTTGATGCAAGCAATAAACATGTCAGACTAAAGTCTGGTGTAAGTAAAATCACTTGATAATGCATAAAGACTAATGAAATATGTTCCATTTTTACCTTTCTGTTTTTCAGAGGTACAGTGCTTTAATCAAGTTAATTAAATCACTTTCTCATGTTCAAATTACAAAGTGTAGTGCCAATGGTAGGTGTTGTGTACTGTAAACATCATGTGTGCATTCTTAGGCAAACTTATCATTAGAAATTTTCGTCTAGAGAAAAAATATAAATCATATCAACCATCATAAAACTCACACAAGCATGCACAAACATGCACAATCATGCACATACAGTATTCATGGTATTGAGCTAAAGTATCAATCCTTAATTTACATACTTCTAGCCTATTTACCCTTGCATGTATGTTCATTTCATGTTATTTTAGGGTCCAGTATTACATTCATGGTTGCACTGGTGCACACTGCTTGGAACTACTGCCTAATTTCCAGTGCACTATAGCTATTTGGGCATAAACATGCCATGTGCAAACTCACACCCCAACCTTGATGCAAGCCAACCACTGAGTGATACCCACTTCCCTCATACCCAACCTGATAGAGGTGACCCACATCCTTAATTTGATTATTAAGTTTTTCCTTTGACTCCAAGTTGTTTTATGCAGTGTCAATCCCCAAAATTATTGTACACATAAATAGAGTATGCTATCAAATCTCATACAACAGTCAATCATTCATCCATTCATGTATTCAACAACTAGTCAGTGGTACTTCTATACACTTCAATTCAGTTTCACACAGAGACATATCCTTGGCTAAAGCATAGATTAAATCATTTTCAAAGAGTGAAATGCTACTATGGTTCTCCAGCAATATGGTTCTCACAGTCAATCCACACATCAAAGTATGTTTACTTGTTACTCAACCCTTTTCCAAAGAACACTTAATGATGGATTAAGTCCCAGCACATGAAAATCTCATTGCACCCTAACCATCTGTTTCAATTGCAAGACATAAGCCAGAGAACCTCTTTCTCTTACTGCCTTACACCCTACTTTTCTTATTAATCCTTGCTTTAACTAAAGATATTCCTTAAGTTCATAAACATATAAAAATCAGTTATTATTCCATCACTATATTATCATGTATAAATAAGCATAGGTTAAGTGACCGCAAAGTAATGCAAATCACACAAACTCAGAAACAACAGAAAATTATTACACTAAGAATGCATACTAAACATCAAATAGAAATCAAAATAAACTAAAGAGTACATGGCTGCCCTTCATAGGTCTTAATGCCTTGCGAAGTGAGGGTTTACTCACCAAAGTTCTCCTTCCCAAGTCTTGGTTCAGGTCTGCCATGTATTTTCTAAACTGCTGCCTGTTTTTTTTAATATTTTGTTTTCTGATTTCAAACATGCAGCCGTAGGAGATGGTGATATGTATATAGGGGAGCTGCTAGGGTTTTAAGGTCAGTTAAGTAATTTGTTTTCACCAGAAATCCCATCGCCCAGTCCTGGCTTCACCCAACAATCCACCCTCTCCACTTTTCTTTCCCACCATTTCATCTTTTTCCTTGTCTTGGACATTTTTGGCAAATTCCTTCACACACACTATATGCATGACTTTGGCCTGGACTTGGTTTTTGTCTTTTCTGGTCTCAATCAAATATGTATGTGTCAACCAAATATTGTGTATGTCTTATGCTCATGTATTTTTACCTGCACATGCAACTATGCTCATACTTAATCTGTAGAGATTAGGGCTAAAACTGCCTAAGTTACTTATGCATGGTAATTAGGCTAATGTGCACATACTAACAGGTCATGCACTTATTTACTTTGCATTTATCTACAGGGCCTTTAACTTCCTAAATTGCCTAGCTCATATAGGGTACTGGATCAGTGTGCACATGCACAAGAGCATGCACACTCACTCGCACACAAGTATTTCCAGGAAAATTGTATTTTTAACTAACTGTCTTTCTTTTATAAAATATTTAAATCTTTATATGCTTGCTTAAAATATGGGTTGTCACACCAATGTTAAACTGAAAAAACTCAACTAATCCACAATAAATGATAATAACTAAATATTACCATTTCATAAATCAAACACATTACAACTAACTATATTAGTTATAAAAATTTATTCCTTTATATACATATCATATAATATTAGGAAAAATATAATTTGATTTCAAAACTTATATGAAACATTTTTTTATAACACTAACAAATACGCGCTCTCGTAAATACACTCAGACAACTCATTCTAGGGTATTACTACCATATCTCTAATGAGTTAACCCCAACAGGCTAAGGTATGTCTAAACTAAAGCTCTGATACCAACTGTAACGACCCACCTTTTTGGACAGTCTAAATCGACAATTAACCGCACATGGCTAATTTAAACCAATCAAAAGGGAGGATTGTTAATGGGGTAAGTAAGAAAAAAAGAAGAAAAAGAAAGAAAAACAAAATACAAAATCTCGTAGCGGAACGACAAAATATAATAATCAAATAAACAGTTCATGAAGCTATTTTACAGATAACATTTGATTACACTTTTACAAATTCAAATCAGAGTTATGCATACATTACAAATAAACAAATATTGTAGCGGAATACATGATGTGGTGGAATAGATATAATAGATAGTAATAATATACTGAATCTTCATCTTCGTCCTCTAGAAAATAAAATGGTATTCAATACACTGATAAAGCTTAGACTGACTTGAGCGTAATGAAAACAAAACAATCGAGTCAGAACTAAAAGATCTTATGTAAGTCAAATTAGTCTAAAATAAAATGTGAGTGCAATGGTTTAAGAGATGTTACGGGATTTTCCATCTCTTATCAAGTGTACAACGTGAATATAATTATTGGAAGATCTCAAATAATTCGAGGTATCAATTTTAACCACTTTAGTTAGAAAAATTCTAAGTTTAACTTAAAATTTTAAAATAATCTAATTCCAACACATAGTCAAATTCAAGAATTTATATAGACATATATATCATTTCGACCAGTACTAAAAATCAAAATTTTCAAACCAATGTAAACCGTTCAGGATTACAATTTCAACCCATAACGATTTTCCCCTAATCTATAAGATCGTTTGGGTATGTATCATTTCAACCCATAATGAACTTGCAGTGTTATAACGATATAAAATACAACATCCGTTCATCTAATATCAATAATCAAACATCCATCACAAAAATCATCCAAACTAACCAATTAATATGAATATAGAACTGAAAATCAATAACAGGTATTAACTGGCAATTTATATTCAATAATAAATTAAATAACAATTAAATCCAAATAAATTCAAATTAACATGAATAGCAATTTAAATATACCAAACAACCACAAATAAATTTCTAATCACACTTTAAATTGAATTTAACAAACATAAGAAATTTTAGAAGTTTTGTATAATATCCCGGAATTTATGGCAATATATATTTAATAATCTATGTTTAAATTTAAATTAATTTGATTATTTTTGTTAATAAATTTGAATTAATTCAATAATCTTCTTTAATAAATATTTAATTTTTGAATTTATCTTTTAATAAACTAATAAGCTGTTTTGTATTTATAATATGTATATGTATATTTATATATATTTTAAATAGATAAGTTTGGTTTTAAATTTAATTAGTGTATCATATTTTCAAATTTTAATATTTTGAAATTGGGAAATTGTGATTTATTTTTGAATTAAGCTTTTCAAAACTATTTAATAAAATAACTAAATGATTTTAAATATATGAGATAAATGTTTTATTTGTTTAAATTATATTTTGACTTAAGTTGTATATTAAAATAAGTTACAAAAATGTTTGTTTTATTCTTTTCAAATATTGATTTATAAAATGTGATTTGTAAATTTATTATGAAATTTAAAATACAATTTAAAATATGAAACATGTATTCATTTAAATAACAAATAGGTTACAATCTCCTTTATAAATTTATTTTAAATGATAAAAAATATTTTTTAAATGATTAATTTGTATATTGTTTTTATTTATAACTATAATTGATTTATTCTTTAATTATTTATCTATACATAACTAAGTATTAAAACTAATTAACTAAGTTAAACTTTCTTTAACACATAATTAAAAATACTAATTACTTAAATTTACAAGTGTAAGTATCATAAAGCCTAAACTAACAAATGTAAACTAAATATCATTTTAAAATGACAAGTGTAAAAATTGAGACATGCGTCTTGTTTAAATTTTATTTTTCTTTGTTTTTAAAAATAAATCATAAATAAGATATTTAAACTTGCATCTTTTCATTTTTTTCCTTTCTTCATTTTCATTCTAAATCTAGGAATATTCAGCTAAGAAAAACCCTTTTCCATCTCTTCTAAAATCTGAAGAAAAAAAAACCCTTTTTCCATCTCTTCAAAAATCAAATGCATGCAAATCTGTAAATCAAAGTTCTGTAACTTTTTCATCTTCAATAACCCCTGTTCAAATGCATTCAACTCTTCTAAAAAAATCTGTTCATTTGCATCCAGCATTCAATTCTTTTAAAAATCTGGAAAAATATGCAAACAAACTTGTATGCAACAAACAAATCTGCATTTCTTTTAAATCTGGGAAAAAAATTTGCCTGCATTTTTTTCAAAATTTGGAAAGGCAAGCAAACCTGCATGTAAAATCTGGAGTCAAAAAACAAATTTTATAATAGTTAAAGGGCTGTTCAAAGATCAGGAAGCTCAAGTTTTAAAAGCATTTCAAGCAAGTTTGCAAACGATTTTTCAAATCTGAAAACCTGTGCTCTGCTCTTTAAAATCAAGTGAGTAACTCATTTTTAAAATTTATTTAATAGGTAAAAGTTGTTACCATGCTTTTTAAATTAGAAATGAACATATATATGAAATTGCTGTGAATATTTATACCCGTGAATATATGCATGTGTACATGATGATAACTGTTGCATGTCTGTTCTTTAAATCCCAAACTCCTATTTGATCCTTAAATTCTTTTTCTTTTGACTTGTTTGCTGTTATGATTTAAATTTTTGAATAAAACTTGTTTATTTTAGGATAGGGTAAGTTTTAAATTTTATATAAGTTAAATAGAATTGTCTGTAACCTGGAAATTAAATTACACAGAGCAACAGTTGGCATAGGATGAAAATTCAAACTTTATAATTTAATGTTTCAGGTTTATAAATCAAAACAGCATTCAAAATCATGAATTTTAAAACAAGAATTAATTTTTTTAATGATATATTTAAAGAGCAGTTTTAAATTCTCTGTAATCTACAATTTGGGTTAACACAGATGATCCTTATGTTCATTTGTGTTGAATTTGTTTCTGGAGATGGTGTAGCTATCAGAGATAGTAGGAAAATTATTGGATTGAGTGGAAATTCATTCTTGATGTTGTGATTGGTATTTAAAATTTTGAACCCTAGTTTTACTAGGTTATATATTTTGCCTGAATTCAATCTTCTCGGTGGATCGAGCTACTTGGGGTTTTAGGGAATGGAGGATGGTGGTTTGAGGAAATCATCGCCGGAGTTGCAGAGTTAACCGTGGCCGGTGTCGCGTGGACGAGGCCGTTGACAGGTTAGAGTGTTTGGGTTCTGTTTTTGTTCCAGGGATAGAAATTTGGTCTCGATCTCGAATTCGAGCAAGTAATGATAAGACGGTTGTTTGGTTGGCCTGTGTCGTTGATTATCGACTGCGGAAAGGTTGCGGAGTTGGCCAGTGGTGGCTGGAGAGGTTGTACAGGTGCACGGTGATAGGTGAACATGTTTGGTGGTTTCAGGATTTGGTTGCTCGAGATGGTCTCCGCTAATTTGAGTAGTGACTCGAAGCAATTGTACTTGTGACTCAAAGTGAAAATAAAGGAGGCTCGAGTATACCTGTTTGTTTCAGGTTTTACGAATTAGCAGAATCTTGTTTACAGTTTTGAAATTTAAAAGTAGGACTTTAAAATGTAAACTTAAACCTGAATTAAGTTTAAAATTTAATTTGAATTTAGATATGAATTCAATTAGTTTAAATTTTGGGTCTTTGAAATAATTGGAAATTTATTTTTAAATTCTAGTTTGATTTCAAATAAAAACAGAAATCTGTTTTCTGTTTTTAAATTTGAAATTAAAGTTTAAATGCAGGTTGAAATTTAAACTGGGTTTTTAAAATCTTAAATTTGAATAAGAATTTAAATTAGATGGTCTGAGATTTGAAATCATTTATGTTTTTAAATTTAAATTTGATTTCAAAACTCATAAGTGTAAAAGCATATGTGTGCTTTGAGTTTGAATTGGAAGTTTAAATTTTAAATTAGAAATTTAAAATGAATTTAAATCTGGGTTTTTTTTCTTTTATCTGGAATTAAAATTGAACTTCAGTTTTTAAATAAAATAAAGTTTAAATTTAAATGGTTTAAATTACTTTAGAATGGTTAAGTGATTTGCATTTAAATGAAGATGGAGATTGTAAGAAAAGTTTTAAAAGATTTAAGGAAAAATCTAGAATGAGTTTAAAAGCTGTATTTCAATTTTGAAATTTAAAAGTAATTTGTAAAATTGATTTGAATTGGGATTCTTTTAAACTTATTTTATAAAGTGTATTGTTTCTTTTTTAACATATAAGATAAAGGTTTTGAATTGTTTTTTTAGAATCTTGTTTAAGTTAAAATTTGTATTCATTTTAAAATCTCAAATTTTAAAATGAAGTCTAAATGGAATTTAAAGTAAATTTCAAAATAATTTGTTTTTAAATGCTTAATTAAGTAAAAATGTTATCTTGAAAGATAAATGAAATTTAATGATTGGATTCATTAAATGATTAAGATAATTTAAAATGAATAATTAATTATTTAATTGATTAATAATATGGATGATTAATTAAGTAATTAATAATTTTTAAATTGATTAATTAAGATTTGAGATTAATTAATTAAGGTTAATTAATCTATAATTAAGGATTGTTAATTAAATTTTAATTAATGATTAAGATTTATCAATCAAGTGATTAAGGATTAACTAAGATTGTAATTAACACTTAATTAATTTATAATTAAAGATTAATTAAATTGTAATTAAATATTAATTAATTGATAATTAATAATGATTAATATAAGTTAATTTCTTAATTAAGTAGTTAAGAAATGTTAATGAAGGTCATTAACTTAAGATTATTTAAAATTAATTAATGTGATTAATATTGGTAATTAATTAGATTAATTAATTAATAATAATCAATTGTTTAAGTTTAATTACTTAATGAAAGTAATTAATGAATTAATTACTTAGTGTAATTAATTTGATTAATGTGATTAGTTTAGATTAATAAAGTTTAATTAATTTAAACATTTGTGGATTGATGAATAATTACTTTATGTAATTAATGAGATTGTAATTACTTAGGGAAGTAATTAATTGATAATTATTGGATGTAATTGAAGATGTTTATTTATGGAAGTAATTTAGATTAAATTACTTTAGAATTAATCAAGGGATTAATTGAGATAATTAATTAAGAGTAATTAATTTATTGATGAGTAATTAAGGGAAGTTAATTACTGAATGGTTATTAACCAAGAGTGATTAATATATGTATTGTTTAATTACAGATTAATTACTTAATGTAATTAATTTATATAGAGAGATTAATTAAATTATAATTAGAAATCATTAATTAATTAACTTAATGATGTAATTTAAAATTGATTGATTAAGGAATAATCAATAAATGAGGAAATTAATTAATAAAGGATTAATGTAATTATTTTTAGTTAATTAATTGATTAATTAATTACAAGTTAATTATTTGTAAAGTGTTAAGTATAATTAACTTATGTAATTAATTTAAAAGCTATTTACTTATTGTAATTAGGGAATTGATAATCTGAAATGATTAATTGAAAAGAATAATGAGATGATGATTTATTAATTGATTTGTAGTCAATTGATGATTAAGATAAGCAGGATTATAATGATGAAGTAATTAATTTAATTCATTTTAAATTAATTAGAGATTAAGTAATTTATTTAATTCATTTTAAATTAATTATAGATGGTGTGATCATTAGATCATTGCTTGTGTATAAATGATTGAGATTGGTTGTCATGTATGGTTTGTAATCTCAGTTATGAGATGGGTAATGTTACATGATATGAATGCATTGGTTGTATTTGGATGATAACATGGATTATCTGATTATGATATGAATTATGTGTTGGTAATGATAATGTTGATTATCTATTGTGTTATGAATCATCTATCTGTGTGTATATAGATAATGAATTGTATTGTTTTAAACTCTAAAACAACTTGGCCTTAAAAGACACGTTTTGGATTTCGCTGTGACCGGGATCAGGTTTCCATATTTGGATATCCGAAAACCACATCGATCCAAATTAATGGTAGGTCGTGAATCTGAAGTGAAGATGAAGATTCAGAGTGCAAGGGTTATCTTCGTTAACTCTGAGGGTGATTCCAAAATGAGTGTAACGAGATAATGCCTTCGGTTTCGTTCGAACCCGGAACGAACTTGTATGGATTGAATGCTTTCAGAACATCGTCAGGTGGACGATGAGCATTCAAAGTGATATGTCCTATAAAGGTAATCGTAGCCTCAAGCCCCATCAACCGGAAATGGCTAAAATAGGGGAGGTGCAGCAAGGCTAAGTGGGTCATGCCTAAGTAGGATGAAATTTACCCCTGTCTAGATGTCCCTTTATTTCGGCTTAGTGGTGCGGTTGCTGATCACAACTGCGGGATGGTCTTGTTCGGAACTGTTCAGTAAGGAATGGTTCCGGCTTTGTGTTACAGGGGAGCGGGCGTACTCCTCGGTACGGTGATCTAGGCCACGTACTGTGACGGGCGGTACCCCAGTAGCCCTGCCATTGTATGGAACCCAAAATCCAATAAGTGTCGTACCTATTAGTTGTGCCCAACTATGTTGGAACGTGAGATGTAAGCATTCCAGTTATTTCTATATTTTACTTGAAAACCCTAGACACTATTATAATATCGCTGGATTTCCTATCAAATGTTTTGGTTAGCGTAAAGTAAATTTTTTTCCATGTTTATGTGTGGGAAGTCTTACGTGATACCTTTTCTTTTCAAAGGTTTTTCGAAGTTAAGAAACTTTAACCTGTTACTCACACCAGACCCATGTCTGACCCGGAGTTATTTACGTTTTTTTAACTCTTGGGTACTCAAATTTTTACGAGTAGCCAAGGGATTCAGGTTAGCTTTGACGGACTGTGGAGGAGCAATGGAGCAGGAGGCTTCCGCGTATAGATATATAGTTTTCCGCTGTGTTGGTATCTCTGAGTGTTTCTGTAATGTATTGAGTTGTAATAACTAGACAGGTGTTTATAACTGTCTAGTATGTATTGTAATGTCTGTGTAACTCTGATAATTGTTGTATACTATGTAATACTTATGTTATTAATATAATTTATTCGTTCCACTGTTGATATTCTTGTGTTGTTTCTTCTTTCTCTTCTTTTTTTTCTCTTTTCTATCCCTTTCTTTCTTAAGGATGACACGGCTTTTTGTGGAGAAAAAGTCTGGTCGTCTCACTTGGTATCGGAGCACTAGGTTGAGCGAATACCTAGTCTCTAGAGTGGTGTCTATCTTGAGAGAGCGTATTTGTATTTTTAATATATATATATATATATATATATATATATATATATATATTTCTACCTATCTGATTGGGTTACCTATTCAGGTTTTCCAATATAAGTTATAAAGGTAGATAAAGTAGTGGCGTGTGTAACACAACTACCGATTAGTTGGAATTTGATTGGTTGAGGTTGGAAGTGTATTTGTCGAAACTGTAGACCCAATACCATCTCGAGTGAGTTTTACTTGGTGTAAGGACTTCATCGATCTCTGAAGGAAACCTGTTGAGGTTCGGAGTTCATCTTTGAAGTGCAGAATTGGATGAGTTGAGTTTGGATCTGTCGATAAGGCAGAAGCAAGCGAGTGATGGTGTCTTGATATCTTAGGAAGTAGTAGCTGCGTGATGAGATGCAGTGACTATGGATGTTTTCGAAGATGTTTCTTTGGAACAAGAGTAAGGAAGTGAGTCTACTTCGTTGTTATGGCTGAGTCCAGCAGGGTGTTTCTGTTTGCTTTGAAGTCCGAGTTTCTCGAAGAGCTTTGGATTGAGAATTCTTTGGCTTTGGTGTTAGTGGTGCGGCTCGGAGTGTTCTGAGTTGGTAGGAAGTCTTCTGGCTGAGTAGTCTTTCTGAAGTGGGGTTCAGAAGCAGCAGTGTGGATCTTTTTCTTCGGTAGATTGGCTTGGCCAGCGTAAGATGTTCTGATTGGTAAAGAGAGAGAAGTTTCCTTTGGGGTATTAGTCTGGGTTGATCGCAAAAGTGACTTGCGATAGTTAAATGTTCTTTTGGATTGTTGGAGATTGTTCGGATGTTTTCAAGGAAGTCAGAGCTTTGTCCGCATCCGGAGATCGAGTTTTCTTACCGATTTGTATTCCAGGAGTGGAACTGGTGATTAAGTTAGTAGATGAATTATTCCTTGAGATAGGAGTTGGTGAAGCAGCTCAGGTTTCAGAGAAACTTCTGAGTTTTCTTTGTGGATTTGTTGAACCATATTTCTGTGCTGGGTTATCTAGTCTGAGCTCGTGCTCTTCATCAGCATTTTCTTCTACTTCGGATCAGAGCTGTGCAGCGGAAGCAGTTTGGGGGTGTTTCTGTTTGTTCTTTTTCAGATAAGGAGAAGTTAGTTCTGTCTTCTATCGTTTGTGGAGTAGAGATTGTTCCTGGTTTTGGAGTGATCTTGAGGAGATCATTGGATTGTTTTGATCCAGTTTGTTTTTTATGGCATCAACTAAAGTTGAGCTGATCAGGAAGGATGTTGGTAGTCCAGGATCGTCCGAAGAATTTTATGGTAAGAGACAGAGAAATTTGGATTCTAGAGTCGGAGATTTGTTTTGGGATAAGTTTTTCTCTGATCCAAGGAGCTATAAGTTTTGGTAGGTCTGTGAAGCTAGCTCTAAGTGTTTTGGGTTTCTTCTGTCATTAGTAAGATAAGTTTTTGGTTTTCTAGAGTTGAATTGCCAGTTTGGATAACTGGGATTCAGAATGTTTCACGTATCTATAAGGGAGTACGTGTATGAGCTATTTCTAGTTGTAGAACCAGCAGTTCAGGAGGTTTGGTTGTTGAGTCAGACTCGCATGTAGTCTGATATCATGTTTAGTTTTGTAGATATAGATGAGATGGGAGCTCTATAGCTTAGTAGTTTTTATTTGTTTGAATTCTATAGAGCAAGTATCCCGATATATATAACGGGAAACTCATGAAAGTTTTATCCAAAATTCTTTTGGATAATTAGATTTGTTCTGATTATGTGAATTGGTTGCTTTGGTTGTTAGCATATGATTAACATATGTTGTGTTCTAAAATAAAATATTAAATAAGATTATTAAATTACCATTGTTTTAAATTTCGGGGACGAAATTCTTTTAAGGGGGAATGATTGTAATATCCCGGAATTTATGGCAATATATATTTAATACTCTGTGTTTAAATTTAAATTAATTTGATTATTTTTGTTAATAAATTTGAATTGATTCAATAATCTTCTTTAATAAATATTTAATTTTTGAATTTATCTTTTAATAAACTAATAAACTGTTTTCTATTTATAGTATGCATATGTATATTTATATATATTTTAAATAGATAAGTTTGTTTTAAATTTAATTAGTGTATCATATATTCAAATTTTAATATTTTGAAATTGGGAAATTGTGATTTATTTTTGAATTAAGCTTTTCAAAAACTATTTAATAAAATAACTAAATGATTTTAAATATATGAGATAAATGTTTTAGTTTTTTAAATTATATTTTGACTTAAGTTGTATATTAAAATAAGTTACAAAAATGTTTGCTTTATTCTTTTCAAAATATTGATTTATAAAATGTGATTTGTAAATTTAAAATACAATTTAAAATATGAAACATGTATTCATTTAAATAACAAATAGGTTACAATCTCCTTTGTAAATTTATTTTAAATGATTAAAAATATTATTTAAATGATTAATTTGTATATTGTTTTTATTTATAACTATAATTAGTTTATTCTTTAATTATTTATCTATACATAACTAAGTATTAAAACTAATTAACTAAGTTAAACTTTCTTTAACACATAATTAAAAATACTAATTACTTAATTAACAATTGTAAGTATCTTAAAGCCTAAACTAACAAATGTAAACTAAATATCATTTTAAAATGACAAGTGTAAAAATTGAGACATGTGTCTTGTTTAAATTTTATTTTTCTTTGTTTTAAAAAATAAATCATAAAGAAGATATTTAAACTTGCATCTTTTCATTTTTTTCCCTTTCTTCATTTTCATTCTAAATCTAAGAATTTTCAGCTAAGGAAAACCCTTTTCCATCTCTTCTAAAATCTGGAAAAAAAAACCTTTTTCAATCTCTTTAAAAATCAAATGCATGCAAATATGAAAATCAAAGTTCTGTAACTTTTTCATCTTTAATAACCCTGTTCAAATGCATTCAACTCTTCTAAAAAAATCTGTTCATTTGCATCCTGCATTCAATTCTTTTAAATATCCGGAAAAATATGCAAACAAACTTGAATGCAACAAACAAATCTGCATTTCTTTTAAATCTGGGAATTTTTTTTGCCTGCATATAATAATCAAGCAAGAAGCCTTCATTTTTTTCAAAATCTGGAAAGGCAAGCAAACCTACAAGTAAAATCTGGAGTCAAAAAGCAAATTTTCTGATTGGTAAATAGAGAGCAGTTTCCTTTGGGGTATTAGTCTGGGTTGATCGCAAAAGTGACTTGCGATAGTTAAGTGTTCTTTTGGATTATTGGAGATTGTTCGGATGTTTTCAGGGAAGTCAGAGCTTTGTCCACATCCGGAGATCGAGTTTTCTTATCGATTTGTATTCCAAGAGTGGAACTAGTGATTCAGTTAGTAGATGAATGGTTCCTTGAGATAGGAGTTGGTGAAGCAGCTAAGGTTTCGGAGAAACTTTTTGGTTTTCTTTGTGGATTTGTTGAACCATATTTCTGTGCTAGGTTGTCCAGTCTGAGCTCGTGCTCTTCATTAGCATTTTCTTCTACTTCGGATCAGAGTTGTGCAGCGGAAGCAGTTTGAGGGTGTTTCTGTTTGTTCTTTTTCAGATAAGGAGAAGTTAGTTCTGTCTTCTGTCGTTTGTGGAGTAGAGATTGTTCCTGGTTTTGGAGTGATCTTGAGGAGATCATTGGATTGTTTTGATCCGGTTTGTTTCTTATGGAATCAGCTAAGGTTGAGCTGATCAGGAAGGATGTTGGTAGTCCAGGATCGTCCGAAGAATTTTATGGATAAGAGACAGAGAAATTTGGATTCTAGAGTCGGAGATTTGTATTGGGCTGAGTTTTTCTCTGATCCAAGGAGCAATAAGTTTTGGTAAGTTTGTGAAGCTAGCTCTGAGTGTTTTGGGTTTCTTCTGTGATTGGTAAGATAAGTGTTTGGTTTTCTAGAGTTGAATTGCCTGTTTGGATAACTGGGATTCAGATTTCACGTATCTATGAGGGAGTACATGTATGAGCTATTTTTGGTTGTAGAACCAGCAGTTCAGGAGGTTTGGTTGTTGAGTCAGACTCGTATGTAATATGATATCCTGTTTAGTTGTGTAGATATAGATGAGATGGGAGCTCTATAGCTTAGTAGTTTTGATTTGTTTGAATTCTATAGAGCGAGTATCCCGATATATATACCGGGAAACTCGTGAAAGTTTTATCCAAAATTCTTTTGGATAATTAGATTTGTTCTGATTATGTGAATTGGTTGCTTTGGTTGTTAGCATATGATTAACATATGCTGTGTTCTAAAATTAAATCTTAAATAAGATTATTAAATTACCTTTGTTTTAAATTCCGGGGACGAAATTCTTTTAAGGGGGAAGGATTGTAATATCCTGGAATTTATGGCAATATATATTTAATAATCTGTGTTTAAATTTAAATTAATTTGATTATTTTTGTTAATAAATTTGAATTGATTCAATAATCTTCTACAATCCAAGTTCCTAGCTCCAAAATCCCTGAGTGCTTGCCTTCTTAGTGAAGGCACCAAAATGTTAGCGCCAAAATTGGTCACTAACACCCAAATGTAAATGAAAGCACCGACTAACAGTCACAGATAATAGATAGAGTGTATGTAGAGAGTAATAACGTGAAGAACAGTCAAAATTAAACATCATCGGACCACTTCATTCCGACCGAACGACCTACCATCTATACAAGTAAACGTCATCCGTTTGAACCGAACCCATCATATTTCAGCCTCGATAGTCATGAAATTGTTTTAGTTAAATCCGCCTGTCCGTGGTTTTGCCAAAAGGCGGGTTAACATTATAATAGCGTATGATACTACATAATAGATAGTTTCATGAATCCTTAGAGGATGATTATCCCAAACATCCTTTGAGTTAAGTGTATTTCAGTTCATATTTCACTTGAGTTGGATTTATTAATATAAGAATGTTTATCCTGACTTGAGTGTTTTGTGTTGTACTTTACGCTCGGGTCAGACTGAGTGTCACAGCATTTGAGGCTCACCTTTGGAGTTGAAACTTTGCTTGGAGATCCGTCTACTTGTAGTTATTCAGTTGATTCCAGTGATATATTCAGATTTTATATTTGACTATTGTATTGAGGCTTCAATGTATTCGTGACTTCTGTTGTATCTTGTTTTAACTCTGTTATATATATAAATAGTAGCTTCAGGAACTATATTTTTTTCCGTTGCTTATTGTTATATTACTCTGTGTCTGTGATTCTGTGATTATTTTATTTACTGTATATGTTGAGTTTTTGCCAAATATAAATTAACAATCTGATATTTTGAGCAGTTCAAATTCTGACATGTGTGGATGCGAATGGTTGAAAATATCGGGGTGTTACAACCCTATTGTCGGAAAGATAAAAAGTTAGAGTAAAGAAAGAATAGTACAAAAAAGAGAGAACACGATGTCGGAATCTCACAATCTGAATGGTGATATAATATCAAAGGAACATACAAAGGATTATTCTGAATACAGAAATATTAGAGTTACTAAAACCTAAGTACCATCATCAGCCTGGACAATTACAACTGCCTGACCTCATAACGCTAATATATATAATATAGTAGTGCATCGGAAATAAGAGTACAACGGTAGGCACGCATCCAACTCTTTCCCATAACCCCAAAACATCTAAAGCTAACACTGGAAACGTACACTGGCTGATAGGAGCATTATAAGAAAATAACACAGAGATCAGTCTAGAAAACCAGCGTGAGAACTCAAGATATATATGACAAGTAACAATACCGATTGAGACCGAAAGGATTACCGTAACAGTTTTCCCCTTAAAGAGGCCAACAATTCACTAAGTTTAATTTATAGTGATATGATAGAGAATGTCTAGAGTGTAGCACATAAATCATATCAAATTACTATTGTGTGAATGCCAAAACAATAGTAGGCATATAATCAATACCGCTAAGGGGCATTTGATCTCCTTAGATCTATCGAAATCAAAACTCTTGCATAAGGATCAGAGATATCCTTCCAAGCATCTCTAAGGAATGTACTATAGGAAATGCATAACTTGCATAAATCCAAATAATCGTGGTTCTGAATGCATCGCTTCCGCATGCATGACCGTAAGTAATAATAGATAGGTGTCACCTGCACCCCTGGGATTGTTGAAATGCTACGTTCGGTTTAGCGATGCATCCTATCTCTGTTTATAGTCAATTCCAATATTGAGGCTACGTTCGGCATCTCTCACTTGAGTCTTCATCACTCGAACAGAACATGAATCCCCAAATGGATTACCACATCTCGAACAGATCATGAATCTTGAATCTCATAAATAGATTAGTCTACCTCGTCCGCTTTTAGTGTCAAGTATTGTATTAATGATTTTCATAAATAAGTATGAAATCAAAACAACTAACATGTTTTCGATATTTTATAACTTTCAATTTCTCAACCAAGAGGGAAGCTGGTAGGGTAGAGCTCTATTGATTCATCCTTACTCGACATCAATCCTAACTCTCACAAATTGATAAGCTTTATGCTTCATCCGGTTTTAGTGTTAGGCATAGTTATTTACTTTTAAAATAATTAAACAATTAACGATTTGATAATTTTGATTTTCTAACTCCTTTTTGAAAACATTTGTATATACTCTTAAAATACTTGAGAATATTTATATTAGGTTTTAAAACATTTATCCAAAATATTACTTGAAAACAACAACTTTACAATTCTCCTCCAAACTTGAAAAGAACAAGTTTTTTATATATATTTTAACAAAATATCCCCTATTAAAAATTTCACTACTTAAAAATTCATAAATATTTTAAACCTCTTTTGACATAGTCTAATATGAGTTAGTAAACACTTGTAAAAAGAAAGAGGAAAAATACCTAAATTAGTTAACACTTGTAAAAAGACAGAAACAAAATACTTAAATTTAAATATATTTTCAATATTTTAAGTCCAAAAATCAAGTCCCAGTTTTGCACATGTGAAGTTTTGGCTACTTTTCGAGAAGTTACTTAACTTTTTTCTATCCAAGCTTTTAATAACAATAAACATCCATATAAAAAATTATAAATATGATAAGGAACCCAAAGGGATCTCTCTATGAATTTCCATAGAAATCGTCGAAAAACAAAGTAATTTCATACTGCATCTATTGCAACTATCACTATAAGGCACTTCCAAATCCGAGTCAAATATAAACCAAAGTCCATTATAACCTACATTCTTTGTTGAAGTTCAAGTCATATGTCATGCAAGTCCATTCAAGTCCATTCCATGTTCATTCAAGTCCACATATATAAATCATAGGTAATACTTACTTTCAAAGCAAGAATGCAAACCAATGTTTTAACATATGTCAACAACAATTCAAACAACTTAAACACAATCAAACAAGACATATGTGCATTATATTTTCATTCAAAATGAGGTGCTAACACACTTTTAACCTCAAAAGCAACCAAGATCCAAGAACCCAAGTCTAAACCCATCCTAGTAACACCTTTCCTTCCTTCTCTTTCCTTACCTTTGCCTTGCTTTAGCCTCCTAACCCCTATCAATGATCACGGCTTTCACTTATGGGCAGAGATTGGTTTTGCTTTTTCAAGTTCAAATTAGGTAAGAGGTTTTGTAATGTGATAGTATGGCTTAACTCCAAGTTTGAGTTGATTTGGATTTGATTTTGAAATATTTTGCTTTAGGAAATTACGAAGAAGAATAAGAGATCATGGGTTTTCTTACTTAAGCTTTGTGAATAATAACCAATGTTATTGCCCTCCATATATAGGATCAAAATGGTGCTCTTTGAGCTTCCATTCACCACCTCTTCATGCCATAGAAGACTAACCTCCCATCACTTCTCCATTAAGTCACTTCTCCTTTATGCTAATTACCATTATACCCCTCTCACGATAATATCTCCTATTAATATGGAAGCTTGTAGAACCTTCCATTTCTTATGAAGAGGAGATTTTTAATTAGCTGCTTATGTGCTCATTTGTTCATTACATAAGTTCATAAGAGTTTGAACAACTTATATCGATCGAAAAGCTGTTTATCGATAAACAAATTTTCGGTCACATTCTCAATTTTGCTTTGAGGAATAGCATTTTGTAAAAAAATTCAAAAACAAGTTACTTATCATTATTAATAAATTAAATAATGTTCAACAAGTTTATAAAAACATATTTATAATACTTAACTATATTTCAAAACGTTTCGAGATTTGAAGACGAAGTGTTTGAATTTCTAGGTCGCTACATTCTCCCCCACTTAGAACATTTCGTCCTCTGAATTCAACTAAGAACGATAATCAAATGAGATAGACATAAGATGATACATATATATAGTACTAGTGAAACTATATACAAACCAAATTGCAAACTCAAATGCGTTCTAAGTGACTTCACCTCAAGCGGTAGGTGCACTACAAAAGAAATACGATACAGAGATAAGTAGAAACATCTAGTTTGTAAGAAACTCTTGAAAGAACTCCTTCAATCTATCCTCCTTCTTTGTAACATTCCACGCATCCTTGCCCCATGGAACTTCTAACCTTAACAAAGGAAGTAGCACACAAATACTCAATAGTATTCACGACACTAGCAACCAATGCTCATAGTTTGCTTAGGTTTAAAACTCTTCCATCGTCCGAGGATGATGAGCAATCTACTAAGCATACCTCACATCAATAGGCTCGGGTCCTTACTTAGACAGTTATTCATGATACCTAATAATAAATCGAAGAGTCATTCCCTTTACTCTTTATAAGCGAACAGACATAGTATACAAATGTACTAAAGCCCATATGATGCACAAAAATCGTCCGTGCGCAATATCCGATCTGATCACGTACTCGATCGCAAAAATTTCACTTCCGAACTAGCATAGGTCACTTGACCTCTCTAGTGCATGCTATGATTAGGTACCATGATTAAAAACCTTCATTCTCCATGTGTAGCCATAACTATAATAAAAAATATCAGGATCGTTTCTCGAATCCGTATCAAGTGTTCACCATAAAGTGTTAAGTGAGAAACATTGCTTGGACTGGTATAAACCACCTCAAAAACATGTACTTGAATACTAGATCAAGAACAGTTATGCAAATAAAATTATCTTTGTACAACATACGCATTTATCCCATTAGTTTCTTAGCTACACTAATTCCATTTTAATCACTTTCATTTATACTACTAGTATATCATTCAATACTAAACCATTTGTGAATCATTTCATAAAACAAAATTTAAAGTTTATCCAAATTTTATAATTTAATTTCATCCTCATATAGTACTCCATTACACCTTAAGAGTATATACTAAAAAAATCAAATTTTTACAATTAACAAATTTAAAACTCATTTTAACTTGCTACCTTCTCAATTCAAGTGTTATATAAACTCAACTTTATATCTTCAAAAATACTTAACTCCAAATTTATAAAAATTCAAAAGTCCCCGACTATCAAAAGTCATCAAAAGTTCCACTTCATTTTAACGATTGAAAACTATCAAACAACATATCATATCATGACACACAAACTATACTTTCCTAATGCATATGTTACATATGTCCATAAAATAACTTAACAAGAGAACTTTAGAACTAAACATCGATTTTCATTTCAAATCATTTTTAAATAATATATACATATAACTTTTGCATATCAGATCATACTTTAGGATTAAATCAAAATACACTTTACCAAAACCATCTCTATAGCATTCCACACTTAGAAACACAAATTGAATGTCGGTGATGCTTTAATCATCATCGAAGTTATTTTCAAGCGAAAGAAATTTGTTTAGTACATCCAACCTATAACTTTGCTATTTAACAAAAATCATTCTAATGTAGTATCAAATATTTCGTATAATAATACTAAGTATCATGACCTCAATCTCCTAAACCAATTTCAAAAATATATACTTTTAATTAATACTATTATTACTTTCTCCAAAAGCTTGAAAAACATTTTCAAAAAGATCGGGATTTAAATTCTCAAATTATTTGTTTAAATCCTTTTCGTTTATAAGCCATACTTATATAAAATTACTTCCTTATATAAATCTTTTCATAAATATTTATTTTCAAAATATTTTATCTTTCCTTTTGTTAATAGTAAACATCTATTACTAAATTTTGACTTCTAACCCAACATTATCAACGAACGTCTTATAGTCAAATCGCGAAACTTAATACACAAGGTACTCATTCAATGTGTTCACAATGTCTACCCAACTCATGATGTAAAAACATAAAGTTGCTTATAAACTTGTTAAGCTCTCTACTCAATAACCAACAAGCAATAGCCCATGTTCCTAATATGATGAACATGACTAAACAATCAAGTCTACGGGATATTAAATTAGGAAAAGCATAAATATCATACTTAACACGAATAGGTAAGCCATAAACATATAGTATACCCTCAAGAATCTACTTCCTCCTCTCCGTTGTAGAAATTGCAAAAATACTAGGTTGTTCCTCTTTCTTGAGCATATCACAATCTCTAACCAAATAGCTAGACTGATGGAAATCGTAACAACCTTTCAGTGCAAATTACGCCTCGAGCTTTGAAAACTTTTCGATCGTTGCTTTCACTATTTGTGTTCTAGCCACCTGCCCTTCTTTTCCCAACTTACAACTCTAACCAAAGTGTCCCTTTTGTCTATACTTACAACAAACTATATTAGAAATATCTCTCAACGATTGAAACTTCCACTTGTTGTTCACTAATGGTGTAAAAATAGACAGCTTTGGAGTTAAGCTCTAAACCTCAAAGCTATATTTACCAAACCAACGATAAATCCCATAATAAGATTAGTCATATCCCACTGGAACTTAGGATGCATACTCGCAATGAACATTTCTGTAACGACCTGCTATTTTGGACTATTCGCATCCGCACATGTCGGAATTGAATAATTCAAAATACCGAATGGTCAATTTAAATTTGGCAAAACTGAGATATACAGTAAATAAATAATCACAGGACACAGACACAGAGTAATAATATGCAGCGGAAGTAAAAGAGATAGTAGTTCATGAAGCTACTATATAAATATATAAAATACATCAGAGTTTACAACAGAACAGTAATACGATACATCAGGTATAAATCAGGATACATCACTGGAATCATCGAATACTGAAAGCAGAATAGATGGCTGGATCTTCAGGCAAAGCTCCAACTCTAAAGATAAGCCTCGAAAGCTGGTACTCTCAGTCTGACCCGAGCGTAAAGAAAAACACAAGACACTCGAGTCAGGATTAATATTCTCATATCAATAAATCCAACTCAAGTGAAATAGCAATCGAAATACAGGTAACTCAAAGGATGTTGGAATCACCATCCTCTGAGGATCCGTTAAACTATCTATTATTTAGTAATATACGCTAAATAGATAATGTCTATCAGTAATATAAAATATCAAAATAGTGTTAAGGCGTTACCATTATCCCCCTTAACACATTTTTATACAAGCGTTATAGTCTATACAGCACTGTAAACTCCACCGTAAACTAGTGGGATATCAGGGAGTACTCCATAGGTATAACACAAAACAAATTTGTAGTGGTCGCGTATATAGGGATACATGTATGACAAGGCACATGAGGCAATACCCAAGATAGTGAAACTACCGTTTGCCTGATCCGGACTGGTGAGAACGCATCGCCGCAGCGATCGCAACACCGCGAAACAACACTCCTGAAAGTACGAGGGTGCACCAATCAATCACAAGTAATGAGTAATAGTTACGAAGAAGTGTGTCCGCTCGAGGTGGCTAACCCCATTTGGCCCGGCACGGCTCCTGATTTTAGTCATTGCGAATTTGACACAAGTGTCAAGGCTATCCATTATCGTTCTCTTTCTTCAGTCATCACGTACATCATTCCAACCACTTCATTCTGGATCATCACTCCGCGTATAGTTAATAAAGTGGTTTTCGGTTTAGATAGAGAGTATATCCATAACCGATTCCGGTTTCTTTAATAACTTTCGTAATTATTACACCGATTGGTCGTTTAATAAACTTCAAACCAAATCAAATTCAATTTCAATTTCAATTCGTAAATCAACATTTCGTTTGTCTTTCTAAATCAATTTCCAAAGTTTACGTTTCAAAACTTTCAAATTACCATTTCAAAATCTTATAATTCGATTTCAACTCTTATTTAAACAATTCAAATATTAATTCAAATTCATACATAAATTTTATTTCGAAATCATTTAAATAAATTAATTTAACACTCAAATCAATTTCAAATTCATTTATCGATTTCATTCAATATTTGTTAAATTAAATTATCATTTAAACGATTTCTATTAGATTTCCAATTCATTAAATCAACCACTTAAGTTCAACTTCATTATATCAAACTTCAAATTCAATTAGATTTAATTCGTCAAATCAAATTCTTAAATTCAAGTCTTATATTTATTTCAATAAAACGCATTTTATTTCTTGTTAAAGAAATTCAATCCCATTTATTCATTTACTTACGAATTTCAAAACTCAAATAAATAAAGAAACTCAATTTCACTTGATCAAGAAGTTCAATTTCACTTATTAACTTACTTAATTTTTCAAAGCTTAATTAAATAAGAAACCCAATTTCATTTATTAACGAAGTTCAAATCCACTTATTCAAAAGTTCAATTTCTCTTATCAAAGAATTCAATTTTTATTCAATTATCAAATAATTAAATCCTATTCAATTATTAAATAATTTCAATCTTAATTATTAATAATTACAAAGCTTAATAAAATCATTTCCACTTAGTTATGAATTCAAACTTAATCAAATCATTTCAACTAAATTATAAATTCAACTTAATGATTTCGAACATAATTATAATTCCAACTTAATTATTATTTCAAATTTAATTATTAAATGATTTCAAACTTAAAAATTTCAAAACTCAATTATTACTAATTCCAAATTATTTATTAATAATTCCAAATTTAATTATTAGATAATCAAATTTCAAACAACGTTCTTTCATCAATTACTACGCTATATTTGTTTCAGATCTCAATCTTACATTTTCCTTTCAAAAATTCAAATTCCAACTTCATTTCAAAACTTATTCTTTGCTCGAATAAAATCATTATTTTATTTTTAAATCAAATTATTGACCAATCGGATTTTATTTAAATTCTGTATCCTAAGTCAAGTTCATTTGGGTATATATCATTTCAACCCGATTCCAATTTCAATTCATGATCAAGCATAATAAAGGGAACTTGCAGTGTGATAACTGGGATGGTGTCAAAGTAAATAAACAAGCAATAACAACAATCAATAACAATCCAATAATTAATTCAAATAATCCCGAAATAATCGTATTAATTCGCAATATTGTTTGTGCAAATTAATATAATTATTTCTAGAATCTACACTATCGTTTCATGTAGATTAAAGATTATTACATTACGGTTTTCACTTGTCGTTCAATTCAAATCTCAATTTTAATACTACAACAATTTATCCAATATATGTTCAAAGGTTCAAAGTGTACATTATCAAATTCTACGTGTCAATTAACTTAACAATTTCAAGGGGTCATATTATACAAATTAACTAATCAAATTCAACACATATGTCGATTCAAAAATTTTAACTATCCTACGTCAAATTCAATTGCATAATATTTATCATTTTATACACTACAATTTAACATCCAATATAAACAGCAATCATTCAATCAATTTATCAACCAAACTGTATTATCATCGCATGCATAACAGTTAACGGTATCAAATGTCACGGGTGAACAGATACAGGTAATAGCATACATAACAGTGTAAATAACTAGCAGCAACATATTTCAATTGTCGTTTCAATTGAAATCAAATTTAATAAATAAAAGAACATTAATCGTGAGTGATTGCTCACCTTTCGAGGCTAGAGAATTGACAATGAAGATGACACGGATACGCACATTGATACGGACTCTGACTTGAGTTACAAATCCAAGCAAAGCAAATCGGCACGAATTAAACGATCAAAGCTGATAACAGAAATCGATGGAACACATCAGAACTGAATTGATGGTATAAGTGGGCACATATATATAATTGTATATATAAAGTCATATTTAACTTCCACACGTATCTTAAATTTAATATATATATATACGCATTTCAAAATCCACTATTTTAACTTGAAACACATATATAATATGATTTAAATCAAACTCAAGTACTTATGTATAAAATCAATCATATCTTATACAAATCAGACTAAAAAAATCAGGTTGTAAATCTCACATTATTATTCAAACCAAAATAATACACTTCATACCCATATAAACTTGACAGTTTAGATATATAAATTAACACCGACTATATTTTTATTACTGTTAACTAAAACAACTACTAATATGTGTACAGTCGCTTATATGTACATAAAATAAACTTTTTACACTAACTCACATGCAGGCTATAAATAAATTATAAACAGCAATTATGTGTAAAATGTAATTTTTTTTAACAAAAATATACGAAATCATATTTACATACATACATATATATATATATATACTTGTTTTGAAATCAAGATATCAATAGATACCGTATTTAACTCTATACAGGCAGCATATATAAATATCTACTACTGTAAACCCAAAACTATATAAACAAATTTAAAATAAAATGTTCACAACTAAAATAAAATGATTCATACAAAACTGATATGATTGATTTTTTTCTGTAAGAAACTTATAAGTTAAACTCAACCTATCATAAAATCTTGTATAAAACTATATATATGACAATACAGCGTAACAACCTTACATTAATACATAGGTTACATTATTGTATAAAATAAAGCTTACCTATATTGCGTGTAAAACAGACTTATGCATGAATATATAATTCACCGACAGACAATGTACTCCCATACTCAAGCAAACTTTATAATATAATATATGTAGTACTTTGTAAACAATATGTATAAACTTGCTTTATACGATATTTATAACTAATACATTGTATATTTATATAAGCTGTCCAAGTATATAACTCATACACTGTAAAATCTACATAGAGAATCTTATAATATCATACTAAATATGACCAAATCTATACCTAAGATAAAATGATAAAATAAAATATAAACAGTATACAACTTACAAATACACAAGTTGACTGAAAGGAATAAGGTGGAAGCAAGAAGAGTACATCGGCCAAAGGAGTTGCGTGCATGAAATGGAGGAGGCGAGTGATGTTGTAGTGGAGTATACGTGTGGTTGTGCTAGGAGGAGTGGGCGGAGGCTGGGTGATGCGGCTGCTGTTGGCGGAGAAGGAGGTCTAGGCGGAGCTCAGCTGAGGCGTTGGTGATGCGGTGGCAGGAGAAGCAGTGGTCGAGGAGCTACTGCATCGGTGTGGGAGAGGGTGGTGTGTGAGCTAGCTGAAATAGATGGGTGAAGGAGAGGATGAGGCCGGATCTGGGTTGTGTTCGTGGTTCGAGCGGAGGAGGAGGTCGAGAGAGACAGGGGAGGTTCGGCACGAGCAGGGAGGGTCGGGAAGTAGGTGGCCAGCGGCGGTTCACGGTGGGGTAGCAGTGTGGGTCGGTGGTATGGGCTGGCTTCGCGGTTTTGGTTGTTGGCCTCGGCTGTCATTTGGGCGCAAGCGGCTAAGGGGAGGAGGGCGGTTGCGAGTGGTAGCGGTGGAAAGGAACCGTGATGCTTGTAGTAAATTCTTTTTTTTTATTTGCATGGGCAAAATAGAAGAGAGGTAGAAGAGAAGGTGAAGAGAAAAGAATGGATGGATGAAATAAGAGATGCATGTAAACGTGGCTTCCCAACAAAATAAATGCAAGCTTCAGTTCACGTGTATTGTTTCTGATGCCAAAGGAATAGCAAAGGGGTGCAACGTGCATATTATATTTAGAAAGGCCATTCATTTCCTACCGTGTTTTGTAAACTTTTAGAATTCCAAAAATAATAAAGGAAATGGCTGTTGGGCAATTGAGGTTCTCGGTAGGAAATTGGATAGTCACGAAAAACAAATGAACTTGAATCGTACCGATATACGTAACCGTTTCACGAGTTTCGTCACGTATCGGACACCGAAACACAGAATTGGGTATACCGTAGAGATCGACACGATAAGACGATCAAAACGGTATATAATTATCAGTGGCACGATCGAATTATAAAAATTCGAAATTTCTACTAGCGGAAAATGCATAAAAATCGCAGAAAAATAAGATCGACGGAGCCAAAGATGTCCGAATTTAGAAAAACGACAAACTGACAACTTGCTCAAAAGATGGTTTAGAATTTTTCAATGTAAAAATATTTTGGTTTTGAAAATGTTTTATTTTCGTCGCTTATTAACTGATTAAATGGACGTAAACTTACGCGCGAAATAAACTTTCATATTTTCTGATGAAAATTTATCAGTTGCTATGTTTAACAAAACGCATTCCAAATATAAAAATTTTATTTCAAAATTTTACTGTTTTAAAACTTCACAAAATTTTAGTTAAAAATTGTTACTAAAACCGGTTAAATCTACGGGTTGTTACATTCTCCCCCACTCAAAACTTTTCATCCTCGAAAAGAAAGGAAGTAGGAGAATAGAAACAACCGAAAGAAAATGAACTTGAATTACATAATAAATAATTAATTTAAACCATATAAATTCAATTTAAATAAATTCATATTCAACAGTTTGTTTTTAAATTCAAGATTTTCCATGATTTGATTTCACATTTATAAATGTTAGGTACAAAAAGTTTCTTTGAATGAAATTAAATTTAAATTCAATTAATTCAAGATACTCCCTTAAGTTGGTTTAATTCAATTTATTTACTTTCGAAACAAATTTTTCTTCTATTAATCACCTATTATTTATTTAACTTATTATTCCATTCATCACCATAAACATTTTATAATTAAAATTTAAGTGAATAACATTTATTATACGCACTCACATTTTATTTATAAAGACAATTTATATTATATATTATCCAATTTTCTTTAATTAACAATTTCAAAGATCATAAGTTGAATAGTCATTTTTCTATAATCGTACTTTATTTGACAAATTCAATTCTTCTTTATTTTAAATTATTATTGAATTTATTCTACTTGATATATCTTATCACATATATATTAGGTATATTTACACTCATTATAACTACTCAAATTTATTTTAAAATTCCTTTGATAACATTTACATTGTATAACATTCAATTACAAAATTAACCTTTGAACGTTTAGGTAAGTTATATATAATGCAATTGAGCATTATCCAAATAAATTTTTACAATTCGCTTATTTCACGTTAAGTATTTAGTCAAAACTTTTGCTTCATTAAAATCATCCTTAAATCAAAATTTTAAGAATTAATTTCCGATTAATTTGGATTATTTTTGACTAAAATAATATATATACATAATATCAAATCAATTTTAAAATCTTCAATATGTATTAAAATCAAGTTATGCTTAGAAATTCTAATAAAATTTTCAAATAAAAGTGTAGCAGGGCTACAAAATAGTCTCTCCACTTCGAAACTCGAAAATGAATGTCGATGATGCGGCCATCATCACCGAAATTATTTTCCAGCGACAAAAGAGAAGAGTTCTGATTTAAAAATTTAAAATTCCTTGAAAACGATTTCTTATTCGAAAATGCTTTATATAATTACGTTTTCGAACTTTTAAAAACAAAGTTCGAAATTATCGGAATTTAAATTCTCAAATTTTAGTTTAATTCGCTTCAAATTCAAAATCAAATTATAACTAAGTTTTATAAATTCATTTATTTATATTATGCAATAGTCAATGGTTTACAACAATAGTCAAAATTTATTATTTCAACAATTAATTCATTAACTATTTAATTTCAGAAAATTTATACTTATATATAATAAAATAGTTCAATACTATCTTATTCACCAAATTCGAAAATACTGTTGTGTCAGTTTGCTCTGTTCAAGTGTTTTGGAAATCCCATCGATAGCGTTGATTAGACGAATCGATCGAAAACCCAAATCAACATCAACAACTCAAACAACACAATATATTGAACATTATATTATTTCACAAATACACTTCCTCACTCGACGATACAAGGATGGGTTTCAAAATAAGTATAGGAATTCAAATTTGATGGAAATCAAATCAAAGAGAATTTTGATTCGATATAAGTTCGAAGGAAGAGATAAGATAATTCAATTAACAGGATCAGGAGATGGATAAGCTTATTTAATTTACGGCAACCTTAACCGGGTAGACCATAATTTCAAGAATAAGATCGATGCTGAATTTCGAGGTAAATCAACATTCGATCTCAAGAAATAGAATTCAGGTATAGCAGGAGATAGATAGCATCGTAAACCGAGGACACAGAAATCTCCGGTAAATCGATATCTACTGTAAAGGAGTTTCATCCATTTACAAATCATTCAGAGATTGGCGAGACCACCGACCTATTATAGATATCATTCGAAGTGGAGTTATAGCATACTCCAGATTTGAGAGAAGACGAATAGTGAGGGACAAGAATGAATTTTCGGAATCAAGGGAACGTTCCAAAATTCAGAGGAATTGAGTCAAAAGGAAGAGATTTAACTCGAATGAGAGTGATTCTGTAAATACATTTACGCTATATGCTGAGTTTTGCCTAGAGCTACCAAAAACTCTGATACCAACTATAACGACCCGCTATTTTGGACTATTCGCATCCGCACATGTCGGACTTGAATAATTCAAAATACCGAATGGTCAATTTAAATTTGGCAAAACTGAGATATACAGTAAATAAATAATCACAGGACACAGACACAGAGTAATAATATGCAGCGGAAGTAAAAGAGATAGTAGTTCATGAAGCTACTATATAAATATATAAAATACATCAGAGTTTACAACAGAACAGTAATACGATACATCAGGTATAAATCAGGATACATCACTGGAATCATCGAATACTGAAAGCAGAATAGATGGCTGGATCTTCAGGCAAAGCTCCAACTCCAAAGATAAGCCTCGAAAGCTGGTATTCTCAGTCTGACCCGAGCGTAAAGCAAAACACAAGACACTCGAGTCAGGATTAATATTCTCATATCAATAAATCCAACTCAAGTGAAATAGCAATCGAAATACAGGTAACTCAAAGGATGTTGGAATCACCATCCTCTGAGGATCCGTTAAACTATCTATTATTTAGTAATATACGCTAAATAGATAATGTCTATCAGTAATATAAAATATCAAAATAGTGTTAAGGCGTTACCATTACCCCCCTTAACACATTTTTATACAAGCGTTATAGTCTATACAGCACTGTAAACTCCACCGTAAACTAGTGGGATATCAGGGAGTACTCCATAGGTATAACACAAAACAAATTTGTAGTGGTCGCGTATATAGGGATACAAGTATGACAAGGCACATGAGGCAATACCCAAGATAGTGAAACTACCGTTTGCCTGATCCGGACTGGTGAGAACGCATCGCCGCAGCGATCGCACCACCGCGAAACAACACTCCTGAAAGTACGAGGGTGCACCAATCAATCACAAGTAATGAGTAATAGTTACGAAGAAGTGTGTCCGCTCGAGGTGGCTAACCCTATTTGGCCCGGCACGGCTCCTGATTTTAGTCATTTCGAATTTGACACAAGTGTCAAGGCTATCCATTATCTTTCTCTTTCTTCAGTCATCACGTACATCATTCTAACCACTTCATTCTGGATCATCACTCCGCGTATAGTTATTAAAGTGGTTTTCGGTTTAGATAGAGAGTATATCCATAACCGATTCCGGTTTCTTTAATAACTTTCGTAATTATTACACCGATTGGTCGTTTAATAAATTTCAAACCAAATCAAATTCAATTTCAATTTCAATTCGTAAATCAACATTTCGTTTGTCTTTCTAAATCAATTTCCAAAGTTTACGTTTCAAAACTTTCAAATTACCATTTCAAAATCTTATAATTCGATTTCAACTCTTATTTAAACAATTCAAATATTGATTCAAATTCATACATAAATTTTATTTCGAAATCATTTAAATAAATTAATTTAACACTCAAATCAATTTCAAATTCATTTATCGATTTCATTCAATATTTGTTAAATTAAATTATCATTTAAACGATTTCTATTAGATTTCCAATTCATTAAATCAACCACTTAAGTTCAAATTCATTATATCAAACTTCAAATTCAATTAGATTTAATTCGTCAAATCAAATTCTTAAATTCAAGTCTTATATTTATTTCAATAAAACGCATTTTATTTCTTGTTAAAGAAATTCAATCCCATTTATTCATTTACTTACGAATTTCAAAACTCAAATAAATAAAGAAACTCAATTTCACTTGATCAAGAAGTTCAATTTCACTTATTAACTTACTTAATTTTTCAAAGCTTAATTAAATAAGAAACCCAATTTCATTTATTAACGAAGTTCAAATCCACTTATTCAAAAGTTCAATTTCTCTTATCAAAGAATTCAATTTTTATTCAATTATCAAATAATTAAATCCTATTCAATTATTAAATAATTTCAATCTTAATTATTAATAATTACAAAGCTTAATAAAATCATTTCCACTTAGTTATGAATTCAAACTTAATCATCAAATCATTTCAACTTAATTATAAATTCAACTTAATGATTTCGAACATAATTATAATTCCAACTTAATTATTATTTCAAATTTAATTATTAAATGATTTCAAACTTAAAATTTTCAAAACTCAATTATTACTAATTCCAAATTATTTATTAATAATTCCAAATTTAATTATTAGATAATCAAATTTCAAACAACGTTCTTTCATCAATTACTACGCTATATTTGTTTCAGATCTCAATCTTACATTTTCCTTTCAAAAATTCAAATTCCAACTTCATTTCAAAACTTATTCTTTGCTCTAATAAAATCATTATTTTATTTTTAAATCAAATTATTGACCAATCGGATTTTATTTAAATTCTCTATCCTAAGTCAAGTTCATTTGGGTATATATCATTTCAACCCGATTCCAATTTCAATTCATGATCAAGCATAATAAAGGGAACTTGCAGTGTGATAACTGGGATGGTGTCAAAGTAAATAAACAAGCAATAACAACAATCAATAACAATCCAATAATTAATTCAAATAATCCCGAAATAATCATATTAATTCGCATTATTGTTTGTGCAAATTAATATAATTATTTCTAGAATCTACACTATCGTTTCATGTAGATTAAAGATTATTACATTACGGTTTTCACTTGTCGTTCAATTCAAATCTCAATTTTAATACTACAACAATTTATCCAATATACGTTCAAAGGTTCAAAGTGTACATTATCAAATTCTACGTGTCAATTAACTTAACAATTTCAAGGGGTCATATTATACAAATTAACTAATCAAATTCAACACATATGTCGATTCAAAAATTTTAACTATCCTACGTCAAATTCAATTGCATAATATTTATCATTTTATACACTACAATTTAACACCCAATATAAACAACAATCATTCAATCAATTTATCAACCAAACTGTATTATCATCGCATGCATAACAGTTAACGGTATCAAATGTCACGGGTGAACAGATATAGGTAATAACATACATAACAGTGTAAATAACTAGCAGCAACATATTTCAATTGTCGTTTCAATTGAAATCAAATTTAATAAATAAAAGAACATTAATCGTGAGTGATTGCTCACCTTTCGAGGCTAGAGAATAGACAATGAAGATGACACGGATACGCACATTGATACGGACTCTGACTTGAGTTACAAATCCAAGCAAAGCAAATCGGCACGATATAAACGATCAAAGCTGATAACAGAAATCGATGGAACACATCAGAACTGAATTGATGGTATAAGTGGGCACATATATATAATTGTATATATAAAGTCATATTTAACTTCCACACGTATCTTAAATTTAATATATATATACGCATTTCAAAATCCACTATTTTAACTTGAAACACATATATAATATGATTTAAATCAAACTCAAGTACTTATGTATAAAATCAATCATATCTTATACAAATCAGACTAAAAAAATCAGGTTGTAAATCTCACATTATTATTCAAACCAAAATAATACACTTCATACCCATATAAACTTGACAGTTTAGATATATAAATTAACACCGACTATATTTTTATTACTGTTAACTAAAACAACTACTAATATGTGTACAGTCGCTTATATGTACATAAAATAAACTTTTTACACTAACTCACATGCAGGCTATAAATAAATTATAAACAGCAATTATGTGTAAAATGTAATTTTTTTTAACAAAAATATACGAAATCATATTTATATACATATATATATATACTTGTTTTGAAATCAAGATATCAATAGATACCGTATTTAACTCTATACAGGCAGCATATATAAATATCTACTACTGTGAACCCAAAACTATATAAACAAATTTAAAATAAAATGTTCACAACTAAAATAAAATGATTCATACAAAACTGATATGATTGATTTTTTTCTGTAAGAAACTTATAAGTTAAACTCAACCTATCATAAAATCTTGTATAAAACTATATATATGACAATACAGCGTAACAACCTTACATTAATACATATGTTACATTATTGTATAAAATAAAGCTTACCTGTATTGTGTGTAAAACAGACTTATGCATGAATATATAATTCACCGACAGACAATGTACTCCCATACTCAAGCAAACTTTATAATATAATATATGTAGTACTTTGTAAACAATATGTATAAACTTGCTTTATACGATATTTATAACTAATACATTGTATATTTATATAAGCTGTCCAAGTATATAACTCATACACTGTAAAATCTACATAGAGAATCTTATAATTTCATACTAAATATGACCAAATCTATACCTAAGATAAAATGATAAAATAAAATATAAACAGTATACAACTTACAAATACACAAGTTGACTGAAAGGAATAAGGTGGAAGCAAGAAGAGTACATCGGCCAAAGGAGTTGCGCACATGAAATGGAGGAGGCGAGTGATGTTGTAGTGGAGTATACGTGTGGTTGTGCTAGGAGGAGTGGGCGGAGGCCGGGTGATGCGGCTGCTGTTGGCGGAGAAGGAGGTCTAGGCGGAGCTCAGCTGAGGCGTTGGTGATGCGGTGGCAGGAGAAGCAGTGGTCGAGGAGCTACTGCATCGGTTGGGAGAGGGTGGTGTGTGAGCTAGCTGAAATAGATGGGTGAAGGAGAGGATGAGGTCGGATCTGGGTTGTGTTCGTGGTTCGAGCGGAGGAGGAGCTCGAGAGAGACAGGGGAGGTTCGGCACTAGCAGGGAGGGTCGGGAAGTAGGTGGCCAGCGGCGGTTCACGGTGGGGTAGCAGTGTGGGTCGGTGGTATAGGCTGGCTTCGCGGTTTTGGTTGTTGGCCTCGGCTGTCATTTAGGCGCAAGCGGCTAAGGGGAGGAGGGCGGTTGCGAGTGGTAGCGGTGGAAAGGAACCGTGATGCTTGTAGTAAATTCTCTTTTTTTTTTGCATGGGCAAAATAGAAGAGAGGTAGAAGAGAAGGTGAAGAGAAAAGAAGGGATGGATGAAATAAGAGATGCATGTAAACGTGGCTTCCCAACAAAATAAATGCAAGCTTCAGTTCACGTGTATTGTTTCTGATGCCAAAGGAATAGAAAAGGGGTGCAACGTGCATATTATATTTAGAAAGGCCATTCATTTCCTACCGTGTTTTGTGAACTTTTAGAATTCCAAAAATAATAAAGGAAATGGCTGTTAGGCAATTGAGGTTCTCGGTAGGAAATTGGATAGTCACGAAAAACAAATGAACTTGAACCGTACCGATATACGTAACCGTTTCACGAGTTTCGTCACGTATCCGACACCGAAACACAGAATTGGGTATATCGTAGAGATCGACACGATAAGACGATCAAAACGGTATATAATTATCAGTGGCACGATCGAATTATAAAAATTCGAAATTTCTACTAGCGGAAAATGCAGAAAAATCGCAGAAAAATAAGATCGACGGAGCCAAAGATTTCCGAATTTGGAAAAACGACAAACTGACAACTTGCTCAAAAGATGATTTAGAATTTTTATATGTAAAAATATTTTGGTTTTGAAAATGTTTTATTTTCGTCACTTTTTAACTGATTAAATTGACATAAACTTACGCGCGAAATAAACTTTCATATTTTCTGACGAAAATTTATCAGTTGCTATGTTTAGCAAGATGCATTCCAAATATAAAAATTTTATTTCAAAATTTTACTGTTTTAAAACTTCGCAAAATTTCAGTTAAAAATTGTTACTAAAACCGGTTAAATCTACGGGTTGTTACAATTTCGTTCTTCTTTAGTGGCGTATCAACCAATCCTAACCTGAACCAAGACAATGCAATGAACTAGTTCTCAAACTCCACCATAGTCACGGCCCCCTACTTCAGATCCATGAAGCTCCTAAAGAATAAAGTCTTCCTAGCTTTTGGAACAAACTTCATCTTAAACTCATCTTTAAATTGGGCTTAAGAAAAGTCATTCTCTTAGTTGTTATGGTAGAACACTACACTATAGCTGCATCCGTTAGATGTTGTGATGCCAACCTATGCTTTATTGCATCATCTAGCTCCATATCGCCAAATATCTTATCACATAATTTGATCAAAGTCTAGACTTCTATGATCATCTCCATATCAACAAACATCTTACCGCCTAACCCTTAATAATTGTGGCACAATGAAGCAAAATTCACCTAAAGCCTGAACTGCATGACCTCTTCCACCATATCCTCTTGGTTCCTCAACTGGAGAAGCGTTCCTTGGTCTCGATTTACACCATTTATGACGGTACTACCTCGATAACTCTAGTACTTGTAGTTTTCACCATCTAATCAAAGTAAAAATTCTTTTAGGACATGAAAGGATAGAGTTATTTTAAATAAAGGATCCCTAAGAAAGAGATATTCCTAAAGAAAGGGTTGCTAAGAAAAAGACCCTCATTCTAAGATGTCGTTTACCCTATTTCTAATGAGCCATGCCCAACCAAAGCCAAGGTGTTCGCTCAACACTGAGTGCCAAATGTAATGGCTAGACTTTTTGACCCTCGAATGCCGATACTAAATACATCGACGATATCATGCATCAAGCACCAAGTGCCGAAAAGGCAAAAAGTTAGGGTAAAAATCAATAGAATAAGAAAGAGAGAACACAATATAAAATTCTCACAATTGAAGGGTAATATATAATATCAAAGGAAGAGTATAGAGGATTACTCTAAATACAGAAATATTAGAGTTATTAAAACCTAAGGACTATCATCAGCCAGGATAATTATGATTACATGTCCTCGCAACGCTGATATATACAATATAGTGGTGCAGCAGAAATAAGAATACTATGGTAGGAACTCATCCAGCTCTTCTTCATAAGCTCCAAAACGTCTAATGTTAAATATGAAAGCATACACAGGTTGACCCGATCATTACAAGAAAATAAACACCCAGATCAGTCTGGTAAACCAGCTTGAGGACCCAAGATATATGTGACAAGTCACAATACTTGTTAAGACCGTATAGATTCCGTAACATTTTTCCCCTCAAAGAAACCAACCTTTCATTAAGTTTAACATATAGTGATATGATAGATAATGTTTAGAGTGGAGCACATAATTCTTATAAAGTAGCTGTTGTGTGAATGCCACAACAATAATAGGTGTACAATAAGCACCGCTAACATGCGTTTTCATAATAGATTTTCCATTGCGGTCTCCTCTGATCTAGCCGAATCCGAACTCCTGCATAAGGATTAGATATATCCTTCCAAGCAACGTACATCTCTATGGAACGTACTATAGGAAATGCATAACTGGCCCACGTCCTGAAAATTGTGGTTCTGAATGCATCACTCCCGCATGCATATCTGCAAGTAATACTAGATAGGAGTTACCTACACCTTTGAGATTGCTGAAACGCTATGTTCCTATGCATCTTATCTCTTTGTTTATTCATTTATGATGTCAAGGCTACATTTGAAATCTCTCACTCGAGCCTTCTGTAATTGAACCGAACACGAATCCCAAAATAGATTCCCATATCTCAAATGGATCACGAATCACTACATAGATTCGAGCAACTTGTATAGGTCTCAAATCTCCACATAGATTCCTACATTAGTCTTTCGAGGAATGCTAATGTTGTCCTCTCTCTTGGAACACTTTGCAAGATAGACAGTCCCACATGATATAATCTTTTGAAATGTTAATTCTGACCTTTCCCTTGGACTTAACCTATAACAACCCTGTATTTTGTGATTATTTTAATTTTGTATTTTAATTATTTTAACTGAAATTCCTGATTTAAAAACTTTACTTTCTTTATTAAAATGGATAAATATTTTTATTTTAAATATAAATTTTGATTTTTGTGTGAATTAAAATTCCAAACCTGAATAAATGGAATATTTCCAAAAAAGTGGATTATGGTCAAAATTGTCAAACTTTGACTTTTAAATTTAAAATTTAAAAATTTGAATATTTGAATTTTATCTTTTATTATGAAAATAGATTTAATTTCAAGAATACTGCTTTTCGTTGAAATCGGATTAATATTGTGAAAGTTATGCTTTTTACGATATTGTTTGTAAATTGTTTTATTTAACAAATTTGTTTATTTTAATTTTTTGTTTATTTTAATTTATATAAATAATATTTTTGTTTGTAAAATCATGTTATAATTTGTGTAACATGATATGTTATGCGTATATTTTATTTTTAAAACATTTTTAAAGTATAGTTATAATTTTCAAATGTTGATTGTATATTGTTTTGAACTTTTAAATTCTAGTTTCAATTAAATAGCTATTTCTTTATTTATTTTCTATTTTTCCTTAAAAGAATTATTTGTTTTCATTTACACTTTATTTTGTTCAGCATTTATTTTATTTACTTGACTTTTATTTATTTAGAAGTGTAGTTGAAATTTTCCTAAGTCAGTTGAATTTTATTTACAATTTTTAATTCTAGTTTCCATTAAATAGATATTTCCTACTTTTCCTAAAACTATTTATTTATTTTTCATAATATCTATCTCTACCTTATTTTTCTATTTAGACATTCATTTATTAATTAAATGGTAAGTGTTTAGATCCTTATTTATTTCTTGGAAAGAAATTTCAAATACACACACACACACACACGTTATTGCTTTAAAAGGCGTATCTTTAAAATGTATTTATTTAACGTTATTGTACTTATTTGTTTGTGGAGGCTTCTTGTAAATGCCTTTCTTTAATTTATAGGAAACACATCAATTAAGATACATTACCTGTTTTTAATTTTAGGCAAACGTTACTTTGATTTCTTACCTTTTTATCTTTCCATCCCTTGATTTTCTACCAAAACTTCTCCACAATTTGTGTCGTTCATTCCTTAATCCCTATCCGCCTATATCACTATTTTCACATGAGAAAATTTCTTCCCATCTTCATTTTTCACAGTACTTCAGATCCAAAAAAAAGAGTAAGCAATGGCCTCTCTATTTCTCTCCTTTCTTCTTCTTTTTTTTTCATTTTTTTTTTGCTTGTTCATCTCTAGCTTTGCTCGGCTTAACCCCTTCACCACCGTCACCGACCACCACATCACCTCCTTCTTATCACCATACCCGGCCTAAACCCTTCCTCCTCTGACCATGACTAGCCATGACCATCAAATGATGCAAACACCTATAAAAGTTGTAGAAGACGCGTTGAAACCATGCATAGCCAAGCTAGTTTCCACCATCCCCTTCATATGTTGCTTTGGCCACCCCCTTAGCCACCACCACTATCAAGTTCACCACCCTTAGCTTTAACTCCAGTCACCACCAGGTCTGTACATGCCAAGGCTGAGCCCAATTCATGCATGGCCAAGCCTAAAGTTACACCAAAACTCCTCATTTTGCCTTAAGATTTAATCTTCCTTCACTAGTAACTCCTATCCCTTCACTTTTACTTGTAGCCATGCCTATATGAGTCCAAACCAGATCCATACCCTATCCAAAACATCACCAAGGCCGAACCTATATAGCTTTGTGGCCGAGCAAATGTGATTTGTGGTCAAGCAAAATCAATTGAAAACTTGGTGTTGTGTTTTGTAAACTCTATTTCCATTTTGTTCCAATAATTTTAGTATTGTATTTATATTTATATTTAGCTTTGTTTTGTTGTTGAATACAAGATTAACATCTTGGATCTCCACTCTACTCAAATAAAAATTCATGCTTTCGTGCTTTCTGGATTTTTGTTTGTGTGTTTTGATTTGCTAACTCTAGCGTAAGGAGGTGAGTATTCACTCATGACATTTATACTTATATAAATGGTGAATTGACAACAAGTGATTATGTAGAAATGTTATATCATGTTATACCTGTCTGTGATACGAACCATATGATGTTAACCCTATTTATAAACCTGTCATATCATCTGTTACTGCTATATGATGCTATATTGTTTATTTTGTTCTGTTCTCACACTGCAAGTTCCATGTAGACCAGAATCACTATGGGTTGAAATGATACATGCTCGAACGGACTTTAGAATGGAGAAAAAATCATTATGGGCAAAAATGATAGGCCTGAACGATTTTTATTTATTTTTTTAACTTGGAATTGCGGGTTTGAAATGATAGAACCTGGATTTTTCTTTGTAAATTACGGATTGAAATGATATATTATCCGTATCACTTGACTTAGGTTAGAAAATTTTATACAGACCCGTGGTTATTTTATATATTTTGTTGGAAAAATTTGAGTATGTTTAAAATGTAAATTTATGATATTTTGATTTAAATTAAGTTAAAAATGATTTTTTTAAGTGTTAAATGATTTTTCTACAAGTTAATGAAATAAATGAATGGTTAAGTTGAAATTTGAAATATAACTTAAATTTGAAATTTGAGATTTTTTTTAAAATGAAATCAAATTAAGAAAAAAAAATGGAAATTAAGTTTAATTTATGAAATGGTAAATTAAATTAAAGTGTAAAGTAAATGAAATTTTAGGGAAATTGTACGTTGGTTTTAATAAGTGAAGTATTGATAAATTTGATATTTATTTGTGAAATTTACTTTATAAAAATCATAAGTTAAAGAGTATTTAAATTACCATTTTTAAAGTGAAAAATATGAAATTTTATATGTTAAAATGTTTTTATTGTATTTAGTTGAATAAATGAACTCTGAAAAGGCTAAAACTATGGGAATTTAATATTTGATTTGACTCCACTTTTTAATGGTTTAAATGAATAATTTTAATTTGAAATTATTAACCATTTTGGAATTTTAACCACGGGTACACTTCTTTGTATGCCTTGTGATTTTTGGATGTACACCTTCAATTTGAGAGTGTGACTAGTGGTAAGTGATTGCTGCAGCTATGCGCTACCCTGGCCACATTAGCACTGTTATTTGCATAGTTTACTTTAATATATGCATTTCTATGATAGCGTCTGTTACTGTTTAATTGTTGGTTTAAAGGATCCTTAGAGGATGGACGATCCCAAGCATCCTTTAAGTTATTGTGCATTACTACTACAGTTCTCTTGAGTTGGTTTACATTATATAAGTATGTATGTCCTGACTCGAGTGTTTTGTGTTTTACTTTATGCACAGGTCAGCCTGAGTATTCACAGCTTTGGATTTCTCTTTCTGAAGCTAGGAATCACTGGAGATTCTGATTATCTAGTTATCTATCCATTTCAATTTCAGTTGTTCTATTTCAACTCTTGTATTAGTGGACTTCTATGTATTTGGGATTTCTATTGTATTTTTTTGAGACTTTGTTATAGTAGCTTCATGACCTACTATGGTATTTTTATTTCCACTGCGAGTTATTCTGATATTTCTGTATCTGTGATTCTGCGATTGGTTTTATTTGCTCCAAATTTTATTACAATCTGTTATTTTGAGTAATTCAAGTCTGACATGTGTGGATTATTGTCGATTTAAACGGTCCAAAATAGTGGGTTGTTACTTTTGGCATCAGAGCTTTAGTTTTAGGCAAACCTTAGCCTGGGTAGCAAAAACTCATTAGAGATAGGGTAGAAATACCCTAGAATGAGTGAAATCAATCTTAGAATCATTTTCTTATGAGAGAACATACTTTCAAAGTATAAAATGATTTTCAAATGATTTTAAAGGATTTTTAAATATTATTTTGGTATAAATTTTATTTCGAAAGAAATTTTTTCTAAACTTCATCCTTTTTGCATCCACATTATTAGTAAATCTCTTCGGTTAGGATACTTTTGATTAGGGTTCCTCTAAATTTGAGTCTCTGTTCTATTTTGAAATCCATCCTTGAATCATCCGTTGAAAAAATTTCATTGATTGTATTTTGAAATTGTGTATACATCGAAATTATTATTTTGATAAGGATGACTATATTTTGTATATAAAAGTGAAATGTTTCCGATAAGAATTATATACCTTTTAAATGAAATTTGAAGATTTGAAAGGATTTGAAATTTTTGAAAATTATTTGGTTTATAAATTGATTTTAGTGGAATGGTTTTGAAATTGAAATTTGAGTGATTGAACTCCGTCATTTTAAATTGGTTTAAGGTTTCAAAATATATAATAATATGATTTGAAAGTATTTTTCCGAATAAGAAATGTTCAAATGATTTTAATTAGTTTCAAATGATTTAGAAGAAATTTCAAAAGAAGTTTTCGAGAAAATAAAAGTCCAAAACTCACTTATGTCGCTGGAAAATAATTTCGGTGATGAATGCATGCATCATCGACATTGATTTTCGAGTTTCTGAGGGGGAGAGGCCACTCGAATTGCCTTGCTATGCGAGTGATTTTATGAAACCAATTTGATTTCAAATACCGAAGTATAATTTGATTTTTGAAAAGATATATGCATATATATGTGACACAGTTTTGAATTGAGCCGGTGTTCAGTTCTTGAGTTTCGAATTTGATTGATATAACCCTATCTTTTGGAATTGATCTACTGAGTTGTTGTTGGTTTCCAACTCTTGGATTTGAAATATGATTTCTTCGACTATATGAATGTTAAAACACTTCCAAATCAAGGCTAACTTTTCCAAGCTAAGTAATTTTGAAAAGTATAAAGTATTTGATAAAGTCTAAGAGTTTAGTTTTGTATATTTTAATATGATTTAAATTAGTTTGAAATTGCTTTGTTAAGTAAATGAATAAAACTATTTTGAATTATACTAGTATGAAATATAGATTGGAAATGTTTTGAATAAAGTGTGTATATATATAGAATAATAACCTTTCCAATGATAAATTGGATTTTTCATGTAGAAATAAATAGTTTAAAGGTATTAAAAGGGATGGTTATAAACTTAGTAACTAGTTCGGGTATGATTGATTTTGAGAAAATATTTGGTTTTAGAAACAGATTGGAATTTAAAACCCAGTATTTATATGATGACTTTAGAATAGGATTTATTTGACATAAATTATGTTGATTTGGAGATTTGGATTATTTTTCTAAAGTTATTATTTTGGAGACTTTGAAACTGAAGATATTTAATTTGGAAGAAATGATTTGGTGAAATCATATATGATTTTGAAACTGAATTGATATTAAAATGATTTGAAACTGAGAATCTTGCATTATTAAGTACTTGATTTGGGAGTTGTAGAGCTTATATAAAATGGATTTGTATAAGTATGAAGTTGATTTGAAATATATTGATTTAAAAGGTACTCAATTTGGAAAGAGAAATCTTATATAATCGAAGTCTATATAAGTGTGATTTGATATACTATTGATTTGGAAAGTATTCGATTTGAAAATAAAATCTTATATATAATGGACTTTATATATGTATGATATTTGAAAGTGATTTGAAAAAGGTACTATATGATACATATTTTCGAAGCAAAGATATGGAAAGTGCCTTCTGCTTGATATCTGCTTTGTGGCCACATTGTGGATTCATTCTGTCGATTTATTCTCTCTGATTTTTGGCTTTTCGGATGTGATACTCGAGTGACCTACCATGGCGTAACTCATGGTCTTTTGAGCGCGACTACATAGCGTAATTCATAGGGGCTGCGAGAGTCTATGGGTACGGATGTTTCCGGGGGGATCTAGGCGTTACCATTGTATATCTGCGATCTATTGCGTCGCTTGGTAGCGTAATCAGCAGGGGCTGCGAGAGCCTACGGGTACAGATGTTTTCTGGGGGATCCAGGCATAACCATTGTGTATCTGCGGTACTACCAATCTTCATGGCTTAATCGTAGGACGGCGGTAGCCAGCCCACGGGTACGGATGTTTCCTGGAGGACCAGGCATAACGGTTATGTATCCGCGATCCATGATCGACATGTTTTGGTTTGGTCGTTTTGATTGGATTGTACTTTCCATATTTGTTTTGAAAAAGTTTTTCCAGTATTTTCACTAGGTGCTGAAACAAGTCTATTAAGTACCTGGAGAATTCTAGCTTTGCGCCTAATCAACGCATAGCCAGAGCCTGCAGGAACGGGGATAAACTTGTTAAGACATCGAGTTATAAAAGTATTTTGATAAAGTATTATATAAAGGATATTTTGATCATTTATTTTACCTTTCTAAATAAATTAAATTTTTTTAAATATTGTTTAATTCAAACTAACAAATTTGAAAATGACTATTCATCATATTATAAATTGTTTTAAATATTAAAATTTCTAATTGAAACTATATAGTTTTAAAATAATGGTTCATTCTTGTCTTTCAACCTATTTTCCCTTCTAGCTATTCCTATTCTCCACCTTGTTAAACTTACCTATAACAACAGTTATCAGGTATAATTTAATTCTTCTTGTCATCTTGTCTTGATTCTATTCCATTCTATCTTTTTTGTATTTTTTGTACCTCGTTCCTTTTCGAGGACGAAAAGATTTGAGTGGGGGAGAGTGTAACAACCTTGTATTTTGTGATAATTTTAATTTTGTATTTTAGTTATTTTAACTAAAATTCCCGATTTAAAAACTTTATTTTATTTATTAAAATGGATAAATTTTGTTATTTTAAATATAAATTTTAATTTTTGTGTGAATTATAATTCCAAACCAGAATAAATGGAATATTTCCAAAAAAGTGGATTTTGGCCAAAATGGTCAAACTTTGACTTTTAAATTTAAAATTTAAATATTTGACTTTTTGAATTTTATCTTTTATTATGAAAATAGATTTAATTTCAAGAATACTGCTTTTTGTTTCTTTGAAATCCGATTAATATTGTGAAAGTTATGCTTTTCACAATATTGTGTGTAAATTGTTTTATTTAACAAATTTGTTTATTTTAATTTATATAAATAACATTTTTGTTTGTAAAATCATGTTCTAATTTGTGTAACATGATATGTTATGCATATATTTTATTTTTAAAACATTAAAGTATAGTTATAAGTTTCAAATGTTGATTGTATATTGTTTTCAACTTTTAAATTCTAGTTTCAATTAAATAGCTATTTCTTTATTTATTTTCTATTTTTCCTTAAAAGAATTATTTATTTTCATTTACACTTTATTTTGTTCAGAATTTATTTTATTTGCTTGACTTTTATTTATTTAGAAGTGTTGTTGAAATTTTTCAAATTCAGCTAAAATTTATTTACAATTTTTAATTCTGGTTTCCATTAAATAGTGTATTTTCTTTATTTATTTCCTACTTCTCCTAAAACTATTTATTTATTTTTCGTAATATCTATCTCTACCTTATTTTTCTATTTAGACATTCATTTATTAATTAAATGGTAAGTGTTTAGATCGTTATTTATTTCTTGGAAAGAAATTTCAAATATATATACACACACACGTTATTGCTTTAAAAGGCATATCTTTAAAATGTATTTATTTAACGTTATTGTATTTATTTGTTTGTGGAAGCTTCTTGTAAACGCCTTTCTTTAATTTATGGGAAACACACCAATTAAGATACGTTACCTATTTTTAATTTTAGGCAAACGTTACTTTGATTTCTTACCTTTTTATCTTTCCATCTCTTGATTTTCTACCATAACTTCTCCACAATTTATGTCGTTCATTCCTTAATCCCTAACGGCCCATATCACTATTTTCACATGAGAAATTTCTTCCCATCTTCATTTTCTCACGACACTTTAGATATCAAAAAAAAAGTAAGCAGCGCCCTCTCTTTTTCTCTCATTTCTTCTTCTTTTTTTTCATTTGTTTTGCTTGTTTATCTCTAGCTTTTCTCGGCTTAACCCCTTCACCACCTTCACCGACCACCACATCACCTCCTTGCCATCACCATACATGGCCTAAACCCCTCCTCTTCTGACCAAGACTGGCCATGACCATCAAATGATGCAAACACCTCTAAAAGTTGCAAAAAAACCCTTGAAACCATTCATAGCCAAGCTAGTTTCCACCATCCCCTTCATATGTTGCCTTGGCCACCCCCTTAGCCACCGCCACCATCAAATTTATCACCCATGGCCTTCACTCCAACCATCGCCAGGTCTATACATGCCAAGGCCGAGCCCAATTCATGCATGGCCAAGCCTAAAGTTGCACCAAAACTCCTCTTTTTACCTTAACCTTTGATCTTCCTTCAATAGTAACTCCTATCCCTTCACTTTTACTTGTAGCCATGCCTATATGAGTCCAAACCAGATCCATACCCTAGCCAAAAATCACCAAGGCCGAACCTATATAGCTTTGTAGCCGAGCAAATGTGATTTGTGGTCAAGCAAAATCAATTGAAAACTTGGTGTTGTCTTTTGTAAACTCTATTTCCATTTTGTTCCAATAATTTAGTATTGTATTTATATTTATATTTATATTTTGCTTTGTTTTTTTTTGAATACAAGGTTAACATCTTGGCTCTCCACTCGACTCAAATCAAAATTCATGCTTTCGTGCTTTCTGGATTTTTGTTTGTGTGCTTTGATTTGCTAACTCTAGCGTAAGGAGGTGAGTATTCACTCATGACATTTATACTTATATAAATGGTGAATTGACAACAAGTGAATATGTAGAAATGTTATATCATGTTATACTGCCTGTGAAATGAACCATATGATGTTAACCTGCTTATAAACCTGTCATATCATCTGTTACTGCTATATGATGTTATATTGTTTACTTTGTTCTGTTCTCACACTGCAAGTTCCTTGTAGACTAGAATCACTATGGGTTGAAATGATACATATTCGAATGGACTTTAGAATAGGGAAAATCATTATGGGCTGAAATGATAGGCCTGAACGATTTTTATTTATTTTTATTTATTTTTTAACTTGGGATTGCGGGTTTGAAATGATAGAACCCGTATTTTTCTTTCTAAATTATGGATTGAAATGATATATTATCCATATCACTTGACTTAGGATAGAAAATTTTATACAGACCCGTGGTTATTTTATATATTTTTATGGAAAAATTCGAGTATGTTTAAAATGTAAATTTATGATATTTTGTTTTAAATTAAGTTATAAATGATTTTTTTTAAAGTGTTAATGATTTTTCTACAAGTTAAAATGTGAAATAAATGAATGGTTAAGTTGAAATTTGAAATATAACTTTAATTTGAAATTTAGGATTTCGTTTAAAAAAAATAATTAAGAAAAAAAATGGAAATTAAGTTTAATTTATGAAATGGTAAATTAAGTTAGAGTGTAAAGTAAATGAAAATTTAGGGAAATTATACATTGATTTTAATAAGTGAAGTTTTGAGAAATTTGATATTTATTTGTGAAATTTACTTTATAAAAATCATAAGTTAAAGAGTATTTAAATGACTATTTTAGAGTGAAAAATATGAAATTTTATATGTTCAAATGGTTTTATTGTATTTAAGTGAATAAATGAACTTTGAAAAGGCTAAAAATTTGTGAATTTATTATTTGATTTGACTCCACTTTTTAACGGTTTAAATGAATGATTTTAATTCGAAATTATTAACCATTTCGGAATTTTAACCACGGGTACGCTTCTCTGTATGCCTTGTGATTTTTGGATGTACACCTTCAATTTGAGAGTGTGACTAGTAGTGAGCGATTGCTGCTGCTTTGCGCTACCCGAGCCACATTAGCACTATTATTTGCATAGTTTACTTTAATATATGCATTTCTATGATAGTGTCTGTTACTGTTTAATTGATGGTTTAAAGGATCCTTAGAGTATAGGCGATCCCAAGCATCCTTTAAGTTATTGTGCATTACTACTACAGTTCTCTTGAGTTGGTTTACATTGTATAAGTATGTATGTCCTGACTCGAGCGTTTTGTGTTTTACTTTACGCTCGGGTCAGCCTGAGTATTCACGGCTTTGGATTTCTCTTTCTGGAGCTAGGAATCGCTGGAGATTCTGCTTATCTAGTTATCTATCCATTTCAGTTTCAGTTTTAGTTGTTCTATTTCAACTCTTGTATTAGTGGACTTCTATGTATTTGGGATTTCTATTGTATATGTTTTTGAGACTTTTTTATAATAGCTTCATGAACTACTTTGGTATTTTTATGTCTGCCGCGAGTTATTCTGGTATTTATGTGTATGTGATTCTGTGATTGCTTTTATCTGCTCCAAATTTTATTACAATCTGTTATTTTGAGCAATTCAAGTCAGATATGTGTGGACTATTGTCGATTTGAATGGTCCAAAAAAGTGCGTCGTTACATAACCTTAAGATTCATAGTTTAACTCTTTAACATTTCACTTCATAACTGGTTCAAAAATGAAGAACTCGTATACTAGTTTTAAAGTTGCATTCGATAGGTAAAACACGTACCAATCTCGATCACCTCAAAACCAATTCGATTAATTTCCTGCTTAATTCTAGTTCTTTCAAAAATAAGCGAAAGCTAGAGACATTTCACACCAATTCTCTTTCTCGGGGCTTCACCGCGTAGCCTTTTGATAACATTTTAGTCATATTAATTCTATAATCGTCTGATCGATTATCCGATAAAAAACAATTGCTTATGCAAATTACGATTCATAAGCTTAACTCGTTTTCGATATTCCAACTTAACTTTTCCCCATCCAAGTGTGAAGCCAGGTTAGTTAAAGCACTGGTTGCATCAAACCTTGCCTAGACACTTCATTCTTCAATGTCACAAATAGAAAATTGGTTTTGAGTGTTAAGTATAGTATTGATGATTTCCATAAACAAGTAAGAAATCAACACGAATAAAACGTTTTTGACATATTCTGACTTGCTATTTCTCAGCCAAGAGAGAAACCGGCAGGTTAGAGATCTATTGCTCTTTCCCTACTCGGCATCAATCTTAATTCTCACAAATGGATAAGATTTACTTCGTCGGCTTTTAGAGTTAAGCATAGTTAATTACTTTTCAAACAAGTAATTAAATAATTAACCATTTAGCCATCTAGCAACTCTAACACCATTTTGAAAACATTTATATATACTTTTAAATTATTTGAAAACACTTATAAAAGGTTTTAAAACATTTATCCAAAATATTGCTTGAAAACAACAAATTTACAATTCTCCTCAAAATTTTAAAATAGCATGTTTTCTATATATTTTGGCAAAATATCTCTTTTCTAAAAATTCACTACTAATTCTTAAAATTTCATAAATACCTCAAACCACCTTTGAAATACTCTAATATGAGTTAGTAAACATTTGTAAAAAATGAAACAATATACTTAAATTTAAATATCTTTTCAAAACTTTTAAGTCTAAAAATCAAGTCTAAACGAGGCAGTTTTGCACAAGTGAAGTTTTGGCCCATTTTCAAGATGTTATTTGAACTTTTACTATCCAAGCTTTTAATTGCAAAAAACATATATATAAAAAATTATAATATGGCGAGAAATCCTTAAGGATATCTCTATGAAGTTCTATAGAAATCTTCGAAAACAAAGCCATTTCAAACTGCATATATAGTGACTATCGCTATAAGTGCACTTTCTAATCCGAGTCTAATCTAAACCAAAGTCCATGTATATAACCTATGTAATTTATTGAAGGTCTAGTCATATGTCAAAAGAGTCCAGTAAGGTCCATTCCAAGTTCCTTTAAGTCCATATACATGAATCACATGTGTCACTTACTTTCAAAGCAAGAATTCAAACCAATCTTTTAACATATGTTAACAACAATTCAAATAACTTAAACACAATCAAACATAATATATGTGTGTGATTTTCATTCAAAGTGAGGTTTAACTCACCTTTAACTTCACTAACAACCAAGATGCAAGAATCCAAGTACAAACCCAACATAGCAACGCCTTCCTTCGTTTTCCTTGACTTGGCCTTGCCTTAGCCTCCAAACCCCCATCAGTGCTCACGGCCTTCACTTGAGAGGGGATATTAGCTTTGCTTTTCTAAGTTCTAACAAGGTAGGGTGCTTTGAAATGTGGTAGTATGGCTTCACTCCAAGTTTGACTTGACTTGGATTTGATCTGGAAATATTTTGCTTTCGAAAATTATGAAGAAGAAGAAGAAGCCATAGATTTTTTTACTTAAGCTTATAATAACCAGTGATATGCCTCTCGTTATATAGGATCAAAATGATGCTCATTAAGCTTGCATTCACTATCCATACATGTCGTGGAAGACTCACTTACCGTCAATTCTCCTTTATGCTAATTACTATTATGCCCTCTCATGATAATATCGCTTATCTACATGGAAGCTTCTAGAACCTTATAATGCTTTACAATGAGGAGAGTGTTAGTTAGTTGATAATTTATTCATTTGATTATTAGACAAGTGAACAAAATTTCTAACAAATTATATCGATCGAAATGTTGTTTATCTATAAACAGATTTTCTGTTAGGTACTCAATTCTGCTTTGAAGAATATATTTTTGTAAAAAATTTCAAAAAAAAGTTTCATATCATTAATTAAATTTTGTTTAAAAAGGTTATAAAATCGTATTTATAACACTTAATTATATTTCAAGGCGTTTCAATATTCGAATACGAAGTGTTCGAATTTGTGAGTCACTACATTTGTACGTATGTATTGTTGTTGTTCTGATATTTTCTTATTGAATATTGAAATGCTCTATTGTTGTAATATTATATAGTTGAACTAATTGTTGTACTGATATTACATAATGCTCTATTGTTGTAATTTTATAGTGCTCTATTACTGAACCTTGCATTGTTGTGCTGAATAATGTAATATTGTTGTGTGCTGCTCACACTGAGGTTTTTATTTTATTTTTAAATTCAAATTACCTACGGCTCAGAACCGTGGCTAAATATGATTTAGCCAAGGTTTTGAGCCATGCCTATATATTAGCCACTGCCTATTTCGCCATAGCCCAAAGCCATGGAAAAATGGTTATTCTGGTGTCGTGGAGTACATAAGTTCTTGCTGCACATAGAATTCTCACTTCTTAAATCATCTACATAAATAAATACATTTACCTTGATTGACATATATGTTAAAATTTCAGCAACTAAAACATAAAATCAAGTTAAACTTTAGTCGCAAAATTAATAAAAATTAATTTACAACAATTTGGTTTCCATTGTATTATCCATGTCGACGGGTTGAATTATGGCACTATTGATTTTAGTTCTAGATTGTCCTTGATGCCTATAATTGCTATATTTTTTTTTATTTTACATTGTAAAATATATGTCAATGATAAATCTGAATGTAAAAGATCAACATACTTATCTTTTCCCTTTCCTTGGTTCATACTAATATTATTATACATTTTTCGATGTTATTGAGTTTAGAAATTTTAATGTACATTTCAGTAAGAATATGATGTAATTATCGTACGCTTAACATAATATAAATTCTCCGTTATAAAGAATATATATTACTAGTAAAATAAACTACAATATACGATCAAATTGAAAAACAACAATATCATTATATAGAAATAATAACAATGTAATCAAAAATGAACATGCAATACAGTATTTTCCACAAACAGATACCTTTATTTATCATTTCTCTAAACTAAATTTTCCTATATATTATTTTAAATTAACAATCATCTTTTGTTCGAAGACTACTTTATTTACCTTATTTTTCTAAAGCTAAACAAAAAAGAATTGAATGTGCTTGTTATATAAAAAAGAACAAAGACCTAGTTTTTTCAAAAAAAAGTTAAATTAATATATCTATTGATAAAAAAATTAACTTATCGCTATGTTTAAAAGAAAAATAAGATAAAGCGACTTGGCGCACATAAGAAAAATCAAAACATAAGCATGAAAACACATTTTGGACTAAAACAGCAATATTACTTATTTGTTTGAAAGTTAGTTTTATGGATCTTTTGTTCAGAACGTAATCATATATCTTTTATTTGAGTATTAATTTATATATCTTTTTTCTTTGAAAGCTAAATTCTCACTACATGATCAAGTGTGCATAGTGTGATAAAGTATTATAATGCAATTAAAATGTTTTGAAAATGAAAAAAGAGATAACTATGGTTACCATTTAACTTAATAGCTTGATTTACCCACTATTTATTGAAGATTTAATTTGTTAATCTTTTGTTCATTAAGATAAATTTATTCAATCCTAATGATAGATTTTAATCAAAATATTATGATTTCATGGGTTTGAAATGACTGACATGTCTTGAAAATATAGAGACAAAAAAAATTGTCAGTACATCAAGGGTCACACTTTACTATTTGTGCCAAAGTGAGTAATGACCCTCTTAAAATGTAACTATTGAGACTTCAAAGTACACAACAATACCAATGAATAAATCCCACAAACATGGTCTGTTGGTTAACATCGTTTGCAAGAATAAAACAAAATTTTTTCAACCCAACCCATTTACACGCAAAGCCATACTCAACTTATTAATTCTTGCTAAATCCCAAATTAATGTGGTATGTAAGTGGATGTTTATAGTGTTGACTTTAGGTAAGTTGTTGTATAAGTGTGGTAAATACATTTTGTGGTTATTGTATGCCTCAAAGGTTAAGTGCCAACCTACATTAGCAATATAATATCTGATTATTTATGTCATATTCACAACATTAAAATAATGGAGAATAAATGACATAAGATGAGTTGATACTTATAGTAAAAATCCTCTAGTGATCGCGAATGACTACGGAGTAATATAGAACTTAAAATCATCATCTTTCAAATCCACATCATTCAAATGTGCATCTATATCAGCGTCTTCCAAATTCTTTTACTTTCTAAACTATGTTTACTAAATAAAATTGCAACTGTACCTCTGCCATAATTGTAATGACCTGCCTTTTTAGACGGTTTAAATCGACAATATACCACACATGTCAAACTCAAATCATTCAAAAGTGCAAATTGTTATTGGGTAAATAAGAAAAGTAGAGAAGGAAAGACAAAAATAACAGAATTTCGCAACGGAATGACAAAATATAATGGTCGAATAAACAGTTCATGAAGCTGTTTACAAATAACATTGATTAACTTTTTATAATATAGATCAGAGTTGCATACAACAAGAATAAATAATAAATAATTACAGTGGAATAACATAATGCGATGGAATAAATATAATATATAATAGTAGTACAAAATCTTCGTCTTCATCCTCTAGAAAGTAGCATTCGATAAACTGAAAAGCTCAGACTAACCTGAGCTAATTGAAAAGACAAATCACTTGAGTCTAAACAAAACGATCTTATGCAAGTTAAATCAACAATAAATAAATATGAGTGTAATGGCATCAGAGATGTTTAAGGGTTTGGACACCTCCTATCAAGTGTCAAACATGAGTGCAATAACATAAGATATGTTCGAGATTTACATATCCTAACGATCCATTAAACTATCTACATACATAATACAATACGATATTATAATAGTGTCTACAGTAAAGTAAAGTATTAAAACAGCGTTAAGGCGTTACCCATATCCCACTTAACACATTTTGTATAATGCCATAGTCTATACAGATACTGTAAACTCCACCCGTAGGTGGGCTATCAGGGAGCACTCCATAGGTATGACCCAAAACAAACTCGTAGAAGGCGCGATAGGGCATGTGAACACGGCACTCAAGGCAATGCTAGGGTAGATATACCAATTGTGGATCCAGACTGGTAGTAATGCATAGCGGGTACTACCGCACACCTCGGAACACACTCCTATATTCAAAATCGAGGGGTGGCCACCAAATCATCACAAAGTCATAATATGGTATCGAAGAAATATGTCCGATCAGAGGCATGACCTCATTTAGCCCGGCGTGGCTTCTGTTTTAGTCACATCTAAGCTGACTCACGAGAGTCAGAGTCACGTTAATACCTCATACAAAATCGTTCGCCAAACCATCCTACTTCATTTCTGGAATATCCGCCACGTACACAGTTATTAAAGTGGTTTTCGTTATTGCAGAGAGTATGACATATCCTATCTCGGTCTCTTTAATAATCAAGCGCTTATTTCATACCGGATGGTTCTTTTTCATTTCAAAAGTAAATTCACAATTGATATCAAAATATCATATTCTCAAGACCATATCATTTTCAAAATAGCATTTACGTCCAAAATTATATCACATTTGAAATCATATCACTTCTGAATTTATATTTCCAAAAATAGATTAAATCCGCATTTGAAATCATCATATTCCTCAAATATGTCATTTAAATCCCTACTTATGTTATAACATTATTAAACCTTATTCGCTTAAAAGTCAAGGCTTTAACTAAAAACATTTCCACTTTACACCATCTGAAATTTAGAAAATAATTTAAATAGTTATAAATAGTTTAATTAATTTACATAGTTTTAAATGGAGACAAATTAGGTTGAATGGGTTTAGAATAGATTAAATAAATTTAAAATAGATTAAAATACTTTAATTAGATTTAAAATAGTTTAAATGGTTTAAGATAGATTAAAAAGGTTTAATATGGATTAGTTAGATTTAAAATAGATTAAATAGAATTAAAATATATTAAATAGTTTAAAATAAATTAAAACAGTTTTAAATAGATTAAAATAGTTTGATATAGTTTAATAAAGTTTAAATGATTTAAAATAGATTAAAATATATTAAAATAGATTAAATAAATTAAAACAGATTAAAATAGGTTAAATAGGTTAATACTTTAAAATAGGTTAAATTAGATTAAAATAAATTAATTAGATTAAATTGATTAAGTTGATTTAAAATAGATTAACTTATTTTAATAGTTGAAAATCTTAAAATTAGAATTTAAATGAACATTTACAGTTTATATTGAGATAATAAATTTTGAAATTAACATCATATTTAAACATGACTTCCATTCCAACATTTCAATAACTTAGTTTCGATAAATGCCGTTTATACTTGAATTACAACTTCAACATTTCAATTTAAACCAATTCCAATTTCAACATTTAAAACTCGAATTTTCGAAAGTAATTCAGTTTATATAAATTAAGTTTTCTTCGAAATATCTTTTAACTAAATTCAAAATTTAAGCATTTAAAATCATTTAATTTAACCAATCCAGTATCAGTATATAATTCTCTACCCTATGGTCAACTGATACGAATATTTATCATTTCAATTCGCAATTTAAAATTCCATGGGTATATATCATTTAAACCCGAAATCCTAAAATTTAATTTCAATACATGAAATCGCTCGAGTCTATCATTTCAACCCATAACGATTTCTCCCTAACCTATCAGATCGTTCGGGTATGTATCATTTCAACCAATAGGGAACTTGCAGTGTTACAACAATATAAAATATAACATCCATTCATCCAATATCAACAATCAAACATCCATCAAAATGTCATCCAAATGAATCAATAAACATCAAAAGCTAACTGATTATAAATAACAAGTATAAACTGATGAATTAAAATTTAATATTAAATTAAATGACGATTAAATGAATTAAAAATCATATTTAACTGGAATGACAATCTAAAAATTCCAAACATCAATAAATCAATTTGTATTCACCTCATAAATTTAATTTAACCAACATCAGATAATTTAGTAGTTGTGAGTGGGTTAAAACACCCACCTTTGATTTTAGCCCATAAAAATCCAAACAGAAGTGCAAAACTCAACAGTCGCCAAATTCAACTAAATAGACTTCATGTTGTCCGGAATTTAAATATGAATCCAACAGAAGAAATCGCTTCTGAATCAAAGTTTATATGCAAAAGATATTCATGTTATAAGAATATTATTAAAATAATAATTAGTACGCATAAAAAAATAAACAAATTTTAATAATTATGTTTCTCTCAAGATGAGGCTTAAGGGAAAGATTGAAGAACAACTAAGATGAGCACAGGACGTGTACGGAAAAACGAAAAAAAATCATGCTTCACAAAAGAAAGCTTTTGGATTTGCAAGAATAAGAGCTTTTGAATATGAGGTGTCAGAAGAAACAAAACGCCAATGAAGAAATAAGCTGTAGGTTATTTATAATTTGAAATTGGTGGTGGAGGGACAAAAATAAATGTCACGTTTTATTTTGAAAGCTCCAAGTATTAATAATGCATAAGAAAATGTACATAGGAATGAAGAAGTTTGCAAACCAAAGGAAAGTAAAACTTTATATACGTGAAAATGAGGCGGCAAGAATTAAATACAACTTAAAAATATACGCTCGGGTATTAAATAGAAGGAGAAATGAATCGATCAAATATTAATAATAAGGTAACTATTTTAAAACGTTCATGCAATAATTAATAACAAAAGAAATGAAGAGACCATGTGCATCGCTCAACCTTTTGAAATTCATTTTTTTTTGAAACTTAACCAAACTTCATTAACTCAAATAATATTCAAATTTTTACGCATTTAGGTTTATCTACGCATGATAAAGAATTTATACTTACGTTAAAAATGAAAATGTTCAATTTGGTTTTCCAAAATGATCTTTTATTTCCATTAAAACACTCTTTTTGTTTAACACAAAACGTGCATTTCTTTTACTAAATCTATTAATTGCAAGCAACGTTTTCTTTCCATTTGATTGAAATATTTGGATTACATAAATTGCAATTACTTACAAAGTTAAATTTCTACACAGACAACAAAAATGGATGAAAAGTAGAACAATTGTTTATTTAAACATATTTATAAATTTTTTGTTTATTCACAAGAGTAATAAATAACTGTAAAATTGATTATTTTTCTTTCTTGTAATCAATCTATAAGCTAAAAAACAGTTCAAATGAACATATAATTCTCCCTTTAAAATAATTCATTCTATTCTTTATTTTAATGAAATTAATCCTACATTCACAAATGAAACATTCATTTATTTGATGTGAATGTTCTTTTTATTAAATCAAACTTTCCTTGTATTTTCACAAAACATAAGCTATTTTTAATTACACCTATTAATTTACAATTTATTATTCCCTCTCCTATTAATTGAAAATTTTCAATTACATTAATTTCAGTTGATTAAGTTTCAGCATGGACTAAATGAATGTAATGAGAAGCAGAACAATTATTTCCAATCTAATAGTAATTTAAACATATTTATACACTATTGGATACAAATTGTAATTACACATTTCTTACTAAATAATAGTTTCTCATCTCTACAATCTGTAACGATCCCATTTTTAAGCCAAATTTAATTTAGTAATTGATATTAATTTTTGGATTAATTTGTGTATTTATTTGAAATTTTTAGAAAAAAAAATAAGATATGTGTTTGTTTAAATATAAATAGATTGTAGATAGAATTTTGATTTGAAATTCAAAAGTAAATATCTTAAAAATAAATTGGATTTAAAAAACTCTATATTTTAAAATTTATAAAAATTAGTTCTCTAATTAATATATAATATATGTGTATATATATATTATGATTTGGAAGTTATATTTTGAATTTAATATAATAATTTTCAAAAGCTATTTAAGGGTTAAATTCTAATATATATATATATATATATTATATGTTTATTTATTAATGATTAATTAGATTTTAAATCAATTTTCTTTAAAAAGTTATATAAGTATAAATAATAGGAAATGTATTAATAAAAACATAAAAATATACATATATATATATAACTAAAAAGTAAATATAATATAAGATTATAAAACTACATTAAAAATATTAAATTCATGAAAATTAACAAGTGTAAAAGATTGAAACATACACAAAGCATTAGTAGCCTATGTAATATATGCATTAAACAAGTGTAAACTAAGTTAACATGCAATTTACAAGTGTCAATTATTAATTATCTTTTTTATTTTCAAAAATAATAAAACAAGATCATATATACATAATATATGTATATCATTATACCCTTACACTTCAGTTTTCTTTCATATGTTTCAAAATCCAAAACCTGAGCAAAACTAACCTGGTAACTCAAACCAGAAAATAAAATCTAAAACAAATCAAACAAGAAACAAAGTTCAACCTGAGGATAAACAAAGAAATCCACAATCAAGCGAAGTGATTCAGATCCAAATTCAAACACAACATAAAGTAAATTCAAGATCATCTCAAACAACAAACAATTTTCAAACCTGAAGTATAGACCATTTCAACTGAAACAAAGAGTAGTTCAGATCATCAACAATTAAGCAAATCTAAGCTTCAGTTTCAAATCATTTTCGATTTCCAGGATCAAATCAAATTCCAGACTATCATAAACAAGTCAGTTCTCTGTTCATCATCAATACAGGTGAGTAAAAACATTTTTAAAAAACCAAAACTGGGTATATATTTTAATACATGTGATAATACTTGAAGTTGTTGTGAAATTTTTTTTGTATAGATGCCTGCATGTCTATATCTATAAATAAATGACAGGGTGCATGTCTGTGTACAGGCGTATATACCCTATTCTAATTTACAGGCTTGGGTTAGATTAAAAAAATTCAGATCCTCTGTTTCTAATCTCTTATATTTTATGATCTTTAAAAGGAATTGTTTTTATTTACCAGATTCAACATTTAAAAATATTTTTAAAGTAAAATGAGCAAGAAATATTTCTAGAATAAGAAAATAACAGTAATAATCAAATATAGGTCAGAAATCGAATGTCTGGAAATTATATTTTGGCTTTACAATTCGATTCGTATTGGAAAATAATGATTTTTAATAATAGTATATTGATTTTTAAGTTTGTGGTTGATGCGAATTTGCGAGATGAACAAAATCTGCATTTTCGTCGATTCTCGATGATCAGAGAGTAGTTGGGTGTCGTGATTGTTGCTGAAGGTAGCTGGGTTGCTGGAGATCGTAGGAATAATGGTCGGGGGTTTTATAGACTACCTGGTAGCCGGACGACAGCGATTTAGGGTTTTAGACCCAGTTTTGGTCGACGAGAGTTTCGAGACTGGTTCGTCAACGTCAAGGCATTGAACTCGACCGGAGTGGGCCGGATCGACGTGTGGGACGATGACACAGCTCTGGGTGGATCAGCAGGGTATCTGGCGTTCGAGGGAGGCGATGCGAGGTGTTTTAGTCGATCAAGGTTAGTTCCAAATAGGTGTCATCATGCTTGATTTTGAATTCTGGTGAAATTGATGGAGCTGGGTGGTCGTGATGGCTTAGGGGAAGGTCGACGACTCAATGGTGGTCAGAGCCTTGGTCGGAGGTGGTCAGAACTCATGTGCACGTGCATGTGTGCACGATGATGTCTGGTGTTGTTTGAGGCATCGGGGAAGAAGATGTTGTCTCGGGTTTTGTCTCGGGGAATTATGGTGATGGCTCGAGTTAGCATACGGGTTGTATGCATGTGTTTAACATGTTTTAACAATTTTAAATTTTTTAACATAACAAAGTTCAAAATAAAAGAAAAGTGGAAGAAGGGTGACCCGGGAGAAATGCAGGTTTGCACTGGGCTTTGGCTCTGGAATTCCTAACGTGGGCTCGGGGTATTTGGTAATGATAACAAAGTTTAAAAAATAAAACAAAATAACAAGTTTAAGCGTTAAGAAAATGCAAGTGTAAATGCAAATTATTAAACAAGTTTTAATAGCAAAAATAAAGGTATTGATCAAGTTTTCAAAAACAAGTTTCAACATATACAAATTATAAATTCAAATTTTTTTGAAATTAAATTGTTTTGATTTGCAAAAAAAATTACATATTAGGTTGTTAACTAAATTGTGACGTCCCACCTCAATACCCACGCTAGCCAAGAACACTACGGAGTAATGTTGTCAACTACCGTGGAGAATAAGGCTGTTGAGGAGCGACCATCCATGTAACTTCTTTATGCGAGCACCGATATGTCAGATAGTATAGAAGTCCGACATACCGATACAAACTCAAAGATATCACACGGTGGCTATAAATAAATCTTCAGAAACAAATATAGAAATAAACATAACACAATCAGTCACAGACATCCATATCACAAAGGCGGAAAAAGATATGAATATATAATTAACATATGAAAGTGTACATCAGAGTAGTGGTCATGAAAGGACCACATACACAAAATAATAGCAACACATGCTATACAAAAGAATACATCTATGAGTCTATATCTCAAGTGTAAACGACAAAAACTGCTAATCTAAATGGTCAGCCAAAAGTCAGAGTAGTAAATCCCTGGGGGAGAAGTCAAGCAGAAGCACCTGTAACATCTCGGTCTGACCCGAGTATTATTTATAAGAAAATAATAAACGGATCAGTCTAGCTATAAATATCAGATAACATGATATAAAACAATAGATATGGCAAGAACATATAGTAACATAAAGACATACTATGATAAGCATGTAAATGAATATCATCAAGAGATCAAACAATATCAAAAGAATCTTCTAAAAGATCCAAATTCACCTAAACATAAAAGCTGGAAAATCATAACAATGAAAGTCACGAAAATAGGTGAAGCGCGAAATTCCAGAAGACTACACAAGAAATCTAGAAATCACAATATAGTAGCATGAAAACTCACAAAATGGGAGCATGAAAACTCAACTACACGTGTAACACAAAGCAAGACGCTATCTCATGGTTGCAAGCCATTAATTTTGACACACGAATGGCCCGAAGACCGTGGGGCGCTACCCCACATATGTGATGGCGAAACATCACACAAATGCGATGGCGAAACACCACAAGAGCGGGGTCTAGTCTCCCTCGCAGATAAAGAGACATCGCACAATTGCTAGTCTAAATCACAAAATTGATCGTCATGATCATCAAGAAGTGTCAATCACATTAAGCTAGTAAATATATGAGTTTAGCTTCATGTCCCATAACCACTTGCTTAACTTAAATATTTACGAACAAACTGTAGATCTTCACTAGAAAATTGTCACAAAAGGTTCAATCGAACAAGTCGAAGAATTAACCGACGAAGCAAACGCAAGCGTTTCATACCACTTGTTTTACTAAGTCGTTTAATTAGATTTCTCATCCGAGTGAGGTAAAGGTTTGTATATACTAATAGATTTGAAAATGGTTTGGGAAAAGAGCTTTGTATTAAAATAGAGTTAAAATTGTTTTGATGAAAGAGTTTTGATATTTACTACTAGTATTTTTTTTGAGGAAAATGTGTGGTCCTCTACAGGAGAGGAGAGCACACATGTACATATATATATAACAACAATAGAAAAGGTGCTGCCAACAAGCCTGGCAGGTAGCAAAATAACCCCCATACAAAAGAAAGAAATAAAAAAAACCCACCTGAACTGCTAAGAAACTAAAAACCAGCTCAGAAGAGAAAAACACCATCCAGAAACTCCGGTCAGGAGCGACGCCAAAAGAGCAGTAGCCATCTGAAAAACTTCCAAAAACCGCAGCTGCAACCTCAACAACTAAGCTAAAACATCACAACATACAACATCTACACAAACCTCAAACAAACTCCAAAACGAAAAAAACACAATAAATCCCCAGATAAAATGACAACATCAATCAAAAGACTTAAAAAATTTACGATTTAAACGAGGACTTCTCCTAATATTACCAAAAGAATGGCTATTACTATTTCTTCTCCTCAATTTGGCTTCACGAATGAATTCTTTAGCATGGGCAGGAGAATGAGGAAATTTACCTATGGCCGCAAGACAACAATAAATAACAAATCTGAAACCCCCGGTCCAATAATAGACAGCTCGATTAGAACAAACATCCTTGGTCATAGAAGAACACAAATCATTCTTAGTGACACCCAAATAAACCTCATCCAAATCACTGTGAACCGAATCAACAACAACCTTTGAATAAGAAGAGACCGTGGCAATGGGAACAATAATAGAGTTCAGCACAACATCATCTCAAAGATCTACTGAACCAGTTAAAAACAACCTCCTCATAGTCACTCTGACAACACAAACCAAGAGATCACCAGAACCAGACGAACAACTCACAGACATATTAGCGATACCTACATTGACTTTACAAAAAGAATCATAAACTACATCACCATCTTCATAAGACTTAAGCATATCAGTATCTACAGTCTCCATTACCTTCATAATGTCATCTCTTTCCTCCAAAGCATTACCGTCACAATTTGAAACAGTCGTACTCTTCATAAGATGACCATCAACAACTGTTAACTTGACACCCTCCACTTCAACATCAACATCAGACACTGCTGAACCATCAAAACTATTAAACTCAAGAATCTTGATATTTGAGTTATTAAACTCTTTAACTACTGAATTCATCTTGATGATATCATTATCATCCATTTCAAGAACCGTATCACCGGAGATAGCCTTATTTTCCTTCAACTCAGACAACATATTCAAGCAAAATGACTGTCCAACTTTTTCTAACAAAATTACACAAGGATCTAGCAACATAATGTCAGTTAACATAGACAGGGGATCCACCTCCACTAATGAAATATCTCTAATGGTTTTCTCAACAAAATCAGATGTTTGCATCTTTTCATCAGATTTTTTAATCTCCTTAATTTCTGAACTCTTCTTAATTTTAACACTATCTTCCTTTTCAAGACAAAAAACAACATATGCATCCTTATAATCCATCAACCCATACATAACATTCAGGCAAGAAGACTGACCATCATTCTCTAACATGAACACATGCGGATCTAATAGCATACTGTCAGGTAACGTATTCAGAGGATCTACATCCACCTTTGATTTAGAGATTATCTCTACATCAGAATCATGAAAACATTGATGGACAGAACCATTAAAACCACTACTAACCTCTTCACCAATACAAACAGCTGGCAAGAATAAAGAAGAAGCCACACTATTATCTAAGCCATATGACACCGAAGCCAAAATCTTAGAATTTGGAGAATAGCAATCTCTGACATCAGGATCTAAAAGAAGAGTGTCAACGTGACTAACTCTATCCGAGCCATTCACATAAAATTCCTCAAAATCAACCCATAACGAATCCTTACAAACATGTCGATTATCATCTCTCTTCGAATACTCCTTGGATTGAAACCCACTCCAATTTTCATTATAGCAATACTTACCTATGTTATCAGCAGTAAGACAATCGAAATGCCAAAACACTTTATTAAAAAGATAACTACACTCTTCATAATTCCCAACACAACAATCAAGGAACAAACCTCTTAACCTCAAGAATTCCAGAACAAAATAAAAGTGATGATCTTTAAGATTCATAGGTTTCGAAAAAGTAGGATCAGCAAAAGTAGATGAAGGATCTCGATTAAGAAAAGGATTAAAAACCATTGGACAAGATAATCTTTTATGACCAAAAACACCGCAGTTAAAACACCGAATAGGGTTCGAACAATTTTTTGCCCTGTGATTTTTCTCTCCACACCTAAAGCAGCTAAAATCCCTCTTCCTGTTTTGAACAAACGAGTCTTGAAATTTATGAAGATGAGATTTTGATCGAGAATTTCTATGTGCTTCTTTAAACGAATTAGAATAGAGAACTGGGTTGAAATGTCGATTCGATGAAGATGAGTTGCTGACATCAGGATGCGAGAAGAACGATGACGAATAACTTCGAACACAATTTTCTTGAATTCGAGAATTATTCGCCATTGCAGAGAAAGTTAAATTTTACAATCAGTTGAATTGGAACGATTGTTGGACTGGGTTAAGAGGAAAAAAACGATTTTGAATTGTAGATCGATATTTACTACTAGTATTGAAACCTTCATATTTCTAAAGTTGTTATCCCGCCTTTTTAGCAAGGCCGTGATACCATAAAATCGACCGAGAAGCCCAATATAGTTTGTCTCGAAGAATGGTCAACTCGGCATCTCAACAAAGCAAGTTCTGTTGAATGTTTTTCAGATAAGATCCCCTACGGAGGGGGGGTCCAGGGGGGTGGCAACCTCCCAAGGTGGGGGTGCGGGGGCAACACCCCCACTATGGGGTTCGACCAGCCCGGTCAGGTCGCGGGGGTCCCGGGGGAAGCACCCCGGCGGGGTGCGGGGCAACCTATTGAAGACCTAAGGGAGGATAGGATCGAGTGACCTAGGGGTCTAAGGGGTCAAGCGACCTAGTGATTGCGACCCAGAGGTGTTCGCGAGTTAGCAGAAGCGAGCGACCTAACAGAGGCGAGCGACTTAAGGGACTCGCGACCTAACAAGGTAATAAGGTCGAGCTACCTACGACCTAACGAGGTCTAGTGGAGAGCGACCTAAAACGTACGCGACCTAAAAGAGGCGCGACCTAACTCAAACATGTCGAGCGATATAAGGTCGGAGACGACCTACGACTTAGTGACCTAATGGTGTGAAAGGCGTGCGACCTAAAGTGTTACGACCTAGGGGTCGAGCGACTTAGTGGAACAAGGTCATACGACCTAATAATTGTAGTAGGGTCAAGCGACCTAACGGGGTAAACGGTCGCACGACCTAACAGGTTTTAGGTCATGCGACCTTACAGGAAACAAGGCCGAGCGAGTTAAAGATGCGACCTAGTGGGTAAACGACCTAAGGTCCCATGACCTAACAAGGTAGGCAAGGCCGAGCGATCTATACGCGAACGACCTACGACCTAAAGTCCAACGACCTACGACCTAAATCCGAGGCGACGTTACGTGCCAGTGCGACTTAAGGGCGAGCGAAATATGTAGGCCGTGACTTTTCTACGTAGAGCGACCTAGCAAGGCAGAACGACCTAAGTGCAGAAATTCACCAAAAACACTAAAAATTGGAGTTTTTCGCCAATCCGATCCAAACCAAATGCAAATGTACATGCTAAAGTGATGGGGAATCATTCCCAACAGTCCAATATAGCTATAGACTAGAATTGTGAGATAAAAATCTCACCTTTTCACCAAATTATGAAGGTAAAGCTTGAAGGTGAATGGAGAAGCAACTACAAGCTTGAATCCAATGCTTTTCCTTGAATTTGGAGTTGAATGATGGAGTTGGAGTTGAAACCTAGGCTTGGAGTTTCTAATTTCCCTTTCCACTCACCATTAATGTTAAAGTTTGTGTTTGGTAGGAATTTATGAAGAGTGAGGAGAAGGAGAGAAGTGGGTTTGAGTTATAATGGCTAATCTAACCCAAAGTCCAAAGCGCGAAAAGTAAGTGAAATTCCACTAACTCCAAACCTATCAATGTTTATACTTCAAAAAATTGTAAACGGCATTTCGAACTCAATGGAAGTGGTCTCGAGTCCTAATTTGACCGTTTGCAAAAAGAAGCTTTTCTGACCAATATCCGATTAACGACAAAATATTTAAATAAAATATTTAAATATAAAATCGATAAATATGCGGGTTGTTACAAAATAAATTCCTAAGTTGTTGATTGAAGAAGAATAAATGTTTAAAGCTTATAATAAATCATAAGGTCTCGAGTGAATTTGTTTGTTAATAATAATTTTATTTCAAACGTTTATTAAATAAGATTTAAATGGTAATTAAGTAATTGATTAAGATAATTATATTAACTAATTAATGTCTTAATTAATTAAAGGATAATTACTTAATTAAAGAATAATTAATTTAGGGTTAATTAATTAATTAAAGGTTAATTAATTATTGAAGGTTAATTAATTAATAATTAAAGGTTAATTAATTTATGATTAAAGGATAATTAATTAATGATCAAAGGTTAATTAATTTACGATTAAAAGATAACTAATCAATGATTAAAGGTTAATTAATTTATAATCAAAGGATAATTAATTAATTTGAGGTTAATTAATTAATGTAAGTAATTAAGGGATAATTAATTACTTAAATGAAAATTACTTAATGTAATTAGTTAAAGGATGATTAATTAATATGAGTAATTAAAAGATAATTACTTAATGTAATTAATTAAAGGTTGATTAATTAATGCAAGTAATTAAAGGATAATTACTTAATGAAATTAATTAAAGGATGATTACTTAATTAAAGGGTTAATTTGTTAATGTAAATAATTGAGGGTTAATTAATTTAAGGTTAATTAATTTATGTGATTAATTAAGGATAATTAATCAATCGAGGATAATTGATTAAGATGGATAATCAAGGATGATTAATTAATTTCACTAATTAAGGGTTTGTAATTAATTAATGTTAATTAAGCATGATTTGAAACGAAATTAAAGTAATTAATTTAATTTATTTGGAGATTAAATTGAATTAATTAGAACAACTAATTGATCTTGCTTATGGATGATTGGATTTTATTGCGTGCCTTGAATTGTTTGATATCTCTGATATGTGATGTTCTGTGATATAAAATGCCTGGATTGAACTGTGATAATGAAAGTTATCTATCTGTAATTGATTTTTTATGTGAATGTGAACTTCTTAATTAAATTAAAATTGTTTACATAAACAACTTGGCCTTTAAAATGGCAATTGATTAACGATGAGACGGGGGTCGGATTCCCAATGGTTATCCAAAAATCACATCTAATCTTAAAGGTGGATCTTTTGTTTAAAAGATTAAAAATGGAAGTTTGTTGTGACTTAAGATCTGAATGTATCCACATGTTTCTAAAAATAAGTGCTCATTATTCTGATTAGCCGGCGGAGAACACTAAGTCATAAAACCCATTCTGAATAATGATACGACGTAATGGGAATGCATTTGAAGACAATGGTTGAAGACTGGGTATTTTTGAAAATGAAAGTATTACCTGTTGATTGTCTCTGCACCAAGTGGCTCCGGTATAGAGATTACCTTATGTGATGGAGAGTCTGGACGTGATTAGGGGATATCCAAATTTGCAAGGACTTTTTCCTTAATTGGACGAAGTGCCTTCGGTTCCATTCAGACCCAGAATGGACTTGTATGGATGTATGTTTAACGTTACACTATGAGATATAAAGCTGATTTCTATAAAATACACTTTTGTTTGGTGGCGGAGAATTTATTCTTTTAGCTTAACACCCTTCTCTGAGACGTATAGTTCAGAGGTTATGTAGTTTATGGTTACTAGTGATATATTCCCAATTTGGTAATGTGGCATGCTAAGTGCTGAGAATTGGATGATCGAAGCATGGCTTTTGTGAAAAGCGTAGCTTTGTGGGACGTTACTTCATCGAACCTCGCTCCCCGAAAATGTTCGAAACAGGAAGGATGCAGCAAGGTTATGGGGGTCGCGCCCCTCAAGGTATGTGCATTTCCTTCTGGATAAAAAGTAGTATCATGGTATGGAGCCCAGATATTTAACTTATGTGGATTTGTTGGAATTTGTGTTGGCGCCTCGGCAAAGATCGGCTACGACGGGAGGATGGCATACTCATGACAGTTAGTTACCAAGTTATAGAGGTAACCCAGTCTTGTGTTGGAAGAGATCCGGTTAGGTTCTCGGGGTGTCCCTCCAGAGGTGTACTCATTCAGAAAGGAAGTTCCATAGCCTTGACCATTTGTTGGAAATCCAAACAATCAATACGAGCCCTATACGGTTTTAGTTGTAGAACCTGACATTTAACATGGTAGCTATAGTAGGCATACGATAATGGTATGTATGCTGACTAAGATTAACATTATACTTTCGAAATGTTTTCCACGCTATGCACTAATAATAATATCAAAAGGATTTTCGCGTATCAAGCATGTTTGACTACTATAAGGAGAAACCTTCCCCAAGTGTGCGATTGCATTGTGTGCGTGCCGGAAGACCTTATGGTAGTTTCATTTTCCAAAAAGCGTATCAGATTTCTTTTTCCTTTTATTTATTTTGTTCAAATAACTCTTTTTTATGTTTGCTCACACCAGTCCCATGACTGACTCGGAGTTTATTGTTCCCTTTCTAAACTCTGGGTGCCCATAATTTTCCACACGGGCAGCCTGAGTCAGGTTATCAGTAGGTTCTGAAGCTAGTCAGATAGTAGATTTGAAATTCTTTGAGGTATTTGGTCTGGAAGCCTTTGGTTTTGAACTTTTTGGTTCGGAAGTCTTTGGAGCTTTGGAACGGAGTGGCAGTCTGTTGGATTCTCTCTCTCTCTCTTTTGGAGCTCTGTCGATGGTTGTCAAGCTAGACCGTCACATTTGTTATTATTTTTCCGCTGTTGTATATGATTGTCTCTGATGTTGTTAGGCATTTATTATATCATGTTGTATCCATATTGTGTATCAATAAAAATTCTTCTTTGTTTCCTCTGTGTTGTTTTCACCTAATGTGTTATAAGCTCCAACGAACCAGACTCAACGTTTGAATCTCTGACATTCGAATATGGGTGATGTATTGGATGACATTTTTTGGGCGTCCGAATCCAGGTCGTCACATTTGGTATCAATGCTAAAGGTTGAGTAAGAACTTTAGCTTTGGAGTACAACTAATTAGGTGACTCATTAGAGATAGGGTTAGAAATGCCCTAGAATGAGTATATTCCCTAAGATATCTTGTTCGTATACCTAGATCAATATTCTTACTATTCACTGATAGTGAGAATGAGTGCAAGAATAGAACGAGGTAGGAGACAGGAGGAGTACCACTACAAATGGTCAAAACCATGCAATAACAGGAACAACTTTTCCATCAACCTCCTTTGATCATCATCCAATTTCTATCCTTTGATGGCTTCCTAGCAGCTCCAAAAAGAAGCTTTGGTATCTGGGAGACCATTACTTTGGCTAAATCGGAGTATGAGTTTACATGGGATAGATTCAAGCAAATATTTGAGCAGCATTATATGCCTTCCACTAGTATTTCCAGGATGTAAATATGAAGTAAGGTAATTTTCTTATTTATGATAAAAATTGTTAGAGTTCTATTCGACACTAGAGCAACGCATAGTTTTATTTCCCAACAAACCGTAGAAGAGTTAAATCTTGAACCCAAATCCGTAGACGAACCTATTTGTGTAAAGAATCTGGTAGGAGGCCTTGTGAATCTTTGTCTATGTTGCAGAAAAGTTTCTATTTCGTATTCTCATCATCAGTTTCTTATCGCCTTTTCGTTCTTAACTTTAATGAATTTGAAATTTTAACTTGGAATTAATTGGTTAACAAAATATGAAGCTAAAATAGAATATATCAATAGAACGATTTCGGTTAAAACCAAATTTGGGAATTTTTATTATGATTTCTTGCAAGGATCCAAGTTCAAAGAGGGACAAGCTAATGTATACCTTAGGATATTCCGACCTGATTTTGGAATCCATACCTATTGTTCAAGAATTTCCCATCGTATTCGAAGAAGTTAAGTCTTTGCCTCTGCATAGGGAAATTGAATTTAGAATCAACTTGGTCTCCAATACCCGTATAGTTATGAATGCAAGTCGTAGGATGGCACCAAGACTAGAGCTAGTTGAGAAAACCCAAGATTTACTAGAGAAAGGAATTTATACAACCTATTCATTCCAGTTGGGGTTCAGCTGTAGTATTTATAGCTAAGTCCGATGGATTTTTGCGATAGTGTGTAGATTATCATGATCTTAATAAGTAACCTTTAAGAATAAATTTTCATTGTCTCGAAGTTTCTTTGTCTCGAATCGACGACCTGTTCGATTAATTGCATGGTGCTTGATTCTTTTTCAAGAAGGACCTAGCCAAGGATTCCATCAACTGAGAATTGTGGTAGATCGTATGTATTTGTTGGTTTTTTTGGGGTCCCGATACATTCTACGAATGGTTATTATCTCTTCGGACTAACCAATGCCCTTGTATATTTCGTGGACCAGATGACCCGAGTATTTCGTGAGGTATTGAATAAGTTGTTCTCATTTTTATTGATGACATTCTGATTTATACAAAATATAGAATAGATATTTCAGCTTGATCTAGTAAGCCATTTCTCTATCTTTTTATGTGTTTATATGTTCTTTGTTTGTCTCCCTGTCTAGCAAATTTCGAGGACGAAATTTTCTTAATGGGGGAATCTGTAACGATCCCCTTTTTAAGCCAAATTTAATTTAGAAATTGATATTAATTTTTGGATTAATTTGTGAATTAATTTGAAAATTTTACGAAACAAATAAAAGATGTGTTTGTTTATATATAAATATATTGTAAATAGAATTTTGATTTGAAATTCAATAGTAAATATTTTAAAAATAAATTGGATTTCAAAAACTCTATATTTAAATTTTTAAAAATTTGTTCTCTAATTAATATATAATATATATGTGTGTGTGTATATATTGTGATTTGAAAGTTATATTTTGAATTTAATATAATAATTTTCAAAAGCTATTTAAGGGTTAAATTCTAATGTATATTATATACATGTTTATTTATTAATGATTAATTAGATTTTAAATCAATTTTCTTTAAAAAGTTATATAAGTATAAATAATAGGAAATGTATTAATAAAAATATAAAAACATATATATATAAAACTAAATAGTAAATATAATATAGATTGTAAAACCATATTAAAAATATTAAATTCACGAAAATTAACAAGTGTAAAAGATTGAAACATACACTAAACATTTGTAGCGTTTGTAATATATACATTAAACGAGTGTAAACTAAGTTATCATGTAATTTACAAGTGTCAACTATTAATTTTCTTTTTTATTTTCAAAAATAATAAAACAAGATTATATATATATATCACTGTACCCTTACACTTCATTTTTCTTTCATATGTTTCAAAATTCAAAACCTGAGCAAAACAAACCTAGTAACTCAAACCAGAAAATAAAATCTAAAAACAAATCAAACAAGCAACAAAGTTGAAATGACCCGACTTTCTTACCACAGAAAATCGCGTCATTTTTAAGAAAGAAAGATATAGGAAAGAGAATAGAAAGAAGAGAAGAAAGAAACAACATCAGAATCTAACAGCGGAACGAATAAACTATATTAATAACATAAATATTACATAGTTTACAAAAAATATCAGAGTTACACAGACATACATCATATACTAGACAGTTATAAACACCTGTCTAGTTATTACAACTCAATACAACACAGAGACAACACAGAACACACAGCGGAATACTATATATCTAACGCAGAGGTCTCCTGCTCCATTGCTTCTCCACAATTCGTCAAAGCTAACCTGAATCCCTTAGCTACTCGTAAAAATTTGAGTACCCATGAGTTTATGAAAATAAAAATAAACTCCGGGTCAGACATGGGTCTGGTGTGGGTAACATGTTAAAGTTGCTTAACTTTCAAAAACCTTTTGAAAAGAAAGGTATCACGTAAGACTTCCCACACATAAACATGGAAAAGTTTTTACCTTACGCTAACCAAAACATTTGATAGGAAATTCAGTGATATTATAATAGGGTCTAGGGTTTTCAAATAAATAAGAAATAGATGAAATTGTTACATGATTAAATTCCAGCTACTAGCCACAAAAGTGGGTAATACAATCAAAACCGTTGGAACTTATTGGATTTTGGATTCCATACAATGGCAGGGCTACTGGGGTACCGTCCGTCACAGTACGTGGCTTAGATCACCGTACCGAGGAGCCACCCTAACTCCCTGCAACACAAGGCCGGACCCATTCCTTACTGAACAGTTCCGAACAAGAAAACCCCGACGGTTGGAGCTCAAAAAGCGTCCACACAGCCGAAATAAAAAGGGACCTCTAGACAGGGGTAAATCTCACTCTCAAGTGGGGGCTACGCACGAAGCCTTGCTGCACCTCCCCTGTTTTAGCCATTCCCGGTTGATGAGTCTTGAGGCTACGATTACCTTTTTAGGACACCTCACTTAGAATGCTCATCGTCCACCTGACGTTGTTCTGAAAGCATTCGATCCATACAAGTTCGTTCCGGGTTCGAACGAAACCGAAGGCATTATCTCGTTACACTCATTTTGGAATCACCCTCAGAGTTAACGACGATAACCCTTGCACTCTGAATCTCCATCTCAAACCTGTAAGTACTATTCCGTCAACTCATTACGGAATCACCCACAGAGTTATACTGACGTATAGTCCTTACAACTCGAGTCTTCACAAAGCTCCACTTTGATTCACGACCTAACGTTAATTTGGAATCGATGTGGTTTTCGGATATCCAAATATGGAAACCCGATCCCGGTCTCATCGAAATCCAAAGTGTGTCTTTTAGATCCAAGTTGTTTTAAAGTTAAAACAATTCAATATAGTATCTATATACACACAGATAGATAACTTACAGATCAATAATTGATAATCAGCATTATCAAATAACAGGTAATCCACATTATCAATATCAAAATAGATAATCCATATACTACCATCACAATAGATAACCTATGTTATCACAATACAATCAAGTCATTCATACCACACAATATCATTTATCTCATTACTGAGATCTCAAAGCATCCAAGACAATCAATGTCATCCATTCATACATAGGCAATGATTTACTCATACCACATCTATAATTAATTTAAAATGAATTAAATTAACTATCTCCATCTCTAATTAATTTAAAGTGAATTAAATTAATTGCTTCATCTTTAATTAATTTAAAATAAATTAAATTAATTACTTTACCAATATAAATCTTGCTTACCCAATCATTTAATTGATTTCAATCAGTTAATCATTTATTATTAATCACCTTAATTAATCACTCTTGATTAATTATCCTTAATCACATCATGTCATTATTCTCAATTAATTTCACAAATTAATTATTCTCCAATCAAAAAGTAATTAATCTTTAATTACTCAATTAATTAGTTAATCATAATTATTTACATTTATCCTTAATCAATTACATTGATTAATTACCTTTAATTACTTATTATTAATTAATTAATCTTAATTAATCATCTTTAATTACATCATTAATTAAAATAATTAATGATCTTTAATTATTTCTTAAATTAATTATCTTAAGTAATTAACTAACTTAATTACTATATTAAACCAAATTAATTATCCTTTAATTAATTTCTTAATTAATTCCTTGATTAATTACTAAATAATTAATCCAAATTACCTCATTCTTAAATATCTCCCCTTATTTACAACCTGTAATTATTAAACAATTACTTAACTAAGTAATTTCCAAATCATTAATTACATACAGTAATTATCTTTAAAATCCAAGTGTTTAAAATTACTTAAACTTAATTAATTAAAATAAACAATCTCAATAAACCAAATTAATTACATTAAGTAATTATTCTCTATAATTCCCAATTGATTATTATTAAATTAATTAATCTAATTAATTAGAAAAATTAACCATATTAATTAATTTGTTAAATAATCCTAGTTAATGACCTTCATTAACCATCCCCCAATTATCTTTATTAAGTAATTAACTGAGATTAATTACAAATTTAATTATCTTTAATTATCTATAATTAGTCTTTAATTACATAAATTAAGCGTTAACGGTAACTTAATTTATTCTAAATTACTTGATTTATTAATTCCTAATTACTAATTAAAATCCAATTAATAATCCTTAATTTCAAATTAATTATTCCTAATTAATTAATCTTACTCATTAATTAAGTAATTAATTTAAACCTTTAATTTCCTATTTAATTAACCCAAATGATTAATTAATTAAATAAATTAATTATCTATTAATTTTCCTTATAAATTTAATGAATTACAAATCTTTAAATTCTAATTTACTTTAAGATAAAACTTTATTCTTATAAACAAGTTATCATTTACAAAGTATTTTAAATCAATTTACTTAAATTTATATTTAAATATCATTTTAAAATTTAAGATTTAAAACGAGTTCAAATTAACTTTAACAAAGTTTCAAAAACACATTTCTAAACCTTTCATTCACAGTTAAAGATATAACCATTAATAAAGAAGTTTAAAAGGATTTAAACAAATTCATATTTAAATTCAAATCAATTTGAATTATACTTAAACATTTCAAAATTGTTTAAAACATTTTAAATTTGAAAACTTTCTTCATTTCAAAATTTGAATATATATTTAAGTTTGAATTTAGATAAACCTTCAGATTTATAAACTCTACTTATATATTCAAAACTTATTTTGAAATTCAACTTCTTAAACCTTTTTAAAGTAATTAAATCAAATTAAATTTTTAAAAGAAACTTCATCTTATTTGAACATTTAGATTCAAACTCAAACTTGAAATTTCAGATTTTATAAACTAGGTTTAAACATTATTTAAATCTTTCTTTATATTTAAATTCCAGTTTTTAAAAGTTTCAGAACAAATCAATACTGATTTCAGATGTAAACCTGATACAAATACTTACCCGAGCTTCCCAAACTCCTGCTTCGAGACAAAATCCAAATGCCTCGAGTAAAATACCTAAATTTTCGTGAAAAACTTGAGTTCACTAATTCCTTCAAACCCAACTACAACAGGATTCACTGAAATACACCGTGCATATGCACGGTGGCTCCGTCCACCACCACTCACCTCCGATGATCTCCCCACATCGGCAAACAAACCCATGTCCCAACACGATCCACAAATCTCCTCTCCACAGCTTAAAATCGAATTCAAGGTTTATTTCAAAAACCTGGAACAGAAGACCAAAACCCATCCCAAAGCTGTCATCACTTCAACCACCTTCCTCCGACCTTCAGAAATCCAACAACTCCGGTCACAGCCTCGCCTATACGTCAGCAACCACCTCCCAAAGGCATTTGACTCTCAATCATTCTTACAGGTAGAATCGACCCCAAACAACCTACCCAGATAAAACTAGGGCTACAGAAAGCAAATCAACATTACTGCAACCATGGTGGTTTTCATCACCTTCACCTATTTTTCCCAGGTCCATTGGTTACTCCACTACCCTCTGGAAGAATCCTGATACCCCATAATCTAGAGATCAACTGAGGTCACCAAATTTCCCTTTTTTGTTCAACAGAGAACCGCTTCCAAACCCCTTAACTAAATATACTAATTTTTATTCTAAAAATCGAGTTTTGATCTTGGTATTCAATTTATATTTCTGAATTTATAAATTATTCAGTATAAAATATTACATAATTTAACATCCACTGATGCTTTCATATTCCTAGCGAACTTTCCAATTTAAATTTAATTTAAACAAAACTTTAAAACTCTTCTATGACATAACAACCATTTTATTTAAATGCTAAGTACTAATTCAATGGGTTTAAGAGAAATGTGAATTTTTGAGTCAAGTCTTGAACTTGAAACTGGTAACAGAGATTGAAAAGAAATAATTCATACATATCCATATAAATATTCAGAGATAAACTTATAATTGCATTCTCAAACATATTTTATTTTCAGTAATATAACATGCAACATAATTATAACTTAAACCTTATATTATGATGTTACTCACCAGTTATAAAAGTAGAACAGAGCCTCCATATGTTTTGAAGAGCCTGAAGACTGAAACCCCCATTTTTTTTTAGACTTTGCACTTTAATGCTTTAGCTTTAAAATTTGAGTTGCATTTAAAAACTAAGTTGCTGGAGCTTTGAGGCTAATCTTAAAACTACATGCCAGATTGATTGAAATGATGCAGGCTTCAAAATTTGAAATTGCAAGTTTTACAGGTTTTGTTTGAAAGTTTGTTGGCTGGCTTCAGATTTTTGAGAGGGTGACAGGTTGAAGATGTGTTACAGGAGATTACAGGCTTGATAATTGAAGTGGATTGTAGTTTTTTTTGTTTTTTTAATTTATGTTTCAGGTTTGCATGCATTTCAGATTTGAAGAGGGTATTTGATTTTGCATATGTACAGGAATTTGAAGATGCAAGATTTTGATATGAGAATGAGTTTTGATTTTGAAGAGGTGTTTTAAAGTTTTTCTCTTTTTATTTTAGGAAAATGAGAAAACAAAATAAATATGAAATGCAAGTTTATATATATGTAATTTTCAGATTTAATTCAAATGAAAAAAAAATTAAAACAAAATTTAACACTTGTACAAACTTTACACATTTGTCAATTTGTTAAATTAGTCTTTTAACACTTGTTAATTTACTCCCTAAAAAGGCAACACTTGTCACCTAAAAATGATTAGCATCTAATTTACAAATTAATATATGTGTTATCCTAATTTAATATGTTAATTTTGAAAACTTGTTAAAAGAATGAAACACTTGTTTCTTTTAAAGGTAATTAGTATTAAATTTACAAATTAAAGTGTGTGTTAGCTTAATTTCAATTTGTTAGTTTATATTTGAATATGTGTATAAATTTATAAGTGAACTAAAAACAATCATGTTTATAAATAAACTTATACATATTAAAGTTTAAAACAATTAATATTTATACTTTGGAATTTAATTCAAATTAAATTCAAAATCAAATAATTTCAAATTAAGTTATGTATATGAATTCAATTTGAAATAACAACTGCAAATTCTATTCAAAACCTATTTATAAAGACAATACACTATTAATATTGTTTTCATAAATATCTTATTATTAAATTAAAACCATTCTAAAGGAAATTATATTTTTATTAATAAAATATCCATTTTATTAAGCCACGAAACCATTTTGTTTGTTTATTCTAAATTTAAAACACAATCTAATTTAATTTAAACATTTAATATTTTTCTTATCAATTTTAAAATCATATATTTATTTATGAAATAGTTTCAAAAACCCAATACTAATAAAAATCAAAATTTCCAAAATTAAAATGTCTATAATAGAATTTTAAAAAATGATTCAATTATTTAATTTAAACCACGATCATTTATTCAATAACTTTGAAAAGCTTAAATATTAAATAAAACAAATTTTCCAAATTACTACAAATATTAAAACTAGAAAATATGCTTTACTTATTAAAATTAAAACAATGCTAATCTACTTTAAAATAAAAACCATATAGAAACTAATTTATATATTTTTAAAAAAGATAAATAACCAGTTTAAATATTTATTGAAGATGATTATTAAATTTATTTGAATTATTATTAACAAAAATATCAATATCAATTTAATTTTAATACAGATTATTAAATTGATATTGTTAAAAATTCCAGGATATTACAATCCCTCCCCCTTAAAAGAATTTCGTCCCCGAAATTTAAAACAAAGGTAATTTAATAATCTCATTAAAATCTTAAAGCACAAGCATATATCAAACATATGCTAACAGCCATAACAACCAATCAAACAAATCTAATTAGCCAGACAAAATTCTGGATAAAATTTCTTTGAGTTTCCCCAGGTGTATATATATATATACATATACTGGGATACTCGCTCCAGAGAATCCAAACAATCAATACTATGAAGCTACAAAGCTCCTATACAACTATATCTATAACGCTAGACAAGATATCAGACTACAAACGAGTCTGACTCAACAACCAAAACTCCAGAACTGCTGGTTCCAAAACCAAAGATAGATCATACACGTACTCCCTCTGGAGACACGTGAAACTCATCGAATCCCAATTATCCAAACTGGCAATCAAATCTTCTAGATCAATCACTTATGCTCCAAGATCACAGAGAAGATCCAAAAATCTTCAGAGCTAACTTCACAGACTTACCCAATAAAAACTTATCCAAAATTAAATCTCCGATTCCGGAATTCAAATTCCTCCATCTCTAAATCCACAAAACCCTTCGGACGATCCTGTGCTGCCCACAACCTTATTGATCAGAACATCCTTGCTGATGCTTCTAGAAACAAACTAGACCAATCAACACAACAAAATGATCTCCTCAAGATCAACCAAAATCAAGATCTCAAACTCTATTCCTCAACATCATAGGACAACAACTTCTTCTGTCCGGAAAAGAAAAGCAGATACACTTCCAAACTGCTTTCGCTGCTCAACTCTGATCCGAAGTAGAAGAGAATACTTGAAGAAGAACACAAGCACAAACTGGACAACACACCCAGAGATATGGTTCAACAAATCCATAAGAAAAATTTAGAAGTTCCTCCAAAACTCTGAGCTGCTACACCAACTCAATACTCCTAGAACCATTCTTCTATTAAGCTGAACCACTGGTACCACTCCTGGAATCCCAGATGATAAGAAAACTCAATCTCCGGATGCGGACAAAACTCTGACTTCCTGAAGACATTCAGAAAAACTCAGATAGCCTAAGAGAAAACTCAAACAATCGCAAGTCACTTTTGCGAACCACCCAAACCAAATCCAAGGAAAAACTGTTCTCCCTCAACCAAATGGAACAGCTTAAACTTAATTAGCCAACCCATCGAAGGAACGGGGTCTATTCGATTGCTTCTGAACTTCACTTCAGAAAAACTGCTAAGCTAGAAGATCTCTTCCCAACACTGAGAACACTACAAGCTGCACTGCTGCCACAGATGCCAAAGAATTCCAAAACAAGCTCTTCGAGAAACTCAAACCTCAAAGCAAACAGAAACTCCAGCTGAACACAGCCACAACACCGAAGCAGACTCACCTCTTTAACTTGTTCCAAAGAAAACATCTTCGGGAACATCCATAGTCACTGCATCTCATCACGCAGCTACTACTTCCTGAGGTATTCAAAATACCATCAGTTGCTTCTGCCCAACCAACAGATCCACATTCTACTCATCAACTTCAGAAATAAACTCCGAACCTTAACAGGTTTCCTTCAGAGATCAATGAAGTTCTTCATCACTACAAAACCCACTCGATACGGTATTAGGTCTACAGTCTCGACATATACATTTCCAAACTCAAACATTCAAACTCCAACCAATGGTAGTCGTGTCACACACACTACTACCCATTTACCTTATAACTTATATTGGGGAACCTGAACAGGTAACCCAATAGATAGGCAGAAATAAATATATATATTTAAAATTAGTTATTTATAAAATTACAAGTACGCTCTCTCAAGAAAGATACTACTACAGAGCCTAGGTATTCACTCAACCTAATGCTCTGATACCAAATGAAACGACCTGACTTTCTTACCATAGAAAATCGCATCATTTTTAAGAAAGAAAGAGATAGGAAAGAGAATAGAAAGAAGAGAAGAAAGAAACAACATCGGAATCTAACAGCGGAACGAATAAACTATATTAATAACATAAATATTACATAGTTTACAACAAATATCAGAGTTACACAGACATACATCATATACTAGACAGTTATAACCACCTGTCTAGTTATTACAACTTAATACAACACAGAGACAACACAGAACACACAGCGGAATAATATATATCTAACGCAGAGGTCTCCTGCTCCATTGCTTCTCCACAATTCGTCAAAGCTAACCTGAATCCCTTGGCTACTCGTAAAAATTTGAGTACCCAAGAGTTTATGAAAACAAAAATAAACTCCGGGTCAGACATGGGTCTGGTGTGCGTAACAGGTTAAAGTTGCTTAACTTTCAAAAACCTTTTGAAAAGAAAGGTATCACGTAAGACTTCCCACACATAAACATGGAAAAGTTTTTACCTTACGCTAACCAAAACATTTGATAGGAAATTCAGTGATATTATAATAGGGTCTAGGGTTTTCAAATAAATAAGAAATAGCTGAAATTGTTACATGATTAAATTCCAGCTACTAGCCACAAAAGTGGGTAATACAATCAAAACCGTTGGCACTTACTGGATTTTGGATTCCATACAATGGCAGGGCTACTGGGGTACCGCCCGTCACAGTATGTGGCCTAGATCACCGTACCGAGGAGCCACCCTAACTCCCCTGCAACACAAGGCCGGACCCATTCCTTACTGAACAGTTCCGAACAAGAAAACCTCGACGGTTGGAGCTCAAAAAGCGTCCACACAGCCGAAATAAAAAGGGACCTCTAGACAGGGGTAAATCTCACTCTCAAGTGGGGGCTACCCACGAAGCCTTGCTGCACCTCCCCTGTTTTAGCCATTCTCGGTTGATGAGGCTTGAGGCTACGATTACCTTTCTAGGACACCTCACTTAGAATGCTCATCGTCCACCTGACGATGTTCTGAAAGCATTCGATCCATACAAGTTCGTTCCGGGTTCGAACGAAACCGAAGGCATTATCTCGTTACAATCATTTTGGAATCACCCTCAGAGTTAACGACGATAACCCTTGCACTCTGAATCTCTATCTCGAACCTGTAAGTACTATTCCGTCAACTCATTATGGAATCACCCACAGAGTTATACTGACGTATAGTCCTTACACCTCGAGTCTTCACAAAGCTCCACTTTGATTCACGACCTAACGTTAATTTGGAATCAATGTGGTTTTCGGATATCCAAATATGGAAACCCGATCCCGGTCTCATCGAAATCCAAAGCTTGTCTTTTAGATCCAAGTTGTTTTAAAGTTAAAACAATTCAATATAGTGTCTATATACACACAGATAGATAACTTACTGATCAATAATTGATCATCAGCATTATCAAATAACAGGTAATCCACATTATCAATATCAAAATAGATAATCCATATACTACCATCACAATAGATAACCTATGTTATCACAATACAATCAAGTCATTCATACCACACAATATCATTTATCTCATTACTGAGATCTTAAAGCTTCCAAGACAATCAATGTCATCCATTCATACATAAGCAATGATTTACTCATACCACATCTATAATTAATTTAAAATGAATTAAATTAACTATCTCCATCTCTAATTAATTTAAAGTGAATTAAATTAATTGCTTCATCTTTAATTAATTTAAAATAAATTAAATTAATTACTTTACCAATATAAATCTTGCTTACCCAATCATTTAATTAATTTCAATCAGTTAATCATTTATTATTAATCACCTTAATTAATCACTCTTGATTAATTATCCTTAATTACATCATGTAATTATTCTCAATTAATTTCACAAATTAATTATTCTCCAATCAAACAGTAATTAATCTTTAATTACTCAATTAATCAATTAATCATAATTAATTACATTTATCCTTAATTACTTACATTGATTAATTACCTTTAATTACTTATTATTGATTAATTAATCTTAATTAATCATCTTTAATTACATCATTAATTAAAATAATTAATGATCTTTAATTATTTCTTAAATTAATTATCTTAAGTAATTAACTAACTTAATTACTATATTAAACAAAATTAATTATCCTTTAATTAATTTCTTAATTAATTCCTTGATTAATTACTAAATAATTAATCCAAATTACCTTATTCTTAAATATCTCCCCTTATTTACAACCTGTAATTATTAAACAATTACTTAACTAAGTAATTTCCAAATCATTAATTACATACAGTAATTATCTTTAAAATCCAAGTGTTTAAAATTAATTAAATTTAATTAATTAAAATAAACAATCTCATTAAACCAAATTAATTACATTAAGTAATTATTCTCTATAATTCCCAATTGATTATTATAAAATTAGTTAATCTAATTAATTATAAAAATTAACCATATTAATTAATTTGTTAAATAATCCTGGTTAATGACCTTCATTAACTATCCCCCAATTATCTTTATTAAGTAATTAACTGAGATTAATTACAAATTTAATTATCTTTAATTATCTATAATTAGTCTCTATTTACATAAATTAAGCGTTAACGGTAACTTAATTTATTCTAAATTACTTGATTTATTAATTCCTAATTATTAATTAAAATCCAATTAATAATCGTTAATTTCAAATTAATTATTCCTAATTAATTAATCTTACTCATTAATTAAGTAATTAATTTAAACCTTTAATTTCCTATTTAATTAACCCAAATAATTAATTAACAAATAAATTAATTATCTATTAAATTTCCTTATAAAATTAATGAATTACAAATCTTTAAATTCTAATTTACTTTAAGATAAAACTTTATTCTTATAAACAAGTTATCATTTACAAAGTATTTTAAATCAATTTACTTAAATTTATATTTAAATATCATTTTAAAATTTAAGATTTAAAATGAGTTCAAATTAACTTTAACAAAGTTTCAAAAATACATTTCTAAACCTTTCATTCACAGTTAAAGATATACCCATTAATAAAGAAGTTTAAAAGGATTTAAATAAATTCATATTTAAATTCAAATCAATTTGAATTATACTTAAACATTTAAAAATTATTTAAAACATTTTAAATTTGAAAACTTTCTTCATTTCAAAATTTGAATACAATTTAAATTTGAATTTAGATAAACCTTCTGATTTAAAAACTCTACTTATATGTTCAAAACTTATTTTGAAATTCAACTTCTTAAACCTTTCTAAAGTAATTAAATCAAATTAAATTTTTAAAAGAAACTTCATCTTATTTGAACATTTAGTTTCAAACTCAAACTTGAAATTTCAGATTTTATAAACTAGGTTTAAACTTTATTTAAATCTTTCTTTATATTTAAATTCCAGTTTTTAAAAGTTTTAGAACAAATTAATACAGATTTCAGATGTAAACTTGATACAAATACTAACCCGAGCTTCCCAAACTCCGGCTTCAAGACAAAATCCAAATGCCTCGAGCAAAATACCTAAATTTTTGTGAAAAACTCGAGTTCACTAATTCCTTCAAACCCAACTACAACAGGATTCACTGAAATACACCGTGCATATGCACGGTGGCGCCGTCCACCACCACTCACCTCCGATGATCTCCCCACATTGGCAAACAAACACATGTCCCAACACGATCCACAAATCTCCTCTCTACAGCTTAAAATCGAATTCAAGGTTTATTTCAAAAACCTAGAACAGAAGACCAAAACCCATCCCAAACCTGTCATCATTTCAACCACCTTCCTCCGACCTTCAGAAATCCAACAACTCCGGTCACAGCCTCGCCTATACGTCAGCAACCACCTCCCAAAGGCATTTGACTCTCGATCATTCTTACAGGTAGAATCGACCCCAAACAACCTACCCAGATAAAACTAGGGCTACAGAAAGCAAATCAACATTACTACAACCACGGTGGTTTTCATCACCTTCACCTATTTTTCCCAGGTCCATTGGTTACTCCACTACCCTCTGGAAGAATGCCGATACCCCATAATCTAGAGATCAACTGAGGTCACCAAATTTCCCTTTTTTGTTCAACAGAGAACAGCTTCCAAACCCCTTAACTAAAAATACTAATTTTTATTCTAAAAACCGAGTTTTGATCTTGGTATTCAATTCATATTTCTGAATTTATAAATTATTCAATATAAAATTTTACATAATTTAACATCCACTGATGCTTTCATATTCCTAGTGAACTTTCCAATTTAAATTTAATTTAAACAAAACTTTAAAACTCTTCTATGACATAACAACCATTTTATTTAAATGCTAAGTACTAATTCAATGGGTTTAAGAGAAATGTGAATTTTTGAATCAAGTCTTGAACTTGAAACTGGTAACAGAGATTGAAAAGAAACAATTCATACATATCCATATAAATATTCAGAGATAAACTTATAATTGCATTCTCAAACATATTTTATTTTCAGTAATAAAGCATGCAACATATTTATACCTTAAACCTTATATTATGATGTTACTCACCAGTTATAAAAGTAGAACAGAGCCTCCATATGTTTTGAAGAGCCTGAAGACTGAAGCCCCCATTTTTTTTTAGACTTTGCACTTTAATGCTTTAGCTTTAAACTTTGAATTGCATTTAAAAACTAAGTTGCTGGAGCTTTGAGGCTGATCTTAAAACTACATGCATGCAGCTTGATTGAAATGATGCAGGCTTCAAAATTTGAAACTGCAAGTTTTGCAGGTTTTGTTTGAAAGTTTGTTGGCTGGCTTCAGATTTTTGAGAGGGTGATTGGTTGAAGATGTGTTACAGGAGATTACAGGCTTGATAATTGAAGTGGATTGCAGTTGTTTTATTTATTTATGTTTCAGGTTTACATGCATTTCAGATTTGAAGAGGGTATTTGATTTAGTATATGTACAGGAATTTGAAGATGCAAGATTTTGATATGAGAATGAGTTTTGATTTTGAAGAGGTGTTTTAAAGGTTTTCTCGTTTTATTTTAGGAAAATGAGAAAACAAAATAAATATGAAATGCAAGTTTATATATATGTAATTTTCAGATTTAATTCAAATAAAAGAAAAATTAAAACAAAATTTAACACTTGTACAAACTTTACACATTTGTCAATTTGTTAAATTAGTCTTTTAACACTTGTTAATTTACTCCCTAAAAATGCAATACTTGTCACCTAAAATTGATTAGCATCTAATTTACAAATTAATGTATGTGTTATCCTAATTTAATATGTTAATTTTGAACACTTGTTAAAAGAATGAAACACTTGTTTCTTTTAAAGGTAATTAGTATTAAATTTACAAATTAAAGTGTGTGTTAGCTTAATTTCAATTTGTTAGTTTATATTTGAATATGTGTATAAATTTATAAGTGAAATAAAAACAATCATGTTTATAAATAAACTTATACATATTAAAGATTAAAACAATTAATATTTATACTTTGGAATTTAATTCAAATTAAATTCAAAATCAAATAATTTCAAATTAAGTTATGTATATGAATTCAATTTGAAATAACAACTACAAATTCTATTTAAAACCTATTTATAAAGACAATACACTATTAATATTGTTTTCATAAATATCTTATTTTTAAATTAAAACCATTCTAAAGGAAATTATATTTTTATTAATAAAATATCCATTTTATTAAGCCATGAAACCATTTTGTTTGTTTATTCTAAATTTAAAACACAATCTAATTTAATTTAAACATTTAATATTTTTCTTATCAATTTTAAAATCATATATTTATTTATGAAATAGTTTCAAAAACTCAATACTAATAAAAATCAAATTTCCAAAATTAAAATGTCTATATTAGAATTTTAAAACATGATTCAATTATTAAATTTAAACCAAAATCATTTATTCAATAACTTTGAAAAGCTTAAATATTAAATAAAACAAATTTTCCAAATTACTACAAATATTAAAACTAGAAAATATGCTTTACTTATTAAAATTAAAACAATGCTAATCTACTTTAAAATAAAAACCATATAGAAACCAATTTATATATTTTTAAAAAAGATAAAATAACCAGTTTAAATATTTATTGAAGATGATTATTAAATTTATTTGTATTATTATTAACAAAAATATCAATATCAATTTAATTTTAATACAGATTATTAAATTGATATTGTTAAAAATTTCGGGATATTACAAAAGTTTAACCTGAGGATAAGCAAAGAAATCCAAAATCAAGCTAAGTGATTCAGATCCAAATTCAAACTCAGCATAAAGTAAATTCATGATCATCTCAGACAAAAAACAATTTTCAAACCTGAAGTGTAGACCATTTCAACTGAAGCAAAGAGTAGTTCAGATCATCAACAGTGAAGCAAATCAATGTTTTAGTTTCAAATCATTTTCAGTTTCCAGGATCAAATCAAATTCCAGACTATCATAAACAAGTTTGTTCTCCGTTCATCATCAGTACAGGGGAGTAAACACTTTTTTTTAAAAACCAAAACAGGGTATATATTATGATACATGTGATAATACTTGAAGTTGTTGTGAAAAATTGTTTGTATAGATGCCTGCATGTCTATATCAATATATAAATGACAGGGTGCATGTCTGTGTACATGCATATATACCCTGTTCTAATTTACAGGCCTAGGTTAGATTAAAAAAATTCAAATCCTCTGTTTCTAATCTCTTATAGCTTATGATCTTTAAAAGGAATTTGTTTGTATTTACCAGATTCAACATTTAAAAATATTTTTAAAGTAAAATTAGCAAGAAATATTACTGGAATAAGAAAATAATAGTAATGATCAAATATAGGTCAGAAATTGAATGTCTGGAAATTATGTTTTGATTTTACAATTCGATTCGAATTGGAAAATAATGGTTTTTAATACTAGTATCATGATTTTTAAGTTTGTGGTTGATGCGAATTTGCGAGATGAACGGAATCTGCATTTTCGTCGATTCTCGATGATCAGAGGGTGGTTGGGTGTCATGCTTGTTGTTGAAAGTAGCAGGGTTGCTGGAGATCGTAGGAAAAAAGGTCGGGGGTTTTATGGACCACCGTGGTGGCCGGACGACAGCGATTTAGGGTTTCAAACCTAGTTTTGGTCAACGAGAGTTTCGAGACCGGTTCGTCAACGTCTAGGCATTAGACTCGACCGAAGTGGGTGGGATCGACGCGTGGGACGATGACACGGCTCTGGGTGGATCAATAGGGTCTCTGGCGATCGAGGGAGGCGATGCGAGGTGTTTTAGTTGATCAAGGTTAGTTCTAGATAGGTGTTATCATGCTTGATTTTGAATTATGGCGAAATTGAAGGAGATGGTTGGTCGTGACGGCTTAGGGGAAGGTCGGTGACTCGATGGTGGTCAGAGCCTTGGTCGGAGGTGGTTAGAACTCACGTGCACGTGCACGTATGCACGATGATGTCTGGTGTTGTTTGAGGCATTGGGGAAGAAGATGTTATCTCGAGTTTTGTCTCGGGGAATTGTGGTGACAGCTCGAGTTAGTACACGGGTTGTATGCATGTGTTTAACATGTTTTAACAGTTTTAAATTTGTTATCATAACAAAGTTTAAAATAAAAGGAAAGAGGAAGAAGGATGACTCGGGGGAAATGCGGGTTTGCACAAGGATGTGGCTCGGGAATTCCTGGCGTGGGCTCGGGTAATTTGGTAATGATAACAAAGTTTTAAATGTAAAAGAAAATAACAAGTTTAAGCACTAAGCAAATGCAAGTGTAAATGCAAATTGTTAAACAAGTTTTAATAGCAAAAATAAAGCTGTTGATCAAGTTTTCAAAGACAAGTTTCAATATTTACAAATTATAAATTCAAATGTTTTTGAAATCAAGTTGTTTTGATTTGCAAAAAAAATTATATACTAGGCTGTTAATTAAATAAATTCCTAAGTTGTTGATTGAAGAAGAATAAATGTTTAAAGCTTATAATAAATCATAAGGTCTCAAGTGAATTTGTTTGTTAATAATAATTTTATTTCAAAGGTTTATTAAATAAGCTTTAAATGCTTAATTAAGTAATTGGTTAAGATAAATGGTTTATCTTAATTAATTAAGGTCTTAATTAATTAAAGGATAATTACTTAATTAAAGAATAATTAATTAATGGTTAATTAATTAATAATTGAATATTAATTAATTAATAATTAAAGGTTAACTAATTAATAATTGAATATTAATTAATTAATAATTAAAGGTTAACTAATTTATGATTAAAGGATAATTGATCAATGATTAAAGGTTAATTAATTTTTGATTAAAGGATAACTGATTAATGATTAAAGGTTAATTAATTTTTAATTAAAGGATAATTAATTAATTTATGGTTAAATAATTAATGTATGTAATTAAGGGATAATTAATTACTATATGTAATTAGTTAAAGAATGATTAATTAATGTGAGTAATTAAAAGAGAATTACTTAATGTAATTAACTAAAGGTTGATTAGTTAGTATAAGTAATTAAAGGATAATTGCTAAATGAAATTATTTAAAGGATGATTAATTAATATGAGTAATTAAAGGATAATTACTTAAAGGGCAATTACTTAATTAAAGGGTTAGATTGTTAATGTAATTAACCGAGGGTTAATTAATTTATGTAATTAATTTATGTGATTAATTAAGGATAATTAATTAATTAAGGATAATTCATTAAGATGCATAATCAAGGATGATTAATTAATTTCATTAATTAAGGGTTTGTAATTAATTAATGTTAATTAAATAGGATTTGAAAGGAAATTAAAGTAATTAATTTAATTTATTTGGAGATTAAATTGAATTAATTAGAACAACAAATTGATCTTGCTTATGGATGATTGGATTTTATTGGATGCCTTGAATTGTTTGATATTTCTGATGTGTGATGTTCTGTGATATGAAATACCTGGATTGAACTATGATAATGTATGTTAACTATCTGTGATTGATTTGCTGTGTGAATGTGAACTTCTGAATTGAATTAAAATTGTTTACTTAAACAACTTGGCCTTTAAAACAACAATTGAATTTCGATGAGACCATGTGATAACTCGTATTTTTGACCATCAGTTAATTGGATAATTATCTAATTTTAACTATTGTAAAACATTGATGTATAAATTGAGAAAATTAATTATGTGTTGTTTATATATATATTTAAATGAGTTGATTTTAAATTGAGTTTGAATTTGAAATTTGCAATTCGAAAGGGTAAAAAATATTAAAATAAATTAGATTTTAAAACTCTATGTTCTAAATATATATATATATATATATATATTTGGGGTTTTTGAATTGGGATTGACTCAATAATTTTCGAAAGGGTATTTTAAGTTAAATATATATATATATACACACACATACATTTAGTATTTATAAAGTAGTAAATTAAGTATAAAGCCTATTATTAATATTTAAAATAAATGAAAATCTCTTAAATAACAAATGTAAACTTATTAAAGTTTGATAATAACATATGTACATTTTTTTTAAATGTTTTAGCTTAAGCTTAAAAATATCCTTTCTTTATAGATATTTCATAGCAAATATATATATATATAATTAAATATAAAAATAACATACTAATATAAAGGCTTAAGAAATTAATATAAATACATAAGAGATATAAGTGTTAAACACTTGTAAATATTTCTTTCTTTCATATTAACACTTGTAAGAAAATGATTGTTTACATTGACAAATGTAAACTTAGTTTTACAAATGGCATTTCTAGGTAACAAGTAATAAAAAAAAGAAGCAAGGTAAAGATCAGTAAATCTTAAACCATCAAAAAAAAAGAAAACAAAGGAAAACAGAATGTATAGAACATATTCTCACAAAGAAATCACCAACCGGATCAATTCCCCTCCAAACTTGTAAACAAAATAAAATCTTCAACCTGGAAATGAATTGTATCAAACTATGCAACCCAAAAACCTGGAGCTAAGCAAGGTGAAGATCAGTAAGCAAATCAAATTAAGTAATTTCAAATTTCTATATAAAAAAAACAGCGAGCAACAGATCTGATCAAAGCAAAAATTTCAAAGCTTTCTCTATTGGCATTCAAGGTGAGTAAAACCCTTTCAAAATAGTCTGATTTGGATTTAACTTGAATGCATGTGAAAATTTATATGTATGTTGTGTGAGTAGATTGCTACTTTTAATTATGCTAAATCCTGTTAAACAAACATTGGATAAATTGGTGGAAATTGTTGCAAGATGAGATTATGTCTGTAAGTATGCAGATATTTGAATATGTGAGTAACCTGCACTCTAAACATTTTAAAAAAATCTCATGTATCTTGATCTGTATAAAAGATGATCATTAAAGTTTGGATATAAAAATTTGATTGCATGTATATGAATATATGAAAATGTGGTATGCGTGTCTGGAAACAAGAGAAAATGGTTCTGTTCTAGATTTACAGAGGTTGAAACAAAAAAAATCAAATACCAAAATCCCTACTCATTCTCTTATAGACTTAAATTATTAAACAAAATATGAGGAATTAACATGATTCAAGTTTAGAAAATATTTCTAAGTGTAATTCACAACTAAAAAAAAATATACAGAAAATTTAGAATTCACAGTGGAAGATCATTCTAGTCAGAAATCAAGTAAGTGGATTTCGATTTTTGATTTTGGAACTAGATTCGAACTCACAAATAATGAATTTTGGTAACAATTACTTGATTTTTAAGATTGGATGTGTTAAGATTTTGCGCATTGGTCAAAATTGGGTTTTCTGATGGTTTCTGACGATCGGCTGGAAGTGGGATGGCGTGCTCGTCACTAGAGGTAGATGGAGGTCTAGCGTACTCGGGAAAATTGGTAGTTAATTTTTCTATCGAGTAGACAGTTCGATTGTAATCGATTTAGGGTTTAGTTATGGTTTTGATTTTGGTCGAATTGGAGAATCGTTCGACTTTGTGATGGTTTTCGAGTGGGATCGGAGGTGGTGGAAACTAAAGTGGGAGGTCTGGCGGAGCTATAGGTGCGAGCTCGTAGCCTCTGATGACCAGAGTTAGGGGCGCAAGTGTTTTGGTAACTGGGCTTCGTCCTAGGTGGTAACTCGAAGATGTCGTTTTCGACTCAGGTGTTCGATTGGGTTTCTGGGTAGTTGGGTGAGCCGAAGAGATTAGCGGCGACTTAGGGAGGACGATGAAGTGGGTCAACATTGTTTTGCCACCATGTGCACGTGCACGGTGCACTAGCATGTCAGGAAAATTTGTTTTGGTTATGGCGTGCTGTAGAACTGATGAAGTGTTGAGGAAGGAGATGGGTTTCTGACTTGTGGACTTTGGGTTTGACCCATTTATTTGCGTATAGGTTTCGGTCCAATTGAATTTTTGTTGGTGTTTTCTTTTCTCTATTTGTATCAGGTTTGTGTTTAATTTGGGCCTGGATTTTGTGCGAATTTAAACAGCATTGCGTTTGTCTTTGAAACTACGGCCTTCAACGTGGGTTTACTCTTTGAAGATGATAGCAGGTTTAATTATTTAAAAGAATATTTTTTTTAGTTAAAATCAAATCGTTTCTAAAAGTAGAATAAGCATGATAATTTTATGAAAATCTTTTGAAGATGATTTTCTTTGATATTGAACCCATTTAAGTTTTAATTAAAACAAATTTATTTTTAAATCCTTTGTTTTAACCTAGAAATTGTTTGGATAATTATCCAGCAGGATAATTACTTGATGAAAATAACTAATGAATAATTACTAGATGTAATTAATTTAAGAAGAATTTCTTAATGGAAGTAATTATAGAATAATTACTAAACGGAAGTAATTAGGAGTTAATTACTTAGTAATTAATTTAGTTAATTAAATAATATGACTAATTAACGAATGTGATTAATTAATCTATAATCAATTTAGAGGATGGTTAATTGATTAAAGATTAATCACTTAATGAAATTTATTAGTAATTTTGAAGGGTAATTAATGGGTAATTACTAAATAAGATTTATTTAAATGAAAATTGTAAGAACCCGGTATTTTGCATCAATTATAATTGACAATTTAAACGATTAATATTGACACAAATTTCCATTTGAAGTTTTTTAAATTTGAATTAAAATTCTTTTATAAATTGTTAAAAGAAATTTTGGGCTTTGAAATTAAATAGTGGTCCATGTTTTTATATTGGGCCGTGTTAATTCTCAAAGCATAAAACCCGTTCATTCATTTTTCATTCGAACCCTAAAACCTAAAACAAATGAGAGAATAAAAATGGGGGCGTTCTCGTTCGTCCTCTTCTCCAAATTAGGGCTTGGAATTGTGGTGGCCGACGTTACTCGATCGTTGCTCGTCTCTTGTGGTGCTCACGTTGCTTGCTTCGACAATCGGCTGCTCCTTCAATTCGTTGACAAGGTGAGTGAATTCTCACATCTAATTCGAATCAGTTGAATTCGGTTGCTTATTCTGATTTCTTTGTCTCGTCTTTGACTTGATTTTACCGATTGACTGATTTTGATTATGACTTGACTTGTTCGATTTTGGCCATTTTGATGTTTATCTCCGTAGCTTTATCGACTTGCTTTCTGTTTGATTTCAACCTTCATGTTAAAACTTGCTACTGTTGATTCCATTTGACTTCGGTTATACCTTACTTTGATTTTTTCCAAGACTGCTACTTGAATTCTCTGGCATGTTTTACCTTGCCTGTACTCTGTGCACTGTGCCTCGTTTGGATCATCTTGTAGTCAGATTCGTAGTGTTTGCATTTGTCAAATTGTGCATCACCTTTGTATACTTACTTCGGCCATTATTTCTGACCTGTAGTGTTGCTGTGTCTGTATGTATATCAAGTTACATGCCATTCACTGTAGCTTCGAGTCAGATTTACATTGCATATCCACTTGAGTTTTTGTTGCACTATAATCTGTTTTGACCTGTAGTTGGCACACTGCTTCCATCCTGTTGCTTTCACTGCATCTACATTTTTACTAGTTTGCAGTCTCACTTCTATACTGCTATGTTGTGTTTGCATTTACTTGCATTCACTCCAGATATTGTTGACTTCCCTTGAGCATATTGATACATATTAATAATGTTGCGTCATTGATATCAGTACCCGACCTTGTCGAACATTGCTTTGACTTAGTTCGAACTTGTTGCCACCGTTCTTGAACTTGTTTCACTGATGCATTGAGTTCGTGTGAACTTAATTAGGTGCCGTCTGCATTTTTCATGACCTCTGACCATTGAGGCACATAGACTTCATGTTGTTCACTTGTGTCTTTGCGACCATTGCAGATTGATTACACGCAGTTTTGAGTTCACACCACGTTTGATCATTTATGGCAGCTGTCATGACCATTTGAGATAGTTTGCTTACCTGTTTTATGAAGTGTTGAGTATTTGTAAGGCAGTTTGCATTCATTTGATTTTGTCATGGCTTGATATCATCAAGTTGCAATAGTTTCGACCTCTTTAGGTTCGCAGTCCACTTGAGTACATATGTATCTGTTATGTGGAATGATATTGAACTTTTCACTGTATGTTAAAATGTGATATTCTCAATTTCACTTAAGTTATTCAGCTTATATTTTCATACCATCAATACTTGCTGTCTTGACCATGTCCCCTGTTGCATTATAATTGCATCTGTAGTTGTTGATGCTTCTGTGCAATGGCCTGAGTCATTTGTAACTGCTGTTACATGTTGGTAGGCCTAGTTGACTTCGACTTTGTTTATGATACTTGCACTGTTTCACTGGTGTATGCATTTACTGTTTTGAATCTTGCTCTTGTATACCATCACTTGTCTCTGCCTAATTCAATTTGCACATGGGTTTGGAGTTGTAGTCTTTCACTTCGGCTAGCACAAGAATGTGCTGCCTGGGTGCTTGTGTTGAGCCTAAAATTTATTTGGCTTGACCTCGCATCTTGTCTCTACAATATAATCGACACTCGCCCTTATGACACTCACAGCGATGCATGTGAATTTTCATTGGGTATATCATCATTGTTGTGGCAAGGCAGTGCACGCAAGCGTGAACTGCAGCCACACGGTGTTGGTTTTATTGTTATTTATTTTGCTTTTGATTTATGGAACTATTTCGTATTCCATATGTTGTAGTGGCGTGGCAGTACACGCTTGCGTATACTGCAACCCTACTCGAGTTGACGTTTTAATTGATGTTTCCAATTACTCGATTGTTTCCTTTGTTCAATTCATCCTTATTAGTGATTGGATAGACGAGATTTATTGTGATTGTCATCTATTCGTTATTTAATTATTATTACTTCTGTGCATTAATAACTGAGTTTGAATTAGACTGACCCGGGTATTATTTTCTTTTGAATGTAATACTCGGGTCAGACCGAGTATTTTCAGGTTGTAGATATTCTGCTTTGGGATGTTGCTTGAGCTATGAAGACTTTTCATATCTTTTGGGGTTGTCGAGTCATAGTATAGGTTGATATGTATTCATGTATATTAGTCGATAATGTACTTGTATATATAACTTCCTGAGTCGACTGTTGTAGTTGTATCACATGTACCGTGTCAAATGTATTGTAACTGACATCAGTTATTATATATATGAGACTTTCTGTTTTATCTGTGTTCCGCATTTATATTTATCTGTGTTATTAGTTTATATTTTGTCCTAGACTATTATAGCCACTGTGTAGTAGCTTTGAGTTTGCATCGGCATGTCGGATTCCCTCCTGAAATGAAATGCATGTTTTTACTATCTGACATATCGGTGCTCGCACAAAGCAATTACACGGATGGTCGCTCCTCAACAGCCTCATTCTCCGTGCTAGTCGACAGCACTACACCTTAGTGTTCTTGGCTAGCGTGGGTATAGAGGTGGGGCGTCACAGCTTGGTATCAGAGCCTGGTGTTTAGGACGAATATAAAACATAACTTAGATGGAACATGTGTTACAACTATTTGTCGATGTTTTATCTCTCATCTTTGCCTAAGATCTTCTTTGATTTGTTAGGTATGAATTCCTAACTCTTATTCATGAGCATTGCTGCTATTCTCAGTTGCACTTGCTCATTCGAGTATGCACTGCTAAGTATCCTTGTGTATATGCATTCTTATCTCTGATTCGTGTACTTGATGCAGTCTCCATACAATTGGGTTTTTGGGTATCAATCTTTGAGACAAACTGCATTTCAATTGTCGACTCTGTCTATTTATCCGACAAATTGCATTTCAATTGTCGACTCTGTCTGTTTATCCATGGTTTGTTGGCTTTCATGTGCCTCTCTCTGATAGTTTTAAAATTTCTTTGGTATAAAAGAAATTGCCTTTGACTTTGCCTTGTCGATATTGACATTGACTTGACTTTTACTTTTGTTAAAGTCATTCATGTATTTATGCTCGTTTTGCTTTGTCTTTCCAATTGTTGATCGATTCTTCTTTTTCGATTAGTTGTTATCTCCTTTGTCGACTTTAATAACTTCTATTTCAGGAATTTTTGGGTATTCCTACTTTGATGGATTGGAATCGAATTCTTCGGATTTTATTCACGTCTTCGAATGTGAACCTTAGTGAATTGATTTGTTTTTCGAATTTAATCGATTCTTGATTATTTCCCGATTTGTTGCTATCATTTATTAGCAACTTTGATGATCTTTTCTTTGGGATTTTTGTGAACATACCTTTCGATGAATTCGGTATCGATTTCTTTGGATTCTATTCACGTCTTCATATGTGAATTCTTGTGATTGATTGTTTCTACAATCATTTTTGTGATTTGTCACATTAAAAATATAAAGGTTTCAATACTAGTAGTAAATATCAAAAGTCTTTTATCAAAATGATTTCAACACTATTTTCAATACAAAACTCTTTTTCTCAAACCGTTTTCTAATCTACTAGTATATACAAGCCTTTACCTCACTCGGATGAGAAATCTAATTAAACGGCTTAGTAAAACAAGTGGTATGAAACGCTTGCGTTTGCTTCGTCGGTTAATTCTTGGACTTATTCGATTGAACCTCTTGTGACAATTTTATTAGTGAAGATTTACAGTTTGTTCGTAAATATTTAAGTTAAGCAAGTGGTTATGGGACATGAAGCTAAACTTTTATATTCACTAACTTAGTGTAATTGACACTTCTCGTTGATCATGACGATCATTCTTATGATTTAGACTAGCAATTGTGCGATGTCTCCTTTTGGTTAGGCTAGACACCACTTGTGTGATTTCGTTCACACATACCTTTTTGCTTTTTGGTTAGACTAGGCCTCATCGGTGTGATTTCGTCTCACACATATCTCTTGGGCTTTGAGGATTGTCTAGACACCATTTGTGTGATTTCATTCACACATACTTTCCTTTTGTTTGCGAGGTTAGACTAGACACCACTTGTGTGATTCCACTCACACATACCTTTTTGAATTTTGGTTAGTCTAGACCTCAATCTGTGTGATTCCGACTCATACATGTGGGGTAGCACCCCACGGTCTTTGGGCCATTCGTGTGTCAAAATTAATGGCTTGCAACCATGAGATAGCGTCTCGTTATGCGTTGCACGTGTTGGTGATTTTCATGCTCACGTGTAGGTGAGATTCCGTGCTCCCGTTCTCGCTTTGCGTTGCACGTGTTGATGATTTTTCATGCTCACGTGTAGGTGAGATTCCGTGCACCCGTTCTCACTTTGTGTTGCCCGTGTTGATGATTTTTCATGCTCACGTGTAGGTGAGATTCTGTGCTCCCGTTCTCGCTTTGCATTGCACGTGTTGGTGAGTTTTCATGCTCGCATGTAGGTGAGTTTTCGTGCTCCCGTTCTCGCTTTGCGTTACATGTGCTGATGAGTTTTCATGCTCGTGTGTAGGTGAGTTTTCATACTCCCATTTGATTTTTCATACTCCCATTTGAGTTTTCATACTCCCGTTCGAGTTTTCAAACTCGCGTTCGAGTTTTCGTACTCCCGTTCGAGTTTTCATACTCCCGTTCGAGTTTTCATACTCGCGTTCGAGTTTTCATACTCCCATTCGAGTTTTCATACTCTCATCTTGTGATTTCTGGATTTCTTGTATAGATTTCTAGAATTTGTGCTTCACCAATTTTCGTGATTTCTATTGATAAGTTTTATCAATTTTTGTGCATTGGTGAACTCGTGTGTTATTGACTTGTTATGAATACAAGTTTAGGATACGATATTCCTTTCTATCTTTGAGAAGATTCTTGTGACACTTTTGATGAATGAAAATCCACTTATCGAAGTTGCTACTGATATCGCTGTTTTAATCACGTATTTTAAAAATTGTTTCAAAATAAAAATCGTTTTTAAATTTTTTATAGTTTACGCTTTCAAAAGAATGAGGAAGCGATTTAAACGTTTCAGCAAAATCGAGAACTATGACCCCTTTCTTTTACTGATTCGTTTAATTCCGGACTTGTCCGTTTGAGGTTGAAAATTTGTGAATTCCTTTTATGAAATTAAAAGAATATTTTGTGATTGTATTGCCCATTGAGTGCTTTAAGAATTCTGGTCGATGCGCTTGATCAACGTTATCGATAGGAATCTCCTAGACGCTTTGATGATACAATCAGACACAGTAAATTTATTTTTAAAATGTAAATTTGCCTGAAAAGATAATTACATAAAGTAAATTGTATATCTCGAAAGCTTTAGCTTTTCTGGAAAGAATATTATTTAAAACAACTCTTTCCCGATACTTCTATTCTTGCGATTCCCGAGGGGAACCAAGACCTTATCGTTTGTACCAATGCTAATCGTGTTGGTTTGCATGCCATTCTCTTGCATAAGAGAACGTTATGTCTCTTGTGTTTCTTAATCATTAATGCCTATTGAGACTAGATATGCCACTCATGATCTAGTGCTCGTGGCTATTGATTTCGTTCTTCAAAATTTGGCATCGTTATTTTTGGGTGAGAAATTCGTTCTCTACCCTGATCATGAATCTTGGGAATATTTATTTTCTCATAAGGAACTTAATTTGCGTCAACCACGTTGACTCGAGTTCCTTACACCTTATGATCTTGATATTATTTACCACTTCCGGATGGGAAATCGTGTTGCCAATGCACTTAGTTGTAGCAACATGTGGTTGTTTCTTTGGTGATGTCCGTATGGAATCATCTTTTTACCAAGTTCATCAGACGTTTCGATGTACTTCGTTTTATTGAGCTTCGTCTCATTCCTTTTATGGAATTACGTCTGATGTTCTTTTATGTTGATCGGTTCATTGGACGTACCGTTTTTGTACTACGTCAGCGTTCCTAATTAATGAAGCTTTGATTCATCTGGCGTATCGTTATTGTACTACGCTGTTGTTTCAAATTATTCGTGTCTCATCTATGATAGGTGTTGTACGTTCCAGTCGACCGGGAAAGTTAGCGCCTCGATATATTGGGCCATTTCCTATCACTGAACGTATTGGTTTCTTGGCTTATCGCCTCTAATTACCGGCTCAATTTTCTATTATTCATGACGTGTTTCACGCGTCTTCCTTCTACGGAAATGCCTCAGAGATTCCGATTTTTATTCTTGAGCCCGGTATTATTGAAGAAATTGAAGTTTCACCAGATTTGACTTTGAGAAACATTCTATTCACATCAATGTTTCGGGGGTTCAGCACCTTCGAAATAAAGATGTTCTTCTCGTGAAAGTTCAGTGATTCTCTAGTTCTATGGATTTCACTTTGGAATCCAGAGAATTCATCGGGCAAACACGTTCTGGCTTTCTCTTTCATGCTCTATATGGTGAACTTCTTATTTTCAAATTTCGTCATTTTATGATGACATGATTTTATGGTTGTTACCTTTTGTCCATTTATTCCTTAAGATTGTGAGGACGCAATTTCTTTAAGGAGGGGAGTCTGTAACAATCCGATATTTTGCATCAATTATAATCGACAATTTAAACGATTAATATTGACACAAATTTCCATTTGATGTTTTTTAAATTTGAATTAAAATTCTTTTATAAATTGTTAAAAGAAATTTTGGGCTTTGAAATTAAATAGTGGTCCATGTTTTTATATTGGGCCGTGTTAATTATCAAAGCATAAAACCCGTTCATTCATTATTCATTCGAACCCTAAAACCTAAAACAAATGAGAGAACAAAAATGGGGGCGGTCTCGTTCGTCCTCTTCTCCAAATTAGGGCTTGGAATTGTGGTGGCCGACGTTACTCGATCGTTGCTCGTCTCTTGTGGTGCTCGCGTTGCTTGCTTCGACAATCGGCTGCTCCTTCAATTCGTCGACAAGGTGAGTGAATTCTCACATCTAATTCGAATCAGTTGAATTCGGTTGCTTATTCTGATTTCTTTGTCTCGTCTTTGACTTGATTTTACCGATTGACTGATTTTGATTATGACTTGACTTGTTCGATTTTGGCCATTTTGATGTTTATCTCCGTAGCTTTATCGACTTGCTTTCTGTTTGATTTCAACCTTCATGTTAAAACTTGCTACTGTTGATTCCATTTGACTTCGGTTATACCTTACTTTGATTTTTGCCAAGACTGCTACTTGAATTCTCTGGCATGTTTTACCTTGCCCGTACTCTGTGCACTGTGCCTCGTTTGGATCATCTTGTAGTCAGATTCGTAGTGTTTGCATTTGTCAAATTGTGCATCACCTTTGTATACTTACTTCGGCCATTATTTCTGACCTGTAGTGTTGCTGTGTCTGTATGTATATCAGGTTACATGCCATTCACTGTAGCTTCGAGTCAGATTTACATTGCATATCCACTTGAGTTTTTGTTGCACTATAATCTGTTTTGACCTGTAGTTGGCACACTGCTTCCATCCTGTTGCTTTCACTGCATCTACATTTTTACTAGTTTGCAGTCTCACTTCCATACTGCTATGTTGTGTTTGCATTTGCTTGCATTCACTCCAGATGTTGTTGACTTCCCTTGAGCATATTGATACATATTAATAATGTTGCATCATTGATATCAGTACTCGACCTTGTCGAACATTGCTTTGACTTAGTTCGAACTTGTTGCCACCCTTCTTGAACTTGTTTCACTGATGCATTGAGTTCGTGTGAACTTAATTAGGTGCCGTCTGCATTTTTCATGACCTCTGACCTTTGAGGCACACAGACTTCATGTTGTTCACTTGTGTCTTTGGGACCATTGAAGATTGATTACATGCAGTTTTGAGTTCACACCACGTTTGATCATTTATGGCAGCTGTCATGACCATTTGAGATAGTTGCTTACCTGTTTTATGAAGTGTTGAGTATTTGTAAGGCAGTTGCATTCATTTGATTTTGTCGTGGCTTGATATCATCAAGTTGCAACAGTTTCGACCTCTTTAGGTTTGCAGTCCACTTGAGTACATATGTATCTGTTATGTGCAATGATATTGAACTTTTCACTGTATGTTAAAATGTGATATTCTCAATTTCACTTAAGTTATTCAGCTTATATTTTCATACCATAAATACTTGCTGTCTTGACCATGTCTCCTGTTGCATTATAATTGCATCTGTAGTTGTTGATGCTTCTGTGCAATGGCCTGAGTCATTTGTAACTGCTGTTACATGTTGTTAGGCCTAGTTGACTTCGACTTTGTTTATGATACTTGCACTGTTTCACTGGTGTATGCATTTACTATTTTGAATCTTGCTCTTGTATACCATCACTTGTCTCTGCCTAATTCAATTTGCACATGGGTTTGGAGTTGTAGTCTTTCACTTCGGCTAGCACAAGAATGTGCAGCCTGGGTGCTTGTGTTGAGCCTAAAATTTATTGGGCTTGACCTCGCATCTTGTCTCTAAAATATAATCGACACTCGCCCTTATGACACTCACAGCGATGCGTGTGAATTTTCATTGGGTATATCATCACTGTTGTGGCAACGCAGTGCACGCAAGCGTGAACTGCAGCCACACGGTATTGGTTTTATTGTTATTTCTTTTGCTTTTGATTTATGGAACTATTTCGTATTCCATATGTTGTAGTGGCGTGGCAGCACATGCTTGCGTATACTACAGCCCTGCTCGAGTTGACGTTTAATTGATGTTTCCAATTACTTGATTGTTTCCTTTGTCCAATTCATCCTTATTAGTGATTGGATAGACGAGATTTATTGTGATTGTCATCTATTCGTTATTTAATTATTATTGCTTCTGTGCATTAATAACTGAGTTTGAATTAGACTGACCCGGGTATTATTTTCTTTTGAATGTAATACTCGGGTCAGACCGAGTATTTTCAGGTTGTAGATATTCTGCTTTGGGATGCTGCTTGAGCTATGAAGACTTTTCATATCTTTTGGGGTTGTCGAGTCATAGTATAGGTTGATATGTATTCATGTATATTAGTCGATAATGTACTTGTATATATAACTTCCTGAGTCGACTATTATAGTTGTATCATATGTACCGTGTCAAATGTATTGTAACTCACATCAGTTATTATATATACGAGACTTTCTGTTTTATCTGTGTTCCACATTTATATTTATCTGTGTTATTAGTTTATATTTTGTCCTAGACTATTATAGCCACTGTGTAGTAGCTTTGAGTTTACATCGGCATGTCGGATTCCCTCCTGAAATGAAATGCATATTTTTACTATCTGACATATCGGTGCTCGCACAAAGCAATTACACGGATGGTCGCTCCTCAACAGCCTCATTCTCCGTGCTAGTCGACAGCACTACACCGTAGTGTTCTTGGCTTGCGTGGGAATAGAGGTGGGGCGTCACAAAAATTACTTAATGAAAGTAATTAAGGAATTAATTACTCAGTGTAATGAATTAAGTTGATGTGGTTACTTTCAGTTAATTAATTAATTTTGATTAATTTAAGGTAATCCTTTGATGTTGGGTTAAGTATAATTACTTAAGGTAATTAATGAGATGTAATTACTTTGAGAAGTAATTAGTGAATAATTACTAGATGTAATTAATTAAATGAAAGGGAAATTTCTTGATAAGAAGTAATAGAGGATAATTATTCGGTGGAAGAATTAAGTGATAATTACTCAGTGTAATTAAAATAATAATAATAATAATAATAAATACAATTACAAGGAGTTGGTTAAATAGATAGAGTAATTAAGGAAGGTTATTTTCTGATTGTGATTAATCAAGGTTGATTAACGAATGAAATTAAATTAAAGGTTAATTATTAGACGAAATTTAAGAATAATTAACTAGTGAAAGTAATTTGAGGATTATTAATTTATGTAATTAAAGGAAGTGATCAATCTTGCTTATTAATGATTAAATGATAATGGGTGCTTTGAATTGGTTGGTATCTCTGATATGAATTGCTTTTGTGATATGATTTGTTGGATGGACGATGATAATGTGATTATCAATCAATTATGAATTGCTATGTAAAAGTGTTACTCGACAATTAAAGTTGAATTGTATTTTAATTGGATAACTTGGGTTTAGATGACATTGGATTCGAAGAAACCGGAGTCGGGTATTAGTAAATACCCGAAACCACTTCGATTCTTTATAATCTGATGTATTGAATCAATAGAATGAAATGGAATGATTAAAGTGAATGGGACCATTTAACCTAAGTTTGACACTTAGAAATTGATGTGTGATATAGGTGATGTCTATAACGACTTGTGAAGTTATAAATTGATACAAGTTACCCCAAGTTTATATAAGTTGTATGCTTTTGTATTATATGTTAGATAGGTTTACTCACGCTGGTTTCCAGCCTGACCCGGGTGTTACTTTGATGTAATGCTCGGGTCAGACCGAGTATTATAGATTTTCAGGTAAAGACGTTCTGAAGCTCAGGAGGCGAGCTGGATGACAGGGACATATAGAGAGTATACACTGTGATATTGTAGTATCTGGACATCATTGTTTTGTCCAATGTTTATGTACATGTGCAACTCTGATGTATTTAAATGTAAATTAACAGATATAGATTTCTTTGTATAACTGCTATTTTATTTGATATTATATTTGATCCGCTGCGAATGTGAGATTTCTGTGACTTGTTCTGTCTTCTTCTTCTTTCTCTTTTCTTCTTTTATAACTATCTAGAAATTTCGGGATCGAAAATTTCCGGGCCGTTACATTTGGTATCAGAGCTGAAGGTTAAGCGAGAACCTTAGCTCTGTTGGGATACTCATTAAGGATAGGGTAAGTGGTACCCTAGGATGAGTTGAGTATATATATGAGAGGGCGTATTTGTTATTTTCTTATATAAAGGTTTTTAAATGATTTCAAAGGTAAATGAATCTTATATAAGAAATAGATTATCTATTATATTAAGGAAATTGGTTGTAGTATTAATTAAATTAAAATAATAGTAAGAATTAAGTGGTAATAGAATTACAACCAAATTGAAATTAAATTAAAAATAAGTTTGAAAAGGATTCAAACTGAAATTTAATTTTTGAAGTTGGGAAAGAACTTCTAAATAAGATGAGATAGAATTAGTTTCAAACCAGAAAAAAATAGAATGGTTATTGTGTTTGATAATTTAAGGAAGTAACCATTTAAAAGAGTAACTTGTAAATTTAGAAGGATGTAAATTAAAGTGGGTTTCAAATTGTGAAGTTTTGAATTCTAAATTTAAATATTTGAATTAGTTTCAAAATGTTAAAGGAGATAATATTATTCAAACTATTTTGAATATGATCTTATTTTAAAATAAGAGATGCTAATTAATATATTCGAATGAAAGGATCCTATTTCAAACAAGGATTGTTTGAAATTTTAAATGAATATGTTTGAATTTAAAACCAAAGGTGGTTTTAAATTTATAAGTAACCAGGTGTGTAAAGGAAATAAACTCTAAGGTTGAGTTTTAAATTTGGAATGAGATATGATACCCAAAGTGATAAGTTTTTAGTGGGAAGATTATTATTGTGAAGATTAAGGATTGAATGAGGTTGATTGGATTAAGTAAATCGAATTTAACTTGGGAAAATGTTAAATAGGTTGGAATGATCAACCTGATTTGGAAATTTATGGATGATTTAAAATAATTTGAATGATATCATTCCATTTTTACAAATCTTTAAGTTGTGAATTGGATTTGTTTTAAACAAATTGAGAAATGTGGTGTGGTAATATATCCATTATTAAAGTAAATTGGAATTTGGATTTAGGATTAAGTGGTTTAAAGATATAAGTTGGTTTGATTTAAAGGATTAAATCAATATTTAAAAATTTAACTCTGAATTTGTATAATTCGAAATGGATTAAATTTGAAATTTGAATTGAGTTAGTTAAAATTAAATTTGATTTGAATTAATTGAAATAGTGATTGAAGATGTGTGAGTATAAGATTCAAATGAAAATTCGAATTGGATTGATTTGAATAATTTGGAATTGTAATTAAAGTTTAATAGTTTTAAAATTCAAATGGAATTTGAATTGAATTTGGGAGGAAATCAAGAATAATTCAACTTGATTAGGAAATGGAATTTGAAATTTGCATTAATTCAAACTGGAGTTGAAATGGGTTGAAATTGAAGTGGGTTCAATTGAATGGATATTTGTCCAAAGTGATTGGAATAACTTGGGATTGTAATTTAAGTTGAATATGTTTAAAATCAAATGGAATTTGATTCAAATATGAAAAGGAATAGAGAATTAATTCAACTTGAATTGGGAATAAATCAATCCAATAGAAATTGGAATTATTTAAATTGGAATTGGGTCAATTTAAATGGAAGTGGAAATTTAAATTAAATTGATGAGGATGGAGATTGGGAAGTGAACAGTTTTGACTTTGGACTATTTTTAATATAAACCTATTTTTCCAAGCTATTTATTACATATACAACCTTTCTTTTAAAAACCAAACTATCTTATAATTATTTTACAATTTTTTTTGAAACTGTTTAACAATTTTCTAACTATTCTATAAACTAATTACTATTTTCAACTACTAATTACTATTTTATAGCTATTTTACAATTATTCAAAATTTCTATGACTATTTAACTATTTTCCAATTATTTTACAATTACTAAACTATTTTACACCTATTTTACAAACTAGTAATTATTTTCTAACTACTTATCTATTTTTAAATTTTCAAGCAATTTTCTAAATTTAAACTGGACAGGGTTTAAACTGTTATTGGCTAAATACCCAATCAAGATAAGAATAGAGGTGGTAATCCAAATGGATTGAGGCAATTGTGAGTAAGTGAATGAAAATCAAAGTGAATGTGAATAGAAATGGAATTGAATTGGTTAATAACCAATAAAATAAATACGTAGGGTGTACATATGTTATTCTATTCGCATAGTGATTTGATCCAGATTCGAGCACAGAATTTCGAGATAGTTATATCGATCCGAGTGGGATTTTTCACTCGATTTTCGACGGTGAACCTGGGTATGGATTGTTGATTGGTTTCGGATATTCTCTAACATAGTTATGACTATGCAAGGAGAATGACGGTTTCTGATCAAGAAACCAGATCTGAGTCTGCACTAGGAAGTCGGGTGGACGATACTAGTTCGGAAGTGAAATTGTGTTATCAAGTGAGCGATCAGATTGGTATAGCGTACGGATGATATGTGTACATCATACGGATTTGAATGAAATTGATATTGAAAGGAGTAATCAAATTTGAATATTTGATTTTGAATAAACAAAGTTATATATATATCTTTGTTATATAACATAAAACTCCCCTTGATGAATCTTTTGCCGGAAGAAAATGGTTTTTGGAGGTGTTTGAAGTATAAAAGGAATTTTATACAAGTTTGAAATGATCCAAAGTTTTAAAAATTATATATATATATATATATATATATATATATATATATATATAAAGGATCTTGTGAGGATTTTAGAAAGGGTTTTGGGAACCTTTGAATTTGGAAAGGCTTTTGATTTTTGGGTGAAATCAATATTAAATTTGGAAAGCCTAGTTTGAGAATTATCGATTTTGGAATAATCGATTTTGTGTAAAGGAGCTTTGTATGAGATCATACTAGGTGTATAATTTAAAGATACTATATATATGGTATAAAATGTTTTGATGATGGCTCTGGGGAAAAAGGCGCTCCCTTGGAATGGACTTCTCAGGAGTACCACCGGGTGGTGCTGCCTTGCACCCCAAGGGGGGGTTCTAAAGTTGATCCTGTGAGGAGTCCGGACAAACTAGTTCCTGAGGATTATTGGGCAGCGAAAGTCGAGGGCGCTGATGCCTACAAGGGCATTTGGGTTATGCTGTGACGACAGTATAACACGATGTCACTACGATCTACTATGGGGACCATAGCGAAAATCGGGTGGAGGATGAGTGTCAACGGTCTACACTTGATTTTGCCGGGAAGGCAACGCAACGTCGGTAGACTGCGATCTATGGTCAAGTGGAGTGGAGAAGTTTCATTCTTTTGGCAGCGAAATTCGAGGGTGCTGATGCCTACAGTTATATGGGTTTTTGCTGTGATAGCTACGTAACCCGAGTTGTAGCTGCGATCTGTAGCGGGTTCCATGGTGTAATCGAGGGGCGCGGAGGCCTACAGTTATCTATGGATTTTGTCGGGACGGCAACGTAACCATCGGGTTAACTGCAACCATGGATGGGGGTGATGATTTCCAGAGCATTCTCACCAAAGATATATCCTCTATTTTCAAAAATTGTTTTCTATATTTTCAATAAAATTATTTTCCAAGTATTTTCACTGGATGTTGAAAATGGGTCTGCTAAGTACTTATAGATTTTCAGTCGTACGCCTGATCAACGTATGACCGAATTTCTATAAGAACAAGGATTGGCTGGTTGAGACATCGAGTTATAAAAGTATTTTTATAAAAACTATTTTGGCAATATTACATAAATTTTAAAGGTGTTTGAAAAATGATCAAAGAATATTTTAACTTGTTTAAAAATATTTAATAAATTCTAGCTTCGGTCCTTTTCGAGGACGAAAAGATTCTAAGAGGGGAGGAATGTGATAACCCGGATTTTTGACCATCAGTTAATTGGATAATTATCTGATTTTAACTATTATAAAACATTGATGTATAAATTGAGAAAATTAATTATGTGTTGTTTATATATATATTTAAATGAGTTGAGTTTAAATTGAGTTTGTATTTGAAATTAGAAAGGGTAAAAAATCTTAAAATAAATTAGATTTTAAAAATCTATATTCTAAATATATATATATTTAGGGTTTTTGAATTGGGATTGACTCAATAATTTTCGAAAGGGTATTTTAAGTTATATATATATATATATACACATTTAGTACTTATAAAGTAGTAAATTAAGTATAAAGCTTATTATTAATATTTAAAATAAATGAAAATCTCTTAAATAACAAATGTAAACTTATTAAAGTTTGATAATAACATATGTACATTTTTTTCAAATGTTTTAGCTTAAGCTTAAAAATATCCTTTCTTTATAGACATTTCATAGCAAATATATATATATATATATATATATATATAATTAAATATAAACATAACATACTAATATAAAGGCTTAAGAAATTAATATAAATACATAAGATATATAAGTGTTAAACACTTGTAAATATTTCTTTCTTGCATATTAACACTTGTAAGAAAATGATTGTTTACATTGACAAAAGTAAACTTAGTTTTACAAATGGAATTTCTAGGTAACAAGTAATAAAAAAAAGAAGCAAGGTAAAGATCAGTAAATTTGAAACCATCAAAAAAAAGAAAACAAAGGAAAACAGAATGTGTAGAACATATTCTCACAAAGAAATCACCAACCGGATCAATTCTCCTCCAAACTTGTAAACAAAATAAAATCTTCAACCTAGAAATGAATTGTATCAAACTATGTAACCCAAAAACCTGGAGCTAAGCAAGGTGAAGATCAGTAAGCAAATCAAATTAAGTAATTTCAAATTTCTATATATAAAAAAAACAGCAAGCAACAGATCTGATCAAAGCAAAGATTTCAAGGCTTTCTCTGTTGGCATTCAAGGTGAGCAAAACCCTTTCAAAATAGTCTGATTTGGATTTAACTTGAATGCATGTGAAAATTTATATGTATGTTGTGTGAGTAAATTGCTAATTTTAATTATGCTAAATCCTGTTAAACAAACATTGGATAAATTGGTGGAAATTGTTGCAAGATGAGATTATGTCTGTAAATATGCAGATATTTGAATATGTGAGTAACCTGCACTCTAAACATTTTAAAAAATCACATGTATCTTGTTCTGTATAAAAGATGATCATTGAAGTTTGGATATAAAAATTTGATTGCATGTATATGAATATATGAAAATGTGGTATGCGTGTCTGGAAACAAGAGAAAATGGTTCTGTTCTAGATTTACAGAGGTTGAAACAAAAAAATCAAATAACAAAATCCCTACTCATTCTCTTATAGACTTAAATTATTAAACAAAATATGAGGAATTAACATGATTCAAGTTTAGAAAATATTTCTAAGTGTAATTCACAAGTAAAAAAAAAATATACAGAAAATTAAGAATTCACAGTGGAAGATCATTCTAGTCAGAAATCAAGTAAGTGGATTTCGATTTTTGATTTTGGAACTAGATTCAAACTCACAAATAATGAATTTTGGTAACAATTACTTGATTTTTAAGATTGGATGTGTTAAGATTTTGCGCATTGGTCAAAATTGGGTTTTCTGATGGTTTCTGACGATCGGCTGGAAGTGGGATGGCGTGCTCGTCACTAGAGGTAGATGGAGGTCTAGCGTACTCGGGAAAATTGGTAGTTAATTTTTCTATCGAGTAGACAGTTCGATTGTAATCGATTTAGGGTTTAGTTATGGTTTTTATTTTGGCCGAATTGGAGAATCGTTCGACTCTGTGATGGTTTTCGAGTGGGATTGGAGGTGGTGGAAAGTAAAGTGGGAGGTCTGGCGGAGCTATGGGTGCGAGCTCGTGGCCTCTGATGACCAGAGTTAGGGGTGCAAGTGTTTTGGTAACTGGGCTTCATCCCAGGTGGCAACTCGAAGATGTCGTTTTCGACTCAGGTGTTCGATTGGGTTTCTGGGTAGTTGGGTGAGCCGAAGAGATTAGCGGCGACTTAGGGAGGTCGATGAAGTGGGTCAACATTGTTTTGCCACCATGTGCACGTGCACGGTGCACTAGCATGTCAGGAAAATTTGTTTTGGTTATGGCGTGCTGTAGAACTGATGAAGTGTTGTGGAAGGAGATGGGTTTCTGACTTGTGGACTTCGGGTTTGACCCATTTATTTGCGTATTGGTTTCGATCCAATTGAATTTTTGTTGTTGTTTTCTTTTCTCTGTTTGTATCAGGTTTGTGTTTAATTTGGGCCTGGGTTTTGTGCGAATATAAACAGCATTGCGTGTGTCTTTAAAACTTCGGCCTTCAACGTGGGTTTACTCTTTGAAGATGATAGCAGGTTTAATTATTTAAAAGAATATTTTTTTTAGTTAAAATCAAATCGTTTCTAAAAGTAGAATAAGCATGATAATTTTATGCAAATCTTTTGAAGATGATTTTCTTTGATATTGAACCCATTTAAGTTTTAATTAAAACAAATTTATTTTTAAATCCTTTGTTTTAACCTAGAAATTGTTTGGATAATTATCCAACAGGATAATTACTTGATGAAAGTAACTAATGAATAATTACTAAATGTAATTAATTTAAGAGGAATTTCTTAATGGAAGTAATTATAGAATAATTACTAAATGGAAGTAATTAGGAGTTAATTACTTAGTAATTAATTTAGTTAATTAAATAATATGATTAATTAACGAATGTGATTAATTAATCTATAATCAATTTAGAGGATGGTAAATTGATTAAAGATTAATCACTTAATGAAATTTATTAGTAATTTTGAAGGGTAATTGATGGGTAATTGCTAAATAAGATTTGTTTAAATGAAAATTACTTAATGAAAGTAATTAAGGAATTAATTACTCAGTGTAATGAATTAAGTTGATGTGGTTACTTTTAGTTAATTAATTAATTTTACTTAATTTAAGGTAATCCTTTGATGTTGGGTTAAGTATAATTACTTATGGTAATTAATGAGATGTAATTACTTTGAGAAGTAATTAGTGAATAATTACTAGATGTAATTAATCAAATGAAAGGGAAATTTCTTGATAAGAAGTAATAGAGGATAATTATTCGGTGGAAGAATTAAGTGATAATTACTCAGTGTAATTAAAATAATAATAATAATAATAATAATAATAATAATAATAATAATAATAAATACAATTACAAGGAGTTGGTTAAATTGATAGAGTAATTAAGGAAGGTTATTTTCTGATTGTGATTAATCAAGGTTGATTAACGAATGAAATTAAGTTAAAGGTTAATTATTAGACGAAATTTAAGGATAATTAACTAATGAAAGTAATTTGAGGATTATTAATTTATGTAATTAAAGGAAGTGATCAATCTTGCTTATTAATGATTAAATGATAATGGGTGCTTTGAATTGGTTGATATCTCTGATATGAATTGCTTTTGTGATATGATTTGTTGGATGGACGATGATAATGTGATTATCAATCAATTATGAATTGCTATGTAAAAGTGTTATTCGACAATTAAAGTTGAATTGTATTTTAATTGGATAACTTGGGTTTAGATGCCATTGGATTCGAAGAAACCGGAGTCGGGTATTAGTAAATACCCGAACCACTTCGATTCTTTATAATCTGATGTATGGAATCAATAGAATGAAATGGAATGATTAAAGTGAATGGGACCATTTAACCTAAGTTTGACACTTAGAAATTGATGTGTGATATAAGTGATGTCTATAACGACTTGTGAAGTTATAAATTGATACAAGTTACCCCGAGTATATATAAGTTGTATGCTTTTGTATTATATGTTAGATAGGTTTACTCACGCTGGTTTCCAGCCTGACCCGGGTGTTACTTTGATGTAATGCTCGGGTCAGGCCGAGTATTACAGATTTTCAGGTAAGGACGGCGAGCTGGATGACAGGGACGTATAGAGAGTATACACTGTGATATTGTAGTATCTGGACATCATTGTTTTGTCCAATGTTTATGCACATGTGCAACTCTGATGTATTTAAATGTAAATTAATAGATATAGATTTCTTTGTATAACTGCTATTTTATTTGATATTATATTTGATCTGCTGCGAATGTGAGATTTCTGTGACTTGTTCTGTCTTCTTCTTCTTTCTCTTTTCTTCTTTTATAACTATCTGGAAATTTCGGGATCGAAAATTTCCGGGCCGTTACAGACCGGGGGTCGAATTCCAAATGGTTATCCGAAAACCACATTGAATCATAAAGGTTGATCTTTTGTTTAAAAGATTAAAAATGGAAGTTTGTTGTGACTAAAGATCTTAATGTATCCACGTGTTTTTAAAATAAGCGCTCATTATTCGGATTTGCCGCGGGAGGACATTTAGTCATAAAACCCATTCCGAATAATGATACGACATAATGGGAATGCATTTGAAGATGGTGGTTGAAGACTGGGTATTTTCGAAAACAAAAGGATTACCTGTTGATTGTCTCTGAACCGAGTGGCTCCGGTATAGAGATTACCCTATGTGATGGGGAGTCCGGACGTGATTTGGAGATATCCGGATTTGCAAGGACTTTTTCCTTAATTGGATGAAGTGCCTTCGGTTCCATTCAGACCCAGAATGGACTTGTATGTATGTATGCCTGATGTTACACTTTGAGATATAAAGCTGATTTCTATCAAATACATTTCTTTTTGGTGGCGAAGAATTTATTCTTTGAGCTTAACACCCTTATCTGAGACGTACGAGCTCAGATGTTATGTAGTTGATGGTTACTAGAGATATATTCCCAATTTGGTAATGTGGCATGCTAATTGTTGAGCATTGGATGATCGAACAGTTAGGTTCTCGGGGCATAAGTGCTGAGCTCAGAGGTTATGTAGTTGATAGTTACTAGAGATATATTCCCAGTTAGGTTTTCGGGGCATCCCTCTTAAGGCGTACCCTTTCGAAAAGGAAGTTCCTTAGCCTTGACCATTTGTTGGAAATCCAATCAATCAATATGAGCCCTTTACTGTTTTATTTGTAGAACATGCCATTTAACGTGGTAGCTATAGTAGGTATACTATAATGGTACGTATGCTGGCTAAGATTAATATTATACTTTCAAAATGTTTTCCACACTATGCAGTAATAATAATATCAAAAGTATTTTCGCATATTAAGCATGTTTGACTGCTATAAGGAGAAACCTCCTCCAAGTGTGCGATTGCATTGTGTGTTTGCCTGGAGACCTTATGTAGTTTCATTTTCCAAAAAGCATATCAGATTTCTTTTTCCTATTATATCTTTTGTTCAAATAACTGTTTTTTTTTGTTTGCTCACACCAGACCCATGACTGACTCGGAGTTTATTGTTCCCTTTTTAAACTCTGGGGTGCCCATAATTTTCCACACAGGCAGCCTAGAGTCAGGTTATCAGTAAGCTAGTCAGATAGTAGATGTAGATTTGGAATTCTTTGAGGTCTTTGGTCTGGAAGCCTTTGGTTTTGAGCTTTTTGGTTTAGAAGTCTTTGGAGCTTTGGAATGAAGATGCAGTCTATTGGATTCTCTCTCTCTCTCTTTTGGAGCTCTGTCGATGGTTGTCAAGCTAGACCGTCACATTTGCTATTATTTTTCCACAGTTGTACATTATTGTCTCTGATGTTGTTGGGCTTTTATTGTATCATGTTGTATCCATATTGCGTATCAATAAAAATTCTTCTTTGTTCTGCTGTGTTGTTTTCACCTAATGTGTTATAAGCTCCAGCGAACTAGATTCAACATTTAAATCTTCAGCATTCGAATACGGGTGATGTATTGGATGCCGATTTTACGGGCATCCGAATCCGGGTCATCACATAATTAATCTTTCAACTACCAAACATTTCGAACAAATAAACATATGTTTACTCTTTTACTAAACTTATTCATTTTTATTCTTTTATTTTGATTTACACTCCTACTGTTAAATCAACCAATACCTTATGAAATTGTTAACATAGGTTTCTTTCTTGTTATCCTCGTTTTCTACAATTGACGCCATTTCTTACATTAACCGCAATATTTAATTACATTAAATTCCATTTAATTGTATTCTAATTCCAATAAATTGATTTAATTAGATTTCAATCATTTATTCAATCAATCATTACTCTATGGAGATGGTTAACAATTGTTTATATTTTATTACATTAATATTCTCCAATTTCATCTTAATTTCCATTAACGCGATATTTAATTACATTTATCGCAATTTATTTCCAATTTGGTTTGAACAAGTTAAACAAATAGGTAACAAATAACAATTGTCACCTTTAGCATAATTTAATCACATTTATAAGTTGATTGTTTACAACAAATGTTATAATTATTTACATCACACTAATTTTATTCAATTAGCATGTATTACATACTATTCCATTTGTTAATACAACATTTAAATTATCAATTACTCCTTTAATCTAATTACCAATTAATACACACATTATTACAATTAATTTACAATCTATAACCAATTATAACTTTGTAATTATTTTAATTAATTGGAATTACACTTAAAGCAGTTATCAAATACCTTAAATTAATACTATTACATTTCATTCTAGTTATATTCTTACTATTAAATCACAAAATTTTCTTCTTCCAACGTTAAATCACAAAACCTTATTAAATTAACTAATTTGATTTATCAAAAATTATGGGTCGTTAAACTCTTCCCCACTCAAAACTTTTCGTCCTCGAAAAGGGAAAGAAGCAATTAAGAAATTAATATATCTTATTCAAACTATTAAATTTATAAACAATCAATTTACATAATTAAATAATTTAAATAAAATATATTCAATTTAAAATAATTAAATCCTTTTATATTCAAGTTAGAAAAAGTTTGGAAAACACTTTACAAAAATTTCTAAGTCCAAAATCCATGGAAAATTTCGTCAGAGTCTCCTTTGTACGGAGAGGTTTGGGAGAAATAATAATATCAATAATAACAATATATATATCATATTTTTCAAAATAAAATATCCCAAATCACCGAAAAAACAATATAATATCGCTAGAAAACCGTAATCCAAAAACGTACCTGTTTGTTGGGCAAACCATGCTTAATTTATGATACCAAAACCAGTAGCTAATGCTTCCATAAACCTGTATTTCACTTGTATAATCCAAAGAGGTTAATTATTATATATAAGGGAAATCTTTAAGTTGCCTCAATTAATAACAAAACAAACAAATATCACATAACAACAATCACTTGCAACCAAAAGCATACAGTTATCACATGAAATCAATGTAATCAATCATACATCCATAGCAACCAAAACAAATGGTTTGTTCGGGTTTAGAACTTTTAATTGTACAGAATGATAAATAAACTACTAAGTATACGATACACTCAACAGTCGTAGATAACTTAATAGATTATTTATACATTTTAAACAATTTAAAGTATCACTTCCCAACGTGCCATAAACCAAGAAAAACAAAGAATTCAACACATATTTTAAGTTTATTATTATCACGACCCGAAATCCAACGTTCGAAAATCAATATCAATACCTCACTTGTATTCGACTGTCGGAAAATGAAACGTCGAACTCCAGTTCGGATGGAGCTTATAACAACACCAGATGAATATAAACAACGGAAACAAAATGAATTGACACTAACCAACATCACAGATACAACATCATCACAATATTTGATTACAACCATTATCTCTAACATCAGAGTGCTACACTTGATATAACAATAGAATATTAATAACTTCACAACGGAACGACAATAGAGTCTTCAAAAGGTTCCAACATACTTCTACTTCGATAAGGTCTTCAAAACTCCAAACACTTCAAAAGATATCCAACCTAAAGCTTTCCAAAATCCGATAGCTTCCAAACCAAACAACTTCAAAATACTCCAAGCCAGCTCCAAAATATGGATAACCTGCTTCTAGGCTGCCCGTGTGGAAATTTTGGGCACCTAGAGTTTAGGAAGGGTACTGTTTGCGTAAAAAATGGCCACAAACACCCAATACCGTGAAAGCACCAGTGTATGAATATAAGTCAGCGATATTCAAACACAAATCACAGATCTCAGCAAATAACTCAAATACGTTTGCACAAAAGATGGGCAAAAAACTCCAAGTCGTATGAATTAGTTGATTTTATGTTGTTCGTAGTGATTTAGGTGGTTTATGCAAATACGTAAAAAGTAGGGGCTAAACTGTAAAAGACACACAGATTTATAGTGGTTCGGCCAAAGTGTGCCTACGTCCACTTTATATGTTATTCTCCTTTTCCAATCCGATTACAAGTACAAAGCTTGTAGTACAAGTGTATGAAAGTTGTTTGAAAGTTCCTTCCAGGTTTGAGCTCTCAAACTTGTCCCCATTGTTGTACCCCTGCCCCTCTATTTATCGAGTGAGGCTGGGGGCAGGGGTCTTGGAAGTATATAGCTGCTGGTGGGCCTGGGCTGAAGCCATCTGGACTGGCAACTCTGGTTCGGCGGAGCTTGGTTCGGCCATGTGGAGAAGGTTGGATCGGTGTTGGTGAAGTGAGAGCTTGGTCCGGTGATGGTGGTTCGGTTGTGGGTTGTGAGGCAGTTGGTTCGGTGGAGCTCGTTCGGTAGTACATGGAAGGATGGTTGGTTCGGCTAGGAAGAGAAGTAGGTTGGTCCGGTGGTACTACCGAATGGATCTTGGTGTGAGGACCGGATGAGGTTTGACCGGATGGAGGATAGCCTTGTGCCGAATGTTCTTGGAGGGAAGTATGCATGGGCCGAATGCAGTATAACTTGGATTGCCGAATGGAACCTAGTTTGGGCTTTGCCGAATGAACCTTCATAGAGAATGCCGAATGAACTCTGGCCTTGCTTCCAATCGACTTTCAATCCCGACCTCCATCATTCCTTGCCAGTTTGTCGATATTCCAGTTTTGAGCAAAAAATGGGATAACACTTTGCCCCCCAAAACATGCCTTGTGATAACAAGGCGTGTTTTGAATAGTTCCGAATAATCCAATATCCAAGGTCCATAGCCATATCGGTAGAGTAGATCATCCTTGACTGCTCCGAGTCGATATCCAATTCCAAATCCAATAACCAAAGCTTGAGCAAATTCCATGTCCATCCGAACTCGACAGCCGAGCCTCAAATCATCCTTATCCAACAGCCAATAACCGAATCCAGGACCTCTCTGGGTCGATATCCAAACCCATAACCTCTCCGGGCTCTTGCCAAGCGCAATCCACACCTGACGGCCATGATCCAGTGTCCCTGGATGTTGAGCTAACCTCTCCGGTTTCTTGCCATGCGTAATCCATACTTGACGATCTTGGTCCAGTGTCCCTGGACGTTGAGCTAACCTCTCCGGGTTCTTGCCAAGCGTAATCCACACTTGACGACCTTGGTCCAGTGTCCCTGGACGTTGAGCTAACCTCTCCGGGTTCTTGCCAAGCGTAATCCATACTTGACGATCTTGGTCCAGTGTCCCTGGACGTTGAGCAAACCTCTCCGGGTTCTTGCCATGCGTAATCCACACTTGATGATTTTGGTCCAGTGTCCCTGGACTTTGAGCTAACCTCTCCGGGTTCTTGCCATGCGTAATCCACACATGACGACCTTGGTCCAGTGTCCCTGGACGTTGTATAATGCCATGGCTTAAGTCCTAAGCCGAATCCTGGTCTCTCCGGACCCTTGCCGAGCATAGTCCATACTCGACGACCTGAAAATAACGATTGATAATATAGGGCCTAAGTCCTAGGCCGAATCCTGGTCACTCCGGACCCTTGCCGAGCATAGTCCATACTCGACGACCTGAATGAGTCAATTTGCCACGTTCGGGCACAGCGACTCACCCCTTGCCAGGCATAATCCATACCCGACGACCGTTTATCAAAAATCAGATAAAAATCCAATCAAAATCCAATCCAAAATCCAAATCCAAATCCAAAATCCAAATCCAGAATCCAAATCCGAAAATCCAAATCCAAAACCAGACAACCAGAAATCCAAACCAGCATCCAAAACCGAAAACAATTGTCCAAAGGAAAATCCAAATCAAAAAGCAAGAAAAACCAGGAGCTCAATCCAAGCTCCAAAACCGAAAACCAAAAAGAAAAGCAGTGTCCAATCCAAAAGCGAAAGATAAATTTCACAAACCATAGCATCGCAGTTTATTATCATTCAGAGCATGCCTAGGGGCTATCTCCGTCCCCGTACATGTGTAAATGACTTGGTTGCTTGCCAATAGTTTGCTACTTATTTCATATTAACCTGGTTAAGGGACGATCAACCGACCATCATTCCTGGGCCTCCCACCATCGTAGCTTGAGGTAGGCTGTGGTTGCTCCTGCCTCGCCGTTGCACTCCGCGGTCCAACATATTGTGGCAGTTGTCCATTCCTTACATGTTCCTCAATTATGTCCTTTAAGTGCCTGCAGCTGTTGGTGTCGTGTCCATCCAAATCATGGAAGAGACAGTGCCTTCCTGATGTCCTTTCCCGTTCTGTTGGTTCTCTCCTAGCCGGCCTCCGGTAGTGAAGGCGATTTCGAGTATCCAGGTATATCCGTTCCAGTGTTTCGTTCAATCCTGTGTATGTGGAAAACTTTGGATCCTTCCATTGCTTCCTAGCATTTCCAGAATCATCGTCCAACTTCCTTTTTCCTTTGTTTTTATCCGAACCATTGCTGGATGGTCCTCCCCCTTCAACTGCATTAACCTTTTTCAATTTTAAATCCGTACTCGCATCTTCTTGTCGAAGGAACCTTTCTGCCTCATGAAAGAATTCGTCGAGATTCCGTGGGGGATCTCGTATCAGAGATACCTTGAAATCCGAGTTCTCCCTGACTCCTGATACTGCTGCCATTAAAACCATCGATGGATCGGGCCGATCCACCGAAGCAACTGCGGCACTGAATCGAGTTAGAAAAGCTCTAAGCGATTCATCCATCCTTTGCCTTACCGATGTCAATGTCATCACGTTCTTCGGTCTCTTGACATGAACCCGAAACTGTCCCAGAAACCTTTCCACCAATTCCCTCCAAGTCCCGATAGATCCTTCTTCCAGCTGCCTGAACCACATCGCAGCTAAGTCCGTCAAGTACAAAGGGAAGCATCGGGCCATCACCTCCTCTGATGCCCCCAGCACCTCCATGTGTCTAGTGTATCTCATCAAGTGATCCGTAGGGTCTTCCTTGCCATTGTATACCTCCACGCTAGGTAGCTTGAACTTAGGTGGGTTCTGAGCCATCCTTATTTCCCGAGTGAACGGACTCCTGTTTACTCCTTCCAAGTCTCCGTTGGTCAAACCACCTCGCACAGTCTTCCTGATTATATCTACCAATCCACCGTTGTCTGTCGGGGGTTGCCCCCGAGGGAACTCCGGTACATACTCTTCGTGTGGCTCGTTAGCAGCAACGTTGGTTCTAGCCTGTTGAACTCCTTCCAAAGGTTCTCCTGTGTTGAATCCCGTGGGCCTGCCCCCAAGCCCTTGTTGATTGCTACCTGGCTCCGTATCTTGTCCTTCGTTGGGTTCCATAACCCTAGCTTCTTGTCCTGCATCCATAGCCGTTGTAGCTGCTCCTAAATTCTGCATCCCTGCAGCTCTCATTTGCTCCAAGAAAGTTTGCATCATTTCCTGTTGACTTTTCAGCAACCTCTCTTGCAGTGAATTTGTTATGGCTTCCATTTCATCCCGGGTTATGTAGATCGAAGCCGGTCCTTCCTCACCTCCGGAGGATGCTTGTTGACTTCCTCCTTGTTGGCTCCTCTCAGCCCTTAGCCTTCTACTGTTTTGCCTAGTCATCGTCTTCCAAATCTAAACCTCTATCCGATGTAGCGGGAGCTGGTTCCTCTCAGTGAAAGCACCAAAATGTTTGCGTAAAAAATGGCCACAAACACCCAATACCGTGAAAGCACCAGTGTATGAATATAAGTCAGCGATATTCAAACACAAATCACAGATCTCAGCAAATAACTCAAATACGTTTGCACAAAAGATGGGCAAAAAACTCCAAGTCGTATGAATTAGTTGATTTTATGTTGTTCGTAGTGATTTAGGTGGTTTATGCAAATACGTAAAAAGTAGGGGCTAAACTGTAAAAGACACACAGATTTATAGTGGTTCGGCCAAAGTGTGCCTACGTCCACTTTATATGTTATTCTCCTTTTCCAATCCGATTACAAGTACAAAGCTTGTAGTACAAGTGTATGAAAGTTGTTTGAAAGTTCCTTCCAGGTTTGAGCTCTCAAACTTGTCCCCATTGTTGTACCCCTGCCCCTCTATTTATCGAGTGAGGCTGGGGGCAGGGGTCTTGGAAGTATATAGCTGCTGGTGGGCCTGGGCTGAAGCCATCTGGACTGGCAACTCTGGTTCGGCGGAGCTTGGTTCGGCCATGTGGAGAAGGTTGGATCGGTGTTGGTGAAGTGAGAGCTTGGTCCGGTGATGGTGGTTCGGTTGTGGGTTGTGAGGCAGTTGGTTCGGTGGAGCTCGTTCGGTAGTACATGGAAGGATGGTTGGTTCGGCTAGGAAGAGAAGTAGGTTGGTCCGGTGGTACTACCGAATGGATCTTGGTGTGAGGACCGGATGAGGTTTGACCGGATGGAGGATAGCCTTGTGCCGAATGTTCTTGGAGGGAAGTATGCATGGGCCGAATGCAGTATAACTTGGATTGCCGAATGGAACCTAGTTTGGGCTTTGCCGAATGAACCTTCATAGAGAATGCCGAATGAACTCTGGCCTTGCTTCCAATCGACTTTCAATCCCGACCTCCATCATTCCTTGCCAGTTTGTCGATATTCCAGTTTTGAGCAAAAAATGGGATAACAGGTACAATAAACTTCGGGCCAGTCATGGGACTGGTATGAATAAACAAAAATAGCTGTTTGAAACAAAAACAGTTTATAAAAGAAAATCGATATGCTTTTGGATAATGAAACTACCATAAGACCACCTGCCACACACACAATGCAATCGCAAAATTGGAGGAGATTTCACACACAATGCAATCATAGAATTGGAGGAGATTTCTTCTTATGATAGTCCAACATGCTTTATACCGGAAAACTCTTTTAATATTATTATTAGTGCATAGCTAGAAAACATTTCGAAAGTATAATATTAACCTTAGCCAGCATACAACCATTATTGTATGCCAACTATAGCTACCATTTAAACAGTGGGGCGCCACCATAAGTAAATGGTAGGTTATACAACTAAAACCGTACAGTGTTCATATTGGTGATTGGATTTCCAACAAATGGTCAGGCTAAGGAACTTCCTATGCCACATGGATACGCCTCTGGAGGGACGTCCCGAGAACTTAAGCAGCTCTCTTCCAACACAAGGCCAGATTACCTATGTAACTAGGTAACCACTACACGAGTATGCTATCCCCTGGTCGTTTGTGACCTTTATCCGAGGGCATTCAACCATAAAGCAACAACCACAAAGTAATGAATTTGCAGCAATAACATAGGTTAAGAATCTGGGCTCCATACCATGATACCACCTTTTTCCAGAAGGAAATAAACATATCCTAAAGGGCGTGACCCTCATAACTTTACCGCATCTTTCCTATTTTGTCCATTTCCGGGGTGTGAGGTCCGATAAGGTCTCGTTCACAAAGCTACACTTTACACAAAAGCTTTACTTTGATCAACAAATGATCAACAACACACAACAGCACTCAACATGCCACACTGCCAAATTGGGAGTATATCACTGATAACCTTCAACTACATAACCTCTAAGCTCGTACGTCTCAGAGAAGGGTGTTAGGCTAAGAGAATAAATTCTCCGCCACTAACAGAAATGTATTTGAAAGAAATCTGTTTTATACCTCAAAGTGTAATGTTAGACATACAACCATACAAGTCTGTTTCGGGTTCGAACGGAACCGAAGACACTTTCGAAAAAGCCCTTGCAACCCGGGCATCCACAATCCCGATCGAACTCACCATCACATATGGAGATCTCTATACCGGAGCAACTCAGTGCAGAGACATTCGATAGGTTATCCTATTGTTCTCGTAAACACCAAGTTTTCACCACCGTCTTCAAATGCTATCCATTTCGTCGTATCACTATTCGAAATGGGTTATATGACACAAAGATCCTCTCCTAACTAAACCGAATAGTGAGCGCTCAATTTAAAAACACGTGGATATGTTATTCACAAAGATTCATAGGTTCGATGTGGGTTTCGGATAACCAACTGGAATCCGACTCTTTGTCGCACCGAAATTCAAATGCCATTTTACGGCTAATGGGTTTTCACATTTACACAGAAACAAATCACAGATGTCACAACACAGCACAATGTAATTTATATCGCACAGATCACAATCACATATCAGAGACATCAATCAATGCAAAGCATTCAATAATAATCAATCATCTATAATTAAGACGAATTAATCGGGTGATTATAATTAATTAATCATTTAACCTTAATTAATGATTCATTATTCTTAATTATAAATTAATTAGCCCTTAATTATTAATTAATTAATCCTTAATTATTAATTAATTAATCCTTAATTACTTTCATTAATCAATTGTCCCTTAATTAATTACTTTAATTAATTAATCTTTAATTATTAATTAACTTAAATATAATAATAAATTAATTTTAATTATACATTTAATTAAACATGAATTAATTATTCTTTTATTAATTAAGTGGTTATAAATTATTTATCTTAATTAAAAATTTAATTATTCCAAAATCTTTAATTAATAAACCTTATAGTTAATCATCATTATCATAAGAGATTAAGGTAAATTAAGAATTTAAAATTCAACATTTCATCTTAATTTTACTCTTGATTACATTATTTATTCAAAATAATTAGTTACAAAATTGAATAGATTACTTTAGAAACATCTTACAGAAACCCTTAATTAATTCAAACTTAAAATCAAAACCATTATTTAAAAGCATGGATAAAATGTTTGAAAGTTTGAATTTCATTTCAAAGTGAAAACTGATTTACATTTTCAAACCCGAGACGTACTCGAGTATTGCCCGAGTTAAAGAACCATCTGCTTCGAGTTGCCCCCGAGATAACCCAATTATCCATTTTAAAAACTTAGAATTTTTGCTTAAGTTTTACAACCCGGTAAAACATAAAAAATACTCGAACAATTACCCAAGCCAGTGACGTGCTTCCCCGAGGATCACTTCGAGATTACTTCCTCCTTCCCAAACTCAATATTTCTGATACCACTTAACACATGTGCACGTGTACATGTGGTCCGATCGTCTCTTGTCAATGCTACGACCCTTGGCAAGTCAATGACAACCAACCCACATCATCAGGCTACCCAGATCCCCTGATCGACGATGAGCACTCGATCGAGCTATACGACCATATCTGGAACAAAAATGATCGCCATAGAAACGCCTTGCTCCAACTCCCTAAGCCATCATAGACCACGCATTTACAGCGAAAGCTTCGCCTGTCTTCAATGCTTCGATCATCACCGGTGCGATCAGCTCCGGCGCGACGATGAAGCTGCAGCAACCAGGATTCTCAACTTCATTTAAGTATGGGTTTAAACCCTAAATCCTTGTCGTGCCCTCTCCACAACGATGTATAAAATTTACGAACATTTTTCTGATGAACCACGACCCCACAGCAACCCATGATTTCGATCTAGAGAACCAAAGTTCCAGCGATCACCAGAATTTGGTGAAAACGACAATGACGTTCATCCTCATTTTTCACAGAGGATACATTGTTAAAAATTATGATTTTGCTTTTAAAAATCATTGATTTCAAAATTGCTTTGAATCATATACTTGAAATCAAGAATTATGATAGTTAATTTTCAGCATGATTTGGGTTAACTGTATTTTTAAAATTTTTCAGAGAAACTTATGTTAAATTTTCTTACATTTATTTTTAAATCTTAAAACATGAACATACAAACATATTCTATTTAGATTTCAAAGTTTAAAAATAATTTGGGATAGAGCTTTTGAATTTGAAACAGGTTTTGGAACCTGTGAGCTTGGAAACAGAACACCCATTCAAATATACAGACATGCACACTCCATTTTCATATGTATATATACATGCAACTCAAATTTACAATTCAAACTTCAATATTTTTCACACCAACAGGTTCTAGTTCAAATTAGAAATGGTTTACTCACCTGTCAAATTTGAACATAATGCTTTTCTGGGATGTTATCAAAATTGAAAGCCTTGAAGGTTGCTTAAATTTTGATCTTGAATTTTTTGTCTGCAACTAATTGATGTAAACTTGCTTAGTTTTCCGATGGATTTACTTGCTTAATTTCTCAACAACAAATTCAAATTCTTGAAATGGTCTACTTACAGTTTGATTTTTATGAAAACAGAGAAGAACTTTGGTCTGAAGACTTGAAGATAGGAATTCAAAGGTCCGAGGTGATTTTGATTGTGTTGTTGAAGTTGAATCTTAAAGGCTTGATTTTGAAAAAGTGAGATGCTTGAACTTGCTTTGATATTGAACTGCTTGTTTGAGAGGGTTATGGGTTTTGATTTATTTGAATATGTATGCAGGGTTTTCTTTTTGAGTTTGAACTTGAATTGTTTTGATTTGGTTACTTTATTGCTGATGATTCATTTCTTCTTTCTGGTTTAAAAATTTGTACAGGCTTAAGAAATGAATAAAAGAGATAAGAGGGAGGAGATGAAGTATCTTATATAGATTTAAATCTTATTTTTATTAATTTTCAAAAATAAAAATGACACTTGCTCATTTTCTTTCTACATGGATTACTCTTGTTAATCCACTTACTTAAATTCTAACACTTGTCTTTGTGTATATTACTTATTTAACATTTGTATTTTCATTAAAAGAATATTCTTTTACATTATTTAAATTATATTTAAATTTACACTTTCATTTTCTAAAGACATTTACTTTATTTTAATAAATACTATTTAAAAGAGAATTTTGAAATTAAATACACATTAAATAAGTTATATATATATATATATTATTTTAAATCAAATTATTTTACGAAGAATTTTATTTAAATTTTAAATTCATATTCAAGTTTAAATTCAATTTCAAATCTACTCATATATACACACAAATATATATATAATTTAAATTTAAATGATTTTTAAAAATATTTATTATTTCAAAATTTTAAACTCAAATGAAATTGAAATCTTATCCATACAAATTAACACTTATTTATTTGATTTGAAAATTTCCAAATTAATTTCAAATTAAATTCCAAAAAAATCAAATAAATTACTAATTTAAATTGATAAAATTTGGGATGTTACAATTCTATAAAAAAAATTCACATCATTTATTGTTCATTTTATTCTTTTTCCTTTTTTTAATACAATGATTATTTTCTCTAATTCACGTTCATTACTTAAAATTTTTTAATTCTCATTCATTCATGTAAGGCTTATTTCATTAATTTACATTCTTTACTTACATATGTTATATCCATTTCAATTATTTGGATCATAAATGAATTCATTATTGAAGTATTGTATATATTTTATTTTAGTTTACTTCACATTTACTATTTAGTTTGATTTCCTTTTTATATAAATATTCATTTGTGAAACAACTCATCCCTATAAAAGATTTTCACCTTTCACTTTTATTTCTTTCACATATAGTATCCACTTTTATAATCATTTAATTATAGTATTCACTTTTCTATTAATTACAGTTACTAGCATTTCAAATTATTAACTTAAGTTTATAATAATTTATAACATCATAATCCTTATTTATAGAAAAATTCGATCGAACCCTTTCATTATATTTAAGCTTTACTTGTATAATATTCTATCACATATTTCTATTAACATTTCAACTTTTAATATTTTGGTAAGTTACATATTGTTTTAAAAATGCAATTGAAAGTTACACAAGTTTATCTTATTCACTTTAGTAAAGAAAATGTTTAATAATTACATCCTCTAAAATTTTATTATTCTTAAACCTGTAAGTTTCAAATTTCCAATTTCTTATCTATTTCATTAATCATTTTAACATCAATTTTTTTTTTCATTTTAGTACTTTCCATTTATTAATATAGTCCAAATTCCATTCTTTACAATAATTTCAATTTCTAATTTACAGAAACTTAAGAACTAAACAACCGACTTCCATTTCAATCCCTTTTAAAATAATATATATATATGTATATACTCATAACTTATATATATATATATATATATCAAATCAACCTTTAGAAATTAAAATTAAGATTTGTTTATCAAAATGGATGTGTAGTAAAACTACTATAACAGTCTTCCCACCATGAAACTAAAAAATGAACATCGATGATGTGTGCACTCATCACCGAAATTATTTTCCAACGACCGAGAGGGGATACAGAACTTATTTATTTTAAGAATTTTCTTTTAAAACATTTTTTCCAAATCATCTTCAAATATTTATATCAAAAATACTTCTAAATACTACTAATATTATATTCCAAAATCTTTCGAAAACCAATTTCAAAACACCGGAACTTATGTTCTCAAATTTCAATTTATATTCATTTAACTACAATATAAATTTGCAACCAATATTTATAAATTTCACTTCTTAACAAACTGTTATCCTGCCATTTGGTCAAGGCTGAGATATCAACAAATAGGATTAGAATAGGATGGAAACCAGGGTTGGGGATTGTTAGGAAATAAGGCTATAATCGATATCGTCAAAATTTGACCGAGCTCTAATCAAAGCAGGATGCCTAAGGAATGATGGAAAAGGCTAGGAGAGGCTACATTTCAAATTTCAACTCAATCGGAGTCTGTGTGCTTAAGATATGATCGATGCAAGTCATGAGAAAATCTAGTTCATATCGATCAATATGAACTACTATTCGTATCCATCAAACGTGCTGCTCTGTATCCATCAATATGCACTATTGTTCATATCTATTAATATGAACTACTATCTGTATCCATCAAACGTGCTGTTTCGTATCCATTAATATGGACAACTAGTCGTATCCATCAAGCCATTTCATATCCATAAATAAACTATGCTTCATATCGATCTCCATCTGGCCATTTTTCGTATCCGTTGGCTAGAACAATAGATACGAATAGCAATGTTCAAAGTGATCGATACGAAGCACATTCAAGCCGTCGATAGGAATTAGCACCTAATGGATCGATAAGAATGGAACCCTCCCTTTGCGTATGAAGCAGTGGATAAAAAGAAGTGATGCGAAGTAATGTTTAAAAAAGAGCGATACAAAAAGCATGGATACGAAGAAAAGGTATTTGGGGGAATGGCCGATTCGAATGCTACACAACACAAACTTGCATCGATCATAACTCGCAATCCACAAGTCCAAATGCTACCAAATTTTCATAGGAGCTTGCGTACAACCTAAAGAATGTCCATGCTTAATTTCCACTCGATTGGGCCAAATCTTGATTGATATGAAATTCATTCGTATCGATCAGAGATCAAGTGCTAACCACATGGGATTGATCGCGTGGGCCCACACACGTGCCAGAAGAGGTCTCCCGAGATCTGAGCAAGATATTTACATCCTACGCCTATAAATAGCAACCCAGAGCCTACAGAAGGGGGACTTTTGGCTCTTCTACGTCCATACTCTGCCAAAAATCATTATTGTACTCAAAGACTACTGTTGTACTTGATTTTCACTGTTGTAATCCATTGTAATCAACAAGCATACATCAATAAAATCATCAAATTCAATGTGGACGTAGCCAGATTGTCAAACCACTATAAACTCTGTTACCTAAAGGCCTGACCAGGCAACAAAGTACTCGGAATTTGCATACTGTTCGACATTTATGAATCGTTCGGCATCCAGAACGCTCAGCATTCAGGAATGCTCGGCATTTAGGAGCGTTCGGCATTAGAGAGTGCTCGGCTTCTAGAGTCGTCCGGCACAACCAATTTGTTCGGCACTCAAGTTCGTTCGGCATCTATGGGACGGTCGGCATGCAAGAGCGTTCGGCATTGAGTTCCGTCCGGTATTGTATATCGTTCAACATCTGTGGATGTTCGGCATGGCAGAGCCATTCGGCATTCCACACCGCTCGGCATCAAAACCTTGTTCGGCACATCACTTTGTTCGGCACAAATCTCGTTCGGCATCCGAGATTGCTCGACATCCAAAGTTCGTTCGGCACAACGCACTAGGTCGGCTTCCAACGTCGTTCGGCATTCGAGAACAGTCGACTTCCAGTGTCGTTCGAGACAAATACTTCGTTCGGCGTTCAGAGTGTTCGGCATCACTTCGTTCGGCATTCAAAGTGTTCGGCATGAAGATATCGTTCGGCATTCATGCCTTATTCGGCATTTTGCCGTTCGACATCTATGAATCGACACACAGAGATTACTCTTTTTGGGCCAAGCTACTTAGCTACCTGGCCCACCAGGGAAGTCCAACCCATCTTCGTCTATAAATAGAGAGGCAGAGGCATAGTGAAATGGACCTTTTTTGGAGAACATCGGGGAAACTCTGCTGCATTCAAGACTCATTCAAGACTTATCATTTTTGCCTAGCAATTGTATTCAATATAATTGGTATACAAATTGTATCTATAATCGATTATCGAGAAAACAATAAAGATTAACCTCAAAGTGGACGTAGGCAATTACGCCAAACCGCTATAAGTCTGGTGCTCGTATTTTCTGCATTTAAATCTTGATATTATCCTCTGTTTAACTTTACTTACGTCATTAATCTCTCTACACAATCTCTCTTAAGGGTATTAGTGACCAATTCTGGTACTAACATTTCTGTGCTTTCACTAAGAACCGAATTCTCAGGATAATGGGATCTACTTTGTAGCTACTGGATTGAAAAACCCCCAAAGGGGATCCAAATCATTCACAAGACATCTGTTGATTCTACTCAGAGTTACAACCGACAAGTCTACCATGGGGAGACCACGAACTAGATCGGCTTCTCACAACGCAGATGTCCATGAAATTGCTAGTGTGCAACAAGTTGGGCCTAGCAACTAGCAAGCAATTCAAGGCATAGGTCCCTCCACTCAAAACCAAGCGGAGGTCGTTACCCAAATAGAGTTCAATGACTTGATAAGAGAGATCAGGGAAAGTAGAAGGCAACTTGCTGAGCAGATTCAAGCCAACACTCATCTCATGGCTCAGCTTGCCCAACAGCAGCATCATAATCCTAGAAGTAGTCCTGCTCCTTATTCTAAATCTGATAGCTCGACCTCAGCTGACGAACCTCGTAGGCGTAAACGCCATAGGGATGAAGCTGCACAAGCAGGGCTACCGATAGATCCGTCAGGAATCAGGCACGTGATGAGACCGGATGCCCGGATCACCAAGACCCAAATCAAGCGAGACATCATCCCGCACGGTCCCGAGGAACGGAACCCAACCTTCCACCCTCCATACAAACTCCGGATTTATCAGCCATGGTCAGGCAGTTGATGAGAGAGAACCAAGGCCTGACCAACGAAGATTGGACAGTGTCCAAGAGTCATACTCCCTTCACATATGTTATCCTACAAGCTGAGTACCCCAAGAAATTCAATATGCCGACCATCCCAGCCTACGAAGGGAAGACTGACCCTAGGCAACACGTGATGAGGTACGAATGGATGATGGATTCGGCAAGGGCAAATGACACAACTAAGTGTAGGTGTTTCCCAATCACTCTGTCTGGAATCGCCACTATGTGGTTTACTCGGCTTCCTCCGCGATCTATATCCAGCTTCGACAAGATAGCGATGAAATTTGTTGAACAATTCAGGATACATGCTACCCGTCCAAAGGACGTTATGTCAAGCGTAACCCAAGCTCTGGGAGAGTCTTTGAAAGCATACTTACAGAGGTTTCATGTTGCCACCACTGAAGTTAGAAATCCTAACGACCACGCAATTTTGATGGCGATAATGCGAGGTGTAGATCCAGATTCAAAGTTTGGAGAATATTTGGCGGGAAAGCCCCCACTACATTAGAACGATTCTATGCCAAAGCTCATCAATTCATATGGAGGGAGGAGGCTCGATGGACGAGACGAGATAAGGCACCAGGGCCTGTTTAGGAGACTGTGAAAATTAACATCGCCGTGAAGCAGTCCGATGATATTTCGAGAAAAGTTCAAGTCAACGTCCAGAACAAGCCTGGGCAGTCCAAAGGATCCGGAGGTGGGAATCCCAGAAAGAAAAGAAAAGCAGGGAAATGGAAGCCAAGGATTCCGACCTGCAATGAATACACCCCGCTAAATACTTCTCTTGAAAACATTTATCTATCAAGCTGTAACACCTTTGAATACAAAAAGCCGCGCCCAAAGGAGTCCACTGAAGAACAGAAACAGACAGGGAAGTACCGTCGCTTCCATGAGACCCATAGGCACAATATTAAGAAGTGTAGACACCTCCATGACGCCATCGAAAAGTTGATCAGACAGAAAAAATTGCAGGAATTTGTCAAAAACCCGCAAGATGGAAGGCAAGGAACGTCAGACCCCGGATGCGGGCCGGCTCCATGCCAACTAGAACAACTTGCTCGGACTGTGGGTAGATTGATCATAAAAACTATTGTCGGAGGACCTCATCCTGTAGACAAGAATTGGCAGGAGATTGAACGATATGCTAACTCCTTGAGGCATGCAGATTATGAATGTTGTTCGAATGTGGAAGATGGAACCCCCGTAAAACAACAACGCATGATGACTGACGATATAGTGTTTAAGGGTCGAGATGTAGACAAGGTGGAGGCTCCTACTATCGACCCGATGGTTATATCTGCAAAAATCTGGTCAGCTTACGTGAAAAGAATCTTGAATGATTGTTGATGCTCTGTCAACATCATCTTCAAGAAGGCTTATGACCAAATGAAGATGGAAACGAAAGATCTGAAACCATGCAATGCCCGCATCCACAGCTTTAACGGTGCTGCAACCGACGCGATGAGGTATATAGAAATACCAGTTGAACTGGGGGAAGGTGAGCGTAGGAAAGTGCGAGTCCTACCGTTCATAGTAATGGATGTTGACTCTCCATACAATGTCTTTCTGGGTCGTCCAGCCTTGGCAGAATTTAGGGCTACTTTGGCCTCATGGTGTTTGACATTAAAATTTCCGACAGAGAAAGGAGTCGTTGTTGTACATTGCGATCAGGCGACCGGTCGCGCATGTTATGTGGCGGAACTGAGAGAAGCTCAGCGGAGAGAGAAGGGAAAGGTTGCGGACAGCTCCGTCTGCATCCTAAAGACTGATGATTGACAAGTAGTGCCCGAGCCCTGGCTCGGGCAGCATTCTCAGATCCTTAGAGACATAGATCCGAGGGATGATGATGGGGAACCCAGGGAAACAAACGCAGCACCGGCTGAGCTGACGATCAACATTCCAGTCAGTCGGGATGACCCATCACGAGTTCTTAAGATTGGATCACAACTCGACCCCTCAGTGGCCGAGGATCTTACTGATTTCCTCCGGGCGAATCTGGATGTTTTCGCTTGGATACACTCTGATATGTTTGGGATTTCTCCAGCAATTGCAAGTCATATGTTGAACATAGACCCGAAACACGTTCCTGTAAAACAGACAAGGAGAGTTATGGACCCGGAGAGGTCCGCGGCTCTCAAAGAGGAGGTGAAAAAACTCAAAGCCATTGGGTTCCTCCGCGATGCCCTCTACCATGAATGGGTATCTAGCCCAGTGCTAGTGAAGAAAGAAAATGGAAAGTGGAGAACTTGTGTTGATTACTCCGATCTGAATAAAGCATACCCGAAGGATAGTTTCCCTTTACCTAGAATCGACAAGCTCGTCGACTCTACCGCCGGACACGAATTATTGTCATTTATGGATGCGTATTCAAGATACGATCAGATCCCGATGCACATTCCAGACAAAGAGCACACCAGTTTTGTCACAAATATGGGTCTATATTGCTATGTAGTAATGCCCTTTGGATTGAAAAACAGGGGGGCAACGTATCAGCGCCTGGTGAATCGAATGTTTAAGGACCAGATTGGTAGAATGATGGAAGTCTACGTGGATGACATGCTCGTAAAGTCATGTCAGTCAAACTATCACATCTGAGACTCAGCAGAAATGTTTGATATACTCAGGCATTACGGAATGAAGATCAATCCTTTGAAGTGTTCATTTGGCTTAGCGTCGGGAAAATTTCTGGGTTTCATTGTGAATGGGCGGGGAATCGAAGCTAAACCAGAGAAAATTCAAGCTATCCGAGATATGCAAGTGCCCAAAACCATAAAGCAGGTGCAAAGCTTGAATGGAAAAGTCGCTGCGCTGAGTCGATTCATATCCAGAGCTACAGACAAGTGTATTCCTTTCTTCGACGTGATGAAGAAAGGAAAGAGAAATTTTGAGTGGACATCAACTGTGAGGATGCATTACGAGCTCTGGTAAGACATTTGGAGAGCCCCCCAGTGCTATCGAAACCAATAGACCATGAAAAGTTGTATGTATACTTGACAGTATCCCAACAAGCTATCAGTACGGCTTTGGTTCGTGAAGAGGACCGAGTTCAAAAACCAGTTTATTATGTTAGTTAACGTCTTACGGGGTTAGAAAGAAACTATCCCAAGATTGAGAAATTAGCCTATTGCTTGGTGATTGTATCACGCAAGCTTCGCCCATACTTCCAGGCACACTCGATCAGTGTTTACACCGACCAACCCCTACAACTGGTACTCCAACGACCAAAAATTTCTGGAAGGATGTTAAAATGGAATATCGAGTTGTGTCAGTTCGATATTACCTACTTGCCGCGAAGGGCCATACAAGGGCAAGCGCTAGCGGATTTCATCGCTGAATTCATCATGACAGACGAATCAAACGGCCACAATGTCATACCTCCCGTCCGATGGAAGATGTACACCAATGGGGCATCTAACGATCGTTGTTCGGGGGTTGGCATAGTTCTTGTAACTCCTGAAAACCGATTGGTTTGCTATGCTTTGAAGCTCGAATTCACAGCAGCGAATTACAAAGCCGAGTATGAAGCATTGATCGCCAGCTTAAGACTCGCAACTGGTGGTGTATCAAGTGCGTGGAGACTACCAAGCAAGGGGCTGAGACTTGCCCCATATTTGACCCAAATTCAAGAGTTGCTAGCGAATCTCGAGTATTATGATATTTCACATGTTCCGCGTGAACAAAATAGAGCAGCTGATTCATTGGCAAAATTTGCAAGCACTAGCGATGCGCATCAGATGGGATTGTTTCCCGTTGAATCCTTACATGTTCCGAGCATAAATATAATAGAGGTTGATTTCATGTTAGAAACAGAAATCAAGAAGGAGTCATGGATGATCCCATTCAAGCAGTACTTGTTACACGGGGCCGTGCCCGAAAGATGGAGCGAAAGATGACAAGTCATTCATCAGGCTTCTTGTTATGTAATACAGGATGGAATAATGTATCGGAGGGGATTCTCAACCCCATTGCTCCGGTGCATTGCCTATGATGAGATAAAACGTGTCCTGGCAGAAGTCCATGAAGGTGAATGTGGCGACCATACCAGGAGGCAGATGTTAGCAAAGAAAATCCTCCGCTATGGATACTATTGGCCAACTGTAAATCGAGATGCCGCAGACTATGTAAGAAGATGTGACAAATGCCAGAAGTATGCGAAAATCCCAAGAGATCCACCGACGGAACTCACACAAATGGTTAGTCCTTGGCCATTTGCAATGTGGGGAATCGACATAGTCGGTTCCTTACCTCTATCCAAAGGTGGTGCAAAATACGCGATAGTTGCGGTCGATTACTTTACCAAGTGGGAAGAAGCAGAACCTTTGGCTACTATTACCAGAAAAAAGGTCATTAATTTCATTGTATGAAATATTATATGCCGCTTTGGCCTGCCATGAACCATCGTTACAGACAATGGAACTCAGTTTGAAAGCAAAGAGTTCAGGGAGTTTTGCCAAAAATATGGTATTGAGAAAAAGTTTACAGAAGTTGCTCATCCGAAGGCTAATGGACAAGTGGAGGCCGTAAATAAGATAATCAAATCCATATTGAAAAAACGTTTGGAAAAGGCTAGAGGCAAGTGGGTGGATGAGCTTTCGACTACACATTGGGCTTACAGAACCACCCACAAGTCCGCGACTGGCCACACTCCATTCGCATTAGCATATGGCATGGAAGCTGTCATACCCGTGGAACTTGAAGTTCCATCACATCGGTTAACTTATTATGACCCTGAGTCAAATCAAGATCTCTTGCTGGAATCGTTGGACTTCATTGATGAAAAACACGAAGAAGCTAATTTAAGAGCGGCCGCGTACATGCATCGAGTTGCTCGATATTATAATGAAAAAGTCCAGCCAAGAATCTTTGGCGTGGGTGATCTCGTTTTGAAATGAGTTTTCCCAGTTCCGTCACACATGAGCCTCGCATGGGAAGGTCCATACATCATTGAACGGAAGCTTGGAGAAGGAATTTTCAAGCTAGCGACCATCGATGGTGCGACACTTCCCAAAGCATGGAATGGTGAACATTTGCGACATTATTACACTTAGTTCATTTCTATCATATTTTAGTTGCATTTATTTCCGACAAGTTTTTATTCCTAGTTTACGGCATGTAAAAAGACAATTTAGCTTATTTGCATTAATAAAGGCTTGAAGCCGTTTCTTTTTCCCATGAATTGTTGATGCTCCTGTGTATGATAACGCTGTAACAAATGACTAAGTGATACATTACTCTATCTGACGTACGAACGAGTATAAACGACTCGAAATCTCCAAGTCCTCGGAGTGCGGACTGGAGTACTTTAAGTCCCCAGAGTGCGGACTCGAGTATAAATGACTCGAAATCTCCTAGTCCCCGGAGTGCGGACTGGAGTACTCTAAGTCCCCAGAGTGCGGACTCGAGCATAAGCGATTAAAAATCTCCAAGTCCTCGGAGTACGGACTGGAGTACTCTAAGTCCCCAGAGCTCGGACTCGAGTATAAAGGACTCGAAATCTCCAAGTCCCCGGAGTGCGGACTGGAGTACTCTAAGTCCCCATAGTGCGGACTCGAGTATAAACGACTCGAAATCTCCAAGTCCCCGAAGTGCGGACTGGAGTAATCTAAGTCCCCCAAGTGCGGACTCGAATATAAACGACTCGAAATCTCCAAGTATCTGGAGCACGGACTGGAGTAATCTAAGTCCCCCAAGTGCGGACTCGAGTATAAACGACTCGAAATCTCCAAGTCCCCGCAGTATGGACTGGAGTAATCTAAGTCCCCAAAGTGCGGACTCGAGTATAAACGACTAAAAATCTCCAAGTCCCCGGAGTGCAGACTGGAGTACTCTAAGTCCTCAGAGCACAGACTCGAGTATAAACGACTCGAAATCTCCAAGTCCCCGGAGTGCGGACTGGAGTACTCTAAGTCCACAGAGTGAGGGTTCGAGTATAAACGACTAGAAATATCCAAGTCCCCATAGTGCAGACTGGAGTACTCTAAGTCCCCAGATTGCGGACTCGAGTATAAGCGATTAAAAATCTGCAAGTCCCCGGAGTGAGGACTGGAGTACTCTAAGTCCCCAGAGCGCGGACTCGAGTATAAACGACTCGAATCTCCAAGTCCCCGGAGTGCGGACTGGAGTACTCTAAGTCCCCAGAGTGCGGACTCGAGTATAAACGACTCGAAATCTCCAAGTCCCCGGAGTGCGGACTGGAGTACTCTAAGTCCCCAGAGTGCGGACTCGAGTATAAGCGACCCGAAATCTCCAAGTCCCTGGAGTGCGGACTGGAGTACTCTAAGTCCCCAGAGGGCGGACTCGAGTATAAGCGACTCGAAATCTCCAAGTCCCCGGAGTGCGGACTGGAGTACTCTAAGTCCCCAGAGTGCAGACTCGAGTATAAATGACTCGAAATCTCCAAGTGCCCGGAGTGCAGACTGGAGTACTCTAAGTCCCCAGAGTGCGGACTCGAGTATAAGCGACTAAAAATCTCCAAGTCCCCAGAGAGCGGACTGGAGTACTCTAAGTCCCCAAAGCACGGACTCGAGTATAAACGATTCGAAATCTCAAAATCCCCAGGGTGCGGACTGGAGTACTCTAAGTCCTCAGAGTGAAGGCTCGAGTATAAACGACGAGAAATGTCCAAGTCCCCGTAGTGCGGACTGGAGTACTCTAAGTCCCCAGATAATCCCTATCGCCATAACCATCTCTCTCCCGATGTTTTCCGGAACATGAGTCCCGTCCAGAATGATGGAAGATAGACGACCCGTGGAGACGATCAATTCCGTGTGTATGCCTCATGTCACCTACATAGAATTTAAATAACAATGAATTAGCAAATGGTAGTGTGACGACTGAAATTTAAGTGCAAGGTGAAGTGCATGTGTTTGTGTCCTAGTGTTTCCCCTCGAAGGACCAGTTTCTTTACTAATGGGAGTTTTTTCTCCCTGAGTTTGGGCTTGAACGCCTGCATCGCCTCTGATGGGCGAGTGAAGTTTAAGTGCCTCCAGATCGTCAAAATCATAATTAAGCAGATCGTCAGGTATCGAGAGGTTCGAGAGGCCCTTTAAAGAACTTTCTAAACGTTGTGGGGAAGCCTCTTTCTCTGCTGGAATAAGAGTAACTTTAGAGGTTGCACCAACTTTTTCCCTTCTTATCTTGTACGTCAGTCTCTTTTTCCTCTTCGAAGGGGAAGATGACGTTTTGATGTCGTGAACTTTGACTATTGGGTATTGAGTAGGACCAATGTTCTCGTCTTGAGCTTCGGGTGTTTCGGTTTCCTTGATTTCTCCTTCTTCTAGTGCGCCAGGAGCGTTACATGCTGAAGACTCAGCTTGTTTTTTCCCTTTTCCAGAGGCGGGCCTAGGTATGGTAACGCCCTGAGGAAGGCTTATCTGATGGCCTTCTGCCAACAGTCCAAATGTTGTAAGTGAATCATTCAAAATGAGATTTCGGATGTCCCGTTCTTCGGCAGGAAGGGCTCTAATAGCTTCGATGGCTTCAAAACACCCACGGCCGTAAGGACATGGATTGATATCTGAAAAGATGGAAAAAAGAGTTAGAAAAAGCACGGCTTTGACCAAGAATGAGTATCGATCCAGAGAAATGACTTACTTCCTTCCACCCATCTCCTCGCGAAACCAGGAGGGCAACGCACATATAACCATTCCTGTTCGTATAGGGCAAACTTGCTACATGCCCCAGTCAAGATCTAGCATTTGTGGTGCGGCTCAAGAAACATGAAGGAGGGGCTATCTCTCCACTTCTTGATTATATATATATATATATATATATATATATATATATATATATATATATATATATATATATCAGATGTCTCCCGGGGTTGGCGGCCTAGAGAGGACATTCATGAAGAGGATGTAGGTACCGTAGATGAAGGCGTGACCGTTCGGGTGTAGTTATGACGGGGCAATGTCGATGTATTGCAGCACGTCCCGAAGAAATGAGTTGAACGGTGGCACGCTGCCGACCCAGCACATAAACTTATTACAAGCTGTGTATCCAACTGGGGGCAAGTGTGGACGATCGTGCTCCGATGGAACTAATACATCGTCGAAGGGGATTCCATGGAAAGTGCATATCCGACGGAGTGCACTTTCATTAATCTTCGAGGCTTGTGAATCAACCAGGTTATCTAAGAAAATTGATGCCTCCAGGGCGTCGGGAGCTAAGTTATGAGCAGGGAAAGTCGACGGGTTTGAAGTATCTACGACTCCTTGTTTAGAAGACGGTCCAGGTCTATCTGAGATCGTGGCGGAGCTAGATTTCCTAGACATCTTTGATAGAAACTGAATCTAGTAAAGCACCTGTTTTAACTATACTTGAAAAACAATCGACGTTAGACTTAACAACACAAGTATTCCCCCCGTGTGGTGTGTGAACTAGAGATAATTCAAATATAAGTGCTGAGAAATTAAAAGCACAGAGTTGATGGTATAAATTTGAGTTTTGAATTGTCGCCTTCGAAGACCGTCATCGCTGACCGTCTCTAAAAGCCTGCTCTACGATGCTTTCAATTTCAGGCTCAGACATTGGCGCTATATGTTAAAGGAAATTATCCGTTTTTTTCGATTTAAGTTCAGGCTTGTGATTACTGAAATTAGGAAGTTATCAGTCCAGAATAGTTCGATATGCTAGTCTGCTTGGGTCCTTATCCTTGTTTTTTTCATAAGATTAGGCAAAGTGAATACTCGTCGGCCTAAATATCGTTCGACCAAAATGTTGTTCGGCCTAAGTATCGTTCGGTCAACATACTGCTCGGCCTAAATATCGTTCGGCCTAAGTATCGTTCGGTCAAAATACTGCTCGGCCTAAATATCGTTCGGCCAAAATGTCGTTCGGCCTAAGTATCATTCGGGCAAGATGCTGTTCGGCAAGAATATTGTTCGGCTTAACTATCGATCGGCATTCATGATCGGCCTGCGCGTTGTTCGGCCGAAATATCTATCAGCATCCTATCCAACTCATACTTCCTTCCTATTTTTCCACTTCGCTGCTCGACATGTGGCGAATCATGCCGAGCTGAAGTTATGCCGAGCCCCAACGCTTGGCACTCCGTCCAGCACTCCATCCTTAACAATGGTTTTATCTTTCTCTCCCATCCATGCCGAATGGCATGGCCAAGTCATTTGGCAAGTCACACCAGGCCGTGTTGTTCGGCACTCTAGCCGATTCTTGCTCCTCCTCTACTCTTCCCTTAAATCTCGTTCGACATGAGAAAACTATACCGAACCACAGTACATCTTCCAACAACTCCCTTATGTGCTTGCCTCTGACCACTTCCCATTTTCTCTATGTCATCTAGCCCTAGAACATACCATAATCACAGTTCGATCCTTTCATCCACGAAGTACCTATGGGTTACGGTTCTAATTTACGAACTTATGCCTCGTATTAGAACTCTTTAGCAAGGAAAAGCATTTAAGTAGAAGGGGTCGAGACCTAGCAAATAGATTGAAGCTCGGGAGAATTCTGGAGTTAAGGGCACGGTTTTAATTAATTCCGAATGACTCGGGAAAGGAGTGATGCAGGGTGTAATGATAGAGAAAGGAAGGGCAGTTAAATCCTTGGAGTTTGTTTAAATGCAACGTTTGTAAGTGCAAGATAGCTGAGGAGAAAGTGAAAAGAGAAGAAGAAGGAAAATGTCGAACTTTATAGGAGAAGAGGGGAAGTCGAAGGGACAATGACCGGTTCGACCTTGTTCGGCATCGGCTTTTAAGTTCGTTCGGCATACATGGAACGTTCGGCTACGGCTGTACCGTTCGGCATTTACATGGAGCGTTCAGCTTTGGTTGTACCGTTCGGCATTTGCATGACATTCAGCCTACATCGCCTCAACTAGTGATCAAGGGAAGTCACCATCGAAAGCACAGTGGACTCATGGTTCAAAGCACATCACGTTCGACCACGTGACGCACTTTCGGAGGCAAGTGTTACCTAAAGGTTTGACCAGGCAACTAAGTAATCGGCATTTGCATACTGTTTGGCGTTTATGAATTGTTCGACGTCTAGAACGCTTGGCATTTAGGAATGTTCGGCATTAGAGAGCGCTCGGCTTCCAGAGTCGTCCGGCACAACCGATTCGTTCGGCACTCAAGTTTGTTCGGCATCTACGGGACGGTCGGCATGTAAGAGCGTTCGACATTGAGTGCCATTCGGTATTGTATATCGTTCGACATCTATGGATGTTCGGCATGGCAGAGCCATTCGGTATTCCATACCGCTCGGCTCAAAACCTTGTTCGGCACAAATCTCGTTCGGCATCCGGGATCGCTCGGCATCTAAAGTTCGTTCAGCACAACGCACTGGGTCGGCCTCCAATGTCATTCGGCATAAATCTTGTTCGGCATTCGGGAACGGTCGGCTTCCAGTGTCGTTCGGCACAAATACTTCATTCGGCGTTCAGAGTGTTCGGCATCACTTTGTTCGGCATTCAGAGTGTTCGGCATCACTTTGTTAGGCATGAAGATATCGTTTAGCATTCATGCCTTGTTCGGCATTTTGCCGTTCAACATCTATGGATCGGCACACATAGATTACTCTTTTTGGGCCAAGCTGCTTAGCTACCTGGCCCACCAGGGAAGTCTAACCCATCTTCGCCTATAAATAGAGAGGCAGGGACACAGTGAAATGGACCTTTTTTGGAGAACACCGGGGAAACTCTGCTGCATTCAAGACTCATTCAGGACTTATCATTTTTGCTTAGCAATTATATTCAATATAATTGGTATACATATTGTATCTGTAATCGATTATCGAGAAAAGCAATAAAGATTAACCTCAAAGTTGACGTAGGCAATTACGCCGGACCACTATAAATATGGTGTTCGTATTTTCTGCATTTCAATCTGCATATTATCCTCTATGTAACTTTACTTTCTTCATTAATCTCTCTAAACAATCTCTCTTAAGGATGTTAGTGACCAATTCTGGTGCTAACAAACTCTATGTTCTTTACTGCTTTCCTACTCATTTTCTGGGTGATCATCATTTTTTATTCTCTACATACTTGTCATCTGTAATCTGTGATTGTAAACTGGTGCTTTCATTGACAATTGGGTGTTTGTGACCAATTTTGGCGCAAACATCTTGGTGCTTTCACCGAGAAGGCTAGCACTCAGGAATTCTACAACTTGGACTTCGGATCTGAAAGCTTAAAGACTTGGATCTGGAAGTTATGGTAAGGCAATCAGTAAGGAGACAAAGTGCTAGAAAGAGCCAGCACGAAGGGAGTCAAGAGGCTTCCTCTAGGGAAAATCAGACCTCATTCTTCATCACCCGTGACGAGACGGAGATGATGATGGAAGCTATGCACAAAGTAATACTGAAAAGACAGTAAGAGATGATGCAAAATCTACTCCAACAAGCTGGACAAATCAGAATGCAAAATCAAGGAAACAGTACTGCAAGAGATGCTGTAGACATAGATCGGGAGCATGAAGCAGCTAGAGTCCAAAATAGAGTGGGACCATCAGGAGCAGCCCCAAGCTAAGGGCACTCTACAGGATCGTGTTGATCCAACCTCAGGCAGGATACCAAGTAGAGTTGTTCAATATGGCATTGATAGAGGAATGGACGCCCGTCCAGGAGAACAAATTCGAGGACTCCCTTGTGAATCCGGGAGGTAGATCGAAGGCAACAGACAAGGGTAACACTTGACGACAATGATAGATTGGCAGAGGTGGTTAGACGAGCTATGAGAGGCGGACTAGTGAATAGAGATCTGAAAGATGTTAATGGGAGTCCCTTTGCTCCTACGATCATGCAAGCAAGGAATCCACTAGAATTCAAGCTGCCAACATTAGAAATGTACGACGGAAGGGCAGATCCTGCCGTTCATCTAATGAGGTATATGCGGCATATGGAGGTACTTGGGGCATTGAAGGAGGAAATGGCACGATGCTTCACTTTGTATCCAACAGATATAGCGCCGTTATGGTTCATACAGCTGGAAAATGGTTCTATTGGCGAATGGACGGAGCTGATTGAAAGTTTATGAGCCTGTTTCGGGTCCACGTAGCCAAACCCAAGAATGTGATGACTTTAACATCAATGAAACAGGGGAAAGGAGAGTCACTTAGGGATATCTTAACCAGATTCAATACGGCAGTAGCTTCGGTGGATCGACCTGATCCATCGATGGTTTTGATGGCAGTGGTTTCAGGAATTGCAGATAATTCAGATTTCAATATATCATTGGAACGGGACCCACCGAAGGATCTTAGGGAGTTCAATCATGAGGCAGGAAGATTTCTAAGATAGGAAAATGCATAGGCTGAAAGAGAAGGGAGAGAAGCTGAAGCTTATGCAGTAAGGGATAGAAGTCCACCGAGAGGAGACCCAAGAAAAGACGATAAAGGAAAAAGGAAAATCGATGATAGAGGTGGCACTTCGAAAAGGCCACGTAGAGAGTCAAAGTTCTATTCTTACACAGATTTAACCGAGACTCCGGAAAGGATTTACTTGGATACTTGAGGGCGCCTTTAGTATCTAAGGCCCGCAAGATGGGAACCTTCTAATTACAAACGAGCATCGGGAAGGCACTGCCTATTCCATGAGCTGAATGGGCATAACAAAAATGACTGTAGGAATTTAAAGGACATCATTGAGGAGCATGTAAGGAATGGTAATCTACAACAATATGTTAGGAGCCAAGCTTCAGCAGTGGAACAGGAGCGGCCACCGACCACCTCGAACGAAGATGGCACTGGATCTAAGCAGCAACGGCTTGTTATCAACTAAATAAATTTATGGCTTTGAATAAGTAATAACGCTCGAAGTAATATGTATAAGTCACTTACACATGTACAGGATCGAGGACGATCTCTAGGCATGCTTTGAGGCGATGATGGACCGTGTTGCTCGAGCTTATGAAATCCTGTTTTTCTTTTCATTTTCTTGAAAACCTTGATTTCTTCCGTGGATGTACATACATTTATTTGGTTTTCCTTGGCTGTAAAAACTCATATTTTGGATGATTGGATTTGGATCAATGTAATGAATAATGCAGGTCTCGCGACTACGGTTCCGACTGGAGAGACGGGGCAGTAATCGCGAACTATGCGTCCCTTTGTCGGAAAGCGATGGAATGGACTCAAACACCCTTAAAAAGTCCTTGGCTGGAGAGCCGAGGTCGGAGAATGAAAAAAAAGGTCCTTGGCCGGAAAGCTGAGGCTAGAGAATAAAAAAAGGGTCCTTAGCCGGAGAGCTGAGGCCGGAGAATATAAAATTCCTTAGCCGGAGAGCCAAGGCCGGAGAATAAAAAAAGTCCTTGGCCGGAGAGCCGAGGATGGAGAATATAAAAGTGCTTGGCCGAAGAGCGAAGGCCGGAGAATATAAAAGCCTTTGGCCGGAGAGCCGAGACCGGAGAATAAAAAAGTCCTTGGCCGAAGAGCCGAGGCCGGAGAATAAAAATGTCCTTGGCCGGAGAGCCGAGGCCGGAGAATGTACAAAGTCCTTGGCCGGAGAGCCGAGGCCGGAGAACATAAAAGTCCTTGACTGGAGAGCCGAGGTCGGAGAACATAAAAACCCTTGACCGAAGAGATGGGGTCAACAGGATAATGCGACCCGGCGAGGTCTATGGATTTAAAGTCAACCCAAAAAGGTTATGGATTCGGTTATTGGTTGTTGGATATGGATAGATTAAAGCTCGGTCGACGTATTCAGATAGTTATGGAATTGGCTAAGTTTGTGGTTACAAGACCTCGAATTGGACACCGACTCGGAGCAGTCGCAGACTTGGCTATGGCTATGGTTATGACACTTGGATAAGATGGCTTGGCAATGGATGGAATATGGATTTTTGTTATTAGATTCAAAGCTATTCAAAACAATCCTTCGTACCACAAGGCATGTTTTAGGGGGCAAATGTTATCCTGCCTTTTGGTCAAGGCCGGGATATCAGCAAATAGGATTAGAACATGATGGAAACCAGGGTTGGGGATCGTTTGGAAATATGCATATGATCGACATCGTCAAAATTTAATTGAGCTCTAATCAAGGCAGGATCGCTTGGGAATGATGGACAAGGCTAGGAGAGGCTACATTTCAAATTTCAATTCCATCGGAGTTTGTATGATCAAGATATTATCGATGCAAGTCATGTGAAAATCTCGTTCGTATCCATCAATATGAACTACTATTCGTATACATCAAACGTGCTACTTCATATCCATAGATACGCGCTACTGTTCATATCCATCAATATGAACTACTATTCGTATCCACCAAACTTGTTGCTTCGTATCCATTAATATGGACTACTGTTCGTATCCATCAATATGAACTATGTTCGTGTCCATCAAACGTGCCGCTTCGTATCCATCAGTACGAGCTACTGTTCATATCCATCAAGCTATTTCGTATCCATAAATAAACTGTGCTTCATATCGATCTCCTTCTAGCCATCATTCGTATCGGTTGGCAAAAACAATCAATACGAATAACAATGTTCAAAGTGATCGATACGAAACACATTCAAGCCGTCGATACGAATTAGCACCTAACAGATCGATATGAATGGAACCCTACCTATGGGTACGAAGCAGTGGATAAAAAGAAGTAATGCGAAGCAATGTTTTAAAAAGAGCGATACGAAAAGCATGGATACGAAGAGAAGGAATTTAGGGCGAACGATCGATTCGAACGCTACACAACACAAACTTGTATCGATCATAACTCGCAACCCATAAGTCCCAATGCTACCAAATTTTCATAGAAGCTTGCGTACAACCTGAAGAATGTTCATGCTTAAATTCGACTCGATTGGGCCAAATCCTAATCAATAAATTCATTCATATTGATCAAAGATCGAGTGCGAACCACATGGGATCGATCGCGTGGGCCCACACACGTGCCAGAAGAGGTATCTTGAGATCTGAGCGAGTATTTGCAGCCTACGCCAATAAATAGCACCCAAGAGCCTATAGAAAGGGGATTTTTGGCACTTTTACGTCCATGCTCTGCCAAAATCATTATTGTACTCAAATTCTACTGTTGTACTTGATTTTCACTGCTGTAATCCGTTGTAACCAGCAAGCATACATCAATAAAATCATCAAACTCAAAGTGGATGTAGGCGGGATTTCCAAATCACTATAGACTTTATGTTCTTTACCGCTTTCCTATTAATTTTGTGAGTGATCTTCATTTTTTTATTCTCTGCATACTTGTCATCTGTAACTTGTGATTGTGAACTGGTGCTTTCATCGACAATTGGGTGTTTGTGACCAATTTTGGTGCAAATACAAACAAATATATCACAACCAACTATATCATTTATAAAATTTTTCTTTTATATAAAAACTATAATACTAGGTAAAATTATTTCATTTACCTATATTTCAAAACAATATTATGTCGGTCCCCCTATTTAGTGTTTTAGAAATCTCTATCGATGCCATATCGTCCTATGTACCGACTGTAATTTATAAATACTAAATAGAAAACTTAACACAATAGAAAACCTTTTATAACACTAACAAATATGCTCACTCATATATATACACTCAACGATTCATTCTAGGGTATTTCTACCCCATCTTATATGAGTCAAACCTCACAAAGCTAAGGTTATCGCTAAACCAAAACTCTGATACTAAGTGTAACAATCTCCTTTTTGGACAGTTTAAATTGACAATAAACCACACATGTCTGTTCAAACCATTCAAAAGGGCAGATTGTTATGGGGTAAATAAGAAAAGCAGAGAAGGAAAGAAGACAAATACAGAATCTCGCAGCGGAATGATAAAATATAATAATCAAATAAATAGTTCATGAAGCTATTTACAAATAACATTGATTAAACTTTTATAATACAGATCAGAGTTACATACAACAAGAATAAATAATAAATAAACTTAGCGGATCAACATGATGTAGTGGAATAAATATAATAAACAATAATAGTACAAAATCTTCGTCTTCATCCTCCAGAAAGCAGTCTTCGATGAACTAAAAAGATCAGACTGATCTGAGCGAATTTAAAAGACAAAACACTCGGGTCGAAACAAAACGATCTTATGCAAGTTAAATCAACAATAAATAAATATGAGTCTGACGGTGTCAGAGATGATTAAGGGTTTTGAAACCTCCTATCCAGTGTCAACCGTGAGTGCAATCACTTAAGAGATGTTTGGGATTTACATCTTCTAAGGATCCATTAAACTATCTACATACATAGTACAATACGCTATTATAATAGTGTCTACAATAAAGTAAAGTATTAAAATAGCATTAAGGCGTCACCCATATTCCCCTTAACGCATTTTATATAATGTCGTAGTCTATACAGATACTTTAAACTTCACCTGTAGGTGGGCTATTAGGGAGCACTCCATAGTTACGACCCAAAATAAATTCGTAGAAGGCGCGATAGTGCATGTGAACATGGCACTCGAGGCAATGCCAAGGTAAATATACCAATTGTGGATCCGGACTGGTGGTAATGCATAGCAGCTACTACCAACCACCGCGGAACACACTCCCATAATCAAATCGAGGGTTGTCCACAAAATAATCACAAAGTCATAATATGGTATCGAAGAAATGTGTCTGATCGGAGGTGCGACCTCACTTGGCCCGATATGGCATCTATTTTAGTCACATCTAAGCTAACTCACGGGAGTTAGGGTCACATAAATACCTCATACATCATCGTTCCTCAAACCATCCGACTTCATTTCTGGAATCCCCACCACGTACACAGTTGCAAAAGTGGTTTTCTGTATTGGCAAAGAGTATGACAATATTCGATCCCGGTCTCTTTAACAACCAAACGCTTATTTCACACCGGATAGTTCTTTTAGATTTCAAAAGTCAATTTACAATTGATATCAAAATATCATATTCTCAAAACTATATCATTTTCAAAATCACATTTACGTCCAACATTATATCACATTTGAAATCATATCACTTCTGAATTCATATTTCCAAAAATAGATTAAATCCTCATTTAAGATCATTATATTCCTCAAATATGTCATTTAAATCCCTACTTATGTGATAACATCATTATACCTTATTCGCTTAAAAATTAAGGCTTTAATTAAAAACATTTGCACTTTACACCATCTAAAATTTAGAAAATAATTTAAATAGTTATAAATAGTTTAATTAGTTTACATAGTTTTAAATGGAGATAAATTAGGTTGAATAGGTTTAAAATGATTAAATAAATTTAAATTAGATTAAAATAATTTGATTAGATTTATTTAAATGGTTTAGATAGATTAAATAGGTTTATTATGGATTAATTAAATTTAAAATAGATTAAATGAATTTAAAAATAGATTAAATAGAATTAAAATAGATTAAATAGTTTAAAATAAATTAAAATGGTTCTAAATAGACTAAAGTAGTTTAATATAGTTTAATAAAGTTTAAATGATTTAAAATAGATTAAAATAGATTAAAACAGATCAAATAAATTAAAATAGACTAAAATAGGTTAATTAGTTTAAAATAGGTTAAATTAGATTAAAATAAATTAAATAGTTTAAATTGATTAAGTTGGTTTAAAATAGATTAACTTATATTAATAGTTGAAAAACTTAAAATTAGAATTTAGAAGAACATTTACATTTTATATTGAGATAATAAATTTTGAAATTAACATCATATTTAGCCATTTCTTCCATTCCAACATTTCACTAACTTAATTTGGATAAATGTTGTTTATACTTCAATTACAACTTCAACATTACAATTTAAACAAATTCCAATTTCAACATTTAAAACTCGGATTTACGAAAATAATTTAGTTTATGTAAATCAAGTTTTCTTCAAAATATTATTTAATTAAATTCAAAACTTAAGGATTTAAAATCGTTTAATTTAACCAATCCGTGTCCATATATAATTCTTTACCCTATGGTCCAGTGATACAGATATTTATCATTTCAATCCGCAATTTAAAATTCTATGGGTATATATCATTTCAACCTGAAATCCCAAAATTTAATTTCAATGCATGAAATCGCTCGAGTCTAACATTTCAACCCATAATGATTTCTTCCTAATCTATCAGATCGTTCGGGAATGTATCATTTCAACCTTTAGGGAACTTGTAATGTTACAACAATATAAAATATAACATCCATTCATCCAATATCAACAATTAAACATCCATCAAAAGCATCATCCAAATTAATCAATAAACATCAAAAGCTAAATGATAATCAATAACAAGTATAATCCGGCGAATCAAAATTTAATATAAATTAAATGACGATTAAATGAAATAAAAGTCATATTTAACTGCAATGACAATTTAAATATTCCAAACATCAATTAATCAATTTCTATTCACATCATAAATTTAATTTAACCAACATAAGATAATTTAGTAGTTGTGAGTGGGTTAAAACACTAATCATTGATTATAGCCCATAAAAATCCTAATAGAAGCGTAAAAACTCAACAGTCTCCAAAATCAATTAAATCAATTTCATTTTGTTCAGAATTAAATATGAATCCAACAGAAGAAATCACGCGTGAATCAAAATTTATGTGCAAAATATATTCATGTTATAAGAATACTATTAAAACAATAATTAGTAAGCATTTAAAAAAATAAAAAAATTTTAATACTTGCGTTTCTCTCAAGATGAGGCTTAAGGAAAAAATTGAAGAACAACTAAGATGAGGACAGGACGTGTATGGAAAAATGAAAAAAAACATCATGTTTTATAAAAAGCTTTTGGATTTGCAAGAATAAGAGCTTTTGAATATGAGGTGTCAGGAAAAACAAAACGCAAATGAAAAATAAGCTGCATGTTATTTATAATTAGAAAATAAAGGTGGAGGGACATAAATAAATGTCACCTTTTATTTTGAAAGCTCCAAGTATTAATAACGCATAAGAAAATGTATGTAGGAATGGAGAAGTCTACAAACCAAAGAAAAGTAAAACTTTGTGTACGTGAAAATGAGGTGGCAAGAATTAAATACAACCTAAAAATCTAGGCTCGGTATTAAATAGAAGGAGAAATGAACGGATCAAGTATTATTAATAAGGTAACCATTTTAAAACTTTCATGCAATAATTAATAACAAACGAAATGAAGGGACCATGTACATCGCGCAATCTTTTGAAATTCAATTTTTTTTTGAAACATAACCAAATTAACTTCATTAACTCAAATAATATTCAAATTTATCTACATATAATAAAAAATTTATACTTACCTTAAAAATGAAAACGTTCAATTTGGTTTTCCATAATGATCTTTTATTTCCATTAAAACACCCTTTTTTGTTTAAAATAAAACGTGCATTTCTTCTATTAAATCTATTAATTGCAATCAACGTTTTCTTTCCATTTGATTGAAATATTTGGATTACATTAATTGCAATTATTTACAAAGTTAAATTTCAAAACAAACAACTAAAATGGATGAAAAATAGAACAATTGTTTATTTAAACATGTTTATAAATTTGTTGTTTATACACAAGAGTAATAAATAACTCTGGAATATATTATTTTTCTTTTCTTGTAATCAATCTATAAGCTAAAACACCGTTCAAATGAACATATATTTCTTCCTTTAAAATCAATCATTCTATTCTTTATTTTAATGAAATTAAACCTACATTCACAAATGAGACGTTCATTTATTTGATGTAAATGTTCTTTTCATTAAATCAAACTTTCCTTATATTTTCACAAAACATAAGCTACTTTAACTACACCTATTAATTTACAATTTAGTATTCTCTATCATATTAATTGAAAATTTTAAATCACATTAATTTCAGTTGATTAAGTTTCAAAAAGGACTAAATGAATGTAATAAGAAGTAGTGCAATTATTTCCTATCTAATAGTAATTTGAACATATTTACACACTATTGGATACAAACAGTAATTACACATTTCTTACTAAATAATAGTTTCTCATCTCTACAATCAATCTTTCAGCTACCAAACATTTCGAATAAATAAACATATGTTTACTCCTTTACTAAACTTATTCATTTTTACTCTTTTATTTTGATTTACACTCCTACTATTAAATCAACCAATACCTTACGAAATTGTTAACATAGGTTTCTTTCTTGTTATCCTCATTTTCTATAATTGACGTCATTTCTTACATTAACCACAATATTTAATTACATTAAATTCCAATTAATTGTATTCTAATTCTAATAAATTGATTTAATTAGATTTCAATCTTTTATTCAATCAATCATTACTCTATGGACATAGTTAATGTTTGTTTATATTTTATTACATTAATATTCTCCAATTTCATCTTAAATTCCATTAATGCAATATTTAATTACATTTATCGCAATTTATTTCCAATTTGGTTTCAACAAGTTAAATAAATAAGTAACAAATAATAATTGTCGCCTTTAGCTTAATTTAATCACATTTATAAGTTGATTGTTTACAATAAATGTTATAATTATTTACATCACGGTAAATTTTTTCAATTACCATTTATTACATACTATTTCATTTGTTAATAAAACATTTAAATTATCAATTACTCCTTTAATCCAATTACCAATTAATACACACATTCTTACAATTAATTTACAATCTATAACCATTTATACATTTTAATCATTTTAATTAATTGGAATTACACTTAAAGAAGTTATCAAATACCTTAAATTAATACTATTACATTTCATTCTAGTTATATTCTTACTATTGAATCACAATTTTTTTTCTTCCAGCATTAAATCACAAGACCTTATTAAATTAACTAATTTTATTTATTGAGAATTACGGGTAGTTACAATAATTGTAACCTATCATCCTGAGAACTAGTCCTACAATAATGGCAATCATGCATGCACCAATGATAAAGTCTTGTGCCACAAGTCTCTAACATGTAATCTTGCCTAATCAATACTGTAAAAAAATAGATTTTTTATTTCTAAACAAAAAATATCGTACTAAAATAAAATATTTTTAATCATACATGCATACGTAACTGATTGACCATCACAAAAAGAAAAAAAGGCAAGAATGTAATTGATGACAGCTAGTGATATTAATGCGTATACCAGTCTTTATTCTACTGAAGAATTTCCTTCGGTGTTTCCAATTACAAGTCTTTCATATATGCGCTTAACAATACAAGTACAAACTAGTGATACAGCTCCAAAGCATGAAAAAATAGAAGCTACATCGACTAGTCTTTATACGAAACGACAGCACATTGCTTTAGGAAATTATAAGATTTGTTTATTGTAGTAATTGACACCCTGAACGCTACTAGCTGCCATCTTCAAAAAAAAATTTGCTACATCGATAGGACCCATCTATACAAAATTATGTTAAAATTAATATAAATTTATCATACTAAATTTCTATTTTGGAATTTGTATGCCATAGATTGAAACAATATATGGATTTCAGGGTGACAACCCCTAAAAATTATGTCTGACAATTATTCTACCTTTTTGCCAATTAATACAATGCCAAAATGAGAAGACAAAGAGTATAAAAGATTCATTTTGGCATAATATATTAGAAGGTCGATCTTAATCCATATAAGCCAAGGTAGTTTACTTTGCTATGAATTTTATTAAATAAAATAAAGAACTTCCACTTCCATGTGATTTAAAAGTTAACCCATTATAATATGTTTTCATATAGTTCTCTCCCACCAAATAATAATAGCAATTATGAACCAACCATAACCGACAAAACTTTTGTATTATAAAATTATGTAGAAAATATAGTTTATGAAAATAATAGCAAATTAACTTTTTAGCTCAAACCGATTGAACATTATTCCTAGAAAAGGCGGTAAGCTCTGTCAGTGTTATTAGTACTAAACTGATTGAACATTGCTCAGCATTTTAGAATTACTAAGATTTATGACATCTTATATTATAATTTATAATTTCTATATCTAAGTGATTATCTGTTATATTTATTCACGTATGGATCTTTATTAGATTTTAAATTACAATTAAATAATTTTAGTTTCTTCTCTATTTTGAAATAATGTTTAGATATTTACGAAAGAATACATTCTATTTTTGCATATTTACTTTCTTAACATAAAATGGAGTGCATGTTTTTTGAAAAGCATACACTTAATTTTTACATATTTTCTTTAATAATTTTACATAAGAGTGTAAACTTTTATAAATGGATAAACATAAATAATATTCAAAAAAATGAAAATTTAGTTATTTTTGTCTAAAGTCTCAAATATCTTGAGACGTCATTGCAAGAATTCATGAAACATGGAATACTATGTATCAGATAGAAGACTGACGGTAACTAAGGCGCAGTTGAACCATAACTAAAGCGCAACTAAGGTGAATTGTTCTAAATATAGATTTCTAATTTTTATTTCAGCTCGATGATCGTCAAAAATTTTCAACCCAAGCCATTTACAAGCAAACCAGCACATTTAACAACCATACTCAACTTATTAATTCTTATTAAATCCACAAGTAATGTGCTATGTAGTGGATGTTTATAGTGTTGAATATCTGCAAACTGTTGTATAGGTGCGGTACATACGTTTTGAAACGACCCGCAGTTCTGTACCCCTTAAGTCGACACTATTTTCCAACACATCAACTCAAGATGAACGGAAATACGAACCAATAGGGTCAAAGAAGAAGAGGTAGAAGAAGAAAATAGAAAACAACATCAGAATCTAACCATCGCAGCGGAATAAAATATAATACATTAAGTGATCATTACACAAAAAAATCTGTTTATACGTTACATCATTAGAGTATACATAACACACAACTGGATAGTAATCATAACCTGGATTCACAATCTGAATACAAAGTTAGTCAACACAGCGGAATATTTAAACAAGTACGGAAGTACGCATCGCCATCTAGCTCGTCTCCTGAGCTCCACACCATCCTTTCCTGTAATTTATAATACTCGGTCTGACCCAAACATTATGGTTAAGTAACACCCGAGTCAGTCTGGAATACCAGCGTGAGAAAACCATACCCAAATTGATTATTAAAGTTTTAAAATTGTTTTGAAAACAAAAGCATCTCGTAAGACCACGCCACAAATAAACATGTCGGGTTTTTACCTTACGATAGCCAAAACACTTTTTATTAAAATCCTCTGATATTATAACAGTGTCTGTAGAAAGTAAAATAGAATCTAGCTGAAATGCTTGCATATCACGTTTCAGCAATAATTGGGCACAATCAAAACTGTACAGGCACGTAGGGAGAATGGATTTCCAACTAATGACTAGGCACTGGGGTACCACCTGTCACAGTACGTAGCCTAGATCACCGTACCAAGGATTAGTCCCAATCCCCTGCAACACAAGACCAGGACCACCCCGTACTGGATAATCCCGAGTAAGATCACCCCACGGTTGGGATCAGCTACCGCGCCACTAAGCCGAATAAAAAGGGACATCTAGACAGGGATGACCTCACCCTAATGGGTGCTACCCACTTAGCCTTGCTGCATAACCCCTGATTTTCAGTCTTTCCCGGTTGATGAGGCTTGACCCTAAGCGTTACCTTTTTAGAATGTATCACTTAGAATGCCCACCGTCCACCTGACGATGTCCCGAAAGTATTCATCCATACAAGTCCATCCCGGGTTCGAACGGAACTGAAGGCACTACTCCTACTACATCCATTTTGGAATCATCCTCAGGATTAGTAGCGATTAGTCCTTGCACTTCACTGCTCCACCTTCGAATCCAAACTCGTTTTCCTTACGAAAACGTACAAACCGGATCGAAGTGGTTTTCGAGAAATAAATCCCGATTCCGGTCTCTTCGAAACGATCAGCGCATTGGCCAATATTGACAGTCGGTTATTTAACTATCAAATATCATTCACAAACAACCATCCAATATAAATAATTTCACCAAATTATTTATTAATCTCAAAATATCTTTGCAAGATATATTTCCACTTTTCAATCCCCTTTGAAAATAGTTTCGAACCATTTTCTCACACGGAATAAATTCCCTAAATATTTTCGATTCCCACTGAAATCACCAAGTACAAACACTTTAGACTTTAAAATAATTTAAAACATTATATTATAAAATATAATTTAACATTTAAATTTAGAAAAACTACTTTAATACTTTATTAAAAATATATACATTAAGAATATTTAAAATAAAGCCACTTTATAAAATATATACTAATTTTTTTTCTTTTAAAACAAAATACCAAATCACCTTTAAATAATTACTACTATAATAAATTTGAAAAAGACTTACATTAAAATTTAAACATTTAAAAAAATAATAAATTTCCTTAAACATACTTTTTTCAAAACAACTTTAAAACTTTTAAATTATACTTAAAAATTTGTTCTGAAGCGTACTTGGCTATTCAGGAAAAAACACTTCTCCTTCGTATCCTTTAAAAATAAATCACTGTTTATTTTTAAACAAATTTACCCATTCCTTTAATAAATTCCCACCGTGAATTTATTCTTCCAAATATCCACTGATATATATTACTTCACTTTTATAAACCCAGTTTATAAATTTCATAATCTCATCCTTCTTCAAATTCCAATTTCAACCACTTAAATCAATTTTCAAATTGATTCCCAATTTACTCCATTTTGAAATAAATTTCTTTTACTTACTCATTTATTTCAAACCCCATTAACTTCAGATTTTATTCAACTTTCAGATTTCCTAAATTCCTTCTTTATCCCTTTAAATAAATTTAAACCTTGAATTTTAAAGTAAATTCTTTATTCCTTTAAATAATAACACTTGAGTTTTTAGGAAAAATCACTTATTCCCATTTGCTCAAAAATCTCATTTCTCCATACTTGGAATTTTATTTAATAGAATTCAAAAATTCAACTTTCATTTATTTTTTATTTTTTCATTTTTTCATGGGGACCGTTTCTTCTCCTTCCCTTCCCATCCTTTCTTCTGTACCACCCTCTGTCACTCCCATATTTTCTTCTGTTCCGCCGTCTGCCACACCCATTCCTCCATTGTCACTTCAATCTACTGTCCCTGATTTAGCAACCCCACCCATTCTTCCACCCCCAACTCCTAATCCCCCTCCTCAAGCTGACGTTCCTCCAAGTTTGTCCCGCTCTACTTCCCGTTGTCCTTTTCCTCCTCTGAACCAATCTTCTGCTCTTGACTCGGTGCCTTGGACTTCTCTCTTTAAAACAAAGCCACGTAATGCTGGCTCGTACATCGCCCAGGATATCCCGCTTCAGTTCTCTGGTGATGTGCTCGTGCCAACCAGTGAAATATTAAAGGCCGGCACTGATGTTTGGAAAGACTACCTCGTGGGGTTTTTCCTAGATAAACCTCTTCCTTAAGTTACTGTTGTGTATCATCTGAAGAAAGTTTGGAAGTTGAAAGGTGAAGTTAAAGTTAAGTCAGATGGTTTCCTGTTTCTTTTCAGTTTTTCTTCATCTAAGGATAAGCATAGGATCTCTGAAGCATATCCAATTATAATGAAAAACAAGCTGTTCATCATTAAGCCTTGGGATGTTTCTGTGGGTAATAGTTTTGGGACAATTCGTTCTGTTCCTGTTTGGATCAAATTATATAACATACCTCTGTATGCCTGGTCTCATTATGGTGTAAATTGGTTGGCCTCGAGGGTTGGGAAGTTTCCGTGCATGGATCAGTCAACTGAGCGTTTGGAGAGAATAACGTATGCTAAATGCCTTGTTGAGGTTACACCTGACAAAAAGTTAGTTAATAATTTTCTAGTTAAGCTGATGGATGGCAGTGAGCAGATTGTTTCAGTTGAATACTTATGGAAACCTGAGGTGTGTGTAATTTGTAGAGAATTTGGTCACACTGATTTTAACTGATCTTTTGCTTGTGTTGTTGCCAAAGTCTCTAATCATAAAGAGTATGTTGCTCCTAGTTTTAAGGAGTCATTTAAGGTCAAGAATGGGATGTTGAGCATGAATAATAATCAGAAACAGGTTCGGAAAAAAGTTAATAATAATAAAAGCAAGAACAAGGATGCTAGTTTTGTAGAAGTTGGTGAAAAACAAAGTGAATTTGTTGGCACTAAGACACTGCATTGTTCCACTGCAAATGTGGAAGGAGTTTCCAAGGATAGATCCTTAAAAAATAAAAATATACCCATGGCTGTACGTGGTGTTGATAATAGTATGGTTAATAGATTTCAAGTCCTCTCTGATGAAATTCAAGGAGAAACTAATGAAACAGTTCAGGTAGATAAGGAAAAAGCAATAGTTGATGTTTTTGACATTGAGGAGGGAGAATTACTCGAAGTAGGCAAAGTAAAATCAGCTAACTGCCACCAAGTAGCGGAAAGTGGGAATACACAAGACATAAACAATGTGCATGGTGTTACACCTGTGCATGTGAAGATCACTTCTGAAAACAACCAGGATGAAACAAGACTTCTTCAAACTTATACTGATCAAACTCTAATGGAGGCAACTAATGAGATAAAAATCCAAAACTCTAATTCTTCTGATTCCAATCTTATCAACACTTTTGCAAAAATCATATTTGAACTTTCCTGTGAAATGCAAGATGTTCCTTCAGATTCTATTCCAAAACTCTTTGAACCATCTACATCTTCTCCTATTCCCCACAATCAAAACTTGTCTTCTTCTACACCTTCTTTTGCAGCCCACTTTCCTTATGTTAACAATGCAATTATACCAGGATGGTATGACAAAGGAAAGCAATTTTGTGATGAATCTAGCCATGGAAACAATGACAGTAATACTAGAATCTCAGCTAAAAAATTATCAAAATCCAAAGCTGTACCTTTTGATTCCCGATCTCCTGCAACTAGGAGCAGAAAAAATATTATCCACCAATCTCTTTAGTTTATGATGTTACAAAACATTGGTGTGTGGAATATTAGGGGTGCTCATAGTCATTTGAAACTTGATCAAGTTAAAAATCTCATCTTCTCCCATAAACTTAAAATAATTGCAATTCTCGAAACTAAACTCAATCTCGCTTTAACTTCTAGGGCTGCTAGTTATGTTAATCCTAATTGGAACTATCTCCATAATCTATCTGATGCTGATTATGGTAGGATTTTAATCCTTTTTGATCCAAATGCTTATTCCATAACCACTGTTCTTTCCTCAAGGCAATTCATCCATACAAAAATCATCTGCCAGCTAACCAAATCTTCTTTCTATCTTACATTTATTTATACAGATAATTCTACTGCTTCAAGGCAAAAACTTTTTGATTTCTTGCCTTTTCTCAGGCAAGAATCGCATCCATGGCTGGTCATGGGTGATTTTAACAGCTGCTATCAGCTTGATGATAAGTTTGGTGGCCAGCCATTATTCCCAAAGCATATCCTTCCTTTAAGCGTTGCCATATCTGATTCTGACCTACTCAAGCTTCAAAAATCTGGTGCTAGATATTCATGGAATAATAAAAGTAGGAGTGGAATCAGAACCTTCTCCACTATTGATCATGCCTTCTCCAATTTCAAAGCTCACTCTGGCTGGCCTAATCTGTCGGTCAATCTTATCCATCCCATCCTCTCTGATCACTCCCCATTGATTTTAACAAATGGTCCCATTATGATAAATGTAAAAAGAAGTTTCAAATTTTTTAATGACTGGACTCTCTCCTCTGAATTCAAACCAATTGTGGGCAATGCTTGGTCCTCACGTTGTTATGGTAACCCTATGTTTATCCTTTGCAGGAAGCTCAATTTTGTTAAAAAGCTCTTGAGGACTTGGGCAGGTGAAAAGTATGGTGATGGTTCCAAGCAAACTACAATGTTGAAGTCTATGTATAAACATGCTCAGGAGTTTATGATGAATAACCCTCATGACCCTGTTGCTGCTGAGGAGGAAGGCAAGCTCTGTGTGCTTCTCAACAAAGCCCTTGATATTGAAAGTGGAATGAAACAACAGCAGTTGCACTGTAAGTGGCTTAAATTTGGTGATCGTAACACTAAGTTTTTTCATTCCTCGATCAAAATAAAGCAAGCTAAAGAAAATATACGCACAATTCTTACTCCTGACGGTTCTACGGTCACCTCCCCTGAGCAAATTGATGCGGCCTTTATAAATTACTTCGAAAATTTACTTGGTAACAACTCTAATTTTTGTCTTGACCTTGACATGTTAAATTCTATCTCCCTACCAGTCATTTCCAGTTTGCAAGCTGAGATGCTCGTAAAACAGGTCACTGATGAGGAAATAAAGCAAACACTTTTTGCCATGAATAGAAAATCGTGTGGTGGTCCTGATGGCTTCAACGTTCACTTCTATGTTAGTTGCTGGGACATTGTTCATGTGTATTTCTGCAAGGCTGTTCACAATTTTTTTAACAAATGTGCTCTCCTACCTGAAGTAAACTCTACAAATATTGTTCTTATCCCTAAATGTACTGAAGCTAACACTGTGTCTTCCTTCAGACCTATCTCATGCTGCAACGTGGTGTATAAGTGTATTTCGAAAATCATTGCTTCTAGGCTATTGCATGTCCTCCCACATATCATTTCGAACAATCAAGTAGCCTTCCTTCCCAACAGAACAATTTTTGACAACATTCTAATTGCCCAAGATCTTCTTTGTGGGTATGCAAGATCTAATGCTTCTCCTTCTGCAATGTTAAAGTTAGACATCTCGAAAGCTTATGACTCCATTCACTAGTCTTCAATTGTACGAATTATGGCTTTAATGAATTTCCCAAAGCCTTTTGTTGGTTGGGTTCATGAATGCATATCAACACCTAGATTCTCCATTGTTCTGAATGGTCACCCGGTTGGATATTTCAAGAGTAGGCAAGAATTTAGGCAGGGTGATCCGATCTCATCCTACTTATTTCTTCTTGTGATGGAAGTTCTCACAAGATATATGAATACCAAGTACACTTCAGGTTTGATCAGGTATCACCCCAAATGTAAGCTCACAAATGTTACAACTCTTATGTTTGCTGATGATATAATGATTTTTACCAAGCCACACCTTCCCTCAATTCAGTGTGTTATAAATTCTTTAACTGATTTTTTTAAAATGTATGTCTTGCAACTCAATTGTAAAAAATCTGCAATATCTTTTGCTGGGATATCCTCTAAAATTCCTCCACACTAATGCAAGTAACTGGTCTTCAAAGTATGGACTCTAATATGACATATCTTGGCCTCCCGCTCTTAACCTCTGGATTGAAGTTTGCTGATTGCCTACCCCTATACACCAAAATTGTATCTATGTTTGACAGGTGGTCTAACAGATACTTAACACAGGCAGGAAGGCTGGTGCTTATCAAATCTGTTGCCTTTTCTATGATTGTTTATTGGTCCAAAGCATTTATCCTGCCAGTTAAGCTTATGTATTTGGTTAGAGGTGCTATGCTCAGATTTTTTTGGACTGGTTCCATCAACAACAGGAAGCCTCTGCCATGCTCTTTCAGTCTCATGGAGAAGGACATTAAATCTGGTGGGTTGGGAGTTATGAACATTTTCAATTGGAATATAGCTGCATTCAGTACTCATCTGAAATCTATAATTGTGAAGAAGAATTCAAGCTGGGTTAAGTGGGTATGGGCACATAGAATTGGTAGGTCTAATTTCTGGACCTTGCCAACTCCACAAACTTGTAGTTGGACATGGAGCAAGATACTTGGTTTGCGTGATACATTACTTCCCCTCATTGTTCATAGAATGGCAAGCTCATATGCTGTAAAATTTTGTTTTGATCCTTGGGTTGCCAATGGTGTTTTGTTGCATAAACTTCTCAGCTATCAACAAATGATTCAATCTGGTATACCCATTGATGCCTTAGCAGTTGATTATATTAGCCATGGATACCTGCAACTTCCTTATTCCTCAAATCAAGTCATAAGGACAGTTTGGAATGAAATCCAAGGTAATTCCTACCCTGCTGTTGATGTTGATGCTGTTCTGTGGAATGCCAAACCTCACACTGTTGCTATAGCGTATAAATATTTGCACAGACCCAGTAGCCAAGCATTTAAATGGAGTAAGGTCATTTGGCCTGTTGATTCTTCACCCAGGGATAATCTGATGCTATGGAAGGTTGTACAAAACGCCTTGTTAACAAAAAGCAGGTTGATGGAGATGGGCATTGATGCTAGTTTGTCATGCCTATTCTGTAATAATGAAACGGAGTCCACGCACCATTTGTTTCTTCAATGTACCTATACTATGAAGCTATTTGATAAAATGATGCAACTTGTTGTTTTTAATTTGCTGTCCAGTCTTAGGGTAGTGGATCTTGACATGATATATAAAGCAACTAGGTGGCGTAATATGAAAGCAAGATGCCTAACAATCTTCCTGAAGAAATATATGTCTATTGTGTGTCTTGAAAGAAATATGATTTGTTTTGAAAAAAAGAGGAGGGATGGGCATGTGTTATGGGAAGCTTTGAAGGAAGACATTTTTCAAGCTCTGATGTATCAGCCCTCTTTTCCTTCTGTTATCAGAAATGTGTGGAGATAGTTCATGGTCTTGGTGTTTTCTTCTCTAGTTTGCTCAGTGTGCCTTTTTTAATTTTTCCCTCATGTTCACCCCAGTGTGTATTTTCTTGCTTGCTTCTTCTTTTTGAACAAGAGTTGTATTTTGTTATTTTGTTGCAATAAAATCAGGTAGGGGTCCTGTTAACCCCGCTAGCCTTTGCTAAAAAATTAAAAAAAATCAACTTTCGTCCTTTCTAATTCACCTTTTTTTATCCAACTTTAAAAAATTATTTTTACTTAAAAATTCTCTCTTTTTATTTTCTCATCAATAATCCAATCTATATATTTTTGATAACTCAGTATACCTAAATATAGTCAATCTAACACAGCATCCAATATTCCTATTATCAATATAATCCATCATAGAATATCAAATAATCATAACACAGAATTATTAGAACAATCTATATAATTTTGAGGAATCCAGTTGGATCCCTCCAACCTGTTTTCCCTACATCCACAGACGTTAGCACAATATCAATTCCACTTCGAGGTGGAATATTGCGGTATATGGGATTAATATAATATCATCCGCTATTATGCGGCACATAGGGTCTCATCCGCTATATAATGTAGGAAATCAATCACTCCAATATATACTATATATAATATAACACATCAAATCAATTCAATCATTCAACCAATTATTTAAATTTAACCATTTAAATTTAAATTAAAACCCAGATGAGTGAGATTAACTCATCTTTGATTTTATTTGCAACCCAATTCAATATTGCCTCGGCTTCCTCGATTTTCAACCTTGAATACACAATTTATATGATTTATTAATATTTGGATTAATCAAACAATAGATTACCCTTTCATTAATTAAATTAATTAGTCAATCATTCCATTTTAACTAAATAATTATTTCTTTACTATTATTTTATTTATTTATTTTCTAAAACCAAAAGTGTAAATTTTTAAAGAGATCATAAATTCTTAAATCTACATATACCTCTGTAAAATAAAATATGAATTTAGAGTTTCTTTCTTTTATCTTAAACAGTAGCAAAATATAAATATCTGAATCTATCCTATATATATATTTTCTATAGTTTTAAATTTTTATATACTGAATAGATTTTCTATTTTAAAATTCATATAAATTTAGTTGCTATTATCTACATATAAATTCAATAAGTAAGCCGAAAGTTAAAAATAAATGAATTCAAAATAACCCAATACCTAACACAAGCGACAGCTTCCAAAAAGTATGACGACCTCAGCCACATCCCGCCATAGCTAAATCGCGAACGCCTCCCTGCCTCGACTGCACTTGCGCGCTCGAGCTCGACCTCCAATCATCCATCGAAGCACCATTTCAATAGAATAACGCAGAGAACGCCACCTCCCCCACGAACGCGACTTCGATTTTGCCATCTCGCCCTCTAGTTCTTGCTCCATCACGCCGCCGTCATCTGACTCGCGAAACCCTAACTTGCTAAACCACTTCCTCCCGCTGCGACTCGCCTGGCATACAACCATGGTCGTGTTCAACTCGTGCCCAGCTCCCCTTCGATGTAGCCGTCGACGACCCTGAAGTGCGCGCTCGCGCATGGCATTATATATTTTGTTAAATTTTATTTGATTTATGAAAAAAAAAGAGGGCCGTGATTTGCTTTTAAATGGGAATCGGAGAAGAGAAGAGGGAGATACGGGACACTCGGCCATATATGTATATTTTTTTCTTTTGACGTTTTGAAATTAAAATGAAAGGCTCGGCTGAAAATAAAGAGGGAGGGGACGTGATGTTTCGAAAAGAATGTGGCGTGCGATAGTAGGATACAGTGATTTGAGGTGAAATGAAAAAACTCTGATGTGAAATAATTTCAACTGAAGTTGACTAGTGTAAATATTCAAGTTAAATTCAAATTCAAACCGTTCCGATAAATGCAACCTAAAAACTTGACCTCCTATGGAGGCGTGCCACTAGGCTCTATAATGTTATATCCCTTTTCTGAACACAATGGAAAAGGTTTCGAGTCCTAATTCGGTCGTATGGAGAAGATAGCCCCTTTGAACCAGTTATTTTATTAAATTTTTGATATAGATTTCAGCGCGTTTATATATCGTACTCTCACACAATAACTCCAAACGTTACGAAATTTGAAATCCGAAAATATTATACTATTAGGATCCAATGGAACTAGTTTCGTCGAATTTCAAGACTATGCCTCGGATGGCTATATTTAAAAGTCGATTTAAATGATATATTTTCAAAACTGAACAAAACACTTCCAAACTCAACTTTAACACTTTTACTATTTTCAGTATTATCAATATAAATTTTACAAGCCTTCATTTATTTTTAATAGGCTTAAACTGAAGATTCAATAATTTACCCAATTTCAAATTATTTAATTTAATAATTCAGTTGTCAAATAAATAGTGATGTTTGAAATTCATATTAAAACTAACTATCAAATATTTAAAATCAACTAAATATTCTAATTTCAAATATTCAACATTTTCGGGTCGTCACATTAATCCCCCCTTAAAGGAATTTCATCCCCGAAATTGCTGGTTAGGAAGAATGGTCCAATACCCGTTTTCTATTTTCCCAAAACCAAACAGTTTTAACATCAACCCAAAAAACCTTGTCATTAAAGACACTACACTCTTAGTAATTTCCTAAACTCCTCCATAACCTCCAAACAATATTACTTACTCAATCATTTCAAATTTAAATTTATAACCAAATTCAAATTATCAAAATTTTCTCAAAATTTTTCTAACTCCCTAAATTTTCAAAAAATTTCGCCATCGTCTCCTTTGCGCGGCTAGCTTGGAACAACTATAAAATGCCTCTACAGGCTCCCAAATTCCAACACAAATCAAAAGGCCAAGTGGCTAGATCCAAAAACCCAATCAAATTTCATACAGAAATTTAAACACATACCTTTTTGTCGAGCAATTCAAATTTATCTTCTGAAATCAAAACAAAATTTCCCTTTTCCTTTATAATACCTTTATATCCTACATAGCAATAATATCCAATCACAACATTCAAAAACATTTTATTGACTCCCTTACAAAACTTCAATATTTATTCGTCCAAGCTCGAATGATGTACATATATCATCCGTACGCAATATCAAATTCTATCACTCGCTTGAACACACAATTTCATTTCCGAACTAGTATCGTCCACCCGACTTCCTATTGCGGACTCAGATCTGGTTTCTTGATCAGAAACTGTCATTCTCCTTGCATAGTCATAACTATGATAGAGAATTTCCAAAATCAATCAAATCCATATCCAGGGTTCGCCGTCGAAAATCAAGTGAAAAATCATAACTCGGATCGATATAGATATCTCGAAATTTTGTGCTTGATTCTGGATCAAATCACTATGCGAATAAAATAATATACGTACATCCTACGTATTTATCTCAATTGATTATCAACTATATCAATTCTCGTCTTATTCACATTCATTTTGATTTCTATTCACTTATCAATGCTTATCATTTCACATATTTTTATTACATCTTCACTCATGCTTATTCAATATATTTTCCCGACACCCATATTACTTAAGAATTCTACCATTTCTTCTTAAGTTCAGTATAAGTATTTTATACACTTTTTATATTTATTTTCATTTCACCACTTTAGTTTATATCTACTTCTATTCAAATTGGTTCTCCCATTTCCATATGAATTCAATTTATCTTCAACTCTGAATATTGAATTTTATCTTCCATTTATAACTGATTCATATCATTATTTAAATTAGTTTCATCCACAAATTTATTTCAATTTCCAATTTGAAATCGTTTTGTCGCTAACAAAAATTTTCCCAAATTTTTTTTCTAACCCCCACAATTTTCGAAATTTTTTGGCAGAGTCTCCTTTGTACGGAGGAGCTTTTGCAATTCGACAAAAGATATAAATATATATACATCGACCCACCCGGTCGGAAAAACAATAACAATTCATATTTCCTATTTTTATTGCGTAGACGTTCCTCTATTTAGCATTTTTAAGCAAGCGGCTTATTATTTAGCAATTAGCGTGACCAAAATCCTGCCAAACGGCCTTCAAGTATCTGTACTTACTCAATTTAAATATGTAAGTTACATATTATGTGAAATCTAATAAAATTTCATTTGTTTAAATAGTGCAAACATATAAACATTATAACAATTGATGTTGTACATGAATATTTAAAAGCAATTATAAGTTTTCTACCTTCAACTTCCCATTTACAATGATTTATATATTATTCCAATCAACTTTGAATGGTTCCAATCCATATTCTCTTGCATTCAATGTATATTCGCGCACATCATATTCATAACCATTTAAAATGGATACTAACTAAATTATTCTCTTCCATTTGTTACTTTACTTTGGCTTACAATGAATGACATGTTTCTACGCTAATTGACGACTCATTTAGTTACATAGCCACTTAAGCTTACCTTTGTTTAAAATTGATTCCAAATCAATTCATTCACTTTTTATCAATCCACAAAAATTTATTTACTTTCCATTTGCAACAAACGACAATTTTTCATGCAAATTTTAGTGATATTTATTTACCAATAAGGTCACTTAAGCCTATAATTACTTTAAGTCGATTAGTAATCCATGTATCGATTTTTACTGATCCATATTCAATTTTTATCAATTCCAAATCAATTCATTTATTTTGATTTGTTCACTATGCTTGTTTATGTATGCTTACACCAAACTACAATCTTGTTCGTTTAATCAAACAATTTCATACTTTTTGGTTATTCTAAATTGATTTCAAACCAGTTTATTGATTCACACTCAATTCGCATTTATTTTCGCTTATTTATAAGTCGAACTTTATTTATGACTCAAGTTTCATATCCATATTTTAAATTATAAGTCCATGTTAATTTCATAATTTTTGAATTCGAGTTTATAACTCATTTTCAATCAAATTTCAATATATTTGATTATACCAATAATTGAACCAATTCAGTGATAACTCAGGTTCTTATTTTACTTGTTTCTAAAGAGATGAATTCCATTTGTAATATCAGTTTGTACTTCCATTTCCCATTTTTAATTCACAACTCAAGTTTATTTATAATCCAAGTTTATCATGTATATACATATTCATTTCTAACTCCATAACCCAGGCTCATTTGAATAATATTTCGAAGTCATATTCCATTTATTTGTACTTGAATTGAATTTATTCACAACTTAAGTCATTTCTGTTTCAATTCGTTTTTATTTCACTTGACCACATTCAAAATATATGTGTTGAGCTCTATTTATATTATCCACATTCGATTAGTTAGTATTTCAACTTGAATTGCATTTAATAATTTCCATTTAATCCAAGTTCCAAGTTTAATTAACTAATTAATTTATCAAACTAGTCCGACTCCGATTTTTAATTTAACTCCAAATCAGATTTTTATTCCAAGAATTCTCCATTTTATTTCCTTAAGTTGATTTCATCTCATTAATTTCAATGCATACAATTCTTTTAATCAACTCATCCTATTTAACTTGCTTAAGTTAATTTTCCATTCTCATTTTGGAATTTACATTCCAAAGTTATAGATTCAAACTTATTCTTTTATAGCTCCATAAACATTCACTGAATTCCCGATACAACTTGCTTTCATCAAAACAATACAAAACAACCTTGGCAGCAATTCCTCTCTTGGAAACTCGAAAATGAACATCGATGATGCTGCAGTCATCACCGAAGTTATTTTCCAAGGATTGAAAGAGTTCAATGCTTTTATCTCTTTAAGAACATTTTCAAATATTCTTAATTTCAAATCCCACCAGATTTCAAATCCAATTCAAAATATTTTCAAATAATATCCCTATTATTACTTCTCAAAACCTTTGAAAATCATTTTCAACCCAAAGGAATTAAACTTTCCCAAAATTTTAAATTCTAAATTCTTTCAATTCGTATTCAAATATTATTCTAAAATCTTATTTCAATTTATAAATCACATTTACAGTTTACATTTACAAATTTTCTTTGTATATGAAATTATTCCTTAGCTTTAGTTATAATTTCAATTTCTTATTCAATTTTACACATCAATGATAATAATTTAATATTATCATTCCTAACAACCAAGCATCCATATATAACTATAATAATTTACGAAAAATTATTTCCTTTATATACAAAAAAAAATTTTGGTAAAATTATTTCATTTACCCTATTTAAAACAATATTGTGTCGGTTTATCTTGTTTAAGAGTTTAGAAACCCCCATCGATGACATGACGTCCCACACATCGACCAGAATCCATAAATACTCAACCGATAAGTCAACACAATATAAGAACAATTTTATACTCACTAACAAATACGCGCTCATATCTATTAATAAACTCAAACTCATTATAGAGTACTACGAACTCTATTTCAACGAGTAATCCCTACCATAGCCAAGGTACTCGCTTAACCTTCAGCTCTGATACCAAATGAAATGACTTGCATTTTCGTACCTCTTAAGTCGGCGCTATTTTCCAACACATCAACTCAAGATGAACGGAAATACGAACTGTAAGGGTTAAAGAAGAAAATAGAAAACAACATCAGAATTTAACCATCGCGGCGGAATAAAATATAATAGATTAAATGATCCATACACAAAACAAATCTGTTAATACATTACATCATTAGAGTATACATAACACACAACTGGATAGTAATCATAACCTGGATTCACAATCTGAACAAACAGTTAGTCAACACAACGGAATATTTAAACAAGTGCGGAAGTATGCATCGCCATCCAACTCGTCTTCTGAGCTCCACAGTATCCTTTCCTGTAATCTATAATACTCGGTCTGACCTGAGCATTATAGTTAAATAACACCCGAGTCAGTCTGAAATACCAGCGTGAGAAAACCACACCCAAATTGATTATTAAAGTTTCAAAATTCTTTTGTAAACAAAAGCATCTCGTAAGACCACGCCACAAATAAACATGTCGGGTTTTTATTTTACGATGGCCAAAACGCTTTTTATCAAAATCCTCTGATATTATAATAGTGTCTATAGAAAGTAAAATAGAATCTAGCCAAAATGCTTGCATCTCATGTTTCAGCAATAGTTGGGCACAATCAAAACCGTACAGACGCGTAGGGAGAATGGATTTCCAACTAATGACTAGGCACTAGGGTACCACCTGTCATAGTACATGGCCTAGACCACCGTACCGAGGATTACTCCCAATCCCCTGCAACACAAGACCGGGACTACCCCTTATTGGATAATCCCAAGAAAGATCACCCCACAGTTAGGATCAGCAACCGCACCACTAAGCCGAATAAAAAGGGACATCTAGACAGGGATTGCCTCACCCTAATGGGTGCTACCCACTTAGCCTTGCTGCATAACCCCTGATTTTCAGTCATTCTCGGTTGATGAGGCTTGAGGCTAAGCGTTACCTTTTTAGAACATATCGCTTAGAATGTCCACCGTCCACTTGACGATGTCCCGAAAGCATTCATCCATACAACTCCGTCTCGGGTTCGAACGTAACCGAAGGCACTACTCCAACTACATCCATTTTGGAATCATCCTCAGGAGTATTAGCGACTAGCCCTTGCACTTCACTGCTCCATCTTCAAATCCAAACTCTTTTTCCTCACGAAAACGTACAAATCGGATCGAAGTGTTTTTCGAGAAATAAATCCTGATCCCGGTCTCTTCGAAACGATCAGCTCATTGGCCAATATTGATAGTCGGTTATTTAACTATCAATTATCATTCACAAACAACCATCCGATATTAATAATTTCACCAAATTACTTATTAATCTCAGAATATCTTTGCAAGATATATTTCCACTTTTCAATCTCCTTTGAAAACAGTTTCAAACCATTTTCTCTCACGGAATAAATTCCCCAAATATTTTCAATTCCCACTGAAATCACCAAGTTCAAACACTTTAGATTTTAAAATAATTTAAAACACTATATTATAAAATATAATTTAACATTTAAATTAAGAAAAACTACTTTAATACTTAATTAAAAATATAAACTTTAAGAATATTTAAAATAAAGCTACTTTATAAAATATAAACTAAATTTTTCTCTTTTAAAACATAATACCAAATCACCTTTAAATAATTACTACTATAATAAATTTGAAAAAGACTTACTTTAAAATTTAAACATTTAAAAAAATAATGAATGTCCTAAAACATACATTTTTTTAAAACAACTTTAAAACTTTTAACTTATACTTAAAAATTTGTTTTGAAGCATACTTGGCTGTTCAGAGAAATACACTTCTCTTTCGCATCCTTTAAAAATAAATCACTGTTTATTTTTAAACGAATTTACCCATTCCTTTAATAAATTCCTACCGTGAATTTATTCTTTGAAATATCCATTGATATATTACTTCACTTTTATAAACCCAGTTTATAAATTTCTTAGTCTCATCCTTCTTAAAATTCCAATTTCAAACACTTAAATCAATTTCCAAATTGATTCCCAATTTACTCCATTTTGAAATAAATTTCTTTTACTTACTCATTTACTTCAAACCCCATTTACTTTAGATTTTATTCCCATTTCAGATTTCCCAAATTCCTTCTTTATCCCTTTAAATAAATGTAAACCTTGAATTTTAAAGTAAATTCTTTACTCCTTTAAATAATAACACTTGAGTTTTTAAGAAAAATCACTTATTCCCATTTGCTCAAAAATCTTATTTCTCCATACTTGGAATTTTATTTATTAGAATTCAAAAATTCAACTTTCATCCTTTCTAATTCACCTTTTTTATCCAACTTTCAAAAATTATTTTTACTTTAGAATTCTCTCTTTTTATTTTCTTATCAATAATCCAATCTATATATTTTTGATAACTCGGTATACCCAAATATAATCAATCTAACACGGCATCCAATATTCCAATTATCAATATAATCCATCACAGAATATCAAATAATCATAACATAGAATTATTAGAACAATCTAAATAATTTTGAGGAATCCAGTTGGATCCCTCCAACCTGTTTTCCCTGCATCCACAGACGTTAGCACAATACCAATTCCACTTCGATGTGGAATATTGCGATATATGGGATTAATATAATATCATCTGCTATTATGCGGCGCATAGGTCTCATCCGCTATATAATGCGGGAAACCAATCACTCCAATATATACTATATATACTATATATAATATAGCACATCAAAGTAATTCAATCATTCAACCACTTATTTAAATTTAACCATTTAAATTTAAATTAAAACCCAGATGAGTGAGATTAACTCACCTTTGATTTTATTTGCAACCCAATTCAATATTACCTTAGCTTCCTCGATTTTTGACCTTCAATGCACAATTTGTATGATTATTAATATTTGGATTAATCAAACAACAGATTACCCTTTAGTAAATTAAATTAATTATTCAATAATTCCATTTTAACTAAATAATTATTTATTTATTATTATTATTTTCAAAAACCAAAGCTGTAAATTTTTAAAGAGATCATAAATTCTTAAATCTATATATACCTCTGTAAAATAAAATATGAATTTAGAGTTTCTTTCTTTTGTCTTAAAAAGTAGCAGAAAATATAAATATCTGAACCTATCATATATATATATATATATATATATTTACCTATAGTTTTAAATTTGTATATACTGAATAGATTTTCTATTTTAATATTCATATAAGTTTAATTGCTATTATCTACATATAAATTCATTAAGTAAAAATTGAAGCTGAAAGGTAAAAATAAATGAATTCAAAATAAACCAATACCTAACACAAGCGACAGCTTTCAAAAAGTATGACGACCTCAGCCACATCCCGCCGTAGCTAAATCACGAACGCCTCCCTGCCTCGACTGCACTTGCGTGCTCGAGCTCGACCTCCAATCACCCATCGACGCACCATTTCAATAGAATACCACAGCGAACGCAACCTCCCCCACGAACGCGACTTCGATTTTTCCATCTCGCCCTCCAGTTCTTGCTTCATCACGTCGTCGCCATTTGACTCATGAAACCCTAACTTTCTCAACCACTCCCTGCCGCCGCGACTCGCCTGGCTTCCAATCCAGGTCGAATGGAACTCATGCCCAACTCCCCTTCGATGTCGCTGTCGACGACCCTGACGCACGCGCTCACGCGTGGCGTTATAGTTTTTTAAATTTGATTTGGTTTACGGAAAAAGAAGAGGGTCGTGATTTTCTTTTGAATGGGAATCGAAGAAGAGAAGAGGGAGATCCGGAGCGCTCGTCCATTGATGTATATTTTTTTCTTTTGAAGTTCTGAAATTAAAATGAAAGGCTCGGCTGAAAATGAAGAGGTAGGGGACATGATGTTTTGAAAAGAATGTGGCGTGCAACAGAAGAATACAGTGATTTGAGGTGAAACGAAAAAACTCTGACGTGAAATAATTTCAACTCCAATTGACTAGTATAAATATTCAATTTAAATTCAAATTCAAACCGTTTCGATTAATGCAACCTAAAAACTTGACCTCCTACGAGGTGTGCCGCTAGGCGTCTATAATGTTGTATCCCTATTCCGAACACAATGGAAAAGGTTTTGAGTCTTAATTCGATTGCATGGAGAAGATAGCCCCTTTGAACTAGTTATTTTATTAAATTTTCGATATAAATTTCAGCTCGTTTATGTATCGTACGCTCACACAACAACTCCAAATGTTACAAAATTTGAAATCCGATAATATTACAATATTACGGATCCAATGGAACTGGTTTCGTCGAATTCTGAGATTGTGCCTCGGAAGGCTATTTTTAAAAGTCGATCTAAACGATATATTTTCAAAACTGAGCAAAACACTTCCAAACTCAACTTTAACACTTTTACTATTTTCAGTATTATCAATATAAATTTAACAAGCCTTCAAATTATTTTTAATAGGCTTAAAAACTGAAGAATCTATAATTTACCCAGTTTCAAATTATTTAATTTAATAATTTAATTGTCAAATAAACAGTGATATTTGAAATTCATATTAAAACTAATTATCAAATATTTAAAATCAATTAAATATTCTAATTTCAAATATTCAAAATTTCTGGGTCGTCACACGTTATGTAGTTAAGGTATGCCTTTAAAGTTAAGTGGCAACCTACATTAATATCTGATTATATATGTCGTATTCATAACTTGGTAATAATGGAGAATAAATGACATATAATGAGTTGATACTTACGATAAACATGCTCTAGTGACTGCGAATGACTGTGGAGGAATAAAGAACTGAGAATCATCATCCTCCAAATCCACATGTTCCAATTACGCACCTAGATCAACATCTTCCAAATTCATTTACTTTTTAAATTATGTTTAATGGATAAAATTTGAACTATACTTCTATCATAACAGTAACCTATCATCCGAAGAATGAGTCCTACGATAATGGCAATCATGCATGCTCCAAAGTTAAAGACTTGTGCTACAATTCTCCAGCATGCAATCATACCTAATTAATACTGCAAAAAAAAACAGATTTTTTAGTTCTACATAAAAAATTTCTTACCAAAACAATATATTTTGAATCATATATGTATACATAGCTGATAGACAATCACAAAAAGAATAAAGGCAAGAATGTAAGTTATGATAGCTAGTGGTATTAATACGTATACCCGTATCTATGCTATTGAAGAATTTTCTTTAGTGTTTCCATTTGCAAGTCTTTTGTATACGCGCTTAACAGTACAGGTGCAAACCAGTGATACATCTTCAAAGCATGCAAAAATAGAAGTTATAATCAAACAGTCTTCGTATAAAACAACAACATATTGCTTGGGGAAATTACGAAATTTCTTTATTGTAGTAATTGACACCCCGAATGCTATTGAGAATAATACCGCAAACACTCCACCTGCCATATTCAAAAAAAATTGCTATATTCATATGATTCGTCTATACTAAATATCAGAATTATGTCAAAATTAATATAAATTTATCATACTAAGCTTCTAGTTTGGAATTTGTATGTCACAGACTGAAACAGTATATGGGTTTCAAGGTGACGACACCTAAAAATTTTGTCTTACATTTATTCTACATTTTATCCAATTAATACAATGCCAAATGAGAAGGCAAAGAATATAAAAGATTCATTTTGGAAGAATATATTAGATGGTGGATCTTAATCCCTATAAGACGAGGTGGCTTACTTTACTATGAATTTTAATTAAATGAAATATAGAACTTTCTCTTCCATGTGATTTAAAAGTTAACCCATTATATTGTGTCTTTTTGTAAGTTCTCTCTCACCAAAAAATAATAGCAATTATAAACCATCCATAACTGAGAAAACTTATGTATTAAAAAATTAGGGAGAAAATATAGTTCATGAAAAACGATAGCAAATTAACTTTTGTATTCAAACCGATTGAACACTACTCATAAAAAAAGGATGCAACCTCCATCATATTGTTAGTTCTAAACCAAATGAATACTGTTCAGCGTTTATGAAGTATTAAGATTTATGACATATAGTATAATAGTGTATAAATTCTATATTTAAGTGATTATCTATTATATTGTTCATGTATGGCTCTTTATTGGATTTCAAATGACATTTAAATATTTTTAGCTTCTTCTCTAATTTAAAATGAAGTTTATATATTTACCGAAGAGTACACTCTACTTTTTATTATCTTCCTTAACGTAAAATGGAGTGTATATTTTTTGAAAATCATACACTCAATTTTTACATATTTTCTTTAATAATTTTACATAAGAGTATAAGATTTTATAAATGGATATAAATAGATATTACTCAATAAAACAAACATTGAGTTATTTTTGTCTATGCTCTCAAAATATCTTGAGACGACATTGCAAGAATTCATAACGTGTAAAATAAAAGACTGACTGTAATTGAAGTGTAACTAAGGCATAACCGAGGCACAACCGAGGTGAATTATTCTGAATATGTAAGTTTGAATTTTATTTCGACCTGTTAATGATAAAAAAATTCATTCAAACCCATTTACATGCAAACTAACTTATTTGACAGCCATGCTCATCTTATATTTCTTGCTAAATCCTAAATTAATGTGGTATGTAAGTGGATTTTATAGTGTTAAATTTAGGCAAGCTATTGTATAGGTATACATTTTGTGGTTATGGTATGCCTCTAAGGTTAAGTGCCAATCTACATTAGCAGTATAATATCCGATTATTTATGTTGTATTCACAACTTGGTAATAATTGAGAATAAATGACATAGGATGAGTTAATACTTATAATGAACATCTTTTAGTGACGATGAATGACTGTGAAGGAGTAAAGAACCGAGAATCATCATCCTCCAAATCCACATCATCCAAATGTCATTTAGGTCAGTATCTTCCAACTTCTTTTACTTTTTAAATTATGTTTAATAAATAAAATTGCAATTATAACCATAAAAGTAACCTATTATCCCGAGAATGAGTCCTGCGATAATTGCAATCATGCATTCATGAAATGTAAAGACTTGTGCCATAAGTCTCCAGCATGCAATCTTGCCTAATCAATGGTGTAAAAAAAATAGATTTTTTGTTCTAAACAAAAAAGTTCTTACTAAAAAATATATATTTTGAATCATATATGTATACTAACTGATTGACCATAACAAAAATAATAAAGGCAAGAATGTATGTTATAACAAACAGTGGTATTAATGCGTATACCAGTCTCTATAATATTGAAAAAATTTGCTTCAGTGTTTCCATTTGTTGGTATTTTGTATATGCACTTAATTGTACAAGTGCAAACCAACGATACAACTCCAAAGCATGCAAAAATAGAAGCTACAATCGATGTGTCTTCATATGAAATGACAACACATTTTTTGGGGAAATTACAAGATTTCTTTATCGTAGAAATCAACACCCCGAACACTACTGAAAATAATACTGCGAACACTCCAACTGCCATCTTCAGAAAAAAATTGCTATATTAATAGGATCCATCTATATAAAATCTCAAAATTATATTAAAATCAATAAATTTATCATACTAAACTTCTAGTTTGCAATTTGTATGTCACATATTGAAACAATATATGGGTTTCAGGTGATAATCGCTAAAAATTATGTCTTATATTTATTCTACCTTTTTGCCAATTAATACAATGCCAAAATGAGACGACAAAGAGTATAAAAGATTCATTTTGGTAGAAACATAAGTTGAGGTGGTTTACTTTGCTAAGACTTTTAATTTAATTAAATAAAGAACTTCCTCTTCCATGTGATTTAAAAGTTAACTCACGATAATGTGTCTTCCTGCGATTTCTCTCCCATCAAATAATAATAGCAATTATGAACCATTCAAAATCGAGAAAACTTTTGCATTAAAAAATTAAGAAGAAATATAGTTAATGAAAAGCAAGAGCAAATTAACTTTTGAGTTCAAAACAATTGAACATTATTCATAAAAAAAAGTTAAGCTCTGTCATTGTTGTTAGTTCTAAACTAATTGAACATTGTTCAACATTTATGTAGTACTAAAATTTATGACATATAGTATTATGGTGTATAAATTCTATATCTAAGTGGTAATCTGTTATATATATTCATGTATGGTTCTTTATTGGATTCCAAATGACAATTAAATATTTTTAGCTTCTTCTCTAATTTTAAATGAAGTTTATATATTTACAAAAGTGTACAGCCTATTTTTGCATATTTTCTTTTTTAACATAAAATGGAGTGCATATTTTTTGAAAAGAATACACTCAATTTTTACATATTTTCTTTAATCATTCTAAAAAGAGTGTAAACTTTTATAAATGGATATACATAAATATTATTCAATAAAAAAAACATTGAGTTAATTTTGTCTAAGGTCTCTAAATATCTTGAGACAACATTGTAGGAATTCATGAAACATGGACTACTATATGCCAGATAGAAGACTGACCGTAACTGAGGCGCAGTTAAAGGGTAACTAAAGATCAACTAAGGTAAATTATTTCTGAATATGGATTTCTGATTATTATTTTATCCATATGATGTGTTAAATTATTCATGCCTGCTGATGCGTTGAAGACTCAGGAAGGGAATATTGATTTCTTAATTTTCTTTCTCCTATTTTGGATGACCGACCAACAATAGAAGCCATTGAGGGGGTTTCCTTTTATTGTTGAAGGGTCGCTGATTTTTGCAGAGATGACTAAACTACAGAGTCAAAAGTTATAATCGACGGCATTTATTAACAAAGTTAATGAATATAGTGGAGATGTGTTATGTGACGACCGCCCATGACTCCCGCACCAAATCAAGGAAACAATGCGCTAAAAGGTGTGCCAGGCAGCCATGGACGATAGTCAGGGTAAAACAAAACAGAAGAATCTCTATCGTACAACTCACAGCGCATGGATAAAATACAATAGAGAAATATAATATAGTGAAGCTCCATAGAACAGAACATCATCATATAAGCATCATAGTAGTTTTATACAATCATCTACTCAAATCCATACATGAAGCCTCACTACAAATCACTCAACCAAATACAGCAGCGGATACCCAGTACATATAAGAAAATAATATGTATAGCCTCCTGCTCGTCTTCGTCATCTTCAACGTAGAAACTCTAAGCACAGCACCTGTCACCTGCTTACCTAGTCTGCCCATCCCAACATGGATGAACAGCCCAAGGTAATAAGAGGAGACATAAAACCTTGAGTCAGACAAAGTCTTAGTGAGCAGTAAATTAACTATCAAACATACCAAAAGAGCATAAGGAAATAAAGGAATAGGAACCAAACCATCCCACTCCACCTCTTTCTACAGTGATAGCCCCCAGACACACACTAAGGAGAAGTAAGCATAACATAGCAGATAAGTAAGGTAAAGCAATAATCACTCGAGTCAAGGACGATGTTTTCCAAATACAAACCCCCAAGGCCTAAACCAAGATCAGATAAGCACCCAGAAAACACCGCTCTTGAAGCCGAATGATGATACAACCAAACATCCAAACATCCATGACTCTGCTATCACTGTTAACCTTGCTTCGAAATCACCGTTAATTGAATGACCGACTCCTTCCTGAGCCATCTGTCAAGGGCTAATGGTAACCCCGGTTCTAGACAAAACCCCGCACACTGCCTTGTGCCTAGGACTTATCTTCTTGGCCCAGAGTACTCGACTAACTGCCTGTAGTCTTTTAGGCGTCCCTATGTACTCTTGCTTTAGGTTTGCTAGAACCTTCAATAACGATGAGATCCAAGCCTCCTTGTCATCCTTCTTGACGACTTCTATCAACTTAGCCCAAGCTTCCTCTTGAGCAATCCATTATCAACCAACTTGAACTACCCTTCAAGTTATCAACATGCTTGGAATGATCCCTGCCTGGATTAAGCCAAGACTCACATCATACTTCGCTTCATCGTACCAAAGCAAAGTCTCAACTCAACCATACTTTGCCTTTTCGCATCCTGACAAAGTCCCATCTCGATCTCATACTTCGCCTCTTCGCATCACGGCAAAGTCCCATCATCGAATCCATCCATATGAGCTTCCACATCCGCTTCATATACCATCGGCAGCTTTCACCATTCAAGAGCCTTTCCACTTAGCTTTTGAATCATCTTCAACCATCTTGTTCCAAATCAACTACAAGCTAACTTGGAGCAATCAAATCTATCATACATTCAAACATTCAAGCATTCAAACAAGATATATTAAGCAATATCAACTATAATGGCAATTTCGTAATTAAGTGAGCAAAAGTCCAACATATGTGAAATCATAGTTTTTAGCATAGATCTATCAAATCTAAAACATGGGTTTTGTCTCTAATACTTGTTAAACAGCTTCTATAGATAAACATTTTCAAATATGATGGATCTACATGCAGACTTAAGGAAAATGCGAGAAAACGCTAACTTTAACACATAAACATATCACCAATCCCATATACTCCTTTGGATCCGCGTGAGAGATAACTACCACTCACCAAATCACCAAAACAACCTAAAATGAATCAACTTTAGATCTGGACAGCAAGGACTTGGACTTGATCCGAAGAAATTTCACTTGAAACGGTGAAATCTAGCCTCTTCGGATGAAAATCTTCAACTTTGGCTCTTGATCTTTGATCTTGATCTTCAATCTTGGATGGATGTTAGAATTAGATTGGAATGGAGAAAAGAAGTGAAGAAAATACTGTAGTCGAGTCTTCAAAATGGCAGCACTTCGTCGCTTCAAAAACCGGTGCCAAAAAGTGAGCCAAAGCCCTCTATTTATAGGCTGAAATGTCCATGAGTCGTCGCTCTTAAGTCGTCGCCGACCCAACCCCTGAGTCGCCCCCGACTCATCCCCTTTGCCGACTCAACTGCTGCCGACTCACTACACACGCGACTCATACACAGGCCGACCTATCCTTCAAACAACCCAACTACACGACTCAACACCCTACCGACTCATCAGTGCCGACCTAACCCCTATCCAAACTAACCCTTAAGTCGCTAACGACTCAACTGTCTCACCGACTCAACCCAAGGCCGACCCAACGACTCAACTAAGACGCGACTCAAGACCCTGCCGACTCAACCTAAGTCCTAGCCGACTCAACATAAGTCGGTCACTATCTAGGCCGTAACGCTCTATAACCCGGTCACCCCTTGAGTCGGCTATTCCTATGACTCGTCTAAACTTACAAGCTTATGAGTCGGTCACGACTTAGACCATCAACCCTATGAGTCGGCCACGACTCATCTTGCCAACCCTTAACCCGCTGACTCGGCCTAGACCATGAGTCGTTCCCCTCTTAACTCGGCAACCCCCTATCTTCTATGAGTCGCCTAACTTCTTAAGTTGGTTTCCTATGAGTCGCAACCCATTATGAGTCGGTCACTAGTTAACTCCATGTCTCGGTCAATCTACTAAGTCGCTCTAATACTATAGGTCGTTAACTCTCATGAGTCGGCCACAATGAGTCGGTCACGACTCAAGCCTTAACTCGGTCATGCCCATGAGTCGGTCACGACTCATTACTTCACCCGGGTCAACTTCTAAACGTCTCGAGCTAGAGACATCACAAACAACACTAACAACCTGCAAATTCTACGATTTATCGACACGTAAAATACGGGTCGTTACATTCTCTCCCCCTTAGGAATTTCGCCCCCGAAATTCCAAGTAAACAACAGCAATCAAAGATATTCCGCATGCCTACCATCCATAGAAATCAACAAACCATGCATCTAATTCTATCCTAGCATGCAGAATTCTAAGACTTAGAACAAGCTACAAATTCATGAGATGTCACGACACTTTAGGGCCATACCTCGAAGAGTCCTGGATGAGCTGCCTTCATCCTCTCTTCCTCCTCCCACGTACAGTCGTTAACATCGTCACTCCATTGTACCTTGAGCAACGTAATCGTCTTCCTCCTAAGCTGTTTCGTATCGGTTTCAACAATACGAAGCGGCTTACGAGGTCTCGAAACAACTGGATCAACCTCTAAGTCTTCACAGCTATCAGCAAAAACCACCGTAGTTGGGTCGTGCACATACTTCCGTAGATAGGATACATGAAAAACATTGTGCACACCCACCATCTTCTCCGGTAACTCCAATCTATAAGCGAGTTTTCCAATTCGCTTGATAATCGGGAATGGTCCAACAAATCTCGGAGTTAACTTTCCTTTGTTCCCGAATCTAATAACATTCTTCAATGGAGAAATCTTCACAAAAACCCTATCACCCACGTCGAATTCCAAATCCTTTCGACGATTATCTGCATAACTTTTCTGACGATCCTGGGCTGCCTTCATTCTTTGTCGAATGATCTCTATGCAATCCGAAGTCTGTCGAATCATCTCTGGCCCAAGTATCAGCTTTTCTCCAGTTTCCAACCAACATGCCGGAGAGTTACACGGTCTTCCATATAATGCCTCATATGGTGCCATACCAATGCTTGACTGATAACTGTTATTATAAGCAAACTCCACCAAATGAAGGTGATCTTCCCATGATCCTCCGAAGTCCAAAACACATGCCCTAAGAAGATCTTCCAATACTCGGTTGACTCTCTCAGTCTGACCATCTGTTTGAGGGTGATAAGCTGTACTCAAACACAACTTGGTTCCCAAAACTTCCTGGAAGCTCTTCCAAAATCCACTAGTGAACAACGGATCTCGATCGCTCACTATACTCTTCGGAACACCATGGAATCGAACAATCCACTTCACATACAGCTCAGCCAACTTCGATGCAGTCCTAGTCGATCGAACAGGAATGAACCTTGCACTCTTGGTCAAACGATCTACTATGACCCAAATCCCTTCATTCCCTGCTCTTGTCCTAGGTAGACCATCGATAAAGTCCATCGACACTTGCTCCCACTTCCATGCAGGAACCTCCAATGGCTGAAGCAATCCACTGGGCTTCTTCTGCTCAGCTTTTACCAACTGGCAATTCATACATTTGGAAATAAAATTTCCAACATCTTTCTTCATACCTTCCCAGTAGTAGGTCCTCTTCATATCCCGATACATCTTATTTCCACCTGGATGAATTGTCAACTTCGAGTGGTGACTCTCCCTCAGAACTTCATCTCTCAATCCATCTACATCGGGAACAACTAGTCGCCCTTGCTTTCGAAGCCAACCCTCTCGATCGACTTCAAATCCTTTATCCTTCTCCGGGTCCAATCCAGATTCCAAATCACAGATAATCTTGACAAGCTTATCATCTCCCCTTTGCCTCTCACCAATTCTTTCCACAAGAGTAGGCCTTATCGATAAGTTTGCCAACATCTCAGGTTCCAATTCACATCTAGGCCTGAAATCAAATCCAGCCAAATACTCAAGACTCTTCCATTCCGAAAACATGGCTCCCAATCCTGCATGTCTTCGACTTAACGCATCAGCCACTGCGTTACCTTTCCCTGGAGTATAGGCTATACCAAAATCATACGATGCTAAGAACTCTAGCCACCGTTGCTGTCGAAGATTCAAATCCTTTTGGGAAAACAGATACTTCAACGACTTATGATCTGTAAACAGCTCAAATCTAACTCCCAATAGGTAATGTCTCCACATCTTCAAAGCAAACACTATTGCCGCTAACTCCAAATCATGAGTCGGATAATTCCTTTCATGCGGCTTTAGTTGTCGACTAGCATACGCAACAACTTTATCCTTCTGCATTAGCACCGCTCCTAGTCCAGTGCCACATGCATCGGTGTAAACCACCATCTCATCATTCCCACTCGGAATAGTCAAAACAGGAGCACTTGTCAGTCGTTCTTTCAGGATTACGAAAGCTTGCTCACACTTATCATCCCATCTGAACACTTGGTTCTTCTTCGTCAATCCTGTCAACGGTGCAGCTATCTTGGAAAAGTCTTTGATAAACCGACGATAATATCCTGCTAATCCAAGAAAACTTCTCACATCAGATGCATTCTTAGGTCTAACCCAATCCTGGATCGCTGCCACCTTAGCGGGATCAACCGCTATTCCATTTCCAGAGATAACATGGCCTAAGAACCTCACTTCACTCTTCCAGAAGTGACACTTCGAAAACTTAGCCTTCAGCTGATGTTTCCACAAAATTCCCAAAACAATCCTCAAGTGCGTCTTGTGCTCTTCCTCGGTTCTGGAGTAAACCAAAATATCATCCACGAACACAAGCACGAACTTATTCAACTGATCTCTGAATACCCTATTCATAAGATCCACAAAATATGCTGGCGCGTTAGTCAATCCAAACGGCATTACCAGCCACTCATAAAACCCGGATGGTGTCCTGAAAGCAGTCTTCGGCACACTATCCTTTGCCACTCTCAACTGGTGAAATCCCGTTGCCAAATCCATCTGAGAAAACACCTTAGCCTCGTGAAGCTGGTCAAACAAGTCATCTATTCTCGGCAATGGATACTTGTTCTTCTTAGTCACCTTATTCAGCTCACGATAATCAACACACAACCTCAACGATCCATCCGTTTTGGTTGCGAACACAACTGGCGCACCCCATTCGGACACACTACTCCGAATGAATCCTTTCTGCAAAAGGTCATCAACTTGCACCTTCAGCTCTTGCTGCTCCCTCGGTGCCATCCGCCTAAGAGGCATCACAACAGGTCTGGCTCCCTCAACTAGATCGATACGAAACTCGATCTCCCTATGCGGCGGCACCCCTTTGACTTCGTCAAAGACATCCTCAAATCCATTCACGATTGGCATCGATGACAGTCCATCCCGTGGAACACCCAGCGAATACATGAAGCTCATGAAGACGCCTTCTTCATGCTTACATCGTATCACAACCTTTCGCCCCTCCACATTCCCGACTGTCACCTCCAATCTCTCACAATCAATCCTTGCCGCATACTTCCTAAGCCAGTCCATACCCAAAATAATTCCGAACCCCGCAAAGTTCAGAACAAAGCAATCACAAACAAACGAGCAATCATGACTCGACACAACTAGACCACGGCATATCATACACAAACATGACGAACCCCCGACCGGATTAGTCACAACCAATGGCCTATCAACAATATCCGGTTTCATACCTAACCGGCTTACCAAATCATCACAAACAAAAGAATGCGACGCTCCAGTATCAAACAACACTCTAACTGGAACACCACAAATAGAAAGAGTACCTTGAACAACCACACTCTTCCCCTTCTCTTCAGCAGTAGGAGCTTTCGAAGACAATGGAACAGCCCCCAAAGCATAGGCTTGCACAACCTGCCTATCTTTCCTCGGTTCTGGACAGTCCTTCTTGATATGTCCCAGCTTATCACAGTTGTAACACTTTCCCGGCACCTTGGGATTCTTACAATCTTTGTAAAGATGGCCCTTCTGCTGGCAGTTATAGCAAGTCATTTCGCTCTTCGGCTTCTTCTGGCCATCCTTACCCTTCTGTTGCTGCTGCTTCCTCCTCTTATTGCCATTCTGGTGTGGTTTAGATCCTTCCCTGGTTACAGCAACAACAGAACTTTCCTTAGGAAACAAACTCTCATGCCTAAGGGCTTTCTCCACAAGCTTCTCAAATGGATCGTCCAAATGATCCACTAACTGCCTCCCAAGATAAGCATCCAGACCAGTCACAAACTTCTCATTCTTCTGATAGGGAGAATCAATGTACGATCTGGCATACTTGGACAAAGCTTCAAACTCAGAAATATACTCAAGAACTGGTCTCCCACCTTGCTTGAGCTCTACAAACCTCTTGAACAAAACAGACTTCTGAGCCGTAGAGATGAACTTGGCTTCAAATCTAACTTGGAATTGCTCCCAAGTAATCTCTTCTTCTGGGGTATCAATGGTGATAGAATTCCACCAATCAGCAGCTCTTCCCTGAAGCTGTCTCGATGCAAGCTTTCTCTTAGTTGCATCCTCAATCCCTAAGTCACCAAAGATCCTTCGACATGCATCAATCCATCTCTGCACCTCAATAGTCGACTCCGTCCCCAAGAAAGCTTTTCCTCCAAGAGAAGTATAATCCTTGCAAAGCTTAGCAAAATCCACCGGTCTTGGAGCTTGAACTTGAACTCCCACATCCACTGATGATCCTGAAGCTGGTATCCTTCTCATGATCGAAGTCATCATCGCTTCGAACATAGTTCCATAATCAACAGCTCCTTCATCAGCACGGCTTTCCCTTGCAGCTGGTCTCCCTCTTCGACTCATCCTTAATATCTGTAATAAGAATGATTAGAACACCTTAAGAAACAACTGCATAAGGAGTTCAAATCCTTCCAGGCTACTATATTATATATAGTAATCATTCATCAAAATACAATTACGCCTCTCATACGTCGTTACGTCAGCGAGCGTTGGCTGAAATCGATTAACCAAAGCTCCGATACCAAATGTGACGACCGCCCATGACTCCCGCACCAAATCAAGGAAACAATGCGCTAAAAGGTGTGCCAGGCAGCCATGGACGATAGTCAGGGTAAAACAAAACAGAAGAATCTCTATCGTACAACTCACAGCGCATGGATAAAATACAATAGAGAAATATAATATAGTGAAGCTCCATAGAACAGAACATCATCATATAAGCATCATAGTAGTTTTATACAATCATCTACTCAAATCCATACATGAAGCCTCACTACAAATCACTCAACCAAATACAGCAGCGGATACCCAGTACATATAAGAAAATAATATGTATAGCCTCCTGCTCGTCTTCGTCATCTTCAACGTAGAAACTCTAAGCACAGCACCTGTCACCTGCTTACCTAGTCTGCCCATCCCAACATGGATGAACAGCCCAAGGTAATAAGAGGAGACATAAAACCTTGAGTCAGACAAAGTCTTAGTGAGCAGTAAATTAACTATCAAACATACCAAAAGAGCATAAGGAAATAAAGGAATAGGAACCAAACCATCCCACTCCACCTCTTTCTACAGTGATAGCCCCCAGACACACACTAAGGAGAAGTAAGCATAACATAGCAGATAAGTAAGGTAAAGCAATAATCACTCGAGTCAAGGACGATGTTTTCCAAATACAAACCCCCAAGGCCTAAACCAAGATCAGATAAGCACCCAGAAAACACCGCTCTTGAAGCCGAATGATGATACAACCAAACATCCAAACATCCATGACTCTGCTATCACTGTTAACCTTGCTTCGAAATCACCGTTAATTGAATGACCGACTCCTTCCTGAGCCATCTGTCAAGGGCTAATGGTAACCCCGGTTCTAGACAAAACCCCGCACACTGCCTTGTGCCTAGGACTTATCTTCTTGGCCCAGAGTACTCGACTAACTGCCTGTAGTCTTTTAGGCGTCCCTATGTACTCTTGCTTTAGGTTTGCTAGAACCTTCAATAACGATGAGATCCAAGCCTCCTTGTCATCCTTCTTGACGACTTCTATCAACTTAGCCCAAGCTTCCTCTTGAGCAATCCATTATCAACCAACTTGAACTACCCTTCAAGTTATCAACATGCTTGGAATGATCCCTGCCTGGATTAAGCCAAGACTCACATCATACTTCGCTTCATCGTACCAAAGCAAAGTCTCAACTCAACCATACTTTGCCTTTTCGCATCCTGACAAAGTCCCATCTCGATCTCATACTTCGCCTCTTCGCATCACGGCAAAGTCCCATCATCGAATCCATCCATATGAGCTTCCACATCCGCTTCATATACCATCGGCAGCTTTCACCATTCAAGAGCCTTTCCACTTAGCTTTTGAATCATCTTCAACCATCTTGTTCCAAATCAACTACAAGCTAACTTGGAGCAATCAAATCTATCATACATTCAAACATTCAAGCATTCAAACAAGATATATTAAGCAATATCAACTATAATGGCAATTTCGTAATTAAGTGAGCAAAAGTCCAACATATGTGAAATCATAGTTTTTAGCATAGATCTATCAAATCTAAAACATGGGTTTTGTCTCTAATACTTGTTAAACAGCTTCTATAGATAAACATTTTCAAATATGATGGATCTACATGCAGACTTAAGGAAAATGCGAGAAAACGCTAACTTTAACACATAAACATATCACCAATCCCATATACTCCTTTGGATCCGCGTGAGAGATAACTACCACTCACCAAATCACCAAAACAACCTAAAATGAATCAACTTTAGATCTGGACAGCAAGGACTTGGACTTGATCCGAAGAAATTTCACTTGAAACGGTGAAATCTAGCCTCTTCGGATGAAAATCTTCAACTTTGGCTCTTGATCTTTGATCTTGATCTTCAATCTTGGATGGATGTTAGAATTAGATTGGAATGGAGAAAAGAAGTGAAGAAAATACTGTAGTCGAGTCTTCAAAATGGCAGCACTTCGTCGCTTCAAAAACCGGTGCCAAAAAGTGAGCCAAAGCCCTCTATTTATAGGCTGAAATGTCCATGAGTCGTCGCTCTTAAGTCGTCGCCGACCCAACCCCTGAGTCGCCCCCGACTCATCCCCTTTGCCGACTCAACTGCTGCCGACTCACTACACACGCGACTCATACACAGGCCGACCTATCCTTCAAACAACCCAACTACACGACTCAACACCCTACCGACTCATCAGTGCCGACCTAACCCCTATCCAAACTAACCCTTAAGTCGCTAACGACTCAACTGTCTCACCGACTCAACCCAAGGCCGACCCAACGACTCAACTAAGACGCGACTCAAGACCCTGCCGACTCAACCTAAGTCCTAGCCGACTCAACATAAGTCGGTCACTATCTAGGCCGTAACGCTCTATAACCCGGTCACCCCTTGAGTCGGCTATTCCTATGACTCGTCTAAACTTACAAGCTTATGAGTCGGTCACGACTTAGACCATCAACCCTATGAGTCGGCCACGACTCATCTTGCCAACCCTTAACCCGCTGACTCGGCCTAGACCATGAGTCGTTCCCCTCTTAACTCGGCAACCCCCTATCTTCTATGAGTCGCCTAACTTCTTAAGTTGGTTTCCTATGAGTCGCAACCCATTATGAGTCGGTCACTAGTTAACTCCATGTCTCGGTCAATCTACTAAGTCGCTCTAATACTATAGGTCGTTAACTCTCATGAGTCGGCCACAATGAGTCGGTCACGACTCAAGCCTTAACTCGGTCATGCCCATGAGTCGGTCACGACTCATTACTTCACCCGGGTCAACTTCTAAACGTCTCGAGCTAGAGACATCACAAACAACACTAACAACCTGCAAATTCTACGATTTATCGACACGTAAAATACGGGTCGTTACATGTTATTTTTATTTTATACGTAAAGGTATTAAAGTTTGCTATTCATTTGATACTCCGAAAGTAGAAAGTTACACCTCCCACTGTACGCAATGGATAAGTAAATAGATTATTTTTTGTGGAACAGAGTTCATAGATTAGTTATTTAAAATGTTAAAATTTTATTACTCTTTGTAATAATCGGTTACCAAAGGCAATAATCAATTTAGTCCATGATAATTTTAACTTATTAAAAACTTTCACTTCAAAATTTTGTAAGTACTTCATTTTTTCAAGAAGAGGGAGTATTAGATAAAAAGCCGAAAGTTTTTAATTTTTGGTTGTGATAATTGTTAGGTTGATTAGATAAAAGTTGAAAGTTTTTTATTTTTGGAAGTTCAAAATGTTAGATTGTTTGTTAATCAACAATTTATTTATCGAAACCTTAAAATTTCAAAATTTTTACTTATAAAAGTTTAAACTTAGAAATATTAAAAGAAAATAGTTATCAACCTTTTAATTATCCAAATTACTATTGGTATCGTAATTTCCAAAAAAACCTACTTATAAAGAAATTTGATAAATTCCTTTTAAAGTGAATTTGAAAAACCTTGAATTAAAATCCGAATATTTAAAACATTACTTGATACTTAATAATGAGATTTATAAGATTTTAGATTTATGCTTAAAATTTCAATATTTTTAGTTTAAAATACTTATGTGTATACATGTATGTAAATGTATGTGCATGAAGATATAATTGAAAGATACTTTTTCAAGCATTACTTCTATGTAAATGTGCTTAAACTTTTTCCGCTTAATAAATGTTCAATGTTGAATGCTTATTTTAAAAACAATTATGATGTTTTGATATATGAATATGTGGTATGTGTTCATCGTCCATTCTAAACAAATAACATACTAAATGTTAACAAGAAAACTTGTCAACCCCCCAAAGTAGAACTAAAGATGAAGAAATGTACTTCTAAGCTTCTTTTGATTAAGTAGAAAAGGTTAGGATCTTATTGTTTTCTTTGATTAACCTTTCGAATAAATCTTTGTTCTGAAAAACTCTTCTTTTACGACCTTTTGACCCAGTCAAAACACTTATATCCCTTTCTTTTAAGTCTTTCGAGCTTGCCGAAGTTGTTTGGTTATCCTTTCGAAACCTCCTTTTGAAATGGTTGTGAAACACTAATGGTTGGCATTGAGGATTCGAGATTACGGTTTGATTAGATAGGTTTCGACTTCGTCGAAAGCTAGTCTTATAAATTACTTGGTTCAATCCTAAAATCTAAGGGAAAACAAGCTAGGTTTAAGGTTACGACTCGCTAAAAAGTGAGCGTTTGGTGAATAGTGGTTTGGAGCTAAGGACTTAAGTGTATTGGTAAGTAAGAGGTTTTCGACTCACTCGAAAGTTATCCATTCAATAAAGTTGACACAAGCAGAACTCAATTTAATCAAATAAAACTCTCAAAATGGTTGCATAATAACCAATACTAAAATCTTGCCTTTATTAAACTAATGATGTATAAAATTATTAATTTCCCCTCATTTGGTTTTCAAATCAGGGTTTACAAATTTACAAATTTAAGAAAGTATAAGAGTAGAATGAATGAATCTGGATTCCCAAAACCAGACACGTAGGGTCTTATTTATGGGTACGGGTTGGCATGACTCAGAGCTTTCAACCTAGTAAAAAAGTGGATTTACAAACTGTAATAACCTGGAATTTTCGATCCCGAAAATTCCAGATAGTTAGGAAAAGAAGGGAAGAGATAGAAGAAGAAACAGAAATGAAACACAGATCTCACATTCGTAGCGGATCAAAATATAATATCAAATAAAATAACATTTATACAAGGAAAAGCTGTATCGGTTAATTTACATTAATATATCAGAGTTACAACATTTCACAATCACTGGACAGTTAAAATAACTTGTCCCAGATAACCAGCGATAATATACTCAGCGGAATACTCTCCATACGTTCCTGCCATCCAGCTCACCTCCTGAGCACCAGAACGTCCTTTCCTGAAAATCTGTAATACTCAGTCTGACCCGAGCATTACGTCATAGTAACACCCGGGTCAGGGTGGAAACCAGCGTGAGTAAACCCATCTAACAAGAAATACTAATGCACAAAACATACTTAAAATTCGGGATAACTCGTTCATCACTACAAGTTCACAACTTGCTATAGTCAACACTTATATTCACAATAATAAATTTGCAGCAACCACATAGGTTAAGTATCTAGGCTCCATACCATGATACCACCTCTATCCAGAAGGAAATGAACATAACCTTAGGGGGCGCTACCCCCAAATAACCTTGCTGTATTCTTCATGTTTCGACCATTCCAGGTTGTGAAGTTCGACGAAGTCTCGTCCACAAAGCTACGCTTTTCACAAAATCCACGCTTTGATCAACAAGTGATCAACAACACTCAGCATGCCACATTACCAATTTGGGAATATATTACTTATAACCTTCAACTATATAACCTCTGAGCTCGTACGTCCCAGAGAAGGGTGTTAAGCTAAGAGAATAAATTCTCCGCCACCAGCAGAAATGTATTTGAAAGAAATCTGCTTTATATCTCAAAATGTAATGTTAGACATACAATCCATACAAGTCTGTTATGGGTTCGAATAGAACCGAAGGCACTTTCGAAGAAGCCCTTGCAATCCGGATAATCCCTAAACACGTCCAGACATCCCATCACATATGGAGTCTCTATACCGGGGACCAGTCGATGCAAAGACATTCGACGAGTTATCCTTTCGCTTTCGAAAATATCCGGTCTTCACCACAGGTCTTCAAATGCTATCCATGACGTCGTATCACATATTCGGAATGGGCCATATGACACAAAGGTTCTCTCCCGGCTAAACCGAATAGTGAGCGCAATATTTACAAGAAACATATGGATATTAGGGTCTCAGTTAAATCACAGCTTAAAGCCCAAAACCTTTCATTTGAATGGTTAAAATAAATTACCATTTCTAATCTTTTAAACAAAAGGATTCATTTCAACAACCTTCAATGGTTTAAACAAATTTCCACACTTTAATCTTTTAAACAAAAAGATTCGATTCACAAAGTTCACCCCATTCACAAAGATCCATTCATGGATTTCAAAACAATTTCATTAACTCGTTAAATCTTTAAATCAAGGTTCAACTTATAGCTTTCAAAATTCGTTTTCAAAGATTCATTCCTAGCCTTTCAAACATTTCAATTTCATTTCAAACTTGAAACCTTTCAACACAAATTGAAAGTTCATTACTTATGTGACAGCTTTTATTATTCGAAAAAAAATAGTTTTCGTTTTAGAAAAATCCAATTATATTTGCATGAGATAAAGCCCTTGAATTAAATTCAAATTCCCAAATCAATACTTTAAAATGGTTTAACCCATATATAACTAGTATAACATCTTTAGTCCCTAGTTTCAAATCATAGAATTCAATTTCAAATTTTGAATTCAAATTTAAATCAAATTATTTCAATTTCAAAACTTTATCAAATTATTCAAAAATAAATTTTATCTTGAAAATTCCATTTCAAAAGTTTTCCACATTTAACCCGATTCATTTCCAAAACCATTTGGATTTAAATATTCAAGTTTTAAAAATCTGTGACTTAACCGATTTCCACGTGCAATCCATATTTGTGTGTGTATAAGTGTGGTCCAGAGGTTTTACACAATAGTGCAACAACAATAATCATCACAGATTCAAATAAAGAAATATAGTTGGTAAGCGGTATAAACTATGACGCTTATCATGCATTCACAGATTCACTGATAATATACAAATGCATCACAAATAAATGAATAAATTACACATAGCTCAATCCACAGAACAAAAGATCACAGATCAGATAGGACAATCAATTCAAGGCATCCCATACAATACAATCATTCATAAGTAAGGTCAAGCATTTAATAATGATTTATAAGCAGGATTAATTAATTGTTTAATCCTAATTAATCCAATCTAATTCCAATTAAATTAATTACTTATAAATTAATTCTCCAATTCTGATTTATTAATTACAAATCATTTGATATTAATTAATTTATCAATCTCCTTAATTAATTAAATTATTCTTAATTAATCATATTAATTAAAATAACTTTTAAACCAATTACATAATTAATTAACCCCTTAGTTAATTATTTTAAGAAATTAAACCTTTAATTACTTACCATAAAGTAATTATACTTACACAATTTCATAAATTATTATCTTTAATTAATTAATCAGATTAATTATTAAAATTTATCACATTAATTAATTATATAAATGATCTTAGTTAATGACCTTCATTAACGAATAACAATTTTTTTTAATTACTTTACTAAAGTAATTAACTAAGATTAATCATTATTAATTACAATTTAATTAATATTTATTAACTCATTAATTAATCTCTAATTATTTAATTAGTTAAGTGTTAACTATAACTTAATTAATCCTTAATTACTTGATAAATTAATTACTAATCATTAATTAAAAATTTAAGTCTTATTTAATTAATGATCCTTAATTACCAATTTATATATCCTAAACTAATTAGCTAAATCTTAACTAACTAATTTTAAACTCTTAATTATTAATTTATCCAAATCATTAGTTATCCATTTTTAATCAATTCAATAATTACAAATCATTAATCTTCATTTATCTTAAAGATAAAAACATTTTTTTTCTTATTAATGAATCAAGTTATCATTAACAAGTCACTTAAACAATTTGCTTTTATATTTTACTTTTTAAATTTCATTTTAAACTTCAAGACTTAAAATGAATATGAATTGATTTTTAAATAAATTTTAAAACTAACTTTAAAAACCTTTAAATTTACAAGTTAAAGTAACACTTTTGTTATGAAAGAAAATCTAAAAGACTTTGGAATCAAATTCCCTTTAAATTCAAGATATTTAAACTTATGTAGAACATTTAGATTTTTAAACTTTCTCTCATTTCAAAAATCTGGAATCCCAATTTAAACTTAAGTCCAGGTTACAAAATTTTAACTTAAACTTTCCTTTCCAGTTTCAAATCCCATTTGACTTCAAATCTTTTAATTTCACTTAATTAAGTTTTAAGTAATTAACAATTTAATTTAATGACTTTATTCATTCACAAACTAAGTTTCAGACAAACTTGAATTTATTATTAAAACTTTGATTTAAAACTTATTTTAAACTTTGTTTGTAATTTGAAATTTAATAAAAAAATGTCAAAAGCAAAACAGAACAGGTTTCTGTTTTTAAGCCTGTTCAACATTCCTACCCGAGCCAACAGTATGTTGCTTCGAGCCAAAACTGAAGAACCCTGAGAAAAATGCCTGGATTACTCGAGTTAACCTCGGGAGGAAACCCGCTTCCACCCAAATCACCAAACAACCCCACCGTGCACGTGTACATCTCGACCATCACCACCAGTCGACACCGTAACGCCGAGAGTCGAGGGTCTCCCAAGTAACTCATCACGATCATCATATCATGTTCATCAGCTCGAAATCAAATTCGGGTCTATGATTCCAAACCTGGAACATCAAAATCCAACACAACCCAAACCTTTCATCACCTCGTTCTCGACGCCTCGACCACCGAAAAATCCTATACTCTGGCCATCAATTCGCCGTCTACCCTTCCACCATCTCCCGGAAACACGTAGCACTCGATCGATCATACAAGCCGCATTGATCAACTTAACATAGCCTAGTTAAACTAGGGTTCCAGACTTCAAATCACAATCATCACCTCTACGCTGAAATCCACTGCCACCAGATAATTTTTCCATCGACACTGGCCACTCCTCCACCTCCAGGAGGAAGCTCGACCCCTCCAACCCTTTAGATCAACCGCGACAACTCAAAATGCTCAATCAGACAAACCCAAACTTCTCTTTGATTCCAATTCTAAAATTTGTGATTTTGTTTTTAAAAATCATGATTTTATTTAGGGATTCGACTTATAACCCTGAATCCATGAATTAAGAACATTATTTTTAAACTTATTTAAAGATTTACTCAGCTTTCCTGCTTTCCGAAGATATTAACTAGTTGTTTTAACTTAAATATAATTTTTAAATTAAAGCTTATGATAAAAAAATCAAGTTTTGTTTAAATCATGAATCCAGATTTTTGCTTGGATTCAAGAAGAAATAATTTTTCTTAACCCAAAACTGAAGCTTGAACAAAGAACAAGATATCACTGGAAGCAATCTTGGCACACATACATCCATTTTCAAATATACAGATTATTCATATATATATATATATATATATATATATATATATATATATATATATATCCAGACATACTTATCACAGATATAACTTACATCAGATCCATATTTTAAATTTAAAAAAATGCTACTCACAGATTTCCAGAAATAAACAGAGCTTGCTTTCATTTGAACCAGGCTTAAGAAACTGCTGCCTGAAGCTTCCCTTTCTTGATCTCTGATTTGTATGAATTTGTTTGATGTTTTAAGTTGAACTTTTTGTTTAAATTTTAAGATGGTATTTACTTCCAAAAGTTACTCAGTCTTGAATGGACGCAACTGAGATATGAAGCTTGATATAAATAATAAGAGTTGTATAGGATGATATTATTTTTTGTTTGTACAACACTAAAGATTTTTTTTTTTAACCAGGAAATATCTTAGAGGCTAAAAACATTTTGTACATTTTCGAATTGACTTTGGTGTGTTAGAGAGATCTTGCATTAATTACTAAGTACTTTTTTTTTCTACTTGTGATATTTACATTTTCTTTTGCCTTGTTGCTGTGTTGTTTTTAGGTTGATATATATTACTTTAGTCTTTAGTCTTCTTATTATACTATGTACACTTGATTTTGTTTTTCTCCTCTTGCCTACTTGTTTTCGGCTGATATGATATTGCATTAATTAGGCTTGTCTTCTCTTTATAAAAATCTACTCTACATACTTATTTATTTGTTTGTACATAGATATTTTCTTTTGCTTTGCATTTCTAAACTTCACATATAAGATCCTACTTATTATTTATATAGTTGAATGTCAGCTATCTGTATTTTCTTTGCATTGGCCCTATTACTTTAGAATCTAGATGTTATATTTTTTTATATGTTGTTAGATTGGCTATGTGTTAAATTTATACTTTATAAAGTTCTAGTATATTTTGTTCTTTACATTATTCATAAATTCCAATTCAAATTTAATTCAAATACATTTTTCCAAGTAATTCATAATTTAACTAATAATTTATATCAATTACCAATTATTTCACAATCTTTATTCAAAAAATTAAATTAATTATCAATTTAAACTCAATTAAAATCCGGGATCGTTACATTCTGACGTCCCAAAAATCGAAAACGAGAAAATTTATCCTACCCAGAAACGGACCATCGACTATATCTACCCTGCGCCACCGCCATTGTCCATCGATGATCTCGTCGCCTCGCTAGAAGTTGCATCTACCGCCATCTTTCTTCTCTCCTCCATCCAGACATTCTGATACTCTCACTTTGCCGGAAATGATCGATAAACACATCACGTCCCAACGAGGCTTTAAACCCTAAATTCCCTTCACCCCACCACCACAGCACCAGAAAAATCAAACTATTATTTTTACCATGGCCCCCGACCCATGACATTTTCCCAGCTACAATCTCGAGTCTACAAGTCCATGCAACCATCAGAAATCGACCAAAGCCCCAGTTCCAATCAACCACAAATTACTCATTCAATCGTGCATTAAAAATCTAGAATTTACTCTTAAAATTCTTGTTTTTTGGTAACAAAATAGATTTTAAACCTGGAAACATAAATTGTTTAGGTCGAGGATTTGATATGTTTTCAATTTCCACTGTCTTCCTTAACTTCCAGATAGTTTTCAAACTAATCGTGCCTAAATATATTTTTAAAACCTTGTTTATGTAATAACAAACAAATCTAAATTGAACTCCGTAGCCTATAAGAGATTACAAGAGTAGATTTTGAATTTTTGATTTATATTTAACACTGTAAATATAAAACAGAGAGTTCTATATGTATACAGACATGCATTCATAACACTTCATATTTTTAACAAGAAAACATAATTTTATTCATGCAAACAAATAACACATAATCTTTCCAAACATCATTCACATGCAATCAGATTTTAATAGTTTTTAAACTTCAATGAACTCACTTGAAAAATGAAAAGGTTTTGGGCCTGGAAATGATTTTGACTTGATACTTGATTTTGATGATGATCAACTAGCTTTGAATTTTGATTTTATTAGATCCGAACTTAGTTTTGTTTTGCTTTGATTTCTTGATTTAAGTTACCAGGTTCTAATTTTCTTTGATCTAGAACTAGATTTTGAAATGATCTGATTTTGCTTTAATCTTAAGGTGATTTTGCTACAGGTTTGATATAGTTGAAAAAAAGTTGATTGTTGCTTGAATTTTCTTTTTTTTGACGTTAAGGTTGTTAACAGGTTTTAGGTTTTCATGTTTTGAAAATAAGGAAAAATGAGAAGTGTAGAGTTAAGATATATTTATAGCTTTGATTTATTATCTTTTATTATTATTTGAAAATGAAAAGAAATTAACCTACATGACACTTGTAATTTACATGATAATACTTGCTTACATTTGTTAACATCATGCCATATATCTTACATTTGTATTTTGCATGATTTTATATGTATTTTTAAATGTTTTTCTTTCATATAAAACCTTATATTTAATTTCTATTTAGTTAATACATTTCTTAATTTATATTTATAGAAATCCTATTAAAAGAAAATATAAAACTAATTTTATACTAATAAAAATCATATATATTATTCTCAAATCCAATTTATTTTAACATAATTATCTTTTGAAATTTTAAATTCAAATTCAAATTTAAATTCTATTTAAATCAACACATATGTATACAACACATAATTTATTTTAAAAAAAAATAATACTACTCTTTAAACCTATATATACATAAGTAACCCACTATTATTTGTTTTTTTAAGAATAATTTTTTTCCAAATTTAATAATTATATTAGGAGATTATCAACTAAATATTTATCCAAATATAAATATTTATTATTAGATTTATTTGTTTAATATATAAATCCGTATTTCTAATAATTAACCCAGTTAATTATTAATTTACAGATACTTCAAAATTCGGGTTATCACATAAACCTACTGTCTCCTTTGACACTTGCGCATCCCTCTACAATGCTTTCGAATGGGTTTGAATGATTCTGTCTTCGTCTAAAGGTGTGGTTGTGCCCTTTTCCTTTGTGCTGCTTTTGTTGCTGCAAATGTGAATAGCATGAGCTTTCGACTTTATCAGTAGGAATATTCTTAGGGTTTTGAAGGTATTGAAATACACTAGGTTTCGACATAGAAGGAACCTTTCAAAGATATGCTTTTGGATAGATGCCGAACCTTCACTGGATGTTAAAGGCTCCGACCGGTTTGAAAGGGTAGTTCTGATCAATGCATCTTTCGAAGTAGTTTGAATGAAGGCGAAACCTTTGGTTTCTAAAGGTTTGGCACGCATGTGAGTGGTTTTTTTCCGCTGCCTTCGAAAGATATTCCTCCTCTTATTTGATACGTCTTCATGTAGGAAAGAGAATCTATTTCAAAAGGTAGACATTGACATGAAAGGGAGCTTTCGACCACATTGACCCCTTCGAAAGCTTGTAACACATCTGGCTTTTGGCTATAGCATTCCTTCGGCTCCTTCGAAAGGTTTGTTAGTGTTGTCGCCTCTCGTTCCTTTTTCCTTTTACTCATTTTGGTTTCAACAAGGTCGAAGTGGGAATTGGTGGTAGCATTTTCCCCCTTGTGAAGGGATGCTCTTGACTTTCCAAGTCAACTCTTTCGAAACCTATTACACTTCCTGCCATTTCATATTCGTGCACAAATCCTGGCTATTCATTTAAATTTAGTCGCATGGTTTGTCATCCATGCTGACTTTTCTTATAAAGCTAGTCCCTTTCTTACACTCTTTCACTTATCTTCAATTAGAAGAAATTTCTGGCAAGAATCAAAGTTTTTAAGTTCTCCAATAATTTTTATTTCCAACAACAGAAATTCAAATCTAAAGTAAGTTTTTATTATCTTTCATCTTAAAATTCCATTTCGACATAGCCAAATTTGAATTCGAAATTCTGCTTGAATCTCATAGAAATAATTTTAAGTTTTTTGATCACAAAAATGTCTATCGATTTGTTTCTACGGCTTTTCTTGTTTCATTTCTTACTTCAGTTCATTTTTTGAATTCATCCTAAATAATTTTTCAGTTTTTAATTTTATTATTATTATTTAAAAGTTCGAAAATAAATTTCGAGGATTTTAAGATTATCTATTGTAAATTCGCGCTTAAATCAACTTAGTTATTGATTTTTTGAAGTTTTGGATTACAATTGAATTTGGGGAAGGAGATTTCCGAATACTTCATAGAGAACTTTTGTAGTTTGAATCGTAATTTGGTGTTGTAATTTTACCCTTCTACCCCTTCAAAAGTGGTTAAGGTGGCAACTTTTGTTTTGCTTCCTCAAACTCTTTTGATGGTGACGAAAGGTAATCCAGCACATCTCTTAATTGACCTCTTCGAAAGGTTAAGGTTTGTAACGACCCAACTTCCTATCTCCTGGGAGTCGCATCGCTAATAAGAAAGAAAGGGATAGAAAATAGAAAGAAAGAGAAGAAAGAAGAAACAACACATCAGAATCTAAACAGCGGAACGAATAAATTATATTAATAACATAAAATATTTACATAATTTACAACCACTATCAGAGATATGCAGATAATACAACACATACTAGACAGTTATAAACACTTGTCTAGTATTTACAACATAATACAAACAACTTAATCAAATGACTCAGAGATACCAACACAGCGGAATACCATATATCTAACGCAGAAGCCTCCTGCTCCATTTGCTCCTCCAAATTCGTCAAATCTAACCCGAATCCTAACCTGAATCCCTTGGCTACTCGTAAAAATTTGAGTACCCAAGAGTTTATGGAAAAAAAAAAAACTCCGGGTCAGACATGGGTCTGGTGTGAGTAACAGGTTAAAGTTGCTTAACTTTCAAAAATCCTTTTAAAGAAAGGTATCACGTAAGACTTCCCACACATAAACATGGAAAAGTTTTTACCTTACGCTAACCAAAACATTTGATAGGAAATCCGATGATATTATAATAGTGTCTAGGGTTTTCAAGTAAATATGAAATAGCCAAAATTGTTACATTTATTAAATTCCAGCTACTAGCCACAAAAGTGGGTAATACAATCAAAACCGTTGGCACTTATTGGATTTTGGATTGCATACAATGGCAGGGCTACTGGGGTACCGCCCGTCACAGTACGTGGCCTAGATCACCGTACCGAGGAGTACTCCCACTCCCCTGCAACACAAGGCCGGACCCGTTCCTTACTGAACAATTCCGAACAAGACAACCCTGGCTGTTGTCGCGATTCAACCGCCCCACACGGCCGAATATAAAGGGACTTCTAGACAGGGGTAAATCTTGCTCTCAAGTGGGGGCTACCCACGAAGCCTTGCTGCACCTCCCCTGTTTTAGCCATTCCCGGTTGATGACGCTTGAGGTTACGATTACCTTTATAGGATACATCACTTAGAATGCTCATCGTCCGCCTGACGATGTGCTGAAAGCATTCAATCCATACAAGTTCGTTCCGGGTTCGAACGAAACCGAAGGCACTATCCCGTTGCACTCATTATTGGAATCACCCTCAGAGTCAATGACCATAGCCCTTGCACTCTGATTCACCATCTCGAATCTATAAGCACTATTCCGTCAGACTCATTACGGAATCACCCACAGAGTTATATTAACGTATAGCCCTTACACCTCGAGTCTTCACTTGCTCCACTTAGATTCACGACCTAACGTTAATTGGAATCGATGTGGTTTTCAGATTCCAAATATGGAAACCCGATCCCGGTCTCATCGAAATCCAAAGCGTGTCTTTTAGGTCCAAGTTGTTTTAAGTTTAAAACAATTCAATTTAAACTATCTATATACACACAGATAGATACTTCACATCATCATAATAGATAATCAACAATATTATCATAAACAAGTAATGATCACAAATTGACAATCTATATTATCATTGTAAATAGATACTAATATCATCATCACAATGCAACCAATGCATTCATAACACACAACACTATTTATCTCATGTCTGAGATTCAAACCATTCAGGGCAAACCATATCATCCATTCATAAGCAAAGATTTATAATCACAGCATCTATAATTAATTTAAAATGAATTAAATTAATTACCTTTATCTCTAATTAATTTAAAGTGAATTAAATTAATTACTTATTCTTTAATTAATTTAAAATGAATTAAATTAATTACTTCCCCATTTAAAACTTGCTTACTTAACTCTTAATTGATTTCCAATCAATTAAATCATTATACTTGAATTAATCACCTTAATTAATCGCCCTTGATTAATTATCCATTAATTATATTCAAGTAATTATCTTTAATTAATTTTACAAATTAATTATCCTTAACCAAAATCAGTAATTAACCTTTAATTCTTCATTAATTAATTAATTATAATTAATTACAATAGTCCTTAATTAATTACATCAATTAATTACTTCCTTAATCACTTATCATTGATTAATTAATCTTAATTAATTAATCCCTAAATTACATCATTAATTACATTAATTAATGATCATTAATTAAATTTAATTAATTACTTATTTAAATTAATTACATTAAATAATTAACCTTAATTAATCCACAATTATTAATCATACTTGATTTATTACATTTAGTAATTAACTACCCTTAATTACTTCTTTAATTACTTCTAAATTAATTACATTTAGTAATTAATTATATTTATTAATCATCCCTGATTAATCTCAATAGTAATTAATTACTCTTAATTAATTACATCACTTAATTATTTCAAATAACTCAATTAATAAATGCTTAAATTAATTCCATTAAGTAATTAATTATTAATCACTTCACAGAGTAATTAATCTCAAATATCATACTTTAATTATTTACTTCCAGTAATTTACATAACTTAATTACTTCTCTAAGTAATTATTCCACATTGATTTCTTATCAATCCATTCAATGATTATTCTAAATTAATTAAACTTAATTAATTAATTTAAACTAATCAAATTAATGAATTAATTATAAAGAGTAATTAATGTCTTTGATTATTTCCATAAAGTAATCATACCTAATTAAGATTCATAATTGATTATCCAAATTTAATTAATTAATAAATAATCACAAGTTAATGACCTTCATTAACTTATTAACAAATTCTTAATTACCTTTCTTAAGTAATTAACTTAAATTAATTACTAATTTAATTAACCTTAATTAATTTATCTCAAATCTTTAATAAATTAAACAAATCAATTAATCACATTATTTAAATTATCTTGCTAATTTAATGAAACAAAAATCATTAAATCTTAAATTTACCTTTTAAAATAAAACATTTCTTATTCATGATTACTTTATCATTAATAAAGTAACTTTAAAACAATTTAACATAAAATTGTTTCAAATTACATTTTAAATTTTAAATTTAAAAAGATATCAAACTTAACTTAAACAAAGTTTTAAAAACATTTGAAACCCATTTAAAAACTTATGCTAAAGATTGCCTTATAAAAGTAATTTACACCCATATTAAATTTTAAGATTCCAATTATAATTTGAATATGTTTCAACAATTAAAACATTTTAAACATTTCAAAATTTTAAAAACTACCTTTATTTTCAAAAAAATGTTTCCAATCTGAATTATATTTCCAAATTTAAACTTTTTTTTAAATTTTCTAATTTAATTCAATGCTTTATTTTAAATTTCAGATTTTTAAACCCTTTTGATAGATGTTTAAAACATTTTAAATTAAAAGGATTAAATTAAATTTTCAAACCTGGAATTCAAACTTAGTTTGAAATCCTGACTTTAAATTTAAGTTTCATTTCTGTTAACAACTTGCTTCAGTTTTTTTTAAGAAGAAAAACTCAATTTCTTTAAAACTGGAAATATACAGGTTTCCAAAGTAACCTGTAAACATTTAATTTAAAAAGTTTGAATTAGATTTAAAACTGAAATTCAACTTAGATTGAAAACCATTCTTTTTAAATTTAAATTTTAAATTCTTGTTTAAAACAGCTTCAGATTTTTAAAACAAATCTTTGAATTGGAAAGTACAGGTTTTCAAAAACCTGTAACTCAGAAATTAAACCCGAGTTTTCCCTAACATTACTTCGGGTAAAATCATGCTCTACTTCGAGTAAAAACTCGACTTACCCGAGTAAATCTCGAGTCTCAAAACACAGCAACCCCAAACATTCCCCTGTCACCGTCACCTCACCGTGCACATGCACGGTGGTCTTAGCCACCTCCGGCCATCACTCAGATAACAAGCAGGTTGATGCTTGCTCAAAGATCAACAATGATCAGCCAAATCTCCACAAACATCAATAAATCAAATCTTAGTTCAAAAACCTGAACATACAGGCACACTACCCCCATAAAATTTGCAAATCTGTAAAACTTGCATCCTCTCTCCTCCGGCCATCAGAGACTCTGGTACTCCGGCCATCTCCTGTTTATTACCCCGGCATCCATCTTTCCAAAACTTGTTGAACCCAATCCACTACAACACCCTGCTGATCAAATCTCTTCCTGCCCCCAAAACTGGGTTCACAAATACTACAGTCCCAAATCCAAACTGAACACTATGATTTTAATTTTAAAAAATCATTTTTTTTAAGTTTTTAGTTTATGACACTAAAATTTCTAATTATCATGTTTGAATATTTTACCTATATTTAACATACCCTGATGTTCCAAAGCTTACAGAGTCAATCACCAATTTAGTTTTTACTTAATAAGTTTTTAACATAGCCTGATGTTCCAAAGTCTGTTTCAGGACTTAAAACATTAACAAGAATATTGAACAAGAGCAAGAGGGTTTCTTTTACAAGAAACTGAACCTGGTACTAAAATCAGAGGAAGTACGAATTTATGGATGAGCAGGCAAAGCTCACTGATGGATTCATTTATAACATACCAATTTTATACATGAACATACAACATAAGTATGTTTTTTTTTTAAATCTAAATACTGTAATTGTTACTTACAGACATACCTATTACAGCCATAAATCATGCAACAAATTTATTTTAAGTAAACAGAAGTTGCTCACAAAACACAACATTCAATCATGCTATCAAGTATATAAACAGAAGGCATACTCATTTCAATCATAAAACAAGCAACATATTATTCTTAGGTTTAAATTTTAAAGAAAAGAAGTTACTCACCTGTCTTGAGTATGCAGAACAGAGTTCTATTTTTTTTCTTCTGAAAAGCCCTTTACTCTTATGCTTTAAGAAACTGAGTAGTTGAAACTTGATTTAACTTGAATGTTTGTTGTTAAAACTTGCATGCAGAAAATACTTTGATTTTTGCTCAAACTTGCATTGCAGATTCTTAGATTCAAAAAAAATGCAGAGGCTTTGGTTTCCAGATGTAGGCTTTCATTTGCTTTCGAAAAGATTTCAGGTGTAGGTTTGATTTTCAAGTTGATGAAAATGAAAGGAATTATGTTGATGAGAAAAATTTGTACAGAGAATTGCAGACTTAACATGCAGGCAAATGCTTTGTATTTGGAAATGGAATTTACAGTTGCATGATTGAAAAATGGATTATAGGTTGGAGATTGAAAACAAATTGTAGGAGGTGAATTGTAGGATTAAACATGCAAGTTTTTGAAAAGAAGAGTTACAGATTTGATTTTGGCTGAGAAAATTTCTTCACTTAGAAAAAAAATGAACAAAGAAAGAAATGAGGGTGAAGAAAAACATGTTTTATATAAGTGTGAATGATTTTTGAAAAAAAAATTAAAAGAAAATCAAAATAAAAGACACTTGTAAAAAGAACTAACACTTGTCATAAACACAACTTAGTTTAGTACCATGTGTCTTAAGTATATTTAATTTATTTGTTTTCATTTATTTTAAAGGTAATTGAAATCTTTTTTATTTATTTATTAAACACATATAAAGTAGTTTCATAAACAAATGTATATGTATTTCTCTTTAATGAAATAAAACAATTTATATAAAAGTGAAAACTTATTTACAAGATTCATATATAAATTTATTAATTTGAATTTCAAAATGAATTCAAATTCAAATGCTATTTATACATTTAAAATCCAATTTTAAAACTAATTTATATTAACATATTTAATTTGACAATAATAAATTTGTCTTTTAAAACATATCTACATTTATTATTTGAAAATAACTCATTTATCAATTTTAAATCATTTATAAAAGAAATCATAAATTACATATCTTATTTATCTTAAATAAAAGAATTAATGTTTAATATATAAAAAGTATCTTAAATTTTCATATAATTTTCAAATTATAATTATTAAGCTATATTTAAAACAAATAAAATAAACTTTTATTTATCTTATTAAAATTTAAACTATATTTAAAATACAATTATACAATTTAAAATAATTACTTTAAGTATTTTAAACAATTAATTATTTATTAAATAAAATAAAAATCTTCAAATTATCAAATGAATATTAGAATTTTAAAAACAAGATTTAATTTGTCTATTTAACTTCAATTCAAAACTTACCTATTCACAATATATATATATATATATATAAATATATATACGCACATTATAAATAGGAAAACATTCTATTAGTATTTAAAAGATAAAATTCATAAATTACACATTTATTTAATTGGATTATTAAATCAAGTAAATTTTATTAAAATTTTATCAAATCAATTTAATTTTAAATATAGATTATTAAATTGATGTTGCTAAAATTTTCGGGATATCACATTGCTCCTCCCTTAAAAGAATTTCGTCCCCGAAATTTAAAAGCAAAAGTAATTTAATAACCCATTTAAAATTTAAAATTTTAATCACAAATATACATCAATCATATGCTAACAACCATAGCAACCAATTTATCAAACAAATTTAATTATCCAAATAAAATTCTAGATGAATTCCCACGAGTTTCCCCAAGTATATATATATACCGGGATACTCGCCCTACAAAATACAAACAATCTAAACTACGAAGCTACAGAGCTTCTACTCATCTAGATCTATAGAACTAGACAAGATATCAGACTACAAACGAGTCTGACTCAACCACTAAACCTTCCTGAACAGCTGGTTCCACTTCCAGAGATAACTCATTCACGTACTCCCTCAGAGACACGTGAAACTCATAAATCCAATTATCCAAACTGGCAATTCAACTCTTGAAAACCAAACACTAATCCAACCAAAACACAGAAGAGATCCAAACAAAACTCCGACTCTGGAATCCAAATTCCTTCGTCTCTTATCCACAAAACTCTTCGGATGATCCTAGGCTGCCAATATCCAAACTGATCAGCTCAATCCCTTGCTGATGCTTCAAGAAACAACAGAACCAAAAACATCCCGACCCAATGATCTCCTCAAGATCAATCCAAAACCAAATACACAACTCTACTCTTCAAACCTCAAAATAACAAACTCACTTCTTCTATCCAGAAAAGACAAAACAGAAATACTCTCAAACTGCTTCCGCTGCACAACTCTGATCTAGCACAGAAGACACTGCTGATGAAGAATATGAGCACACTGGACATCACTTCCCAGAAATATGGCTCAACATATCCAAAGAAACTCAGATGTTTTACCAATCCTAAGCTGCCTCACCAAACCTATCTCGAGAACCATCCTTCTACTAGCTGATCCACCGGTAGTACTCCTGGAATCCAGACGATATGAAAACTCAATCTTCGGAAGTGGACAAACTTCCGACTTCTCAGAAGACAATAAAAAATTCTTCGATACCTCAAAAGAACACTCAAACTATCGCTAATCACTTTTGATATCAATATAGACCAATTCCAAAGAAAACTGTTCTCTCTTTACCAAACAGAACAGCTTACTCTTAATTAGCCAATCCAATAAAGTATTAGGTCCACTCTGCTGCTTTTGAACTCCACCTTCAGAAACTACTCAGCCAATCAACTTCTTCCAACACAGACATTCCGAGCTGCACTGCTGACACCAATGCCAAAAGCTCCAAATCAAAGCTCTTTGAGAAACTCAGACCTCAAAGCCAAACTCCAACAACTAGCTGAACTCAGCTACAACACCGAAGCAGACACACTTCCTAAAACTCATTCCAAAGAAAACATCTTCGGAAATATCCATATTTACTGCATCTCATCACGCAGTTACTACTTCCTGAGGTATCAAAATACCATCACATACTTCTGCCAAAACGACAGATCCAAACTCAACTCATCCATCCTCAAAGATGAACTCTGAACCTTTTACAGGTTACCTTCAGAGATCAATGAAATCTCTACACTCTGCACAACTCATTCGAGACGGTATTAGGTCTACAGTCTCGATAAATACACTTCCAACCTCAAACATTCAAACTCCAACCAATGGTAGTAATCGTGTTACACACACCACTACCTTATCTACCTTTATAACTTATATTGGAAAACCTGAACGGGTAACCCAATAGACAGGTAGAAATATAATTATATATATATATATATATATCAAAACTACGAATATGCTCTCTCAAGATAGACACCACCCCAGAGCCTAGGTATTCACTCAACCTAATGCTCTGATACCACTGTAACGACCCAACTTCCTATCTCCAGGGAGTCGCATCGCTAATAAGAAAGAAAGGGATAGAAAATAGAAAGAAAGAGAAGAAAGAAGAAACAACACATCAGAATCTAAACAGCGGAACGAATAAATTATATTAATAACATAAAATATTTACATAGTTTACAACCACTATCAGAGATACACAGATAATACAACATATACTAGACAGTTATAAACACCTGTCTAGTATTTACAACATAATACAAACAACTAAATCAAATGACTTAGAGATACCAACACAGCGGAATACCATATATCTAACGCAGAAGCCTCCTGCTCCATTTGCTCCTCCAAATTCGTCAAAGCTAACCCGAATCCTAACCTGAATCCCTTGGCTACTCGTAAAAATTTGAGTACCCAAGAGTTTATGAAAAACAAAAATAAACTCCAGGTCAGACATGGGTCTGGTGTGAGTAACAGGTTAAAGTTGCTTAACTTTCAAAAATCCTTTCAGGTATCACGTAAGACTTCCCACACATAAACATGGAAAAGTTTTTACCTTACGCTAACCAAAACATTTGATAGGAAATCTGATGATATTATAATAGTGTCTAGGGTTTTCAAGTAAATATGAAATAGCCGAAATTGTTACATCTATTAAATTCAAGCTACTAGCCACAAAAGTGGGTAATACAATCAAAACCGTTGGCACTTATTGGATTTTGGATTCCATACAATAGCAGGGCTTCTGGGGTACCGCCCGTCACAGTACGTGGCCTAGATCACCGTACCGAGGAGTACTTCCACTCCCCTGCAACACAAGGCCGGACCGTTCCTTACTGAACAGTTCCGAACAAGACAACCCCGGCAGTTGTCGCGATTCAACCGCCCCACACAGCCGAATATAAAGGGACTTCTAGACAGGGGTAAATCTTGCTCTCAAGTGGGGGCTACCCACGAAGCCTTGCTGCACCTCCCCTGTTTTAGCCATTCCCGGTTGATGAGGCTTGAGGTTACGATTACCTTTATAGGATACATCACTTAGAATGCTCATCGTCCGCCTGACGATGTGCTGAAAGCATTCAATCCATACAAGTTCGTTCCGGGTTCGAACGAAACCGAAGGCACTATCCCGTTGCACTCATTATTGGAATCACCCTCAGAGTCAACGACCATAGCCCTTGCACTCTGATTCACCATCTCGAATCTATAAGCACTATTCCGTTAGACTCATTACGGAATCACCCACAGAGTTATACTGACGTATAGCCCTTACACCTCGAGTCTTCACTTGCTCCACTTAGATTCACGACCTAACGTTAATTGGAATCGATGTGGTTTTCAGATTCCAAATATGGAAACCCGATCCCGGTCTCATCGAAATCCAAAGCGTGTCTTTTAGGTCCAAGTTGTTTTAAGTTTAAAACAATTCAATTTAAACTATCTATATACACACAGATAGATACTTCACATCATCATAATAGATAATCAACAATATTATCATAAACAAGTAATCATCACAAATTGACAATCTATATTATCATTGTCAATAGATACTAATATCATCATCACAATGCAACCAATGCATCCATAACACAATACTAATTATCTCATGTCTGAGATTCAAACCATTCAGGGCAAACCATATCATCCATTCATAGGCAAAGATCTATAATCACACCATCTATAATTAATTTAAAATGAATTAAATTAATTACCTTTATCTCTAATTAATTTAAAGTGAATTAAATTAATTACTTATTCTTTAATTAATTTAAAATGAATTAAATTAATTACTTCCTCATTTAAAACTTGCTTACTTAACTCTTAATTGATTTCCAATCAATTAAATCATTATCCTTAAATTAATCACCTTAATTAATCGCCCTTGATTAATTATCCATTAATTATATTCAAGTAATTATCTTTAATTAATTTTACAAATTAATTATCCTTAACCAAAATCAGTAATTAACCTTTAATTACTTCATTAATTAATTAATTATAATTAATTACATTAGTCCTTAATTAATTACATCAAATAATTACTTCCTTAATCACTTATCGTTGATTAATTAATCTTAATTAATTAATCCCTAAATTACATCATTAATTACATTAATTAATGATCCTTAATTAAATTTAATTATTTACTTATTTAAATTAATTACATTAATTAATTAACCTTAATTAATCCACAATTATTAATCATACCTGATTAATTGCATTTAGTAATTAACTACTCTTAATTACTTCTTTAATTACTTCTAAATTAATTACATTTAGTAATTAATTATATTTATTAATCATCCCTGATTAATCTCAATAGTAATTAATTACTCTTAATTAATTACATCACTTAATTATTTCAAATAACTCAATTAATAAATGCTTAAATTAATTCCATTAAGTAATTAATTATTAATCACTTCACAAAGTAAATCCCAAATATCATACTTTAATTAATTACTTCAGTAATTTACTTAACTTAATTACTTCTCTAAGTAACTATTCCACATTGATTTCTTATCAATCCATTCAATGATTATTCTAAATTAATTAAACTTAATTAATTAATTTAAACTAATCAAATTAATAAATTAATTACAAAGAGTAATTAATATCTTTGATTATTTCCATAAAGTAATCATACCTAATTAAGATTCATAATTGATTATCCAAATTTAATTAATTAATAAATAATCACAAATTAATGACCTTCATTAACTTATTAACAAATTCTTAATTACCCTTCTTAAGTAATTAACTTAAATTAATTACTAATTTAATTAACCTTAATTAATTTATCTCAAATCTTTAATAAATTAAACAAATTAATTAATCACATTATTTAAATTATCTTGCTAATTTAATGAAACAAAAATCATTAAATCTTAAATTTACCTTTTAAAATAAAACATTTCTTATTCATGATTACTTTATCATTAATAAAGTAACTTTAAAACAATTTAACTTAAAATTGTTTCAAATTACATTTTAATTTTTAAATTTAAAAAGAAATCAAACTTAACTTAAACAAAGTTTTAAAAACATTTAAAACCCATTTAAAAACTTATGCTAAAGATTGCCTTACAAAAGAAATTTACACCCATATTAAATTTTAAGATTCCAATCATAATTAGAATATGTTTCAACAATTAAAACATTTTAAACATTTCAAAATTTTAAAAACTACCTTTATTTTCAAAAACATGTTTCCAATCTGAATCATATTTCCAAATTTAAACTTTTTTTTTTAATTTTCTAATTTAATTCAATGCTTTATTTTAAATTTCAGATTTTTAAACCCTTTTGATAGATGTTTAAAACATTTTAAATTAAAAGGATTAAATTAAATTTTCAAACCTGGAATTCAAACTCAGTTTGAAATCTTGACTTTAAATTTAAGTTTCATTTCTGTTAACAACTTGCTTCAGATTTTTTTAAAAAGAAAACTCAATTTCTTTAAACCTGGAAATATACAGATTTCCAAAGTAACCTGTAAACATTTAATTTAAAAAGTTTGAATTAGATTTAGAACTGAAATTCAACTTAGATTGAAAACCATTCTTTTTAAATTTAAATTTTAAATTCTTGTTTAAAACTGCTTCAGATTTTTAAAACAAATCTTTGAATTGGAAAGTACAGGTTTTCAAAAACCTGTAACTCAGAAATTAAACCCGAGTTTTCCCTAACATTACTTCGGGTAAAATCATGCTCTACTTCGAGTAAAATCTCGACTTACCCGTGTAAATCTCGAGTCTCAAAACACAGCAACCCCAAACATTCCCCTGTCACCATCACCTCACCGTGCACATGCACAGTGGTCTTGGCCACCTCCGGCCATCACTCAGATAACAAGCAGGTTGACGCTTGCTCAAAGATCAACAATGATCAGCCAAATCTCCACAAACATCAATAAATCAAATCTTAGTTCAAAAACCTAAACATACAGGCACACTACCCCCATCAAATTTGCAAATCTGTAAAACTTGCATCCTCTCTCCTCCGGCCATCGGAGACTCTGGTACCCCGGCCATCTCCTCTTCATTACCCCGGCATCCATCTTTCCAAAACTTGTTTCACCCAATCCACTACAACACCCTGCTGATCAAATCCCTTCCTGCCCCTAAAACTGGGTTCACAAATACTATAGTCCCAAATCCAAACTGAACACTATGATTTTAATTTTAAAAAATCATTTTTTTTTAAGTTTTTAGTTTATGATACTAAAATTTCTAATTATCATGTTTGAATATTTTACCTATATTTAACATACCCTGATGTTCCAAAGCTTACAAAGTCAATCACCAATTTAGTTTTTACTTAATAAGTTTTTAACATACCCTGATGTTCCAAAGTCTGTTTCAGGACTTAAAACCTTAACAAGAATATTAAACAAGAGCAAGAGGGTTTCTTTTACAAGAAACTGAACCTGGTACTAAAATCAGAGGAAGTACAAATTTAGGGATGAGCAGGCAAAGCTCACTGATGGATTCATTTATAACATACCAATTTTATACATGAACTGACAACATAAGTATGTTTTTTTTTTAAATCTAAATATTGTAATTGTTACTTACAGACATACCTATTACAGTCATAAATCATGCAACAAATTTATTTTAAGTAAACAGAAGTTGCTCACAAAACACACCATTCAATCATGCTATCAAGTATATAAACAGAAGGCATACTCATTTCAATCATAAAACAAGCAACATATTATTCTTAGGTTTAAATTTTAAAGAAAAGAAGTTACTCACCTGTCTTGAGTATGCCCAACAGAGTTCTATTTTTTTTCTTCTGAAAAGCCCTTTACTCTTATGCTTTAAGAAACTGAGTAGTTGAAACTTGATTTAACTTGAATGTTTGTTGCTAAAACTTGCATGCAGAAAATACTTTGATTTTTTCTCAAACTTGCATTGTAGATTCCCAGATTCAAAAAAAAATGCAGAGGCTTTGGTTTCCAGATGTAGGCTTTCATTTGCTTTTGAAAAGATTTCAGGTGCAGGTTTGATTTTCAAGTTGATGAAAATGAAAGGAATTATGTTGATGAGAAAAAATTGTACAGAGAATTGCAGACTTAACATGCAGGCAAATGCTTTGTATTTGGAAATGGAATTTACAGTTGCATGATTGAAAAATGGATTACAGGTTGGAGATTGAAAACAAATTGTAGGAGGTGAATTGCAGGATTAAACATGCAAGTTTTTGGAAAGAAGAGTTACAGATTTGATTTTGGCTGAGAAAATTTCTTCACTTAGAAAAAAATGAACAAAGAAAGAAATGAGGGTGAAGAAAAACATGTTTTATATAAGTGTGAATGATTTTAAAAAAAAAATTAAAAGAAAATCAAAATAAAAGACACTTGTAGAAAGAACTAACACTTGTCATAAACAAAACTTAGTTTAGTAACATGTGTCTTAAGTTTATTTAATTTATTTGTTTTCATTTATTTTAAAGGTAATTGAAATCTTTTTTATTTATTTATTAAACACATATAAAGTAGTTTCATAAACAAATGTATATGTATTTCTCTTTAATGAAATAAAACAATTTATATAAAAGTGAAAACTTATTTACAAGATTCATATATAAATTTATTAATTTGAATTTCAAAATGAATTCAAATTCAAATGCTATTTATACATTTAAAATCCAATTTTAAAACTAATTTATATTAACATATTTAATTTGACAATAATAAATTTGTCTTTTAAAACATGTCTACATTTATTATTTGAAAATAACTCATTTATCAATTTTAAATCATTTATAAAAGAAATCATAAATTACATATCTTAATTATCTTAAATAAAAGAATTAATGTTTAATATATAAAAAGTATCTTAAATTTTCATATAAATTCCAAATTATAATTATTAAGCTATATTTAAAACAAATAAAATAAACTTTTATTTACCTTATTAAAATTTAAACTATATTTAAAATACAATTATACAATTTAAAACAATTACTTTAAGTATTTTAAACAATTAATTATTTATTAAATAAAATAAAAATCTTCAAATTATCAAATGAATATTAGAATTTTAAAAACAAGATTTAATTTGTCTATTTAACTTCAATTCAAAACTTACCTATTCACAATATATATATAAATATATATACACACATTATAAATAGGAAAACATTCTATTAGTATTTAAAAGATAAAATTCACAAATTACACATTTATTTAATTGGATTATTAAATCAAGTAAATTTTATTAAAATTTTATCAAATCAATTTAATTTTAAATATAGATTATTAAATTGATATTGCTAAAATTTCCGGGATATCACAAGGTTATTAACATGAAATGGACTTCTTCGAAAACGTAGTTGTTCTTTAGTTTATTCTGGTACCTTTCGAAGAAATTACCTAGTGCATCTTGCTACATAATTGTCTAATGCATACTTCCAAAAGCAAAATCTTTATTCTCTAGGTTTCGAATCCATAAGTACATGCTTTCCCCTAATTTATTTTAGGGGATATATGTAGTTAGAAATTCGTCATTTATTTTTATAAATTGAGTTGAGAATATTATACTCTGTTTAAGTAGTAAATCAAATCAAATGTTTCGAATCAGTCGAAACCTACTGTATCGACTTAAATTTTGTCGTTGGTATGCTTTCAAAACTATATACCCCTTTCGACTTGCTCGACACCCCTCATAACTAGTTAAGGACTTGGCCATTATTTTATATAGATGTTGTCATAATGTCCCAGCGTCTTTTCATTTATATCAACGTTACCAAAATTCAAAACTTTCGACCCAATTGGCATATGGGGTTTTGACAACATTCGAACTCTCTTTTTGAAAAACTAAGTTTATGGGTTTCGAAAGTGTCGAAAGGTTTTTTGTCCTCTTCATTGAATGTTGATACAACATATTTTATTCAAATTGGTTGTGTAGGTTTCAATTATTTCCTTCAATAACAAAATTATCCTTGAACATTTGATATTGTTGAAGGGTGTTTGATGGGCGTCAACTTCTATTCACCCTTTCAACTTTGTCAAAAGGTCAACAAATTTCGTTTTTCTAACTCTAACATTCTTTCAAGAATATGAAATTTCATGTTTTTCTTGATTCAAATTATTGTAATAGATTTCCAGTATCCTTAAAAGAATGCTAATTTCATAACAAATTATAATTACTAACTGAAATGACTTCACCTTGCAGAATCATAGGCTTGAAAAAGTCTACCCAAACACCAGAGAAGGACACAATACCGGTGATGGAATCTTCACCCAAGAAGATTGAAGCCACCCCCAAACATTCCTTAATATCTAACCTAGATGAGGTGGATGAAATTCTCAATGACTTTGGCATTATTGGGGTGGAAGTAATTCCCCGGAGTGATAACGACACCATTCACAGCCCTCATGAAGGGTACTTTGCCTATACCTCAATTCACATTTCGAATGGAGGCTTCTTACCCTTCATGGATTTCTTATCCAAGTTCCTGACCTATCAGGGTATTGCTCCAATACAGTTATCACCAAATGTTTATACATATCTTCTATCCCTAGAAATCATGGCATTGGAGTCCGGAATTCCTCCACTCAATGCTGAAGTCTTGAACTATCTTGTTCATTTAGTTAAATTTAGCAACTTGAATAACCAAATCTTTAGAGCCAATCCCCCTAAAAAACTAATATCTAAGGTGGTGAAAAAATTCAGGGATTGGAAACGCGGTTCTTCTTTGTTAAATTTCCCAACATCAGTGAGGTTATCCTTTCGCCCCGTAAGTTAATCGCAGTCTTTATTTTTCCATTTAATTACTTTCCTTTGCTAATCTATGTTTCTTTGTCAGGTGCTTCTGCTAAAGAGCTAAATGAAGAAGATAAGAAAATAGTAAAGTCACTAATCGCCACTTCAAGTAGGATTGGAAATAGATTAACCCTGTTGAATCCTTCTAATCTATAAAAGAATTCCCTCTTACCAGCGGGCCAACGGGTACTTGGTTAACCTTCTTTAGTTCAACGTACATCTTGAAGCAAGCACTTCCTTTCTTTGGGTGATCCCAAGAATTTTTCTCTAATGTCACCAATTTGTCCCGATCATTCTGGTAAATTTAAACGTTGTACTTGTAATTTGTTATTGTGTTACTTTTAAATTGCTTTTCTAACTTGTAATTTTTGAAATTTCGGCAGCCGCTTCTCAGGTTGAACCAATTATAAGTAATCTAACTCTCCTCACTTCTGCAACTCTTACGTCATCTTTGTGTCAGGCCATTGCTAGCTCAAAGATGGCTGCTAAAAGAAAGTTGGGTAAAACGACCATGGTGGAACCATCCTCCAAGAAATCCAGGATCGTTGAAGTTCCCAATTCTCCGCCATAGGAATAAGGGGAGTCTATTGATATTGACAAAACTTTGGAAAGTCCATCTGTTAAAGCTCCTCTTGATCAAACCTAAAGAGGCTCCCTCAAAGATTGATCCCTTATCACACATTGTCATTTCCAGCTCTCCTGGTGTGATTGAATAAATGCAAAAAAACTTGGAGACTTTGACCCCTCTCTGGAGTAGCACTCTCCCGAATCTACATCACCTGTGCCTCCAAGTGATTTTGAGAAGATGGTTCACACTATCTTAAGTTCTCCATCCTTTACTTTTATTTGCCCTCGTCCGTTTCTGATCCAATGGATCAATGTCGTTCTCTAGTTGAACAACTACTCTAGGTATGCTTAATATCACTTAACCTTCTTATTATTGTTTGTTAACTTGACGGTTTTTCTATTCGATTAGAAAATCACCGAAAAATATTGTAATAGAAATAGTTTTGAGCGCACGATGTACAATTTTAGTACATGGCAAGTACGGATCGATCCGTAGGGAATCGAATTGATTTAAATTTCTACTTAATTAAATTAAACCAAGATTTGATGTTGTGTTAAGGTAAAAAGCTTAAAAAAACTAGCAAAATAAAGTGAATAAAAATATGAGAATAGAAGGCAATTTAAAGGCAAATCCCTTCTCATGATCACATAAATCAACATAACAATATTATGATCTCTCTTTTTTAGTCATTAGTGAAATTAGTTGATGTGTTTATCATAAGCATGGCCTATTTGACTATGAGAAAAAAATAATCTGATGACAGATATGCTCTATTGTTTGAATGAATACATATCTATCGTCTATTTTTGTGCCATCTCATTACATATCGGACAGTAGATATGCATTATCGTCTGATATGCACTAACACATCAAAATAAAAAAAACCATACATTGTTTGATGTTATAGTATCATTTCTAAAATTTTCTATTACACAACATATAAATATTGAATGATATGCATATCAATTACACTTATGTTTTATTAGCAAAATAAAATAATGAATCACAATGTTCTTTAAACAAATATTTTATTTCAAATCAAATTCAAATACAATACAACTTTCACCATACTTACATTTTCAAATACAATACAACTTTCACTATTCTCACATTTACAAATAAAATACAACTTTCACTATCACCATCATATATACAACTTTTCTCTACACTCTCATATATAACATTTTTTTACTAACACTCACTTACACTCACTTGATCTTCATTTGCTTGCTCTAGCTTGTGTCTAGCCATCTCTTATACCTGTCAAATAAACAACGCAGTAAACTAGAAAAGGAAACAAACTTAAATTGCAAAAATAAAATTGAATTTGAGTATTAATATTTCCTTAGTTTATGAGTTTGTTTTCCCTTCATGGTTTAGATAGGGACAAATATGTATATGTGTACCGACAACTTATGATACGCACAATGTATCATTGTGAATATCACAAGGCTGGGCATCGATTAAATCTCACGGACTATTGCAAAGGTCAATCCCAAAGGCTCAACACAGTGCAAATGTGCACATGGTCAAGCCCAAGCCTCCTCGGGCTCAACTCAGGTGCATAAGGAAATGGAACTCAAATTGGAAAACCAAACTAAAGGAAGCAACACAGTTCAAATTGGTAACATTTAGTAACAAAGCATGTGTAGCATAGTTCAAAGTGGTAACATCAAAGCACTTCAAAATCTGGTTCAGAGATTTTACATGTACAAACAAGTGCAGCCAGAAAAAGAAATGAATACTCAGGTGCTCCAACCAGAAATATACAAGTGCAGATAGGAAAATGCACAAAACCAAAACCAGAAATATGTATGTATTAGTTTTTCAAAACAGATAAGCATGTGGCAGTATCCATTTTTCAAGGTTGGAGCAATGACCGAAACCAAAACCAAAATTACAAGTATATATGAGATCCCATTTCACATAAAAAAGCTCGAGTGTACTTATTAACACACAAGTATATACAAGTGTGTACAAGTATATATGTATACAAGTATATTGGACATGAAAAAAGCATAGAGTACAACAACTGACCAGAGACAACAAAACTAAAACTCACAAGATTTAGTGTATATGGCAAACCAAACCAAGATACCAAAGTACACAAACAAGTCTATACAAGGGAAGTGCAAAGTTTAGGTTCAAGTGGTACTTCAGACTCAAGAATGGTCATAGTAAGTTCAACCAAAGCTAGGAGTGTGGTGCAAGAGTGTACAAGGCACAACAAGATAAATTTGATATGACTACATGCAAGCAGAGTTCAGGTGAAAAATCATAGCATTGATAGAAGTAGTACAAGGAAGTGACTACACAATAACAAGGCAATAAGCCAATGCAAAGCAAACAACAAGGAACACAGTACAAAACTACTGTTAGCAACAACAAAATACAATAGTATAACACACATACCAGTTACATACACACACATGCATATGTATAAATGAACATATACTCGAGGTATCAAAGGAGTGCCATTTATAAAATCAGATGAAGTTAGAGAATAATACAGGGACAATGGCTCACAGAAGTCAAGGCATGATACAATAGTTCAAAGATGAACAATGTAACATAAGATTTTCAATTTGTAAAGGGTTAAACAAGAAATGTGGCATGAAAGCATCATCAATATCAGAGTCGAAACCAACATAATTCATGCTAGAAATTCAACTGAGGGTCGCAAATGTATACAAATATGTTGGAGCAATGACCAAGTCGCAAAGCACATATATTGCTCAATCAAAAAATTAATGGTAGAGGAAAATTCATTTGAAATATTCAAATCGATATTCACAAATGAAAATATAGGGAATTAATCCTTATAAATTACCCCGATCATCATCGGCTTAAAGTGTTCGAATTTAAGTGAATCAGCATAAATAAAATAAATTCCATACCAATTTCATTTGAACTCGACGATGAAGCGACTAGGTTAAATCAAGCAAAGAAATCGATTGATGAAGCAAATATGCAGAAGTAACTCATGATATTAATTAATCAGAAGAGACGTCGGCTTCGAATTAAGGAAACCCTAATTCAAGATTGCAAAGGAATGAAGATCATACACTTTAGGATTATGATTTGTTTTTGAGATAAGAGGATGGGTCAAAGACAAAAAAGGAAGACAACTTAGGGTTCAGATTTGATTTTGAGAAGAGGGAAATAAACTTTGAGAAGAGGGAAAGTTTTGAGAGGAGGGAATATATTCCACGAAGAGGGAAATAAAAGAAAGGAGAGGGAATAATTAAAAGAAACGCGATTACCAAAATATTGGGAGGGAAAATGGGTAGCCAAAACAAAAAAAAATTATAACTTGTCTGACATATAAAATGTAGTTAGAGTAAGTGACTTGGTCATAGATATTTCATGGGCTATTCAGATTACAAATGAAAGACTTTGTGGCTCTTCAGACAACAAATGGTTTTGTCATGTATTGTGTGAAAAGGTAGGATAATAGAAAATCTACCTTATGTCGTGTGATCACTGTTATCTGATTTACTTTGTGGCATAATGTTTATACTATTAATTAGCTCAACATAAACCATCAAACTTTAACACACCCTCCAAACCACTTGTTAACTCCCATGAAAATGATAATGAAATCGAAATTAAAATCTATTCCAAGCATGATCTATTTTACTATTAGTAGTAGTATAGACCATCAAATTTTGATTCTAATATCCACTTCATTACCATAATCATATGTAGATGAAGAGGTAATTTTTTTTATGTTTGTTTGAGCATAACCTATTTGGTGTCAACAACATAGTCAACAACATAGGCTATCAAATTCAAAGCTGAACAACAAAATTTCACCTCATCAAACATTCCATTAAGCACAAAAGAGATCAAATGAAATCAATGAGTTGAATCTACATGATTAAGAGAGCTTCATTACCACTAATTGTAGGGGTTTAGCTTCTCATATTTGTTATCATTTCAACAAATGTAGGTTTCAACATAGAAAACAAAAGAAGTGAAAGCTAATTAAAAAAAGAGAACACTAAAATACCTGTATAAATTAAAGCTAACTACTTACATTAAAGAAAAGGAGCATGTAAATAAAAATGAGCATGGAAATAAAATAAAAGCAAAGAAGAAAAAGATGAAAAAGTGTTTTACGATGCCATTTTATTTCTCATATAATTTGTTGCTACCACTAAATAACTACAAGGTGGTGCAAAGAGCTTCATAACATGAAACATAAGGTGTATTTATACATGCCTAATCCTAATCCATATTTTTAGAGACTACCCAAAATACCCCATTAGGAAGTGTGGCCTCCAAGTTGTCCTTAGCATGAGCATACTCCACCAATACATGTGCATGTAACTTTAATGTCAGCTAACATGTGTATTAGCTCCTAATTGTATATCATGGTAAGTTGGTAGGTAGGGTCCTCCATGATTTCATGAATTGATTTATTTCCATCTTCATTTGCCTTCTAACTCTTATGCATATTTTCCATGAAGCCCTCTTCCCTTTGAATCCAAATTCCTAAAGAATAACATTAAAGTATCCAAGCAAATTTTCTAAAATTAAATCATACACAAAAATGACCATTTCCCCCATATGAAGATGAATAACTGATGATTTGAAAATAACTAAAATTTTGGTTTAAACATGTAAAATACCCTAGTATGCTCAATTATTAAATAAAAGTGATTAAATATGGAAGTAAAAATATGCATATTTACGTGCACATCGTTGTTTCTTTTTAAGTTTTTGACTTATGTTATACTTCTTCTTTCGGATTTCCAAGAGTTGGCTCTCATTGCATGAATACACATCAAAATCCTTTGCTGAATCGTCTAAGCTTCGAGGTGAAATTTCAAACTTAAACAATAAAGTTTCCTTCCTGTCCGTGGGGGAAAATGAGGCTATGATAGAATTAGAGCCACTAAGGGCTTCTCTTACCCAATCGGAATCTATTACTTTTTAGGAGAGGAAAGCTCATCAATTCCTTGCAGACGAAAATTTAGCCTTGAAAATGGCCCTTAAAGAGTCCGAGGATGAAAAAGCTCAGACGACAATGAAACGATCTTTCTGGAGAAAAGGCCATAGAGAGATAAAGACTCTCTAAAGTCAACTATCAGTGTTATTTCAGATGCAAAGCAGCTAATGTCTCAATTCCTTGATACTTTTCTTGAGCACATCATTGTCAATTCTTTTGAAGACGCTATAATGCTCACTTAAGCCGACAATGTCGATAAATGCTCAGACGAGCTTTCCCTCTCTCGACCCTGCTCTTGTCAATAGGGTTATGGACTAAATTAAAATAATGGAGAAGGGGGCTGAAATTGCTGAAGGAGAGGAGATCGATGCCTCTAAGATTCTATCCTTTGAAGCCCTTCTTTCGATGTAGACACTAACTCTGAAGACGAAGGTGACAAAGACAAAGTCGTCGAGGAAGAGGGCAGTAACAATGATGATGATGATGACAATATAGATGGAGGTCAAAGTTTAGGTGGCGGCAGGAGTGGTTACACTGACGCTCCTGAAAAAGATGGCGATGACAACACTAGTTTTTCTAAAAAGGACTATCCTGATCCATCTATTCGTGAAGCAAAACCCACCAGAACCTCATGTGCCTTCTGACGTCAAGTGTAACATGCTTACGTTAATGTGGAAGAACCAAGAGTGAAAAAGAAGGTCTCTCAAGCGTCAATTCTTGTCTCTCGTATGGGATTCTTCATTTAAACAGCTTTCACTTCCAAGATAATAATAGTCTTTATTCTTTATTCTAGATAAGGAGGAAACCTGTTCACCCCTATAAAACCAAGCTTGAAAGAAAACAAGCGAAAATAAATAGTTTGTGTAGAGAGTTAGATAAACAACCGAAGAACACAATATTCTCCCCAGGAAGTAACATAGACTTAACAGAAGTGCGGCAGTGTTAGCATCCTTCAAAAATCAAGAAGCTGCCCCACAACCGAGGAGGGCGTGCCATCGATATGTTGGTCTTTTAAAAGAGAATCGGGATGATTACACTCTTTTGGATGTTGATTAAGGAGAGAAACATTTTGGTAAAACTTCCTATACAAAGCCTATTGTAGACTTGTAACCCGCATCTTGGAGCATGTCAGGACTTATAACCCCCACACCCCTTAATATATCCAAAAAGACACACTAAAGAATGTGGTGCGTTATAGGTATTGCTACAAACTTACAGAGATTAAGATTCTCAAGACAAAATAAATAAAATAGCAGAAACATTTAAATAGTGATCTCATTATTCAAACCAAACTTCATAAAAAGGGTCATAAAACCCAACACATAAGATATCTCAAAATACCTAATGCATGTCTTATAAAAAAGAAAATACCATCTTAGTCTTACTATCAGAGTATATAAATAAAATCATCCCTCTAGTCAGTACAAGCACATCCAAACTCAAATAAAAAGAAAACTAGAAAAGAAGAAAAAGAAGAATACATGAAGAATCTCCAAGAATATCACTCTAAGAAAGCTAAAAGTCTACTGCCCTCGCTTCCGTTGGCCTATGGGGGGAAGGGGAAAATAGAGGAGTGGGTCAGACTAAAAGTCAGGTGAATGAAAGTACTTACTAGTAATCTTAAGCAATATAAAGAAATAAACTTTGCAACAATTCTAGTATAAAAGGAAATAATGGAAAAGATAAAGCTGGAATAAAATATGGTTTAATTGTTTTCTTTGCTTAGATAGTTCGATTGGATTGTTTGCACTTTTCTAAAACTACTTTGATTAGGCTGAAATCCCAATCCTATTTTAGTTAGGCTGAAGTCCTAATTCTACCCTTTGATCGGCTTTCTATCTATGTTGTGCCACTATGAGCTAGTCCCATCATGTGGGTCCCACAACAAAAGACACATATTTAGCGCTTGGAACTCAGTAGCAACTTGTATCCCTACACTTAGGCCGCACGCTCTACCACCACCGGCTCGCTATCTGTTGCTCCCTCTTTTGTCCTCTTATTTACCATAACTCCAGCATAACATGCCCAGTCTCACATGTGCTATTGTGAGACCACCAGTTCTTGATTGAAGGGGAATGCTGTTGGTACGGGTCCTAACAAAAAAAATCTAGTTTCCTCGCTTGCCCAAATTCCCTAATTTAAGCTTCTACTTATTGACATCTAATTTACCATTACTCCAGCATAAGCATGCTTAGCCTCACCTAATCTATTGTGAGACCTTCAGTTCCTGACTGAAGGGGAATGTTGTTGGTACAAATCCTATTTCCATCTTTGCCTATTAACTTAGTGCAAGTTTTAAAATAAGCCTTTTCTATTATTTCTGCTATGCTTGCTTATTAACTTAGATATAAATTCTAAAATAAGCTTTCTTTGTTGTCTCTAATTATAACCCGTGTGTTATAATTTGGCTTATTTACTTAACCCAAGGTATAAGTTTAAAAATAAGCTTCTTCTGTTATTTCTTCTATTCTTTTTATTTATAATTACATGTTATAACTATGCTTGCAAATGTCTTCAATTTGTCTTTTTTAGTCTAAGTCCAATTTATTACAGTTTTTACTAATTTACATCCCATTTTTTGTAAGTTCGGTGTTCTTACATTTTAGTCCATATTAACGAATTATTTTCTTCTATTTATTCCATTGGCGTAAAAAGAAAATTAAAAAGAAACTGACATTTGCAGAATAAATCCCAACGTAGAATAGATGTAAATAAAACGTAAATAACAGCAAGCAACTTTAAGTACTGTGAATAACTGTAAATAATTGGTAAAGTTATAATTGACGGTAAATAATTACAAATAACTGAAATAGAATAGCTAAAAGAAAATAGATTGGAAAACAAGTCTAAAACTTACTTAAAAATAAACTGTAAACAAACTTGCATAAAGGTTATCCCAAAATTATAGAAAAACTACAACTATTGGAAACCCTATTATTTTAAATTACTTAAAAATCTAAAATAATTACTTAAACACTCATCTGTGGTCCTTAGCTCTTTTCCTTGGCCTGTCCGGATCCACTTGTAGGGCATAAAATATTTTAATTAAAAAGATCTTCTCCTTGGAAAAATATTCCTTTAGGGTCCAGCCTCAAGAATTGAACCCGGATGGAGAAAATCTAAATAAGAAAAATAACTAGGCATAGGGTCTTATTTATAGTGTTACTTATGGAACTCAGACCATTGGATTTGGAGATTAAATGTGGTGCAACCATGTTATAGGATCGATGAGAACCATCATATGGAAGCACGAACGCACATGATGGAGTAGAAATGGAAAAATAACGTGTTTGAATCGAAATGGGCGAAGATACAACAAACGGCAAGGCAGGTCGAGCTACCTATCGAGCCACGCAAGCTAGGGTTGAGCTATAGGTTGACCTAGCCATGGTGACCTTGCCCATATATATTTTTCTTCTTTACTTATTTTCTGAATTCTTCTTTCTTTCGTATCTTCCACATTCCAGGGTGAATTCTGACAATCTATATATGAAAATTGATCAGAAAGTTACCATGGATACAATGTTGCAACTCTTGTGGCTCAATTTTGATAATTTCAAAAAGTTATTTCGTTATTTAATTATTCGTTAATTAATTATTATAGTTTAAATTTTGGGTCGTTGCATTCTCCCTCCTTAAGAGATTTCATCCCCGAAATCTCTAAGGATAGAAGAATAAAATAAATGTTATCATCCAAGTTTTACAACCAATTACTCAACCATCATCCATTACATCCATTATGCTTATGGTTTTCTAAATGCGATTTATGATACATATGCAATTAGTGTAGTGCCAATGTCCCTAACTAATGCAAAAGATTAGGCAGTCTACTGATTCAGTCGACCTCCTTTTTAGCAATCATGTCCGTGCCATGTATCTAAATGAATGTAATTTCCTAATGTTAACTGATAGTTCTATATGCGTACTACAATCATCATCCAAATGCAACAATCATGTGATAATCATCAATTTATAACAACTATGGAATAAAATAAAAATAAAAATGCGCACACATCCATAAGCATATGCTCTGGTGTCCTAGTTATGCTGATCCCTAAGAGATAATAGTGTCTAATGTAAGTATATGCGTCCATTGTCATCCACTAGCAACCATTTGCAACCACTAGTATCCATCATACATATAATGTTCTAATAACATGTTTACATAAAATACTACCATCCATAAGTTAAATCCTAAGTTCTACCCTCCTAAAAGATAAAAAAGGAAAGAACCTATTCAAAACTAAAGATGAAATAGGAAATTCAAAATTTATTATCAAAGAGATGTGGATAAGAGGTACTTATTCTTTTCTAATCAAATCAATCTTCTCCGAAGTCTCTCTAACCATGTTGAGACCAAATGGCAATCTCTCTAAAGAATCTAACCAACATGAAGGTGACTTGAACGGTCTTCCATAAAGATATTCGATAGGTGCCATTCCAATGCTAGTCTGAAAGCTATTATTATAAGTGAACTCTACTAAGGGAAGATGCTCCTCCTAAGTTCCTCCAAAATCAAGAATATACATCCTCAGCCATGTGTGTCTTACCATCTTACTAATATCACTTTACTATTCTTCTATAGTCTACATACATGAAGCAACACTCCTAGGTTCTCACTAGTGTCCTATACACTTCACGCTATTATTACTTCTAAGAGTAGTCACTGCTATCTTCTTCATCGCCTTACATTTTTTCCATCACATCTAGGAAATGATTCCTATCTACTCTATATTTGAAAGTTTGGTTTGGTATTTATCATTCCATTTCAATAATTAAAGCTCCTAAACTTTTAAAATATCAAATCCCAAATTTTTTGTCTTTATAAGTTTTATTTTCAATTTTCCATTAAATTCAAAGGTACTTGGTCACTTAACATTTTATCTTTCTTGACTTGCATCCTTACAGCCTTTTTGAATTTACATTATTCCCAAAACCTAAAGGGGAAAACTTACAAATTCTAAGTTCAAAACTTATTCCTCATTTTCTTTTAAAGACCTTTATAGCTTTCCATAAAAATTTGGATTGTTAAATTTATCTATTACTAAGTTTTTCGCTTCCAAAAACTTATTTACTTTTTCACCAAACCATTTTTATTTAAAATATCTTTAAAATGTTCTTACATGTTTTCGAAACATTTTCTTTTCATAGATTTTCAATTTTGCAAAAAATGGAGTAGATAAGAACAATTATTTTATTAAAAAGTCCTTAACTTTCCAATTACTTAACCTTGGAGGAATTCCTAACTACAAATCAGGACTTTCTACAAAGGCCCTCTATAATATCTCTCCTAACTAACTCTATCTCTAATTATCACACTTCTTATTAGACCTAATGGTTTTAAACCTTAATATACTGGAACTACTTTCTTAAGAAACTATTAACGCTAAAACATTTTATGAAATATTTATGTGCAATTACAAGGAACTTATTTTATATTTTTGGAAATAGGCTATACAAAATATGATGCTTCCTATACCTTGTATATCGCTTTCACATATTCCTTATAACTTGCACAAAACATATTTATTTTTAATTTGGTTTCATAGAAAAGTTTATCATTATTCATTTTATTCCAATGGATTAAAGTATGTTTAATCTATATTCTCTTACAATAGACAATTTCTATTAAATTTATTAATTTTCTAATATCTAAATTACACTTTTCTTTTCAGGAAAACTCATTTTCAAAACTATTTTAATATATCCTTAACTAGAAAACATTTCCTTATACTTATTTAAATAATAAATGTACATGCAAACCACTTTTTATTATACTTAGAAATTATTTTCAAAATACATTTTTACTTGGGTCAAAATAGATGTTGCGTAAAACACCATTACTACAACCCAAAAATAATAGTGTATGGATTTAATTAAAATAAATACTAATAAATCTCGCATACTATGTAAGAACATTTCCCTTAGGAGTCACCTACTATAACAATAGTGTTATAGTCTATGCTCCCCTTATTTTTCACGAAAACATCTATTACAACGATAGATGTTGTAACCTATGTTTTCAATATTTAATACACTCTAAGTTTTTATATTTAAAATCTTTTTGACCTACAAAAAATTAGTGAGATATATATGCTCTATAATTCTTCAAAAAGAATTTCACTTTTAACAAAATCGTATAAAAAAAATTAAATCTCATACATTTTATTTTTTTCAAAAACCCAATATTTAGTTTCTCAAAAATATTGACAAGTATATTTTTCGACTTTTCAATTCTAACAGTTTCATTTTATTGGGATAAACATAAAGTGGATTTTCATCTTACTACCCTAGGAGTACCCTTCCTATACTTTGGTAATCTCATTTCCTTACAAAAGTATTTTGCTCATATTCCTCTTTTATGCTTATATTTATTCCAAGGCACTACTGTTAAATCCACTTATCTGAAGCAATTATAATTTTTGCAATTATCTACACATGGGCTTTCTAATTGAATCTACCGTACATCTTAGTTCATTGCCTACCACTCTTTGGATTTCCACAATCCGAACCTAAATGTACGAAACTGTTTCTCAAACTCTTTCCATGTGTTGACCTTCTCTATGACCCAAGAAACACACTTCCTTAAGCGAAAAGTGATACTTCAAGAATTTTGCCTTCCACCGATGAATGCAAAGTGTACCTCCTCTAGATTAATAACATCTTCTTCCATACTCTTGGAATACACCAAAATGTCATCCACGAACTCTACTACAAACTTATTTAGGACATCTCGAAAAAAAACATTGCTCATCAAATCTACAAAATATGTTGGGGCATTGGTTTGTCCAAATGGCATAAGCAACTTCTTAAAGAATCCGTCGAGTGTCCTAAATGCTGTTTTATCGATGTTATCATCAGCAACTCAAAGATGATGAAATCCAGTAGCTAAATCAAGCTGAGAAATACTGAAGAGCCAACCAACTGATTGAAAAGATCATTTATCCTAGGAAGTGAATAACGGTTCTTCTTCGTGAGATTATTCTTCTCTCTGCCACGTTCTCTAAGGACAAGCTCTACTAAGGTGATCGGGCTGTTCACAACTACAACACCTTCCCTTCATCATCTTATTCTTATAGTCTCTTGCGTAATGACCAATCAATCTACACCTATTGCATTTCCCGCTTTTCTTGATCCACTTCTGAGGTCCTCCTTTTCCTCTTGTCCTTTTCCTTCTTACTCTTCCACCACGGCTCCTTAGAGCTTTTTGACTTAGGAACCTCTTTAAGCTCTCCTTTCAGCTGCCAAGATGTAGGCCGAACACTCTGTCGGTCCTCCAATCCTAAGAGCCCAAACATTCGCTCCGTGTCCTTCAACCTAGCTCGTGCCAGCTCGAAATCCTCTATGTCAGAAAACATTCTGCCTCCTAGACTAACGAAGTCCTTGCAAAGATTAGAAAAATTGGCCGCTGTAGGTGGATTAAAGGGATCCCTACCAACCGGTGATAAATTGGATGCCTGCCCTTGCATCTCTGGTACTCTTCGAAACCAGTCAGCTTTATTATGCAAAGAAAAGAGAATTTTGGCGCGAAGGAATTGAAAGAATGTTGAACTGGACTTTGAGTGGATTTTTTAATAAAAAACTCACTTTTATACCTGAAAAACTATTTCCATGATAAAAATTTATTTTTGAAAAATACTTCTAGTTTGAAGATATGCTACATTAAAAATAGGCGTCAGAGTTGTTTACGGGGTTTGACATCTCCTATCCAGTGTCAACGTGAGTGTAATAACTTAAGAGATGTTACGGGATTTTCCGTCTCTCAAGGATCCGTTAAACTATCTACTATGTAGTACAATACTCTATTATAATATGTCTACAGTAAAGTAAAAGTATTAAAATAGCGTTAAGGCGTTACCATAATTCCCCTTAACACATTTTTATAATGCCATAGTCTATACAACACCGTAAACCCCACCGTAAACTAGTGGTTATCAGAGGGTACCCCATAGGTATAACACAAAACAAATCGTAGTGGTCGCGAATAGGATAATCGCTATGACAAGGTACATGAGGTGATACCAACTAGGATACTAGTAGTTGCGTGATACGGACTGATGTTGAGCATAGCCAGCAGCTACCTCAACACCGCAAAAAAACACTCCTAAATCGAGGGGTGCACCCAAATCGAATCACAAAAGTAATAGATATGGTATCGAAGAAGTGTGTCCGCTAGAGATGGCGAACCTCAATGGCCCGGCGCGACTCCTGTTTTAGTCATGTCAGGGGTCATCCAATATCGTTCTCTTTCTTTAGTCAACGCGTTCACCAAACTATCCACTTCATTCTGGATTAACACTCCGCGTATAATAGTTATTAAAGTGGTTTTCGGTATCGACAGAGAGTATGTCCATATCCGATCGTGGTCTCTTTAATAACTACGTATTATAACACCGATGGCTCTTTTACATTTCAAAACGATTCATAATTGATATCAAAATATCATTTTCGCTTCAAAAAAATCAAATCCATTTCAAATATCATCATATGTATTCAAAATGTAAGATTTCGTTTCAAAAATCATTTTTGGCCTCAATATCTCATTTCGATTTCAAAATCATTTCGAATTTCAATTTAGGTTGCAACTTCATTTGACCCAATTCGTATTTAAATTAAGGATTTAAACACAAACATTTAACCTTATTGACCAGCTTAAAATTTTAGAAAATAGTTTTAAGTAGTTTAAAAATAGTTTTAAATAATTAAAATAGTTAAAAATACTTAAAATATTTAAATGGATTTCAAATAGAAAATTTAATTTGATATAGTTAAATGGATTTAAGATAGATTTAATATAATTCAACAGGTAAATAGATTTAAATCAGATTAAAATAAGTTAACATGGTTTAAGATGGGTTAAAAATAATTTAATATAGGTTAAAATAGTTTTCGTATTTAAAGATGGTTTATATAACAGAGTAATTCGGAAAACAAAATGAAACAGCTTCGAAACCAAACCGTTTCAATTATAACTTCCCAATTCAAATCAATTTCAATTTCCATTCTACCGATTCAATTTCAATTTCAATTTAAATCAATGTCAATTTCCAAATTAATTCAATTCCACATTCACCATCCATTAATTCAATTTCAATTTATATCGATTTGGAGCTTGATTTTTCAAAATATCAAATTATAACACTCAACGAAATTATCCTTCAATATTCAAATTTAAATCCAACTTTCAAATATGATTCAATTCCAAGCTCAATTTCAAAATATCATTTTTATATCACTTTTACTTAGTAATACTCAAAGCTCGAAATAATGTTCAATTTTTAAAACAAATAAATTTTCGAAATTCAATCATATCCAAATTTTAAATTTCATAGTCTCAACTTAAATTATTTATAACCAAAATTTATTTCAACATTCCAAACTCAATTTTGCGATAAATTCGATTTTTATAAATTGATTTTATTTATAACTTTTAAATCAAAACATTTTAAATAAATTTCAAATCAACTATTTTAAAATTTATTAATTTTACCAATCCGGTGTCCGTATATAATTTTCTATCCTATGGCCAAGTGATTAGTTATTTCAATTAAATGTCAGGGATGAATATATATCACTTAAATTAAATCACAGTGTCATATGTATGCATAACAGGATATATATAAGTAAGTAAACATCCAAACATTTAAATATCAACCAATAGCATCCATCGAAATACATCATCCAATAGACAATACAATTCACGGCAATTTCATGGTTATCGATATCAGGTAATTTAATCGCAATTAAATTTTTAATTTTAATTTGACTGCCAATTTTAAATTTTCTAGCATTAAATTCGATGATAAAACTAGATGACGATTTTAGTTTATCAAACAACAAGTAAAATTGTATCACTTCATACTGTCAAATTTAACTAGCATAAAGATATTCTAGTACGCTGTGAGCGTTAGAAAACACTCACCTTGATATCCTGTTGTCATCGAGACGTTCCGATTTGGAACTAAACCGGACGACTCCCGATTTTAACCCAAATTCCAACCATCTCCAAATTTGTCCAAACCTATTTCATTTCAAAGCTCTCGTCATCGTGATCGCAAAGCAAAAAGTTTCGTTCCAATCAGACCTAGTATGTGAGAGTTATTCATTTTATAAGATATCAACCATTTTATTTTAAATCAAAGGTAATATTAAAATAAATAAATAAGCCTCCACTACCTCCTCTTCCCAGACTCATACCTGTACACGAAGACACAGAGCAACCCACTTCTCGTCGTGCACAAACCCAGTGATACGGAGCTACAGGCGATGAAAATCGAAACCGATCGCGCCGCCAAGCTTCTCCTCTCGATCTCCATCTCCCGGACCCCTCACATCGAAGCTCGTCCCATCCTATCAAATCGCGTGAGAACCACCTCCCGCTACAGTAAAAAAAAAATCACGCCCCTCTAGGAGTGGCCGCACGTCTCCAAACTTGGCACCCAGGTGCTATTCTTCGTGACAAATGCGATGCCACAAACCCTGCTCCTTATCGATGACCAAAGCTCGAGAAACAAGCAACCCTAGCTCTACTGCCTATTCGACCCTTATAGTCGAGCAATCCAGATCGAAGCCGCATCTTTCAAGTCACATACCCATTCGAAGCTCAGGATGAAATTTGATCTTTAAAATTGGTTTCGTGATTTTTAATCGAGTATTTGAAGAGAAAGAAATTTTTGAAGTTTTGATTTATTATTTTCTTACTGACTAAAGCTTGCGTGTAAATAAAGATGAAGGAGAGTATGCATGTATGAATAGGAAATAGGTACTGGGGTGTCGGCTGATAAGAAGAAACAGACAGATGTGAAGGGTATGGTCAAATCAAATTTATATATATATTAATTAAATTTTCAAGCCGTCTTAATTAGGCAACTCAAAATCTTGAAACCCTATCGAGGCATGCCGCTAGGCGTTTACAATGTTATACCCCTATTTCGGATGCAATGGAAAAGTTTTCAAGTCCTAATTCGATCGTATGTGCGAGTTACGGAAATAAACGATCAATTTAAAATGAAATCGATTAAATAAATTTCTAAGCGTTTTGAGCCGTCGCGTTCAAACGGCAACTCTGATTGCTATGGAAATTGAAACCCGATAATAATAAACTATTACGGATCTAATGGAACTGGTTTCGTTGAATTTCAAGACTGTGCCCCGAAAGGCTATTTTTAACTCGTCGGTTAAATCGACGACCTTTCAAAATTTACAGAGTTGCTTGAAATTCCAATTTTAAAATCTTTTTAACTCTATTATAATCCAAATATAACTTATATTCACTTTGGAAACCAGTTTGAATCATATTAAATCAAATTTCGGTTATTCACTCTATTTTCATACATTAGAATTTCAATATCAAAGTAATCATATCAATTCGGAATTTAATTATTCAAATATCTGTAATTTTAAATTTAAACAAAGATGATTATTCTTAAATCACTATCTTTTGAAATATTCAAAACGAACTTATCAAATTAACTTTTGAAACAATTCAAATTATAGAACAACCATTTACATTAAACAGTTATTCGATTCCTGTTATTCAATTATTCAATAAATTCCAAATATTAAATTTAAACAATTTAATTGTTCAATATATGACGGATTTCAATATTGGAATTTAAATAAATTTTCATTATCATTCGATTACTTTATTACATCAAATGAATTCCACATTATTATTTAACTTCAGTTAGAGATAATGCGCTCAACTACTATATACTTTCATTTCAATTGCAATTGGTTCCCAAATTCAATTCGACTAACTAAATGAATAGGTAACTTAAATAATTATCATTGTTAACTTTTAATTACACTTATAAGTTTATTATTTACAAACAAGTGTCACAAGTTCCTATATAATACAACTTCATTCCATTACCATTGACTGTATATTATTTCAATTGATTTGGGATTTCATTCAATTCATAAATAATTAACTTAGATAAAATTTGTTGCAATTCATTCTAGTTATTATTATCATAAATAAAATACAAATTTTTAACTCTTCCCACATTAAACCATGAAATCTTATTAAATTAACTATTTTAATTATCGAAATTTACGGGTCGTTACACTCTCCTCCACTCAAAACTTTTCGTCCTCGAAAAGGAAAAGAAGCGAAAAGGAACTAAGTATAGAATTCAACATTAGATATATTTTATTCAAAGTTACCAACTTATAAAACAATGAAATTCCATTTATAAAGTCTTTACTACACTTCCACTACGCTACTCTGATTAGCTTATGAAGTTTAAGAGTTAGTTATCAAAACAAGTTATAAAATTTTAAAACTTGAAAATTTTTCTAACACCCGGATTCACGAAAAATTTCGGCAGAGTCTCCTTTGCGCGGCTTGATCGGTACAGCTACAAAATGCCTCTACGGGCCCCAAACCAACAAAAGAAAATCAAAATCCAAGTGGCTCATCAAAAATCATCAAATCCAATGACAAAATAAACATGTACCTTTTGTCGGGCAATCCACATTTTCTTGATTTTAAATACCTGCATCTCATTTACCAATGATATCCAATTATACAATTTAAAAGAATCAATTTATATTTGGCATCTTTAATTTCCAATATTAGCTTTAATTAAGTCCGTAAGCCGTACATATATCATCCGTAAGCAATATCAAATCTAATCGCTTATTCGATCACACAATTTCACTTCCAACTAGTATCGTTCACACGACTCTCTAGTGCGGACTCATATTTGGTTCCTTGATTAGAAACTGTTACTCTCCTTCCATAGCCATATACTATGATAGAGAATTCCAGAATCAAATCAAAAATCCATATCCAGGGTTCGCCGTCGAGAATCGAGTGAAAAATCCTAACTTGGATCGATATAAATCATCTCGAAATTTTGTGCTCGAATTTGGATCAAATCGTTATGCGAACAAAATAATATACGTACAACTCAGGTATTACCTTCCAATGGATTTCTATCCAATTTATCTATACTAAATTATGTTATTGGCTTTTATTTTTATTTATAATTAATTATTCACAATCCATTATTCAGTTAGTATATTCATTTCTTTACATAGCATATTCTTTAACATTATCTTTTCTTAAACATCATATCATAGAATTTGCTTACTCAAGTTCATTTTAAACATTCTATATAGTTTAATTAAATTCAATTTCATTTTCCGATTGATTCTTAACTATACCAAATTCTTTTGTTTACATTTTACTTCAATTTCATAATTTTAGTTAATAACAAATTTATTTATGGAACATTTTATTAACCAGCACTTTAGTTTATTAATCATCCTATAAAAGTCTAACCTCTCATAAATGACTTTTCTTAGTTTACAGTTATCTTAAAGGTTACAAATTCAATTTTTTTACAATCCCTTTGCAATTTATATTTATTTTCTATAACCAATTTACAAAGATATAATACGATTCATTTATCTTCTTTCTTAAGTTCACTTACTTGTTCCATTTATCCATTCATCATTTCATGTTATATTTAAGTATTTATAATTTTTTTCACAACCAAATTTTCCATTTATACACATTTTAATTCCTTTTGGATTTTCCTTACTTGTATACTTCAACTATTTTCAGGTTCTTTTTATTTGTACAACATCTCATTACATATCCAAAACATCATTTCAACTGCTTAATATTTGGTAAGTCATATTATATGTTATTAGAATGCAAATTTGGTATTATACAAATTTATAGAATTTCGTTTTACTTAATTAGAATGTTCACAAATTTAATTATTTAAATCCTCTTTACCTTTTCACTTTAACGGTACACTACAACTCTAAAGTTTTCCCAAAACATAAGCTTAGATATCTTAATCCTCTTATTTTATAAATTCTGGTTATTCACATTTCATTCCAATAATTTGAAAATTACCAATTAATATAACTTAGAAATTTAAATGCCCGATTCTTTTCAAATCGTTTGAAATAAACATATACACTTATATCTTTAATATATCAAATCATACCTTTGGAGTTTAAACCAAAACCCATTTACCCAAAATAATTTCGAAGAAAAGCAAAGCTTCTTAGAAGTCTCCCCCACTTTGAGACTCGAAAATGAACGTCAATGATGCTGCGCAATCATCACCGAAATTATTTTCCAACGACAGAAGAGAGGAGTACTGAATTCATTCATTCTTAAAAATCCTTTCAAAATATTTCCCATAAATATTTTCCAACTAATATCAAAATATATTTTCTTCAAAGCTTTAAGAACCATTGTCAAAACCTCCGCGTCTTAAATTCAATATTTTCCAATTTAAATCTATTTTAAATTTACAAGTCACCTTTATGAAATATTCTTATAGGATTTTCTTTCTTAAAATATTCCACAAGTGTTTATCATTGTTCATTTTGTAATTCACCTCATTTATTAAATTACAATATCCAATTAATGATAATAACCAATATTATCATTTCTAACAACCAGGTAAGCTAGATAAGTCATAATAATTTCTGAATATTTTTCTTTATATACAAAATATAATTAGAGCAAAATTATTTCATTTACCCAATTTCAAAACAATACTATGTCGAATTGTTCTGTTTAAGTGTTTAGAGATCCCTATCAATGACGTTAATTACTCGTATTGACCAGGATCCATAAGCCACTCAACAAATCAACCGACACAATATAAAACATTTTATATCACTAACAAATACACACTCTCATATGTATATACTCAGCGACTCATCATAGGGTATTACTACCCTATTTATAAAGAGTCAGACCCCACAAAGCTAAGGTTATTGCTAAACCAAAGCTCTGATACCAACTATAACGACCCACGTTTTTGGACAGTTTAAACCGACGATCGAATACACATGCCGATTCCAAACCATTCAAAAGGGTAGATAGTTATTGGGGTAAATAAGAAAAGAAAAGAAAGGGAAATAAAGGAAATGAAACAACACAGAATCTTGCAGCCGAACGATAAAATATAATAGTCAAATAAACAGTTCATGAAGCTGTTTACTATACTTTGATCATTATTTATATAACATTTATCAGAGTTATACATATACACCTGAACAAATAAAATATTGCAGCAGACAGCATGATGCAAAGATAATAATAGAATAGTATACCAAATCTTCGACTTCGTCCTCCAGAATAGATCTTCAATAAGCTGAAAAACTCAGGTCTTACCCGAGCGTAATGAAAAGACAAAACACTCGAGTCAGGACTAAAATATCCTCATGTAAGTTAAATCAATCGTAAATAAATATGAGGGTAACGGCGTCAGAGTTGTTTACGGGGTTTGACATCTCCTATCCAGTGTCAACGTGAGTGTAATAACTTAAGAGATGTTACGGGATTTTCCGTCTCTCAAAGATCCGTTAAACTATCTACTATGTAGTACAATACGCTATTATAATATGTCTACAGTAAAGTAAAAGTATTAAATAGCATTAAGACGTTACCATAATTCCCCTTAACACATTTTTATAATGCCATAGTCTATACAGTACCGTAAACCCCACCGTAAACTAGTGGTTATCAGAGGGTACCCCATAGGTATAACACAAAACAAATCGTAGTGGTCGCGAATAGGATAATCAGTATGACAAGGTACATGAGGCGATACCAACTAGGATACTAGTAGTTGCGTGATCCGGACTGATGTTGAGCATAGCCAGCAGCTACCTCAACACCGCGAAACAACACTCCCAAATCGAGGGGTGCACCCAAATCGAATCACAAAAGTAATAGATATGGTATCGAAGAAGTGTGTCCGCTAGAGATGGCGAACCTCATTGGCCCGGGGCGGCTCCTGTTTTAGTCATGTCAGGGGTCATCCGATAACGTTCTCTTTCTTCGCCAAACCATCCACTTCATTCTGGATCAACACTCCGCGTATAATAGTTATTAAAGTGGTTTTCGATATCGACAGAGAGTATGTCCATATCCGATCCCGGTCTCTTTAATAACAACGTATTATTACACCAATGGCTCTTTTACATTTCAAATCGATTCATAATTAATATCAAAATATCATTTTCGCTTCAAAAAAATCAAATCCATTTCAAATATCATCATATCTATTCAAAATGTAAGATTTCGTTTCAAAAATCATTTTTCGCCTCAATATCTCATTTCGATTTCAAAACCATTTCGAATTTCAATTTAGGTTGCAACTTCATTTAACCCAATTTGTATTTAAATTCAAGATTTAAACATAAACATTTCACCTTTTTGACCAGCTTGAAATTCTAGAAAATAGTTTTAAGTAGTTTAAAAATAGTTTTATATAATTAAAATAGTTAAAAATACTTAAAATCTTTAAATGGATTTCAAATAGATAAATTAATTTAATATAGTTAAATGGATGTAAGATAGATTTAATATAATTAAACAGGTAAATAGCTTTAAATCAGATCAAAATAAGTTAACATGGTTTAAGATGGGTTAAAAATAATTTAATATAGTTAATATAGGTTAAAATAGTTTTCGTATTTAAAGATGGTTTATATAACAGAGTAATTCGGAAAACAAAATGAAACTGCTTCACAATCAAACCGTTTCAATTATAACTTCCCAATTCAAATCAATTTCAATTCCCATTCTACCGATTCAATTTCAATTTCAATTCAAATCAATGTCAACTTCCAAATTAATTCAATTCCGCATTCACCTTCCATTAATTCAATTTCAATTTATATCGATTTGGAGCTTGATTTTTTAAAATATCAATTTATAACACTCAAGAAAATTATCCTTCAATATTCAAATTTAAATCCAAATTTCAAATATGGTTCAATTCCAAGCTCAATTTCAAAATATCATTTTTATATCACTTGTACTTAGTAATACTCAAAGCTCGAAATAATGTTCAATTTTTAAAACAAATAAATTTTTGAAATTCAATCATATCCAAATTTTAAATTTCAAAGTCTCAACTTAAATTATTTATAACCAAAATTTATTTCAACATTCCAAACTCAATTTTGCGATAAATTCGATTTCTATAAATTGATTTTAGTTATAACTTTTAAATCAAAACATTTTAAATAAATTTCAAATCAACTATTTTAAAATATATTAATTTAACCAATCCAGTGTCCTTATATAATTTTCTATCCTATGGCAAAGATATTAGTTATTTCAATCAAATGTCAGGGATGAATATATATCACTTAAATCAAATCACAGTGTCATATATATGCATAACAGGATATATATGAGCAAGTAAACATCCAAACATTTAAATATCAACCAATAGCATCCATCGAAATACATCATCCAATAGACAATACAATTCACGGCAATTTCATGGTTATCGATATCAGGTAATTTAATCACAATTAAATTTTTAATTTTAATTTGACTGTCAATTTTAAATTTTCTGTCATTAAATTCGATGACAAAACTAGATGACGATTTTAGCTTATCAAACAAAAAGTAAAATTGTGTCACTTCTTACTATCAAATTTAACTAGCATAAAGATATTCTAGTACGTTGTGAGCGTTAGAAAACACTCACCTTGATATCATGTTGTCACCGAAAACGTTCCGGTTTGGAACTAAACGGACGACCCCTGATTTTAGCTCAAATTCCCACTGTCTCCAAATTCGTCCAAACCAATTTCATTTCAAAGCTCTCGTGAAAAAGTTTCGTTCCAATCGGACCTTGTATGTGAGAGTTATACATTTTATAAGATATCAACCATTTTATTTTAAATCAAAAGCTAATATTTAAATGAATGAATAAGCCTCCACTACCTCCTCTTCCCAGAATCATACTTGTACACGAAGACACAGAGCAACCCACTTCTCGCCGTGCACAAACCCAGTGATACGGAGCTACAGGCAATGAAAATCGAAACCAATCGTGCCGCCAAGCTTCTCCTCCCGATCTCCATCTCCCGGACCCCTCACATCGAAGCTCGCCCCTTCCTATCAAATCGCGTGCGAACCACCTCCCGCTATAGTAAAAAAAATCGCGCTCCTCTAGGAGTGGACGCACGTCTCCAAACTTTGCACCCAGGTGCTATTCTTCGTGACAAATGCGATGCCACAAACCCCGCTCCTTATCGATGACCAAAGCTGGAGAAAAAGCAACACTAGCTCTACTGCCTATTCGACCCTCATAGTCGAGCAACCCAGATCGAAGCCGCCCCTTTCAAGTCGCATACCAATTCGAAGCTCAGGATGAAATTTGATCTTTAAAATTGGTTTCATGATTTTTAATCGAGTATTTGAAGAGAAAGAAATTTTTGAAATTTTGATTTATTATTTTCTTACTGCCTGAAGCTTGCATGTAAATAAAGAAGAAGGAGAGTATGCGTGTATGAATAGGAAATAGGTACTAGGGTGTCGGTTGATAAGAAGAAACAGCCAGATGTGACGGGTATGGTCAAATCAAATTTATATATATTAATTAAATTTTCAAACCGTCTTAATTACGCAACTCAAAATCTTGAAACCCTATCGAGGCGTGCCGCTAGGCGTTTACAATGTTATACCCCTATTCCAGACGCAATCGAAAAGGTTTCAAGTCCTAATTCGATCGTATGTGCGAGTTACGGAAATAAACAACCAATTTAAAATGAAATCAATTAAATAAATTTCTAAGCGTTTTGAGATGCCACTGTCAAACGACAACTCCGATTGCTATGGAAATTAAAACCTGATAATAATAAACTATCAAAGATCTAATGGAACTGGTTTCGCCGAATTCCGAGACTGTGCCCCGAAAGGCTATTTTTAACTCGTCGGTTAAATCGACGACTTTTCAAAATTTACAGAGTTGCTTGAAATTCCAATTTTAAAATCTTATTAACTCTATTATAATCCAAATATAACTTATATTCACTTTGAAAACCAATTTGAATCATATTAAATCAAATTTCGGTTATTCACTCTATTTTCATACAATAGAATTTCAATATCAAATTAATCATATCAATTCGGAATTTAATTATTCAAATATCTGTAATATTAAATTTAAACAAAGATGATTATTCTTAAATCACTATCTTTTGAAATATTCAAAACGAACTTATCAAATTAACTTTTGAAACAATTCAAATTATAGAACAACCATTTCCATTAAACAGTTATTCGATTCCCGTTATTCAATTATTCAATAAATTTCAAATATTAAATTTAAACAATTTAATTGTTCAATATTTGATGGATTTCAATATTGGAATTTAAATAAATTTTCATTATCAGTCGATTACTTTATTACATCAAATGAATTCCATATTATTATTTAACTTCAGTTAGAGATAATGCACTCAACTAATATATACTTTCATTTCAATTGCAATTGGTTCCCAAATTCAATTCGACTAACTAAATGAATAGGCAACTTAAATAATTATCACAGTTAACTTTTAATTACACTTATAAGTTTATTATTTACAAACAAGTGTCACAATTTCCTATATAATACAACTTCATTCCGTTACCATTGACTATATATTATTTCAATTGATTTGGGATTTCATTCAATTCATAAATAATTAACTTAGATAAAATTTGTTGCAATCCATTCTAGTTATTATTATCACAAATAAATTACAAATTTTTAATTCTTCCCACATTAAGCCATGAAATCTTATTAAATTAACTATTTTAATTATCGAAAATTTACGGGTCGTTACACAAAATATATAAAACAACGGAAACATTTAAATAGCGATCTCAATATTCAAAATCAAACTTCATAAAAAGAGTCATAAAACACAATACATAAGATATCTCAAAATACCAAATACATGTCTAATACAAAGGAAAATACCATCTCAGTCTTACTGCTAGAGTACACAAATAAAACCATCCCTCTCATCAGTACCAGCACATCCAAACTCAAATAAAAAAAATTTGGAGAAGAAGAAGAATATATGAAGAATCTCCAAGCATATCACTCCAAGGAATCTGAAAGTCTACTGCCCTTGCCTCTACTGGCCTATGGGCGGGAAGGGGAAAATAGAAGAGTGGGTCAGACTAAAAGTCTGGTGAATGAAAGTAATTAATAGTATTCTTAAGCAAGATGAAGACAATAGACTGTTCAACAGTTCTTGTATAAAAGGAAATAGAGGAAAAGATAAATCTAGAATAAAATATGGTTTAATTGTTTGCATTGCTTAAATAGTTCGATTGGATTGTTTGCACTTTTCTAAAACTGCTTTGATTAGGCTGAAATTCCAATACTATTTTAGTTAGGTTGAAGTCCTAATTCTACCCCTTGATCGACCTTCTATATCTGTTGTGCTACTGTGAGCTAGTCCCATCTTGTGGATCCCACAGCAAAAGGCACCTTTTTAGTGCTTGGAACTCAATAGCGACTTATATCCCTACACCGAGGTCGCACGGTCGACCACCATTGGCTCGCGCTTTTTGTTGCTCCCTCTATTAACCTCTTATTTACCATAACTCCAACATAAGTGTGCCCAGCCTCACCTGTGCTATTGTGAGACCACCAGTTCCTGACTAAAGGGGAACGCTGTTGGTATGAGTCCTAAAAAAAAAATATTTGCGCCCCTTGCCCATATACTCAGATTTGAGCTTCTATTTATTGACCTCTTATTTACCATTACTCCAGCATAAGCATGCTCAGCCCCACCTAATCTATTGTAAGACCATCAGTTCCTGACTGAAGGGGAATGCTGTTGGTACGAGTCATATTTATGTCTTTGCTTTTTAACATAGTGTACGTTTTAAAATAATCCTTTTCTATTATTTATGCTATGCTTTCTTATTAACTTAGATATAAGTTCTAAAATAAGCTTTCTTTGTGGTTTCTAATTATAACCTGTGTGTTATAATTTTGCTTATTAACTTACCCAAGGTCTAAGTTTAAAAATAAGCTTCTTCTATATTTCTTATATTCTTTTCAGTTATAATTACATGTTATAACTATGCTTGCAAACATCCTAAATTTTCCTATTTTAGTCTAAGTCCAATTTATTACAATTCTTTTTATTTTACATCCTATTTTCTGTAAATTCTGTGTTCTTATATTTTAGTCCATATTAACGAATTATTTTCTTCTATTTATTCCATTCGCGTAAAAAGGGAATTAAAAAGAAACCGACATTTACAGAATAAATCCCAACATAGAATAGATATAAATAAAACGTAATTAACAGTAAATAACTGTAAATACCGTAAATAATCGGGAAAGCTATAAAACTGCAAATAATTGCAAATTACTGCAATAGAATAGCTAAACTAAAATAGACTGGAAAAAGTCTAAAATTTACTTTAATATAAACTATAAATAAACTAGCATAAATGTTATCCCAAAATTGTAGAGAAACTACAACTATTGGAAACCCTATTATTTTAAATTACTTAAAAATCTAAAACAATTAATTAAACACTCACCTATGGTCCTTAGCTCTTTTCCTTTGCCTTCCCGGATCCACTTGTAGGGTATAAATTATTTTAAATAAAAAGATCTTCTCCTTAGAAAAATATTCGTTGTTGGGTCCAGCCTCAAGCAATGAACCCAGATGGAGAAATTCTGAATGAGAAAAATAGCTATGCATAGGGTCTTATTTATAGTGTCACTTGTGGATCTCGAATCGTTGGATTTAGAGACTAAATATGGTGCAACCACGTAATAGTGTCGGTGTGAACCGTCGGATGGAAGCACGAACGCACAGGATGGTGTAGAAATGGAAAATGGCGTGTTCGAATCGAACTGGACGAAGGTATGTGCAAAAGGCAAGGTGGGTCGACCTTCTTGTCGAGCTACACATGCTATGCTCGACCTAGCCATGACGAGGGTCGACCTTGCCCATTTTTTTCTTCCTTTCTTATTTTCTGAATTCTTTTTTCTTTCGTATCTTCTGCATTATAGCTCGGATTTTGACAATCTATATATGGAAATTGACCATAAAATTACTATGGACAAAATGGTGCAACTCCCATAGCTCAATTCTGATAATTTCACAAAGTTATTTTTTTAATTAATTAATTAATTAATTAATTATTATAACTTAAATTTCGAGTTGTTACAGGACTTACCATGTGTCTGATCGATTCCCTAAGAATTGCCTCCGGATAAACTCAAATACTATAAGGACATTCAGAATTACTTACAAAGTCAATTTTGTATGAACAAGATGAACGGTTGTAATTATGTAATTGTATTGATTTGTGAATTTTTGCTTTAGTTTTCCTTTTATACTTAGCTGTATTTTATTACGTTATCATAAAATGAATGTCCCTCAGGCAACTTTGTCTCTTAAGATTATCTAAGCCAGTATGTTAAACTAAGAAGATATTATCTCGAAAAGGCATCAATTTTGAAATCTTCAAAATTAGCACGATATTTCTTTCTTAGAGATTTGTAAAACCTTTATATGGAATGCCCTCATCTCAGATTCGATTTTCACGTTGAAGCAAAATAAAAGCTACTTAAGGAAATTAGACATATCATACCAAATTAATATGTGGTTGTGATAGTCCCCTACCAAGGAATGGGACCATAGCAAATATCCATCGGTTAGTACTCTGAAAGGACTTAATGTTCCTTTTGACTCAACAGTTATCCTCTCTACTAATTCATTAAGTAAATTTAGAAATGCAGTTTCCTAATTTTAGATATGAAACATATATCTAATTATACTTTTTAGTTTCATTTTTACTTAAGTTGTAACCCTTTATTTTTTTAATAAAGAGAATGATTATTCTTTTCCTAACTTCATTTTCTCCTTTTCTAGGAGTTACAGTTATCTATAATGCCATTTTCGTTTGATTTCCATCTTGTTTCATCAACATCAAAGATCAGCTTTTAGTAGATATTGAAAAGAGAAAACTTGCAAATGATCCCTTATCTTCTCCTTTCAAAATAATACCATAGCTCTCGTATTGTACATAAGATATTTGCTTTAAAAGACGATTATTAGAAATCTCAATGATCATATTGTTAATCTTGACGCCGATGTTAAGCGTAAGAATGAAATGATCTCCATGTTGAAGCGCCAAATTAAGTCAAATCCTTCAATTGACTTTGACCATAAGATGTCGAAACTTCTCAAACAAGTAAATGATTTGGAAATTAAGTTGAAATATAGTTATGCTTAATGTTCATCGCTTGAATTCATTATGGGAAATAATACTTCAGACGTCGATTCACCAGCTTCTTCCATTGTTCCATCTGCTGCAAAATTAACACGGTCAACTTCCCTTGCCATCCAAATGTTCCCTACTATGACTATTCCTTCTCTAAGTTTAGATAAAAAGCAGTAGGATAATGTTGCAAGAAAGTTAAATTTGAGATGATGAAGTATTTCGAAGAACAACAGAAAATGAGCTACTCGCAGCGCATAAACGAATATGTTGCTAAGATTCAAAAGCTTGGAAGCAAGAAATATCTCCTTCAGAAGTGTATCGCTGATTTGGAAAGGGAAAATAAAACTCTTAAATGTGCCAACAAAGCTTTTAATCATGCTTCGAAGACAACATTGACTCTATCGATGATGAAGACAAGATGAGGAAAAAAGAGAAGAAACTTAAAGAAGTTCTTTGCATTGCTATCCATCACATTATGGATCCATTAATTGCTAAAAATCTAAATAAGGCTGTTCAAGATTCATGAACAATTCATATATATGAAATGTATATATTTTTTATATACACTTGTAAATAGTTTCATAAATTATGTAGATTATGAAAATTTTGTAAATATTACCTAGTTTGTAATCCTTGCTTGTAATGTTGTTTTTGAATCATCTCTTTGGTAACTTGTACCATCATTTCTATATTTGCTGGATCTTTCAAACCATTTTACTGTTCTGCTTTCCCGAAAAAACATAAAGTAAACAATATTTCTTATCGTTAGCTTGAAATCATTGTAGAAGTCTATTCATGTCATTTGCAGAAATTAACAAAATCATCATGTCAAAATATGAAAAGCAATCCCACATTTGAACATGACTAAATCTCTTGAAACCCATCTTTGGTAATAATAAAAGGTAACCAAGAATTCAACTTCAATTATATTGCGAGATTATCAAAAGTCTGATGTAGAAAATTATAGATTCAACAAAGGATTTAATTATAGATGCTTATTAATTGAACTTTTGGAGATAACTAATAGAAAATCGATAAAGATCATGCATTAGAAGTCTAGTGACCCAGATTCGGGCATTAATGAATGAAATTTAAAAGTTTGAAGATCCAAAAGTTAGATTCGAGTATTTGTAGATGATCACCAGAAGTCCATAATAATCTTCTTAATAGAGATATTTAGCCCAGATTCAGGCATTAATGAGTGAAGTTCAGTAATTAATAGTTTATAGTTTCGAAACCCAGATTCGGGTATGATGAAGACCGTGAATTAGAAGTCTCGAAACCCAGATTCAGATATTGATGAGTGAAGTCCTAAAATCAGTAATGAATGACCCGAAACTCAGATTTCGATATTAATTAGTGAAGTTTGTAAATTCTTCTTTGATGATTAGTTGGAGGCTGCATGTTCGTATTTAAGCCTTATGTTCTATTATAATCCTTAGGTCCTGTCTCTTTCAAGATGTGTGCTTCTCAAGCTTGGGCGTCTTTGTACATCATTTGATATGCCGCTTCTTAGGCTCGGACGTCGTAGTCCATTGTTTGATATGCCGCTTCTTAGGCTTGGACGTCTTAGTCCATTGTTTAATATGTCGCTTCTTGGGCTTGGACGTCTTAGTCCATTATTGTCTGATGCGCTTGTTTGGCTTATCCACAAGCAGGACCCAAGGACTTATCCAACCACCCTCTTGGAGGCACCTTGACCTGGTCATAAAGTAGCGTGGCCAAGGGCTTGTCGATGCTTTAATCTGGCCAAAGCATGGCGTAGATAAAGGCTTGCTCTAACCTCCCTCTAGGAGGCGCCTTGACCTGGCCAAAGCGTGGCATGGCCAAGTGCTTATCGATGTTTTATCATGGCCACAGCGTGGTGCAAATAAAGGCTTACTCTAACCTCCCTTGGGAGGACTTTGACCTCGCCAACTCGATCTGGACAAAGGATTTGACCGTTTAAGGTAATGTCCAAGTGCAAGGAGTATTTCACATCCAACTATGTAGATTTTATTTAGTAAAGTATTTCTTTATTGATTCCATTTAGGATCTCCTTACAAACCCATTAATTTAGCCTTGTCTAAAAATGTTGATTATCATTCCTTCAAGTGCTCTACATTGATTTATTTCATGACCATTCATCATATGGTAGTGGCAATAGGATTCTCCCAAATTCCTTTCATATTTAGGCTTTTTCTTCTGGGATGACCAATAATTGAGTTCATCCTTGTTTAGCAAGTAGAAGTTCTTTGTAGATGTTATTAAGTTGCATTCTTTAGGAAGTCTCGACTTGAAGCTTGTTTCTCGAAGATGATTTCTAGGTTTTCTCATTGATTATGGAGTTCCACCCTTGACAACTATTTTTCTTTTTAACACCTTTTGGACCTCCAGTGTAGGTTGTGTCCCACTTGTTGCTTGACTCCATTTGTGTGCAAAGGCATTTTAGTCAACCATCATTCCTTCTTCAAAGATTATGCATTTGTTATAGTGTTGAATTGTTTTCCTCGTTTAATCGAAAAAATTATCAATTTCATTATTCCATCCTCCTAAAGAAAAGAAAGGGGTGGGGCCAATATGAAAAGGGTTTAAACTCCATTTAGCGGGATCATAGTCTTCAGCTTTCTTTTTCCTTATGATCCTTAATGCCTTTATTCTGAACAGTTGTTCTTCATGTAGATTTGTCTCATTAATTATTTCATGATCCAATCAAATGAGGCTCCAAGGAACCTTGCTCAGATCTTTTGACTTTGCCAACCATGATGAAGTAAAGTCTTAAGTGCGTAGGCTCATAATAAAATTGGGTTAAAGGAAAATGTTATGGAAATTTAACAAGATTGAAGGTTCAGGCCCTTCTTCTAGTGTATTTTAACAAGAAAACTTGTCAACACCGCGAAGCAGAATTAAAGGTGTGAAAATGTCCTTCTATGCTCCATTTAATCAAGCAGAAAAGGTTAGGTTCTTTTTTTTTCTCTTTGATTAACCTTTCGAATAAGTCTTTGTTGTGAAGAACTCTTCCTTTTACGACCTTTTGACCTAGTCGAAACACTTATATCTCTTTCTTTTAAGTCTTTCGGAATAGCTGAAGTTGTTTGGCTATCCTTTCGAAACCACCTTTCAAAACGATTGTGAAATACTATGGTTGGCACTAAGGATTCAAGAGTATGATTTGACTGGATAGGTTTCGACTTCATCGAAAGCTGGTCTTATAAATGACTTGGGTTCAATCCTGAAATCTAAGCGAAAACAAGCTAGGTTTAAGGTTTCGACTCACTAAAAATAAGCGTTTGGTGAGTGGTGATTTGGATCTAAGGACTTAAGTGTATTGGTAAGTAAGAGGTTTCAACTCACTCGAAAGGTATCCTTTCGATTAAGTTGACGCAAGCAGAACTCAATTGAGTCGAATAAAAGTCTCGAAATAGTTTCATAATAACTAGTATCAAAATCTTGCCTTTATTAAACTAATGATGTACAAACCGGTTAATTTCCCATTGTTTGATTTCCAAATTAAGGTTTACAAGTTTACAAATTTAAGAAAGTATAAGAGAAGAATGAATAAATCTGTATCCTTAAAACCAGATCTGTAGGGTCTTATTTATGGGTGCGGGTTGGCACCTTTCGACTCATGGCTTTCAACCTGGTCAAAAGGTGGCTTTATAAACCTTTCATCTCCTTTGATGCTTGCACATCCCTCTGCAATGCTTTCCAATGGGTTTGAATACTTCCTCTTCATCGAAAGGGTTGGTTGCGCCTTTTCCCTTTGTATTGCTTTGTTGTTGCAAGTGTAAAGTAGCACGAGCTTTTGACTTTGTCAACAGGTACATTCTTGAGGTTACGAAGGTACTGAAATACTCTAGGTTTCAACATAGAAGGCAGCTTTCGAAGACAAGCTTTCGAATAGATGCAAAACCTTCCCTGGATGTTTAAGGCTTCGACCGGTTCAAGAGGCTTGATTATGATTTCGAGAGGGTTGTTCTAATCAAGACATCTTTCTAAGCAGTTTGAGTGGAGGAAAAATATTTGGTTTCAAAAGGTTTGGCATGCATGACAGGGGTTGTTATCTACTGCCTTCGAAAGATATTCCTCTGAAATGTCTTCATATAGGTGAAAGAATCTGCTTCGAAAGTTAGACATTGACGCAAAAGGGAGCTTCAAGCACGTTAACCCCTTCGAAAGCTTGTAACACATCTTGCTTTTGGCTATAGCATCCCTTCGACTCCTTCGAAAGGCTTTGTTGGTCTTGTCATATCATGTTCCTTTTTCCTTTTATTCACTTGGTTTCGACAAGGTAGAAGTGGGAATTGGTGGTAACACTAGATTTTTAAGCACGAAAACTGGTACGTATAGGAGGTAACCACTCATTAAGTCCTTTTATTTTCTTTTCTTTCAATTACTTATTATTCTTTTTGCATGCACTTGAATATAGGTCTACAAATAAGTCCGAAAAGAATGTGATTTGGTGACCTTACATAACTTCTAATTGTCATAGTTGCTAAAGGTGGCATGGCTATGCACTACGTTGTTTGTAATTTCCAATTCAATTAAAATAGAAACTTCTATACAAGTAATTTACGATGAAAAAATAACATGCAAAAAACTTTTGAATTAAAGGATGCATTATCTTTTTAAATATTTAGCGATGTATCTACAAATATATAACTAATTCATGACATTATATGGAAAATAATTGTAACAGCCCAATTTTTTTAACAAGTATTTTTCACTGGTATTTTTCTAAAAAAAAAAACTTTGGGGTTTATTTAAAGTGATTAAAAATAATAATAAAAAAAATTGACCAAATTTTTTATTTAAATAATAAGATCTCTGAAATTTTGACATGGTGAAGAATTAACTTTAATTTGGTAATTTGGGTTTTTGTCGAGGATGGTAAATAACTTAATTTTCAGCAAAATCAAGTTTTAATTAAGAAAACATTAATAGCTTAGGTGGTTAATACATCTGGGCTATTCACGATAGGTCACGAGTTCGAGTCTCACCATGGTCAGAATTTCGAATTTTTTTTGTGTATAAATGAACTGGGAAATTACGCGTTAAAAAGGGCACGTAAATTTAGGGAATAAATACTATATATATATATATATAATATTATATATAAGAAAACGTATAGAATTTTAATCCGTTATTTTTCTCTTTCCAGTAAAATTTACTTCCCAATTTATATACATATATAATTTGATTTAAATCATTTCCTTAAAATACTAAATATGGAAATTTAAAGTTGTGAAACGGTTAATTTTGTTAAAAGACAATTCCATTTGAATTTTAATAAAAGGAATTTTGTGTATATATATATATATAATATGTGAAAACCAATTAAGTTTGTTAAGTAATAATTTTGAAGGATTTAGTGTATTAATGAACTGTTAAATTTCGCGTTTAAAGGACGCGTAAAAATTTATGGTATAAGTAACAAAATAAACGTATAAATTAAAAACGTTATTTTTATATAACTTTGGGTGTTTTATATTACGTCAGTTGGCGTATTTTAAAAATCATATTTCAACATCGATATGTATTTAAAATATCGTATCAATGGTCTGTATACAAAATCAACGCTTGCTTTAATCACGCATATAAAGTATAGAATCCAAGGCTGTGTATAACTGGCAATTAATATTTTCGCAAGCCTTATCTCAAATCCAGAGGAATAACGTGCATATCCAGGCATCAAAAAAGCACGCAAATCTGAATTTAAAAGAGAAACGTTCAAATCTGTTTGTAACTGTTCTTTAAAATATAATGATAATAATCAACTCTTCCATTTTTGATTTAAACATACCATATATTTCTTCTTAAATCACGCATATATCATTTGAGAGAAAATCAATTTTGCATTCCTTTGCGCGTGACACAAAATTTTATTCTTTTAACATTTTTGGCATTTTATTCATTTATTCACGCAACCTAAATGGACCAATATATTTGATTGCCTAAAATCAACTCATGCATTCAAATTTAACCTTGCCTATCTTTTCAAATTCTCACATTCCTATTTATATCTCTCTGTTTCCACTGCCTTTATTTTGCAAGATAAAAAATTTTCGTTCCTATAATCACGCATATAAAGTAAAAATCATATTTAAATATACTTATCGATTAAAATATCAGTTAGTGATTTTTATAACAAACGTTACTTTTGTTTTAACTGTCAAAATTTATTTTAAACTTTTGTATATACCTTTTCATCCAAATATCTTTTGCCTAAAATCAATCTCTTGCCTAATATCAGTTCTTCCAAATGTCGTTTCTTCAATCTACAATCACGCAACTATCAAATAAAAAAAAATGTTGAAATCAAAACTCATAAACTGGCAATGAATATCACGCATATAAAATCAAATCTAATTGCTAACTGTGGTCCCTAAAATCACACGAGCCTTATCCATTCAAACAAGATAAAAACTGGAAATAAATCACTGAGCTCTGCTTGCTTTTTCTTTTTCCATTGATTTCGCCTCAAATCAATTCTTTGTCTGCAAAACGTTCAATCTTCTATCAATGCTGCCCTTTTTTTTTCAATCTCTTGCCAAGGTATTCACATTCAAACTTTTGAACGTATGAAATTTTGCTTTATCAATCAATTGTTTAGGCATGCCAAGATATGTTGCCATTTTTGTACCGAGCCCTTTTGATTTTCTTCACGTGTATATGTTTTCTTGCATCTAAAGCAAACTCTCCCCTCTATAAATATATTAGTTTGGTTCGTATTTTATCTCCTCATCTTGCATAACATCATCCACAAGGAGAAAAGCTTCTATCAGGTAATATTACTATTCCTCTTCTTCTTTTGCATCCTCTCCGTTTTCCTTCTTCAGTTTTTTTTCCTTTGCTTTCCCATCTTTTGGCTCGACCACTCCAACCCTGACTACTACTCTAGTGCTCAGCCAAGTTTCCTACGAGACATATATTTTGAAAAAAAAACCTTGTTTCTAGTAGCAGTGGATATGTGTGTTGATGATGAGGTCTTAAGGGAAATGCATTACCTTGCAAATTCATTCAAGTCAGGTCAATAACCTGTAGGAAGCTAGGTTATGGAATTAGTGTAGTTATGATGTAGTAAGTGTTATTCTGGATGTACTTATCACTAATGATCTGTGCATGTTTTACCATCTTGTAACAGTAGATAGCAGAGAGACGCAAGTTGTAGGCAGAGAGTTGCGTGAGTTTTGTTTTGCATAGGATGTTAGACATGTTTAAAAAAAATAAAAATAAATAAATAAATAAATATAAAACGAGAGTAAAGAAGAATATAACAGAGGGAGAGAAAGAGAGTTTTCAGGGTTCATCAGAATATAACATGTTGACATAGTGATTGAGCCTTCAGTTGCACATAGGCATATCATATAGGCAGGCTTTTAGTGAAATCTTGACCGTGTTTTAGGTAACTGACTTGGGTAGTTATTCGTTGATGATAGTAAAAATTTTAAAGAAGAAATGATGTATCCGTGCATGTTTTATAAAATATATATATATATATATATATATAAGATTCGGTTGAAAAAAAGGGAGAAAGCCTGTAATACTTCAGATAACAGAGAAGATGTTAGGTGGAAATGTTTAGTTGCATATAAAAGCATATAACTGCAATATGCTTTATAGTTGTGTGGGACAGTGCATAAGCCTGTAGGTAGTAGAGTATTGGATGCACTTGTACATGCATATATCACGGCCTATAGGAGAAAAACTTCACCATTTTGTTTTAGATGGCCTTTAGGTAAATTTTACCTTGATTTTTTGAAATGGTATGGTTCAGTAATGGGTAGGAAAAGTTTCGTTATGTTTTGATAGTATACCCAGTGGAGTGGTCGAGCAAGTCAAACTAATTCTCGTCCTATTTTTAATTTTTGCTTTGACGGTAAATTTCTAAAGTCACGTATCCGGTATTTGGATCTTGTTATAGATCTGAATCTAGGCGTGACATCCGGGATATTTGATCGTTACTCTCTGTTCGTTTCTTTTCCGGTGGATTTTCGTTTTGAATCAAAAATTTTCTGCAGCCTTCAGGTGAGTTTTTCTCACCAGACAAACATGCCTATATTTCTGTGAATTATCGCAAGTGTATGTGTAAATTATTATTTAACTGTTATCTGTCTGTAATATAACGTAGGATGTTAAACTCCATTTAAATTGACACATCATCAGTTATTTATCTGTTGTAATATTTCTGCAGTTATATTGTTAAATGTTTATTTACTGATTTAAATCATCACTGCAAGTTCCCTATAAATTTAAATCGTTAAGGCTGAAATGATAGGCCTAAAACGATGATTATTATGCATTTATTCAGTTAACTGTTTAATTTTAACTTGGGATTGCGGGTTTGAAATGATAGAACCCGGGGTTTGTAAAATTGCGGATTGAAATGATATAAATCCGTATCACTTGACCTAGGCTAGAAAATTTTATACAGACCCGTGGTTCCTATAATATTTTTCTGAAATATTTTAAAATTATTTTTAAATGGAAGTTTATAATATTGTGGTTTAATGTATTTAAAGGATTTTTATAAAGATTTAAAAATGATTTTTGAATGAGTTAAGATTTTAAATAAATAAATATAACTTATTTGGAAAAATTCTGGATTTTTGTTAAGATGGGATTTCAGTTAAGAAATAATTGATAATAAGTTGTATTTGGAATTTAAACTAAATTGATAAGTTAATAACCTATTACAGCATTTAAATGCCGTCTTTTAAAATTGGACTGTTTAACCCATAAACTTTAGGTAGCATTTCATAAGTGCTGCAATAACTGGAATTTGATTGTTTTAAAATGTATGGAAATTAATTTTGGGAAAAAGGTGTAAATTTTGGAATTTAATATGAAATTAGAAAATTTTTAAGAAATTGATTTTTTGATGGATTTAAAGGAAGAATTTAACTTTAAAATTTGGTAAAGGCAATAAATTTCAAATAAATTGAATAAATTTAAAAAGTATGTATAAAGTGGAAAGTTTAAATCAATATTTGATATTGAAGGAATTTGAAATATATTTTGATTTTAAAGTACGAATACCATTTTAAACTGTAACCACGGGTTATAATAACGCTTGGTTGGCAAAGAGACCGGGATCGGATATGGACATACTCTCTGTCGATACCGAAAACCACTTTGACTAACCGTGTACGCGGTGGAGATCCCAGAATGAAGTAGGATGGTGGTGACGGTTCCTTTAAGGTAAATACGTGGACCCGACTCCCGTGAGTTGGCATAAGGTGGCTAAAACAGGAGCGATTCTCGGATTAATGAGGTAGCACCTCTGATCGAACGCACTTCTTCGTATGCCATTCTATTACTCCTGTGATTGTTTTGGTGCGCACCTTTGATTTGGGAGTGTTGTTCGAGGTGGGCGGTAACTGCGGCTACGCGTTTCCACCGGTCCGGATAGCAATTGGTATATCTACCCTGGCATTGCCTAGTTGTGCCGTGTCACCTACCATAGCGAGCCTCCTACGAGTTTCTATTTGTGTCGTACCTATGGAGTATCCTCTGGTAGCTTCCCGATCAGGAGGTATTACGGTACTGTATAGACTATTGGCATTATTTGTGTTAAGGGCTATATGGGTAACCCCTTAACGCTATTAAAAAGTAAGTTTATTTTACAATTAGACACTATTATAATAGCGCAATATACTACATAGTAAATAGTTTAACGGATCCTTAGAGGATGGGCGGTCCCAAGCATCCTTTAAGTTACTTGCTCTATATTACAGTACACTTGAATTAGCCTACACTATATAAGTATGTATGTCCTGACTCGAGTGTTTATGTTTTATGTTACGCTCGGGTCAGCCTGAGTTGCAGTTCAGTTTTCATCCCGGAGCTAGGATTTCTGTAGATCACTTTCAAGCTGCTGGCAAACTTTCTTTCCAGTTCTTTATCTAAAATTTTGAAATCAAGACTAGTGGACATTTGGACTGTTTACTGATAAGTTAAAACTATATTTGGATTTAAGACTATGTAAATTTTACTTGAGTAAGAATATTTATAGTGGCTTCATGAACCACTAAGTATTTTTAAATTCCGCTGCGAGTATTCTGATTCTGTGTCTGTGATTCTGTGATTAATTATTTACTGCATATTCTGAGTTCTGCCAAATTTATATTTTACAACGCGGTATTTTGAACAATTCAAGTCCGACATGTGCGGATGCGAATGGTTGAAAACACCGGGTCGTTACATCTGGTATCAGAGCTTTGGCTCTAGGCAAAACTTAAAATGTATGGTAAATTTGATTTACAGAATCACTTTCATTCGAGCTTGAATCTCTTCCTTTTTGAATTTTGGAACGTTCCCTGCGGTTCCGAAGTTCATTCGTGTCCCTCACTATTTATTTTTCTTTCGATTCGGGAGTATCCCATAACTCCACTTAGGATGATCTTTATAGTGAATTGGCGGTTTCGCCAATATTCTAATATAGCGGTGAAACTCCTTTACAACTAGCATTGATTCACCGGAGATTTATATTTATCCTCGGTTTAGATACTAGTATCTTTGGTTATTCTGAACTCTATCTCTTCAGATCGAATGTAAATTTACCCCAGAAAATCCATATCGATCTGACTCTTTAAGTCACGGTTGACCAGGTTAAGGTTGCCCGCGATTTATATAAACTTATCTGGTTTCTTATTCTGTTATTTAACCATCGGATCTTCTGATTCCAACTTATCTTTAAATCAAAATTCTATTTAATTTGAGTCCTTCAAAATTTGAATCTCTATCCTTGTTTGAAAAATTTGTTCCTATTTGGGAAAAATCTAATATTATATATATAAGTATAATTTTCAAAATTTAACTAGTTGTTTAGAGATAATAGTGTTTGGTTTTATTTATTGTTTTGTAAACCATTGGTTTTGTCTTATATAAATAATTGAATATAAACATGGTTATAAATTTATTTGGAAACAGAAATGAATTTAAAACAAGAATTTAAGAATTCAATTTTCGATAGTTTCAAACCTTGTGTTTAAAGTCTTAAAAGGATATATTATTATTTAAATAATTTTCGAATATAAATTTGTTTCCAAAGAATTTTAAAGTTTTAAAAATTAGTGCTCTTCTCTTTGTTGCTGGAAAATAATTTCGGTGATGACTACAACATCATCGACATTCATTTTCGAGTATCGAAGTAAAGAGACCACGATGTAGTTTTGCTTCAAAAATTTAATTAATTTGAATTTCTAAAATATGACTTAATTTATAATATATATAGATATATGATTTAAATTTGATTTGACATATACTATATGTATGTATTTATTTATCTCTAAAGGGTTTGAAGTTAATTGGAAATTTAATTCATAAATTTATGTTAAAAGGTGATTCTAATGATAAAATAAAGTCAAATTTGGAATGAATATTTAAACTTGAATAATATAGTTGGAAAATTTTACTTGTATAAATTGCATGCCAATATAACTTACCTAAATCATTTAGAAATTAACTATGTAATTGGATAATGTATAATATAAAAGGATTTTATAAATAAAAATTTGAGTGGTTATAAAAAATGTTATACACTTAAAGTTTCAGTTACAACAAGACAAATAGAGGTAAATAGAAATAAAATAATAATTGAATAATATACAATATCAAATGGTGTTAAAGGAAATTTAGAAATATATTGGAATAGTTATATTAAATATAATCTACTTAATATGTGCGATAAGATATATTAAGCAGAATATATTTAATAATAATCTGGAATAAAGAAAATTAAATGTGTTGAATAAAAGATGATTATTATAAATGACTATACAAATTTCTGATTTTAGAAAATAATTGGATAATGTATAATATAAAAGGATTTTATAAATAAAAATTTGAGTGGTTATAATAAATGTTATACACTTAAAGTTTCAGTTACAACAAGACAAATAGAGGTAAATAGAAATAAAATAATAATTGAATAATATACAATATCAAATGGTGTTAAAGGAAATTTAGAAATATATTGGAATAGTTATATTAAATATAATCTACTTAATATGTGCGATAAGATATATTAAGTAGAATATATTTAATAATAATCTGGAATAAAGAAGAATTAAATTTGTTGAATAAAGATGATTATGCTAAATGCCTATACAAATTTCAGATTTTAGAAAATAATTGGATAATAAGATAATTAATTTGGAAATAGTTAAGATTGATTTAACTTCTGTAAAAATCAAATGAATTAAATCAATTATTGAATATTAATTAATTGATTTTATATGGTTTAGATATTGAGAAAAATATTTGACATAGATGAGAAAAATATTGAGAAAAATAAATTTAATTATAGTTTGGAATAAAGAAGAAACTAAATGGGGAATTTAGTTTATTTTGGGAAATGGTAAATTTACTTTAAAAATAAAGTTAAATTACCATTTCAAATTTGGATTAAAATTAAACATTTTAAATTAGAATGTTATAATACCTTGGGTAAAATTTGGATAAAAAAAAAATTTGAATGATTTTTTTTAGTGTAGGAATATTATACAAGTAAATATGTAAATAAATAAATGTTAAAATTTTAAGTATAAATAGATGAAATCAATGATTAATTTAAAATTGAATTTTTATTGTTTAGATTAATGATTCTAATTTAAGTTTCAATTTAGTTTTCTTTCAGGTTGTTTCTATTCCCCTACCTTCTTCCTTTTCGAGAACGAAAAGTTCTTAGTGGGGGAGAGTGTAACAGCCCAATTTTTTTAACAAGTATTTTTCACTGGTATTTTTCTAAAAAAAAAAACTTTGGGGTTTATTTAAAGTGATTAAAAATAATAATAAAAAAAAAATTGACCAATTTTTTTATTTAAATAATAAGATCTCTGAAATTTTGACATGGTTAAGAATTAACTTTAATTTGGTAATTTGGGTTTTTGTCGAGGATGGTAAATAACTTAATTTCCAGCAAAATCAAGTTTTAATTAAGAAAACATTAATAGCTTAGGTGGTTAAGACATCTGGGCTATTCACGATAGGTCACGAGTTCGAGTCTCACCATGGTCAGAATTTCGAATTTTTTTTGTGTATAAATGAACTGGGAAATTACGCGTTAAAAAGGGCACGTAAATTTAGGGAATAAATACTATATATATATATATATAATATTATATATAAGAAAACGTATAGAATTTTAATCCATTATTTTTCTCTTTCCAGTAAAATTTACTTCCCAATTTATATACATATATAATTTGATTTAAATCATTTCCTTAAAATACTAAATATGGAAATTTAAAGTTGTGAAACGGTTAATTTTGTTAAAAGACAATTCCATTTGAATTTTAATAAAAGGAATTTTGTATATATATATATATATATATATATATATATAATATGTGAAAACCAATTAAGTTTGTTAAGTAATAATTTTGAAGGATTTAGTGTATTAATGAACTGTTAAATTTCGCGTTTAAAGGACGCGTAAAAATTTATGGTATAAGTAACAAAATAAACGTATAAATTAAAAACGTTATTTTTATATAACTTTGGGTGTTTTATATTACGTCAGTTGGCGTATTTTAAAAATCATATTTCAACATCGATATGTATTTAAAATATCGTATCAATGGTCTGTATACAAAATCAACGCTTGCTTTAATCACGCATATAAAGTATAGAATCCAAGGCTGTGTATAACTGGCAATTAATATTTTCGCAAGCCTTATCTCAAATCCAGAGGAATAACGTGCATATCCAGGCATCAAAAAAGCACGCAAATCTGAATTTAAAAGAGAAACGTTCAAATCTGTTTGTAACTGTTCTTTAAAATATAATGATAATAATCAACTCTTCCATTTTTGATTTAAACATACCATATATTTCTTCTTAAATCACGCATATATCATTTGAGAGAAAATCAATTTTGCATTCCTTTGCGCGTGACACAAAATTTTATTCTTTTAACATTTTTGGCATTTTATTCATTTATTCACGCAACCTAAATGGACCAATATATTTGATTGCCTAAAATCAACTCATGCATTCAAATTTAACCTTGCCTATCTTTTCAAATTCTCACATTCCTATTTATATCTCTCTGTTTCCACTGCCTTTATTTTGCAAGATAAAAAATTTTCGTTCCTATAATCACGCATATAAAGTAAAAATCATATTTAAATATACTTATCGATTAAAATATCAGTTAGTGATTTTTATAACAAACGTTACTTTTGTTTTAACTGTCAAAATTTATTTTAAACTTTTGTATATACCTTTTCATCCAAATATCTTTTGCCTAAAATCAATCTCTTGCCTAATATCAGTTCTTCCAAATGTCGTTTCTTCAATCTACAATCACGCAACTATCAAATAAAAAAAAAATGTTGAAATCAAAACTCATAAACTGGCAATGAATATCACGCATATAAAATCAAATCTAATTGCTAACTGTGGTCCCTAAAATCACACGAGCCTTATCCATTCAAACAAGATAAAAACTGGAAATAAATCACTGAGCTCTGCTTGCTTTTTCTTTTTCCATTGATTTCGCCTCAAATCAATTCTTTGTCTGCAAAACGTTCAATCTTCTATCAATGCTGCCCTTTTTTTTTCAATCTCTTGCCAAGGTATTCACATTCAAACTTTTGAACGTATGAAATTTTGCTTTATCAATCAATTGTTTAGGCATGCCAAGATATGTTGCCATTTTTGTACCGAGCCCTTTTGATTTTCTTCACGTGTATATGTTTTCTTGCATCTAAAGCAAACTCTCCCCTCTATAAATATATTAGTCTGGTTCGTATTTTATCTCCTCATCTTGCATAACATCATCCACAAGGAGAAAAGCTTCTATCAGGTAATATTACTATTCCTCTTCTTCTTTTGCATCCTCTCCGTTTTCCTTCTTCAGTTTTTTTTCCTTTGCTTTCCCATCTTTTGGCTCGACCACTCCAACCCTGACTACTACTCTAGTGCTCAGCCAAGTTTCCTACGAGACATATATTTTGAAAAAAAAACCTTGTTTCTAGTAGCAGTGGATATGTGTGTTGATGATGAGGTCTTAAGGGAAATGCATTACCTTGCAAATTCATTCAAGTCAGGTCAATAACCTGTAGGAAGCTAGGTTATGGAATTAGTGTAGTTATGATGTAGTAAGTGTTATTCTGGATGTACTTATCACTAATGATCTGTGCATGTTTTACCATCTTGTAACAGTAGATAGCAGAGAGACGCAAGTTGTAGGCAGAGAGTTGCGTGAGTTTTGTTTTGCATAGGATGTTAGACATGTTTAAAAAAAATAAAAATAAATAAATAAATAAATATAAAACGAGAGTAAAGAAGAATATAACAGAGGGAGAGAAAGAGAGTTTTCAGGGTTCACCAGAATATAACATGTTGACATAGTGATTGAGCCTTCAGTTGCACATAGGCATATCATATAGGCAGGCTTTTAGTGAAATCTTGACCGTGTTTTAGGTAACTGACTTGGGTAGTTATTCGTTGATGATAGTAAAAATTTTAAAGAAGAAATGATGTATCCGTGCATGTTTTATAAAATATATATATATATATATATATATATAAGATTCGGTTGAAAAAAAAGGGAGAAAGCCTGTAATACTTCAGATAACAGAGAAGATGTTAGGTGGAAATGTTTAGTTGCATATAAAAGCATATAACTGCAATATGCTTTATAGTTGTGTGGGACAGTGCATAAGCCTGTAGGTAGTAGAGTATTGGATGCACTTGTACATGCATATATCATGGCCTATAGGAGAAAAACTTCACCATTTTGTTTTAGATGGCCTTTAGGTAAATTTTACCTTGATTTTTTGAAATGGCATGGTTCAGTAATGGGTAGGAAAAGTTTCGTTATGTTTTGATAGTATACCCAGTGGAGTGGTCGAGCAAGTCAAACTAATTCTCGTCCTATTTTTAATTTTTGCTTTGACCGTAAATTTCTAAAGTCACGTATCCGGTATTTGGATCTTGTTATAGACTTGAATCTAGGCGTGACATCCGGGATATTTGATCGTTACTCTCTGTTCGTTTCTTTTCCGGTGGATTTTCGTTTTGAATCAAAAAATTTCTGCAGCCTTCAGGTGAGTTTTTCTCACCAGACAAACATGCCTATATTTCTGTGAATTATCGCAAGTGTATGTGTATATTATTATTTAACTGTTATCTGTCTGTAATATAACGTAGGATGTTAAACTCCATTTAAATTGACACCTCATCAGTTATTTATCTGTTGTAATATTTCTGCAGTTATATTGTTAAATGTTTATTTACTGATTTAAATCATCACTGCAAGTTCCCTATAAATTTAAATCGTTAAGGCTGAAATGATAGGCCTAAAACGATGATTATTATGCATTTATTCAGTTAACTGTTTAATTTTAACTTGGGATTGCGGGTTTGAAATGATAGAACCCGTGGTTTGTAAAATTGCGGATTGAAATGATATAAATCCGTATCACTTGACCTAGGCTAGAAAATTTTATACAGACCCGTGGTTCCTATAATATTTTTCTGAAATATTTTAAAATTATTTTTAAATGGAAGTTTATAATATTGTGGTTTAATGTATTTAAAGGATTTTTATAAAGAATTAAAAATGATTTTTGAATGAGTTAAGATTTTAAATAAATAAATATAACTTATTTGGAAAAATTCTGGATTTTTGTTAAGATGGGATTTCAGTTAAGAAATAATTGATAATAAGTTGTATTTGGAATTTAAACTAAATTGATAAGTTAATAACCTATTACAGCATTTAAATGCTGTCTTTTAAAATTGGACTGTTTAACCCATAAACTTTAGGTAGCATTTCATAAGTGCTGCAATAACTGGAATTTGATTGTTTTAAAATGTATGGAAATTAATTTTGGGAAAAAGGTGTAAATTTTGGAATTTAATATGAAATTAGAAAAATTTTAAGAAATTGATTTTTTGATGGATTTAAAGGAAGAATTTAACTTTAAAATTTGGTAAAGGCAATAAATTCCAAATAAATTGAATAAATTTAAAAAGTATGTATAAAGTGGAAAGTTTAAATCAATATTTGATATTGAAGGAATTTGAAATATATTTTGATTTTAAAGTACGAATACCATTTTAAACTGTAACCACGGGTTATAATAACGCTTGGTTGGCAAAGAGACCGGGATCGGATATGGACATACTCTCTGTCGATACCGAAAACCACTTTGACTAACCGTGTACGCGGTGGAGATCCCAGAATGAAGTAGGATGGTGGTGACGGTTCCTTTAAGGTAAATACGTGGACCCGACTCCCGTGAGTTGGCATAAGGTGGCTAAAACAGGAGCGATTCTCGGATTAATGAGGTAGCACCTCTGATCGAACGCACTTCTTCGTATGCCATTCTATTACTCCTGTGATTGTTTTGGCGCGCACCTTTGATTTGGGAGTGTTGTTCGAGGTGGGCGGTAACTGCGGCTACGCGTTTCCACCGGTCCGGATAGCAATTGGTATATCTACCCTGGCATTGCCTAGTTGTGCCGTGTCACCTACCATAGCGAGCCTCCTACGAGTTTCTATTTGTGTCGTACCTATGGAGTATCCTCTGGTAGCTTCCCGATCAGGAGGTATTACGGTACTGTATAGACTATTGGCATTATTTGTGTTAAGGGCTATATGGGTAACCCCTTAACGCTATTAAAAAGTAAGTTTATTTTACAATTAGACACTATTATAATAGCGCAATATACTACATAGTAAATAGTTTAACGGATCCTTAGAGGATGGGCGGTCCCAAGCATCCTTTAAGTTACTTGCTCTATATTACAGTACACTTGAATTAGCTTACACTATATAAGTATGTATGTCCTGACTCGAGTGTTTATGTTTTATGTTACGCTCGGGTCAGCCTGAGTTGCAGTTCAGTTTTCATCCCGGAGCTAGGATTTCTGTAGATCACTTTCAAGCTGCTGGCAAACTTCCTTTCTAGTTCTTTATCTAAAATTTTGAAATCAAGACTAGTGGACATTTGGACTGTTTACTGATAAGTTAAAACTATATTTGGATTTAAGACTATGTAAATTTTACTTGAGTAAGAATATTTATAGTGGCTTCATGAACCACTAAGTATTTTTAAATTCCGCTGCGAGTATTCTGATTCTGTGTCTGTGATTCTGTGATTAATTATTTACTGCATATTCTGAGTTCTGCCAAATTTATATTTTACAACGCGGTATTTTGAACAATTCAAGTCCGATATGTGCGGATGCGAATGGTTGAAAACACCGGGTCGTTACAATAATTATGATACTGATATGAATTTTTATCTTAAATAGATCTTTATAAGGTGTAACATAACTTGTTCCACTTATGCTGATATTAGATGATGCTTTATATCTTATATATTTTGAAACTTCAACTATGTTGAAAAATCTTCTCAGTTTTTTTGGATAAGATCACATAATATTGTTGCTCAAATTTCTTGCAAATATAATTAGCAAGCCAATTCATGCGTAGCCCGACCCACTCAATGTCGGCCTACCTATTTAACAACCGACTTGCATGGTCCGATCCAAAGTCAAGTTAACCGTATGAAAATCCGACAACACTTTAAGTAGTCGGCTAGTTGTTGTAGTCTGAAGCTCTCATAACCAAACTCTCAAGCAGAAACTTACCTGGCTTGACGCAGTCCGACTCTGGTATGGTCAACTCCATTATGTCAGCCATCATGTCCTTGTTACCTCAACGACTAGCATGTTTGCCAAGTATGATACCTGCATGACCTGACCTTGGCCCAATTTCATATTGCCCATCCCATCATCTATCTACTAGCTAGGTACAACTCTCGCACTTGGTCCATAACAATATACATCCTCCCTCAAGGGACTTAACCTATTCAGCTCTGCCCACCATTACACTAAGGCATATGGAGGTAGATGACAGGTCGAACGGCCTACTATACAAGGTACCATGACAAGAAAAAAAGTGCATGTCCACTCCTTTGGAAAGCCATTGGCATTTAATGTGCATTATGCAAAATCTGTGCCATGCGTGGGTGGACAATTGACATTGATCCGCCGCATATACCCTAACACCTTTACAGTTGTCGACATCTGTCTGTGTGACCAGATCAATGGCCAGGTGCTCTTCTTGCCTATTTATTACCTATTCTCAGCTATATATCATCTGTTTCGGTCGCTATAAATACCTTATGCGTTGCCACTTTGAAGGGGTTGCTTATTGGATTAATAAGGTTGGAAGCTATTAGAATCTTGGTTGTTGCTCTTTATCCAAAACTCCTCATGTATTAAATTCCAACCCCAATGTAACGACCCACCTTTTCGGCCCTTAGAAATTGACATTAGTATATCCACGATATTCACTGTCAAATATCCAAGTGTCAGAAAGACAGATTATTGGGGCTAAAGAAAGAAACGAAAGAACAAAATCTCACATCCTGACGAGATAAATATATAATATGCACAAGATCTTTATAAAAAGAAATCTCTTATATATACATACATAACACGAATTAGAGCACAGTAACATATGTCAACCGAGACAGTTATAAAAACATGTCCATATAATTGCTGATGAACACATACAAATATCAAGAACAACAAAATAGTGGAGAATATAAGATACGTAATACGTCTTGGAAAATCAAGCTCATCTCCTAAGGCTACAAATTATTTAGCTAAATCCGAAAAATATGCTCGAGCTGACCCGAGCATTATAGAAAACAATGTCCGGGTCTGTCTGGCAAAACCATCATGAAAAACTCATGTCATAAAGAATTTTATTTATTATAACTCGTAAAATCCTTTAAAATCAAAAGTACCTCGTAAGACCACGCCACACATAAAAACGGATGAGTTTCTATATTACAACAACCGAAACATTTATATCAAAAAATCTAGTGATATTATAATATTGTCAAAGGGTAAAAAATAACAATAATCAAGTAGCTGTGATGCTCGTGAATTTACATCACAACAATATTAGGTATATAGTCAAAAACTGCTAAGGCATGTTCATTAATTATGTAGGATTCCATGAAGGTGCCTACAATACTTCGAGAAACGGTCCTCCTCCACAAGGATCAAAGATATCCTTTTAACGCAGCATATATCCCTAGTGATGTACCATAGGAAAAACATAGCTGGTCTCGCTAAGACCAAGTGCATCTCTCTATGCATGCATAACAGGTGTAGGCACTCTAGGTGCAGCAACTACAGCCTATTGGTTGCTAACCCTACTGGCAATGCCTCATATATCTGGTTTTAGTCATTACCACTAGTGAGGTTATGTCTGGCATTCTAGCTCATGCACCGCCATCAAAACAGATCATGGAATCCCACATGGAGTCCAATACCCCAACGGCTATCGGAATCATACAAGGATTCCCATAACTCCAATAGGTCTGGGAATCACACATGGTTTCCCACAACCCAACGGGTCTCGGAATCATGCATGTGTATTCCAACATCTCAATATATCATGAAACTCCTTCATATATCTGCATATGGATTTTGGAGTGGTTATTGTATGAGTCAACTCTTATGAGTACACTCCCACGCTTACCAGGCGCTCCACAAACCAATCGACGATTTTCTAGAATAATCAATACCAGTTCTTTAGGAAATAATTTAACAATACATAAGAGCGAGAATCACCCTCTAACTGTTAAAGTGGATGGATCTCCTTATTTTTTATCTTAGAAGAATGAAACGAGTTTATGTGTTCAATATAACACTACCGTTAGTAAATGTAGCATATAATCCCCATATTTCTCTTAGATATTTCTAGAGTTAAAATCCTTCGATGTTAAGCAGAGAATATTTCCGTACCACCAAAATTATGAAGGATTTCATATTTTAGTCAAGATTTGATAGCCAGTTATTTAATTATCAAAAAACAGACGTTCCACACATTTCCATGGCAACCGCTAAGCTTCTTAGATTAATCTTTCATTAACTTAAAATCACCTTTCAAATATTTATTAAATAATTTATATACTTATCTCACTGGTACAAGTATATTTACAAAACCCTTCATTTTCAAATTTGGAAAAACTTCCCATATACTCAAACAATAATATAAGTATATTCACATAACATTAAGAAAGATTTATTATTTCAAAATCATATTAAAATGATAAAATCCAAATGTCATTAATATAGGGATATTAATAACCCAAGACACTATTTTCTTTTTATAAATCCCTTTTATTTCATGAATATCTCCTTTATAAATCTCCACTTCTCTTTGTAAACTTTCTTTTATAAATCTATAAGTTTATTTTATAAAAGTCTATTTATAAATTTTCGAAATCATTTATATAACTCATTTTATAAATCTCAAATACCATTAAACCAAACTTTTATCCAATTTCCAAAATCTCTTTCCAAATTTTTTTAAATTCCTTAAATGAATTCTTTTCATTCAATAAAACCTTTATACAAGTCTTCCCATTTGAAAATGATCCTTTTTAAATAATTAGTTTATTATTTTTAAAACCTTTCTATAATACAATTTATTATCTAAAAACATCTTAAATAAATAATAAATTTTCTTTATACCTTATTTTAAACATCATCAAGTAAATTTAACAATATTTAAAATACACTTAAATAACTATGAAAAAAAATTAATGTATTAATAAATTAAATTTTAAAAAATATTAACATAATAAAAAATTAACTTTAAAACTATATTATATTATCGATAAAAATAAACTTCTAAAATATTAATAATATACGAATAACTTTTAACTAATTGACATAAAATTAAAACATTCGAAAACAATAATTAAATAACTTCAATACAATGATTAAATATTCTTAAATATCTTTAAGAAATAAGAATCACATTAACAAGGTAGTTAACTTAAATTTAAAAAAATTATTAATTAACTTTAAAACATTATCAATAAATAGTTGTTACCTTTCAAATCTTATTACTAAATAATAATAATAATTAAAACCTTATAATAGTTAAAAATTATTCTTAAAATAACTTTCAAATCAATAATTAACTTTCCAAATTTGAAAGAGGCTTAATGATCATAATGGTATTTAAGCAAGGTACCATACCATTCAATTTAACTTTTTAAGTTAATAACTGATATTTACATAATCAATTACTATATGAATAAACTCAACACCTAACTATCATTGTTTGACATATCACCTATTCCAGGTGGTATATTAGTTAACGATAGATGATTAGATGTCCAAATCTATAAAATAGCAGAATGGGGATTTACTATACTAATTAAATGTCAAATTAATTTAGTTAGCAGAACATTGTCTTATTCCACTAAACAGGTCTCCAGATTATTCTATTCAAATTATTTTAACATAATGGGGTTTATTGGCCAAACAGATAACACCTATTGAGAATAATTAATTAAACTACATAATTATCTAAATTGATGTAATTAAAATTAGTCGGTATTTATTTACCATTAAATTATACTACACCAAAACCATCAACAAATTATACTGGGTCGTTCTACTTGTCAATATGAGTCTAATGCAAGAATCCGCAAGTTGAACAGATTTTATATGGATGAGTTATTAAATTTTAATATTTAAACTATTTTAAATGCCAAATTAAAAAGTTGATCTCACCCAAAACACACTTGACCCAGCCCAAACAAAGCAACCCAGCCCGATACTTTCTGCTTCCTCCTTCTCTCCTCAATTCAATTCTCCCTAAACCCAAACCTGTGCATATCAGGTGCAGATGCACATCATTTACATGCCATCATTCAACCAACCACCTTCGCCTACGAGTTGCTCATTTTCTCCTCTCTCTGTTCCATCCCTCGGACCCATGGCCAATCAACATCATGAAATCATGTCCGCAATCAAATGCTACTCGACAAGGAAATTCCATGACCCCTATAAATAATCACACCTTGAAAAACTTAGCCTTGTGCTACTCCTCACCAAGACAAACACAAACCTTATTACCTATAGACACCCCTAGCCCTCAAAAATTCCAATCCTAATTTTCGATGATCATCAGCGGCCATTATGGATTTCCGTCGAAACCTCCCTAAAATTACTACACCTCCATACGACTCCAACAATGCATACAGGGTCGATCAACATTCAGTGGATCAAGAGAAGTCAATTTTTAAAACTTGTAAAAAACTTTTCCCCTTTACTATAAGTTGATGATTTCTCTTTCGACACTCAATGAAATCAAGTGCGATTTCTAAAAATATTCGAGACCAATATGAATAACTTTCATTTTGGTAACTCGAGATAAAACTCAATGATTTGAGAGCGGTTGATTTTCGAATGGTGAAGAGGAGTTTATTTTTGTTGATAGTAAAGAGAATAAAGAAGAAACTAAGGAAAATGAAGAATGAGAAGGTGCTCATGTGTGTGTGCCTATATACATGTACATACATACATATCTATATATGTATGTATGTATGCATGTGTGTGTATAGGTATACATACAACCAGAGCCAGCTTTACTTCCAAGCTAGGAAAACCCAAGACAAGGATCAAGAGGGACAAGCAAAGACAATGGCAGTAGCTAGGGTGAATAGGAAACAAAGTGGTTTTTCTGCGTATACATGTGTATGAGTTGATTTTGAAAAGACTTTGGGCACCCCATCGCACAATATCATGTTCGCGTATGAGCTGTAACCGATATAAAATAACATATGATTGTGTATTGTAATGTTATGCGATCACAAAAAAATATTGACTGGTTATCAAATTCTATGATGTTTTCAAAATTCCCAACATATGCCGTAAAATATTTCAAACGGAAATTCATTTATTTTCCAAATTAAAAATTATGGAAAAATTCTATAAATTAAATTAAAAATTCATCATCAAAAATCGGACAACTATTTTGAAACACTGATGTATTATAATTTATTATATTGGAATCAAATCTAAGTATTTAAATAAATTATATATTCAAATTCAGAACTTTAAAAAATTTAGATCATTACGCCAAAGCTCCTAAGATTAGCTACATTTTTAGTCATAAGAGTTTTTTTTCTTATTACTCTTGTAATTTCTAGTTGTTGTACGGGAGAAATATAATAAGAGATCTTCATAGTGGACTTAGACAAACTTGGCTGAACCACTTTAAACCGTGTGTCATTTAGTTTACATTGCTTACTTTCTTCCTTATTTTACATTCTAAGCCTACTAAATAACAAGTAATCTTTGTTTTTCACAATGCATTAGTTTTGTTCCAAGTTTACCTTAATCCTTAGTCAACGTTTTGACGCTAAAGGGAAGGCCTTTCCCTAAGGCTCTCCTTTCTCATCATCTTTGTTCCCCTTAAAAATTTGACCTGAATAATTAACATGGACCAAGCTCCAATGTTCGAACATAATACTTTAATGAGTCTGAGAACAATGGCAACACTACTACAAGTGATGGCCACTCTATTACTAGGCTCAACGATGAGGTATGTTATGCCGTGTTGCTGCAATTATCAAATGTGGGCTGGCTAACCCATGAAGTGCAATGCCAAAGGATGCGGTTGGATGTCCAGGTTGTGGTAAGCTATGTACCACCCTCTCCTATCATATTCAATCCACTCAACCTTCCTGTATGCCAAACAACCCTATCTGGCACTTACGACCTAATGAACATTGAAGAGGCCGGAGAAATGGGGGTACATGAAACCCTCTCACATTGAGGCATGCTCACAGTAGAATGTACACCACGTGAAAACCATAATTTTGCATCATCCTAGATGTGGTCTTGCCAAGAGAACGAGTTTGCTACCGTTCCACTTTAGCGGAATGGCTTTCAGCTTTTGAACATCTCTAGACTTCTACTTTTATCTGTCTCAACCATGGTGCTCCTTTGCTCGGTTGGGAACATGTGACTCGCTCGACACACTCTAGATCTCACAGTGTTGTACCCGAGAACAGGTCAAGAGAAGAGCATGCCAGATCTACAAGGTCTTACTCTATGCATAAGGAAATATCTCTAACTCCCCATCATCATTCTCCCTACCTTCGCCAATCTCCTAGTCTCCTTATGTGTAAACTGATCCCTCGGCATATCGTTGACAAAAATATACCCTAACAATCTAATGCGGGCCTAAGATAACAGATGAAGGTTCTACTTCAGCAACTCAACATAACACAAGCGTCAAATGCTAGGGGCAAGGCATTCTCTAATGATGAGAATGGTGAGCTATTCACCAATGAGATGCTAAACACTTACATCATTAGTGGTATTCTATACCGCTTGTTGACTAATACGATGGGAGAAACAACCTATCTAATCCAGTCATTTCATTTAGCCCCATTACCCATGCAAATCAACTCCCTGGTCCGGCTAAGTTCTTGCTATTTTTATTCATTCTTACAGAAGCGGCCTCTCATTGGCTCTTGCATTTGTGGTGCATGGACATCAGTTCATGGACCCTACTGAGCTCTGATTTTAGGACTCGATTCTTTACTTTCAGAACTCATGCTACGCTGGTTAACGAGCTTGGCAATATAAGGCTATGTCCAACAGAAAACCCGCATTCATACATTAATCTCTTCAATAAAGAATCCACCCAGGTTAGGGGTGTAGACATAAATAAATTGGTTGTGGCCGTTTGATCAGGGTCTGATACAAGTCTAGAATAAGAAGAGAGCTCCAGAAGCAGCCGACTATATCTGAATCAACTTTTACCAATGGGCGAATGGCATAATGAGAATGGAAGACGCTGATCTTTTAGATAAAGAAAATGAGACCAGTTATCCTAGGAGATAGGTCCCCACAACAATGATGAGTGGCAAAATCATGTTCTTTGAAGCGGTGCCAAAAGGTGACCAATATTACCCACTTAGTGTAGGCATAGGTATGACCGTTACACCATCTGAATAGGAATATTCCACCGTGTGTCTTTTCACATTGGACCAGATTCCCTTTCAAAGCTCTAACACTACGGAATGGGAAACAGTAAAAACGTAGTTGAAAAATTAAATACAATTAGCTCCATCGAATCATTGGCTAAGCTACGCTTGAATGTCAAGTGCTTAAGAACGAGATTGAAAGATTCTTTCTTGAGGGAACACTTCTGGAATTTGTCTGAGTCTAGATACAAAAGAGGGAAAACCACAATGTCTGGCCAATTTAGCCTAACCCAGCAAACTGGCGACCTTCAGTGATGTTTTGACCATAGCGAGGCCCGCATGTGACTCATAGCAGCCTGGGGAGCACAATCTCAATATCGTAGAAAATTGGGCACGACCGATTAAATATATTCTTTAGAGCATCAAACTTCTAAGGCACCATAGCTTAGATTAGTCAAGTAAATCACCTTCTCGGTCAGGGATAGGAGAGTAATATCTTACCCTTATCATGATCTTATGTTCATTAACCTTGTGATGACCAATTCTAATGTGCATCAGGCTTTCCTAGATAGGCGAAACTTGGTAAATCTCATATTCAGGCACATCTTTGAGACTCTTAGGCTTCCTACTTCCAACGTCACCGCCTATGCTATGCCACTCTATGGTTTTAGAGATGTAGGCATTATTTCAATAAGCAAGATATCACTAATGATAATAACCAGCCGGAATCCCTCGTTGAAAAGATTCAGGTAAAATATATGATAGTTAATTGCCTGTCTACATACAACATGTTAATAGAATACCAATAATTGGTTAATTAAATACCATTATCACATGTAATTAAATCATCGTAAAGTTCCCATCCAAGATATGGTCAGTTAAATAAGAGGAAATCGGAAAAAGGCTTAGGAGTGTATTGGAAGCTCCCTCTAATAAAGAAAAGGGGGGTTCTTATGCTTAACAAGAGCTTGCAACCCTAAGTGGTGGAGCACTAGAAAGAATCATCGAGTTGGACAAACTCTAGTTCATTTCAAGACCGCTCCTAGCATTGAAGCATTAGCATCAATTCCTTCCGCTTGAGAAAACTACAAGAATCAGTTGCATGTCGAAGGCTCACCTCTAAGAGCCGAAGGCAACATCACTACCTCGATCTTAGCATGATCATCTGCCCAGCCAAGGATAAGACTCGGCTTAGAAGCTCTCATAAATTGACCAGCCCATCACCGTAGATAAGTTCTTTTTTTGATAAATTCTTTAATTTGCTAAGTTCTCATGAATGGGCTACACATTAGTCCTCTTTACCATCCTATACCTCAATTGCACACAAGAGTGCTCGAGCCAGCTTTGCGTTCCGGTTCATAGAAGGATAACCGGTCGCTTGACTACCGAAGACATGTCACCCAATAGAACCCACTCATGCATTCCGGCTTAAACCGAAACCGTCCGCCACTCTATGTTTAACTTATTGAAACTTAGGGGAACTGATGAGCCAACATATAGTCTAACTTATGGCAGTGTCATATGCCATTCTACACTTGGCCGGTACATATTGAATATGATCGGTCGAGCTCAAATAGCACAACTCCCTCTCCACATTTTCATCTATATTGAAAAAGGTATTTCTGTAAATGTAAAATTCTTCATTAATTATTCGAAATACACTACTCAACGAATCTTGTACGAAAAAGGAAAGATAACAGCAGATCCTTAAACAAAATTTACAACAAAATAATTTTTTATTCTCAAAACATAGGGGCATAATGCCCCCTTCGCTGGGCATACAATTAGTTTTTTTCTCTCTAGCTACATGAAAAAAAGAAAGGGAACATGAACATATGCACCTAGAATGCATTAGAAGATCCAGCTTCAAATGTGCAGATGAGGCCGGGTTGCACTCCGTCACCATCTTCAATTAGTAGTTTTTTGCAAAAGCAGGATTGTACTCCTACGATAGGATCGATCAAGATTTCATTGTGATATAAGAGGGCACTACGATATTCGAAGCCTTCCACATTGAATCATACAAGTGGTGCCAAATTGCTATTAACCAATGCCATTAAGAAGTAGATAGAGACTTTAGCGATGACACCAAAGGCAAGGGCAACTGCTACTACACTTTCAAGCATGGCATTCAACCATCCAAGCTAACCTAGATCTTGCATCGGTAGAATAAAATGATGAAGAAATCCACCAACATTAACTGGACCATTAGTATGACAACGATGGACAATTAATGTCCCAATGATGACCAGAGAACACAAGCTCAGACCAAGAAATGAGGCAAGATCCATCTCAAAGCAACCCTCATGAAAATGGTGCTAAGGGACTTTTTATTTCAAGGAGCATGTTTAAAAGAGTGTTCAGGGGAATCTGAAGAGAAAGAAAAGGATAAAATTCTTTCTTTTACAAGTGAAGAAATCCATGAAAGGAGCGGAAGCTTTTGATAAATTTTTATAGTGGAAACTTTCGACGGATTTCGAATGAAGAAGGAGGTATATATACATCTACTCCTCTACTTGCATACGTTGAATTAAAAAGCCAGAAAGGATCTCGACTATTTAGATGCGATCAACATTGTGTCACTTCATATACTTAAGGGATGTGGCACTTCCCTACTATGTCTGAAAAATTAAACTACGATGACCAATGACAAAGCGCCATTGGGGGAATGCATTAAATGCATGGTAAAAGATTAGATAGGTAGAATTATTTTGATTTGACAAGCCTGACTCTACTCATAGAGATGGGCTCGGGGAGCAAAACGCTGCTTAAATTTCTTGCAAGTATAAATTAGAAATTCAATTCAAGAGAAAGCGACCAAATAAAAGCTGCCAACTATTTAATAGCCGATCCACACGGTTCGACCTAAAGTCGGGTTGTCCTTAAGCCAGCTTGTAGCACTTTAAGCCATCTACCAGACATCCCATTCTAAAGATCTAAACCTCTGGAGCAATCACTTTCCCCATTCCATCCTATTCTAGTCTGGGTCAAGTATATCAGTCTCCATCACGTTGGACATTCTGACCTCACTACCTCAACAACCAACATGTTTGGCAAGATCAGCTCCTTTATGACCCATCCTTAGCTTGGTTTCATACTGACCATCATCCATCTACCACCTTGTACCACCCTCGTGATTTGGTCCTTAACGTTATCCATCTTCCTTCAAGTCATCGGCACTCAACCTAGTCAACACTACCCGCCGTGCCACTTAGGCATATATAGGTAAACAGTAGACTGAACTGCCCCCTGTAAAGGGTATCAGGATGGGACAACAAAAAGCATGTCCACTCTTATGGCAAGTAATCAACATTTAATGCCCATTAAGTGCAAAGTCCATACCGGGTAAGAAGGGACAACTAACACACTGTTCCATCACATATTCCCTCCACCTCTAAAGCTTCCTCTCATCTGCCCATGCAACCAGATCAACAACTAGACACTCTCCCTCCTATTTTACTATGCAATCTCTGTCTTATATCATTTATTTCAATCAACCTCAAGTATTTCCACTTCAAAGGGGTTATTTATTGGATTATCATGGTTGAAAGCTATTAGAATCCTGGTTATTACTATCTGTCTAAAACACCTCATTTAGTAAACTACAGTCCAAAGCTCCTAAGATTAGCTACATTTTTAGTCTCATGTCCTGAAACACTGTACACCCATTCATATATCCAAAAGGACACAATAAAAGGCATGATGCGTTGTAGGTATAACTGAAACTAGTAGAAACTAAGATTGACAAGACAAAAATAAATAAAAGCAGCGGAAACTAAATAAGTATTTAACTAAAACAAAGTTTCAGAATTAATTCATAAATAAGTCACATGCCAAATACAACAATCAAAACCCATCATGCCTTATGAAATGAAAATTCATTGTCTCAAAATTAGAATATGTAATATCCCTCATTAATAAACCAGTGCATATAAGAACAACAGCTGGAAATAAAAGAAGTACATAGAAGAAGTCTCCGCCAAGAAGAACTCCAAGCTGTGGCAATCTGCTAGCTTCTTCCTTGATTTCCTAAGGGGGGAAAAGGGGGAAATAGAGGAGTTGGTCAGACTAGAAGTCTTGTGAATGGTAGTAATTACTAGAGTCATTAAGCAAGATAAAAGTAATAGACTCTACAACAGTTCTAGCATAAACAAGGATAACAAATGAAAATAGGAAAAAGATAAACTGGAAATAAATACGATAAAATATTGCTCAAGATAGGTTAACTTTGGTTGTTTGCACTTGTTCTGATTTAATTAGGCTGAATTCCTAATCCTGTAATTAGGATATGACCCTAATTCTACCCTTTTTGATCGGCCTACTACTCCATATACCTTTCTGTGGACCAACCACTATACAACTCCGTAAACAGCAGCCGATGGTATCTACAGAAGATACACAGAGCAACTACTGAGGATCCGGACAACATATATAGCTCCCTACACAGAAGGCAATGGTGCCTACTAAGAAATCATACTAAGCGCTTGGAACTCATAGCTATTACTAAGCACTCGAATGGAAGTCGCAGGCGTAACTTCCACCATGCCCATGCTACCTTTCTGTCCTCCTATTAGATCTTCTTATTACCTCCAACGTAAAGCATGGCGTGCCCCTTATCTCACTTCAGGCTAATGTAAGATCACCGTGTCCATAGAAAATTAGGGGAAACGCTGTTGTTATTGGCCCTTCATCCAAACAACATCTAGTTGCGCCCCTTATCCAAATTCCCATGATTTGGACTTCCATTTGACCAATTACTACCACTTTTACTTTCTACGCTTATTAATTTATCCCAAGTCTTAAAATAAGCCCCACCAGAATCTTTTTCTTATTATAACCTACGTATAATCATGCTTTTTACTTAACTCAAGGTCTAAGTGTGAATATATGCTTCTTTCATCTTTTATTTCATTTAGTTGTAATTCTAAGTTATAACTATGCCAATTATCTTTAAGTAGTCCAATTCTAATTATAATTAGGTGTAATTTCAGTCCAATTACATTATTTATTACAGTCTTTATAATTTACATCTCATTTTCTTCATTTAATATTCTTACTTATAAAATCCATATTCGTGTTTAATTTATTCTAATACACACGCGTAGAAAAGGGGAATGTAGAGAACGGACGCTTGCATAAAATCCAAAATATCGAAAAGATGTAAATAAGAAATATTTAAAAGTAAAACCTTAAATACTGTAAATAGACTGTAAATTAATAAAAGCTATTTTTAAAAGTAATAATTTATATATTATAGAAATAATACTAAAATTACTGAAAGGAATAGCCAAATAGAGTGAAAATAATTAAAAACTGTAATAATTATTGAAAAAGGCTATTCCAAAAATCATAGTAAAACTACATCTTTTGGAAACCTTACTATTTTCAATTATTTAAAGAAATCATATAATAATTACAATCACTCACCTCCGGTCCTAACGTCTTCCTTCGGTCTTCTCGGATCCACTTGGAGTTGTAAAATAAATTTATCAAAAAGATTATCTCCTCGAAAAATTATTCCTTTTAGGATCGTTCCTGAAAAGGTGAACCCAAGCGGAGAAAATCTAGAATGAGAAAAAGTGTTAGGTCTAAGGGTCTATTTATATATGTAGAAGTGGATCTCGGACTGTTAGATTTAGAGATTGAATAAGATGAACCACGTCATAGGCTGAATAAGAGACATCGGATGCCGAAACGGAGGGACTGGATTAAACTAAAGGGTGCTAATGACGTGTTTCGATGCTTCTCATTAGTTCGAACGAATTAATGATCATGCGACTACAAAATTTCAAGGCCGATCGACCGCCCCCTTGCCTAGGTCGACCGGCCGGTCGACCTGACTGTGTGTGTGTATTCGTTATATTTCTACTTATTTTGTTTATTTTATAGCTTGGTCATATTAGCTCGGTTTCTGATGTTCTATATATGGAAATTGACCAAAAAATTACCGCAGACACAATGGTGCAACTTTCGTGGCTTAATTTTGATAATTTCACAAAGTTATTTCATTATTTAATTAATTAACAAATTAATTATTACAGGTTAAATTTTAGGTTGTTACATTCTCCCCCTTTAAGGATTTCGTCGCCGAAATCTCTAAGGACAAAAGAAAGTACTAAATGCTTTCATCCAATTCTACAACCAATTACTCAATCGTCAACCATTTAACCATTGTCGTTAAGTTTTTCTAATGCAATTTGTGATACTTATGCAATTAGTGTAGTGTAAATGTCCTTAACTAATGCAAAAGATTAGATGGTCCACTGATTCAGTTGACCTACTGTTATGCAACCATGTCCACGCCATGTATCCAAATGAATGCAAAAATTTCCTAATGATACTGATAATTCTATATGCATGCTACAAACATCATATAAATGTAATAATCATGTGATAAACATCCATTCATAGAAACCATGGAAATAAAATAAAAATGTGCACACATCCATATGCACATTCTCTAGTGTCCTAGTTAGGTCGATCCCTAAGAAATAATAGTGCCTAGTGTACCTATGTGCATCCACAGTGCCTAGTCTGCCTAGTGTACCTACGTGCGTCCATAGTGTCCACTAGCAAACTCCAAGTTCCTCCACTCTACGAACAAAGGACTAAGGGTTGCTTTCTTTCTGCTCAATGCATCCGCAACCACATTATCCTTGCCAAGGGTACAAGCTATCTCAAAATCATACGAGGCTAAAAACTCCATCCACCTTTGTTGCCTCAAGTTCAAGTCCTTTTTCTAGAATAGGTACTTCAAAGAATTATGGTTGGAAAAAAGCACAAACCACACTCCAAGCAAATACTGTCTCCAAGACTTAAGTGTAAAATTATGACAGCCAAATCCAAATCGTGGATAGGATAGTTCTTCTCATGCGTCCTCAACTGCCTACTACCATAACATTCTACCCTCCCTTTTTGCATCAACACCGCTCCTAGACCCGTTCCGCATGCATCGGTGTATGTAGTGAAAGGCTTAGCTCCGACAGATAAAACTAAAACTGGTGCACTAGTCAAGGCTCTCTTAAGCTTCATGTAGGAATCGTCACAATACACTTCCCACATGAAAGCTTTATTCTTCTTAGTATGGCGTGGGAGTGGTGCCAAAATCTTGGAAATCTCTAATGAATTTCCTATAGTAGCATGCTAATCCTAGGAAGCTCCTAACCACAGTAACGTTCTTGGAGGCCTTCCAATCTTGTACTGCAATGACCTTGGCTGGATCAACAGCTAAACCTTCCTTCGAGACTATGTGCCCTAAGAAACGAACTACCTCTCTACAAAAATGACACTTCGAAAACTTAGCTCTCAAATGGTGGCTACGAAGTGTGTGAAGAACTTCTTCCAAATGAACAGCATACTCGTCCATACTCTTGGAAAATACCAAGATATCATATATGAATACCGCCACAAACTTATTTAGGACATGCCTAAAGACGTGGATCATCAAATCAATGAAATAGGCTGGAGCATTGGTAAGCCCAAAAGTCATCACCAAACACTCGAAGAATTCATCCGGTGTCCTAAAGGCGGTCTTACCTATGCTGTCATTAGCGACTCTAAGCTGATGGAATCCTGTGGCTAAATCAAGTTGAGAGAAAACCGAAGAATCAACTAGCTGGTCAAAAAGATCATCAATCCTAGGAAGTGGATATCAATTCTTCTTGGTGAGCTTATTCAGTTCCCTATAGTCCATGCAAAATCGAAGAGAACCATCCATCTTAGTGGCGAAGACGACTGGCGCTCCCCACTCTGAAATGCTCCTTCTTATGAATCCCTTTTCCATGAGCTCACAAATCTGATTGCTCAACTCTTTCCTCTCCCTAAGTGCCATGTGTCTCATAAGTAACGGTACTTGCTTGGCTTTCTCAGTCAAATAAATCCTGAAGTCAATCTCTCTCTCTCAGGGGATAGTCCTCTAACTCCCTCAAAGACGTTTGCAAAATCTCTTACGATAGGAACCGAAAGCAACTTTGATGAAGACGAATCGAGGGAACAGAGAAAACTCAACATGAATGACCCTTACGGGTCGCAAGATACTTTCAAAGTCCTACCATTGCAAGTATCAAGTCTAATGACTCTCCTCTCGCATTCTAAGATAACTCCATATGTGGATAGCCAATCCATCCCTAAGATCATCCCATACCCCAAGGATCCTAAAACATAGGCATCGCAATCAAACTCAACGCCTAGGATAAAGATTTTCAAACCCCTACAGACCATAGATAAGCATGTCGATCCTCCTATGGGGTTTGAAACAATAATAGGTTCTACTAATAATGATATGTCCAAGTGCAAAATCTACTAGAGAGCTAGAGATAAAAGAGTGTGATGCTCCATAATCAAATAAAGTCCGAATAGGAAAATCAGATATTGAAATCAAATCTTTAACTATGACTTTCCTACATCTATCTTGAATGCTACTGGAAGGTATTGTGTCTAACGCCTGAATCTCTGCAACTGGTGCACTTTCTCCCTTGGGATAACTCCTACTCATATAACCGGGCTGCTTGCAAGTATTGCACTTACCCTTCATCTACTCCTTCCAGCAATCCTTGGCTACATGTCCAACCCTCCGACAAACATGGCATTTTATTCCTTTCTTAATCTGCTTCTGAGGACCATCACCTTTCTTCTTCTTCTTTTTCTTTTACCACCACTTCTTCTTTGGACCTTTTGACTTGACCTCCTCTTTAGACTCTCGTTCCTTGACCGAATCCGACATAAGCCCCATCTCGACCAAAGACTCATAAGTAGCTACCATTGGTACATGAGTTAGGAATAATCCCTGAAGGGGTTGATTCGGTCCCTTCGCAAACTTTATAGCTTTCTTGTGAGCATTTTCACCAATTCGATACCAAACCGCGGTAGCTCATTGAATTGATTGATGTATTCCTTGACGGACAAACTCACTTGCCTTAAACTGATAAACTTATCCAACCGAACACTCTCTTTTGCCTGAGATAGAAATTTCTTTTTGAATTGTTCCCAGAATCCATCCCAAGTAATACTCCTTACCTCCAACTCAATACCCTCCCACTATTAAGATGCCTCTTCCTTTAGCTGCCAAGTGGCTAGCTGAACCCACTGCCGACCATCCAATATCAAAAGACCAAAAATCTTCTCTATGTACCTAAGCCATGTTCTTGCCTCTACAAAAGTCTCCTTGTCGGAAAAAGTCTTCCCAACCAAACTCACAAAATCATAGAGAAATTGATGGCGGTAGATGGGTGATGGGATTCCCACCCACGAGTATAGGAATGGGCACAGGCCCGTGCACCTCTGGTGTCATGGCTTGTAAGTACCTATGAAACCAGGCTGGGACTAGAATACCCTCGGGAAGGTTCGAGGCGTCAACCATTCTACGAAAAGAAAAAGGTAGTTTAGGAAAGAGTCAAAAGGAGATTGAATTTGACTTATGAGGGGATTTTCATAAAAATTCTTTTATACTTGAAATCATTTCCAAAAATTCTTTTCTGAAAAATACTTTTAAAACAAGTTATTTTGAAAAGGGGAAATTAATTTAAAGGACAAAGATTTGTATATTTTTTGCCTCAAGGACACGACCTCAATATTTTTACCACAAGGACAAACATTCTTCTACAAATTATTCATAAGGACAAACATTTTTCAAAATTATTCATAAGGACAACAAAACTGCTACCGAGCTAAAAACTGATACCTAAAAACTACAAACTGATACCTAAAAAATGCTATAAATAACTAAGAAATGATACCTACAGAAAGTTGTCCTTCAGGATAAAATATTGATGGTCTGTCCTTGCGGCTAAAATGCTGTGAAATTTTGTCCTTGACAATAATTTCCTATTTCGAAAATACTTTACTTTCGAAATAAATTTTTGGAATCCTTTAACCTTAGGCTATGATACCAAGTGAAACACCCCCACATCCCTTAATATACCCAGAAGGACACATTAAAGGCATGATGTGTTGTAGTATAACTGAAACTAATAGAGTATAATATTTACAAGACAAAAACAGATAAAAGTAGTGGAAACTAAATAAGTTTTTAATTAAAACAAAGCTTCAGAATTAATTCATAAATAAGTCACATGCCAAATACAACACTCAAAACCCATCGTGTCTTATGAAATGAAAATTCATTGTCTCAAAATCATAGTATGTAATATCCCTCATAAATAAACTAGTGCATACAAGAATAACAATTGAAAATAAAAGAAGTACAAAGAAGAAGTCTCCTCCAAGAAGAACTCCAAGCTGCGGCAATCTGCTTGCTTCTTCCTTGATTGCCTAAGGGTGAAAAGGGGTGAATAGAGGAGCGGGTCAGACTAAAAGTCTGGTGAATGATAGTAATTACTAGAGTCTTTAAGCAAGATAAAAGTAATAGACTCTACAACACTTCAAGCATACATAAGGATAACAAATGAAAATAGGAAAAAGATAAAATGAAAATAAATACGATTAAGTATTGCTCAAGGTAAGTTAATTTTGGTTTCTTGCACTTATTCTGATTTAATTAAGCTAAATTCCTAATCCTGTAATTAGGATGTGACCCTAATTCTACCCCTTTTTATAGGCCTGCTACTCCATAGACCATTCCGTGGACCAGCCGCTATATATCTCCCTACACAGCAACCAATGGTATCTATGAAAGCTACACAAAGCAACTGTTGAGGATCCGGACGACTTATATAGCTCCCTACACATAAGGTAACGGTGCCTACTAAGACACCATACTAAGCGCTTGGAATTCATAACTATTACTGAGCACCCGAATGGAAGTCGCACGTGTAACTGCCACCACGCCCACGCTACCTTCTGCTCTACCTATTGGGTCTTCTCATTACCTCCAACTTACATCATAGAGTACCCCTCATCTCACTTTAGGCTAATGCGAGATTACCGTGTGTCCATAGAAAAATTGGGAAATGTTGTTGGCACTGGCCCTTCATCCAAACAATATCTAGTTACGCCCCTTATCCAAATTCCCGTGATTTGGACTTTTATTTGACCAATTACTACCATTTTTACTTTCTACGCTTATTATTTTATCCCAAGCCTAAAAATAAGCCCCATTCTAATCTTCTTCTTATTATAACCTACGTATAATCATGCTATTACTTAACCCAAGGTCTAAGCATAAAAATAAGCTTCTTTCATCTTTTACTTTGTTTAGTTATAATTCTAAGTTACAATTATGCCAATTATCTTTAATTAGTCCAATTCTAGTTATAATTAGGCGTAATTTCAGTCCAGTTCCATTATTTATTATAGACTTTATAATTAACATCTCATTATCTTCAATTAATATTCTTACTTATAAAATCCATATTCGCGTTCAAGTTATTCTAATCCATACGAGCAGAAAAGGGGAATGAAGAGAATAGATGCTTGCATAAAATCCAAAACATCGAAAAGATGTAAATAAGAAATATATAAAGGTAAATAAATTTAAATACTATAAATATAATATGTATTAATAAAAAGCTATGCATAACAGTAATAATTTATAATTAATAGAAATAATGCTAAAATTACTCAAGGAATTTCTAAACAGACTGAAAATAATTAAAAACTATAAATAATTACTAAAAAAGGCTATTCCAAAAATCATAGTAAAACTGCAACTATTGGAAACCCTATTATTTTAAATTACTTAAAGAAATCTTAAAATAATTACAATCACTCACCTCCGGTCCCAAGCTTTTTCTTTGGTCTTCCCAGATCCACTTGGAGTTGTAAAATAATTTTTATTAAAAAGATTCCCTCCTTCGAAAATTATACACATTTGGGTCCTTCCTGAAAAGGTGAACCCAAGCGGAGAAAATCTAGAATGAGAAAAGGTGTTCGGTCTAGGGTTCTACTTATATGTATAGAAGTGGATCTTGGACCGTTGGATTTGGAGATTGAATAGGATGCAACCACGTCACAGGCTGAGTAGGAGTCATCGGATGCCGAAACGGAGGGACTAGATTAAACTAATGGGTGCAAATGATGTGTTTCGATGCTTCTTATTCATTCGAACGAATTAACATTTTTACGCCGTAAAATTACACGACGGGTCGACTTGGCAGTCAACCGCCCCTTTGCTCAGGTCGTCCAGCCGGTCGACCTAACCGTATATTTTTTTGGTCATATTTCTGCTTATTTTGTGTATTTTATAACTTGGTCATATTAGCTCGGTCTCTGACGTTCTATATATGAAAATCGATCGAAAAATTACCACTAACACAATAGTGCAACTTTCGTGGCTTAATTCTGATAATTTCACAATGTTATTTAATTATATAATTAATTAAAAAATTAATTATTACAGGTTAAATTTTAGGTTTTTACAAGTCCTTTGTTTCTTATTATTCTCTTATAATTTCGAATGGTTATAATAAAAATATATAATAAGAGATGTTCATAGTGGATGTTGGAAAGTTTTGCCGAGCTACTCTAAACCGTGAGTTATTTAGATTAACTTGCTTAATTTCTTCCTTAGCTTACATTTTTTTGGATTAGTGATTAACTAGTAGCCTTTACTTTTCAGAGTGCATTAGCTTCTTTCTAAGGTTAGCTAAATCTCTAGTCAACAGAGATGTTTCTTTGATATAAACTTATTTATCTTGAAGTTTGAATCCCCAAACATAGATTGGTAGAACTAGGATTAAATCTGTTGATGTCATCATTTCTATGTTCGACCTTCAGAATTAATACTGCCACAGTAAACGACCCATATTTTTACATATCGATGGATAATAGAAATATTGTTCTCATAACCAATTTGGTCCAAATGAACTCCAACTTTGGGGAATGTTGACTTTCGATATTTTTGACCTTTAGAATTAATTATGTACAGTTTTGACCCTAAAAAGTTATAAGAGAATTTTTTCACAAAAGCCAAATTAGAGTCTGAAACTGTAACAACCCACATATTTATCGATTTTACATTTAGATATTTTATTGTTAGTCAAAATTTAGTCCGAAAATCTACTTTTTGCAAACGGTCAAATTAGGACCCGAGACCACTTCCATTGAGTTCGAAATGACATTTGCAATCTTTTTAAGTATAAACTTTGATATGTTTGGAGTTGGTCGAATTTCACTAATTTTTCGCTTTGGACTTTAGTTTGGACTTAGCCTATTAGACCCAAGCTCCAACCCCTTCTCTTCATAACTTCATTCTATTTTCTTAAACATTCAAGCTTCATCAAAAATGGGGAAGGGAATGGGAAATTAAAACTCCAAGCTTAGGTTTCAACTTCAAATCTAACATCTAACTCCAAATTCAAAGAGAAGACATTGGGTTCAAGCTTCTTGTGTTGAGATTGAAGTGGGATTGATTCTTGCTTTGCTCAAAGCTTCATCTTCATTGATTTTTGGTGCAAAGGTGAGATTTTTATCTCACATTCTTGTCTATAACTATCTTGGATTGTTGGGAATGAGTTCCTATCACTTTAGCATGCACATTTGCATTTGGTTTGGATTGGATTGACGAAAAACTCCAATTTTTAGTGTTTTTGCCAAATTCTGGGCCTAGGTCACACTGCCATGGGAAAAGCCTCGGCCTGCATATAGCTCGTTCGCCCATAGGTCGTTCTGTCGCTTTTAGGTCGGCCATGATTTTGGTCGCTCGGCTATGCTAGGTCGCTCGCACCCTTTAGCTCGTTGCACTCCTTAGGTCGCGCAGGACTTAGGTCGTTCGGCATCATTAAGTCGCGATAACCCTTAGGTCGCCCAAATAGTTAGGTCGTTGTTCGACCTATTTAACTCCCACCTTCATATAGCTCGTTCGGCAGCAAGGTCGTTTGAACCCTTAGGTCGTTGGAGTATGTAAAGTCGCTCGACCCTCCTTATCCTTAGGTCGTTCGACCTGTCTTTCCCCTAGGTCGCTCGCCTAGTTAGGTCGTTCCATTGCATATAGCTCGGCCACGTTATGTTGGTCACGTTGGGCCGTAGCCTTAAGCCGTTAACTCCTTAGTTCGACCTCGTTAGGTCGCTCCCCCTGTTTTTTCGCACCAATGCTTAGCTCGACCGTGTTAGGTCGCGCCATGATTAGGTCGCGCCAATTTACTGTGTTGAACTATGTTATCTTGCAGGTGTATTCCTATTTTGATGGATTTGATATTGATTCCTTTGGATTTTCATTCACGTCTTTGTATGTGAATTTTTGTGAATTGATTCGTTTCTGCGATCAGTTTTGTGACTTGTCACTTTAAAAATATAAAGGTTTTAATACTAGTAGTAAATATCAAAACTCTTTCATCAAAGCGATTTCAACACTATTGTATTACAAAGCTCTTTTCTTAAAATGTTTTCCAATCTATTAGTATATATAAACCTTTACCTCATTCGTATGAGAAATCTAATTAAACGACTTAGTAAAACAAGTGATATGAAATGCTTGCGTTTACTTCGTCGGTTAATTCTTGGACTTGTTCGATTGAACCTTTTTGTGACAATTTTCTAGTGAAGATCTACAGTTTGTTCATAAATATTTAAGTTAAGCAAGTGGTTATGAGACATGAAGCTAAACTCATATATTTACTGACTTAGTGTAATTGACACTTCTTGATGATCATTGATGATCATTTTTGTGTTTTAGACAAGCAATTGTGCGATGTCTCTTTGTCTACGAGGGAGACTAAACCCCGTTAGTGTGATGTTTCGACTCACATATGTGGGGTAGCGCCCCATGGTCTTCGGGCCGTTTGTGTGGAGCCTCGACTCAAAATTAATGGTTAGCTACCATGAGATAGCGTCTCGTTTGTGTGATACACGTGTTGGTGAGCTTTTATGCTCCCGTTCTTGTGATAGGCCTCCCCTTTTTTGTGATTTATGGATTTCGTGTGTTGATTTCTGGAATTTTGTGCTTCACCAATTTTTGTGATTTTCATTGATAAGTTTTATCAATATTTGTACATTGGTGAATTCGTGTGTCATTACCTTTTTGTGGATTTGGATCTTTGCGAAGATTCTTGTGATATTGATTAATCTCTTGTTGATTATCATTTACATACTTATAGTAGTATGCCATTATGGTCAATATACGTTTATGCCATACCTCTTATTCTATATCATGTCATCTGATATTTATAACTAGACGGATCCGTTTATTATTTTCTTATGAAATGATACAGGTGCTTCTGTTTGACTTCTCTCCAGGGATCTAGTACTCTGACTTTTGGCTAACTACTTAGATTAGTAGTTTTTGTTGTATACATTGAAGATATCGACTCATAGATGTATTCTTTTGTATAGCACATGTTGCTATTCTTTTGTGTTATTGTGGATCTTTCAGACCACTACTCTGATGTACACTTTCATGTGATGTATTCATATCTTCTTCCGCCTTTGTGATATGGATATCGGTGACTGAGTTGTGTTATGTTTATTTCTATATTTGTTTCCGAAGATTACATATAGCCACTGTGTAGCAGCTTTGTGTTTGTATCGGTACGTCGGATTTCCTCCTTAAATGAAATGCATGCTTTACCATCTGACATATCGGTGTTCGCACAAAGAAATTACATGGATGGTCGCTCCTCCACAGCCTTATTCTCCGTGCTAGTTGACAGCATTACACCGTAGTGTTCTTGGCTAGCGTGGGTATAGAGGTGGGGCATCACAGCTTGGTATCAGAGCCTAACTTCGGAACAATGTAGAATAATTTAACAAGGATCATCGTCCTAAGTCCATCTTAGAAGTCAAGCTTTAGGGTATTATTCGGGCCTTCGTGCCGTTCTATCCTATTTTCCTTTATGATTTCTTGCTTCACCTATCAAGAATGTTTGATATTCATTTGGTGAATAATCTTCTTGCTCTTCTTTCTTTCTTAAGGAAGAGAAATGGTTAGACCAGGCCGTCCCAGTGCCAGTCAACCTAGAGCTACTCCCCAAGATGGAGTATTTATGACTGCCCAGCAGCTTCTTGATCTCGTTAAAAATGCTCAGGCAGCCGGTTCTAATCCGGAGACTACACACCCTAAGTCTGGATTTGCACGTTTATGCAACGACTATACCAATTTGGGTGGGAAACCATTCAAAGGTTCTGAAACCATTATTGAGGTCCAGGCTTGGCTGAGAACGTGCGATCGGATCTTTTCTCGCATGGGTCTTATTGATCTTCATCATGTTCAGGTGGCCTCTTGTATGCTCCAAGAAAGAGCATTAGATTGGTATGAGCTTCTTGTTTCTGAAATAGTTGAAGCGGATCTCACGTGGGAGCAATTCCGGGGACGCTTCGAATTAAAATTTGTGCCAGAAGCAGAAAAGGTAACATTGGCTCGCCGTTTTATCGACCTTGTTCAAGGCGAATCTTCTGTGACAGACTATGTCGCATCTACCGAATCTCTTTCCAAATACGGGGTTGAATACATTAATATCCCATTGAAGAAAAATCAGAGGTCCATCTATGGCTTGAATAAAGATCTCAAGAAGCCATTACTTCTAAAGCTAGAAGTTTCTTTTGATCAACTCGTTGATATCGCTCTTCGACTTGAAGAGGCAGATAAAGAAAGTGATGTCGAGGTTGTGGGAGCCAAACCAAACTTCAACAATAACAAGAAAAGGGCTAATAAGTCCAGAGTCCCTTATCCCAATAAGAAGGGGAAACAAGCAACTCCTACTGCAAAGACTTTTTCCTCTAGTGATGGGAAATGCTTTAACTGTGGTTCTAGGGACCATTTTGCGAACAAGTGTTCAAAGCCCCGTTCTTGTCGCTATTGTAAAAGTCCAGATCATTTTATGCATGTATGTACCAAACTTCAAAATAGGAAGGAGGGAAGGCTGAATGTGGCTAAAGCCTCTGGCATCACATCTCGTGGTCAAGGTATTTCTCATTCTATCCTTAATGGCATTATTTTATTTCGTGATCATCCTATTCGAGTTCTTTTTGATACGGGTGCGTCCCATTCTTTTATATAAAAAGAACTTGTTTATACTTTTTCTTTGGATGTTTTGTGTTTAATGACTTCATTGAGAATTACGAATCCGGTTGGTCGATCCGCAACAATCAGTTTATTGTGTAAAGATGTTGAGATTATTTTGTGTGATCTTTCTTTCCGAGCCGATTCGCATGTTATGCGCTACTTGGGCTTTGGAATGATTTTGGGAATGGATTGGCTTAACCGTTATGAAGTCCAAATCCTATGTCCTGAGCGGACTATTTATTTTCGACATTCTCAATCTGTTAAGCAGATATCTATTGATCTTAAAGATTTGGATTCCAGCTTGGTTGCAACTTTATATTTCTTAAATCCTCATGATGATGATAATGATGATGAGGAAGATATTATTTCTCTTATTCACGTTGTTCGTGAACTTTTCGACATATTTGAGCCCGTTTTAGAATTACCACCTAAGTGAGCAATTGAGTTTCGAATTAATCTCATCCCTGGAGCTCAACCTATCACTCGTCCTCCTTATCGTATGTCCAATAAAGAAAATGAGGAGATGCGTAAACAATTATCCGAATTGGAGACGAAGCAATTTATTCGCTCTAGTTCCTCTCCTTGGGGTGCTTCGGCTATTTTTGTGAAGTAATCTGATGGTACACTTAGGCTTTGCGTTGACTACCGCAAGCTTAATGATCTTACTATCAAAAATAAATATCCTTTACCTCGGATTGATGATCTATTCGATCAACTTAGCGGTGCTAGAGTCTTTTCACAATTGGACTTGGCTACCGGTTTTCATCAGCTTCGAATTGCAGAGGATAGCATTCCTTGAATGTCGTTCCATACTCGTTATGGATCTTCTGAATGGCTTGTTATGCCATTTGGTTTAACGAATGCTCCGGCTTATTTCGTTGACCTTTTGAATCGAGTTTTCAAAGACTTCCTCGATCGGTTTGTTCTCATCTTTATTGATGATATTCTAGTGTATTCTAAAACTGAGGAGGAACATGAAAATCATCTTCGAATTGTGTTGGAAACTCTTAGGAGCAATCAATTGAAAGCAAAATTTTCTAAATTCCACTTTTGGCAATATCGTGTGAAATTTCTCGGTCGTGTTATTTCCGAATCCGGAATTTCCGTGGATCCTTCAAAGATTGAAGCGGTTCAAAATTGGAAGAGACCGGGGAGTGTGACGGAAATCCGTAGTTTTCTCGGATTGGCAGGTTATTACCGCCGTTTCATAAAGGAGTTTTCCAAAATTTCCGTACCTCTTACTAGTTTGACAAAGAAAGGTGTTAAATACATTTGGTCGGACAAATGTGAAGCTTCTTTTCAGAAATTAAAAGAACTCCTTTCTGATGCCCCTATTCTTGTTATTCCCGAGGGGAATCAAGATTTCGTTGTTTATACCGATGCTAGTCGCGTTGGTTTGGGAGCCGTTCTTATGCAAAGAGAACGTGTAATTGCTTATGCTTCTAGGCAAATGAAGCCCGCTGAGACTAGATATGCCACTCATGATTTAGAACTCGCAGCTATTGTTTTCGCCCTTCGTATTTGGCATCATTATCTTTTGGGAGAAAAGTTTATTCTTTACACCGATCATAAATCTTTGAAGTATCTATTTTCTCAAAAGGAACTTAATCTGCGTCAACAACGTTGGCTCGAATTTCTTACAGCATATGATCTTGATATTCTTTATACTCCCGGAAAGGGTAATCGTGTTGCTGATGCCCTTAGTCGTAAGCAACAAGCGGTTGTTTCTATGATGATATCCGAATGGAATGATCTCAGAATTCTATCCACTTGTGAGATTCGAGATGTGTTTTTGATTTATGTTCATCTCTTGTTTTATGTATCCTTGAGGCTCATCCTTCTCTTTTTAACCACATTCTTGAAGCTCAAAGGCTAGATCCCGAAGTGGCTCTTCTTGGTCAAAATATTATGGATAAAATTGATATTGAAGGTTTGAAAGACTTTGATATTGATTCTCGTGGCGGCACTCGAAAGTTTGGTAGACTTATTGTACCAAATATTAGTGATCTTCGTAAAGATATTTTAGAAGATTCTCATCGTTCTAAATTTACCATTCATCCCGGTAGTAGTAAAATGTACGCAGATATGAAGCGACTTTATTATTGGGAGGGAATGAAATCTGATATTGCTAACTTTGTTAAGTGTTGCTTGACTTGCCAACTTGTCAAGGCCGAACATCAAAGGCCCGGTGGGTTATTGCAACCTTTAGAAATTCCAATTTGGAAGTGGGATCAAATTTGCATGGATTTTATTGATGGCCTTCCCCGTTATCGTTCGGGTCATGATAGCTTATGGGTGATAGTTGATAGACTTACTAAATCCGCCCCATTTTATTAAAGAAATTGTTAAATTGCATGGTGTTCCTACTTCTATCGTTAGTGATCATAATCCATTGTTTACTAGTGGATTTTGGAAGAGTCTTCAAAAAGCTTTGGGAACGAAGCTTAATTTTAGCACCGCTTATCATCCCCAGTCCGATGGACAAACTGAGTGTGTGAATCAAACTCATGAAGATCTTCTTCGTGCATGTGTTCTTGATTTTGGTGGAAGTTGGGAAGATCATATTTCTCTTGTTGAGTTTTCCTATAATAATAGCTTCCAATCTAGTATTGGTATGGCACCTTTCGAGGCACTCTATGGAAGGCCATGCCGATCTCCTTCTTGTTGGCTTGAGGCCGGTGAGAAGCTGGTTTTAGGTCCAGATTTTATTCGTGATTTCACAGAAAAGATTGATCTTATTCGTCGTAGGATGACAGAAGCCCAGAATAGACAAAAATCCAATGCCGATAATCGAAGAAGGAAATTAGAATTTTCTGTTGGAGATCTTGTATTTATTCGTGTCTCACCTATGAAAGGTGTTGTACGTTTCAGTCGATAGGGAAAATTAGCGCCTCGATGTATTGGGCCATTTCCTATCGCCGAACGTATTGGTTCCATGGCTTATCTCCTTTTATTACCGGCTCAATTTTCTACTATTCATGACGTGTTTCACGTTTCTCAATTACGGAAGTGCCTTCGAGATTTCGATTCTATTCGGGAGCCTAGTGTTGTGGAAGAAATTTAAGTTTCGCCGGATTTAACTTATGAGCAACATCCTATTCGTATTATTGCTTCGGAAGTCAAATGACTCCGAAATAAAGATGTACCGCTTGTGAAGGTTCAATGGTCCTTAAATCCTAAAGATTGTTCTTGGAAATCTAGAGAATTCATCGAGCGGTCACATCCGGAATTACTTTCTCGTGCTCTTTAAGGTGAACTTCTTATTTCAAATTTCTTTTGTGGTAATATGCTTTTATGGTTGTTACTTTTTATTTCCATCTTATATATTGCGAGGACGCAATTTCTTTAAGGAGGGGAGTATGTAACAACCAGCATATTTATCGATTTTATATTTAGATATTTTATTGTTAGTCAGAATTTAGTCCGAAAAGCTACCTTTTGCAAACGGTCAAATTAGGACTCGAGACCACTTCCATTGACTTCGAAATGACATTTGCAATCTTTTTAAGTATAAACTTTGATATGTTTGGAGTTGGTGGAATTTCACTACTTTTTCGCTTTGGACTTTAGTTTGGACTTAGCCTATTAGACTCAAGCTCCAACCCCTTCTCTTCATAACTTCATTCTATTTTCTTAAACATTCAAGCTTCATCAAAAATGGGGAAGGGAATGGGAAATTAAAACTCCAAGCTTAGGTTTCAACTTCAAATCCAACATCTAACTCCAAATTCAAAGAGAAGACATTGGGTTCAAGCTTCTCGTGTTGAGATTGAAGTGGGATTGATTCTTGCTTTGCTCAAAGCTTCATCTTCATTGATTTTTGGTGCAAAGGTGAGATTTTTATCTCACATTCTTGTCTATAACTATCTTGGATTGTTGCGAATGAATTCCTATCACTTTAGCATGTACATTTGCATTTGGTTTGGATTGGATTGGCGAAAAACTCCAATTTTTAGTGTTTTTGCCAAATTCTGGGCCTAGGTCGCACTGCCATGGGAAAAGCCTCGGCCTGCATATAGCTCGTTCGCCCATAGGTCGTTCTGCCGCTTTTAGGTCGGCCATGAGTTAGGTCGCTCGGCTATGCTAGGTCGCTCGCACCCTTTAGCTCGTTGCACTCCTTAGGTGGCGCAGGACTTAGGTCATTCGACATCATTAAGCCGCGACAACCCTTAGGTCGCCCAAATATTTAGGTCGTTGTTCGGCCTATTTAACTCCCACCTGCATATAGCTCGTTCGGCAGCTAGGTCGTTTGAACCCCTTGGTCGTTGGAGTATGTAAAGTCGCTCGACCCTCCTTATCCTTAGGTCGTTCGATATGTCTTTCCCTTAGGTCGCTCGCCTAGTTAGGTCGTTCCATTGCATATAGCTCGGCCACGTTAGGTCGGTCATGTTGGGCCGTAGCCTTAAGCCGTTACCTCCTTAGTTCGACCTCGTTAGGTCGCTCCCCCTGATTTGTCGCAACAATGCTTAGCTCGACCGTGTTAGGTCGCGCCAATTTACTATGTTGAACTATGTTATCTTGCAGGTGTATTCCTATTTTGATGTATTTGATATTGATTCCTTTGGATTTTTATTCACTTCTTCGTATGTGAATTTTTGTGAATTGATTCGTTTCTACGATCAGTTTTGTGACTTGTCACTTTAAAAATATAAAGGTTTTAATACTAGTAGTAAATATCAAAACTCTTTCATCAAAGCGATTTCAACACTATTGTACTACAAAGCTCTTTTCTTAAAACGTTTTCCAATCTATTAGTATATACAAACCTTTACCTCATTAATATGAGAAATCTAATTAAACGAATTAGTAAAACAAGTGATATGAAACGCTTGCGTTAACTTCGTCGGTTAGTTCTTGGACTTGTTCGATTGAACCTTTTTGTGACAATTTTCTAGTGAAGATCTATAGTTTGTTCGTAAATATTTAAGTTAAGCAAGTGGTTATGGGACATGAAGCTAAACTCATATATTTACTGACTTAGTGTAATTGACACTTCTTGATGATCATTGACGATCATTTTTGTGTTCTAGACTAGCAATTGTGCAATGTCTCTTTGTCTACGAGGGAGACTAAACCTCGTTTGTGTGATGTAACGACTAACATATGTGGGGTAGCGCCCCATGGTCTTTGGGCCGTTCGTGTGGAGCCTCGGCTCAAAATTAATAGTTAGCTGCCACGAGATAGCGTCTCGTTTGTGTGATGCACGTGTTGGTGAGCTTTTATGCTCCCGTTCTTATGATAGGCCTCCCCCTTTTTGTGATTTCTGAATTTCGTGTGTTGATTTCTGTAATATTGTGCTTCACCAATTTTCGTGATTTTCATTGATAAGTTTTATCAATTTTTGTGCATTGGTGAATTCGTGTGTCATTAACTTTTTGTGGATTTGGATCTTTGAGAAGATTCTTGTGATAGTGATTAATCTCTTGTTGATTATCATTTACATACTTATAGTAGTATGCCATTATGGTTAATATACGTTTATGCCATACCTCTTATTCTATATCATTTCATCTGATATTTATAGCTAGTCTGATCCGTTTATTATTTTCTTATGAAATAATACTCGGTTCAGTCTGAGATGTTACGGGTGCTTCTGTTTGACTTCTCTCCAGGGATCTATTACTCTGACTTTTGGCTAACTACTTAGATTAGTAGTTTTTGTTGTATACATTGGAGATATCGACTCATAGATGTATTCTTTTTTATAGCACATGTTGCTATTCTTTTGTGTTATTGTGAATCTTTCAGACCACTACTCTGATGTACACTTTCATGTGATGTATTCATATCTTTTTCCGCCTTTGTGATATGGATGTCGGTGACTGAGTTGTGTTATGTTTATTTCTATATCTGTTTTCGAAGATTACATATAGCCACTGTGTAGTAGCTTTGAGTTTATATCGGTATGTTGGATTTCCTCCTTAAATGAAATGCATGCTTTACTATCTGACATATCGGTGCTCGCACAAAGAAATTACACGGATGGTCGCTCCTCCATATCCTTATTCTCCGTGCTAGTTGACAGCATTACTCCGTAGTGTTCTTGGCTAGCGTGGGTACAGAGGTGGGGCGTCACAGAAACCACTCCTAGATGAAATATTTAGTGGCATCTCTTCCCAATAGTGGTAATAATAGATTTTTGGTATTACAGCCTAGGAGTTATGGTAAAAGTTAAATAGTTTTTGGAAATATTAGTTGGTAATTAAACTAAGCTTATAATTATCCCACTAACCCAATTTAGGATTTGGGTCAACTATAGCTTTGAGAGCATCCTCGATTTTGGAGATTTGGTCAATTGTTGCTATCTTTTCAAGGATTTCCATGATTTCTATGCTTTGAGATAAACGTCATGTGATGTAGGTACAAGTGAGATATGTACCCCAACATAAAAAATTTCTTTTGAGTAGTAGGACACCTTAATAGTATAAAATATATTGTTTCATGTACTAATTTGTTGGATGTATGGATTGATCAGCTACGATGCTACATACCTTATGTTCCTCATTATCATATACAGTTTGATATATTGTTTGAGATAATAGATCACTCATACCAGACTTAATTCTGACTTAAGATTACTTGCATTGCTTCTTATCATCTTGGATACTTTTAGAGGAGCATATTAGAGAAAGAGAATGGAGTTATGAGAAAGACGAGAAGGTAGATAGCGGTTTCATGTTTCTATATTTGGAGCTATTATCACTATTTCTATTATGATCTACTATGGTGCTATATCATTACTGCTTATCTATTAGAGAAAATATATATGTAGAATTTATTTTATTAGATGTACAAACTTTATTGCATTTTGTTTTCAACAACTATAATGATCCTGATGCACTATGATTGTGTTCGGTTCACTTTGCTATATTACAATCTCGAATGTTTTATATCTATGTTTGTTATTATATGTTATATTATGGGCTTTGAGATATATGGTAAGTTTTGCTTTGGGTTGCTAATATTTCACCTTGATTCCATTCTACATCACCCAGGTGCCATAGTAGCAAACTGTTTATAGTACTTGGGTACTAGAGGTGTAGGATGTTTGTCATAATTGCCTAGTTTTTGATTTAACTATTGAACACAATTATTTTCATCAATAATCAAATTAACCTCACGAATGGAGTTCCAAACGAAGCTGAATTCATTACTTATCTCGTCATTGGAATCTTTCCATCTTTAACGTTTCCTAGTTTTAGAGCAGGAGTTTGCAACTTGATAACAAGCATCCATGACTTGTGCATGTGAAGGATAGAAAAAAAATCATTTTTTTGTAAAAAAATAGTTTAAAACAAAAATAGCTTATGAATAAATAAATTTTTAATTTAAAATTTCTCTATTAATTCTACTAATCAGTACTCCTTGAATTATCAACATTACCTTAAAGGGGACATTCTTCTAACTCAATAAATGAATTGCGAAGCTCATCATTAAGATGTAATTGTTTTGGATGGAGTGAAGATAAACGTGTTTTCTAGAATAAGGCATCTAGGTATAATCAAAACACTAATAGGCTATGTAAAATATTTTACCAGGATCCGCTATTCTAATTATGACATATTACTAAGATCTTACATCATTGAAAATCTTAAACACATTTAATTTGTTCGTACTTACACATATTTTTGCCCGACAGATTTTAAATAAATTATAAAAAAGTTGGCTACCAAAATACAACAATAACAAAGCCACTACTCCCAAACAAGTTTGGGTCGGCTAAATAACAAAGTCATTTAAAGTAATAATAGCAATATTAGATTTAAATATATATATATATATATATATATATAAGGTGAAAATAGAAATAAAGATAAAAATAAAATAAAGTAAAATAATTAAACAAATAATAATAATAAACACAATAAAAATAAAATAAAAAATAAAAATAGATATAGTAATTAAAAAAACCATGATAATAATAATAATATTATTATTAATAGTAATAATGGTACTAATAGTAATAGGGACTGAAGACCAAACACTACGTCTTTGGCTACTATTCACTAGTTCTATAATCTAAAACTTATAACACTACAACGGAACCAAACCTAAGTAAAAAACTCCTAGCTCATGGTTTTGGTATGTTAAACGCTAACTTCCACGTGCTTTTGCCCGACACCGGCTCTTTGGGTATATTCCAATCCCTCAAGTCAATATTACGTTAACATTTTTATCTTAGACAAAAATAGTTAAAAATTATATAAAATTATATGTTTCATTAATTAACTTGAGACCTACTAATAATAATAAATTAATTAACAAAACTAATATATTAATTTCTCCATAGTAATTTTATAACTTTTATAAATTATTTCAATAAATTGTTTATGATTAAAAATTAAGAGTTGCAGTTGTGCGACTTTCAAGTGTAAGCTTAGACCTCGTTAATATTTAGGAAATTTAAATGTTAAAGTCCACACAAACCTTGGTAAAGCACAATAGCAGGAATGGGTTAAGTTTCTTACATATTATTTAGGTGAAATCCATTTTCTTATCTTTTAAAGTGACACCTTTAAGCAATGTTATAATATGATAAATACTTCGCATTAATGGATACGAATAGTGCAGTTCGTATCAATGCGTTCTGAATGGCGTCGGGAATAGTGGATACGAATAATTGCTTCGTGACTTACGAGGGATTCAAATAGAGTTGTTGGTTGTTCATGCGTTTTTCATATTGATAGATATGGGCCTTCATGGGCCGTGCATTGATGGATACGAATAGGATAATTCATATCGATGGAGTCGCATGGTTCCAGTGCAATCTGATCGTTCCTTTCGTATCGATGGATATGAGCCTTTATAGGCTGCGAATTGATGGATTCGAACAGTGCAGTTCATATTAATTTTCCTTGGAAGGAGTCGAAAACAGTGGATACGAATAGGGTGGTTCATATCGGTGAGATAGAGAACGGGTTGGGATCGGTCGCAACGACCGGGAGACGAATTGTTTTTCTACTTTGAGTTTGAGCCCATATAAAAGAATTTTGGACTTAGCCAAATTTTCACTCGTTCTTTGTTTTCACCCCTGCCTTCGTATCGATAGGGAAAGTGAAACAAAAAAGCTGTCTTCATCCCCAAATTAAAATAACTCACCAACTGTGACAACCCAGAATTTTTGGATGTTTGAAATCAAAATATTTAATTGATTTAAAATATTTAAAAGTCAATTTTTAACTTGAATTCAAGTATCACCATTTATTGGGTAATTTAATTATTAAATTAAATAATTTGAAGTTGGGTAAAATGTTGAATCTGGAGTTTTAAGCCTGTTAAAAATAATTTGAAGGCTTGTAAAATTTATATCGATGGTACTGAAGATGATAAAAATGTTGAAATTGAATTTGGGAATGTTTTGTTAAGTTTTGAAATTTTATCGTTTAAACCGATATTTAAAAATAGCCTTCCGAGGCATAGTCTCGGAATTCGACGAAACCAGTTCCATTAGATCTATAATATTGTATTATTATCGGATTTCAATTTTCATAGCATTTGGAGTTGTGTGAGCACACGGTAAGTAAACGTGTTGATTTTATAACGAAAATTTAATATAAATAACTGGGTCCAAAAGCCATCTTCACCATACGATCGAATTAGGACTCGGAACCTTTCCAATGCGTTCGGAATAGGCGTATAACATTATAAACGCCTAGCGGCACGCCTCGATATGATGTGAAGATTTTAAGCTACGTTAATCGAGATGATTTTAATTTAAAATAAATATATAATTATATACATTGATTGACCTATATCCTCATACCGGCTGCCTTCTTTCACTTAAAATCACTGTAGCCTTCATCTTACACGCCAACATCAATTCTTGTCCCCTTCGATTCTTCGCTCAAAATCACAACCTCTCCTTTTTTTCAATCACGTCGCTCCTCGTTTCCTTCAGCAGTTTTAAAAAGTTGTAATGGCCGAACTAATTCAAACAAAAAGGGAAGAAAAAAAACAGTTAAACCCCCGTTCATCCCTCTTCCCTCCTTTAAATTCAAGATCGAATGAAATTCTCTTCGGAAAGAAAGGATATGGCTGTCGTTTATCAAACGCGACTTAGTCGTGATGGCTGCGTCGTCGAGCGCGGTTTGAGGCGACTGCGATTTTGAACGATGGTGGGTGTCTTGGGGAGAAGTCACGGCTACGGGTGGCATGACAAGAGAGGAGATCGCGATTAGGGAGGGCTGTTGTGTTTCCAGATGGAAATGGGTTGCGTGAGGTCGTGGGATTGGGCGAGGCGAACTCTGGCAGAAGTGGCAGTGGATAAGTGAGGGCTCGAACTCAAGCTATGTTGATTTTGCAATCGTAATGGGAGGAATCTAGCAGTAAGGTATATAGCTAAGTTCATTTTATAAAATATATATATACGTCAACTTACTATTTTTACAAATATGCACAGAGAAAAGGAAAGAAGGAATTTTAAATTCAGATGTTTATTTTTACAAATATATATATAAATAAAAGGGAAAGTTTTTTTAGTAAAGAAAATTGTTGTTTCGTTATTTACAGAAGACAGAGAAAAAAAAATATTTGCAGTAAGGCGTAAAATAATTCTGTTTTTAGTTTAATAAATACATATATATCCACATACATATTTAATTTAAACGGAAAATATATATACATAAGATTTAGAAATGAAGATTTTAAATGGTAGTATAGGTTATTTCTATAAGTATATATGTAGTTTCAAAGATAAAAATAATATACATACACACATTTTAACTTACTAGTTTAATTTTAAAAATAATGGATTTAGTGATTTATTTGTTTTGTTAACCTATTTAATTATTTTAGTTACTAAAAAAGAATTATTCAAAGCAAAATTAGTTTAAATTAAATTATTAAATGCAAATAGATTATTCGATTGGTCCAAATATTAATAAACCATACGATGTTTGTACAAGGTCCAAAATCATGGAGAGACAGGCCGGTTTGGATCGGATTGCAAATTAAAAAGCAAAGGTGAGTTAATCTCACTCATCTGGGTTTTAATTTAAATTTAAATGGTTAAATTTAAATAATTGGTTGAATGATTGATTTGATTTGATGTGCTATATTATATATAGTAGTAATATTGGATTGATTGATTTCCCGCATTATATAGCGGATGAGACCCTATGTGTCGTATAATAGCGGATGATATTATATTAAACCCATATACCGCAATATTCCACCTCTAAGTGGAATTGGTATTATGCTAACATCTATGGATGTAGGGAAATAGGTTGGAGGGATCCAACTGGATTCCTCAACATTTATTTAGATTATTTAATATTCTCTTCTACGATTATTTGATATTCTGTAATGAATTATATTGGAATATTGAATGCTATAGTTTGCTTGAATATATTTCGGTACATTGAGTTATCAAAATATATAGAACTGGATTTTTGAAAGAAAATAAAAGAGTGAGTTTTTAAGAAAAATAATCATAGAGAATTTAAATAAATTTAAGAATGAACTGGATAAGAATAAAAGTGATTTAAAAATTCTAATAAATAATTTCGAGTATGGAAAAAAGGGGATTTTGAATAAACAAAAAATAATGAATTGTAAAATTTAAGTTATAATATTTAAAGAAATAAAGAATTTACTTTAAAATTCAGGGTATAAATTTATTTAAAAGAATAAAGAAGGAATTTTGGAAATCAGAATTTGGTATGTTTCAGTTAAAAGATTTTAAATCAAAATGGAGAAATAAAATCTGAGTTAATGGATTTTGGAAAAAGTGAGTAAGTAAAAAGATTTATTTCAAAATGGAGTAAATTGAAAATCAATTTGGAAATTAATTTAAGTGTTTGAAATTGGAAATTTAAAGGAGAATATGGCTATGAAATTTATAAACTGGGTTTATAAAAGTGAAGTAATATATAAGTGGATATTTGGAAGAATAAATTCAGGGTGGGAATTTATTTAAGGAATGGGAAAATTTGTTTAAAAATAGATAGTGATTTATTTTTAAAGGATGTGAAGAGAATTATATTTCCCTGGATAGCCAAGTATGTTTCCAAAGTAAATTTTTAAATATAAGTTAAAGTCTTTAATGTTGTTTAAAAGCATGTTTTGGAAAATTTATTGTTTCTAAATGTTTAAATTCTAAAGTAAGTATTTTCTTTTAATCTATTATAGCAGTAGTAATTTAGAGGTGGCTTGGTATTATGTTTAAAAGTTAGAAATTTAGTTTTATATTGTACAAAGTGGTTTTATTTTAAATATTCTTAAAGTATATAGTTTGAATAAGTATTAAAGTAAATTATTTATGTAAATGTTTTAAAGTATATTTTATAATAAAGTGTTTTAAATTATTTTAAAAATCTAAAGTATTGTGCTTGGTGTTTTCTCAGTGGAAATAAATATTTGGAAATTTATTTCATGTGAAAAGTGGGGTTTGAAAACTGTTTTCAAAAGGGTTGAAAATGGAAATATATCTTCCGAAGATATTTTGAGGATAATAAATAATTTGGAAGATTATTTATTGTTTGATGGATGTTTGTGAATATTAATTGATAGTTAAATAACCGACTATCAATATTGGCCAATGCGCTGATCGTTTCGAAGAGACCGGGATCAAGATTTATTTCTCGAAAACCACTTCGATCCAGTTTGAATGTTTTCGTGTGGAAAACAAGAGTTTGGATTTGAAGATGGAGCAGTGGAGTGCAAGGGCTAGTCGCTATAAATCCTAAGGAGATTCCAAAATGGATGTAGTATGAGTAGTGCCTTCGGTTCCGTTCGAACCCAGGACGGACTTGTATGGATGAATGCTTTCGGAACATTGTCAGGTAGACGATGGGAATTCTAAGTGAAACGTTCTAAAAGGTAATGCTTAGCCTCAAACCTCATCAACCGGGAATGATTGAAAATCAGGGGTTATGTAGCAAGGCTAGGTGGGTAGCGCCCATTAAGGTGAGGTTATCCCTGTCTAGATGTCCCTTTTTATTCGGCTTAGTGGTGCGGTTGCTGATCCCAACCGTGGGGTGATCTTACTTGGGATTATCCAGTAAGGGGTAGTCTCGGTCTTGTGTTGCAGGGGATTAGGTGTAATCCTCGGTACGGTGATCTAGGCCACGTACTGCGAAAGGTGGTAGCCCAATGCCTAGTCATTAGTTGAAAATCCATTCTCCCTACGCGCCTTTTACTGTTTTTGTTTGTATGACCCACATTGTGGCTAGTAGCTGGAATTTAATCATGTAACAATTTCAACTATTTTAATAAGTATTTGTAAATAGTCCCTATTATAATATCAAAGGATTTTAATAAAAAGCATTTTGGCTATCGTAAGGTAAAAACCCGACGTGTTTATTTGTGGTGTGGTCTTACGAGATGATTTTGATTTTCAAAGGATTTTGAAACTTTAATAATCAATTTGAATGTGATTTCTCACGCTGGTTTTCCAGACTGACTCGGGTGTTATTTAACTATAATGCTCGGGTCAGACCGAGTATTATAGGATACTGGAAAGGATGCTGTGGAGCTCAGGAAACGAGCAGGATGGTGATACACACTTCCGTACTTGATTATTATTCCGTTGTGTATTCAGTTTTGAGGACAAATTTATAGGACTATCCAGTTGTTTATTATTGATATTGTTGAGCTATGATGATGTATTCTGGTGATGAATGTATAAAACAGATATAGTTTTCTTTTATGTAAAGATCTGTTAATTTCTATTATATTTTATTTCGCTGCGATGGTTAGATTCTGATGTTGTTTTGTTTTCTCTTCTTCTACCTCTTCTTCTTTAACCCAAATGGTTCGTATTTCCGTTCATCTTGAGTTGATTGATGGAGAATAGTGTCGACTCAAGGGGCACGGAACTGCGGGTCGTTTCATTTGGTATCAGAGCTTAGGTTGGTGATAACCTCGGCTCTGGTGGGGATTACTCATTGAATAGAGTCCGTAGCACTCTAGAACGAGTTTGAGGGTAATAATAGATATGAGCATGTATTTGTTAGTGAATATAAAAATTGTTTTTATATTGTGTTGACTTATCAGTTGAGTGTTTATGGATTCTGGTCGATATATGGGACGCCATGTCATCGATAGGGGTTTCTAAACTCTTAAACAAGATAAACCGACGCAGTATTATTTTAAATAGGGTAAATGAAATAATTTTACCCAAATTATTTTTGTATATAGGAGAAATAATTTTCCGTAAATTATTATAGTTATATATGGTTGCTTGGTTGTTAGGAGATGATAATAGTAAAATATTATCATTATTAAGTGAAAGTTGAATAAAGGATTAAAATTTTAACCAAAGGTTAAGACATAAATTTATATACAAATGGAAATTATAAATGTTATTTATAAAATGAAGTAAAATTCTGGAGTAAAAGTTGAATATGAATTGGAAGAATTTTAAATTTTAAATTTTTGGGAAAGGGTTTAAAATTCCTTTGAATTTGAAAATGGTTTTCAAAGGTTTTGGAGAAATAATAGTGGTATTATTTGAGAAATATTTTTGAATTGGATTTGAAGTCTGGTGAGATTTGGGATTTAAAAATATTTGAAGGGAATTTATAGAGATAAAAGCATTGAACTCTTTTCGGTCGCTGGAAAATAATTTCGATGGTGATCATGACATCATCGGCGTTCATTTTCGAGTTTCCATGAGAGAAAATGCTACCAAATTATTTTAAATTAGAATTGTTTGCGAAACTGGGTTGATTTTGAAATTCAAAGAGGTAACTGAATTTACCATAGGATTTTGGATATAAATAATTTCAAAAAGGATTTTTAAATACTTATGTGATTACTGAAATTCTGGAGTCGGTTTAAAATATTTTGGAATGTTAAAGAAATTGCTTAAAACTCTGGAAGTAAGTTGGAAATGCTTAAAGAATAAATTTGGGAACTTATATAAGTTTGAAATTTGCTTAGAGTTGAAATTCAACTTAAGAAGAGTTAGATTAAAATAAGCGGGAAAGCTTGTAAAAGTTAAAATTTTGAATAAAAAGATATACTTGGCTAAATTAAACGTATAATCCCGAGTTAAAAGGTAAAATGTGAACGGGATTGATTGTAATGGATGAAAGTATGGATATAAATAATTTGTGACTTATAAAACTTTGAAGTAGAATAAATAAGCCAAAATAAAATTGTTTTGAATTTTGGGAAATGAATAAAAATCCAAAACTTAAATTATAAAATAGATTGGACTCAAGAAATTTAAGTTAAGTGATTTTTGGAAGGTAAGAATCAAAAAAAAAATTGAATTGCAAGTTGGAAGTGAACTAATTTGGAATAAATTAGTCAATTGAATTTGTTAATGGAATTTAAATTGGTTAAATAAAAATTTAATTGTGAGTTAATAAAATTGGATGGTGAATTAAAAGTGAATGGTAGAATCAGAACTTGAGTTATTAATTAAAATTCGACTTGAAGTGTTAACAAATTAAATATAATTGGAAATGTGTCGAAATGAAAATTGGATTAAAATAGTGATGTTTGTATTGCAAATGAAATCCAAGTGAGTATGAATGAATAATGGCCTTGGATATTATTTAATGAACAGAATATTGAATTTAGAGTTAAAAGGGACTAATTGAATGAATTGATGCGAACCGAAATGGATTTGACAAAAGCGAGGATAGGATTTATTTCAAAATGGAAATGAACTTAAGTTGTTAACTTAAGCAAATGTTGAATGAAAGCTGAACTCAAATAGAAGTGTGGTTTAAATAAGTTGAGAAATAATTATTGAATGAAATAGCCTGGATTGTTTTCGAGCTAAATAAATGGTTATGAATGAATTAAAAGGGAAGGAATTAAATATAAATTGAGTTAGAATCAATTTAAATTGGTTATAGAACTTAAGTAATTATTTATTCACATGGATATCATCAAATTGCATAGAATGAATTATCGTTTGACGTAAACGAAGGTAATTAAATTTCTATGAGTTGATAGAGATTAAATAAATTGATTTTAGGATCAATTGAAATGAATATGAATTTGTTTGGCTTAAAAATGAATTGAATGTGAGCAATTGAGTTGTAAACCATTTAAATTTAATGAAGTTGTATATGAATTGGTTGTAAACAATTAAAATTAATGTTGGAACCCTATAAGTTGCTTATAAATATTGTTTAACCTGCATTGCTTATAGAAACACGTACGTTTACTAGTTAAATATGTAAAATGTTATTAAGTTACGTGATTTTGGCACTTACATATTTGAATTGAGTAAGTACAGGTACCGAAGAACCGTTTGGCTGCATTTGATCGTGCAAAATGCTAAAACAATAAGCCGCTTGCTTAAAAATGCTAAATAAAGGTACGCCTACGCAATAAAAATAGGAAATATGAATTGTTTTTGTTTTTCCGACCGTGTGGGTCGATGTATATATATTTATATCTCTTGTCAAATTGCAAAAGCTTCTCCGTACAAACGAGACTCTGTCAAAAAATTTCGAAATTTTTTGGAGTAAGAAATTTTTTTGGGAAAATTTTTGTTAGCGATAAAACGATTTCAAATTTGAAATTGAAATAAATTAGTGGATGAAACTAATTTAAAATAATGATATGAATCAGTTATAAATGGAAGATAAAATTCAATATTTAGAATTGAAGATAAATTGAATTCATATGGAAAGAGGAGAACCAATTTGAATAGAAGTAGAGATAAACTAAAGTGGTGAAGTAAAAATAAATATAAGAAGCGCATAAAATACACAACACCAAATAAGCAGTTTTGTAACGCTTTTTCTATCCCAGTTTGTCACGGTTATTATCGTCATAAATTAATAACAAAAATAACCGTGACAACTAGGGCCAACGTTTATTGCCGTGAGAAACAGTGGTAAATTTGTAAATATTTCGAACTATCAGGGAGGGATGTGTAATTCCCAATTTTCGTTCGCTCACTCCACTTGCAACACGTTCTCTTATCATCAAAATACATCGTCGTCTCGTGATTTAGGCGATTTAGGGTTTCGAATCCTCCGGTTCACTGTATTCAATAGCTGACTTTTCTCCTACAGTTCGCTCTCGGGGATCTCGCATTCACGTCGACATCTAAGATTTCATTCGGGGTGTACATTCATGTCAAGATCTTTGTGATGACCCAGAATTTTAGGCAATATCAATTTAATAATCTGTATTAAAAATTAAAATGATTTGATAATCTTTGTTAATAAGATTGGAATTAATTTAATAATCCAATTAAATAAATATTTAATTAGTAGATTTTATCTTTTAAAAGCTAATAAATTGTTTTCTATTTATAATGTATATAGAATATGTAAATATTGTAAATAGATAAGCCTTGTTTTAAATTTAATAAATAAATAAATCTTGTTTTCTAAATATATATATATATATATATATATATCTTTGGTAAAATTGGGAATTTTGATTTTATTTAAAGTTGAACTTTTAATAGCTATTGAATAAATAATATATGGTTTTAAATTGTTAAGATATAAGTTTAATTTGTTTAAATTGATTTTGAGTTCAAAATTTAAATAAATTAACAATAAGGGTTGTTTTGATTTCTTTTTAAAAACAGCTTGCTAAGGTAAGTAATTTATTAATAAAGACTCAATTTCTTTTATAAATTATTAAATTTGTTATTTTCAAAATATAATAATGTATTGTTTTTAACAAATAGATTTTAATAAAAATAGTTTGTTTTTCACAATTGAATTGTGTAATTATATATGTGTGTGTGTGTGTGTGTGTGTGTGTGTGTGTATTAAATGGATGAGTTTGGTTTTAAATTTAATTAATAAAGCATATTTTCTAATTATAATATTTTGGTAATTGGGAAATTATGATTTATTTAATATTAAGCTTTTCAAAGCTATTTAATAAAGAACTATATGGTTTTAAAATACATAAAATAAATGTTTAATTGTTTAAAAAGGATTTTAGCTTAAGTTTAAATAAGATTAATGATAAGATTTGTTTTATTTCCTTTTTAAAATATTGCATAATAAATTTGATTGTAATTAAATATGAAAGATTAAATACAATTAAAATATGAAACATTTATTCATATAAATAATAAGTAATTTACACTCTCTTTTATAAATTTTATTTAAATTATCTAAAATGTTATTTTCAAATAATAAAGTAATGTATTGTTTTTATTTTTAAATATAAATGGTTTTATTTCCTTCAAAAATTAGCTATATATATAACTAAGTATTTGTAAATTAATTAAGTTTAAAACTTTCATTAACCTTTAATTATAAATACTAATTACTTTAGAGACATGTGTAAACATCCTAGAGCTTTAATAACATGTGTTAATTTATTAATTAAGGTAACTGACAAATGTATAATTTTCTACAAGTGTCATGTTTGATTATATTTTTTTTCTTTTATTTTATTTTAAAACATTTCAGCCTATTTATAAATTTATTTTCCTTCCCTTTTAATTCCTTTTCTAAACCTAAAGCTAAGAAACAAGTCAGTAAACAAAAATATGAAACCATCTTCAAACAAAAACTCTGTAATATCATTTTCAAATCTAAAACCAAATCAATAACCATCTTCAAGGTGAATTGATGATGGAAGTAATTTGAGTATAATTACTTTGTAAAATAAAAAAATCAAGGGATTAATTTGAGATAATTAATTAAGGAGTAATTAATTTATTTGTGAAGTAATTAAGGGTAGTTAATTACTGAATGGGGTTAATCAAGGGTGATTAACAGTTCTGGTTTAACTAAAAATTAATTACTTAGTGCAATTAATTTAAACAGAAAATGTAATTAGAGATCATTAATTATTATAATTAATGATGTAATTTAGAATGGATTTATTTTGAAATAATTAATAAATGAAGGGATTTATTAATGTAATTAAGAAGTAATGTAAAGGTTAATTTCTATATTTGGTTAAAGATAATTAATTTGTGAAAATAATTAAAGAATAATTACTTAAATGTAATTAAAGATAATTAATCAGGGATGATTAATTAAAATGAATAATTGGATGATGATTAATTAATTGATTGATAAATAATTAATAGTGATATAAGAAAGTTTAATAATGGTGAAGTAATTAATTTAATTTACTTTAAGTTAATTAGAGATGAAGTCATTAATTTAATTCATTTTAAATTAATTATATACGGAATGATTATTAATCATTGCTTATGTATGAATGGATGATATTGATTGCCTTGGATGGTTTAATATCTCAGATATGAGATAAATGATGTTGTGTGAATATGGATGCTTTGGTTAAAGTATGATGATAATATGGATTATCTGTTTGTGATGATAATATGAATTATCTATTGATGATGATAATGTAGATTATCTATTGTGATATTGTGAATTATCTATCTGTGTGTGTATAGATAATAAATTTGAATTGTTTTAAACTTTAAACAACTTGGACCTAAAAGATGGCGCTTTGGATTTCGATGAGAGCGGGATCGGGTTTCCATATTTGGATATCCGAAAACCACATCGATCCAAATTAACGATAGGTCGTGAATCTCAAGTGAAGATGAACATTCAGAGTGCAAAGATTATCGTCGTTAACTTTGAGGGTGATTCCAAAATGAGTGTAACGAGATAATGCCTTCGGTTTCGTTCGAACCCGGAACGAACTTGTATGGATTAAATGGTTTCAGAACATCATCAGGTGGATGATGAGTATTCTAAGAGATGTGTTCACTAAAGGTAATCGTAGCCTCAAGCCTCATCAACCGGGAATGGCTAAAACAGGGAAGGTGCAGCAAGGCTAAGTGGGTCATGCCCAAGTAGGACGAGATTTTCCCCTGTCTAGAAGTCCCTTTATATTCGGCTGTGTGGTCAGTTGGTTGCAAACAACTGCGGAGTTGTCTTGTTCGGAACTGTTCCGTACGGAATGGTTCCGGCTTTGTGTTGAAGGGGATTGGGAGTAATCCTCGGTACGGTGATCTAGGCCACAAACTGTGACGGGCGGTACCCCAGTAGCCCTGCCATTGTATGGAATCCAATCTCCAATAAGTGCCGTACGTTTTAGATGTGTCCAACTATGTTCGAACGTGAGATGTAAGCATTCCAGCTATTTCTGTATTTTACTTGAAAACCCTAGACACTATTATAATATCACTGGATTTCCTATCAAATGTTTTGGTTAGCGTAAGGTAAAAACTTACCCGTATTTATTTGTGGGGAGTCTTACATGATACCTTTGTTTTCAAAAGATTTTTAAAGTTAAGCAACCTTAACCTGTTACTCACACCAGACCCACGTCTGACCCGGAGTTTATCTTCTGTTTTCTTAAACTCATGGGTACTTAAATTTTTACCAGTAGCCAAGGGATTCGGGTTAGCTTTGACAAATTATGAAGGAGCAATGGAGCAGGAGGCTTCGGCGTTAGACATATAGTTTCGGCTGTGTGTTCTCTGTGTTGGTATCTCTTTGTTGAGTTGTGTTGAGTTGTAATAACGAGATAGGTGTTTATAACTGTCTAGTATGTGATGTATATGTTGTGTAACTCTGATTGGTGTTATATATTATGTAATACTTATGTTATTAATATAATTTATTCGTTCCGCTATTGAGATTATGATGTTGTTTCTTTCTTTCTTCTCTATCTTTCTTTTTTCTATCCCTTTCTTTCTTAAAGATGATGCGACTTTCTGTGGAGATAAAGCCGGGTCGTCACAGTTGGTATCAGAGCACTAGGTTTAGTGAATACCTAGGCTTTGGAGTGTTTTCTTTTTGATAGAGCGTATTTGTAATTTTGATATATATATATATATATATTTCTACCTATCTGTTGGGTTACTTGTTCGGGTTTTCCAATATAGGTTATAAAGGTAGATAAGGTAGTGGTGTGTGTAACACGACAACTACCATTGGTTAGAGTTTAATGTTTGAGGTTGGAAGTGTATTTATCGAGACTATAGACCTAATACCGTCTCGAGTAAGCTTTGCAGTGGTATATGGATCTCATCGATCTCTGAAGGCAACCTGTTGAGGTTCAGAGTTCATCTTTGAAGTTGGATGAGTTGAGTTTGGATCTGTCGGATGGGCAGAAGCGAGTAATGGTATCTTAATACCTCTGGAAGTAGTAGCTGCATGATGAGATGCAGTGATTATGGATGTGTCCGAAGATGTTTCTTTGGAACAAGTTTTAGGGAGTGTGTCTGTTTCGGTGTTGTGGCTGAGTTCAGCAGGGCATTTCTATTTGGTATGAGGTCTGGGTTTCTCGAAGAGCTTTGGATTAGAAAGTCTTTGTCATATGTGTCGACGATGCAGCTCGGAGTGTTCTGTGTGCCGACAGGAAGGTCTTTAGCTAAGTGGTTCTTCTGGAGGTGGAATTCAGAAGCAGCAGAGTGGATCTGTTTCTTCGATGGATTGGCTAGGCCAACGTAAGCTGTTCTGATTGGTAAAGAGAGAATAATATTTCTTTGGAATTTGGTCTGAATTGATTGCAAAAGTGACTTGCAATGGTTGAGTGTTCTCTTGGGTTGTCAGAGATTTTTTCGAATGTCTTCAGGGAAGTCAGAGGTTTTTCTGCATCTGGAAATTGAGTTTTCTTATCAACTAGGATTTTCGGAGTTGAACTGGTGGTTCAGTTTTGTAGAAGGATGATTCCTAGGGTTAGAGGTTGGTGAAGCAACTCAGGTTTCAGAGGAATTTCTAAGTTCTTCTTCTATGGATATGTTGAACTATATTTCTGGGATGTGTTGTCCAGTTTGTGCTCGTGTTCATCATCAGCATTCTTATCTACTTCAGATCAGAGTTATGCAGCGGAAGTAGTTTGGGAGTGTTTCTGGTAGTGTTTTCCGGATAAGGAGAAGTTTAGTCTTCTGTTGCTTGAGGAGTAGAGTGAGTTCTTGGTTGCTTGTTGATCTTGATAGGATCATTTTGATGAGGGAGTTTCTAGTCTAGTTTGTTTCTAGAGGCATCAGCAAGGGCTGAGCTGATCAGGAAGGATGCAGGCAGCCCAAGATCGTCTGAAGAATTTTGAGGATAAGAGAGGGAGGAATTTGGATTCTGGAGTTGGAGATTTGGTTTTGGTTAAGTTTTCTCCGATCGATGGAGCTATAAGTTTTTGTAAGTCTGGAAAGCTAGCTCCGTGGTGTTTTGGATCTTTTCTGTGTTCTTGTGAGGATAATTGTTTGGTTTTCAGAATTGAATTGCCAGATTGGATAACTGGGATTCAATGTGTTTCACGTATCTCTGAGGGAGTACGTGTATGGTCTATCTCTAGTTTTGGAACCAGCGGTTCTAGAGGATTTGGTTGTTGAATCAGACTCGTCTGTAGTCTGATATCCTGTTTAGTTTTGTAGATCTAGATGAGTAGGAGCTCAGTAGCTTCGTAGTTTTGATTGTTTGGATTCTGTAGAGCGAGTATCCCGGTATATATACTTGGGAAACTCGAGGAAACTCTATCCAGAACTTTGTCTGGATAGTTAGATTTGTTTGACTAGATGTATTGATTGCTAAGGTTGTTAGCATATGTTTGATATATGCTTGTGTTTTAAAATTAAAATCTTTAATGAGATTATTAAATTACCTTTGTTTTAAATTTCGGTGACGAAATTCTATTAAGTGGGAAGGAATGTGATGACCCGGAATTTTAGGCAATATCAATTTAATAATCTGCACTGAAAATTAAATTGATTTGATAATCTTTGTTAATAAGATTGGAATTAGTTTAATAATCCAATTAAATAAATAGTTAATTAGTAGATTTTATCTTTTAAAAGCTAATAAATTGTTTTCTATTTATAATGTATATAGAATATGTAAATATTGTAAATAGATAAGCCTTGTTTTAAATTTAATAAATAAATAAATCTTGTTTTCTAAATATATATATATATATATCTTTGGTAAAATTGGGAATTTTGATTTTATTTAAAGTTGAACTTTTAATAGCTATTGAATAAGTAATATGTGGTTTTAAATTGTTAAGATATAAGTTTAATTTGTTTAAATTGATTTTGAGTTTAAATTTAAATAAATTAACAATAAGGGTTGTTTTGATTTCTTTTTAAAAACAGCTTGATAAGGTAAGTAATTTATTAATAAAGAGTCAATTTCTTTTATAAATTATTAAATTTCTTATTTTCAAAATATAATAATGTATTGTTTTTAACAAATAGATTTTAATAAAAATAGTTTGTTTTTCACAATTGAATTGTGTAATTACATATGTATATATATATATATTAAATGGATGAATTTGGTTTTAAATTTAATTAATAAAGCATATTTTCTAATTATAATATTTTGGTAATTGGGAAATTATGATTTATTTAATATTAAGCTTTTCAAAGCTATTTAATAAAGAACTATATGGTTTAAAAATACATAAAATAAATGTTTAATTGTTTAAAAAGGATTTTAGCTTAAGTTTAAATAAGATTAATAATAAGATTTGTTTTATTTCCTTTTTAGAATATTGTTTAATAAATATGATTGTAATTAAATATGAAAGTTTAAATACAATTAAAATATGAAACATTTATTCATATAAATAATGAGTAATTTACAATCTCTTTTATAAATTTTATTTAAATTATCTAAAATGTTATTTTCAAATAATAAAGTGATGTATTGTTTTTATTTTTAAATATAAATGGTTTTATTTCCTTTAAAAATTAGCTATATATATATAACTAAGTATTTGTAAATTAATCAAGTTTAAAACTTTCATTAACTTTTAATTATAAATACTAATTGCTTTAGAGACACGTGTAAACATCCTAGAGCTTTAATAACATGTGTTAATTTATTAATTAAGGTAAGCGACAAATGTATAATTTTCTACATGTGTCATGTTTGATTCTATATTTTTTTCTTTTATTTTATTTTAAAAAATTTCAGCCTATTTATAAATTTATTTTCCTTCCCCTTCAATTCTTTTTCTAAACCTAAAGCTTAGAAACAAGTCAGTAAACAAAAATCTAAAATCATCTTCAAACAAAAACTCTGTAATATCCTTTTCAAATCTAAAACCAAATCAGTAACCATCTTCAACCTGTAAATCAAACTCCTCATATCAAAATGGCAAAATCCCTGTAATTCATTTCAAAATGCAATCTGGAAATTTGTTTTCTGCATTTTCAAATCTGAAGCAAAACTCTATAACCATCTTCAAACATGCAAACCAGAATCAAATCCCTGTAACACCTTTTCAAATCTGCATTTTTGTTTCTTAAATCTGGAAGTTGGCTCTGCATGCAAACCTGAAAACTAAGGCAAGCCTGGAATCAAGCAGCATCTGTTTGCAAGCATTTCCGTTGCATATAGATTAGCAATTCAACTTTAAAAATCAAAGAAGCAAAGACATTTAGTCTTCAGCAAATTCAAAAGATTTTCAAAAGGAGGCTCTGTCTTCTTCAGAAATATGTGAGTAACATCATTTTTTTTTAAAACTTAAGAATGATTATGGTTGCATGTTATTTCTATGATAAATATTGCAGTATGTATATATGTAAATGCAATCTGCTGTATGCATGTTTATTTCCATATGAATATTCTCTGTTTTTAGTTTCCAGTTTCCTGTTTTGGATTTAAACTCATATTCTCTTCAATCAATTGTTGTTAGGACTTGGTTTACAAACAACAGTTGTTTGATTTATTATGGATTAATGTTTAAAAACTTAATTAAGCTAAATTTCAAGTCTGAGTGTCTCTGGAATATAAAAAACAACAGTGTATGTTAAACAAAGTGAAAACTCAAACTTTATAAATTATGAACTCGGTATTATAAATTGAAAACAAAAACTATAACATGATTTTTAACACTAAAATCATGATTTTTAAATTGGGAATAACGGAGCAGTTCTGGGATGAACTGGCAATGAACTTTTGGGGTTTTCTGGTGACCCAAATGTTTGGAGAGGTCGGAATCTTGGGTAATGATGGAGGAGTGATTGTAGTTGAAGGGAAAAATGGCTGATGGTGATGCATTTCATCGATGAGGCAGTGGTGGTGGATTCTTGGTTTGGAGCCCTAGTTTTAACAAAGCTAGGAAATTCGATCATCTCACCTTCTCAGTTGATCGAGTGTAAAGGGGACTTGGGCGATTGAAGCTTGGAAGTAGGCGATGGCTGGGCCGGAGTTTCAGCAACTCTGGTGGTCGGGGATGTGCTGGCGAATTGATTTCCAGGTTGAGTGTTATTCTGATGCTTTGTTCCAGGTTTTGGGTTTTGACTCGAATTCGAGTTCGAGTTGATTCGGGAGCGATCTGATATTAGAGTTGGATTTTAGAGATGTTAGTAGATGAGGGACGATCATCGTTGATGATCGGAATCATCCACAGCCTCCGTGCATGTGCATGGTGGACATTTTTAGGTTTTGATTGTTTCTGGGTTGGGCAGGAAATGTTACTTGAGTTTTACTCGAGTTACTTAGTGTTTTGCTCGGGTTAGGTTAGGTTAGGCTTGAATGATTTATGTGTGGCTCGGGTTAGTTTTGTTACAGGTTAGAAACCCTGTTCTGTTTCAAAATTTAAAATGAAATTTAAATTATTAAGCATGGATTTAAAATAAGTTTTAAATCTAATTTTAAATAATGGATTCAAGTTTAATTTGAATCTTAGCTGGAAATGAATAAAGTTTTTAAATTCAAATTTGTTTAAATAACCATAAAGGGGTTAAGTGTTTAAAAGTGTTTTTAAAGGAATTTGAATTTAAATTGGAGTTTGAAATGTAAAGGAATGATTTAAAAAAGGTTTAAATTTGATTCAAATCTAAATTTGAATCTTTGTTTTAAAATAAATTTAAGTTTTATAAATTTAAGTGTTTTAACAATTTTGAATGATAAAGTAAAATTTAAATGTTTTGAATTTAAAAAAGAATTAGGTTTAAACTCTTGTAAAATTCCTTTTATAAGAGAAAGTATTATTTATCATGTAAATTTAAAGGTTTTAAATTGATTTTAAATTTTGTTCAAGATAAATTGGTTTTCATTTTAAAACTTGAATTTAAAATGAAATTTGAAAATAAATTTGGAAATGAATGTTTTCAAATATATTTGTGAATGATAATTTAACCATGCATAAGAAAAATGTTTTATCTTAAAGTTAAATTAGAATTTAATGATTTGTAATTCATTTAATTATTAGGGTAATTAAATGGATAATTAATTTATTTAATAAATTAATAAAATGGATAATTAATTAAAGTAATTAAGGGTTTTAAACTTAAAAGTTTAAGATTAATTATTCTTAGAGTAATTAACTTGTAATTTAAGAATCATTAATTAAATAAGATTAGATCTTAATTAATGATTAGTAATTAATTAATCAAGTAATTAAGGATTAATTAAGTTACAGTTAACACTTAATTAATTAAATAATTAGGGGTTAGTTAATGGGCTATTAATGGTTAATTAATTTGTAATCAATAATGATTAAAATAAGTTAATTACTTTAGAGAATAATTAATGAATTTTTAATAGTTAATGAAGGTCATTAACTAAGGATTATTTAATAATTAGTTAATGTGATTAATTTTTAATAATTAATTAGATTAATTAAATTAAAGATAATTATTTGTGTAAATTGTTAAGTATAATTACTTATGGAATTATTAAGTAATTAATTACTTATTGTAATTAATTGAGTTTAATTTGATTAGGTTAAGTTAATTAATTCAGTTTAATTAATTTAGAATAATCATTTGATGATTTGTGAAGTATAATTACTTAATGTAATTTAATGAAGAGAAATTACTTAGGGAAGTAATTAATGGGTAATTACTGGATGTAATTAATTGAAGGTGAATTGGTGATGGAAGTAATTTGAGTATAGTTACTTTGTAAAATAAATCAAGGGATTAATTAGAGATAATTAATTAAGGAGTAATTAGTTTATTTGGTGAAGTAATTAAGGGTAGTTAATTACTGAATGGGGTTAATCAAGGGTGATTAACAGCTATGGTTTAATTGAAAATTAATTACTTAATGTAATAAATTTAAATAGAAAATGTAATTAGAGATCATTAATTATTATAATTAATGATGTAATTTAGAATGGATTTATTTGGAAATAATTGATAAATGAAGGGATTTATTAATGTAATTGAGAAGTAATGTAATTAATTTTAGTTAATTAATAAATAATGTAATTTATAGGTTAATTTCTATATTTGGTTAAAGATAATTAATTTGTGAAAATAATTAAAGAATAATTACTTAAATGTAATTAAAGATAATTAATTAGGGATGATTAATTAAAATGAATAATTGGATGATGATTAATTAATTGATTGATAAATAATTAATAGTGATATAAGAAAGTTTAATAATGGTGAAGTAATTAATTTAATTTACTTTAAGTTAATTAGAGATGAAGTAATTAATTTAATTCATTTTAAATTAATTATATATGGAATGATTATTAATCATTGCTTATGAATGAATGGATGATATTGATTGCCTTGGATGGTTTAATATCTCAGATATGAGATAAATGATGCTATGTGAATATGGATGCTTTGGTTAAAGTATGATGATAATATGGATTATCTGTTTGTGATGATAATATGAATTATCTATTGATGATGATAATGTAGATTATCTATTGTGATATTGTGAATTATCTATCTGTGTGTGTATAGATAATAAATTTGAATTGTTTTAAACTTTAAAACAACTTGGACCTAAAAGATGGCGCTTTGGATTTCGATGAGAGCGGGATCGGGTTTCCATATTTGGATATCCAAAAACCACATCGATCCAAATTAACGATATGTCGTGAATCTCAAGTGAAGATGAAGATTCAGAGTGCAAGGATTATCGTCGTTAATTCTGAGGTTGATTCCAAAATGAGTGTAACGAGATAATGCCTTCGGTTTTGTTTGAACCCGAAATGAACTTGTATGGATTGAATGCTTTCAGAACATCATTAATTGGATGATGAGCATTCTACACTACACAAAACAGGCCATTTGCATCGGTTGTTTACCCCTCTTTTGCATCAGTTCAACAACCGATGCATATGCAACCGATGCAACAGGCTTAACACTTTTGCATCAGTTCTGAAACCGATGCAAAAAGGTCCTTTTTGCATCGGTTGTTACTAACAACTGATGCAAAATATCATGGTTGGTTGCTTGAACACAGCCCCCATGTTGCATCGGTTGTAATGAAAACCGATGCAACAAAGGAACTTGTTGCATCGGTTGTAATGAAAACCGATGCAACAAAGGAACTTGTTGCATCGGTTGTTGTTGAAAACCGATGCAAACTAATCCCTCTATTGCATCGGTTTTTTATAACAACCGATGCAAACTAATCCCTCAGAAACATTATTACAGTACTCAATTAGGCTATATATATTATCGATAATCTTTATATGTATATATATATATATATATATATAAAAGAAAAAAACATGCACAAAAAATTTTAAAAAAAAAGATTATTTCATTATCATTTACAAATTCTGCTTTGGTTTACAAATTTTCACCTTCATTTACAACATTGATTTCTATTGCAAAATTGGTGTTAAATGTCTAATGGCTTCACAACACTAACTTGGCATCCGCTAGAATACCAACTTTATCTTTCTTATACTGTGTAATGCAGTTCTGAGTTTTGCTGGATGCTAGACGGCGGTCATGCTATGCTATGCATTCTCGTCCCATGAACAAGTAATAATAATTTCTGAGTTTCATTATCATTATTACACACCCAGATGGTTCCACTCCTGATTTCGCTGCAAGAGATTAAATATCGTTCAACCTTTGTCAATGTATATAACAAATGGCTATTACCTAATTGTCAATATAGAAAAATGTTTATACTAAGTCTGCTTGCACTTAAAAAAAGCAATCCATTAGGTGGTATGATACTACCGGTTGCCTATTGAAATCCAAATAAATAAATAAATAAATAAATACTGTTATCACAACTAATAGGCTGCTCAATTTAAATGTGCAAAGGCATAACATAAACAGTTCCACCTCGTGTCAGTATATGTAATTTTGTATATAGTGTACTTACATTCTTCTCCACTTGTATTCACTTGAACTAGAACTTTAAGAGGCTCTCTTCCCAGGTCTCCTATAACTCGATTAAGACGATTTGCTAACTGAAATTACATGAATGAACTTTAAGAGGCTCTCTTCCCAGTTCAGTTTCAGGTAAGCCATACTTTTTTCTGTCTCAATGGACTTCAAGCAATAAAAGAACAAATAATACTAAACCAATATATTATAAAACTATATCCTGTACAACAGCCTACTCAACTATTATCAAAGTCACTAAACACAGACCAGAATATTCATTTGACTTACTTGAACTAATTTCTTTTACTACTATTGGATAACCATGTCTTCTGCTCCTTTGATTTTCTAACTCAAATACCGTCTCAAACTTCAGTCTAATTAAGTTCATCTATAATGAAGCATTGTTTATGCCAGTTTTATTCTTTATATCAATCAGCCTTTATGATATTGCTATCATATTAATCTCTTATTTGCTTAAATAGATGTCTGTGCTATTTATTCTCACTACTAAATATCAAACTCATCCACGTAATTGTAACAATGATCTAAATTATTGTAACAACGTTCTTAGCTCAATGCATACCTTTTTTAACGACCAAACCATTATGAGAACTTTTTTCTTTGAAGTTAATGCAGATTCGACCAACTCGGTCAGTAGTGACCACTTCCACTATTTGAATGCACAGTCCTATCAACAACTCGTTTAGACCTTAATTTTTGGTATTCTGAAAGCAAACCCATTTGGAAATTTTTTCCCATCAGTGCCTGGAGCAAACCCAAATTCAGATATTAATGCATTCCGGACTGCAGTCGAGGTAAGAGTATCTTGGATTCTAATTTGGATGCCAAGTAGTTTGTAGTTGAAATGTTCAAGAAAAACAAAAAATTAACTGTGGATTTTAATCTAACCTGAAGATGGTACAAGTCACAGAACTTCGCAAAAAGGAAGCTGGCATCATAAGCTCATCCTTTGTAATTATATATCACAAGTTGCAATCACACCATAGTGGCATTATGATGTCAGTTCTTTCATTATGATTTCTTCTTCCTGGCATGCATGACACTGAACAAATATACCATGTGTTAATTAAGGTTTATACAATATTACTTTAGCTGAGTCATTGTTATATGAACTCATCTCTTACGTTTTGCAGGAATCATATTTTTGTCATGTTCACAACTTCTATATTAAATGACAGTTAGATTATAACTATCATTTCTATTTAAATTAATGCAATGTAAATTATCCACAAGGTTTCAAATCTTCAGCCATTGCCTTAAGTACAAGTTTATCTACAATTGACATTTGCATTCTACTGTATGTATGTGTGTATATGTACACACACACAAAAAAAATATTTCTTATTCAGAAATCAGGAAGCGTATAATTTGAAAATGGAAGAAACCATAAACGATAGAACAAAAGAACTTACAGAGTTCGATAATAATAAAGCTGGCGTGCAAAGTTTAGTCGATGCAAGCATCAAAAAGTACCAAGAATCTTCATACATGCACCTGACGCTACCAAATCAGAGAGGTTCAGTTAATATGAATCCTCAAATTCCGGTTAATGATCTTGAAGGAATCAACAACAAAAAAATCTGAAAACAATTTGTTACTATAGTTAATGAAGTAGTATGGTCATTTCAGGTACTATATCATGGAATATCAGTAAATGCACTCGTTAATATGATACAAGGAAACAAGAGGTTTCATGAACTTCATACTGATATGAAGGCTTAATACTTTTCAAAAGATTTAAATGGTACGACCATGTAAGCTTCCCATCGTCTTTTGTTTACATTACCTACTTCTGATTGGAGGGATATACTTTGCATTAACTTCGATGGATCACTCAAATCTGAACAATAACCATCTGTTTTCAGGTAAAATGAAACATTTTTACGTTTGAGAATAATTATCTGTACAACACAGAAAAATACACGTGCTCTAACCCAAAAAATGATAATTATACTCTCAAAGTTCTATAGATGCCCAAAGTTAAGGTTGTACTTGTTTATCTTGTCTTATAATACAGGTATTTTCTGTAATATAACACAGGTTCATTTTGCTCTTCAAATTTATCATCTGTAGTACTTCAAAACCGTCTCGAAAATACTTATATATTCCAATTTGTTAGTGGGAGGAAATGATGGGAGTATGAAAATCGCAATATTGTTGCAGTGACAACACACGAACTACTCTATCCGAAGCACTAGGACTCAACTTGAACCATCTAAAAAGCATAAACTCCATTACAACACAAAGTTTGATATGCCATTATTTTTCTACATGTCCTGAACTAGAAATAACTTTGTTCGAGTAATGGGGTGGTTAGGCTTAGAAGACTATTGTATATAGAGGTAGATTGATGGCCAAGGAAAGATAGTGCAGTTTGTTTAAGGTGGTGGCAGGGGATGTTTGTAGTGAAGAGGCTGGTTGTGGTGTAAATAGCTGCGGCTTTTATGGAAGTTCTATGGTCAAAAATGATGTTGTGGGTTGTGCTTTGGGTGGCCTCTGTCGTAGTGTGTGATGTATGGTGCAGTTGGAAATGGATGCTAGATGTTGTATATGGGTATGGCAAAGTTGTGACAGAGAATGTGTGACAAACCTCTGCCTCGACTACCCACTTCAAAATCCATCATTTAACATCAACTAACATTAACCATCCACCTACTTTCATTGCCTTATACCCACTTTGCCTCTAATACAACTCCATTTGCCCCACTGCCTTGCCTCTGCAATACAACACTCCCACGAACACTACTGCCACCATTCACATTTACCGAACACTTCTAGACCTGCCACCTCCTCTCCTTTACCCAGTACCAATACTACCCATCAACCTCCAATACACGTGAACCACCCTGAACCTCCACCACAAACTCGCTAATCTTCGAAATTCAAGTTTCAATCTAAACCGCAACTCCAAATCACTTCAATCGCCTCCTTCAAACATCCACTGCCCAGCGTTCATCGACCAAATCCCCTCGACCAACTCAGCAACATCCACCACCGAGATTTCCTACTGCCATCAATCGCGACCGAAATTTCCCCCCTTTCGAAAATTGAATCGCGTGCTAAAGTTAGGAAATTGAGTCGAATTTTGGTTGCGGATTGATTGTTAATTTGAGATTTTAACACGTACAAATTGATTATTGAGGACTATTGTGTTTAGTATAAGACAATTGTAGATTGAAGTAGTTTTTTTATTAGAAATAAAATGAAACGTGGTCAAACCGGATGACTAAAATACCCTCTGTCTTTGTCCAAATTAAACTTTGGAGCCAATTTTTCATTATTTTCCACCTAAATTTCATATTGCCATCAACATGTAGTTGCATCGGTTGACTTTAAAACCGATGCAACTAAAACTATTTGCATCGGTTGCTGGTGAGAACTGATGCAAATTTGATTTTTTTATTACCGATTGCTTTCCACGTACCAATTGCATCGGTTATTAAGATAGAACTGATGCAAATAGTTCTATTTGCATCTGTTTTTACTTCAACCGATGCAAATGAGGCGAAGCAATATGCACTTTTTGTACTAGTGCTAAGAGATGTGTTCTCTAAAGGTAATCGTAGCCTTAAGCCTCATCAACCGGGAATGGCTAAAACAGGGGAGGAGCAGCAAGGCTAAGTGGGTCATGCCTAAGTAGGACGAGATTTACTCCTATCTAGAAGTCCCTTTATATTCGGCTGTGTGGGCAGTTGGTTGCAAACAACTACGGGGTTGTCTTGTTCGGAAATGTTCAGTAAGGAATGGTACTGGCTTTGTGTTGCTGGGGATTGGGAGTAATCCTTGATACGATGATCTAGGCCACGTACTATGACGGGCGGTACCCCATTAGCCCGGCCATTGTATGGAATCCAATCTTCAATAAATGCCATACGTTTTAGATGTGCCCAACTATGTTGGAACGTGAGATGTAAGCATTCCAGCTATTTCTTTATTTTACTTGAAAACCCTAGACACTATTATAATATCACCGGATTTCCTATCAAATGTATTGGTTAGCGTAAGGTAAAAACTTTCCCGTATTTATTTGTGGGGAGTCCTACGTGATACCTCTGTTTTCAAAAGATTTTTAAAGTTAAGCAACCTTAACCTGTTACTCACACCAGACCCATGTATGACCCGGAGTTTATCTTCTGTTTTCTTAAACTCTTGGGTACTCAAATTTTTACGAGTAGCTAAGGGATTCAGGTTAGCTTTGACAAATTATGGAGGAGCAATGGAGAAGGAGGCTTCGGCGTTAGATATATAGTTTCCGCTGTGTGTTACCTGTGTCGGTATCTCTTTGTTGAGTTGTATTGAGTTGTAATAACTAGACAGGTGTTTATAACTGTCTAGTATGTGATGTATATGCTGTGCAACTCTGATTGATGTTATATATTATGTAATACTTATGTTATTAATATAATTTATTCGTTCCGCTGTTGAGATTCTGATGTTGTTTCTTTCTTTCTTCTCTATCTTTCTTTTTTCCATCCCTTTCTTTCTTAAAGATGATGCGACTTTCTGTGGAGAGAAAGCCGGGTCGCCACAATCTAGGTTTATTCAAATTCTATCACTATTTATTTAGATGTGAATCTATGCGTTGAACTGATTTTGCCATCTTTATTGCTATTTTATGGAATTTGGTTGTGTTATACTTTCATGTCGAGTCAGCGTCTATAGTGTGCTCTCATTTGCTATTGCGCTATTGATTTTGCCGTCTTTATTGCTAATTTGTAGATTAGGACAGCGTTGTTTTGTTTGATTTTTCCTTTAACTGGCTGTTATGTTCGAAGCTGTTGCACTGTTAGCATGAATTGCATTTACTTCCTGAGTTTGTTTAGTAGATGCTGCACTGTGACCATGATTTGCATTTAGTTCCTGTGTTGGATTGGGAGATACTACATTATCAACATGATTTGAGTTAATTTCTTCTCTTTGAATAGGTTGTGCATCGTTGGATCCATGTCCATGCCTAATTAATAAAGAACAGACTATATACATATTACTACAACCTATACTAATATGCTATTAGCAAGGTCAAAACATTTTTAGTAATGACCAAACGTAATAATCATAAAGTATTAAGCACACATGGTAGCTAGGAATCTAAATAGGCAAGCCATTATCTTTTGCTTATCTAACGAGAAACAATAAGCAAAAAACATGGCGCCAATCCTGTGTAAAGAGACTATACTAGATAATTGTCTCTCTCCTTTCCATGAGGTATACAAATACAGGAATATAATAGTTAGCATTTAATTGCATTTTGTATGTTTAGTCTTTGAAAACAATTTGTACAATTATGTCCACATTGGTTTCTTCTTAGCAGACACTTAAGCTTGCACTCCCTGTTAATCCATAGTTTCAAGAATAATTTGCTATGTTAATCATTTTTGTGTATAATCATAAGTGGCTTACATTAACTATTTTCATTTGCTTAACCCATTTTTGAATCATTATTGGTTAGATTGACTTTAAACCATTTTTTTAAGTCATTTTTGGTCTCTGCCACAGATATAAAAACATTATTTTTTCAATATCTGCCACGGATATAAAAACTAATTTATCAAAACATTTTAGTTCATATAATATAAAACCCTTGACAAGGTGATATGTACTACTTTAGGTACATTATTTTTTGACTAATATGCTTTCCCTCTCGATTCCTTTTACAACACCAAATAACCTGATTTGCAACAATTTTTACATCGCAATTTGTCACGGTTATTACCGTGATAAATTAACAACAAAAATAACCACGGTAATTGCAACCAACGTTTATACCCATGATAAATTGCGGTAAACTTGTAAATACTTTGAACTATAAGGGAGAGTTGTATAATTCCCATTTTTCATTTACTCACTCCCTGTTTTCTCCATTCGCAATGCATTACCGTATCGTCAAAGTATGGTTCTATTTTAATCACCTGAGAATTTGACTTAAATATAGTTAGACGTAGATGATTGGACCTCTCAGTTATAGAATAATAAACTTTCTTTAGAATGATACTAGTGTTCGTAACTTAATATGTGTTTTTCATACCATTCTTGGCTATTGTTCACCTTACAAAGTTTTAAAATAGTACGATAGATTGGTAATAAATATGTTTGGATGAACTGTTATGATACTAATTGCTTTCATAAAAGTCTACATTACCGAATATGACCTTGCAATTCAACATGTTATGATACTGAGACATGTATGTGACCATTTCTGTAGGTTATATGCGACTATCATTAAAAAAATTATCAAATAATAGGACAAAGTTTTGACCTTTTGGATGAATTTTCTATTGATTATTGTGTTCTTAACTTTTTGATAATTCTGTCATTGCACCTGATGTTATTAAAAATATAATCTTTGGCAACTAACTAGGTTCCTACTAATATTTGTAATTATCGGTTTACTGCATTATCGGTTTAACCTTAAGTACATATTAGTGGATATTTTGTTTAATCTTTAGTAATGTTACATATTGTTGAATATATAAGCCTCTTAAGCTGTTATTGAATATATTAGTGGCTATATAAAAACTGCACTTGGTTGAACTTGAAAGATGACGTTTGCCTGTATGCTAAAAGAGAAAAAATTTACATGTAAGCCACACTTGTCAATAACTTAATTTGTTTTTCTGATTCAAACAAGATTACAAGGTATATAAGTAAGCATGTCAGTGATGATGGGAAGTGAGTTTACAAACAAAATAAAAGTGAGAAATGAATGGATGATCCAACATTAAAGGAAAACCAACATCAATGCCTAAAATCAGAAATATTGGAAATTAAAATTATAGCATACAATAAGAATATTAAGCGCAATCTAAAAATGTACCAGAATCAGAAATGAGTCCTCTCTGTGTGAGATCAGGGACAACATAAATAGTTAAGTGTTGGGCATTATAGGCCAAAATCTTGAAGCATTATGTCTTCGACCAACCGTAAGTTGTTCATGTATTGTTTTATTTATATTAGCATGTTGTTTAATGCTTCATTTATGTATTAATGTTGTATTTACATAAAATTATAGGAACAAATAAATTTTCTTGCTAATGTCAAAGCCTACATCGAGAGAGTGGATTAGAATTCGGCATAGGAATACCAATGAATATATACAAGGAGTTCGATATTTTATGGAATTCGCGAAGAGTCATTCACCACCGGACTTTGGACCATGCAGTTGTCCTTGTATAAAGGGTAGGAATTCAAAAAAATTGGCTTTTAAATTAGTAGAAAAACACTTGATCATTCATGGTATGGATCCAACATACGATGAATGGTTTTTCCATGGCGAGAGAAGAGACAATGACGTGGTGGTCAATACTACACGACATAATACCTATGAGGCTTACAACTCTAATCAATTTCAAGAACAGAACCATGTAGGAGATGCGCCTAAAGACCTTGTTGATGATGCATATAGAGTATATGGTAGCGTCGAAGGCATCGGTGATGGTAACCATTGGAAAAGGTATCAGGAATACAAAAGAAAAGAAAGTGAAAAATTATACCCTTCTTGTAAAGATGGTCTTAAAACATTAAGTGTCATTATAGAGCTTCACAATTTAAAAAAAGATTTTAATTGGTCAGGAAATAGTATTACCGAGTTGTTGATACGATTGAAGCGGTGGCTTCCGAAAGAAAATACAATACCAGAGAAGTACTCGACAATGAAACAAATGTTAAAGGATTTGGGAATGAAAGTAGAATGTATACATGCTTGTGAAAATGATTGCATATTTTTTTGGAAGGAATACAATGATGCGTTGGAATGTCCACATTACCATACGTCCAGATTTAAAGTTAAAAATCAAGGGGAAGTGTTGTGACTTTTCTATTGATTAGAAAAGCACAAATTTTAATAAATTCTGCAAGCGTACAGGCGTGTAGTATGCAGGTCGAACACAGGGAATTGTGTTTTAAAATATTTGAAATCCAAATTTAAATCTTAGGCGTGTTAAACAAATTCGATGGTGGATCTTGAAGAAGAAATAAAAACCATAATATACTCCAAATTGAATTTGAATCTAAACAAAATTGCAATTAAAATATAAAATTGTAGAAATTAGAGCAGAAAATAAAAGTGCTTAAAAGAAAATAATAGAGGAAACAACTGAAATAAATGAACTGGATTTATTAACTAACTGGAAAAGTGCAGAAAATAACTAAGAACAAGAATAAATAAATTGTTAAATCTAATTAACAATCCTACGTATTTTGTTCGAAAATAAAAACACTGCTGAATTTAAAACTAAACAGGAAGAAGAGTGATGGGGGTAAGAGACAATTTTCCATCTGCATTGCTATCTCTATTCAAAGACTTCAGCCTCCAAAAATAACCCTACTATTTAGGTCCATGTGCTTGATATTTGGAGAAAAATAAGGCCACCTCACTTTGAATTGGTCTTTGCATTGTTATTTGATTAACAAGTGGCCTTTCTTTGAGAGATTTTCAGGCTAATCTTTGAAAGTGTATTTTCAATATTTGCATTTGCCTTCTTGCATGAATAGTACACACGTTGGTGACGTAAGATGCATTTCTTCATGAACGATATGTACTTTCTCTTCGAATTATTCGGTACTCGAAATGTTGCACTCTTTTTTTTGCGTGTCATTTGAACCATTGGACGGCACAACCGATTAATTTCAACGTTGCACTTCGGAATCTATAATCCGCAAAACCACAACAAAATACCTGTATAATACCGCTTTATTAAAATAAAAATATATGAAACAAACGTTTTAAAATGCAGAAAAATACGTTCATCAAATACCCCCACACTAGAACTTTATTCGTCCTCGAATAAGCAAGAAAATAAAACTAATTAAATCCTTTTTCGTAGAAAACACGATTGCATTGAGCGTATGCAACAAGCCGTTAAACCTCTAGGTGTCTCTAGTAGGACGAGTGGTGTCTCGTGAGGGTTTTCAGCATATACTACCCATAAAATCCAAATGAAGTATGTGATGATTCTAATGTACTACATGAATGCAAAATTTTAACAAATGGAGACTAGATTTACTTCAGAATAATTGCAACAAAATAATGTATATCAGTTTTAGTCAACTTCTAGAAATTTTTCATTCCTCACTAAACACAAATTTCAATATAACTCAAGTTTTCATACATTAGATTCTAGTTTGGCTAGTTGTTTCGGTCGATAACATAGTGCAGCCATGAAATAAATTCTTCACTGTTTGTCACAGTTTTTTTCAAAATGGTATTTTTCATTTTCATTTGTATAACAAGCCAAATCAACAAAGTCAAGAAGTGTTTCGGCTTCAAAGCTTAGTCTCTCTTTACTAATATATTTTTTACACCTAACTTCTGGACCAAGGTATACCACCCATGCACTGCCTCGCGGGCTTACGTGAGAGTTGGGACAGAGCTTGGCGGATTGTGCAAACCAACGCTGACTATGTCAGAAAAGGTCGGTAATCCTTAGGTGATTATTTATTTAATTATTTATACGCCTAACTCAGAATGCTGAAGCCAGATATACCATCCATGCACTACCATGCGGGCTTACGTGAGAAGAGTACAGAGTGTGGCGAGTGCACACACTTTCATAAGTGTGCACACCTATCGACTCTAGGTGTTTCTTCTTCTTCTTCTTCTTCTTATTATTATTATTATTATATTTTTTTTCTGAAATTAACTAAAGAGAGTTATGCAAATCAACTTAGCACCACTTAACTTCAATGATTTGAAATGTCAACGCATGTACTTTAAATCTGCCACTTTTTTTTTTTAAAACAAAGACTACAGTTTAGAAAGGATTTCATAACCATCACCTACGAATCCCCCCATATACTAACCTCACTATTATCGCTTTTAATTCAACTTTTCATTATATTTTACATTTGAAATTAGTGATTCACAAAAAAATTCATCAATTGACTTCAACCGCTTACTTACTTTGTCTTGACTAATAAAAATAAATCGAAGTCCTGAAAATAATGGGAAATGAGAAAAAAATTGAAAGGAAATTTGAAAACAAATAATGAGATGATTTTTTTTATTTTTTTTAAATGATGCCATGCTATGAAATATGAACAAACAGAATGAGATATGCGTCCCCCCACACTGGAATGAGATAGTGTCCCAACTGTCAAATGGAATGCAAATGCAAATGTAAAATAGAAAAATAAAATAAAAAATATACAACCTGACATGTACAAGATAGTGAGTGGCTCATGCCGAATAGCTAGGTTCGTGAAGATCCACGAACTCGTCGTCCTCGTGTTGTTCAAACTCTAGAAATGGCTTCAAGCTTGGTCCATTGACCTTTGAAATGGAACTGTCCCTAGGATTTTCAATTTCAACTGCACCATAAAGGTATACGGTTTTCACAATATATGGACCTCTCCAACGGGATCTCAATTTTCCTGGAAATGAATGAAGTCTGGAATTATATAAGAGAACTTTCTGACTTACCTCGAATGTCTTACGAAGTATGGATTTATCATGATAAAATTTAGTTTTCTCTTTATAAATCTTTGCATTTTCATACGCTTCATTTCTTAGTTCTTCTAATTCTGACAATTGTAATTTACGATGCGATCCGGCTTTTTCTATGTCAAAATTAAGGTATTTGATTGCCCAAAGTGCGCGATGCTCGAGCTCAACGGGTAAATGGCATGCTTTTCCAAACACTAATCGGTATGGTGACATTCCTAGATTGGTTTTATAAGCTGTGCAAAATGCCTAAAGGGTGTCTATCAATTTAGATGACCAATCTTTTCTGTTGGAGTTAACCGTCTTTTCAAGAATTTGTTTAATTTGTCTATTGGAAATCTCGACTTGACTGTTTGTTTGTGGATGATATGGAGTAGATAGTTTACTGTGATAGAGTATTTCTTAAGAAGAGATTCAAAAGAATGATTACAAAAATGAGAACCGTTATCACTTATAATGGCTCGAGGTGTGCCAAAACGGGAAAATATGTTTTCTTTCAAAAATTTGACAACAACTTTATTGTCATTCGTTCTGGGGGAATGGCCTCAACCCATTTAGATGCGTAATCTACTGCAAGTAGGATGTAGAAATTTCCAAAAGAATTAGGAAAAGGACGCATGAAATCGATGCCCCAAACATCAAAAATTTCGATGACAAGGATTGGGTTTATGGGCATCATGTTACGTTTGGAAATATGACCTTTTGTTGACATCTAGCGCATTTGGAGAAAAATTCGTGGGCATCACGGAAAAGAGAAGGCCAATAAAAACCGCACCGTAACACCTTGGCAGCAGTTTTCTTTGCTCCAAAATGTCCTCCACATGCTTGATTATGTGAAAAAGAGAGGATGCTATGGAAATCATGTTCGGGGACACATCTACGTATGATTTGATCGGTGCAGTATTTGAAGAGATAAGGATCGTCCCAGTAAAAGTTTCGAACATTAGACATAAATTTTTGTTTATCTTGTTTTGACCAATGGGAAGGTGTTTCATTTGTGACAAGATAATTTACGATGTCCGCGTACCATGGTGCACTGGAGAGGGAAAGAATTTGTTCATCGGGAAAATGATCATTGATTTGAGAGTTATTGAAGTTTTCATGAACGATAAGAGAAAGATGATCAGCTATGACATTTTCAGAACCCTTTCTATCCCGTATTTCTAGGTCAAACTCTTGGAGAAGGAGGATCCAACGGTTTAAGATGGGTTTGGCATCCTTTTTCGTGAGTAAATACCGCAAGGCGGCATGATCGGTGTAAACTACGACCTTAGAACCTACGAGATATGATCTAAACTTATCGAGGGCAAAGATAACTACTAAAAACACTTTTTCTGTGGTTGAGTAATTCAATTGAGCTTCGTTAAGAGTTTTGCTAGCATAATAGATGACTCGAGGAAGTTTATCGATTCGTTGACCTAAGATGGCTCCAATGGAATGATCAGAAGCGTCACACATTAATTCGAAAGGCAAAGTCCAATTTGGAGGTTGGATGATAGGTGCAGTGGTCAAGATTGATTTGAGGGCTTCAAAAGATGTTTTACATTCATTGGAAAATTCAAATTTAACGTCTTTAGCCAGAAGATTCGAAAGAGGTTTCGAAATTTTTGAAAAATCTTTAATGAACCTCCTATAAAATCGTGCATGGCCGAGAAATGAGCGAATGTCCTTTACGGACCTTGGAGGAGGAAGGCCAACAATAAGATCAACTTTAGATTTGTCAACTTCTAGGCCATTTTTAGAGACAACATGACCTAAGACTATTCCTCCCTTAACCATAAAAGGACATTTTTCCCAATTAAGAACAAGAGATTTCTCCTTGCATCGCTTTAAGACACGTTCTAAACGAAGGACTCACTGATCAAAAGATGACCCATAGATTGAAAAATCATCCATGAATATTTCTAAGAAATCCTCCACCATATCAGAAAATATAATCATCATACATCTCTGAAAGGTAGCGGGAGCATTACAAAGACCGAAAGGCATGCGACGATAAGCGAAATTTCCGAAGGGACATGTGAACGTCATTTTGTGTTGGTCCTCTACGCCATGGGAATTTGATTATAGCCGGAGTAACCATCAAGAAAACAATAATATTCATGACCGGCTAAGCGTTCGAGCATTTGATCAATGAAAGGGTGGGGAAATGATCTTTTCTTGTTGCTGCATTGAGTTTTCGATAGTCGATGCAAACGCGCCATTTTGTTTTGACCTTTGTCGGAACAAGTTCATTATTCTCATTTGTGGTCACAGTGATTCCAGACTTCTTTGGTACAACTTGTACTGGACTTACCCAAGTACTGTTAGAGATAGGGTAGATAATGTTATTGTCTAAACATTTGATAATTTCTTCCTTTACCACTTCTCTCATATTAGGGTTTAATCGCCTTTGAGCTTCGCGGGTGGGTTTATCCTCGTCGACTAAATGTATTCGATGTTCGATGATTGATGGACTAATTCCCTTAATGTCAGCGATTACCCATCCTAATGCCTCTTTATTTTCCCTTAAAAATTTCAAAAGTTGTTCTTCTTGGTCCTTAAGAAGATCGGATGCCAAGGTTACAGGGAAATTTTCAGTAGAATCTAAGTATGCGTACAGGCGTGTAGTATGCAGGTCAAACACAGAGAACTGTATTTTAAAATATTTGAAATCCAAATTTAATTCTTAGGCATGTTAAACAAATTCGATGGTGGATCTTGAACAGGAAATAAAAACAATAATATACTCCAAATTGAATTTGAATCTAATCAAAATTGTATTTAAAATATAAAATTTTAGAAATCAGAGCAGAAAATAAAAGTGCTTAAAAGAAAATAATAGAGGAAACAACTGAAATAAATGAACTGAATTTATTAACTAACTGGAAAAGTGCAGAAAATAATTTAGAACAAGAATAAATAAATTGCTAAATCTAATTAACAATCCTACATATTTTGTTCGAAAATAAAAACACTCTTAATTTAAAACTAAACTAGAAGAAGAGTGATGGGGTAAGAGATGATTTTCCATCTGCATTGCTCTCTCTATTCAAAGACTTCAGCCTCCACAAATAACCCTACTATTTAGGTCCATGTGCTTGATATTTGGAGAAAAATAAGGCCACCTCACTTTGAGTTGGTCTTTGCTTTGTTATTTTATTAACAAGTGGCCTTGCTTTGAGAGATTTTCAGGCTAATCTTTGAAAGTGTATTTTCAATATTTGCATTTTCCTTCTTGCATGAATGGTACACATGTTGGTGATGTGAGATGCATTTCTTCATGAACGATATGTACTTTCTCTTCGAATTATTCGGTACTCAAAATGTTGCACTCTTTTTTTTTTTGCGTGTCATTTGAACCATTGGACGGCACAACCGGTTAATTTCAACGTTGCACTTCTGAATCTATAATATGCAAAACCACAACAAAATACCCGTATAATACCGCTTTATTAAAATAAAAATATATGAAACAAACATTTTAAAATGCAAAAAAATACGTTCATCGGGAAGTGGTCAAAATGACAAAACAACATCGAAAAGTTTTGAAATATTTTCCAATAACTTCGAGATTAACAAGGTCGTATACTATACCATGGATAGCTCGAAAGATGTTATGGCATAGTGAAGCAAAACCTTGCTAGAATTCCATGCGTCATCCTATTGACTCAGCCGAATGGAGATCATTGAAGAACAAGTGGCCAGAGTTTGGTAAAAATGGGCGAAATGTTTGGCTTGGTATTGCTACTGGCGGGTTTAACCCTAGTGCAACACAATCAAGTAATTATAGTTGCTTGCATGTGTATACGGTTCCTTATAACTTACCCCCTTCATTGTGTATGAAGTCGGAGTTTCAGATGTTATGCTTGTTAATTCCTGGACCAAGAGCACCTAGTAAAGATATTGATGTGTATTTGGAACCCCTTGTTGATGAATTGAAGCAGCTATGGACAGAGGGAGTGCCTGCATTTGACATGGATAAGAAAGAGCATTTCACTTTGAGAGCAATGCTATTATGGGGAATTCATGATCTACCTGCATTTGAAAATTTATCTGGTTGTGTAACACAAGGTTACAAAGCATGTCCTGTTTGTGTTGTGGAGACTGAATCAGAACACATTGGAAATAAGATTGTTTATATGAAGTATAGAAGATTTTTAAAGAATGGTCATCCATATAGGGCATTGAAACATGGATTGTATAAGAATATAGAGGATAAGGAACCTTCAACACGACTGATGAGATCAACTCTTTTAGAAAAGCTTTCTCTATCAAATATGTACCCGGTAAAATAACAAAAAACAAAAAACGCATAGTAGATGATATCGAACTTGACGATGAACATTTTGTAAATGAAAATGGCGACGATGAAAGACCAGCATGCTATAAGAAGTCGATTCTTTTTGGCTTAGAGTATTGGAGTAGTCATAGAGTGCGACATACTATTGACGTGATGCACACTAAGAAGAATGTATCAAAGCATTTCATTAACATGCTGTTTGATAGATACAAACAATCTTCCAAATTTGCATTTGATAAAACATACAGGATGAAATGTTGTCAAGTTCTAAAAGATGCAAAACTTCATCATGCTTTGGGACTAAGTTAAGCAACTTAGTAAATATTCAACCACCCAGTTTGAATATTAGAAAGTCATATGACTATCATGTTATTATCCAGTATTTTTTGCCTATCATGGTTCAACACGCTTATCCAAAGTGTCGTGACTTAAGACGTGCGATATTACAAGTATGCTTGTACTTCAATATTATTTGTTCAACGGTTTTAATTCGAGATCATGTCCAAGTTTCCAAAGATATGATTGACGAAGCATTATGCGTGTTGGTGCATTATTTTCCCTCTCAATTTTTTGACATAAGCATACATCTAATGGTGCATTTAGCTGATCAGGCACTACTATGTGGACCAGTTAGTTATACATGGATGTATCCATTTGAAAGGTGCGACATTTTTAAAATATAATTATCACATGATTCTTTTTCAATAGTAACGTAAATGATGTATTTTTATATTAAAGCTATGAAGGAATGCAAAGACATACCACGCAATAAATGCTACGAGGGGGGATCAATTTCCGAAGCATATCTTGTTTCAGAATCCTTTAAATATGCCATGGAATATGTGCCAAATCCACGTACTGTTAATCATAGCTCTAAACAAGCACCATTTTTAGATGAGGACGGAGATGACACTTATGAACGTTCCATCATTGAGGGTAAAACTATCAAGTTATCCGGCATACAACGTACTCAAATTCGAAGGTGGATACTTTTTAGGATGGAAATTCCAAACTGAGATGATTATTATAGGTTTGTGTTTTTTTCTACACGCTATAAGATGTAACTTTAATATTTACTTACGCCACCATATATTGGTTTGTAGCGAATACCGATCATCGTAAGAAGATGCTCAACGAAGTAGAAAGAAGCTCCATGTAAGGACGGAAGTGGTTGTACAAGAAGGTTTGTTAGATTCCACAAAGATCATAATTCGATAATCAAATTAACATTATTTAACTTAATTAAATTATTTTAATAGTTAATGGAAGAAAAATGCATGGATTCATTGTTATGGTATTACGTTAGTGGACCAGCGTGGGAAGCCAAAACTCATCTTAAGTGTAGAATAAATGGTTATGTATTTTCTCCGCAGCGCTATGATGACACCTTTTCAATGCAAGATAGCGGTGTTAGTATGGATGCAATAACAACATTTATTACAAGTGCGAAAGATTTGAATCCTATTGATGATGACACCACCTGGTATGGTATTATCAAGGAAATCATTGAAGTTGATTATTATGAATTTTCACATGTAGTATTCTGTTGTGAGTGGGTCAATATTGCTGATAAAATGCATGGTTTTAAGATTTGTCCGGACTATAATTTGTTGATGGTGAATCTAAAAAAACTTAAAAGCAGCGACGGAGAGTATGATGAGCCTGCAATTCTTGCATCAGAAGCAAGTCTAGTTTTTTACAGACCAAACATACAAAATCCTGATTGGTCTATTGTACGACGTTCACCTAAATGCTTGACTGATAGCGTGGATGATTACAAGATGCCAACAAACTTCCAGTCAGTTTTAAAGGAGCAGTCTAACTTAACAACGTTGTTGAAATGTATTGAATCCAAATAGATGAGCTTGATTGAAGTAGTAGTTCCTTGTTTTGTAACTTTATTAGTATTCTCAGTCATTATTTGACATTTATCATATTGCCATAGATTAGAAATTTCAACAAATTTAAAATATAAAGGCATTTCTTTCTTCCCTGTATACTCATTTGTTATCATTCATTAAATCTTCACATGGCATATAAAACCATCCTTCTAAATGCAGCAGAGATAGTATATTTCAATGCAAATGCAGGTGACATGCAAGTATGTATGAGCTTTTAAATGTGTGAAGCTTTCCATTCATATGAATTGAGATGTAAAAATTCAAAATTAACGAATATGAACAGAAAGCATGGCAGACTTTTGGAAATATGTGAGTTTTAAGTGGCAGTTTTAAAATGTATATAGTTCTTCATATAATTTTATGGCATTATATTTTGTAGAAAGGTTGTTATATCTCTTGCATTATATTTTGGCAGTGTGTCGGCTAGTTGCAGTAGACATACAGAAAGCAGAGAAGAAGTTCCTCCTCCCCCACCAAATAAAAAGTACTGGATAATTGTTGAGATGGATGGTGCTAAAGGCGACGATGCAACAAAGTGGAGTTCCCGTTATGGCACTCTAATTCGAAGGCATATTCCCATTAGCTATGATGATTGGAGGAAAATTGATGGGTTTTTCAGGGATAATTTATGGAGAGCACTCATGGTATTTGAACTTACAATTTTTACAAGAATGATTTTTTTTGTGCATATTTGAAGTACAAAATCATAATTAGAACATTTATTTTAAGTTTCTATAGAAGGAGTTTGATTTGAATATAAACCCTGATTTAGCTCGACCTATTTTAGAGAAGGCGTTTTCACAGTACTTCAGAACAGCAAAAGCAAAATTGAGAAAGCTATATCTTAAAACAAAAGAAGGAGAGTTATTGCTTAGGTGTCTCGTGATTGATAACCGACCCGAAGACATTGATAAAGTTCAGTGGGAGGGGTTCATCGACTTTTAGTATGCCGATAAAAGAAAAAACAATGCAAGACGAATGCTGATAATAAAAGAAAGAACACCATAAATCATACATTAGGAAGAAAATCTTATAGTAGACTAGATGAAGAATTGGTACGTAGTAAGTCTTTCACAACTAATCGCGATAATATTGTATAATTGTTTAATATATTTACATTTATTTATGTAGGAAACTGATAATCCTGAATGTAAAATACACGAGCAAAGGCATGGAAAGTGCCGCACACAAGTAAAAAAACAGGAGAGGTGCTTCCTTGCGCCGCTGAAAAATATGTAAGTCTTTGATTTATAGCTTTGATTTATAGTTGAGTTTGTATTAACACTGAATTGATTGTTTGAAAAATTAAATGCCCACTTTTCCTCCTCAATTTCTATCTCTGTTTCCAAGAATCGAAGCATTATTGTTATGTATTACTAAAATTTTTGAAGTCTATACTTGCAACTTCATTCTCCCCACCCTGCACAATTTTCATCATTTTATTCTACATTTTCAAAAAAAAATTAATACAAAAACAAGACATTGTTCCCTGTACAGTGTACATTGCCCCTTCCCCACCCCCTCCCCCCAAACCCCTCCCTATTTTGCTTGCATATGCCTCTCCAAGTCTCCATACAACTAAATCTCCCACCTGATACATCTTCTACCGAAAATACTCCAACTTCTAGCCACTTCTTTAAACAATTTGCCCCGACTACAATACAAACAAACTGACCACCACTTCTTGCTTATCTGCCTTGCTTGCTTACCACATACTTACTGCACAGTGCACTTCAATTCCATCTTCTACAAACTACCATACTCCCACCTCTGACCAACATCCTCTCTTCTACCTAACAGTTCTACATCACCGTCGGTAGCTATTCCTCATTTCCTATAACATGACTGTGCAACTACACCACACTTCGACACTACACCACATCAGACAACTATTTCACACAAACATTGCCACTATTGCAACATATCTCCACCTCTACTCCTACCAACCTTCAAATCGAACTCCTGCTAAAACCATTGCAAACTGCTACAGCTCAAGTTGCCAATTGCTTTCATCTCTTAACACCCCTGCTGCACATTACCCCCCGTTGCGCACAACTGCCTAGTCGCCTACTACTGTAGTAACCCTAAACCAATTGCAACTACCACTTGTCCATAAAAAAAAGCTACCATCTTCAATTCAGCAATCTTGCAAATCTGTGACAATCTTATACACATTTATGTGCCCTGCCTTAATTCTTCTATCCATAAAAGTTCACAACCATTTACACAAAACTGCCATCCTCCAAAATCGAATCGAAACTTCAACAGCCTCTACATTACAACTTCCAACTTGCTGTCTGCCTGCCTTTGTCCTTCAACAGCCATGTTTCCTTCACCCATCCTTCATACAAACTGATTCTCAATTTCAAACTGCACCACAGAGACTACAAGTTTTACCACAACATCCTTCCGTATATTAAAGAAAAAGAGTCGTGTAAGAAATAACGAGAAAAAATGGAAGATGTAGATACGATGACCAATAACACTGCCCCTCTCCTATAGCATAAATGATTCCCTACTACAAAGCTTAGATGTCCACGCATTTCTGTACTTTGTTTTCCATCTTTTTAGCAATTCTCCTTTGTATCTAGTAGTTTTAGCACTATTTTCATCTTTACTTCAATCACAATATCTTCTTATGACCAAAATTTTGGATTTCGTTTTGTTTTTAACCCTGTTCGATTCTGCATACAAACTTTCAATCCACTTAGTTCGGTACCCGAATATTTCATTCGGCCTATACCATTTCTTCAGCTACTAGTAGATTCTGTTTGTTGTTCTCTTTATACATTCACAATGTACCTGACGTATATTACTTTCCTTACTTGGAACTATTTCCTGTAAATATCTGACAAATTGCTTGAACAAATAGGCACTGTTTCATACTCTATGATTAAAAGTATGATGTTCTGTGAGTATTTCAAATTTGTACATTTATTTCAATTCGTAAATTTAAGCAATCTCAAGAAGTACATATTCTATACATGCTGCCATTTGAGTTTAAGCAATACAACATGTACAGGAAGTTGTTTTTTTCTCTGCACACATTCACTACAAAGTAAAATGCAGCAACCCAATTCCCTAACAACAGCAACGCTTAAACAATAGATTATTTGTATTATTCCAACGATTATATTATTTATGCTTTTGTATACTTAATATTTTCAATCTAGGATTATTTTCTTTAGTAGTTTATATTGACTGGCTTTAGTAGCATTTTGTTACATTGGATATAGTCCGCTTATCACATGCAAGCAATAGTATACAATCAAATGTACATGTAATTTATGAATATGATTACAAATGAAAATTGACATCTGCTAATTTCAGTTTCAGTTTCAATTATATATTTAACCTCTGTTATGTAATTTTACATCTTTACAAAATTATGAATTGTGTAGGCATTGATAGAAGCAGCCAAAGAAAGACAAAAATCGAAAGCTAGTGTTAATGGAGAAGATGGAATAAGAAGTTTAGAAGATTTTGAAAAGATCCCGTTGCCGAAGCTTTTCGGGATGATAAAAGGCGAAGCTATTGTCGAGCTTTAGCTCTACGTCTAATGTAAAGCAAGTAAGACTCTCTCAAGCTTCAAAAGCCATTACCAATTACAAAGAGAATGCAAATCAACAATGGAAAATAGAAATGTGTGAAGAGATGAAAACAATGAGTTTAGCTATAAATGATATAAGATAATGTATAAAGATGCTTGTAAATCATATAGGAGGAAATGTGCCGACACCAAGAGGAGAAGCTGCTTCTAATACAGAGCATAATCTCAATAGTCCTGGAGATAGCTTAGGTGCTCCACTAAATGGAATAACGGGATCTTCTACGAGAGAGAAACAACCAGTAACGCTATTGTTGGTAGATTTGACGGAAGTAGCAAAAGGACACATTGGGACGCAAAAGATATATCATGGTAGAAAGGTGGTTGAAGGAGAGTAAGTTATTTGGGTGGAGAATGTTTACGATCCAGAAGCTTCAATTTATGAAGCACCACAAAATGGCCATTACACACTATCCGAATTAGTTGAAGGGGTTTTTTTAATTTGGACAAAGTATCGTTTGCGTTATTAGTAAGTTACTGAACACTATGTAGTTATATTCTGAAACTGTGTTTTAAAGTTTGTTATATATACTATTCTTGTATGCTATAATTTGTGGTGTTGGTATGAAGTATCCTTTTGTGGTGTTTGAATGAAACATAAATGTTTGGTGTTGTTCTAATTATTGATCGTATGTTTTCTTAATGTTAATACTATATATTTTTTGTATAGATTATTTGTAGCTGTAATAAAATATTGGTGCTATATAGTTTGTTTGATACTGTTTTAGTTATCATGGTTATAAGTGTTAGAAAATAACCTTTTGTAATGGTTATAACTGTGATATAATTTGCATTTGTCACGGTTACAAGTGTTAGACTTTCCCTTTTGGTAATGGTTATAAATGTTAGAAACTATTGTTCTGTCATGGTTATAAGTGTGATACTATCTAAATTTTCCACGGTTATAAGCGTTAGTAATAACCATTTTATTACGATTATAACCATGAGTAAATACTGTTCTGTCACGGTTATAAGTATGATAATATCTAAATTTCTAATGGTTATAAGCGTGAGAAATTACTACTTTTATCACGGTTATAACCGTGAGCAAAAATGTGACTGAATTTGCCCATGGTACCTATTTTCACGGTTATAACCGTGAGGAAATTGCCTTTCTGGTATTGTGAATACCTATATTGAACTTAAGAAGAAATGGTGAAATTCTTAAGTAATATGGGTGTCGGGAAAATATATTGAATAAGCAATTTGAGTGAAGATTTAATAAAAACGATAAGCGTTGATAAGTGAATAGAAATCAAAATGAATGTGAATAGAAAGAAAATTGATATAGTTAATAATCAATTGAGATAAATACGTAGGATGTACATATATTATTTTATTCGCATAACAATTTGATCCAGATTCAAGCATAGAATTTCGACATAGTTATATCGATCCGAATTAGGATTTTTCACTCGATTTTCGACGGCGAACCCTGGATATGGATTTTGATTGATTCTGAAAATTCTCTACCATAGTTATGACTATGCAAGGAGAATGATGGTTTCTGATCAAGAAACCAGATCTGAGTCTGCACTAGGAAGTCAGGTGGACGATACTAGTTTGGAAATGAAATTGTATGATCGAGTAAGCGATCGAATTTGATGTTGTGTACGGATGATATATGTACATCTTACGGGCTTGAATGTATATATACTGAAATTTTGTAAGGAAGTCAATAAAATATTTTGGAATGTTGTGATTGGATATTATTGCTAAGTAAGATATACAGATATTGTAAAGGAAAGGGAAAATTGGTTTTGATTTCAGAAGATAAATTTGAATTGCTCGACAAAAAGTATGTTTTTAAATTTCTGTATGAAATTTGATTGGGTTTTTGATCTAGCCACTTGGATTTTTGTTTTCTTTTGCAATTTGGGAGCCCGTAGAGGCATTTTGTAGTTGTTCCGAGGTAGACGCGCAAAGGAGATGCTGGGGAAATTTTTCGGAAATTTAGGGAGTTAGAAAATTTTTGAGAAAATTTTTATAATTCGAAATTTGGTTTTAAATTGAAATTTGAAAAATTAAGGAAATAGTATTATTTGAAAACTATTGGAGAGTTGGGAAGTTAGTAAGAATGATAATGGGCCTTTTATAAAAAGATAGTTGGTAAGATGTTGAATTGTTTGGTTTTGGGAAAAAGTAAACAGTTATTGGACCAATCTTCTTAACTAGCAATTTCAGGGACGAAATTCTTTTAAGGGGGAGGAATGTGACGACCCAGAATTTTTGGATGTTTGAAATCGGAATATTTAATTGATTTTCATTATTTAAAAGTTAATTTTCAACTTGAATTCAAGTATCACCATTTATTGGGTGATTTAATTATTAAATTAAATAATTTGAAGTTGGGTAAAATGTTGAATCTAGAGTTTTAAGCCTATTAAAAATAATTTGAAGGCTTGTAAAATTTGTACCGAAAGTACTGAAGGTGATAAAAATGTTGAAATTGAATTTGGGAATGTTTTTTAAGTTTTGAAATTTTATCGTTTAAATCGATATTTAAAAATAGCCTTCCGAGGCACAGTCTCAGAATTCGACAAAATCTGTTCCATTGGATCTGCAATATTGTATTATTCTCGGATTCTAATTTTCGTAGCATTTGGAGTTGTTTTGTGAGCACACGGTAAGTAAACGCGTTGACTTTATATAGAAAATTTAATACAAATAACTGGGTCCAAAAGCTATCTTCTCCATACGATCGAATTAGTACTCTGAATCTTTTTCAATCCGTTCGGAATAGGCGTATAACGTTATCCTCAAAATGATGTCAAGACTTTAAGCTACGTTAATCGAGACGATTTTAACTTAAAATAAATATATAATTATATACATTGATTGACCTATATCCTCATACCAGCTGCCTTCTTTCACTTCAAATCACTGTAGCCTTCATCTTACATGCCAACATCAATTCTTGTCCCTTTTGATTCTTCGCTCAAAATCACAACCTCTCCTTTTTTTCAATCACGTCGCTCCTCATTTCCTTCAGCAGTTTTAAAAAGTTGTAGTGGCCGAACTAATTCAAACAAAAAGGGAAGAAAAAAACAGTTAAACCACCGTTCATTCCCCTTCCCTCCTTCAAATTCAAGATCGAATGAAATTCTCTTCGGAAAGAGAGGATATGGTTGCCGTTTATCAAACGCGACTTAGTCGCGATGGCTGCGTCGTCGAGCGTGGTTTGAGGCGACTATGATTTTGAACAATGGTGAGTGTCTTAGGGAGAAGTCGTGGCTACGGGCGGCACACCAAGAGAGGATATCGCGATTAGGGAGGGCTGTTGTGTTTCGAGATGGAAATGGTTTGCATGAGGTCGTGGGATTGGGCAAGGCGAACTCTGGCAGAAGTGGTAGCGGATAGGTGAGGGCTCGAACTCGAGCTATGCTGATTTTGCGATCGCGACGGGAGGAATCTGGCAGTAAGGTATATAGCTAACTTCATTTTTATAAAATATATACATACGTCAACTTAATATTTTTACAAATATGCACAGAGAAATGAAAAGAAGGAATTTTAAATTCAAATGTTTATTTTTATAAATATATATACAAATAAAAGGGAAATTTTTTTTAGTAAAGAAAATTGTTGTTTTCGTTATTTACAAAAGACAGAAAAATATATATTTACAGTAAGGCGTAAAATAATTATGCTTTTAATTTAATACATACATATATATCCACATACATATTTAATTTAAAACAGTAAATATATATACATAAGATTTAGAAATGAAGATTTTAAATGGTACTATAGGTTATTTCTATAAGTATATTTTTAGTTTCAAAGATATAAATTATATACATACACACATTTTAACTTACTAGTTTAAATTTAAAAATAATGGATTTGGTGATTTATTTGTTTTGTTAACCTATTTAATTATTTTATTTACTAAAAAAGAATTATTCAAAGCAAAATTATTTTAAATTAAATTATTAAATGCAAATAGATTATTCGATTGGTCCATATATTAATAAACCATACGATGTTTGTACAAGGTCCAAAATCATGGAGAAACAAGCCAGTTTGGATCGGATTGCAAATTAAAAAGCAAAGGTGAGTTAATCTCACTCATTTGGGTTTTAATTTAAATTTAAATGGTTAAATTTAAATAATTGGTTGAATGATTGATTTGATTTGATGTGCTATATTATATATAGTAGTATATATATAGTATATATTGGAGTGATTGATTTCCCGCATTATATAGCGGATGAGACCCTATGTGCCGCATAATAGCGGATGATATTATCTTAATCCCATATACCGTGATATTCCACCTCAAAGTGGAATTTGTATTGTGCTAACATCTGTGGATGCAGGGAAAAAGGTTGGAGGGATCCAATTGGATTCCTCAACATTTATTTAGATTATTTAATATTCTCTACTATGATTATTTGATATTCTGTGATGAATTATATTGGAATATTGAATGTTATAGTTTGCTTGAATATATTTCAGTACACTGAGTTATCAAAATATATAGAACTAGATTTTTGAAAGAAAATAAAAGAGTGAATTTTTAAGAAAAATAATCATAGAGAATTTAAATAAATTGAAGAATGAACTGGATAAGAATAAAAGTGATTTAAAAATTTTAATAAATAATTTCGAGCATGGGAAAAAAGGGATTTTGAATAAACAGAAAATAATGAATTGTAAAACTTAAGTGATATTATTTAAAGAAATAAAGAATTTACTTTAAAATTCAAGGCTTAAATTTATTTAAAAGGATAAAGAAGGAATTTCGGAAATCTGAAATTGGTATGTTTCGGTTAAAATATTTTAAATCAAAATGGAGAAATAAAATCTGAGTTAATAGATTTTGGAAAAAGTGAGTAAGTAAAGAGATTTATTTCAAAATGGAGTAAATTAAAAATCAATTTGGAAATTGATTTAAGTGTTTGAAATTGGAAATTTAAAGGAGAATGTGACTATGAAATTTACAAACTGGGTTTATAAAAGTGAAGTGTTATATCAGTGGATATTTGGAAGAATAAATTCAGGGAAAGTAAATTTTTAAATATAAGTTAGAGGATTTAATGCTGTTTAAAAGCATGTTTTGGAAAATTTATTATTTCTAAATGTTTAAATTCTAAAGTAAGTATTTTATTTTAATCTATTATAGCAGTAATTATTTAAAGGTGGCTTGGTATTATGTTTAAAAGTTAGAAATTTAGTTTTATATTGTACAATGTGGTTTTGTTTTAAGTATTCTTAAAAGTATATAGTTTGAATAAGTATTAAAGTAAATTTTTTACGTAAATATTTTAAAGGATAATTTATAATAAAGTGTTTTAAATTATTTTAAAAATCTAAAGTATTGTGCTTGGTGTTTTCAGTGGAAATAAATATTTGGAAATTTATTTCATGAGAAAAGTGGGGTTTGAAAACTGTTTTGTAACAACCCTGAATTTTGTGATTTATTTTAATTGTTTATTTTGAATATTTTATTTGAAAACTTTATTATATTTATTAAAATGAATAATTTTTGTTATTTAAATTATTTTTTTGATTTTTATGTGAATTATAATTTCAAACCTGAATATAAAGAATATTTTCCAAAAATGTGGATTTTTGTCAATCCGGTCAAACTTGGACTTTTAAATTTTAAATTTAAATATTTTGATTTTTGATTTTTATCTTTTATTATGAAAATATATTAAATTTTGAGAATACTTCTTTTCGTTTCGTTGAAATCCGATTTATATTGTGAAAGTTATGCTTTTTACAATACTAGGTGTAAATTGATTTATTTAATAAAATTATCCATTTTTAATTTATAAAATTATATTTTTATTTGTCAAATCATGTTCTAATATGTATTATATGGCATGTTAGGTATATATTTTATTTTTAAATATTTTTAAAGTGATGTTGAAATTTTTCCAAAATTTATTGCATTTATTTTCTATTTTTAAAGCTTAGTTTCCATTTTTCTGCTATTTTCTTCATTTAAATTATATTTAGTTAAAATTTATTTATTTATTTTTATGCATGCATTTTATTTTTGTGTTTTTATCTTTATTTATAAGTTTTTTTCAAGTACATAAAATTTTCCCAAAATTTATTGCATTTATTTTCAAATTTTAAAGCCTAGTTTACAATTTTTGCTATTTTCTTAATTTAATTATATCTAATTAATATTTATTTATATATTTTTGTGCATTGATCGTATTTTCGTCTTTTTACCTGTATTTATAATTATTTTACATGTATTTAAAAATTTAAAAGAATTAGGGAAATTTGAAAAGTTTGTGACTCGGTAAGTGCTTGTCTTTTCATATTCAGCCTATATTTTCACCAATCAATGCACTAATTCAATTTGCTGCCTTATACTACTTTCTCCAGCCGACCATCACATTTCTTTCTCATGTGAAAATACACCTCTCAAACCCTAAAAAAAATTCGGCCTCTTCCTGAAGAAAAAGTTTGGTAAACTTTCTTCTTTTTTTTCAATTTTTATACTTGAATTATGTAATTTTTACATTTGCTCATCCTCTTTGTGTTCGGCCCTACCACCTCCAGCCCCTTGGTTGCCTCTACCACCACCTAATCCAGCCACCATACCCTCCACTCCTCTGACCATCAATGGCCAATGCCATATAGGATGTTGATCCACCAAAAAAAGATGAAACTCCACCTTAAAACTTCATAGCCAAGCCGTCCCTTGTTGTCAACACTTCACCATCATGTTTTGGCCGGCCATCCACGACGACCACCAGCCACAAACCTAAGCTTCAGACCTTACCACATCTGTAGTTGACCTCACCAGATCAGGCCATGCCCAATCCATGCTTGGCCGAAGTCATTTAGGCCTTGTAATCCATGTTGTTGCTTGTTGTTGCCTTGTTTTGTGAATTAAAGCACACATATGCCTTCATCTCCTTTATATTACTTTGACCGACCCCTATATGACTTTAACCTGATCCAAAACCATCCCATTACAGTGCCTTTCCAGTCCATAGTTGCAGCATAAGTGGTTGAATGAAAGTGCAGAAAGTTTAGCTATGTATTGTGCTTATATTTCTAGCTTTGTTTATAATAGTTTTGTTTGAAATTTATGTATTGTACTTTGTTTTGTTTAAAATTTGACAAGTCAATTAGCTTTGGCTCTCCCACTCTTGAATCTTAGTCATGATTTCGTGCCTTTGTGGATCTTAGTTTGTGTGTTTGGTTGTTATCTCCAGCTTGTAGATGTGAGTATTTCTCACCAGATATTCCGTACTTATATAAGTAGTAAATTGACACCCTGTGAATCTGTAGATATTATCATCATGTTGTAACTACTTATGCTATGACCATATGATGATCACCCTGTTTATACACCTGTCGTATCATCTGTTACTGTTATATGATGTTATTCTGTTTATTTATATCAGTTTATCACACTGCAAGTTCCCCGTAGATTAGAATCACTATGGGTTGAAATGATACATACCTGAACGGACTTTAGAATAGGGAAAAATCGTTATAGGCTGAAATGATAGGCCTGAGCGATTTTTATTTATTTGCATTTACTTGGGATTGCGGGTTTGAAATGATAGAACCCGGATTTTTTCCTTTGTAAATTACGGATTGAAATGATATATTATCTGTATCATTGAACTTAGGTTAGAAATTTTATACAGACTGTGGTTAAAATATGTTTTCTAAAAGTTTTAAAGTATTTTAGAAATGAAAATATTATAATATTTTTATTTAAACTTAATTAAAAATGATTTTTGTAAAGTATTATTGATTTTTTAAAAATTTATAAGTGGAATAAGTTAATGGTAAGGTTAGAAAATTTGAAATGTAAATTATTTTGGAAATTTTGATTTGGGTATAAATGGAATTTAAATTAAGTAGGAAAATATGATAAATAAATATAAAATTTTAATTAAAATGAATTTAAAATGATTTTATAAAGTGTTAATGATTTTTGAATAAGTTAAAGGGTTAAATAAATGAATATTTAAGTTGAATTTTGAAATATAACTTAGATTGAGAATTAGTGAATTTTATTTAAAAATTAATTTTTAGTTAAGTAAATAAAATGAAAATAAGTTATATTTGGAAATTTAAACTTAAGTGTTAAGTTAAAAATTTAATTGTAAAGAATTGAAATGGAATGTTGAATTATATAAGTAAATTATTATTAATTTATTTTTGAATGAAAATTTAACTTTATAAAATCATGAATATAAGGGTATTTAAATGATTGTTCTAAAAGTGAAAATATATGATTTTATAAGTTTGAAATGATTTAAATAAAAATTTAATTGTTTGTGAAATTATATTGAATATTTGGAATTTAATTAGCAGCATTTTTGAAATGTTATTATTTCTAATGCAATGAATATTACAGCATTGGTAAATGTTGTAGTTGATAGAAATGAACTAAATGGCTAAATTGAATTAAGGGCAATTATCGCACTTTTTAAGTGCTGTAGTTGTTGAAATTAACTAAGGCTTTATTTGAACTAAATTAAACCTATTACAGCATTTTAAATATTGTGTTTTGTTAAATGAATTGTTTTAAAACATAACTTTCCGTAGCATCTTCTAAGTGCCGCGATAGTTGAATTGATATCGTTTTGATAAATTTAAAAGAATAAATAAACTTTGAAAATGCTAAATTTACGAGAATTTGATATTTGATTATTAAATATAATAACTTCACTTTTAAATGATTTAAATGGAATATTTAAATGATTTAAATGGAATATTTAAATGATTTAAATGGAATATTTAATTGGTTTAATTGGAATATTTAATTGGTTTAAATGGAGTATTTTGATTTGAAATGGTATTTAAATTAAATAAAACTGAATGAGGTTTTAAATGATATGATATTTTGATATTTTGAAATGGATTTCTGAATGATATTGAATTTTGAAATGATATTTTTATTTTGAAGTATAAATTACTATTTTGAAATTTTAACCACGAGATGTACATAATTTATAGTTTAACTGATCCTTAAAGGATGGGCGATCCCATGCATCCTTTAAATTATTGTACGTTACTACTATAGTACACTTAAGTTTTTACATTATATAAGTATATATGTCCTGACTCGAGTGTTTTGTGTTTTACTTTATGCTCGGGTCAGCCTGAGTATTTACAGTTTAGCTTTGGATTTCTTTTCTAGAACTAGGAATCGCTGGAGATTCTGCATGTCTAGTTATCTGTTCCCTTTCAGTTTCAGTTGTTCTATTTCAGTTCTAGTATTTATAATCTACTATGTATTTGAGATTTCTATTGATATGTTTTTTCAGACTGGTATTATGTATTATGTTTTGGGAGTTTGTTATAGTAGCTTCATGAACTACTATGGTATTTTAATTTCCGCTGCGAGTTATTCTGATATTTCTATGTCTTTGATTCTGTGATTTGTATTCCATTTGCTCCAAATTTATTTACAATGCGGTATTTTGATCAATTCAAGTCCGACATGTGTGGATGAGAATGGTTGAAAATATCGAGTTGTTACAGTTGGTATCAGAGCTTTGGTTTTAGGCAAACCATAGTCTGCGGAGCAAAAACTTATTAAAGATAGGGTAGAAATACCCTAGAATGAGTGAAATCAATCTCAGAATCATTTCCTTGTGAGAGAGCGTATTTTCGAAGTATAAAATAATTTCCAAATGATTTTTAAAGGATTTTCAAAGATTGTTTTGGTATAAAAAATTTCTTATTTTGAAACCAAGATTTTCTAAACTTCATTCCTTCTATATCCACCTTGTTAGAAATCTCTTGGTTATGATTCTTATCGATTAGGATTCCTTGAACTTTGGAACGCTCTCACTTGTTCTGGAATCCAGTCTTGTTTTCCCTATTTTATCCTTTTGATTTTGGAGCATTCCGTAACTCCACTTTGGAATGACCTCTATATAGATCAGTGATTCTGTAAATCTTTGAATGATTTGTAAATGGGTCAAACTCCTTTACAATTGGCATTGATTCACCGGAGATTTCTATATCCTTGGATTATGATGCTATCCATCTCCTGCTCTACCTGGATTCTATCTCTGGCGATCGAATGTCGATTTGCCTTAGATTTTTCGAAGTGGTTATATTCCTGAAGTCACAGTTGACCCAGTTAAGGTCGCCCGCGATTTATATAGGCTTATCCATCTTCTATTTAGTAATTAAATTATCTCATCTTCGTTCGAGCTTATCTTCGAACAAGAATTGTACTTGATTAGAGCTGCTCTAATTTGAATCTATATTGTTTGGAATCCACCCTTTAATCATCCTTTGGAAATTTGTGTTTGGTTGTATTTTGAAATTCTGCATACATCGGAATTATTATTTTGATAAGGATGACCCTATTATATATAAAAGTGAAATGTTTTCAATAAGGATTTTTATATCTTTTGAAAATGGAAATTTGAAACTTTGAAAGGATTTGAATTTTGTAAATTTAGAAGAATATGATCTATATAAAATGATTCATAACTGAAGGGTTTTGAATGTGAATTTCGAGGAATCGAACTCCGGTGTTTTGAAATCGGTTTAAGATTTTGGAAAATATATAATAATAATATGATTTGAAGATATTTTATGAATAAGAAATGTTTAAAATGTATTCGAATGAATTCCAATGATTTCTAGGAGATTTCAAAGAAGTTTCAAGAAAATAAAAGTCCAGAACCCACTTATGTCGCTGGAAAATAATTTCGGTGATGAATGCATGCATCATCGACATTGATTTTCGAGTTTCTGAGTGGGGGAGAGGCCACTCTAGTAGCTTTGCTATGCGAGTCATTTTGTGAAACAAATTTTGATTTCAGATTTTGAAGTATGGTTTGATGTTCGAAAGATATATGTATACATATATATATATTTGAAATGATTTAAAGTAAGCCGGTGTTCAGTCCTCGAGATTCAGATTTGTTTTGGTATAACCATATCTTTTGAAATTGTTTTACTGATTTGTTAGTGATTTCCAATTCTTGGATTGAAAATATGATTTCTTCGACTATTTTGAAGGTTCGAGCACTTCCCAATCAAGGTTAACTTTTCAAAGCTAAGTAATGTTGAAAGGTATAAGGTACTTGATAAAGAATATAAGTTTAGTTTGGTATGATTAAAGTATAAAGTAATATGATTTATATAAGTTTGAAACTATTCGTTGAGTGAAATAAATAAGACTATTTTGAATTATACTGGTATGAAATATAGAATTGAAATGCTTTGAATAAAGTACATATATATAGAACAATAATCTTTCCAATGGTAAATTGAATTTTTCATATAGAAACAAATAGTTTGAAGGTTTTAAAAAGGGATGGTTTTAAACTTAGTAACCATTTTAGATATTTTGATGATTGAAATGGTTTGGAAAAGATTTAATCTTTATTTTGATAAAGAATGTGAATTTGAAATGGTAATTGATTTTTATAAAGGAATATTTTAAGTTTATATTTGTATGAAAGGATATTTGGTTTACTAGTAATTTGAGTTTATTTAAAAACGATGGATTTATGAAATGAATATTTCAAAACTAAGTAATAACGAAGTAAAATTTGAGATACATGAAATTATAAAATTTAGTTTTGGAATATGGTATATTTATGCTTTGAAATATATTAAAGATTTAATAGTTTACTTTATGGATCAAATCTTTATTTGAAATTTGATAATATTTGAAATGGCTTTGTTGAAAAACTAAATTGAATTGAAACTGATGGTTTGAATAGAATTAAAATTGAAAATTTTAGATTTGGGTTTAATTGAATAAATTTGTAAAATTTAAAGAATTAAAGGAATGTTTTATGATTTCAAATGTATGATTTCAAAATGTTATGATTTTCAAAGTGTAATGATTTCAAGTATTTTGGTTTCGAAAGATTTATAAATTTGGAAGTATTATATTTTTTTTGAAAGTGAATACATGTTTTAAATGGAAATGAATTTGTTTGACCTAAATTTTTGTTGATTTGGGAATTTGGATTATTTTCTAAAACTATTGTTTTAAGAAACTTTGAAATTGAATATATGAAATTAGGAAGAAATGATCTTGCGAAATCATATATGATTTTGAAACTGAATTGATATTGAAATGGTTTGAAATTGAGAACCTTGTTTATTTAAATACTTTGATTTGGGAGTTATCAAACTTATATAAAATTGATTTGTATAAGTATGAAATTGATTTGAAATCTGTTGATTCAAAAAGGTACTCATACTGAATTTGTAAAGAGAAATCTTATGTAATCGAAGTCTATATAAGTATGATTTGATATACTATTGATTTGGAAAGTATTCGATTTGAAATGAAATCTTATATATAATGGACTTTATATAAGTATGATATTTGAAAGTAATTTTGAAAGGTACTATATGATACATATTTTCGAAGTAAAGATATGGAAAGTGCCTTCTACTTGATATTCGCTTTGTAGCCACATTGTGGATTCATTCAATCGATATTATTCTCTCTGATTTGGGTTTTTCAGATATGATACTCGAGTGTCCATCGAATTCCATGGCGATCTCCATGGTCTTACGAGCGCGGCTGCATAGCGTAATTCACAGGGGCTGCGAGAGCCTAAGAGTATGGATGTTTCCTGGGGGATCCAGGCGTAACCATTGTGTATCTGTGATTTATTGGGTCGCTTGGTAGCGTAATCCGCAGGGGCTGCGAGAGCCTAAGGATACAGATGTTTCCTGGGGGATTCATGAGTAACCATTATGTATCTATGTTATTACCAGTCTTCATGGCATAATCACAGGGCTGCGGTAGTCATCCTACGGGTACGGATGTTTCCTAAGGGATCCAGGTGTAACCATTGTGTATCCGTGATCCATGATCGACATGTTTGGTTTGGTTGATTTGTTTGGATTGTACTTTCCATATCTGTTGTTTTAAAAGGTTTTTCAGTATTTTCACAGGGTGTTGAAACAAGTCTACCAAGTACCAGGAGAATTCTAGCTTTGCGCCTGATCAACGATGGCCAGAGTCTGTAGGAACGAAAGTAAACTTGTTAAGACTTCGAGTTATAAAAGTATTTTTATAAAGTATTATATAAAGGATATTTTGATCATTATTTTACTTGTCTAAATAATTTAAAATATTTTAAATTTTGTTTACTTCGAACTAACAAATTTGAATCAAATGTCTATTTATCATATTATAAAATGTTTAAAATGTTAAATATAAATTTTTTAAATTGAAACATATATAGTTTTAAATATGGTTCATCCTTTTCTTTCAACCTTCTAGCTATTTCTACCTTCTTCTTCTTTGAGGGTACTTTTTGTATTATGGAAAGAGTTGGTTCTTTGGCTTATCGTTTAGATTTGCCCAAGAAACTTTCTGCAGTGCATGATGTATTCCACGTCTCACATCTCCTCTGGTATCTTCTTGACCCACCTCTTTTTGTTCAGCCACCCGCTCTTGATAGTTTAGATACTAAGCTTAATCTGACTGTCGAGACTAAGCCACTTCGTATTGTCAGCAGAGGTACGAAGCAGCTAAGAAGGAAATCAGTTATCCTGGTCAAAGCATTATGTAAGTACTGATGATCGAGAATGTACCAAGGAGATGGAGGAAAGCATTTGTGCTTCGAATCTGTAATTGTTTTTCAGGTACTATTTGTTTTTTTCTATCTTTCTTTTTCTATCGTGCTTTTCCTTATTTTCCTTGTTCGTTCTTTTCGAGGACGAAAAGATTTGAGTGGGGGAGAGTGTAACAACCCTGAATTTTGTGATTTATTTTAATTGTTTATTTTGATTATTTTATTTGAAAATTTTATTATATTTATTAAATGAATAATTTTTTTTATTTTAAATATATTTTTTGATTTTTGTGTGAATTATAATTTCAAACCTGAATATAAAGAATATTTTCCAAAAATGTGGATTTTGGTCAATCCGGTCAAACTTTTATTTTAAATTTTAAATTTAAATTTTTGAATTTTTGAATTTTATCTTTTATTATGAAAATATATTAAATTTTGAGAATACTGCTTTTCATTTCGTTGAAATCCGATTTATATTGCGAAAGTTATGCTTTTTACAATATTGGGTGTAAATTGATTTATTTAATAAAATTATCCACTTTTAATTTATACAAATAATATTTTTATTTGTCAAATCATGTTATAATATGTGTTATATGACATTTTAGGTATATATTTTATTTTTAAATATTTTTAAAGTGATGTTTAAATTTTTCCAAAATTTATTGCATTTATTTTCTATTTTTAAAGCCTAGTTTCCAATTTTCTGCTATTTTCTTAATTTAAATTATATTTAATTTAAATTTATTTATTTATTTTTATGCATGCATTTTATTTTTGTGTTTTTATTTTTGTTTATAAGTATTTTCAGGTACATAGAATTTTTTCAAAATTTATTGCATTTATTTTCAAATTTTAAAGCTAAGTTTACAATTTTTGTTATTTTCTTAATTTAATTATATTTAATTAATATTTATTTATATATTTTTGTCCATTCATCATATTTTTGTGTTTTTACCTGTATTTATAGGTATTTTACATGTATTTAAAAATTTAAAAGAATTAGGGAAATTTGAAAAGTTTGTGACTCTTTAAGTGCTTTTTTTTTCATATTCAACCTACCTTTTCACCAATCAATGCACTAATTCAATTTGCTGCCTTATACTACTTTCTTCAGCCGACCATCACATTTCTTTCTCACGTGAAAATACACTTCTCAAACCCTAAAAAAAATTTGGCCTCTTTCTGAAGAAAAAGTTTGGTAAACTTTCTTCTTTTTTCACTTTTTATACTTTAATTATGTGATTTTTGCACTTGCTCATCCTCTTTGTGTTCGGCCCTGCCACCTCCAGCCCCTTGGTCGCCTCCACCACCACCTACTCCAGCCACGATACCCTCCATTCCTGTGACCATCCATGGCCAAAGCCCTATAGGATGTTGATCCACCAAAAAATGATGAAACTCCACCTTAAAACTTCATAGCCGAGCCTTCCCTTGTTGTCAACACTTCACCATCATGTTTTGGTCGGCCATCCACCACCACCACCAGCCAAAAACCTGAGCTTCAGACCCTACCACACCTGTAGTTTACCTCACCAGATCAGGCATGCCCAATCCATGCTTGGCCGAAGTGATTTAGGCCTTGTAATCCATGTTGTTGCTTGTTGTTGCCTTGTTCTGTGATTTCAAGCACACATATGCATTCATCTCCTTTATATTGCTTTGACCGACCCCTCTATGACTTTAACCCGATCCAAACCTGATCTAAAACCATCCAATTACAGTGCCTTTCCATTCCATAGCTGAAGCATTAGTGGTTGAATGCAAGTGCAAAAACTTTAGCTATGTATTGTGCTTATATTTCTAGCTTTGTTTATAATAGTTTGGTTTGAAATTTATGTATTGTACTTTGTTTTGTTTGAAATTTGACAAGGCAATTAGCTTTGGCTCTCCCACATGAATCATAGTCATGCTCTCGTGCCTTTTTGGATCTAAGTTTATGTGTTTGGTTTTTATCTCCAGCTTGTAGATTTGAGTATTTCTCACCAGACATTCTGTACTTATATAAGTAGTAAATTAACACCCTGTGAATCTGTAGATATTATTATCATGTTGTAACTACTTATGCTATGATCATATGATGATCATCCTATTTATACACCTGTCATATCACCTGTTACTGTTATATGATGTTATTTTGTTTATTTATATCAGTTTATCACACTGCAAGTTCCCTGTAGATTAGAATCACTATGGGTTGAAATGATACATACCCGAACGTACTTTAGAATAGGGAAAAATCATTATGGGCTGAAATGATAGGCCTGAGCGATTTTTATTTATTTGCATTTACTTGGGATTGTGGGTTTGAAATGATAGAACCCGGATTTTTCCTTTGTAAATTACGGATTGAAATGATATATTATCAGTATCATTGGACTTAGGTTTGAAATTTTATATAGACTGTGGTTAAAATATGTTTTCTAAAATTTTTAAAGTATTTTAGAAATGAAAATATCATAATATTTTGATTTAAACTTAATTAAAAATGACTTTTGTAAAGTATTATTGATTTTCTAAAAATTTATAAGTGGAATAAATTAATGGTAAGGTTAGAAAATTTGAAATGTAAGTTATTTTGGAAATTTTGATTTGGGTATAAATGGAATTTAAATTAAGTAGGAAAATATGATAAATAAATATAAAATTTGAATTAAAATGAATTTAAATGATTTTATAAAGTTTTAATGATTTTTGAATAAGTTAAAGGGTTAAATAAATGAATATTTAAGTTGAATTTTGAAATATAACTTAGATTGAGAATTTGTGAATTTTGTTTAAAAATGAATTTTAAGCTAAGTAAATAAAATGAAAATAAGTTATATTTGGAAATTTAAACTTAAATATTAAGTTAAAATTTTAATTATAAAGAATTGAAATGGAATGTTGAATTACATAAGTAAATTATTATTAATTGATTTTTGAATGAAAATTTAACTTTATAAAATCATGAATATAAGGGTATTTAAATAATTGTTTTAAAAGTGAAAAATATTATTTTATAAGTTTAAAATGATTTAAATAAAAATTTAATTGTTTGAGAAATTATATTGAATATTTGGAATTTAATTAACAGGATTTTTGAAATGTTATTATTTCTAATGTAAAGAATATTACAGCATTGGTAAATGCTGTAGTTGATAGAAATGAACTAAATGGCTAAATTGAATTAATGGCAGTTGTAGCACTCTGTAAGTGCTCTAGTTGTTGAAATTAACTAAGGTTTTATGTGAACTAAATTAAACCTATTACAGCATTTCAACTGCTGTATTTTGTTAAATGAATTGTTTTAAAACATAACTTTCCGTAGCATCTTCTAAGTGCTGCGATAGTTGAATTTACAGCGTTTTGATAAATTTAAAAGAATAAATGAACTTTGAAAAGGCTAAATTTATGAGAATTTGATATTTGATTATTAAATATAATAACTTCACTTTTAAATGATTTAAATGGAATATTTAAATGATTTAAATGGAATATTTAATTGGTTTAATTGGAATATTTAATTGGTTTAAATGGAGTATTTAATTGGTTTAAATGGAGTATTTTGATTTGAAATACAAACCATTTTGAATTGTGATTTGAAATGGTATATAAATTAAATAAAAACGAATGAGGTTTTCATAGATATGATATTTTGATATTTTGAAATGGATTTCGGAAGGATATTGAATTTTGAAATGATATGTTACTATTTTGAAATTTTAACCACGAGATGTATTTAATTTATATTTTAACTGATCCTTAAAGGATGGGTGATCCCAAGTATCCTTTAAGTTATTGTACATTACTACCACAGTTCAGTTAAATTGGTTTACATTATATAAGTATATATGTCCTGACTCGAGTGTTTTATGTTTTACTTTATGATCGGGTCAGCCTGAGTATTTACAGCTTAGCTTTGGATTTCTTTTCTGGAGCTAGGAATCACTGGAGATTATGCATGCCTAGTTATCTGTTCCCTTTCAGTTTCAGTTGTTCTATTTCAGCTCTAGTATTTATAAACTGCTATGTATTTGAGATTTCTATTGTATATGTTTTTTCAGACTGATATTATGTATTATGTTTTAAGAGTTTGTTATAGTAGCTTCATGAACTACAATGGCATTTTAATTTCCGCTGCGAGTTATTCTGATATTTCTGTGTCTGTGATTCTGTGATTTGTATTCCATTTGCTCCAAATTTATTTACAATGCAACATTTTGAGAAATTCAAGTCCGGCATGTGTGGATGCGAATGGTTGAAAATATCGGGTTGTTACATGTTTTCAAAAGGGTTGAAAATGGAAATATATCTTGCAAAGATATTTTGAGGATAATAAATAATTTGGGAGATTGTTTGATGGATGTTTGTGAATATTAATTGATATTTAAATGACTGACTATCAATATTGGCGAATGCGCTGATCGTTTCGAAGAGACCGGGATCGTGATTTATTTCACGAAAACCACTTCGATTCGGTTTGAACGTTTTCGTGTGGAAAACAAGAGTTTGGATTCGAAGATGGGGCAGTGGAGTGCAATGGCTAGTCGCTATTAATCATGTGGAGATTCCAAAATGGATGTAGTAGGAGTAGTGCATTCGGTTCCGTTCAAACCCAGGACGGACTTGTACGAATAAATGCTTTCGGAACATCGTCAGGTGGACGATGGGCATTCTAAGTGAAACAATCTAAAAGGTAACGCTTAGCCTCAAGCCTCATCAACCGAGAATGACTGAAAATCAGCGGTTATGCAGCAAGGCTAGGTGGGTAGCACCCATTAGGGTAAGGTCATCCCTGTCTAGATGTCCCTTTTTATTCGGCTTAGTGGTGCGATTGCTGATCCCAACCATGGGGTGATCTTACTCGAGATTATCCAGTAAGGGGTAGTCTCGGTATTGTTTTGCAGGGGATTGGGAGTAATCCTTGGTACAGTGATCTATGACACGTACTGTGACATGTGGTACCCCAGTGCCTAGTCATTAGTTGGAAATCCATTCTCCCTACGCGCCTTTTACGGTTTTTGTTTATATAACCCACTTTGTGGCTAGTAGTTGGAATTTAATCATGTAACAATTTCGGCTATTTTAATAAGTATTTGTAAATAGACCCTATTATAATATCAGAGGATTTTAATAAAAAGTGTTTTGGCTATCGTAAGGTAAAAACCCGACATGTTTATTTGTGGCGTGGTCTTACGAGATGCTTTTTATTTTCAAAGGATTCTGAAACTTTAATAATCAATTTGAGTGTGATTTCTCAGCTGGTTTTCCAGACTAACTCGGGTGTTATTTAACTATAATGCTCGGGACAGACTGGGTATTGTAGGATACATGAAAGGATGATGTGGAGCTCAGAAGACGAGCAGGATGGCGATTCGTACTTCCATACTTGATTATTATTCCGCTGTGTATTCAGTTTTGAGGACAAATTTATATGACTATCCAGTTGTGTATTATTGATGTTGTTGAACTCTGGTGATGTATTCTGGTGATGAATGTATAAAACAAATATAGTTTTCTTATGTGTAAAGATCTGTTAATATCTATTATATTTTATTTCGCTGCGATGGTTAGATTCTGATGTTGTTTTGTTTTCTCTTCTTCCACCTCTTCTTCTTTAACCAAATGGTTCGTATTTGCGTTCATCTTGAGTTGATCGATGGAGACTAGTGTCGACTCAAGGGGTATGGAACTAAGGGTCGATTCATCAACCATTCAAGCCGATCCTTCAAACTAGGTAATTGACCAATTAAATTAACTCTAAAACGATGAGACTTGGGCTTTAATGCCAGTTCGTCCGAAGTCGAGGCCGATTTCGATGTGCTTGATGCTGGATTTGGGTTAGAGTGAGGTTAATAGAACGGTAATGGCATTTTAGGATGTTTGGAGGAAGAAGAGGCATGAAAGGACACACGGCTTTAACTTTGTATCGATGAAAGAGAAGAAGGGGCTCGGCCTCATATCGATCCTGAACATGAGATCCGCGTTGGTGAACAATCGATCGGTGAAATTAACAAACTTCGTGTCGATCTGGGGTGATAGTTGTTCATATTGATCGGAGTCGATTGACAAGAAATCGAATGGTCTTCAATGGAAACAAACCCGCAACATGTGATCAATACGAATTTCATGGTTTGAGATCGATACGAATTTTATGGTTTGAGATCGATACGAAACTAGCAAATATTTGATCAATATGAAATGAACTTCAGACCGATACGAACTTCATTGCAACTCGATCGATGTAAAAGCCAGTGCGAGATCGATCAATACAAAACCAAAAGCATATTGTTCGATACGAAGTTAAGGCTCTAATCCATACAAACCAAGTGTTCTGAGACCGATATGAAATTAAGGCTTTTGCAATGAATGATCTGAACTTTTGGCTTCGATAGATTCGAACTTCATGCAAATTTGAACACTTGACTCCGACGAGCTTTGGCCTTGCATAATTGGACTTAATTGTCAAACAGCATATTTGACTACCCATCGAAGTTCATCGATGGTGTGACGCCCCACCTCTATATCCACGCTAGCCAAGAACACTCCGGAGTAGTGCTGTCAACTAGCACGGAGAATAAGGCTGTTGAGGAGCGACCATCCATGTAATTGCTTATCACACGGTGGCTATAAATAATCTTAGGAAACAAACATAGAAATAATCATATCACAAATCAGTCACAGATATCCATTTCACAAAGGCGGAAGAAGATATCAATATATAACTAACACATGAAAGTGTACATCAGAGTAGTGGTCAATAAGATCCACGATAATACAAAAGAATAGCAACACGTGCTAGACAAATGAATACAACTATGAGTCTATATCTCAAGTGTATACAACAAAAACTGCTAATCTAAACAGTTAGCCAAAAGTCAGAGTGATGAATCCCTGGGAAGAAGTCAAGCAGAAGCACCTGTAACATCTCGGTCTGACCCGAGTATTATTTAAGAAAATAATAAACGGATCAGTCTAGCTATAAATATCAGATGACATGATATAACATAAAAGATATGGCATAAACATAAACATCCATAACGACATACCACTATAAGTATGTAAATAATGATCAACAGAAGATCAATCAATAAGAGATAATGAATATCACAAGAATCTTCTCAAAGATTCGAAGAGGGCATCATACCATAAACTTGTACTCATAACAAGTCAATGACATAAATTCCAGAAATCAACACGAGAAATCCAGAAATCATAAAAAGGGAAAGAGGCCTATCACATGACGGTCCGAAGACCATGGGGAGCTACCCCGCATGTGTGAATGGAATCACACAGATTGAGGTCAAGACTAACCAAAAAGCAAAAAGGTATGTGTGCATGGAATCACACAAGTGGTGTCTAGTCTAACCTTGCAATGAAAGAGACATCGCGCAATTGCTAGTCTAATTCATAAAGCGATCATCAAGATCAACGAGAAGTGTCAATTACACTAAGCTAGTAAATATAGAAGTTTAGCTTCATGTCCCATAACCACTTGCTTAACTTAAATATTTACGAACAAACTGTAAATCTTCACTAATAAAATTGTCACAAGAGGTTCAATCGAACAAGTCCAAGAATTAACCGACGAAGTGAATGCAAGCGTTTCATACCACTTGTTTTACTAAGTCGTTTAATTAGATTTCTCATCCGAGTGAGGTAAAGGCTTGTATATACTAATAGATTGGAAAACGGTTTAAGAAAAGAGTTTTGTTATTAAAAACAGAGTTGAAATTGTTTGTTAAAAGAGTTTTGATATTTACTACTAGTATTGAAACCTTTACATTATAAGGTGACAAAACACATAAGCAAGTGCAGAAACAATCAGTCACAAAGATCGCATACGGAGATGCGAATAAAATCCAAGGAAATCAGCTCAATGTTTTTCAGATAAAATCCCCTATGGAGGGGGGGTCCAGGGGGGGTGGCAACCCCCCAAGGTGGGGGTGCGGGGGCAACGCCACCGCGTACGGGGTTCGACCTAAGTGAAGGTACGACCTAGTGAAGACAAAATGAGGTCTAACGACCTAAGGCGAATAGGGTCGAGCGACCTATAAAACTCGCGACCTAAAAGTTAGCAAGGTCGAACGACCTATAGAGGCATAGGGTGCAGCGACCTAAAACATCGCGACCTAGTGAAGACCTAAGGGAGGCGAGCGACTTATAAAACTCGCGACCTAAAAGTTAGCAAGGTCGAACGACCTATAGGGGCATAGGGTGCAGCGACCTAAAACATCGCGACCTAGTGAAGACCTAAGGGAGGCGAGCGACTTATAAAACTCGCGACCTAAAAGTTAGCAAGGTCGAACGACCTATAGAGGCATAGGGTGCAGCGACCTAAAACATCGCGACCTAGTGACCTAACGGTTTAAGGGTCTTGCGACCTAACTGGAAACAAGGTCCAAACGACCTAACGACTTAAAGTGAAACCTGGCTGAGCGATATAAGGTCGGAGACGACCTACGACTTAACCCCGTGTGAGCGACCTATGACCTATGGTTGCTACGACCTAACGAGTTCCAATAGTGAAGGCTTAAGGTCTAACGACCTAAGGGGTACGACCTAAGGTGTTGAGGTTGGACGACCTAACCAAATTGCATAGGCCATACGAGCTAAGGCCTAACGACCTAACTCCGAACGAGCTATATGCGAGTGACCTAGGGCGCTAACTCGCAAACGACCTAACGTTAACTCGCGAACGACCTAACTCCAGACGCGCCTTTTCAACGCGTGCGAGCTGAAGAACTGCCGACCTACGACCTAACTCCAAGCGACCTAAGGCCTAACGACCTATAGTGGACGAATGGGCTAAGGCCAGAAACGACCCAAATGAAGGTGACGACTTTTCCACGCGAACGACCTATAGATGCTGGGCGACCTAAGGGGGACAGAGCGACCTAAGCCAGAAATTCACCCCAAAACGCTAAAAAGTAGAGTTTTTCGCCAATCCAATCCAAACCAAATGCAAATGTGCATGCAAACATGATAGGGATGCATTTCCAATAGCCCAAGATAGATATAGACTAGAATTGTGAGATAAAAATCTCACCTTTGCACTAAAGTTTATGAAGATGAAGCTTGAAAGCAAGGAGAAGCAATCCAAAGCTTGAATCCAATATCTTCTACTTGAATTTGGAGTTGAATGTTGGATTTGCAATTGAATTTGTGCTTGGACTTTTAATTTCCCATTCCCTCCACCATTAATGCCAAAGCTTGATTAGTTAGGAAATTTATGAAGAGTGAGGAGAAGAGGGTTGGAACTTGGGCTTAATAGGCTAAACTAACCCAAAGTCCAAAGCGGGAAAAGTTAGTGAAATTTCACTAACTCCAAACCTATCGATGTTTATACTTAAAAAGTTGTAAACGACATTTCGAACTCAATGGAAGTGGTCTCGAGTCCTAATTTGACCGTTTGCAAAAAGTAGCTTTTCGGACCAAAATCTAATTAACGAGTTAATATTTAAATAAAATATTTAAATACAAACTCGATAAATATGCGGGTTGTTACAGATGGAAATGGAACTTAAAATTTTTTTAACAAACTTTAACTCGGTTCGGTCTTTAAAGTTTGGATGGCGTGGTTATGACGGTCAGCGATGACGGTCGCTTTAGTTGAATTTCAAAGTCTCATCATTTGCATGTTTTTTCATACTTTGTTGAATTTCTCAAGTAATTTGTAGCACTGCATTGCACAACACATTCACACACTTCACATTGGGGAATGCATGGGCTTATTATCGTCTAGTGATGATTTCTCATAAGTTAGTTATGGAAACTTCAAGCTCATAGCAGCAGGAAGTTCAGAGTTCACTCCCATTAACAATCAAGATACCGGCCATCATGGCCGAAGTCATAAATCCAGCTACAGAAGAGATACCAGGTGCTGTTTTCATCTGCACTCTGCCAGATTCTATACCATCCAACATTTCTGAAGACATGTTGGGATGGATATGCTTAAGGCACGGTTTTCATTGGATGACATGCTATTGTTAGGACCGAACAATAGACCGCATTTTCCACCGGAAGGGTTTACTGCTTTTAACCGCTATGCATGCACAGCTGGAACACTTCCTCCCTTTAACCAATACATTAGGGAAGTGTTGTCTTTCCTTGGAATCGCTCCATCTCAACTACACCCCAATGGATATGCTTTGTTGAATAGCTTGTTCATCGTATTCATGGAATATCTCTTTCGAGCATCGATCCCGATCGAGATTAGATACCTGTTTAATGTCAAGAGCCAAGGAGATAGCCTTTCTTTCACATTTCTGGAAGTGGTCAAGAACAGTCAGGAGGTAACGGGGTCTCGGACCAGGTTGAGTTACTTCAAAACAGAATGGTTCTACGTCCGATGGCCCCTGGGATTCGCTAGTCGATGGTTAGCGAGATGTAAGTGCTGTGACTTTTTCCAGTAGTTAACAAGACAATCATAGCTGACACCCAAACTTATATCTCTTTTTTCTTTACAGCTGTAATTCTACGACCCAAAGGTGAGCATTTCAAAGAGATGGTTCAGGTTCTACAAGAAGTTCCGAGTGAAGAGAGGGATATTGACTTGGATCTGACAGATAGAAACTTGAGAATCGTTGGATTGATCGAGCGTAGCCAAAGCAAAAGGCTTGAGGGAATGGTAAGGGCTGTCTCGAAGAAACGAGTGAAACGTAAGACGCCCGGAGTTGTTATAACCGAGGAAGTCGATCCAGAAAGAACGCTCATCGATGATGAACTTGTGGCCGTGTCTTCTGATGTCGTTCAGGGTTCCGAAGGAAAGAGAAAAGCAAGGTAGTTGTTTTCACATGCTTTAAATCCGAAAGATGGAAATCTATGATCGTGTCTTTGCCTGTTCCCGAGATTAGTATTTCGGAGGCTCCTCCCTCGCCGGTGGAAAACCTTTTCGAAGGGCTCGCCAATATTCCAATTCCGGATTACATGTCATTCCAACATGATGCGGATTAGAAGATCTTCAGCATACTTTAGACTTAAGCAAGTCTCTTCCCACTAGCGTGGTCGATACTTTCGGTTGCTCGGGAGGTTGTACATACATATGCACTTCATGGCACTACACGATTCCTGACCATAAGTTGCTCACTTTGGAAGATTACTAACTCTATTCCTTTGTTACCTTGCAGATACAATGTCTGGCCGAGGCTTAATGTTAGGGAGTCTCCAAAAAGCTCATCGATCTTCCACATATTACGAGTCGCGTAGGAGATAGGCAGATAAGGACTATGACCGTGGATATTCTAGTTAGGAGCTACATGGCAGAGATAGGGAGTAAAGACACCGACCCCGATCTCGTTCTCCTTCCCCTAGAAACCCTACATAGCCTCCTGTTTATGTCTCACGTCCTCCAGAAACTTCACGGCACAAGCCATCTTCTCACGTTTCAAGGCTTGAAACTCATCATCATAGAACTTAAACAATGGCCCTCATAATTGCAGAGTAGGTCCTTACCGAGCCTACAGGGAAAGGAGCGATTAAACTTGCCCAATTGAAGAAGGATTTTCTAGATATTTGCTTTATTGGTTATATTTTCCCCCCATACTTAAAGAGAATTCCAACGGAGGCTGAGAACATAATGCACGATTACATCCATGACATCCACACTCAATACAAGGAGTAGGGGAAAGCCACGAAAAAAGCATCAAAGCTGGCCTTTGAGCGAGTGGCCACCATCGAGAAGTTAGAGAATGAGCTTGCTCAGAAGGACCGTATTATCCAACAGCTTAATACTGAAGCTGAGTCCTCCTAAAAGTCAGAAATGGAGGCCATTCATAAGGCTGATGAGGCCAACTCGACCATGGAGAGGATGAGGCAATCACACTACGCCCCGGTGGAGCTGATGGGCCATCGGAACACCATCGTTACTGCTGAGCGGGATGCGGCCCTCAAAGAGCTTAACGAGCTTAAATCCGAACTTTTTGAAACCATTAAAGAGAGGGACGACGCCAATACCACAGCATAGGAGGCATGCGATCAAGCCATGGTGCTTCAAGGTAAACGAGATGCGGTAGTGGAGAAAGCCCATCCAGTGGAGACTGAGGTTGAGGAGAGGATCCGTACAGCGGAGCCTAGGCCAGAGGATGACATCGAAGATCTCCTCATTACGTATAATGCCAATGTGCCGAAGCACAGAAACTTAGCCTGGCTCGAAAACTACTCGGTGCATCTACACAACGCTTGGAGCCGATTGGTCGAGGAGGAGAAGGCAGTGCATCTGGGTGAATCAATCGACGAGTTTGAGCTCGAGAATCGCGTGCTGACTGAAGATGAAAGGAAGATTCTCTATGAGTCAATGATTTCGCACGAAAAGGTGAAGCTCGGTGCCCAATGCTCGAAATTAGGGGAAGGTTCAGGTGTTGAGCATCACAACACAAGTCTTGAGATTCCTGCTCCAACTCAATCTGAACCTACACCAGAGGTTGAACCCCAATCTGTCCCTGCTTGTAATCCGAAATAGCCGCGGCTATCTCCTGTTAAAGAGCATACCTCTGAAGCCATTCAGTCATCCATGAGCTAAACTGAGGAAGGTACTCTGAACATTTCTCATGTGCGTTCAAAATAAGGAACTTGTCTTGAAGCGTTTACTAACAGTCTGTCTTTTTCTCTGTCCAGTGACTGGAGTTACAATGATAGCGCCTCCTACAACCTAAGAATCACATCAAACACAAGAGGCCATCATTACTAAGGCGATCACCACAGCAACGACTGCGCCGATCGATGAACTCCTCAGTCGCCACAGTGATCCGTTTGCGGACCTACCATTTGTCATAAGTGGAATCGCGCCTGCTACTGGCTCTTCAATGCAGACCACCGATGCCACCAGCGAGTCTCAATCGATTCGCGAAGGAATATTGGCCCAAATCAATGCTGAAACGGAGGCAGCGAATCGTGGTGGCAGTTCTGGAGGTGGAATGGCAGCGCCTGGTCCGGCTCCGTTGAGAATTATATCGCCCGACGGTATAGTTACTGACACCAGAATGTCTATTCCAACTCCCCTACTCAAAAAATTTCGTACTCGAAAAGGGCTAAGTAGATAATTTAACATTTGATATATTTTATTCAATATTATCAACTTATAAAACATTAAATATATTTTATAAAACCATTACTATGTTTCTACTACACTTGTCCGATCGGCTTATAGAATTTACAAGTTAGTAATCAAAACAAGTTACAAATTTTTAAAACCTCATAATTTTCTAACACCCAGATTTATGGAAAATTTCGGCAAAGTCTCCTTTGCGCAGCTCGATCGGCAACTTTTTACAATTTAATATATAACACAAATATACCCAATATATATCAAATATACATATCATCTCAATGACGAGGAATCCCGAAGGGAAAAAATATATGATCGTGTTATGTAATCTGAGATGTGTACCTTATTATTAATAATATAAGTGAGTTCACTCCTATTAAGTAACCAAAGGCATATAAAAACCCAAGTATACGTCCAAACGGTCTTCGTATGTATCTATCTCAACTCAATTTAGAATGTTAGTTGCATATAATGATATAGAAAGCATGTATGAGTTTTATAGAAGCATATAACATGAATTTTAAATCCCAACCATAACATAAGCATTAATATACAACATACAATAATCATATATGATAATAACAGTTACACTGACAATTTACAACAAAAGAAACCATTCAATTATTAGTATTCATCCAAATAATTCATAACGATATCAATTTACATTACCCAATGTCAATATCTTATTTATACACTATCATTTCTTCTAACGTCTAATTTTTATTAACATTTAATTGACTCATTTCAATTTATTTGAGCTCAACGAACTTACATTTAATTTGATTCACATTCAATTGATTTTCATTCAATTTATTTACTTCCCATTTGATTGACATGCACTTATCAATATTAATGAATTCAAATTCTATTAATTTACATTCGTTTATTCAATTTAACTGTAATGGTTTCACTTTTTGCTTAACATATTTCATATAAATTCATTTAATAACCATTTTATAAAATTATTCCATTTAACCTTGTTAAGTTATATTTATTTCATTGCAACTTAATGTATATATTTTTCTCGATATCATTTACAACCATTTCATAAACCATTTAAGTCTATTCCAACATTTTATAAAATGCAACTCATATTTATTATTACTTCATAACTCTAGTTCATATAAATTAATTGATTCACTTCACTAGTTCATTCCGTCAATTCATATTCATAATTTTTCCTAAGTGACTATTATTTTATAACTCAAATTCACAATATTTTCCTTTTTATCACAATCACTTTCATTTAACTTCCTTACGTTAACTTCCATTTTATAATCCATTTCATTAACTTATTTGTTATTCAATTAATTCACATTCAATTTATTAAAACTCACTCCACTTGCATTTAATTTATTTACATCCAATTTAAATTAAATTCAATTACTCATATTAATTTTTGTTACACTCATTTATTTTATTTTATTCCTTTCACACATAAATTACATTTCATTTTAAAATTCAAGTTGGTATTCATTTCATTAATTCATTTTATAGCTTAAGTGGAATTAATCCACTTTGCTAATTTATCTAGTTCATTAAAATCCATTTCAATTTATTTAATCGTTATTAAGTTACACTTTATTTCATTTGATTCATTTCTTGGTTTATTTAACTTTATTTATGTCAAATCTTTTTCTCTTTCCTATCATTCACATTCAGCAATTTAAATTTCTATTTTTAGCCTAATTTTCTCAAATCTATAAATTATTCAAACTTATTTACTTAAATTTCATTTCATTATTTTTATCTAATTTATTTCAAATACAATTCACCTTTATTTGAGTTTTCTTCAGTTAAACTTCATTTTATTTACTTCATTCCATTAACTTAATTTATTCAACATTTCTTGGGTTAATTCTCTTATATTATATCTCAAATTCAAATTTTCTTTTGTTTGCTAAACCAAAAATATTTAACAGTTTTAAAAATTAAATTTACTTTTCTGTTCAACTTTATAAGTTATAAACTTATTCGTATTTATACTATTTCAATTTCTATGTTTAAAACTATTTTCATATATTTATCAAATCATACTTAGAATATCTTTCACAACAAAACGTGTTTTAATCAGATTCCTTTTGGTAGCAATTTTCACTCAGAAACTCGAAAATAAATACTGGCGATACTGCAGTCATCCTTATAATTGTTTCCCTGAGACCAAAGCGAGTTTAATGTTTTTACTTTCTTCAAAAAGAAAAAAATTCTTTTAAAATATTTTTCTAGTCAAAACACTTTCAAATAATATTATTATTAATTTCAAAAGCTTTGAAAATAATTTTGAAAGCAACAGGTTTTAAATTTTAAATTTTAAAATCATTTCTATATATAAGCTATATTATAAATATACTAATACAAATTTCCTTACCTTATTACCATAATATTTTATTGATTTACATGTTTGCTATTTCAAACACTTTTTTATTGTAATTAGATTTCAATTCAATTTTATTATCGAACGCTCCGTGAAATAAAATTCATAAAGTATTTTTTTATTTTAGTTCAAACAATAATCGATGATAACTATATATTATCATCTCCTAACAGTAGCTTCCTTAATAATTAACATTTTATATATATATATATAAAATTTACTTTAGGTAAAATTATTCCATTTACCTTATTTTAAAACAATACTATGTCGACTTGCCTCGTTTAAGTGTTTAGAAACCCCTATCGATAACACATCATCCCATGCATCGATCGGAATTCACAAACACTCAAAGGATAAGCAAGCACAATGTACAACAATTTTTAACACTAACATGTGTACTCTCTCATATATACACACTCAAATAGACTCATCCTAGGATATTACTACCCTATCTCTAATGAGTCAAACCCCGCAAAGCTAAGGTTATCACTAAACCAAAGCTCTGATACCAACTGTGACGACCCACATCTTGGAAGTTTTAAATCGATAATAATCCAAACATGTCCGACTTAAACAATCCGGAACATAGATAATCAATGGGGTTAATTAGGAAAAGAAAAGAAAAGAAGAAGAAAATCAACACAGAATCTCGTAGCGGTACGATAAAATATAATAATCAAATAAACAGTTCATGAAGCTGTTTATATTATATATTTGATTATAATTTATACAACATTTATCAGAGTTGTATATACATCAGGAATAAATAAAGTAATGTCGCAAACAATATGATGTATGAATAATAGTAGTGATAATATACCAAATCTTCATCTTCGTCCTCCAGAATAATCTTCAATGTGCTGAAAAACTTAGGGCTGGCCCGAGCGTAGTGAAAAGACAAAACACTCGAGTCAGGACTAAAATATTTTTATGTGAGTGAAACCGATATCGCATATAACATGAGTGCAGTGGTGTCAGAGATGTTTATGGGGTTTCATATCTTCTATCCAGTGTATAACGTGCGTGCAATAACTTAAGAAATGTTATGGGATTTTCCATCTCTTAAGGATCCGACAAAATATTTATATGTAGTAGAATACGCTACATATATAGTGTCTACCAGTAATATAAGATATCAAAATAGCATTAAGGCTTTACATTGATCCATCTTAACGTGTTTTTAAGCATTGTCGTGCAGTTTGCATATAAAACACCAGTAAACCGTAGGTGGATTGGGATGCACCGTGATATAACAGCACCAAACCAAAATCGTACGGGTCTCGTATAAGGATAAAAGTATGACAAGGCACGTGAGGCAATGCCCAAGGTGGGATACTACCAGTTTACCCTTCCTGGCTGGTGGCAGCCCTTAACGGCCCACCGCATCCACCATTCTCAAAATCCGAGGGTGTGCACCTGTCAATCACAATGTAAATGATGGTAATACGAAGAAGTGTGTTCGCTAGAGGTAGCTTGCCTCATTGGCCGGTAAGGCTCCTTTTTTATTCATTTCACATAGACTTAAGTGTCAAGCCAATCAATCATCGTCCTCTTTCTTCATACCCATAAAATGACGCCAATACCAACCACTTCGTTCTGGAGTCTCCTCCGCGTACACAGTTGTTAAAGTGGTTCCAATATTGACAGAGAGTGTGCCAATAAGAGGCCTCTGTCTCTTTCATAACCAAACATCGTTTTACACACTGGTTGGTACTTTTACATTTCTAAACAATTCGTATTTGATATAAAAATATCATATTTGCTTCAAGATCAAATTCATTTCATAATCATCATATGTACTCAAAATATACTATTTCAATTCAAAATCATGTTCGTCTTAATATCTCGATTTCAGCACCAATTTAAAATTGCTTTGAATTTTCATTTGTGTTATAACTTCAATTTAACCCAATTCGTATTTGAATCCATGATTTAAATATAAACCTTCCAGCGTTTGACCAGTTTGAATTTAGGAAAATAGTTTAAAATTTTAAATTGTTTAAAATAGTTCAAATAGTTAAAATAGTTTAATATAAAATAGTTTGAGTATTAAAATGGTTTGTAAAATAAAATTGCTTGAAGATCAAAATAATTTGGATATTTAAAAGATTGGTCTTAAACAGTTTACATTAAAATAATTTATTTGAATATAGTTTCAAAGTTAAACTGATTCAATTCCAAATCTTCTCAATTCAAATCAATTTAATTTCCATTTCCAAATAAATAGACTCAATTCCGATTTCAATTCGAATTAACTATGATTCCAATTAATATTCAAATAAATTTCAATTCGAATTCCAAATTAATTTAATTTCAATTTCAATTTTGATTAATTCCAATTCTATTCCAATTTGAATTAGTTTCAATTCAAATCTCAATTCCAACCGTTTCAATTTATACAAATTCGAGTTCGATTTTAGGACATCGATTTAAATCACTGAATTCAAATTAAACTTTAATTTTGAATATAGATTCAAAACATAAAATAAATTCCATTCTTGTGTCCAAATCAATATATCCAATTATATTACTTTTACTTAGCAATAATTCAAAGTTCGAATGAAATTTAAAATCTTTTTAAAACAAATCAATTTTCGAAATTCAAATCATATTTCTATTATAACTTCAAAATCTCAACTACGATTATTTAAAAAATTCCCATTACCAAATTTAAATTTCAACATTCCAATATCAAGTTCAAAAATAATTTGATTTCTATAAATATCAAAGACATTTAGATAAATTTCGAATCAAAATTTTTAAAAGCATTTAATTAAACCAATCCGGTGTCCGTATATATTTTTCTGTCCTATGACCAAGTGAATCGGTTATTTCAATTTAGTTTCAGAGATGGATATATATCATCTCAATCCAAAATAAATGTCACAGGTATAAATCATTTCAACCTTTTTCTTAATTTATTTGAAACAATTCAATTAACAATTTTATACACAGTCAATTAATTTACAAGGCGATACAGGATACATATAAAATAAATAAACATCCAAATCATCTAAAATATCAATCAATAGCATCCATCGCAATCAACATCCAAATTAGTCAAAATATCATAACAATTTACTAGTTGGGAATCAACTAGCAATTTAATTTTCATTCAATTTAACTGTCCATTCAATTTCTATCAATTAATTCATATGTCAATTAAATTTTTTGAACAACTATCAATAAATTTAATTCACTTGTCGATATAAAATTAACTAACATAAAAAATTATTTAGTCAATTGTGAGTGTATAAAACACTCAACTTTTCATTTGAAACCAAAAATAATTTCAGCTCCAAATAAATCCCAAATGAACCTGGCGATGTAGTCTTCGTCGATACGCTTCCAACGCCCCTTGCTTCGTCGAAGATGGACCTCGTATGCACAAGTTACGGATTATTTAATATTTGAATATAATTAAATTAAAATCAACAACACTAATTAAATTGAAACTTAAATTAACCTTAATCCCTAGCTTAGCATTAATCCATCGTCGATAACAACCCAGGCTGCATGCAACTTTTACTCGTCGCCTTCACTACATCTCCTTCCTGATGACATCACAAACCGTCGAACAACTGCATCCTCACCGAAGCAAGCCACCTCCATTTCCGTCCTAACGCTGCCAACATCAGCTACCTCCATCGCCTATATGTGATGTCACTCACGTCACACATCGCATGTGCCTGTAGCCTTTTCGCGACTCACTTACACGCCTCCTCCTCGACCTGATACTATCGTGCTGCTCTCGATTGAAGCCGAACCCTTGAAATTGCGATCAATTTCCATTCCCAGTTCCACTCGCAACCTTCAAACTTTTTTCCTTTTTTTTGTGCTATATGAAATATAAGAGGAAAGTGGGAGCATGAATTTAAATTGGGAAAACTGTCTTCATGAGTTGGGTGGCAAGACAGATTTGTATAGGTTAGTCGAGATTTGATTACGATTTGATTTCATATTTATCCATTCAACATATCACATATTATATACAGGGAAACCTCGAACTCCCACTGAGGTCTGTTGTTTGGCGTTCCTAGTGTTATACCGCTATTCCGAACGCGATGGAACTAGTCATGAGGCCTAATTCGATCATATGCAAAAGATAGTATTTCAGAATCAATTTATTTTAATTAAATTCTAAAAATAAATTCTACGCGTTTCAAGCTCACACAGCCAAACGATAAGTCCGACTGCTACGGAACTTGAAATTATACAATAATTTACTATTATGGATTCAATATAACTAGTTTCATCGAAATCTGATACATTGGCCAAACTGGCTATTTGTACTCGTTAAATATAATATAAAATTTCCAAAATTTATTTATCCACTTTAAAATCCAATTTTAAATGTTAAATTCTTCATTATTGTTTAAATATTTAATCAATTTTCGATATCATTTTCAATCATATTAAATCCAGAATTCAACTATTCTAATGATTTCCAATATTAAATTTTAAACAATTTAATTATGCAATAAATTACATTAACAATCATAAATTTTCTATGAATTTAGTTATCGATAATTTTTTCCATCTAAATAATTCAACACTTATGATCTAATTCTAACTATGGATTATAATTTCATTTAGTATAAATAGTTCCTAAATTTCCAAAATTGTTTATTTCAAAATTTTACCCAAGTTCATATTCAACGATTGCATTAATAAATTATTAAATTTAATTTCTAACCATTTTTATCCAATAATGATATTAAATTCAACAATTTGAAATAGTTTAAAAATATGGGTCATTACATCATCTTTGGATAGCAAGTATATATTCTCAATTGATGTTGTTAAGTCGCATTATTTTGTAAGTCTTGACTTTAAACTTGATCCTTGAGAATGGCTTCTAGATTTTTTGTTACTTGGCCTCATATTTTCACCTATATCGGTTGTTTTTCTTTTTAGCACCCATTATAGTTCATGTGCCGGAAGTGTACCAGTTGTAGCTTGTTGCCATTTGTGAGCAAAGGCATTGTAATCTGCCATTATCACTTTTTCGAAGGTTGTGCCTTTCGAATAGTGTTAAATCTTTTTCCTCATTTTTCTAATGAGTTGTCACTTCCATTTGTTTTTTCTAAGGCAAAGATAGGGGTAGGGCCAATATGGAAAGGATTTAAACTCCATTTTTCTGGATCTTACAATTCTACTATTTTCTTCTTTATAATACTTAGAGCTTTTAATCTTAGCATTTGCACTTCATATAGTTTGGAATCTTGAGCGTTCCTGGGGAAAATCTTATTAAGTGTGGTTCCGAGGATCCTTGCTCAGACCTTTTGATTCTTCTAGTCATGATGAATTAAGGTCTTAAGTATTTAAGCTTGAAGTAGGATTGGGTTAGAGACAGGTTGTGTTGGATGTTTAACAGAGTCGGAAGTTTGAGCCCTCCTTCTAGCGCCAAAATGTTAACAAGAAAACTTGTCAACACCCAAAAAATGAGTTTAAGAAAGAGGCTAGTCCTTTTTATCCTCTCTTGGTTAAGTTGAGGAAGATAGGATACCGGTACTTTCTTTGATTCAACCTTTCTAATAGTTTCTCTTGTGGAAACTCTTCTTATTGACCTTTTAACTTAGTCGAAACACTTGAATTCCCCACTTTTTGGTCTATCTAGTCGATTGAGGTAATTTGGTTATCTCTTCGAAATATTACTTTCAAAGCAGCAATGGAATGCTAAAGAAATAGCTCTAAGGATACAAGGATGAGGTTGGTCTAGGTGGGTTTCGACCTCGTCGAAAGCTAGGTTAATTAGCAGTTGAGGTTTGGTCGGGAATCTAAGCTAAACCAGCTTGAGTCAAGGTTTCGACCCACTTGAAGGTAAAAGTTTAATAAACAGTGGTTTGAAGTTAAGGTCTTGGATTATTTTGAAAGGCTGGGGTTTCGATTGACTCGGAAGGAGCCTTTATGATCTGTAAAATGTAGTTAAAGCCAGTAAAAGATCTTCAAACAACTATATAATCAAGAATATTGAAAACTTCTCTTTTATTAATCCAATAATGACCGCGCTGAATACTTATCCCCAATTTGATTTACGAATTAGGGTTTACAACTTTGCAAATTTAGAATGAGCGAATTTCGATCCCCTAAAACAGACCGCTTGGGTCTTTTTTATAGATGTCAGTTGGCACCTTTCGACCCAGTGCTTTTGACTTAGTCGAGAAGTGTCTTCAGATACCTTCCGACTCCTTTGATACTTGCACGCCCCTCTATAATGCTTTCGAATGGTTTTGAATGCCTCCGTCTTCATTGAAAGGGGTGGTTGTGCTTTTCTTCTTTATGTTGTTTTGTTGTCACAAGGAATGAAAGTAGGAGCTTATGACTCTATCAATAGGAAGTTTCCAGGTGTTCCGAAGGTGTTGAAATGCTGTTGTTTTTGACGTTGTTAGTAGTTTCTGAACTGATGCAGAATCTTCCTTGGATGTTAAGGGCTTTGACTGGTTCGAAAGGCTTGCTTTTGCTTTCGAAAGGGTTGTTCCATCCAAGGCGTATTTATAGGTGGTTTGAGTGAAGGTTAAACCTTTGGTTTCGAAAGGTTTGCCGCGCATATAGAGGTTTGTCATTCATTGTCTTTGAAAGGAGATCTCTTGAAGCCAAAGGGCACTTCTGACCCTTATGTCATCTACAAAAGGTTATGATACTCCTAGTCTTTGGCTGTGCACCCCTTCGACTCCTTCGAAAGGTCTGTTGGAGCTTTTTCCTCTTGTTCTTCTTTGTCTTCCACTCAATCAGGTTTTGGCAAGATCGAAAGGTATTTGGTAGTAACAAAAACTACCGAAATTTGATAGATAAAAATGGATAGGATAAGACACTATACCTCCAACCGAGGTTATGGGTGATATTATTTTTGGTGTGCTTAACTTTCATTAATTGTTTGGTTTTCGTTATATTTTTACGTCCTTGGAATATTGAAGATGAAATTCTTTTAAGGGAAAAGAATGTAATGACCCATAATTTTTGGGTTTTGAATTTGATTATTTAATTTATTTAAATATTCGAATTTGAATTTAATTATATTAAAATGTATATTTCAAATTTTGACTTGATTTTTGGTAACATTTATTTTTGTGTAAACTTTCGTAGTGATTTCTTTACCATTTTAAACAAGTAAACAATATATTATTCTTATTGTAAATTTTTTGAAGCATAAATCATTTGATAGCTAGTTGAACGAAGAGGAAAACGTTATAGCAAATTAGTTGCTATGTAAGCACTTCGGCAAAATACATCATTTTCGAAAATTTCTATAAAACAATCAAAAGATATTCTTTGAGATTTTTCTTTATGGTTTTCAAGTATCCAAAGTATACTAATTACTGTAAAACGAACAGATCAAAAATCCTTTGTTAAGGCATCGAAAACTAGGCACAAAGTTGTAGCAAATTTACCTTAAAAGAGTAACCCGAACTTTCGATCGCACTTCAGAAATGCTATCTCTAATTCTGGAACATATCTACCCTGTTGTGAATTGTTTTCGTAGCATTTTCAAAAATCCTATCTTTGTTGTTTGAAACTATAAATTGTGTAAAAATGATATTTAAATTAAGCACGTTTCTCTAATCTTTTTAGGGTTGTTTTCTAACTTATATTAGAGTGTTTTAAAATTTGTTTCATGTTTAAATATATTTTAAATAATTGATTATGAATTTTTAAACTAAGTAGCTTTTAAAATAAAACATGTTTATTTTGATTTTTTCAATTATTTCCAAATTGGTTATTTTTACTTAATATTCTATATAAATAATTATTATATGTTTTTAAGTAATTTAAAAGTGTTTTAACAACTATTTAAAGTTATTCCTATACATAAATAAATTTTGACAAAGGTAATAAACTAGGCTTAACAATAAAAGCCGATGAGTAGATTAATCAATTTGTGAGATTCAAGAATGAAGTGTCTAGGCAAGGTTTTGATGCAATCAGTGGTCTAGCTTACCTGGCTACACTCTTGGATGAGGAATAGTTAAGTTAAAATGTTGGAAAGGAGTTAAATATATGAACATTTATTTGTATAAGCCACTATTTTAACTAGATAGCCGATTAGTCAACTATCAAAATTAACCAAATATTATTAACTTAGATCTTTGAAAAGATTGTTTTAAAGATGATATAATATAGAAATAGTTTTGGGTTTTAGTAAACTGTTTTAGTAAAAAATTTGTTTAAACCTTATTATTAATTATACTTAGGAGTATAATTAAATATTTACCAATGAATATTTAGTTGGTAACTATAAGTAAATGGTTTTGGATTTGTTGTGACAAACGTTTAAGTAACAACTATCTTTGACCCTTAAATGTGATTAAATCTTAAAAAAAGTTTAAAAGAAAATGGTTAAGTGTGAAATGGTTTTGGGTTGCGATAAAAAATATTTCAGTAACATTCTTTAAAAATTATATTTTATCCCGCCTTTTCGTTAGGCTGGGATACCATGAATTCGGATAAAATGGATGGTTATCAGGATTAAAGATCGGTTATATTTGAAACTATGGACGATAATTGAATGGATTCGGATGAACAACACTCAAAAAATAGATAACTATGGAATTGGAACTTCACCTAGGCAACGTATCGAATCAGATCTCCAATTTCTGACCCAATCAAGGTGCGATTAGTATGGAGTAACAAGGAAGGCCCCATAAGGCTACATGTCAAATTTCAAGTTCATCAAAGTTCATATGCTCGAGTTATGGACAAAAGAAGATGGATTGGTGTTAGACAGATCGGTGATTTGGTATTGAATCCAGGAAAATTTGCTACTTGATTGGAATTAGATGCATGTTTGCTTGGAGAAAAACAATCAGCACTGATTGTTTTTCGTGTTTGGTGTCAAATACGTGTTTGCTTGGAGGTTGCTCGGAGAAAAACGATCGACACCGATCGTTTTTCGTGCTTGGAGTCAGAATCACGTTTGCTTAGGGAAAGTTTGGATTTTACCCGAGTCTAAACCTGGACTAGAATTTTAGCACTTTCTTGGAGTTGGAATGGTGATTATTTCAAGTCTCACTTTGGATCAACCCTAAAGTGGATTTTTCGACGACCGTTTGGCGAATTTTGACGAGGATCGATCCATAAATCAAAACCTATAACTCTATTACATACGAAACTTTGGGAACAATCGGTGTATATCATTCTAGAACGATTGACCATGATTGTTCTTCAGCTCAACTCCATGGAAAATGCGATATCTTATAAACGGTATGTCAAAATGGCACGAAATTCGGTGAGCAATTAGCTAACATTATAGGACCTACTAGAACGATCGCACCCCAAAAAGAGTTAATATGAACGATCGATACCGATCGTTTTTTGGTGGGAGATAGACCATAAATTTTGAGGGTCATGTCGTTTGGGCTTGGAGGCTCTTCTGGCGAAATTTCAGCCCGATCCATGCACTTCTTCACTTATAAATACAGCAGGCTTGGCTCATTGCAAGGGGGTTCTTCTTCTGGATCTTCTTTTGGCTCTCCTTCATCACTTCTTATCTCTTTCTCCATTAATTTTCTATGGCTAAAAGCAACTGTATTTATAATCCTATAGTATAATAAAAAGATTACTGGAGTGGGCATAGGTCAGAGTTTGTTGAACCACTATAAAAGTTGCATGTTCCTTTACTTTTCTATAGTCTATTCTATGATCTGTGAATCTATATTTTCCTCTTTGGATCTAAATATTGGATATTGATGCTTTCTTATATAACCGGGTGTTGGTGACAATTTTTAGCGCTAACAGTGATTAAATCTTTAAAAGCAAGTTTAAAAGAAAAGGGTTAAGTGTGAAATGATTTTGGGTTGCAAAAACCAATATTTTAGTAACATTTGTTTTAACCCATATTGTTAACTATACTTAATAATATAATTAGATATTTAGTAATGAATACTTTAAGGTTAAGTATAAATGAATGTTTTGGGTTGTTGTGACAATGTTTTAAACAACATTTGTAACGACCGTAATTTCGCTACTTCGAAAATGAGAGATTTCATTTAAAAAAGATTAAAAATTAAATAAATAAGTTAAATATAATAGATAATAATAGAGAAATTATTTATTCTTATAGTTGATAATTTAAAAGGTATAAATCTGGATTTTACAACAAATCAACAAAAGTTAAGTTTTGTTAAAAATAAATAAATGCTTAAATATATAGATTTAAATATTTATTCAAAAAGATAAATCTTATTTACAACATCTAATAAGGATAATAAAAGTATATTAAAATATTTAAAAGTATGTTAATAATCATTTAACAAAAATAACCAAATTTTGTCGCATTTTGTCAGTTCTACATACACTGTAAAATTAGAGATTTTGGTACTATTTAAATATGATTTTAAAATATAAAGAGACATATTTTAATTTATTTGAAGAAGTAAATAGTTCATTTTTAAAATTTGGTTTACATAAATAAATAGTTTAACTAAAACGTCAAAATGTAACCGTAAAACATTTTGTCGAAAAACGATGATTTGTCGATTAAAAGTTGTCGCAATGTCGTCGCACCTTTATTTTCTTATTTAGGAAAATAAATTCCAATAGTGTAATTATTAATTAATTCACTAATCAAATCTACTTTTACTAAACATGGTTATAAACTTCTAGAAAACAGTTAAGAAAAAGTAAGCACAAAAAGACAAAAATGTCATTTCAAAGCAAAAGGTAAAACATCAAATCAATGCAACATAATTATTATTTACTTTACTTAATATCTAAGTGAAAATGACATAAATTAATAATTTGAAATGTGATGGTAAGTGTTGAAAAAAAATAAGATTACATTTTTAGTAAGTAAGGTTATTTTGGTAATTTGGTAAAGGGATATTTTGGTAACTTACCACTTCATTTCTTTTTCTATAAATACCAACTACTTTCTCACTTCTTTTTTCACACTTTTCATTCTTCCTCTCCTTTCTTTTCCAAACTCTCTTCTTCTTTTCTTTAGAGCTTTAATGGCTTCTTCTTTTCTTTCAAATCCTTACTAACTTTTTCAAAACCATATCAAATCAACTCAAAACACCATCAAACCTTGCCAAGGACCTTAGAATACCATTTAAACATGGTTTAGCACATAAAAAGTGAAGGAATGGTGGAGGAAGATGAAGAATAGGAGGAGGACAAACTTATGGAAGAAGGAAAGCAAGTCGTGAAGCTTCAAAGCAAGAAAAAGAGAAGGAAGTGCTGCCGGGATCAAAAGTAAAGTGTAGGGAAAAGATTTAGTGAAGATAAAAGGATTTAGTGAAGTGTTGGATGATATGAATGTTGGTAGGAAGTGAACAATTTGGTTAAAGGTGAGTACTCTTATTTACTAATAAATCCATAAATCATTTCAAGTATAAATGATTTAAAAGTTTAAATATGTTGGATGATTAAGTGTTTGATAACTTGGTTGATATTATGGTTGATTATATGTTTGTTATATGGATGATAACTTGGTTTGATAAATGATAAGAGATATGGTTAGTAAGTATAGTTAATTAAATGAGACTGAAATCCATATAAATGTGTGTATGGAAGTTATTTTGCCTCTTAATGATTTTAAATAAGTTTAAATATGGCTTAAAACAAATTCGAAGTGTTTCGGACAAGTTTCGAAGCAATTCATAAAATTGGTCAAAATCGAGCTTGTAGCGCGGCGGCAGTTTGTAAATTTCGACCCGTAACTTCAAACAACGTAGAGAATGATTTATAAGTCGGATTTCTTCGAAATAATAATTCTTTGGTCCACAATGATAATAGTTTTCCAATGAATAAATAAAATCAAGATTTCATTAAGTAGATTTTGAAATATGTCCAAAACAATTTTCTAAAAACATCGCGGTTTTGCAATTCGGAATCCAAAATGGGATTTCTTTATAAATGATATTTTTAAATGATTAAAAATATGAAATAAATTTGATAAATCTATTAAAAATGGTTTAAGAGATTTGGAATGGAAAATATGAATTTTCAAATATTAAAAAGTTGTTTAAATCAAATAAGCTAATATAGCATTTTCTGTAGCATTTTATGCTGCGAATTCTATAACCTTTTGAAATGTAGTTTTAAACTTAAAATTGTTTCCTAAATCCTTTGTGAATGATTTTAAAGGAATAATTAAGTAATGTAAAGATGATTTGGAAGTTTTAATAAGAGTATGAATAAATGGTTAAGACGAATTGCTTATACCACTTAAACAAAAAGTGAAGAAGATTGAATATAATAACAAACTGAGTATGCGGAAACGACTAGTACATTTGTCCCGCCTATGAGATCTGGGAAGATAAAAACAAGGTGTTTAACTATGGTTAGGGATGGAGCAAACAGTGCCCTGAACTTACGTGGCCCATGTTTTCTCTTTTTAGGCGAGGGGTGGAATAGATCGAAAGGAAAGCCCAGATGCTCTAAAAAGATCATATTTAAGTTTTTCCAAAATCAAAGAAATAAATTCTTTGAATGTTAAATACCCACTTAACATCTTTTACTCGATGGTTTGTAAAAAGGAACCTAGATCCAATTTAGGTGATTCATATCCGAAAATCCCTTCAAACTAATTTTGGAAATAAAATATATTGAAGACAATGATCATTAAAGACAAAGATATTCATGATGTAGGATAACTTTCCATTAGTCCCTGGAGGTGAAACTTGCCATTAGTCCCTGAAGGTGAAACTTGCCATTAGTCCTGGAGGTGAAATTTACCATATTTAAGGTGGCAGTAGTGCTCTATTATGAAATTCATCGATTTCCAAGAATATGATTAGAATTTGAGAAAGAAAATCTTTGAATAAGATTCAATAAATAATTTGGGAGTTCTCTATTATGAAAATCATCGATTTCCAAGAATATGATTAGAAGTTGAGAAAGAAAATCTTTGAATAAGATTCAATAAATAATTTGGGAATATTTTCCCTATATTAAAAGTTATAACTTAAATATAAGAAATCTTTGATTAAGATTCAATGAATGATTTGGAAATGTTTTCCTAGTAAAATGATTTGGAATTATTCCAGGATTTAAGAAAAATTTAAATAAAATAAATGATTTGATAATTGAGGCTTAATGATTCCATGTACTCTTGAAAAGAGAATGGAATAAATTGAAAAGAATATATCTAAGAAAGATATTTGATTGATTGATGATTGATATCCACCTATGAACTTAACATCTTTTTTAAAGCGATGATTGGCTTTGAAGGAACCGAAGTCGGATTTGGACGATTCCTATCTGAAAACCACTTCGAACCAATGTATACGTTCGAAAGTGAAGACATGTTGAAGATGATGATTATTGAAGACCGTGGATCTTCATAGGATGAAGACTGCTTGTTGAACATGCTCTGGGTAGCTCCCATTATAGAGTTATTTATATCAGTGGTCTCCTAGTGATGGAGATTTTTCGGATTGCAAGGGCTTTGTAACGACCCAATTTTTCGACTTCCGAAAGTCGACATCGATACATCTACTGTAACCAATGCTGCACAATCGAATGCCGGAAAACCGAACCGTTAGGGTTTGGGAGAAAAGAAGATAGAAGAAGAATAATCAGAATAATCAGATTCTCACATTTCGCAGCGGAACAATATACAATAGATAAATGAATATCTTTAAAGCAAAACACTATATCAGTTTATACATACATCATCAGAGTTCACAACGACATCATTCAACACTAGACATTTACAACAACTAATCCATATTAAAACTAGACTTACAGCAATCCCAACGCAGCAGATAATACATAGTATAAGAATACGTCTCGCCAACCAGCTTCAACTCCTGATGTCCACAGCACATCTTTTCGACTTCCCTCTAGAATAATGATAACCTGAATCTAGGCTGCCCGTGTGGAAATTTATGGGCACCCAGAGTTTAGAAAGGGAACAATACACTCCAAGTCAGTCGTCGGACTGGTGTGAGATCTAAAAAACAGTTATTTTCACAAAGAAAGTAAAAGAAATCCGCTATGCTTTTTGGAAAATGAAACTACCATAAGGCCTCCCACCACACACACAATGCAAAGGCAGAATTAGAGGAGATTTCTCCTTATGATAGTCAAATATGCTTGATACGCAAATTTTTTTTTTATATATTATCATTAGTGCATTGTGTGGAAAACATTTCGAAAGTATAATATTAATCTTAGCCAGCATATAACCATTATTGTATGCCTACTATAGCTACCATGTTCAATAGCAGGTTACCACCACATTCCATGGCAGGTTATACAACTAAAACCGTACAGGGCGCGTATTGTTTCTTTGGATTTCCAACAAATGGTCAGGTTAAGGAACTTCCTACTGCCACATGGGTACGCCTCTGGAGGGACGTCCCGAAAACTTAACCAGCTCTCTGCCAACACAAAGCCGGGTTAACTCTATAACTTAGCAACTACTACACGAGTATGCCATCCCCCGGTCGTTTCCGACCTTTATCCGAGTATCCTCAACCACAAAGCAACAATCACAAAGTGTAATAGATTTGCACCAACCACATAGGTTAAATATCTGGGCTCCATACCATGATACCACCTTTTTCCAAAAGGAAATGACATACCCTAAAGGGTGCGACCCTCATAACCTTGTCGCGTCTTCCTGTTTTGACCATTTCCGGGGTGTGAGGTTCGACGAAGTCTCATCCACAAAGCTACACTTTTCACAAAGTCATGCTTTGATCAACAAATGATCAGCAGCACTTCGTATGCCACATTACCAAGTTGGACGTATATCACTATTAACCATCAACTACATAACCTCTGAGCATGTACGTCTCAGAGATGGGTGTTAAGCTAAGAGAATAAATTCTCCACCACCGATAGAAATGTATTTGATAAAAACCAACTTTACATCTCAAAGTGTAATGTCAGACACACATCCATACAAGTCCGTTCCGGGATCGAACGGAACCGAAGGCACTTCAAAAGAAGCCCTTGCAGATCCGGGTATTTACTAATCACGTCCGGAATCCCCATCACAAAAAGTATAAAATCTCTATACCGGAGCAACCCGATGCAGAGACATTCTACAGGTAATCCTTTCGTTTTCGAAAATACCCGGTCTTCAACACCATCTTCAAATGCAATCCCATTTCGCCGTATCATTATTCGGAATGGGTTTTATGACACAAAGTCCTCTCCCGGCTAATCCGAATAATGAGCGCTTATTTTTTTAAATAAGTGTTCAATCAAATTTCAAACAAATCATAACAAATTTCTACTTTGATCTTTTAAATAAAAGATCCATCACAATCACAAAGGTTCGATGTGGTTTTCGGATATCCACTTAGAATCCGACCCTCGGTCGCATTGAAATTCAAATGCCATAAGAAGGCCAATATTGATAGGCGGTTATTTAACTATCAATCAACATTCACGACAATCACAAAGATTTAAATAATTTTTCCCTCAATTATTATTATTTTCAATATATCTTCGCAAGATAAAATTTTAGCACTTCAACTATTTGAAAACAAATTTTGAATTACCTTTCACCTTTCAATACTTTGAAAACAAATTTCAAATCATTTTTCCTTACGCGGAAAACATTTTCAAATATTTATTCATTTCCACTGAAAATCTGCCGAGTTCAAATATTTTAAAATAATTTAAAATGCTTATCCAAAATATACCTAGAGATATTTAAAATAAAACTATTTTGAAACACTTACTTAAATATTAGTTATGAAAATATTCTACTAATGTCTCGTATAAAATTTCAAGTCCAAACTAATTTTTAAATAAAATTAATAGATAGGATATAACTATTTAAATATTCAATTTCTAAAACCAATATCAATTAAATCTTTAAACCATTACTTCCACAATTAATTAAATAAATCATTACTTTAAAGATTTACAAAATAACTTAAAGAAACTAATTTCTCCAAAATTTTCTTTTAAAACCAACCCTAGAACTTTTAATTTATATTTCAAAAGCTATTTTACAAACATACTTGGCTTTTCAGGGAAAATACACCTTCCTTTTCAAAATGGATCATTTTTTATCAATTGATAAATCCTTCTGGATTTATTTTAAATTTACGTTCCAAATCCCTAAATTTCTTTACACACTTTTAAAAATAAAACTATATTTTTTTTCGAAAATTCCCTTTCTTTTATAAAATTCCCATTGTGAATTTTAAATTTTCAAATATCCTCAGATATACAATTTTCAAATCGATTCCCAAATATTCACTTTCAACACCAAATCAATTTTGAAATTGATTTCCAAATTTATTTCAAACACCAAATTTATTATCTTTCGAAACAAATTCCTTCTTTTAAATTTATTCTATTTTCTAAAGTTAATTTACTATAAATTTTCTACTTAATTTCAAAAATCCTATTTTATCTATTTTGGTATAGTATCCTACGATACCAAAAATATATTCGGTTAAATTATAGCCCTCAACGATTTAAATCACAATATAATCACACACAGATTATAAATAAATAAACACACAACATATGAAACAAAATCAAATGTTTGAGGAATCCAAGCACACAAGATAAAAGTATATCATCCGCTATTATGCGGCGCATAGGGTTTAATTCAATACAACTGATAATAATTTATCATCCAAGCACACAATCAATAATTTAAATTTAACTATCACAATTCAACAATCAATCAATAACTGAAATTTTCAATTATTATAATTTGAGTGAGATGATCTCACCTTTGCTTTTTTTTTTTTTTGCAATCCTATCCAATTCTGACTTGTTTTCTTCATTGTATTAGACCTTGTATAGATAATTTTTATACAATTGATTAATATTCGAAATAAATCGAATAATTTAATTTGCCATTTTACAATTTTAATTTAACAAATGAATTTAATTTTAAACTAATTTCTTTTAATAAAATATTTTCTACTGACCAACGGTTAAATAAGTTGATTTAAACAAATTAATCACTGAAATCCGTTATTTTAAAATTAAATGTACGTTAAAATATGTATATGTATATTTATTTTATCAAAACTACACATATACTAAATAACTTATATATATTAAAAAAAGCTAACTTCTTTATAGATTCTTTAAAAAAATATGTACTGATTATATATGCAAATGTACATACACATCCTTACCTTGAAAAATAATTTACTGTAAACGCATTTTTTTCTTTTTACATCAGATTGTATATAAAAAATTATATTTGTTTTTCTCTGAAAAAAAAATTAACCTACCAATACTTTAAATAAAAAGGCAAAGATAATATACTGACAGCCTTACCCTAAAGCACCATCACCATCGCGAGCTTCGTCGTCAAACTTCAACAACTTGCTACTCCACAATGTCTCGATCAGACCCAAACGCACGCAGCCAAAGTCCTCCAACCTTCCAATCTACCGCCGCTTCTTCCATCAAAATGGCAACTAAGCCACCTCGTTACTGCCGCCATTCCACCTGACAACGATCGAAACTCCACTCGCCGAATTAACAATCCATCGCCTGCGACGAACCCTAAACCGATCAAAGTATAAGGAACTGCAATCCTACTCGAGCACGCGATTAATCAAAAAAAACCCATACGCAAGTGATTGCAATCGAGTTTCTGATGATATAAACCCTGTGGATTTGATGATTTATCGATTATGAGCAAGGTTTTGAATTAATGTGAATGGCTCTGTAGATTTGGGTTTGCGATTTGAGGGGAGGGGTCCAATCTAGGTTTTTATCTATTTTGGATTGCTAGGCCATTAAAGATTTTCGAATTCGATTGGGAAAAGAAGCCAGCCATTTTTCATTCATCATATTATTATTATTTCTTTTCAACGCGTGTAAAAAAATAAAGAAGAGAAGCCAAGTGTTCGAAAGGGGAAAACGTGTAAAAACTCTCCAGAAGAAACATTACTAAATAAATATATATATTATTTTCAAATTTAAATTAAAATTTTAAACCGTTTCAATTTTACAACGAAAAAAATCTCGACCTCCTATCGAGGCATGCCGCCAGGCATTTATAATGTTAAACACCTATTCCGAACGCAATGGAAAAGGATCCAAGTCCAAATTTGATCGTATGAAGAAGATAGCCTTTTGGATCAGTGATTAAATTAAATTTCGATATAAATTTTAGTGCATTTGCAATCCGTACGACCACACAACAACTCCGAATGCTACGGAAATTGAAACCCAATAATAATACAATATTACGGATCCAATGGAACTGGTTTCGTCGAATTCCGAGATTGTTCCTCGGAAGGCTTTTTTTTTAAAATATTGATTTAAACGACATAAATTCAAAACTGAATAAATCACTTTCGAATTCAATTCTGAAGCTTCCATTATCTTCGGTATCTTCAATACAAATTTTCTAAACCTTTGAAATATTTTTAATCAGCTTAAAACTGAACATTAAAATATTTTACCTAACTTCAATAATTAAATTCAATAATTTAATTGCCAAATTCGTAGTTATAATTGAAATTCAAGTTAAAAATAACCTCCAAATATTTAAAATCGATTAAATATCTCAATTTCAAATGTCCAATATTCTGGGTCGTCACATTCTTCCCCCCTTAAAAGAATTTCGTCCTGAAATTTCTAGTTAAGAAGAATGATCCTCAACCCATTCGCTATCTTTCCAAAACCAAATAGTTTTATTAACTTGCCAAAACAAATCTTTAATTAGAGCCCCATTATCATTTCAACTACTTTCCAAAATAAACCATAGGTTTTAAACAGCATTGTTCCCATAATCAATTCAAATTTAAATTTAAATTTTAAATTTTCCAAATTTTCTCAAAATTTTTCTAACTCCCTAAATTTTCAGAAAATTTCGCCAGCGTGTCCTTTGTGCGGCTAGCTCGGTACGACTACAAAATGGCACCACAGGCCCCCAAATTTCAAAAAAAAAAACAAAAAGCCAAGCAGTTGGACGAAAAAATCATCAAATTTCATACTAAAATTTAAATACATACCTTTTTGTCGAGCAATTTAAATTATCTTCAAAATCAAATCCCAAATTATCTTTTTCCTATAACACACATGTATATCCTGATATCCATAATGTCCAATTTCAACAATCAAAAATCATTTTTGCACATTTCTTTACAAAAGTTTGAATACTTCTTAAACCATTTTTACTTCACTATTGAAGTTATATATCCATTTTCATTCAATCTTGCATTTCCAATTTCATTGAATTCAATTCACTAATTTCAATTCTATTAGGATTCAATCTACCTTCTAAATATTGTATTTTATCAATTTTCTTTTATTCACAACTGATTCATATCATTATTTTAAATTAGTTTCATTTACTAATTCATTACAAATTCCAATTCATTTTATCTCAAACCGTTTTTTTTTGTTTCTACCTTTTTTATCTTTAGTTCACTTTGAACTAATTTTACAACTTCATTTTATTTCACATAATTCAAATTGGTTTTCAATATTCAATCCCAATTCCAGTTTTATTCTTTTGTTCATTCCCAAACACAATTCAATTTCAATTCATCATTTTGGTTTACAACCACTTATATTTAAACTGGATTTCAAATTCCATATGAATTCAATTCATCTCAGACCATAATTAGTTTCACTTACTAATTTTATTTTAATACTTCGCTTTGTTTATCACAAATCAAATTCAATTCCAATTCTAATCCTGTTTGCTTACAAATTCGAAATGAATCTCAACTTTAAATTTCACTTTCATTTACTTGCAACTGTAAATTTATTTATTCATTCACAATTTATTTTCCACCTTAATAGATTTTATTCCAATCATTTAGTCTATTAGACTTCTCAAATTCACCTTTATTCAAATTAACTCAAGTTAATTTCAGTTTAATCTGAATTTTCTAAGTTTTCAAAATTATTATTCCATAACTATTTTTTATAAGATTCCAGAATCTTTTCAACATTTCAAAACCATTTTTGAAATCAATTCAAATTATCCTTTAAATTTCTAAAACCAACCCAGTTTTCCAAACAACTTCAATTTAAAACAATTTGGCAGCATTTCCTCTCTTGGAAACTCGAAAATGAACACCGATGATGTCGCGATCATCATCGAAATTATTTTCCAGCGACCGAAAAGAGTTTAGAGCTTTTTATCCTTTCAAAACATTTTTCCCAAAACCTTTGAAAATCATTTCCAAACTCAAAAGAATTTTAATTTTTTTTCCAAATTTCAAAACTTTTCAAACCCTTTAAAAAAAATCAAAACATTTCTCTGGAATTCCATTTCAAATTTATAAATCACATTTATATTTACACTTCCCATTTGTATATGGATTTTATTTCTTAACTTTGGAATTACGATTTCAATTCCCTATTCAATAATTAATGATAATAATTTAATATTATCACTTTATAACATCCAAGCAACTATATACTACTTTTGTAATTTACAGAAAATTATTTCCTTTATATACGAAAATAATTTGGGTAAAATTATTTCATTTACATGATTTTAAAAAAAATTCGTGTCGATTTACCTCGTTTAAGAGTTTAGAAACCCCTACCGATACAGTTGGCCAAACTGCACCGACCAGAATCTATAAACAATCAACCGATAAGTCAAAACAACATAAACAACTTTTTTTATTCACTAACAAATACGCGCTCATATCTATTATTACACTCACACTCGTTCTAGAGCACTACTGACTCTATCTCTAATGATTAACGCCCAACAGAGCCAAGGTTGTCACTTAACCAAATGCTATGATACCACATTGTAACGGTCTAGGCTATTCAACAATCGACAGCGGCCAACCTTGACTGGTAGGCTTTTCAACCATCCAAGCCCCGCCGTAGCATACACCGGTATCGTGCCCTTGCTTTTACGGCCAGCCTTTCGACTATCATGCCTTACGGCTAACCAACCCCTTAAAGAGGATGTGTAGGGGTAAGAGTCTCCTACCCCCCACCAAACAAAAAGCGAGAACCCCCCATCACGTTTCACAAAGATAAGTAAGGTCAGTCGTCGGACTGGTGTGAGATCTTAAAAACAGTTATTTTCATAAAGAAAATAAAAGAAATCTGCTTTGCTTTTTGGAAAATGAAACTACCATAAGGTCTCCCGCCACACACACAATGCAAACGCAGAATTGGAGGAGATTTCTCCTTATGATGGTCAAATATGCTTGATACGCAAAAACAATTTTTTTATATTATCATTAGTGCATAGTGTGGAAAACATTTCGAAAGTATAATATTAATCTTAGCCAGCATACAACCATTATTGTATGCCTACTATAACTACCATGTTCAATAGCAGGTTACCGCCACATTCCATGGCAGGTTATACAACTAAAACCGTACAGGACGCGTATTGTTCTTTGGATTTCCAACAAATGGTCAGGCTAAGAAACTTCCTACTGCCACATGGGTATGCCTCTAGAGGGACGTCCCGAGAACTTAACCAGCTCTCTACCAATACAAGGCCGGGTTACCTCTGTAACTAAGTAAATACTACACGAGTACGCCATCCCCCGGTCGTTTCCGACCTTTATCCGAGTATCCTCAACCACAAAGCAACAATCACAAAGTGTAATAGATTTGTAGCAACCACATAGATTAAATATCTGGGCTCCATGCCATGATACCACCCTTTTCCAAAAGGAAATGACATACCCTAAAGGGTGCGACCCTCATAACCTTGCCGCATCTTCCTGTTTTGAACATTTCCGGGGTGTGAGGTTCGACGAAGTCTCATCCACAAAGCTACACTTTTCACAAAGTCATGCTTTGATCAACAAATGATCAGCAGCACTTCGTATGCCACATTACCAAGTTGGGCGTATATCACTATTAACCATCAACTACATAACCTATGAGCTCGTACGTTTCAGAGATGGGTGTTAAGCTAAGAGAATAAATTCTCCACCACCGATAGAAATGTATTTGATAAAAACCAACTTTACATCTCAAAGTGTAACGTCAGACACACATCCATACAAGTCCGTTCCGGGATCGAACGGAACCGAAGGCACTTCAAAAGAAGCCCTTGCAAATCCAGGTATTTACTAATCATGTCTGGAATCCCCATCACAAAAAGTATAAAATCTCTATATCGGAGCAACCCGATGCTAAGACATTCGATAGGCAGTCCTTTCGTTTTCGAAAATACCCGGTCTTCAACACCATCTTCAAATGCAATCCCATTTCGCCGTGTCATTATTCGGAATGGGTTTTATGACACAAAGTTCTCTCCCGGCTAATCCGAATAGTGAGCGCTTATTTTTTTTAAATAAGTGTTCAATCAAATTTCGAATAAATCATAACAAATTTCTACTTTGATCTTTTAAATAAAAGATCCATCACAATCACAAAGGTTCGATGTGGTTTTCGGGTATCCACTTAGAATCCGACCCCCGGTCGCATTGAAATTCAAATGCCATTAGAAGGCCAATATTGATAGCCGGTTATTTAATTATCAATCAACATTCACAACAATCACCAAGATTTAAAGAATTTTTCACTCAATTATTATTATTTTCAATATATCTTCGCAAGATAAAATTTTAGCACTTCAACTATTTGAAAATAAATTTCAAATAACCTTTCACCTTTCAGTACTTTGAAAACAAATTTCAAATCATTTTTCCTTACGCGAAAAACATTTTCAAATATTTATTCATTTCAACTGAAAATCTGCCGAGTTCAAATATTTTAAAATAATTTAAATGCTTATCTAAAATATACTTAGAGATATTTAAAATAAAACTATTTCGAAACACTTACTTAAATATTAGTTATGAAAATATTATACTAATGTCTCATATAAAAATTCAAGTCCAAACTAATTTTTAAATAAAATTAATAGATAGGATATAACTATTTAAATATTCAATTTCTAAAACCAATATCAATTAAATCTTTAAATCATTACTTCCATAACTAATTAAATAAATCATTACTTTAAAGATTTACAAAATAACTTAAAGAAACTAATTTCTCTAAAATATTCTTTTAAAACCAACCCTAGAACTTTTAATTTATATTTCAAAAGATGTTTTAAAAACATACTTGGCTTTTCAGGGAAATACACCTTTCTTTTCAAAATGGATCATTTTTTATCAATTAATAAATCCTTCTGGATTTATTTTAAATTTACGTTCCAAATCCGTAAATTTCTTTCCACACTTTTAAACATAAAACAATATTTATTTTGAAAAAAAAAATTCACTTTCATTTATAAATTTCCCATTGTGAATTTTAAATTTTCAAATATCCATAGATATACGATTTTCAAATCGATTCCCAAATATTCACTTTCAACACCAAATCAATTTTCAAATTGATTTCCAAATTTATTTCAAACACCAAATTTATTATCTTTTGAAACAAATTCCTTCTTTTAAATTTAATAAATTTTCTAAAATTAATTTACTGTAATTTTTTACTAAATTTCAAAAATCCAATTTTATCTATTTCTGGTATCCTACGATACCAAAAATATATTCAAAGTTAAATTATAGCCCTCAACGATTTAAATCACAATATAATCACACAGAGATTATAAATAAATAAACACACAACATATGAAACAAAATCAAATGTTTGAGGAATCCAGTTGGATCCCTCCAACCTGTTTTCCTGCATCCACAGACGTTAGCACAACAATTAACTACCAATTCCACTTCGAGGTGGGATATCGCGGTATATGGGATTTATATAATATCATCCGCTATTATGCAGCGCATAGGGTCTAATTCAATACAACTCATAATAATTTATCATCCAAGCACATAATCAACAATTTAAATTTAACTATCACAATTCAACAATCAATCAATAATTGAAATTTTCAATTATTATAATTTGAGTGAGAAGATCTCACCTTTGTTTTCTTTTGTTTGCAATGCAATCCAATTCCGACTTGTTTTCTTCATTGTATTAGACCTTGTATAGACAATTTTTATACAATTGATTAATATTCGAAATAATTCGAATAATTTAATTTGCCATTTTACAATTTTAATTTAACAAATAAATTTAATTTTAAACTAATTTCTTTTAATAAAATATTTTCTAGTGACCATCGGTTAAATAAGTTGATTTAAACAAATTAATCACTAAAATCCGTTATCTTAAAATAAAATGTACGTTAAAATATGTATATGTATATTTATTTTAGCAAAACTACACATATACTAAATAACTTATACAGATTAAAAACAAATCTAACTTTTTCATAGATTCTTAAAAAAAATGTACTGACTATATACGCAAATGTACATACACAACCTTACCTTGAAAAATAATTTACTGTAAACACATTTTTTTCTTTTTACATCAGATTGCATATACAATATTTATTTGTTTTTCTCTAAAAAAAATTAACCTACTAATACTTCAAATAAAAAGGCAAAGATAATATACTGACAGCCTTACCCTAAATCACCATCACCATTGCGAGCCTCTATCATCGAACTTCAACAACTGGCCACTCCACAACGTCTCGATCAGACCCAAACGCGCGCAGCCAAAGTCTTCCGACCTTGCAATCTGCCACCACTTTTGCCATCAAAATCACGACTAAGTCGCCTCGTTACTGCCGCCATTCCATGTGACATCGATCGAAACTCCACTCGTCGAATGAACGACCCATCGCCAGCGACGAACCCTAAACTGATCAAAGTATAACGAATTGCAATCCTACTCGAGCATGCGATTAATCAAAAAACCCCACACGTGAGTGATTGCAAACTAGTTTCTGATGATAAAACCCCATGGATTTGATGATTTATCAATTATAAGCAAGGTTTTGAATTAACGTGAATGGCTTTGTAGATTCGTTTGGGTTTTCGATTTGAGGGGAGGGGTCCAATCTAGGTTTTTATCTGTTTTGGATTGCTAGGTCATTAAAGATTTCCGAATTGGATTGGCAAAAGAAGCCGGCCATTCTTCATTCATCGTATTATTATTTTTTCTTTTCAGCGCGTGTAAAAAAACAAAGAAGAGAAGCCTAGTGTTCGAAAGGGGAAAATGTGTAAAAACTCTCCAGAAGAAACATTACTAAATAAATATATATATTATTTTCAAATTTAAATTTAAATTTTAAACCGTTTCAATTTCACAACAAAAAAATCTTGACCTCCTATCGAGGCATGCCACCAGGCGTTTATAATGTTAAACCCCTATTCCGAACGCATGGAAAAGGTTTCGAGTCCAAATTCAATCGTATGAAGAAGATAGCATTTTGGATCGGTTATTAAATTAAATTTCGATATAAATTTTAGCGCGTTTGCAATCCGTACGACCACACAACAACTCCGAATGCTACGAAAATTGAAACCCGATAATAATACAATATTACGAATCCAATGGAACTGGTTTCTTCAAATTCCGAGACAGTGCCTCGAAAGGCTATTTTTTTAAATATTGATTTAAACGACATAAATTCAAAACTGAATAAATCACTTTCGAATTCAATTCTGAAGCATCCATTATCTTCAGTATCCTCAATACAAATTTTCTAAACCCTTGAAATATTTTTAATCAAATTAAACCGAAGATTAAAATATTTTACCCAACTTCAATAATTAAATTCAATAATTTAATTGCCAAATTCATAGTTATAATTGAAATGCAAGTTAAAAATAACCTCCAAATATTCAAAATCGATTAAATATCTCAATTTCAAATGTCCAAAATTCTGGATGGTCACAGGATTCTCGCCTAGTAATGTCCAAGAATAGTGCCTTCGGTTTCGTTCAGTCCTAGAATGAACTTGTATGGATGTTTGTCTAACATTGTATTCTAAATCACATTTGAGTGGTTTCTATAAATGTATATCAGCTGGTGGCAGAGAAGGCAACTTCTTTTAGCTTAACACCCTTTACTGAGACATATGAGCTTAGGAAGTTATACTTTTCTAGAAATCAGTCATGTGATGTGGAATGGCAGTGTGGCATTCAAAGTGGAACTTGTTGTGATCAAAGCGTGGTTTTGTATGAAAAGCGTGGCTTTGAAGAAATTGAGCGTAGCCTCGTGAGCTTCACACCTCGGTTATGATGTTATTTTATATGGTCAGATGTATGCTCGAATTTCGGATAGTAGTGATTTGGGTTATCGGATGTTCTAATCCCCAGGTACCAGATACGTCTGGGCCTCGTTGCAGGGATACGTGAAGCCCGAGTCCTTGGATGTCATTCACAGATTGCATCCACTTTTAGCCATTTGTGTTGTTGTATAACGGCATCTGAGTCATGGACGTAAGCCGTGAATACAGATTGATCTGTCCACTAGTTTCCTATCATTTTGGAAATCCAACCCCAATACGAGATTTATGATTTTGATTGTATTTCCAAAATAGCTGTAATGACTTGCAAACATTTCAGCTACCACTTTTGGTATTATATATTCCGTTCGGTATATTCCGTTGACCAAGTTTGGATATATTCCGTTAGACTTAGTCCAGATATTGATACCTTATTTGAATAAGTTTATTTGAAAAGTGTTTTCAATAGAATGTCATAAAAAAAAATATCAAGTGTATTTTGGTATAAAAATGTTTTGGTTATCATAAGGTAAAAACCCATCTATATTTATGTGTGGTCATGCTCTTATGAGATACCCTTCCTTTCATAGGTTTTGATAACATCGTCATGATCTATACATTTCAAATTTCGAGTATCTCATGCTGGTTTATCAAGCCTGATCTGGGTATTTTCAGTACTCGGGTCAGATCCGAGTAGTTTCAGGTTCAGTTGAAGACGGTTGGAGCTTCCAGAGTAGAGCAGGAGATCTTCATCATTGGATGTATTATATTATCCGCTTCCTCTAGTGCATTTCTTTTTTTATTTGTCAACATTTGTAAGGGCAGGTGTTATAACTGTCCAGGCTGAATCTAGGTTAGACTCTGATATTGTATTTTAAAATTTTCATTGTAAAGATCATTATTGAAATAATATATTTAATTCCATTCGCGTGAGATTTTGTTCTGTCTATATTTTCTATCTACCCTTAATTATCCACTTATTCATGCAATTTGAGTTGGACATGTGTGGTTTATTATTGATTCAAAGGGTCCGGAAAAACGGATCATTACATTTGGTATCAGTGCTGAAGGTTAAGCAAGAAACTTGGCTTTGGTTGGGTAAAGAATCATCAGAGATAGAGTTAGCAATACCCTAGGATGAGTAACTCATTAGTGATAGAGTTAGTAACACACTAGAATGAGTTTTATTGTATTATATATGAGTGCGTATTTGTTAGTGACTAATAAATTGTTTTGTGTTGATTTATCTATTGAGTGATTTATGGATTTTGATCGATGCACTTGATCACCGTTATCGATAAGGGTTCCTAAACGTTTAAACAAGACGAACTGACACACTGATTTTGAAAAGATTGGTAAATGAAATAATTTTACCTAGGATTATATTTTGAATATAAAGTATATTTTTTTGAAAAGCTGTATAGTTAGAAGTCAGGATTAGTGAAATTTAAATATGAACATCAGGTGATTAGAATTTCACAATTTGACTATAAGATGATTCACAAATAGTCTCGATAAGTAAGTAATCTGATATGTAATTACGATCTTTAATACCTATTCCAAAATAATAAATTAATAAATGATAATGTTAAGTTACTATCATGAGTTGATCAAATGTTTGATTTAAAAATTTAAGTATAAATACCTTGCGAAATAAGTTTCATGATTTGACTATAAGGTGTTTGATAATAAGATTTGTTTAAGGAATGAACATATTAGATGAAAATGTATTTAAATAATAGAAAATAATTGTGTAAAAAGATAAATATACAAGGAATGAGAATGTAAACTCGAGTAAAAGAATTGTTGTAATTTAAATGAAGTTAATTTATAAAATAGGTTTTATAAAGTAATCTCTAAAGGATTTTGAAAATGTTATTATTTCAAATATAAAACGAGATATTCTATGATAACTAATTCGATTGGCTCAAAAATAAACTAAAAATGGGCGAATGATGTGTTCGAATGGTAAGCACTTCTCTTAAGTATTACTCTTCTTATTTAGAGGATATATGATACTATTGGTAATACCCAGTTCCTTGGATTGTTTTGGAGTTACTCGATCTATGTAATTTTTTTTAAGTTAAGGAAATAATGTAAATCATTAATTGATAAACTGATTAGTAATCTTTATACAAGTGTTTAAACCTAAGATAAATTGAGATCACTAATTGATACGATAAAGAGGGATTTCCTACGATTTTGGACAGTCGAAAATTTCCGAATAAAACCTAACTCGAAGCTAAGGAATTTATGAAAACTAAAAGATTGTGAAATATTATGAGTAAATGAAATTGGATAAGTATAATTTATAAATTTTATTACAAACTAAAAAGGATATTGTAACCTAGAAAATGTTTTATTACTGAATTCTAGCTTAAATTAAGAATTGGACTTAAGTCTTTAAAATATGATTGATTTGCATAAGTTATAAGATATAATAAACTTAAGTGACAGTTTTACGAAATGATTCATAAATAATATTGGTGTTAAAGGAAACAAACTGGGTTAAAAGATTATGGTAAAACTTTTTTAAAGATAAATAATCTTTTAAGTGAAAAATGGTTTTCTTAGAATATTTACCTTTAATAAAAAAATTTGAAAATAAATAATTAAAGGGATTATATAAAGAAGCACCTTTATAAAATGTTTAAACTTAAGATAAATTTTTTATGATTTTTTTTTGAAAGTTAATAAATACATATATTATATGTAGATCATTTTCGTCATACAAATGTTGATCTAATATCCGAGTACGGAACTTTAAGGTGTTTTCACCGATCCAAAAAAGGATTTATCACTCGATTCTTGACAACGAACATCGATGAGAGTTTATAGTTAGATATTTGAGTTTTCTAACATAGTTGAGCACTATGCAAGGAAAGCAAAGGTTTCTGAACAAAGAGCCTGATAAGGGTCCGCGCTAGAGGATCGGGGGAGCTCGAAAATGAAGTTGTTTATTCAAATAGGAGATCGAATAAGATATTTCAAACGGATGATCTGTGCATATTATATGGAATTAATTTTGAAGATAAATGTTTTGGGCAAACTCTTGTTTGAGTAATTTCGAGGATGAAATTCTTTTAAGTATGGGAGAATGTAACGACTCGTAATTTTGCTACTTCGAAAATGAGAGATTTCGTTTAAAAAGGTTTAAAACTTAAATAAATAAATTAAATATAATAGATAATAATAGAGAAATTATTTATTCTTATAGTTGATAATTTAAAAAGTATAAATTTGGATTTTAGAACAAATCAACAAAAGTTAAGTTTTGTTAAAAATAAATAAATGCTTAAATAAATAGTTTTAAATATAAAGATAAATCTTATTGAAAACATCTAATAAAGATAATAAAAGTATATTAAAATATTTATAAGTATGTTAATAATCGTTTAACAAAAATAACCAAATTTTGTCGCATTTTGTAAGTTTTACATACACTGTAAAATTGGAGATTTTGATATTATTTAAATATGATTTTAAAATATAAAGAGACATGTTTTAATTTATTTAAAGAAGTAAAAATTCCATTTTTAAAATTTGGTTTACATATGTAAATAGTTTAACTAAAATGTCAAAATGTGACCGTAAAACATTTTGTCGAAAAACGACGTTTTGTCGATTAAAAGTTGTCGCAACGTCGTCACACCTTTATTTTCTTATTTAGGAACATATATTCAAATAGTGTAAGTATTAATTAAGTCACTGATCAAATTTACTTTTACTAAACAAGGTTATAAACTTTTATAGAACAATTAAGAAAAAGTAAGCACAAAAAGTCAAAAATGTCATTTCAAAGCAAAAGGTAAAACATCAAATCAAAGAAACATAATTATTACTTACTTTACTTAATATTTAAGTGAAAATGACATAAAGTAATGATTTGAAATGTGATGTTAAGTGTTGAAAAAAATAAGATTACTTTAGAAGTATGTAAGGTTATTTTGGTAATTTGGTAAAGGGATATTTTGGTAACTTACCACTTCATTTCTTTTTCTATAAATACCAACCACTTTCTCACTTCTTTTTTCACACTTTTCATTCTTCTTCTTCTTTCTTTTCTAAGCTCTCTTCTTCTTTTTCTTTAGAGCTTTAATGGCTTCTTCTTCTCTTTCAAATCCTTACTAACTTTTTCAAAACCATATCAAATCAACTCTAAACACCACCCAACTTTGTCAAAGACCTTAGAATACCATTTGAACATGGTTTAACACCTAAGAAGTGAAGAAATGATGGAGGAAAAGGAAGAATAGGAGGAGCCCGAACTTATGGAAGAAGGAAAGCAAGTCATGAAGCTTCGGAGCAAGAAAAAGAGAAGGAAGTGCTACCGAGATCAAAAGTAAAGTCTAGGGAAAAGATTTGGTAAAGATAAAAGGATTTAGTGTAGTGTTGGATGATATGAATGTTGGTAGGAAGTGAACAATTTGGTTAAAGGTGAGTACTCTTATTTACTAATAAATCCATAAATTATTTCAAGTATAAATGATTTAAATGTTTAAATATGTTGGATGATTAAATGTTTGATAACTTGGTCGATATTATAGTGGATTATATGTTTGTTATATGGATGATAACTTGGTTTGATAAATGATAAGAGAAATGGTTAGTAAGTATTGTTAATTAAATGAGAATTAAATCCATATAAATGTGTGTATGGAAGTTATTTAGCCTCTTAATGATTTTAAATAAGTTTAAATATGGTTTAAATCAAATTTTAAGTGTTTCGGACAAGTTCCGAAGCAATTCACAAAATTGGTCAAAATCGAGCTTGTAGCGTAGCGGCAGTTCGTAAATTTCGACTCGTAACTTCAAATCGACGTAGAGAATGATTTATAAGTCGGATATCTTCGAAATAATATTTCTTTGGTCCACAATGATAATGGTTTTCCAACGAAGAAATAAAATCAAGATTTCATTCAGTAGATTTTGAAATATGTCCAAAACAATTTTCTAAAAATATCGCTGTTTTGCAGTTTGGAATCTAAAACTGGATTTCTTTATAAATGATATTTTTATATGAATAAAAATATGAAATAAATTTGATAAATCTATTAAAATGGTTTAAAAGAGATTTGGAATGGAAAATATGAATTTTCAAATATTAAAAAGTTGTTTAAATCAAATAAGCTAATATAGTATTTTCTACCGCACTTTAATGCTGCGAATTATATAACCTTTTGAAATGTAGTTGTAACTTAACAGTTCTTTCCTAAATCTTTTGTGAATGATTTTAAAGGAATAATTAAGTAACATAAAGATGATTTGGAAGTTTTAATAAGATTTTGAATAAATGGTTAAGACGAATATTTTATAACACTTAAAAAAAGTGTGAATAAGATTGAATGTAATAATAAACTGAGTATGCGGAAACGACTAGTACATTTGTCCCGCCTGTGAGATCTGAAAGACAAAAACAAGGTGTTTAACTACGGTTGGGGATGGAGCAACCAGTGTCCTGAACTTACTGGCCCATGTTTTCTCTTTTTAGGCGAGGGGTGAATAGATCGAAAGGAAAGCCCGGATACTATAAAAAGATCATATTTAAGTTTTTCCAAAATAAAAGAAATAAATTCTTTGAATGCTAAATACCCACTTAACATCTTTTATTCGATGGTTTGTACAAAGAAACCGAGATCCGATTTGGATGATTCATATCTGAAAATCCCTTCAAACTAATTTCGAAAATAAAATATATTGAAGACAATGATCGTTTAAGACAAAGATATTCATGACGTATGATAACTTGCCATTAGTCCCTAAAGGTGAAACTTGCCATTAGTCCTTGGAGGTGAAATTTACTATATTTAAGGTGGGAGTAGTGCTCTATTATGAAAATCTACGATTTGCAAGAATATGATTTGAAGTTAAGAAAGAAAATCTTTGATTATGATTCAATAAATGATTTGGGAATATTTTCCCTAGGTTAAAAGTTATAACTTGAATACAAGAAATCCTTGATTAAGATTCAATGAATGACTTGGAAATGTTTTCCTAGTAAAAGAGAAAATGATTTGGAATTATTCCAAGATTTAAGAAAAGTTTAAAAAAAATAAATGATTTGATAAATGAGGCTTAATGATTCCATATACTCTTGAAAAAAAAAGGGAATAAATTGAAAAGAATATATCTAAGAAAGATATTTGATTGATTGATGATTGATATCCACGTATGAACTTAACATCTTTTTTAAAGCGATGATTGGCTTTGAAGGAACCGGAGACGGATTTGGATGATTCCTATCCGAAAACCATTTCGAACCAATGTATACGTTCGAAAGTGAGGACATGTTGAAGGTGGTAATTATTGGGGACCGTGGATCTTCATAGCATGAGGACTGCTTGTTGAACTTGCTCTGGGTAGCTCCCATTATAGAGTTATTTATAGCAGTGGTCTCTTCGTGATGGAGATTTTTCGGATTGCAAGGGCTTTTCGCCTAGTAATGGCCAAGGAAAGTGCCTTCGGTTTCGTTCAATCCCAGAACGAACTTGTATGGATGTTTGTCTGACATTGTATTCTAAATCACATTTGAGTGGTTTCTATAAATATATATCAGTTGGTGGGAGAGAAGGCAACTTCTTTTAGCTTAACACCCTTTCCTAAGACATATGAGCTCAGAAAGTTATACTTTTCTTGAAATCGGTCATGTGACATGGAATGGCAGTGTGGCATTCAAAGTGGAACTTGTTGTGATCAAAGCGTGGTTTTGTATGAAAAGCGTGGCTTTGAAGAAATTGAGCTCAGCCTCGCAAGCCTCACACACCGGTTATGATGGGATTCTATGTGGTCAGATGTATGCTCGCATTTCGGATAGTAGTGATTTGGGTTATCAGATGTTCTGTGCCCCAGGTACCAGATACGTTTGGGCCTCAAGGCAGGGATGGGCGAAGTCCGAGTCCTTTGATGTTATTCACAGATTGCATCCACTTTTAGTCATTTGTGTTGTTGTATAACAGCATTTGAGTCATGGACGTAAGTCTAGATACAGATTGATCTTTCCACTAGTTTCCTATGATGTTGGAAATCCAACCCCAATACGAGATTTACGATTTTGATTGTATTCCCAAAATAGCTGTAATGACTTGCAAACATTTCAGCTACCCCTTTTGGTATTATATATTACTTTCGGTATATTCCGTTAACCCGATCCGGATGTATTCCGTTAAACTTAGTCCAGATATTGATACCTTATTTGAATAAGTTTATTTGAAAAGTGTTTTCAATAGAACGTCATAAAAAAAATATCAAGTGTATTTTGGTATAAAAATATTTTGGTTATCATACGATAAAAACCCGTTTGTATTTATGTGTGGTCGTGGTCTTATCAGATACCCTTCCTTTCAAAGGTTTTGATAACATCGTCATGATCTATACATTTTAAATTTCGAGTATCTCACGCTGGTTTATCAAGCCGGATCCAGGTATTTTCAATACTCGGATCAGATCCAAGTAGTTTCAGGTTCGGTTGAAGGCGGTTGAAGTTTCCAGAGTAGAGCTGGAGATCATCATCATCGTATGGATATATTCTATTACCCACTTCCTCTAATGCATTTTTTTTGTTGTTTGTCAGCATTTGTAAGGGCAGGTATTATAACTGTCCAAGCTGAATCTAGGTTAGACTCTGATATTGTATTTTAAAATTTTCCGCTGTAAATATTATTTTTGAAGTAATATATGTTATTCCATTCGCGTGAGATTCTTTTCTGTCTTTATTTTCTATCTACCCTTAATGATCCGCTTATTCGTGCAATTTGAGTTGGACATGTGTGGTTTATTGTCGATTCAAAGGGTAGGGAAAAACAGATCGTTACAACGCTTGTCATAAACCCTTAAGTATAATTAATCTTTTGAAAGCAAGTTTAAAGAGAAATGTTTTTAAAGTATGAAATGGATTTTGGTTTGTTGTAACAATATTTGATTAACACTTGTCTTAATCCCTTATAAATGTAAGAAAATTTTGAAAAAGTGTTTTAAAGATAATGATTAAATGTGAAGTGTTTTGGGTTTGTAGTGAACAATGTTTTAGTAACATTTGCTTTAAATCCTTGAGCTATATTTTAAAGTGGTAAAATATTATGAATAATTAAGATCTTAATAATGGAAATTTAAAAATAATAACAAGTATGGAATCTTTTTGGAACAAAAATAGAAAAAGTTGTTTGTTTAATTAATAAAGGAGAAGTGGTTTATGGTTACAATGTTTTAGTAACAATTGTTTTTAACCTCTTTCATTATAACTTAAGTAAGGAAAACTTTGTTAAGTGATTTATGAACATACTTATACCATTGAGATAAGTATATGAATACTCTTTAAGACTGAAAAAGTATAAGTGAATAGTGAAATAGTATAATACAAGTATATATCTTATATAAAGAGAAATAAAATTTATGTACATAAGTATATATATATATATAAAGGAGTTTTAATTAATAAAAGAGTCCTAATTAATAAAAGAAGTTTTGATTATTGAAAGAATTTTTATTAGATAAAAGGGAGTTTTGCTAATAAAGAGGTTTTTAATTTATAAAGGATAAAATTAATTAAATTAATTAAAAAGGGATTATAGGTCGTTTGTGTGACTTGATCGTGCTTTGGATGAATTGATAGTGCTTGTGTGTTTAGTTGCTTATGAAAATTATACGGGACTTAGTTCCCTTATGCGATCATTCTCATTTTTATTAAATAAGAGAGAGAGACCAGGAACAGTAAGTTTTTACTTATTGAAAACCACTTCAAGATTGAGATATGGGTTCTACGTTTTTAAAGTGGAATAATGGAATCCATGTGAGGTTCTGAAATCTGTTGAGCTGATGGAATCCTTGTGGGACTCATTATTTGTTCGAGTATTGAAGACTCGCGTGAAAGATGCCAAACATAGCCTCGATATTGAGAAAATGAATAAATACAGAGTAGGCTGCACAATCCCGGGTTTAGCCAACTTAAAGGGCTACTTCAACCCTACTATCTAGAGTATGCTTATAAATGTTGTGCACAAGGAGTTGATGATACTTAGTTCAAGTTGTTCACGAAAGTGTTTGGATTTTGGTCTAGTTGTATTTTCCTTATGGTATATTTTATCTAGAGATGTACAGGGATCGAAAAGGTATCTTTTGATCCTTATCATAGAAGATCGATCTCAGTTTATCGAGGAGGAGTCTATGGAAAATCCATTTATACGAACGTACAATAGCAGTTTAAGATGTATTGTAATGTCTTGGAATGTGAGAAGCAAGCCTTTCGGCTATGTTATATATCTATATTACACATCTTAAACATTATTATAATATCATAAGCTTTTCCTATGAAATGGTTTGGTTATCGTAAGGTAAAAATCCATCCATGTTTATTTATGACGTGGTGTTAAGAGATACCTTTATTTTGAAAGGTGTAATAACATTAAATAATTCAGATGATTTAAGTTTCTCATGCTAGTTTACTAGACTGTTCCGGATGTTATTTTCTTATAATGTTTGGGTCAGCCCCATGTATGTTTCCAGATTTCGTTGACATTTTGTGGAGCTCTTGGAGAGGGGCTAGATGATTACTTATTGTAGTTTTTGTTTCCACTACATTGCTTTGTTTATTTTTATCAACAATTATAATGACATGCTATTAAAACTGTTCGGGCTGATGATAGGTTAGTTTGCTCTGATTATTTTATCCATATAGTATTCCTTTGTAATGATCTTTTTGAGATATTATATGCATATGAGATTCTATTGTTTTTGTTCTCCTCTTCTTGTTCCTTTTCTTTTCTTCCTTTTCTTTTACCCTAATGTTCTGTCTTTTCGGTACTTGGCATTCGGCTCGTAAACACCGTGGATATATTAGTGCCGACATTTGGAGGTCAAAAAGGCGATCGTTATAAATTGTGTTCAGATGGTAAGCACTTCTCTTGAGTATTACCTTTCTTGGTAAAGGGATGTATTATACTATTTGGTAGGACCCAGCTCCTTGGTATCATTTTGCGATTACTTGATTTACATGTATATTTTATATGGAATAAAATATAAAATATCAATTCAAAAAGGTTTTTGAATAAAATCCAGGCATATAGTCCTTAAGTTTCTTCACGGAGAACATATTCAAAATAAAAAAAAATTATTAAAATAATGTGTTGATAAATGAAATTTTTAATGTGGGTTTACACCACCCTAGGTTAGAGAGGAAATAATTTAACATAAGCTTTCAAATGAGTTAAGTTTAATAAGAAGGTTTAATAAACTTTTTGTATTAAACCCTATCTTTTTTCAATGCCTGAGTTGCATAAACTATTTGACGTTATTAGGCCGATTATTAAACATCTTTACCATAGAGGTGTCTAAGAAAAAGTAGACTTTAGGGTTGAGTTTAGATACCAGTATCATATTCTTGTTTGCTACTTACCAAATTGGATGGTTAAAGATGTCGAAGAGGTCAACTCGGTTTGAAGGGTCGGATTTATTTTTGACCTGCATTTGAATTTATGGAAAAAGATAAAAGAATAAATAAGATAGTTGTATATACACTTAGGATGTAGTAGGGCATTATACAAGTTTAAAAACATAGGTTATATTTTATGAAATGATTTCATAAATAATTTTCGGAAGTAAAAAGAATTAGAGTAGTATAATTATTAAGTTATCCTAACGGAATAAAACTGTAAGTTGGACTTGAATCATTTTATTCACATGATTGTTCTTGATCCAGAGTTCAGGAAAATGATTTCAAGGTGATATAAACTAGTATGAACTAGGTGTTTTTACTCGATTTCTCTACGCTGATTACTTAAGGTGGATTTTTGGGGTGATGAGCGTTTTCTATCATACTTTAGGACTATATAATGAAAACATAAGTATCAGATCAAGGAACTGGACCAGAATTCCGCAATAGAGAAGTTAAGTGATCTGTATTAGTTTGGATGAGAGATTTATGTATCCAAGCAAGTGATCAGGTAAGATATTGTGTAACGATCCCGTTTTAAAAGCTAATTTAAAATTTGTAATTAAAATAAGTTTTTGGGGTAAATTGTAGATTTGTTTGAATTTTTCAAATTTAATAAGATATATTTACTTATTTATTTTATAAATTGGATTTGAAACTTAAATGTAATTGAATTGGATTAGAAACAAAATTTTAATTTTGAAATTCAAAATGAATTTTCTTTAAAGGGTTATACTTAGAAAAAAATAAAATAATATGTATAATTATTTATTTAATGTATAGATTGTGTTTTAAATCCATTTTTCTTTATGAAGTATAAGAAGTATAAGATTTATCTTATCAATATTTAATGTAAAGTATAAAATAAAATATATGAATAAGCAAGATAAGAAGATAGATAAAAATCTGTGTACAAAAAAATGCAAGTGAAAAAGAAAATATCTATGTAATAAAATATTTAAAATGCTTTTGTTTTTATATACTTGAAAATAAATATATTTAAAAGTGGGTTTTAAAATCAAGTTTATTTGGAAATTTAATAATAAATAGTTTTGTAAAATTAATTGGATTTAATTTTAAAGGTTTAAAAAAACTTGTTTCATATTAAATAAAGTAAGATTTAAAATGTGCACTCCAAATAAATCTAAGTTAAGGGTTTAAAACATAAATATATTGAAAATAAAATTTTTATTTACTAACTTATAAATATTTATAAGTAATATATATGTTAATTTCAAACCATTTTACTTTAATTTGTATAAGTATAAATAATTCATAACAAAATAAAATAGATGAATATGTTTTATAAATTAAATTTATGCAAGGTTTAAAACACAATTTGTAAATTTATTTTAGCAAAGGACTTAAGCATAAAATGTTTATAACATAAACAAGTGTAAAGATTTTTCTCTACACAATTAACAAGTGTAATAAATTAAACTAGTGGCAAACTTGGTTTCTATCTTCATTTTAAATGAAAAGAAAAAAAAGGGAAATTAGAACCAAAGATCTCAAACAAAATTCAATTTGATCAAACCTGAGAAATTCGAACCAAAAACGAAATCTGAAAACAAGATCTGTTCAAAAGATCAAGCATGCAAGATCAACTACCTTCTCAAACAATCAGGATCCAGATCAGGTTCAAGTGTATCCCTAATCAACAAGTTGATGAAATTCAAAATTGAAACAAAATCATAGTGCTAATCAAATAAGCAAGCTAAAGATCCAGACCAAAAGTAAATAGCATTTTCAAGACTTTAAAATCAATAAAAAGGTTCACTGTCTCTGTTCCTCTGTCTTCATTGAATAGGTAAGCAAATTAGCCTTGAATTTTTTTCTCTGTCTTTCAATCGTATAAGTGAGTAAACATAAAATCTTGAAATTTAAAACTTGATGATTAATTTGTAGAAATTTTGGATTAGCTAGCTATCTGTGTAAATATGAGTTCTGTGATGATTTTGTTTACTGGAAGTTGTATCTTGCATGTTTTCAATATTTCAAGCTTCGGAGCAAATGAAAGTAAATAAAATTAAAACAAAACTTCTTCATATAATTAAATTAAAACTTAGGAGTTTAAATTTGAAAGGATTGTTTGAACTAAAATCAGAACTTAGTTTTGTTTTGAAGGTTTACAGTATGGTATAAATTTTGGATGTTCATGTCATAGTAAAAAGAAATTATAAGTTAAAAATTTCAATGTTTTAAACTGTGGTTTGATTTCATATCATGATTAAGTATACAAAGTTAAGGTTTTTAAATCAAAAACAATGATTTTTAGGCGATTAAACATGGTGCAGTTCCTACATGAACTCAAATTTTATTTTCGCCAATTCCGGTTGAATTAGCAAATGATAGCTGTTGAAATTTGTTATATAGTAAGTTTAATTATCCACGAATCTAAGAAAAATGCTAAATAATTTTAATAATGCGAGGATTTTGGGGCCGATTCGAATTTAAGGTTTGGGATCATTTTTTCTGTGCTCTGTTTTAATTCTTGTTTTCGAACCCATGACATGATCGAGTATCACAAAATTCTTGGTGAAGGTAGAGGTTGGCATGGTCGAGGTGTGGCTGGAGTTTCATCGCGTCCGGTGGTGTCTGCGATGGTGACGAGGTGATCTTAGTAATTGGGTTGAGTTCCGTATTTTGTGTTGAACTGTTGATTTTTGATTTGAATTTTCTTGAGGTAATTCGTGCTTGATTCTCGTATCCACGTGCGATTTGGGACTTGCCGACGTAGTGGGTGTTCACCGGAGGCCAGTGGTGCCGCCGTGTATGTGTAAGGCGGTGGATCTCGTTTCAGTATCATTGGTTCGTGGCATCTCGAGTCATTCTCGAGTTTGTCTGGGGGTTGCTTCGGTTTTTGTTCGTGCGCGCATATGGGTTTCCAGATGTTTGATTGTACTTAGTTTAAATTTAAACTTGCTGAAATAAAAATAAAAGAGGGGAGGGAGAAGAAGTTGTTAGAGGAAAGAATGCGGGTGATATAAAGGGTTACTCGAAGTACTTCTCGAGATTTAGCAGGGAAAGGTTCGGGTTTCTTCAAATTGCAATGTTTAAAATAAAATGAAGTTAAGCAAACTTGTGATTTTGTCAGAGTTTAAACATTTTAAATTTTAATAAATGTTCGACAAACTTAAGTTAAAAACTTTATATAAGTTCAGTTGTTTAGTTAATGTATAACAATGCTTAAATTCTTAACTAATATTTTTAATTAAGTGATTAATTTAAGTAAGTATAAAATTAATTATCATCTAAAGTTGTAATTTATAATAAATTAGTTTCCAAAATTTAAAGAAGAATTTTAAATGTTTAAGTTGAACAATTAATATCAGTTAATTATTTTAGAAAGAAATTAAGAATAATTACATTAGAATTATAATTAGAGATTCGTTAATCAATGAATTACGTGATTAATTAAATTGTAACTATCTACATAAGTTAATTTATGAATGCTTAATAGATGATTTATTTAATAATTATGAATAAATAAATAATTAATTAAGTAATGGATAATTAGTGATTTAAGATGATTGCTTATGGATAATGGCGTATATAGAATCTCTAATTTGTGATAATTACTTGGTGATATTCTGTGATGTTCCTATGATATTGCTCTTGATATATATATGATGATTGTGTATGATTTATCTGTGATAAATGTTATTTGGATTCAAAGTGTTGAATTAAACTGTTTAACTTTATTTGACAACTTGGCCTTTAAAATGGCGTTTGGATTTCGATGCAACATGGAGTCGGATTCCGTTTAGTTATCCGAAACCCACATCGAATCATAATGATGAATCTTTATGATTGATACATTTATTTTATCTATGAATATGTGAATAAAGATAAGCGTTATAGTTCATACCGCTTATCGATATTATTATATCTGTGATGACTAATGTTGTGCACTGTTGTGTAAAACCCTTGGACTACACTTATACACACACAATATGGATTGCACGTGGAAATCGGTTAAGTCACGGATTTTTAAATAGTTTTGATTTTGAATTTTCAATTCAAATAGTTTTGGAAATGAAATTGAATTAAATATAAAAATCTTTTGAAAAAGGAATTCCAAAAATAGAAGTTATTCTCAATAACTTGATAAAGGTTTGAAATTTGAATAATTTGATTCAAATTGGAATTCAATATTTGAAATTGAATTTTATATTTGGTATTTATGATTTAAAAAGGATTATACAAGTTTATATGAGTTTTAAACCATTTTTAAAGTATTATTTTGGGGGATTGAATTAACCCAAAGTGTTTAACTTGTATAAATAAGATCGGGTTTCTCTGAAATAAACCTGGTGGTTTCAAATGATAAAAGCTTTCCTTTAAGAAATGAACTTTCAAATTTATATTAAAGGAATTCCAAGTTTGAATTAAAATAGTTTTCTAAGTTATGGATGAATATTTTGAAACAAGTTTTGAAAGCTATAAGTTAAATCTTGATTTAAAGATTTAACGAGTTAATCCAACTGAAATGGAATTTTTTTGAAAATCCGTAAATGGATCTTTATGAAACTGGGTGAACGTTGTGAAAACAATAAAAGATTTGAAATGGTAATTGGTTTAATCCATTTGAAAGAAAGTTTTGAACTGTTAAGTTGTGACTTAATTGGAATCCCATATCTATATGTTTTTAAATATTGCGCTCATTATTCGGTTTAGCCGGGAGAGGACCTATGTGTCATATAACCCATCACGAATAATGATACGTCGTTATGGATAGCATTTGAAGACCGATGGAGAAGACCGGGTATTTGCGAGAACGATAGGATGACCTATCGATTGTCTCTGCATTGAGTAGCTACGATATAGGGATTTCCTAAGTGATGGGAAGTCCGATCGGGATTATGAATACCCGGATTGCAAAGGCTTCTTCGGAAGTGCCTTCGGTTCTGTTCGAACGCGGGACAGACTTATATGGTTGTATGTCTGACACTACACTTTGAGATATAACGTAGATTTCTTTCAAATACATTTCTGTTGGTGGCGGAGAATTTATTCTCTTAGCTTAACGCTCTTCTCTGAGACGTACGAGCTCAGAGGTTATGTAGTTGAAGGTTATTAGCGTTATACTCCCAATTTGGTGGTGTGACATGCTAAGTGTTGCTGTTTATTGATGATCATTGGTTGATCATTTGTGATCAAAGCATGGCTTTAGTGTAAAGCGTAGCTTTACGGATGAAACCTCATTGAGACTCACAAACCGGTAATGGTCGAAACAGGAATGATGCGGCAAGGTTTCAGGGGTAGCTCCCCTAGGGTGTGACCATTCCTTCTGGAAAGCAGTAGTATCATGGTATGGAGCCCAGATACTTACTCATGTGGGCACTGTAGTATATCTATTACTATGTGATGTTGTTGGTGTTGAGAGCTCTCGAATAAAGGACCAAAAGGACCGGGGATGGCATATTTATAGGTATTACTCCCGAGCAGGGAGGAACTCGGCCTTGTGTTGGCAGATAACCGAGGGATGGTTCTCGGGGCGTCCCTCCATAGGCGTACCCATGTGGCAGTAGGAAGTTACTTAGCCTGATCATTTGTTGGAAATCCATTCACCCAATACGAGCTTTGTAAGGTTTTAGTTGTATTACCTGCCATCTACTTATAGTGGCTCCCCACTATTTGGATGGTAGCTATAGTAGGCATAGTTCAAAATGTCTATGCTGTCTAAGATTAATATTATACTTTCGAAATGTTTTCCACTATGCACTAATAATAATAATATCAAAATGGTTTTTACGTATCAAACATTTTTGACTATCATAAGGAGAAATCTCCTCCAATTCTACGTTTGCATGGTGTGTGTGGTGGGAGGCCTTATGGTAGTTTCATTTTTCAAAAGCATTGCGGATCTCAAAAATTTAAATCTTTTGATTGTTTTAAAAGACCTACTGTTTTTGTTTGCTCATACCAGTCCCGTGACTGACCCGGAGTTTATTGTTCCCTTCCTAAACTCTGGGTGCCCACAATTTTCCACACGGGCAGTCTAGAGTTGGGTTTTTCAGATAGTAGATATAGAATCGATTATGTAGCTTTCGGCTTTCTCTTTGGTATTCTTTGAAGACTTTGGTACGGATGACTGACCTTGCTTATCTTGGTGCAATCTTGATGGTGGATCGAGCTTGAAGTTTTGGATCTTTTGGTTCAGAGTTGTGGTATTGGATTCTGAGAAGACTTATCTCATATTGTATCATGTTCCGATGTATTATATATTGTATGTTACCCGATGTTGATGGTTATCATTGTATCAATTTGATGTATCGGATTATTGTACTCATGTTGTATCAATGATATCACCTTTTATTTCCACTGTGTTATTTGTCATCTAATGGGTGTTGCAAGCTCCCGTGATACGAATTTAATGTTGTTTGTTGGACATCGAGTTCGGGTCGTGACAGATTGGTATCAGAGATAAAGCTTGAGTAAGAACTTTAGCTACGGAGTGTAACACATTAGATGGCTCATTAGAGATAGGGTGAAGTATACCCTAGAATGAGTACAACCAGTGGAACCAAAAATCCAAATTCCTCGGTCTATTCTCTTTATCGGTTGTTATTCTCTAAGATATTTCTTCCGAATGCCTAAATCAGTCTTCTTACTATTTACGGATTGTAAGAATGAGCGGAAGAAGAGGACGAAATAGGAGATAGGAAAGTACCACTTCATCTGGTCAAAGCCCTGCAATGACAGATATTCCCATTCAATCTCAATCAAATTTGACTGATCTATATCGAAGTTTTTCTAGACTTGGTGGAAAGCCATTCACTGGCAAAGAATCCGTTATTGAAGCACAAGCCTGGATTCAATCGTGTGAAAAGATTTTGAAAGTACTAAAGTTAGGAGATGATCAGATGCGATTGATAGCTTCTTGGCAACTCCAGGATGAGGCTTTAATTTGGTGGGAAACGGTTACATTGGATGAGCCGACGGATGAATGTACTTGGAGTCGTTTCAAAGAAGTGTTCGAGCAGCGATATATGCCGTCTGCTGGTATCTCTAGAATGTACCAGGTTTTCATAGATTTGAAGCAAGGAGGTTTATCATTTGAGGAATACTTAAACAAATTCAATATATTATCTCGATTTGGTCCAGAATTTGTGAATACACCGTTAAAGAAGAATGAAAAGTTTATTCGGGGAATGAACCAGGAGTTTCAGGAAAGGATGACTACTCACGTTAAGGAATCGTTTTCTAAATTAATTGATATGGGTTATAGATACGATACTCTGGATGAGCAAAAAGATCTAGAGGATAATGGAAATACAACTAATCTGAAATGGAGAAAAAAGAAATTTGGTGGAAAGAAATTGAGGAAAGATAATGGAAAGAAGAATGTACAGAAGAAAAAGGTGAAAGACGTTACTTGTTTCAACTGCTTGGAAAAAGGCCATTACTTGAACAATTGTAAGAACCCCAGGAAACAAGGACAGAGAGAGCCATTTATGAAGCTAGAATAGGAATGTAGGGAGTGTTGTTACTGCCACAAGCCGGGACATAGGATCATAAATTGCCCAACAATGAAGCAAGTTCAAGCAGCGAGGGCCTGTGAAATCAAAGGTGATTTATTTAAACCTTAAAAGTTAGTTAAGGAAATGAAAATTTTATAAGGTAACTATCTCGTTTACGATTAAATTGTTCGAATTTTGTTCGACATAAGAACTACCCTTAGTTTTGTTTCTTCGTAAATCGTAAATGAGTTAAATCTTGAATCAGAGATCGTAATCGAATCTATTTCTATCTATTTCATTGGGTTCGATATAATCTACAAATGGTTAGTTATTCCTTCGAACTAACCAATTCCCCTGTATACTTCGTAGATCAGATAACCCAATTGTTTCGTAGTTGATTGAGTTTGTTCTCACATCTATTGTTGATATTCTTATTTGGTAAGCCAAATGCAGAATTGATATTCGATTTGGTTTGGAAAGATATTTCCCTATCTTTCATCTATCTTTATTACCTCCTTGGCAAATTTCGGGGACGAAATTTCTTAAGGGGGGAATATGTAACGATCCCATTTTAAAAGCGAATTTAAAATTTGTAATTAAATTAAGTTTTTGGGGTAAATTGTAGATTTGCTTGAATTTTTCAAATTTAATAAGATATATTTACTTATTTATTTTATAAATTGGATTTGAAACTTAAATGCAATTGAATTGGATTAGAAACAAAATTTTAATTTTGAAATTCAAAATGAATTTTCTTTAAAGGGTTATACTTGGAATAAAATAAAATAATATGCATAATTATTTATTTAATTTATAGATTTTGTTTTAAATCCATTTTTCTTTATGAAGTATAAGAAGTATAAGATTTATCTTATCAATATTTAATGTAAAGTATAAAATAAAATATATAAATAAACAAGATAAGAAGACAGATAAAAATCTGTGTACAAAACAAATGCAAGTGAAAAAGAAATGTCTATGTAATAAAACATTTAAAATGCTTTTGTTTTTATATACTTGAAAATAAATATATTTAAAAGTGGATTTCAAAATCAAGTTTATTTGGAAATTTAATAACAAATATTTTTGTAAAATTAACTGGATTTAATTTTAAAGGTTTAAAAAAACATGTTTCATATTAAATAAAGTAAGATTTAAAATGTGCAATCCAAATAAATCTAAGTTAAGGGTTTAAAACATAAATATATTGAAAATAAAAATTTTATTTACTAACTTATAAATATTTATAAGTAATATATATTTTAATTTCAAACCATTTTACTTTAATTTGTATAAGTATAAATAATTCATAACAAATAAAATAGATGAATATGTTTTATAAATTAAAATTATGCAAGGTTTAAAACACAATTTGTAAATTTATTTTAGCAAAGGACTTAAGCATAAAATGTTTATAACGTAAACAAGTGTAAAGATTTTTCTCTACACAATTAACAAGTGTAATAAATTAAACAAGTGGCAAACTTGGTTTTTATCTTCATTTTAAATGAAAAGAAAAAAATGGAAATTAGAACCAAAGATCTCAAAGAAAATTCAATTAGATCAAACCTGAGAAATTCGAACCAAAAACAAAATCTTAAAACAAGATCTGTTCCAAAGATCAAGCATGCAAGGTCAACTACCTTCCCAAACAATCAGGTTCAAGTGTATCCCAAATCAACAAGTTGATGAAATTCAAAATTGAAACAAAATCATAGAGATAATCAATTAAGCAAGCTAAAGACCCAAATCAAAAGTAAATAGCATTTTCTAGACTTTAAAATCAATAAAAAGGTTCATTGTCTCTGTTCTTCTGTCTTCATTGAACAGGTGAGCAAATTAGCCTTGATTTTTGTTATCTGTCTTTCAATCGTATAAGTGAGTAAACATAAAATCTTGAAATTTAAAACTTAATGATTAATTTGTAGAATTTTGGGTTAGCTAGCATCTGTGAAAATATGAGTTCTGTGATGATTTTGTTTACTGGAAGTTGTATCTTGCATGTTTTCAATATTTCAAGCTTCAGAGCAAATGAAAGTAAATAAAATTAAAACAAAACTTCTTCGTATAATTAAATTAAAACTTAGGAGTTTAAATTTGAAAAGATTGTTTGAACTAAAATCAGAACATAGTTTTGTTTTGAAGGTTTACAGTATGGTATAAATTTTGGATGTTCATGTCACAGTAAAAGGAAATTATAAGTTAAAAATTCGAATGTTTTAAACTGTGGTTTGATTTCATATCATGATTAAGTATACAAAGTTAAGGTTTTTAAATCAAAAACAATGATTTTTAGGTGATTAAACATGGTGCAGTTCCTACATGAACTCAAATTTTATTTTAATCAATTCCGGTTGAATTAGCAAATGATAGCTGCTGAAATTTGTTATATAGTAAGTTTAATTATCCACGAATCCAAGAAAAATGCTAAATAATTTTTATAATGCGAGGATTTTAGGGTCGATTCAAAATTAGGGTTTGGGATCATTTTTTCTATGCCTTATTTTAATTCTTGTTTTCGAACCCATGACATGATCGAGTATCACGAAATTTTGGTGGAAGTAGAGGAGGGCATGGTCGAGGTGTGGACGGAGTTTAACCGCGTCCGGTAGTGTCTGCGATGGTGACGAGGTGATATTAGCAATTGGGCTGAGTTCTGTGTTTTGGGTTGAACTGTTGATTTTTGATTTCAATTTTCTTAAGGTAATTCATGCTTGATTCTCGTATCCACGTATGATTTGGGACTTGCCGACGTGGTGGGTGTTCACCGGAGGCCAGTGGTGCCGCCATGCATGTGTACGGCGGTGGATCACGTGTCAGTATCGTTGGTTCGTGGCATCTCGAGTCATTCTCGAGTTTATCTGGGGGTTGCTTCGGGTTTAGTTCGTGCGCGCGTATGGGTTTCCAGATGTTTGATTGTACTTAGTTTAAATTTAAACTTGCTGAAATAAAAATAAAAGAGGGGAAGAAGAAGAAGGTGTTACAGGAAAGTACGCGGGTGATATAAGGGGTTATTCGAAGTACTTCTCGACATTTAGCAGGAAAGGTTCGAGTTTGTTCAAATTGCAATGTTTAAAATAAAATGAAGTTAAGCAAACTTGTGATTTTATCAGAGTTTAAACATTTTAAATTTTAATAAATGTTCGACAAACTTAAGTTAAAAACTTTATACAAGTTCAATTGTTTAGTTAATGTATAACAGTGCTTAAATTCTTAACTAATATTTTTAATTAAGTAATTAATTTAAGTAAGTATAAAATTAATTATCGTCTAAAGTTGTAATTTATAATAAATTAGTTTCTAAAATTTAAAGAAGACTTTTAAATGTTTAAGTTGAACAATTAATATCAATTAATTACTTTAGAAAGAAATTAAGAATAATTACATTAGAATTATAATTATAGATTCGTTAATCAATGAATTATGTGATTAATTAAATTGTAATTAACTACATAAGTTAATTTGTGAATGCTTAATAGATGATTTATTTAAGTAATTTAATTACGAATAAATAATTGACTAATTAAGTAATGGATAATAAATGATTTAAGATGATTGCTTATGGATAATGGCGTATATAGAATCTCTAATTTGTGATAATTACTTGTTGATATTCTGTGATGCTCCTCTGATATTGCTCTTGATATATATATGATGATTGTGTATGATTTATCTGTGATAAATGTTATCTAGATTCAAAGTGTTGAATTAAACTGTTTAAATTTATTTGACAACTTGGCCTTTAAAATGGCGTTTGGATTTCGATGCGACGGGGAGTCGGATTCCGGTTATTTATCCGAAACCTACATCGAATCATAATGATGAATCTTTATGATTGATACATTTATTTTATCTATGAATCTGTGAATAAAGATAAGCGTTATAGTTCATGCCGCTTATCGATATTATTATATCTATGATGATTGATGCTGTGCACTGTTGTGTAAAACCCCTGGACCACACTTATACACACACAATATGGATTGCACATGGAAATCGGTTAGTCACAGATTTTTATATAGTTTTGAATTTGAATTTTTAATTCCAATAGTTTTGGAAATGATATTGAATTAAATATAAAAAGGTTTTGAAAAAGGATTTCCAAAAATAGAAGTTATTCTCAATAACTTGATAAAGGTTTGAAATTTGAATAATTTGATTCAAATTGGAATTCAATATTTGAAATTGAATTTTATATTTGGTATTTATGATTTAAAAAGGATTATACAAGTTTATATGAGTTTTAAACCCTTTTTAAAGTATTGTTTTGGGGGATTGAATTAACCCAAAGTGTTTAACTTGTATAAATAAGATCGGGTTTCTCTGAAATAAAACTGGTGGTTTCAAATGATAAAAGCTTTCCTTTAAGAAATGAACTTTCAAATTTATATTAAAGGAATTCCAAGTTTGAATTAAAATAGTTTTCTAAGTTATGGATGAATATTTTGAAACAAGTTTTGAAAGCTATAAGTTAAATCTTGATTTAAAGATTTAACGAGTTAATCCAATTGAAATGAAATTTTTTTGAAAATCCGTGAATGGATCTTTGTGAAACTGGGTGAACGTTGTGAAAACAATAAAAGATTTGAAATGGTAATTGGTTTAATCCATTTGAAAGAAAGTTTTGAACTATTAAGTTGTGACTTAATTGGAATCCCATATCTATATGTTTTTAAATATTGCGCTCGTTATTCGGTTTAGCCGGGAGAGGACCTATGTGTCATATAACTCATCACGAATAATGATACGTCGTTATGGATAGCATTTGAAGACCGGTGGAGACGACCGGTTATTTGCGAGAATGATAGGATGACCTATCGATTGTCTCTGCATTGAGTAGCTACGGTATAGAGATTTCCTAAGTGATGGGAAGTCCGATCGGGATTGTGAATACCCGGATTGCAAAGGCTTCTTCGGAAGTGCCTTCGGTTCTGTTCGAACCCGGGGTAGACTTGTATGGTTGTATGTCTGACACTGCACTTTGAGATATAACGCAGATTTCTTTTAAATAAATATCTGTTGGTGGCGGAGAATTTATTCTCTTATCTTAACACCCTTCTCTGAGACGTACGAGCTCAGAGGTTATGTAGTTGAAGGTTATTAGCGTTATACTCCCAATTTGGTAGTGTGACATGCTAAGTGCTGCTGTTTATTGATGATCATTGGTTGATCATTTGTGATCAAATCATGGTTTTAGTGTAAACATAGCTTTGTGGATGAAACCTCGTCGAGCCTCACAAACCGGTAATGGTCGAAACAGGAATGATGCGACAAGGTTTAAGGGGTTGCACCCCTAGGGTGTGACCATTCCTTCTGGAAAGGGGTAGTATCATGGTATGGAGCCCAAATACTTACTCATGTGGGCACTATAGTATATCTATTACTGTATGATGTTGTTGGTGTTGAGAGCTCTCGGATAAAGGACCAAAAGGACCGGGGATGGCATATCTACAGGTATTACTCCCAGGTAGGGAGGAACCTGGCCTTGTGTTGGCAGAGAACTGAGGGATGGTTCTCAGGGCGTCCCTCGAGAGGCGTACCCATGTGGCAGTAGGAAGTTCCTTAGCCTGACCATTTGTTGGAAATCCATTCACCCAATACGAGCTTTGTACAGTTTTAGTTGTATTACCTATCATCTACTTATAGTGGCGCCCCACTGTTTGGATGGTAGCTTTAGTAGGCATAGTTTGAAATGTCTATGTTGGCTAAGATTAATATTATACTTTCGAAATGTTTTCCACTATGCACTTATAACAATAGTATCAAAATAGTTTTTACGTATCAAGCATTTTTGACTATCATAAGGAGAAATCTCCTCCAATTCTGCGTTTGCATGGTGTGTGTGATGAGAGGCCTAATGGTAGTTTCATTTTCCAAAAGCATTGCGGATCTCAAAAATTGAAATATTTTAATTGTTTTAAAAGACCAACTGTTTTTTTTTTGCTCATACCAGTCCCATGACTGACTCGGAGTTTATTGTTCCCTTCCTAAACTCTGGGTGTCCACAATTTTCCACACGGGCAGTCTAGAGTTGGGTTTTTCAGATAGTAGATATAGAATCGATTCTGTAGCTTTCGGCTTTCTCTTTGGTATTCTTTGAAGACTTTGGATATTGAAGACTTTGGCACGGACAACTGACCTTGCTTAACTTGGTGCAATCTTGATGGTGGATCGGGCTTGAAGTTTTGGAGCTTTTGGATCAGAGTTATAGTATTGGATTCTGAGAAGACTTATCTCATATTGTATCGTGTTCCGCTGTATTATATATTGTATGTTCCCTGATGTTGATGGTTATCATTGTATCGATTTGATGTATCGAATTATTGTATTCATGTTGTATCAATGATATCATCTTTTATTTCAACTGTGTTATTTATCATCTAATGGGTGTTGCAAGCTCCCATGATACGAATTTGATGTTGTTTGTTGGATATCGAGTTCGGGTCGTGACAGATTGGTATAAGAGCTAAAGGTTGAGTAAGAACTTTAGCTACGGAGTGTAACACATTAGATGGCTCGTTAGAGATAGGGTGAAGTATACCCTAGAATGAGTACAACTAGTGGAACTAAAAATCCAAATTCCTCGGTCTATTCTCTTTATCTATTGTTATTCTCTAATATATTTCGTCCGAATGCCTAAATCCGTCTTCTTACTAATTACAGATAGTAAGAATGAGCGAAATAAGAGGACAAAATAGGAGACAGGAAAGTACCACTTCAGCTGGTCAAAGCCCTACAACGATAGATATTCCCATTCAATCTCAATCAAATTAGACTAATCTATATCAAAGTTTTTCTAGACTTAGTGGAAAGCCATTCGCTGGCAAAGAATCCGTTATTGAAGCACCAGCCTGGATTTAATCGTGTGAAAAGATTTTCAAAGGACTAAAGTTAGAAGATGATCAGATGCGACTGACAGCTTCTTGGAAACTCCAGGATGAGGCTTTAATTTGGTGGGAAACGGTTACATTGGATGAGCTGGCAGATGAATTTACTTGGAGTCGTTTCGAAGAAGTGTTCGAGCAGCGATATATGCCGTCTGCTGGTATCTCTAGAATGTACCACGAGTTCATATATTTGAAGCAAGGAAGTTTATTGTTTGACGAATACTTAAACAAATTCAATATATTATCTCGATTTGGTCTAGAATTTGTGAATACACCGTTAAAGAAGAATGAAAAGTTTATTCGAGGAATAAACCATGAGTTTCAGGAAAGGATTACTCACGTTAAGGAATCGTTTTCTGAATTAATTGATATGGGTTATAGATACGGTACTCTGGATGAGCAAAAAGATCTAGAGGAGAATGGAAATACAACTAATCTGAATTGGAGAAAAAAGAAATTTGGTGGAAAGAAATTGAGGAAAGATAAAGAAAAGAAGGATGTACGGAAGAAAAAGGTGAAAGACGTTACTTGTTTCAACTGCTTGGAAAAAGGCCATTACTTGAACAATTGTAAGAACCCCAGGAAACAAGGACAGAGAGAGCCATTTATGAAGCCAGAACAGGAATGTAGGGAGTGTTGTTACTGCCACAAGCCGGGACATAGGATCATAAATTGCCCAACACTGAAGCAAGTTCAAGCAGCGAGGGCCTGTGAAATCAAAGGTGATTTTTTTCAACCTTAAAAGTTAGTTAAGGAAATGAAATTTTTTTAAGGTAACTATCTCGTTTACGATTAAATGGTTTGAATTTTCTTCGACATAAGAACTACCCTTAGTTTTGTTTCTCCGTAAATCATAAATGAGTTAAATCTTGAATCGGAGATCGTAATCGAATTTATTTCTATCTACTTCATTGGGTTTCGATATAATCTACAAATGGTTAGTTATTCCTTCGAACTAACCAATACCCCTGTACACTTCATAGATCAGATAACCCAATTGTTTCGTAATTGGATTTAATTTTAAAGGTTTAAAAAACATGTTTCATATTAAATAAAGTAAGATTTAAAATGTGCACTCCAAATAAATCTAAGTTAATGGTTTAAAACATAAATATATTGAAAATAAAAACTTTATTTACTAACTTATAAATATTTATAAGTAATATATATTTTAATTTCAAACCATTTTACTTTAATTTGTATAAGTATAAATAATTCATAACAAAATAAAAAAGATGAATATGTTTTATAAATTAAAATTATGCAAGGTTTAAAACACAATTTGTAAATTTATTTTAGCAAAGGACTTAAGCATAAAAGGTTTATAACGCAAACAAGTGTAAAGATTTTTCTCTACACAATTAACAAGTGTAATAAATTAAACAAGTGGCAAACTTGGTTTTTATCTTCATTTTAAATGAAAAGAAAAAAATGGAAATTAGAACCAAAGATCTCAAACAAAATTCAATTTGATCAAACCTGAGAAATTCGAACCAAAAACAAAATCTTAAAACAAGATCTATTCCAAAGATCAAGCATGCAAGATCAACTACCTTCTCAAACAATCAGGATCCAGATCACGTTCAAGTGTATCCCAAATCAACAAGTTGATGAAATTCAAAATTGAAACAAAATCATAGAGCTAATCAAATAAGCAAGCTAAAGATCCAGATCAAAAGTAAATAGCATTTTCCAGACTTCAAAATCAATAAAAAGGTTCACTGTCTCTTTTCCTCTGTCTTCATTGAACAGGTGGGCAAATTAGCCTTGAATTTTGTTCTCTGTCTTTCAATCGTTAAGTGAGTAAACATAAAATCTTGAAATTTAAAACTTGAAGATTAATATGTAGAAATTTTGGGTTAGCTAGCTTTCTGTGTAAATATGAGTTTTGTGATGATTTTGCTTACTAGAAGTTGTATCTTGTATGTTTTCAATATTTCAAGCTTCAGAGCAAATGAAAGTAAATAAAATTAAAACAAAACTTCTTCATATAATTAAATTAAAACTTAGGAGTTTAAATTTGAGAGGATTGTTTGAACTAAAATCAGAACTTAGTTTTGTTTTGAAGGTTTACAGTATGGTATAAATTTTGGATGTTCATGTCATAGTAAAAAGAAATTATAAGTTAAAAATTTCAATGTTTTAAACTGTGGTTTGATTTCATATCATGATTAAGTATACAAAGTTAAGGTTTTTAAATCAAAAACAATGATTTTTAGGCAATTAAACATGGTGCAGTTCCTACATGAACTCAAATTTTATTTTCGCCAATTCCGGTTGAATTAGCAAATGATAGCTGTTGAAATTTGTTATATAGTAAGTTTAATTATCCACGAATCTAAGAAAAATGCTAAATAATTTTAATAATGCGAGGATTTTGGGGCCGATTCGAATTTAAGGTTTGGGATCATTTTTTCTGTGCTCTGTTTTAATTCTTGTTTTCGAACCCATGACATGATCGAGTATCACAAAATTCTTGGTGAAGGTAGAGGAGGGCATGGTCGAGGTGTGGCTGGAGTTTCATCGCGTCCGGTGGTGTCTGCGATGGTGACGAGGTGATCTTAGTAATTGGGTTGAGTTCCGTATTTTGGGTTGAACTGTTGATTTTTGATTTGAATTTTCTTGAGGTAATTCGTGCTTGATTCTCGTATCCACGTGCGATTTGGGACTTGCCGACGTAGTGGGTGTTCACCGGAGGCCAGTGGTGCCGCCGTGTATGTGTAAGGCGGTGGATCTCGTTTCAGTATCATTGGTTCGTGGCATCTCGAGTCATTCTCGAGTTTGTCTGGGGGTTGCTTCGGTTTTTGTTCGTGCGCGCATATGGGTTTCCAGATGTTTGATTGTACTTAGTTTAAATTTAAACTTGCTGAAATAAAAATAAAAGAGGGGAGGGAGAAGAAGGTGTTAGAGGAAAGAATGCGGGTGATATAAAGGGTTACTCGAAGTACTTCTCGAGATTTAGCAGGGAAAATTAATTAAGTGATTAATTTAAGTAAGTATAAAATTAATTATCATCTAAAGTTGTAATTTATAATAAATTAGTTTCCAAAATTTAAAGAAGAATTTTAAATGTTTAAGTTGAACAATTAATATCAGTTAATTATTTTAGAAAGAAATTAAGAATAATTACATTAGAATTATAATTAGAGATTCGTTAATCAATGAATTACGTGATTAATTAAATTGTAACTAACTACATAAGTTAATTTATGAATGCTTAATAGATGATTTATTTAATAATTATGAATAAATAAATAATTAATTAAGTAATGGATAATTAGTGATTTAAGATGATTGCTTATGGATAATGGCGTATATAGAATCTCTAATTTGTGATAATTACTTGGTGATATTCTGTGATGTTCCTATGATATTGCTCTTGATATATATATGATGATTGTGTATGATTTATTTGTGATAAATGTTATTTGGATTCAAAGTGTTGAATTAAACTGTTTAAATTTATTTGACAACTTGGCCTTTAAAATGGCGTTTGGATTTCGATGCGACAGGGAGTCGGATTCCGGTTAGTTATCCGAAACCCACATCGAATCGTAATGATTAATCTTTATGATTGATACATTTATTTTATCGATGAATCTGTGAATAAAGATAAGCATTATAATTCATGCCGCTTATCGATATTATTATATCTGTGATGATTGATGCTGTGCACTGTTGTGTAAAACCCCTGGATTATACATATACACACACAATATGGATTGCACGTGGAAATCGGTTAAGTCACAGATTTTTAAATAGTTTTGAATTTGATTTTTTAATTCAAATAGTTTTGGAAATGAAATTGAATTAAATATAAAAAGCTTTTGAAAAAGGAATTCTAAAAATAGAAGTTATTCTCAATAACTTGATAAAGGTTTGAAATTTGAATAATTTGATTCAAATTAGAATTCAATATTTGAAATTGAATTTTATATTTGGTATTTATGATTTAAAATGGATTATACAAGTTTATATGAGCTTTAAACCCTTTTTAAAGTATTGTTTTGGGGGATTGAATTAACCCAAAGTGTTTTACTTGTATAAATAAGATCGGGTTTCTCTGCAATAAAACTGGTGGTTTCAAATGATAAAGGCTTTCCTTTAAGAAATGAACTTTCAAATTTATATTAAAGGGATTCCAAGTTTGAATTAAAATAATTTTCTAAGTTATGGATGAATATTTTGAAACAAGTTTTGAAAGCTATAAGTTAAATCTTGATTTAAAGATTTAACGAGTTAATCCAATTGAAATGGAATTTTTTTGAAAATCCGTGAATGGATCTTTGTGAAACTGGGTGAACGTTGTGAAAATAATAAAAGATTTGAAATGGTAATTGGTTTAAACCATTTGAAAGAAAGTTTTGAAATGTTAAGTTGTGACTTAATTGGAATCCCATATCTATATGTTTTTAAATATTGCGCTCGTTATTCGGTTTAGCCGGGAGAGGACCTATGTGTCATATAACCCATCCCGAATAATGATACGTCGTTATGGATAGTATTTGAAGATTGGTGGAGAAGACCGGGTGTTATGGAGAACGATAGGATGACCTATCGATTGTCTCTGCACTGAGTAGCTATGGTATATAGATTTCCTAAGTGATGGGAAGTCCGATCGGGATTGTGAATAACCGGATTGCAATGGCTTCTTTGGAAGTGCCTTCGGTTCTGTTCGAACCCGGGACAGACTTGTATTGTTGTATGTCTGACACTACACTTTGAGATATAACGCAGATTTCTTTCAAATACATATCTGTTGGTGGCGGAGAATTTATTCTCTTAGCTTAGCACCCTTCTCTGAGACGTACGAGCTTAGAGGTTATGTAGTTGAAGGTTATCAGCGTTATACTCCCAATTTGGTAGTGTGACGTGCTAAGTGCTGCTATTTATGGATGATCATTGGTTGATCATTTGTGATCAAAGCATGGCTTTAGTGTAAAGCGTAGCTTTGTGAACGAAACCTCGTCGAGCCTCACAAACCGGTAATGGTTGAAATAGGAATGATACGGCAAGGTTTCAGGGGTAGCTCCCCTAGGGTGTGACCATTCCTTCTGGAAAGGGGTAGTATCATGGTATGGATCCCAAATACTTACTTATGTGGGCACTGTAGTATATCTATTACTATGTGATGTTGTTGGTGTTGAGAGCTCTCGGATAAAGGACCAAAAGGACTGGGGATGGCATATCTATAGGTATTACTCACGGGTAGGGAGGAACCCGGCCTTGTGTTGGCAGAGAATTGAGGGATGGTTCTTGGAGCGTCCCTCCAGAAGCGTACCCATGTGGCAGTAGGAAGTTCCTTAGCCTGACCATATGTTGGAAATCCATTCACCCAATACGAGCTTTGTACGGTTTTAGTTTTATTACCTTCCATCTACTTATAGTGGTGCCCCACTATTTGGATGGTAGCTATAGTAAGCGTAGTTCGAAATGTCTATGCTGGCTAAGATTAATATTATACTTTCGAAATGTTTTCCATTATGCACTAATAATAATAATATCAAAATGTTTTTACGTATCAAGCATTTTTGACTATCAGAAGGAGAAATCTCCTTCAATTCTGCGTTTGCATGTTGTGTGTGGTGGGAGGCCTTATGGTAGTTTCATTTTCCAAAAGCATTGCGGATCTCAAAAATTTAAATCTTTTGATTATTTTAAAAGACCAACTGTTTTTGTTTGCTCATGCCAGTCCCATGACTGACCCGGAGTTTATTGTTCCCTTCCTAAACTCTGGGTGCCCGCAATTTTCCACACAGGTTTTCAGATAGTAGATATAGAATCGATTTTGTAGCTTTCGGCTTTCTCTTTGGTATTCTTTGAAACTTTGGATATTGAAGACTTTGGTACGGACGACTGACCTTGCTTATCTTGGTGCAATCTTGAAGGTGGATCGAGCTGGAAGTTTTGGAGCTTTTGGATCCGAGTTGTAGTATTGGATTCTGAGAAGACTTATCTCATATTGTATCGTGTTCCGCTGTATTATATATTGTATGTTCTCTGATGTTGATGGTTATCATTGTATCAATTTGATGTATTGGATTATTGTATTCATGTTGTATCATGATATCATCTTTTATTTCCACTGTGTTATTTATCATCTAATGGGTGTTGCAAACTCCTGCGATATGAATTTGATGTTGTTTGTTGGACATCGAGTTCGGGTCGTGACATATTGCATACAGATGATTATGCATTTCTTATGGGCTAGGGTAAAAGGGTTATGAGTATGTGTTGGTTTAGTGAAAAATGAAATTTCGGGGCCAAAATCCTTTTAAGGGGGGAAGGATGCAATGACTCATAATTTATCACTTTGATTTACTAATATTTAATTAATTTTAAATATTCAATTTTTTTTTTGTCATCGAATAAACCTCTTTTAATTAGTAAGTAATAATGGTAAACTCATTTTGAAAGTTTGTTTACAAAAATAAATAGTACGATGAAAAGTTAAAAATGTTGGATAACTAACGACCCGTAATTTTCGATAATTAAAAATTGTTAATTTAACAAGGTTTTGTGATTTAATGTTCGAAGAAATAAAAATTTATGATTTAATAATAAGAACAAAACTGGAACAAAATGAAATAGTATTATTTAAGTAAAGTGATAACTACTTCAAATGTAATTCCAACTAATTAAATGGATTTAAGAGTTATGATTGATAGAGATTGTAAATTAATTATAATAATGTATGTATTAATGGATAATTGGATTTAAAGAGCAATTGATAATTTAAATGTTGATTTATTAATGAAATAATGTGAAATAAATTGAAATTGAATAAAATTAGTGTTGTAGTAGTAATTATAACACTTGCTGTGGATAATAAACTTATAAAATGTGACTATAGGTAAATGGTGAAAATTATTATACGTTACTTATTTAATTAGCCTATTACATTTAATTGAAAATCAATTGCGATTAATTCACTTAATTAGTACATTTAATGTAGATTCAATTTGATGATAGTAGAATATTAACTCAGTAAGATGTAACCAACGTAAATTTTATTCATAATATGACAATTTGTTGAACAAAAAGAATTGGAATCAAGTTAGACGAATTTATTGGAATTTAAAATTCTATTATAAATCAATTTATTGCCATTAATTGTAACTAAATACTACAATAATGAAAACTAAGATTATAACTGTAGACTTAAGTGTAATAAGATATAAACAAATGTTATCTAGATATAGAAGGTAACAATTGATTGCATTAAAAGATTGAAAGCAAATTTAATCAATTTATTGGCATTAAATTTTGATTAATTAGATTCAATTACAGTTGAAATTGAACACTGTATTTAGTGAAATATTAAACACTAAATTTGACATGTAAATTTGCTTTTAGTTATTATAAATGTCTAAGTAATCAAAAATAATGAAATTTGTTAGTTTATAAAGATTGAATTAAAAGTGATTAATTAATTTGATATTAATTTATTTAATTAATGTGAAAATAGCCATTTTGGACACTGTCTTAAATTTCAACGAAACTAGTTTCATCGGATCCGTAGCGGTGAATTATTGCAAGGCTACAAGTTTCGTAGCGATCAGACTTGTCGTTTGTCATACGGACTCAAAACACGTAGAAATCAATTTAATTAAACCCAATTAAAATCAATTTGAAATAAGTTGATTTTAATGAAACTTCTTCTTACGATGGAATTAGGACCTAAAACCTATACCATTGAATTTAAAAATATCGAAAACATCTATTTTGATATATGAGATAGCTCACTTTCGTTTTGAGAACGAAACATGCTTTTCGGGTCGTTTATCATTCAACTTTTAAATCAATCTAGTCCATTCATTCTATTTCTGGTCTGCCTATATATAGCCTGTTATAAACCCTAGCTATTTCTTATTTCATATATCTGTACGTACAATTTTATCTATCTACTTCTCCTCCTCAATGGCAGAAACAGATTCCATCTCAAAACCCAGTTCAAATTTCAAATTCAATTTCAAAATCAAACTCCTCCAAACCCTAACAAATTATATATCGTTTCGAAGCTGTCAATGAGCGCAACCCAAATCTATGATTTTTTTGATTTGGATCATGATTTGGTCGGAATTGCCAAAAACAGTCACGGTCATCCGTCGTGTCTTGATCAACTTGGTCGGATCATCAAATCATTAATACTAGGTTGTAGAGAGCGGCGACCGAAGTTCATTGGAGTGGTTTGCTTAGATGATGGTTGGATTGAGGGGAAATTTTGATTAAGGTTTTGAAGTATTGGCGGCGACATTCTAGAGGGAGGCGGCGGTCGCGAGTGCCACGTTTGATGCGGCTCGGAGAGGTAACCTTGGCGATGGGCTCGGAGGTGAGCGTGAAGCGGCGAATCATGTTGCGAGGGCTAGTCGGCTTTTTTTGCTCGAATGATGTACTGTAGCAGCGCTTGTAGGGTTTCGATCGGCACTTCTGGAAGGTGAATACGTGAGTGTCGTGGCGTGTGAGGTAACATAATTATTATTTCTTTTATATGCAACATTCCTGAAAATTTACCAATTTTAATTTGGCAATTAAATTTATTTTTGAGAATAAATTATGAATTTATTTGATATTTGTAGAATAATTAAATAATTTTTGATTATAAATAGAAATTTAATTTGGAATTCAAGCATAAGTAGCTTACAAATAAGTATTGAATTTAGAAAAAAAATATTGGGAATAAATAGGAAATTTGATTTAAATATAAGAATAATTATTTTATGAATAAATATTGAATTTCAAAATAAAATGTATTAAAAATAAAATAGAATTAAAGCTTTAAATTAATAAAATGTTTGGTTTCTAAATTTTAAATATATTGATATTTGGAAACTGTAATTTAAGAATTAATGTAATAGTTTTCAAAATATTATTTTTAAGATTTAACCTTATTGTGTATATACATATATAAATAAAAGTAATCCTTTGTTAATATGAAATCAAAATTTTTACATTCCTCCTTTCTTTTAAAAATTGTAAAAAAATAAATAATAATAATAATAATAATAATAATAAAATGTATGAATGTAAATTATATAAATATATAAGTGTATACACGTGTTGAACAAAAATTAAGTGTAAAAAAGTATTTGGGATAAAATTTTGTTATGTAAATATAAATATAAAAAGAAGTACATTTATTTTTAGAATGAATATGATATAAAATTTTATATAAAAAATTTCTTTTATCTTTGAAAATTACAAATGTAAACATATATAGGGAAGTAAAGGCAACGAACATACATTGAAACTTCATAATCAATTTCTCTTTACAAATGGCATTCATTACATTTATTTGAATAAAAAAATAAAATTTAAAATTATAGAAACTTTTCAGTTCCCTATGTGAAATTATTAAGTATCTCAGCAAAATCTGAAATACGGTAACTAAAGATTTGGGTATCTCAAATCCCAACCCCTAAGGGAAAAGATTAAAGTAGAAAGAAAGAAGAAAAAAATCAGATAAAAAATTGCCATTCTCTCTCAAAAATCTGAAAAAAAAATCAGCAATCAAACAGAAAGATCAAAACCAAATTGAATTCTGGAGAATCAGCATGCAACTTCATTTTTTCAAATTTTTAGCCCACATTTCTGCTTCCATGCACTCTGAAATTCCTAAGGCAATCAAAGCACGTTCAGTTCAAACTTCTGAAGCATCTCAACATCAAGACCAGCTTCAAGCAGATCAAAAGATTAATGCATAATCAAACAACTATATTTTCAATGAATGCAAGTTCAACTCCAAAGAGAAATCAAAAGCAAACCTGGAAACAGAATTTCAAAACAAAGAAGAAAAAATTAAATCTGGAATCCTGGAAGAAACAAGTTTCTCGGGAAAAAAAGGGAACGAAGGCAAGTAAATTTCTTTCTTTAAAAATTTGAATTTAATATTGTTGATCAGTAACAAAACAAAAGACCTAAGCAATAGTATCAATCTATTTGCAGGAAGAATCAAGTTCAAGGAAAATTTGATTTCGGTTTTCTAGTTGCAAAAGAAAGATAAAAAGTCCTCTGTTATATAACAAGCAATTCAAATTGTAAGTAAAATCAAGATTGTTTGTTATTGTTGAAGCAAATAAGCAAATACAATAGGAAATAAGCAAAGTTTCTTCTTACAAACTTTGCAAATAAAAGCTTCAAAAGATTAAAGAAGAAACAAAAAAAGGTTTCCAGGCAAAACATTTTATCTGGCTCCTCTGTCAACATATTTCAGGTGAGCAAACACACTCGAACCCATTCATATGTTTTGATATTTGAGTTGATGTTTGAAATATATGTGTTTGGTTGATAACTATGTCAGTATGTTTGCATGGCTGTGATTTTGCTTGTGTATATGTGTTTGTATACAGTCATCTGTTCCTTGTTCATTGTTATAGGTTTATGGAACCTGTTATCAAAATTCAAAATCATCCTATCTGGATGATTTCAGGACTCAGTTTCTTAACGAAAGATATTTATAACCATGAAAGGATAATTTTAAAAATAATTTCATGAACATTTGTTTTATAGTTATTTTTAATATAAAAATAACAGAGATGACCAGATTTTAAACAAAAATTTGAATGTCAGGGTTTCGATTTTTTATTATAGGGATGAATTCGTACTTCGATTCAACGATTTTGATGATTATCTTAGAATTTTTAAGCTAGTATTTATGGAAAATTTTTGAGTTGACTGGAATTGGGATTTTTGTCAATTCTTGGGAATCAACAGTGAAATATGAGTCGTGATTTATGGTGGAGGTGGATTAAGTATGGTGGAATCGTGGAAAATTACTCGTAATTTTTTTTGTGTGCTGTAGTGGTAGATTGATGTTGATTTAGGGTTTTGGTTTCGTTTGGGGTTGCTGATGTTCACAAGCAAATTTCATCGTCGTCACGGCAATCTGGTCGATCACACTAGGAGGAATGGGTTTGGCGATGGTCGAAGGATCATAGGCTATGACGGCGTAGCTTCTAGTGGCTTGTCGCGGCGAAGCGAAGGGGATTATGGTGATAGTGTGGGTTACAGGAAGTAGCATGGGTTTCAAAATTTTGCTCGATTTCAATTGTATGGCGATTTCGTTGGTTAAGTTGTTCGAATCAATTCTAGAGGTCATCGTGGATGATGGGGTGGCTTCGTCATCGATCGGTACTAATTGCGGCGTGTGTGTACGTATACGTGCATTTTCCAGTGTCAATTTTTTTGTTGGGTTGGGGAAGAAGGGGGTAGCGCAGGACGTTGCTCGAGTTCAAAGGAGGGGCGACTTGAAGTTGAAGTGGTGTGGGTGATGCTCGGGGGTTAGCTTGCGATTTCTCACATTTGGCTCGGGGAAACTGAAAGATTGCTCGAGTGAAATAAAAAAGGGTTTGGTGTTGATCCGTTACCAGATTTCAAAATTTAAAGAAAGAAGAAGAAAGTTTGTAGGCTTTAAAATATATATATTTTTTTAGTTAAAAGTAAACTTTTATTTAAGACAAGGTTTCAAAGCAGATTTAAACTAAATAATGTTTCAAAGAAAATAAGAACAAGTCTTTCGAAATTTTAAACAAGTTTTAATGAAGATTTAAAGATTTAAAATTAAAGTTAAATGGTATTTAAAGGTTTTGGAATAAAATATTTTAAAATTAGTTAAGTTTAAATTGTTTTAAACTTATATTTTAGAAGAGTTTGTTTTAAACAAAACTTAACAATGTAATTAAGGAGTCAATCAAATATTTTTAATTATTAACTTAAAGGTTAAGTTAATTTATACTGTCAATGATAATTAACTAATTAGTTATTAATTAAAAGGTTAATTAATTTATAATTAGGATTTATTAATTAAAGTAATAAATTAAGGATTAATTAATTAATTAATTAATTAATTAGTGGATAATTAAATAATTTAAGGTTAATTATTTAAATGAAAAAAGGTTGTTTTAAAAAAGGATGATTAATTATTGATTAAAGGTTAATCAATTAATAATGGTGATTAAGGAAAGATAATTAGATAAGGAGTAATTAATTAATTGAATTAAGTAATAATAGTTAATTAGATGGTAATTAATCAAAGGTTCATTGATTAATTAATTGATTAATTAAGAGCAAAAATTAGGGGTTAATTATTAATGATTAGGGATTGATAAATTATTAATTAAAGTTTATTTATTTATAAATAAGGGTTTATTAATTAATATAAGTAATAAATGAAGATTAAATTAATGAAAACAATTAAAGGTAATAAATTGCTTAAAGATAATTACTTGATCAAAAGAAATAAATTAATAATTAAAGGTGGGTTAATCAAGTGATTAACATTGATTTAAGAATAGGGATAGTTACATATCGTAATTAATTAAGGATAATTAATTCAATGGTAATTAATCAATTTAGGGCTAATTTATTAATTAAAGATAATTAATGAAATGGTATAATTAAAAGGTTAATTTTTTAATAATTAAAGGTTGATTAATTATAATTAAAGGTTAATTAATTAATTATTAATGGTTAATTAATCAATGATTAAAGAATAATTAATCAAGATGAATTGTAATTTATTAATATTAAATAACCAGGATTAGTAATTCATGAGTAGTTAATCTGATTTGAATTAATCAAATAATTAACCGACCTTACTTGTGTATGTTTGGATTCTATTGGATGGTTGAATTGTTTGATACCCTGATATGTTCTATTTTGATTTGAGCTATGTTTACTGTAATTTATTATCTGTGATATATACCTGTGATCTGTGAATGAAAGATAAGCGTTACAATGGGTTGGTACCGCTTGTCAAATACAAGCGTTATAGTTTATACCGCTTATTAAATATATTATTGTATTTGAATCTATGTTGATTGATGATATGGCACTTCTATTGTGTAAAACCCCTAGACCACACTTATACACACGCAAATATGGATTGCGCGTGGAAATGAGTTAAGTCACAGATTTTGAAACTGTTTTAAAGATTGAATTTTTGAATCCAAAATGGTTTTGGAATTAGAATTGGAAGCTATTGAAAATGAATTTTAAAAATAAAGGTTATTTTGAATACCTTGATTGAGTTTTGAAATTTAAATAATTTGATTTAAATTTGAATTCAATATTTGGAATTGAATTCTATAATTTGGAAACTATGGTTTAAAAAGGTTACTCAACTTATGAATAGGTTTACATGGGTTTTAAAACCATTTTAAATGTGTTGTTTTGGGAATTTGAAATTAACCCAATGTTTTTAACTTGTATAAATATAATCGAATTTTTCCAAAATGAAAACTATTCGTTTTCAAATAATGAAAGCTTTTACATAAGAAACGAACGTCCAATTTGTGTTAAAAAGATTTCAAATCTAAAATGGAAATAGTTTTCCAAGTTGTGAATAAATCTTTGGAAACATGTTTTGAAAGCTATAAATCTTTAATTTAAAGATTTAATTGAGTTAATCCAAATTGAAATGGAAATTGTTTTGAAATCTATAAATTAATCTTTGTGAAACTAGGTGAACTTTGTAAAACAAATCCTTTTGTTAGAAGATTTGAAATGGTAATTTGTTTAACCATTTGGAAGAATTTTTTTTGTAACATTTCCGTTTTTAAATCAAACTAAAATTGGAAATAAATTTAATTCTTGGAATTTAATTATGGTTTAATCTGGTGTTTTCCAAAATTTAATAGATATTTGTTTGTTTATTAATGTAAATGAATGTAAATATGATTTTTAAATAGAATTTTTAATTGGAAATTCTGAAATAAATATTTTGAATAATATTTTAATTACAAATTTAATTGTGAATTTATTTGAAGATTTGAATAAATATATATAAAGATTGTAAATAAAGGAATCAATTTAAAAATTCAACAGATTGATAGCTTGATTCATTAATAAGAAAAAAATGTTTTTATTTTTAAAATAAATAAAGATTAATGATTTGGAATTCAAAAGTGAATATTTTATAAATAGATTATAATTTGAAAATGTGAATTTGAAATTCAAATGTTAATATATTGGAAAGTTATATTTTTAAATTAATATAGTAAGAGTTGTTTAAAACTAAATTCCATATTATTTAATATACATATCTCTTGAAAATCAATAAGGATTAAATTAAGAGTTTACATACCTTCTTTTAAAATTTGTTTGAACTATATATATATATATATATATATATATATATATATATATATGAGTGTAAGAAAATAAAATAGTTAGTTTTATATGTAAATAAATACTCACGCTTTGATATGAAGATATTTTTTTAAAAAAAGAATAAGATTTAAAACTACAAATTAAATATGTATATAAACAAGAATGAAAGTTTTAAAACTCACATATATGTATATATATCTTTTTAAATAAATATAGTTATAAATATAAAAGAATAAAACGTTAATCATAAATATATTAACATGAAGGTTTAAAAACAAAATGTATAAATTAATTGAAATAAGGTTTAAAGCACAATTTGTAAATAAATTAAAAAGAAGGTCTTTACATAAATTTATGTGGATTAAACAAGTGTAAAATTATAAAGACATGACATTAACAAATGTAAGCCTAATATGATTTTTAAATAACAAGTGGCAAAACAAATTTTACTTTTAATATTTTAAAATATGAAAATCATATAAAACAAAGAAAAAAAATTAGAAAGCATGCAAAAGAAACCTGGTAAATAAAACAATGCAGTAAAACTATTTTAAAACCTGAAGCAATCATCTCAAGTTCAAATTCAAAGAAAAATCAGAGCAAATCAAAACTGAGAGTTAAAATAGAAAAGAAAACCTGAAACAAACTGTTCAGTTTCAACTTGAAGCAAAGCAATAGATTCAATTAAGAAAAGCTAAAAACGAGAACTGAATCATGCAAGATCAATTCATATTCAAAGCTTCAAGATCAAAATAAAAAATTACAGACTTTTGTCCTCTGTCTTCAATAACAGGTGAGCAAACTTTACCTTTTAGACCAGATTTTTCTTGATGATAATAATTTGGAATATTGTTTGAATGTGAGTGAATATATCTGCAAGTTCATATGGCTTCTATGTGTGAATTGAGTTGTGCCTGTCTGTGCTATATATATGCACCTCTGTTGTTTTCAGGCAAGTATGATTTAAAAAAAAATACATCAAAATATAAAATGATTTAGGCTTCGATCTCTAAAGGAAAAGTGATGAGAACTATGTAATTCAAATTTTTAAAATAAAAACAAGCAGGATTATTAAGCAATTCTCTGGAAATTTGGATTTACAGTATAAAATCAAAAATAACAAAAAAATTGATGTTCATAGTGGTGTGTTTTAATTATACGATTTGATTAGTATTGCGAAAATATGAATTTAGATAATAAAATCAAGAATTTTAAATTTTAAATTCGTTTGAATTCTTGAGTTAAACGAAATCCTTATGTTCATCCAATTCCGATGATCGGAGAGTTGATCGTCATCGAGGTCAAGGCTGGTGGTAGCAGGAAGTTTGCTGGACATAGGAAAAATGGTCCGGAATTTTTATACATGCCGAGGTGGTCGATCGAAGGGGTTTTAGGGTTTTATAAGCTTATGGATCGGCAAAGTTTCAAGGGCTAGGTTGTCGACGTCGTGGCAATGGAGAGTATCGGACTAGGGGGAATCGATGAGTTGAATCATGGTGCAGCTCTGGTGAGGTCAGCAAGGGGAGCCGTTGGTCCAAGGCGATGGCGAGGAGGGTTTTTCCGATTGGGGTGCTCCATTCTTTTTGGTCGTGATGGCTCAATTCGATTTCCTGATGAGTTCAAAGGAACTGGGGGTGTGGGGGAGATGGCATGGTGATTATCGACTTGTAGGTGGCTTCGGCATAGGTCGAAGGTGGTCAGAACGTCGTGCATCGTGCACATGTAGGTGTGCATATCTGGATGTTGAATTGTTGGGGGAAGACGAAGAAGGATACTCAAAGGCGAACTCGAAAAAAATAAAATGTTGACTCAAAGCAGTGAGCGTTGCAAAGATCTCGAAGGCGTGCTCGGGAATGTTTGGTCCAAGCTCGAGTTTTCTGTCGAGCCTTTTCACTAGGTGATGGGTCTTGATTTTCTTTGGTTTGGGCTTTGGCCCATTTTGCGTGTGATGAGTGAATTTGGGTTCGGGTTTGTATTTTAGTTTGGGCTTCAAAGGAATTTATAACTTAGGTTTTCAAAGCTTTAAATAAATATAGATTAAGTTTTTAAAAAAAATAGAATTATAAACAAGTTTTAAGCAAGATTTTAAAGATTTAAATTGAAAATTTAGAATATTTTTAAAATCGTTTTGGCATTTAAAATCAGATATTAGTTAAATAATATAATATTGTGATGAAATAGTAATTAAGAAATGTTTTTGAGCTTTAATTAACTTAAAGTTTAAGTTAATCTATGGGCTAATAATGAATTTTATTTTAAAGGTTAAATTTCAAAAAGTTAATCGTTTGAGAATTTATTGATTAATAAACAGTTAACTAATTTAGGATAATTTATTACTTAAAGATAATTAAGTAATTATGTTTTTAATTAATGATTAAAATGGATTAATCATGTAATTAAAGTATAATTACTCAAAATAATTAAATTATGGTTTGTTAACATAAGTGATTAAGGGTAATCACCTATTGTAATTAATTAAATGGTAATTAATTAATGGTTAATTAATTATGTAATTAACTTAAAAGTTAATTTAATTAATGTGATTAATTAAGGAATAACTAATTAATTAAGGATAATTAATTGTAAGGATAATTAAGGGTTAATTAATTAAATTACCAAATTAATATTAAATTTCATAAGTAATTAGTTTAACTTAAAATTTAAATTTAATTAATTAAGGATTAAACAATTAATTAATCCTATTTAATAAATGAATATTGGATGCTTGAATTACTTATGAATGATTGTATTGTATGTGATGCCTTGAATTTATTATCCTATCCGATTTGTGATATTCTGATTTCTGATTTGAGCCGTGAATGGTGATGTAATTTGATCTTCTGTGATGTAATATAATTATCGACGATCAACTTATATTTACTTATCAGTGATCTGCAAATAAAGATAAGTGTTATAGTTTATACCGCTTATCAAATTTTCTTGCTATGTTAAATCTGTACTGATTAATGTTGTTGCACTATTGTGTAGAACCCCTGGACCACACTATATACACACACAAAAAATATGGATTTCACGAGGAAATCAGTTTAGTCACGAATATTTAAATTTAATATTTTGAAATTGTTTTAAAGTTTGAATTTTGAATCCAAATGATTTTGGAAATGAAATTGGGTTAAATTTGAAAAGTATTTGAAAAGGAGTTTTTGAAGATAAAGGTTATTTTTAATAATTTGATTTAGTTTGAAATCTGAAATATTTTTATTTGAGTTTGAATTCAATATTTTAAAATGGAATTCAATTAATTGCAAACGAGTTTGAAAATTATTAAACCTTTAATTTAAAGACCAGATGAGTTAATCCAACTTGAAATGGAATTGTTCTGAAGGGCTATAAATGAATCTTTGTTAAAGATTGTGAACCTTGTTTTTAAATTAATTTTTTTTTAAAAGTGAATCTTTTGTTTAAAAGATTTAAAGTGTGAACTTTTTTTAAACCATTGAAAGGTTTCTGGAAGTAAATCTTTTTGTTTAAAAGATTTGGATATGATAATTTGTTTAAACCATTTGAAAGAAAAGTTTGGATTTTAAAGTTATGACTTGACTGAAATCCCATTATCCATATGTTTTTAAATATTGCGCTCATTATTTGGTTTAGCCGAGAGAGGACCTTGTGTCATATAACCCATTCCGAATAATGATACGACAATATAGATAGCATTTGAAGACCGATGGTGAAGTCCGGATACTTTCGAAAGCGAAAGGATGACCTGTCGAATGTCTCTGCACCGAATGGCCCCGGTATAGAGATTTGAGAACCCATTGTGATGGGAAGTCCGGTCATGATTAGAAATTATCTGGATTGCAAGGGCTTCTTTGGAAGTGCTTTCACTTCTGTTCGAATCCAGAACAGACTTGTATGGATGTGTGTCTGACATTACACTTTGAGATGCAAAACCGGTTTCTATCAAATACATTTCTATTTGGTGGCGGAGATTTATTCTCTTAGCTTAACACCCTTCTCTGAGACGTACGAGCTCAGAGGTTATGTAGTTGATGGTTACTAGTGATACATTCCCAATTTGGTAATGTGGCATACGAAGTGCTGCTGATCATTTGTGGATCGAAGCATGGCTTTCGTGTAAAGCGTAGCTTTGTGGACAAGACTTCGTCGAGCCTCACACCTCGGAATGGTCGAAAATTTCCTTCTGGATAGAAGTGGCATCATGGTATGGAGCCCAGATACTTAACTTATGAGGATATCACAAATATATATTACTTTGTGATTGTTGGTATTGAGGATCCTCAGATAAAGATTGTTTACAACCGGGGGATGGCATACTCGTGTAATAGTTACCTATTTTTGCAGAGGTAACCCGACCTTGTGTTGGCAGAGATCCGGTTAGGTTCTCAGTCGCCCTTCCAAAGGCTTACCCATATGGCAATAGGAAGTTCCTTGGCCTGACCATTTGATGGAAATCCAATCACCAATACGCGCTTTGTACGGTTTTAGTTGTAGAACCTTCCATCTAACATGGTAGCTATAGTAGGCATACTATAATGGTACGTATGCTGGCTAAGATTAATATTATACTTTCAAAATGTTTTCCACTATGCACTAATAATAATATCAAATGGTTCGCGTATTAAGCATGTTTAACTATCATAAGGAGAAATCTCGCCCAAGTGTGCGATTGCATGGTGTGTGTGCCGGGAGGCCTTATGGTAGTTTCAGTTTCCAAAAGCATTGCGGATTTCAAATTTAATTTGGTTGTTTTAAAAATAAAATATTTTTATATGCTCATACCAGTCCCATGACTGATCCGGAGTTTATTGTTCCCTTCCTAAACTCTAGGTGCTCACAATTTTCCACACGAGCAGTCTAGAGTTGGGTTTTTCAGATAGTAGATGTAGATATCGATTCATTAGCTTTCAGCTTTCTCTTTGGAATTCTTTGGAGTCTTCGGATTCATAGACTGTCCTTGCTCAGCTTGGTGAAACGTGATGGGTGGTTCGAGCTATCTATGGAGATTGCTGATATTGGTGTTTCTTCTGGCGTTTCAAGTTCTGTTTGTTTCCGCTGCCAGTTTATTGAGTTTTCCGCTGTAGCATTGTTATCTTGTATCTCTGATATTGATTCATATTGTATCGTTGTTGTAATGAATGTTGTATATGATATTCATTTCTTCCGCTGTGTTGTTATACTTAATTGTGTTATAAGCTCCGGCGAACCAGATTCGACGTTTGGATCTGCGGCATTTGAATATGAGTGTCATATTCGATGCCGATTTTCGAAGGTCTAGTCAGGGTCGCTACATTTGGTATCAGAGCTGAAGGTTGCAACTTTAGCTCAGGAGTATAACACATTAGGTAACTCATTAGGGATAGGGTGAAGTATACTCTAGAATGAGTATATCCCTAAGATATCCGTCTGTATGCTCAGTAAATTCTCTTACTATCCACTGATAGTGAGTATGAGTGCAAGAAGAGGACGAGATAGGGGACAGGGAAGTACGACTACAAATAGTCGATACCCTGCAATAGCGAAAACAACTTTCTCTATCAATCTCCTTTGACTCGTCTTTTCAATTCTTTGATGATTCCTGGAAGCTCCAGGAAGAAGCTTTGGTATATTTGCATGGTATAGAAACTCTAGATGGGTCAGAATTGTTTGTTTGGATGAATTATTTGCTTTGGTTGCTTTGGTTGATAGGTATATTTTGGTTGTTTAAACAAAAAGATTTGGATTGCATCCATATATCTGTTTATTCTGTTGGGTCCAAGTATATTCTACGAGTGGTTAGTTATCTTTTGAACTAATCAATATCCTTGTATATTCGTAGATTTGGTGACCCGAGTGTCTTGTATTGAATGAGTTCGTTCTCATAATTATTATTGATATTCTGATTTGGGAAGCCAAATGCAGAATAGATATTCAGTTTCATCTGGTGATTCATCTCTTGATCTTTCTATATTTCTTTGTTGTCTCCCTACACTCAAATTTCGAGGACGAAATTTTCTAAGGGGGGAATCTGTAACATTCCGATTTTAAATCAAATTGAAATTGGAAATAAATTTAATTTTTGCAATTTAATTATGGTTTAATCTGGTGTTTTCCAATTTAAACAATTAATCAATCCTGTTTAAAAAATGAGTATTGGATGCTTGAATTACTTATGAATGATTGTATTATATGTGATGCCTTGAATTTATTATCCTATCCGATTTGTGATGTTCTGGTTTTTTGATTTGAGTTGTGAATGGTGATGTAATTTGATCTTCTGTGATGTAATATAATTATCGGCGATCAAGTTATATTTACTTATCAGTGATCTGCAAATAAAGATAAGTGTTATAGTTTATACCGCTTATCAAATTTTCTTGCTATGTTAAATCTTTGCTGATTAATGTTGTTGCACTATTGTGTAGAACCCCTAGACTACACTATATACGAACACAAATATGGATTTCACGAGAAAATCAGTTAAGTCACAAATATTTGAATTTAATATTTTGAAATGGTTTTAAAGTTTGAATTTTGAATCCAAATGTTTTTGGAAATGAAATTGGGTTAAATTTGAAAAGTATTTGAAAAGGAGTTTTTGAAGATAAATGTTATTTTAAATAATTTGATTTAGTTTGAAATCTGAAATATTTTGATTTGAGTTTGAATTCAATATTTTAAAATGGAATTCAATGAATTGGAAACAGGTTTGAAAATTATTAAACCTTTAATTTAAAGACCGGATGAGTTAATCCAACTTGAAATGGAATTGTTCTGAAAGGCTATAAATGAATCGTTGTTAAAGATTGTGAATCTTGTTTTTAAATTTAAAAAAAAAGGTTTTAAAAGTGAATCTTTTGTTTAAAAGATTTAAAGTGTGAAATTTTTTAAAACCATTGAAAGGTTTCTGGAAGTAAATCGTTTTGTTTAAAAGATTTGGATATGATAATTTGTTTAAACCATTTGAAAGAAAAGTTTGGATTTTAAAGTTATGACTTGACTGAAATCCCATTATCCAAATGTTTTTAAATATTGCGCTCATTATTCGGTTCAGCCGGGAGAGGACCTTGTGTCATATAACCCATTTCGAATAATGATACGACGATATAGATAGCATTTGAAGACCGATGGTGAAGTCCGGATACTTTCAAAAGCGAAAGGATGACCTGTCGAATGTCTCTGCACCGAATGGCCCCGGTATAGAGATTTGAGCACCCATTGTGATGGGAAGTCCGGTCGTGATTAGAAATTATCCAAATTGCTAGGGCTTCTTTGGAAGTGCTTTCGGTTCTGTTCGAACCCAGAACAGACTTGTATGGATGTGTGTCTGACATTACACTTTGAGATGTAAAACCGGTTTCTATCAAATACATTTCTGTTTGGTGGCAGAGATTTATTCTCTTAGCTTAACACCCTTCTCTGAAACGTACAAGCTCAGAGGTTATGTAGTTGATGGTTACTAGTGATACATTCCCAATTTGGTAATGTGGCATATGAAGTGCTGTTGATCATTTGTTGATCGAAGCACGGCTTTCGTGTAAAGCGTAGCTTTGTGGACGAGACTTCGTCGAGCCTCACGCCCCGGAATGGTCGAAAAAGGAAGAATACAGCAAGGTTATAGGGAGTAGCGCCCCTTAGGGAATGTGCATTTCCTTCTGGATAGAAGTGGTATCATGGTATGAAGTCTAGATACTTAACTTATGTGGATATCGCAAATATATATTACTTTGTGATTGTTGGTATTGAGGTTCCTCGGATAAAGGTTGTTTACAACCGGGGGGTGGCATACTCGTGTAGTAGTTACCTATTTTTGCAGAGGTAACCCGGCCTTATGTTGGTAGAGATCCGGTTAGGTTCTTGGGGCGTCCCTCCAGAGGCGTACCCATGTGGCAATGGGAAGTTCCTTGGCCTGACCATTTGATGAAAATCCAATCACCAATACGCGCTTTGTATGGTTGTAGTTGTAGAACCTGCTATCTAACAAGGTAGCCATAGTAGGCATATTATAATGGTACATATGCTGGCTAAGATTATTATTATACTTTCGAAATGTTTTCCACTATGCAATAATAATAATATCAAATGGTTTTCGTGTATTAAGCATGTTTGACTATCATAAGGAGAAATCTCCCTCAAGTGTGCGATTGCATGGTGTGTGTGCCGGGAGGCCTTATGGTAGTTTCATTTTCCAAAAGCATTGCGGATTTCAAATTTAAATTCTTTTGGTTGTTTTAAAAATAAAATGTTTTTATTTGCTCATACCAGTCCCATGACTGACCCGGAGCTTATTGTTCCCTTCCTAAACTCTTGGTGCCCACAATTTTCTACACGGGCAGTCTAGAGTTGGGTTTTTCAGATAGTAGATGTAGATGCCGATTTAGTAGCTTTCAGCTTTCTCTTTGGAATTCTTTGGAGTCTTCGGATTCATGGACTGACCTTGCTCAGCTTGGTGAAACGTGATGGGTGGTTCGAGCTATCTATGGAGATTGCTGATATTGGTGTTTCTTCTGGAGTTTCAAGTTCTGTTTGTTTCCGCTGCCAGTTTATTGAGTTTTCCGCTGTAGCATTGTTATCTTGTATCTCTGATATTGATTCATATTATATCATTGTTATATCGAATGTTGTATATGATATTCATTTCTTCCGCTGTGTTATTATACTTAATTGTGTTATAAGCTCCGGCGAACTAGATTCGACGTTTGGATCTGCGGCATTTGAATATGAGTGTCGTATTCGGTGCCGATTTTCGAAGGTCGAGTCCGGGTCGCTACATTTGGTATCAGAGCTGAAGATTGAAACTTTAGCTCAGGAGTATAACACATTAGGTAACTCATTAGAGATAGGGTGAAGTATACCCTAGAATGATTATAGCCCTAAGATATCCGTTTGTATGCCTTAGTAAATTCTCTTACTATCCACTTATAGTGAGTAAGAGTGAAAGAAGAGGACGAGATATGGGACAGGGAAGTACGACTCAAATGGTCGGTACCCTGCAATAGCGGAAACAACTTTCTCTATCAATCTCCTTTCACTCGTCTTTTCAATTCTTTGATGATTCCTGGCAGCTCTAGGAAGAAGCTTTGATATATTTGCATGGGATAGAAACTCTAGATGGGTCAGAATTGTTTGTTTGGATTAATTGTTTGCTTTGGTTGCTTTGGTTGATAGGTATATTTTGGTTGTTTAAAAAAAAAGATTTGGATTGCATCCATATATCTTTTTATTCTGTTGGGTCTAAGTATATTCTACGAGTGGTTAGTTATCTTTTGAACTAATCAGTATCCCTATAAATTCGTAGATTTGGTGACCCGAGTGTCTTGTATTGAATGAGTTCGTTCTCATAATTATTATTGATATTCTGATTTGGGAAGCCAAATGCAGAATAGATATTCGGTTTGATCTGGTGATTCATCTCTTGATCTTTCTATATTTCTTTGTTGTCTCCCTACTTTCAAATTTCAAGGACGAAATTTTCTAACGTGGGGAATCTGTAACATTCCCGTTTCTAAATCAAATTTTAATTGGAAATAAATTTAATTTTTGGAATTTAATTATGGTTTAATCTGGTGTATTCCAAAATTTAATAGATATTTGTTTGTTTATTAATGTAAATGAATGTAAACATGATTTTTAAATAAAATTTTTAACTGGAAATTCTGAAATAAATATTTTGAATAATATTTTAATTATAAATTTAATTGTGAATTTATTTGAAGATTTGAATAAATATATATAAAGATAGTAAATAAAGGAATCAATTCAAAAATTCACCAGATTGATAACTTGATTCATTAATAAGAAAAAAATGTTTTTATCTTTAAAATAAATAAAGATTAATGATTTGGAATTCAAAAGTGAATATTTTATAAATAGATTATAATTTGAAAATGTGAATTTGAAATTCAAATGTTATTATATTAGAAAGTTATATTTTTAAATTAATATAGTAATAGTTGTTTAAAACTAAATTTCATATTATTTAATATACATATCTCTTAAAAATCAATAAGGATTAAATTAAGAGTTTACATATCTTCTTTTAAAATTTGTTTGAACTATATATATATATATATATATATATATATATATATATGAGTGTAAGAAAATAAAATAGTTACTTTTATATGCAAATAAATACTCAAGCTTTGATATGAAGATATTTTTCTAAAAAAGAATAAGATTTAAAACAACAAATTAAATTTGTATATAAACAAGAATGAAAGTTTTAAAACTCACATATATGTATATATATCTTTTTAAATAAATATAGTTATAAATATAAAAGAATAAACCATTAATCATAAATATATTAACATGAAGGTTTAAAAACAAAAAGTATAGATTAATTGAAATAAGGTTTAAAACACAATTTTAAATAATTTAAAAAGAAGATCATTACATAAATTTATGTGGATTAAAAAAGTGTAACATTTTAAAGACACGACATTAACAAATGTAAGCGTAATATGATTTGTAAATAACAAGTGGCAAAACAAATTTTGCTTTTAAAAATTTTAAATATGAAAATCATATAAAACAAAGAAAAAAAATTAGAAAGCATGCAAAAGAAACCTGGTAAATAAAACAATGCAGTAAAACTATTTTAAAACCTGAAGAATTCATCTCAAGTTCAAATTCAAAGAAAAATCAGAGCAAATCAAAACTGAGAGTTAAAACAGAAAAGAAAACCTGAAACAAACTGTTCAGTTTCAACTTGAAGCAAAGCAATAGATTCAATTAAGCAAAGCTAAAAACCAGAACTGAATCATGCAAGATCTATTCATATTCAAAGCTTTAAAATCAAAATAAAAAATTACAGACTTTTGTCCTCTATCTTCAATGACAGGTGAGCAAACTTTATCTTTTAGATCAGATTTTTCTTGATGATAATAATTTGGAATATTGTTTGAATGTGAGTGAATATATCTGCAAGTACATATAGCTTCTATGTGTGAATTGAGTTGTGCTTGTCTATGCTATATATATGCACCTCTGTTGCTTTCAGGCAAGTATGATTTAAAAAAAAATATACATCAAAATATAAAATGATTTAGGCTTCGATCTCTGAAGGAAAAGTGATGAGAACTAGTAATTCAAATTTTTAAAATAAAAACAAGTAGGATTATTAAGCAGTTCTCTGGAAATTTGGATTTACAGTATATATTCAAAAATAATAAAAATTTGATGTTCGTAGTGGTGTGTTTTAATTATACGATTTGATTAGTATTGCGAAAATATGAATTTAGATAATAAAATCAAAATTTTTAAATTTGAAATTCGTTTGAATTCTTGAGTTAAAAGAAATCCTTATGTTCATCCAATTCCGATGATCGGAGAGTTGATCGTCATCGAGGTCAAGGCTAGTGGTAGCAGGGAGTTTGCTGGACATAGGAAAATTGGTCCGAAATTTTAAACGTGCCGAGTTGGTTGATCGAAGGGGTTTTAGGGTTTTTTTAGCTTATCAATCGGCGAAGTTTCAGAGGCAAGATTGTCGACGTCGTGGCAATGGAGAGTATCGGACCAGGGGGAATCGATGAGTTGAGTGCAGCTCTGGTGAGGTCAGCAAGGGGAGCCGGTGGTCCAAGGCGATGGCGAGGAGGGTTTTTCCGATTGGGGTGCTTCCATTCTTTTTCGTCGTGATGGCTCAATTCGATTTCCTGATGAGTTCATAGGAACTGGGGTTTGAGGGAGATGGCATGGTGATTATCGACTTGTAGGTGGCTTCGGCATAGGTCAAAGGTGGCCAGAACGTCGTGCATCATGCACGCGTAGGTGTGCATATCTGGGTGTTGAGTTGTTGATGGAAGACGAAGAAGGATACTCGAAGGCGAACTCGAAAAAAATAAAATGTTGACTAGAAGCAGTGAGCGTTGCAAAGATCTCGAAGGCGTGCTCAGGAATGTTTGGTCCAAGCTCGAGTTTTCTGTCGAGCCTTTTCACTAGGTGATGGGTCTTGATTTTCTTTGGTTTGGGCTTCGGCCCAATTTGCGTGTGATGAGTGAATTTGGGTTTGGGTTTGTATTTCAGTTTGGGCTTCAAAGGAATTTATAACTTAGGTTTTCAAAGCTTTAAATAAATATAGATTAATTTTTTTTTTAAAAATTAGAATTATAAACAAGTTTTAAACAAGATTTTAAAGATTCAAATTGAAAATTAAGAATATTTTCAAAATCGTTTTGGTATTTAAAATCAGATATTAGTTAACTAATATAATGTTGTGATGAAATAGTAATTAAGAAATGTTTTTAAGCTTTAATTAATTTAAAGGTTTAAGTTAATTTATGGGCTAATAATGAATTTTATTTTAAAGGTTAAATTTCAAAAAGTTAACTGTTTTGAGAATTTATTGATTAATTAACAGTTAATTAATTTAGGATAATTTATTACTTAAAGATAATTAAGTAGTTATGTTTTTAATTAATGATTAAAATGGATTAATCATGTAATTAAAGTATAATTACTCAAAATAATTAAATTATGGTTTGTTAACATAAGTGATTAAGGGTAATCACCTATTGTAATTAATTAAATGGTAATTAATTAAGGGTTAATTAATTATGTAATTAACTTAAAAGTTAATTTAATTAACGTGATTAATTAAGGAATAATTAATTAATTAAGGATAATTAATTGTAAGGATAATTAAGGGTTAGTTAATTAAATTACCAAATTAATACTAAATTTCATAAGTAATTAGTTTAATTCAAATTTTAAATTTAATTAATTAAGGATTAAACAATTAATTAATCCTGTTTAAAAAATGAGTATTGGATGCTTGAATTACTTATGAATGATTGTATTATATGTGATGCCTTGAATTTATTATCCTATCTGATTTGTGATATTCTGATTTCTGATTTGAGCTATGAATGGTGATGTAATTTGATCTTCTGTGATGTAATATAATTATCAGCGATGAACTTATATTTACTTATCTGTGATCTGCAAATAAAGATAAGCGTTATAATTTATACCGCTAATCAAATTTTCTTGCTATGATAAATCGGTGTTGATTAATGTTGTTGCACTATTGTGTAGAACCCCTGGACGACATTATATACGCACACAAATATGGATTTCACGAGGAAATCAGTTAAGTCACAAATATTTGAATTTAATATTTTGAAATGGTTTTAAAGTTTGAATTTTGAATCCAAATGATTTTGGAAATGAAATTGAGTTAAATTTGAAAAGTATTTGAAAAGGAGTTTTTGAAGATAAAGGTTATTTTAAATAGTTTGATTTAGTTTGAAATCTGAAATATTTTGATTTTAGTTTGAATTCAATATTTTAAAATGGAATTCAATGAATTGGAAACGAGTTTGAAAATTATTAAACCTTTAATTTAAAGACCGGATGAGTTAATCCAACTTGAAATGGAAATATTCTGAAAGGCTATAAATGAATCTTTGTTAAAGATTGTGAACCTTGCTTTTAAATTTAAAAAAAGGTTTTAAAAGTGAATCTATTGTTTAAAAGATTTAAAGTGTGAAAATTGTTTAAACCATTGAAAGGTTTCTGGAAGTAAATCTTTTTGTTTAAAAGATTTGGATATGATAATTTGTTTAAACCATTTGAAAGAAAATTTTGGATTTTAAAGTTGTGACTTAACTGAAATCCCATTATCCATATGGTTTTAAATATTGCGCTTATTATTCGGTTTAGCCGGAAGAGGACCTTGTGTCATATAACCCATTCCGAATAATGATACGACGATATGGATAGCATTTGAAGACCGGTGGTGAAGACTGGATACTTTCGAAAGTGAAAGGATGACCTGTCGAATGTCTCTGCACCGAATGGCCCCGATATAGAGATTTGAGCACCCATTGTGATGGGAAGTCCGGTCGTGATTAGAAATTATCCAAATTGCAAGGCCTTCTTTGGAAGTGCTTTCGGTTCTGTTCGAACCCAGAACAGACTTGTATGGATGTGTTTCTGACATTACGCGGTTTCTATCAAATACATTTTTGTTTGGTTGCGGAGATTTATTCTCTTAGCTTAACACCCTTCTCTGAGACGTACGAGCTCAGAGGTTATGTAGTTGATGGTTACCAGTGATACATTCCCAATTTGGTAATGTGGCATACGAAGTGCTGCTAATCATTTGTTTATCGAAGCATGGCTTTCGTGTAAAGCGTTGCTTTGTGGACGAGACTTCGTTAAGCCTCACTCCCCGGAATTGTCGAAACAGGAAGAATGCAGGAAGGTTATAGGGAGTAGCGCCCCTTAGGGTATATGCATTTCCTTCTTGATAGAAGTGGTATCATGGTATGGAGCCCAGATACTTAACTTATGTGGATATCGCAAATATATATTACTTTGTGATTGTTGGTATTGAGGATCCTCGGATAAAGGTTGTTTACAACCAGGGGGTGGCATACTCGTGTAGTAGTTACCTATTTCTACAGAGGTAACCCGGCCTTGTGTTGGTAGAGATCCGGTTAGGTTCTCGGGGCGTCCCTCCAGAGGCGTACCCATGTGGCAATGAGAAGTTCCTTGGCCTGACCATTTGATGGAAATCCAATCACCAATACGCGCATTGCACGGTTTTAGTTGTAGAACCTACGATCTAACATGGTAGCTATAGTAGGCATACTATAATGGTACGTATGCTGGCAAAGATTAATATTATACTTTCGAAATGTTTTCCACTATGCACTAATAATAATATCAAATGGTTTTCTCGTATTAAGCATGTCTGACTATCATAAGGAGAAATCTCCCCCAAGTGTGCGATTGCATGCTGTGTGTGCCGAGAGGCCTTATGGTAGTTTCATTTTCCAAAAGCATTGCGGATTTCAAATTTAAATTCTTTTGGTTGTTTTAAAAATAATTTTTGTTTGTTTGCTCATACCTGTCCCATGACTGACCCGGAGTTTATTGTTCCCTTCCTAAACTCTGAATGCCCACAATTTTCCACACAGGCAGTTTAGAGTTGGGTTTTTCAGATAGTAGATGTAGATATCGATTCAGTAGCTTTCAGCTTTCTCTTTGGAATTCTTTGGAGTCTTCGGATTCATTGACTGACCTTTCTCAGCTTGGTGAAACGTAATGGGTGGTTCGAGCTATCTATGGAGATTGCTGATATTAGTGTTTCTTCTGGAGTTTCAAGTTCTGTTTGTTTCCGCTGCCAGTTTATTGAGTTTTCCGTTGTAGCATTGTTATCTTGTATCTTTGATATTGATTCATATTGTATCATTGTTTTATCGTATGTTGTATATGATATTCATTTCTTCCGCTGTGTTGTTATACTTAATTGTGTTATAAGCTCCGGTGAACCAGAATCGACGTTTGGATCTGCGGCATTTGAATATGAGTGTCGTATTCAGTGATGATTTTCGAAGGTCGAGTCAGGGTTGCTGCAGTTTTGGATCTTATAAATTGTGATTTGACTGAAATCCCATGTCCATATATTTTTAAATTGTTGCGCTCATTATTCGGTTTAGCCGAGAGAGGACCTTTGTGTCATTTAACCCATTCCGAATAGTGATACAACGTTATGGATTGCAATTGAAGACCGGTGTTGAAGACCGTGTGTCTTCGAGAATCATAGGATAACCTGTCGATTGACTCTGCACTGAGTTACTCCGGTATAGAGTTCTCCCTAAGTGACGGGAATCCCAATCGGGATTGTGGATACCCGAATTTCAAGGGCTTCTTCGGAAGGGCTTTCGGTTTTGTTCGAACCCAGGACATACTTGTATGGTCATATGTCTGACACTAAACTTTGAGATATTAAACTGATCTCTAACAAATACATTCTACTTGGTGGCGGAGAATTTATTCTCTTAGCTTAACACCCTTCTCTGAGACGTACGAGCTTAGAGGTTATGTAGTTGATATTTATCAGTGATATACTCCCAATTTGGTAGGTTGACATGCTAAGTGCTGCTGTGTGTTGATGATCATTTGTGATCAAAGCATGGCTTTTGTATAAAGCGTAGCTTTGTGGATGAGACTGCATCAGCACCTCACACCTCGGAAATAGTCGAAATAGGAAAGATGCGGCAAGGTTATGAGGGTCACGCCCTTTAGGGTGTGTCATTACCTTTTGGAAAAGGGTGGTATCATGGTATGGTGCCCACATATTTCACTTATGTGGATACCGCAGATCTATTACTTTGTGATTGCTTTGTGGTTGTTGGATTAGAGGTACCTCGGATAAAGGACCCAAAGGACCGGGGGATGGCATGCTCGAGTAGTAGTTACCTAGTTACAGAGGTAACCCGGCCTTGTGTTGGCAGAGATCCGATTAGGTTCTCGGGACGTCCCACCAGAGGCGTACCCGTGGACAGTAGGAAGTTCCTTAGCCTGAACATTTGTTGGAAATCCAATCAAAACAATACGAGCCTCGTACGGTTTTAGTTGTAGAACCTGCCATTTAAAATGGCAGCTATAGTAGGCATAATATCATAGTATCTATGCTGGCTAGGATTAATATTATACTTTCAAAAGGTTTTCCACTATGCACTAGTAATAATATAAAAGAAATTTTCTCGTATCAAGCATATTTGACTATCATAAGGAGAAATCTCCTCCAAGTCTGCGTTTGTATTGTTTGTGTGGCGGGAGGCCTTATGGTAGTTTCATTTTCTAAAAAGCATTGTGGATTTATTTTAAATTCTTTGCTTGTTTTAAAAGGCAAATGTTTTTGTTTGCTCATACCAGTCCCATGACTGACCTGGAGTTTATTATTCCTTTCCTAAACTCTAGGTGCCCACTATTTTCCCACACGGGCAGTCTAGAGTTGGGTTTTTCAGATAATCAAGTTTAGTAGATTATCTGGAGCTAGTTTAATCTTTGGTTCAGGACTGCACTTGCTTATTCTTGTGCATCGCTATTGGGAGTTCGAGCTATTTCTGGATTGGTGCCTTAGAGATGGAGATTACCGATACTGGAGTTCTCTTTTGAAGACTACTTTCCATATTGGAGATTTTGTTCCACTGTTGGTGTTATTCTTTTCTTTCCGCTGCTATTATCTTGTATCATATCTCTGATGTATATTGATATTCATTATATCATCTATTGTATCTTATTGTATCAGTGTATTGTTGATTTCTTCCATTGTGTTGTACTTAACGTGTTATAAGCTCTGGCACGACTCGAATTCCAACGTTGGGATCTGCGACATTCTAGTACAAGTGGAGTACGTATGTCGATTTTCGAACGCTGAAATTTGGACCATGACAATTTGGTATCAGGGTTGAGGGTTAAAAATTTAGCTCAGGAGTATAACACATTAAGCAACTCATTAGAGATAGGGTGAAGTATACCCTAGAATGAGTAATCCCAAAGATATTCGTTCGAATGCCTTAGTAAATTCTCTTACTATCCACTGGTAGTAAGTATGAGTGCAAAAAGTGGACGAGACAGGGGAGTACCACTACAAATGGTCAATAACCTGCAATAGCGGAAACACCTTTCTCTATCAATCTCCTATGATTCGATAGCAAAAAAATCTTTTGATATCTTCGTGACAGCTCTAGGAAGAAGCTTCGGTGTGATTGGTGGCCCTATGAATTGTCGTAGAAAATCCTTACTTCGTATCTTCATCGGCATCTTATCAGCTTTTCGATCTAAACTTTAACGAATTTGGAATTGGAGTCTGCAGCCTGGAAAATAAAATAAGTTTGAAGCTTTAAAAAAATTCAAACTGTAAGTAAATCGATTCTTTTGTTTGTTGTTGATGAAGTAAACAAGTAAATACAATAGGAGATTGAGCAAAGTTTTGTATCTACAAACTTTTGCAGATCTAAGCTTCAAAAGAAATTTAAAGAAAAGAAAAAATGCAGGCTTTGCTTCCTCTATGTTCTTCTCTGTTTCAAATACCCAGTGAGCAAAAACTTTTTATCAAAACCTTGATCTGGTTATCTTTTGATGAATGAGTGAAGTAATACTAGGATGGGTTTAATTGAATGAGAAACTGTTTGCACATATGTATATACATTACTGTACATGTTAAAGAATCAAGCAAATTGCCTTTGTGTAACGACGCAGAATTTTAAACAATTTAAATTGAGAATATTTAATTAATTTTAAATATTTGAATGATGGTTTGGATTGAATTTTCAATATAACTTTGAAATTGACGATTAAATTATAGAATTTAATCTATTGAAAGTTGAATAAAAATTTGAATCTTTAATTTTAAGCCGATTAAAAATATTTCAAAGGCTTGTAAAATTCATATTGATAGTATTGAAGATTATAGAAGCTTCAGAATTTAATTTGAAAGTGAATCGTTCAGTTTTGGAATTTAATCGTTTGAATCAATATTTAAAAATAGTCGTCTGAGGCACAGTCTCGGAATTCGATGAAACCAGTTCCATTGGGTCCGGAATATTGAATTATTACCGGATTTCAAATTTCGTATTTTTCGAAGTTAATATGTGAGCATACGTCGAGTAAACGCGTTGGAATTGAATCGGATTCAATTTAAATTTAAAATTATTAATTGGTCAAACATGCTTCCTTTTCTCACGCCATTATTTACGCCCTAAACCCACGCCTTCGATCGTGCAGCCCTCCCTTATGAAAATCAAACTATATTCATTTATCAAATCACGCAGAATATGAAAAAAAAAAAAAAAAAAAATGGCCGAAGCCCAAATCTAAAACGCGATTCACTGACGCGACAATGGCGGCAACAGGGCGCAGGCGCTCGCGCGCACTCGCGTGGGCAGGCAAGTCGAAAGATGCGGCGACGGCGGCGCCGTGGGGTGCGTTCAAGTGGGAGCGGCGCACGTGCGCGTAGGCGGCGCTCGCGAGTAGTCTAGGGTTTCGCGCGCATAGGGGAGAGCGGCGACAATTGGCTGCAGTGGGTCGCGCGCGCGATGGTGGGAAGAGGTGGTGCCGCGTGACTCGAGGAGAGGACGGCGACGCACGTGCTCGCGCATGGGGGTAGCGGCGGCGTGGGGATGAGCACGACGCCCTGAGATTTGTGATCGGCAGTAAGGTAATAAAATTTTTTATCCTTTAATTTAATTTAAAAGTGTATGCAGTATATAAAAAAAAATTAATTTAATTTAAAATATGTTGAAAAAGTTTAAATTTTTACAATAAGTAAATATTGCAAAATTTAGCATCATAATTTAAAATTAGGAAATTAGTTTAAAACAAAATCACTGGTAAAATTAAATATCAAATAGAAGTTGTTTAAATGTTAAGAAGTTGTTAAAAATTAGATTTTTGAAATATATGTAAATAATTTTAGTTAAAATAATTTATTAAAAAGGAAAGTAAGTTTGAAAGTAAAATGTTTAGTTAAATAAATTTATTTAACAGAAATTTGGTTTAAAAGAAAATAAATTTATCAAAAGAAAAATTGTTAAAGATAAAATTTAGATTAATTTATTAAAAAGGAAGTTTAGTTTTAATTCAATATTTTGTTAAACGAATTTAATTAAAGAAAATCAGTTTGAATTTTTAATTTTTAGTTTAAAATAAAAATCATTAACTTGAGATTGAAATAATTAGTTGAATAAATTCAATTTAAGGGTAAGTTAATTAAATCTATTTAAGAAGAAAATTTAGTTTTAAAATTAAATTGTAGTTGAATAGAATTATTTAAAAGGAAAGTTTATTTATAACAAATTTAATAGTTAAAACCAAAATTTGTTAGTTGATTTAATTTTTAAAAAGGAAATTTAATTCAATTGAGAATTTCTAGTTAGAATTATTTTCAAGGGAAAATTTGTTAAAATAAATTTATTTAAGAAGAGATTGGTTTAAATAAAACTATTGATTAATTAAACAATCAAAAAAATGAAAAATTTATTATTCGATTGTTTCGAATATTAATAAATTGTATAAATATTTATACAAGGTATAAATCAAGAAAATCAAGTCAAGATGGAAATGGATTGCTAATAAAAGCAAAGGTGAGAACTTCTCACTCAAAAGGAATTTTGTTGTTTATTTTAAATTTTAAATAGTTAGATTTAAAATTTGCTTGACTGTATTGATTGAATGCTTGAATGATGATTGTTATATATATATATATTGGATGTGAATAGACACTATACGCCGTTAGTAAGCGGAGGTTATTTATTACACACATATACCGCGATATTCCACCTCGAAGTGGAATTGGTATTATATTATATATATAGCAATATATATATATATATATTGGCATATGTATATATTGTAGTTGATTGATTTCCCGCATTTTCTTTTAGCGGATGAGACCCTATGCGCCGTTAGTAAGCGGATAATATTTATTAAATCCCATATACCGCGATATTCCGTCTTGAAACGGAATTGGTATTGTGCTAATGTCTGTGGATGCAGGGAAACAGGTTGGAGGGATCCAACTGGATTCCTCACAAATATTTATTTGATTTCATATATTGTGATATTTGATTGTTTATCATGGATGATATATGATGTTTGAAAATCGTGATTGACTATTGATGTGTTGCATCATCGGATCCAATTTTTGAAGTTTAAAAAAAATAACGATTTTTATTTTAAGAGATTTCTAAAGTAATTTTGAAAATATACGCTTTATAAATATTTTTGGAATTGATTCATTCTAAATAAATAAACGTTATAATTTTAATGTTATAAAAATTATATTTTTGAGAAATATAGTTAAAAGTTGATTTTTGAAAATATGAGATTAACGATTTTATAAAATTGGGATTTTTGAATAAATTATAAAAAGGTTTAAAAATAGGATTTATGAAATTGGATTATTTCTAAATCAAAAGATGGATTTATAAAAGAGTAAAAGACATTTTAAAAATAGTAAAATAAATTGATTTATATTAAAGGATTTATAAATGAATATTTGTAAATTAAAAATATTGGAATTATAAAACGAAGTTTTTATAAGAGTTAGAATGAATTGTGAATGAATTTCATAGATGAATGGAATTTATAGAATTATGAACGGTGAAGTTATAATTGGAATTTTATAAACAGTAGGTTTATAAAATTTGTGAAGTTATTTAAAAGAATAAGATTTTGGATAAATAAATGAATCTTATAATTTATAAGATTTATAAAATTTGTGAAGTTTAAAGGAACGATTTTTATAAACAAATAAATTATAAGTATTTGACTTATAATATGAATTTTTAATATATCATTGTGATATGAATTGAGATAAGTTAATAAAGGAAATTTATAAAAGGAAGTTGTTATAAAATAAATAGAAATATAATTTATAAACATTGTTTTATAAATTCGCAACGACTTATCTTGATAAGTGAATTGTGTAATTTATTAATGGAGTTATATTCACGTTTTAAACAGTGAATAATCCTTTAAAATAAAAGGAATAGAAATGATGAAATTGGTTAACAAGTATATTCACGTTTTGAATAGTGAATAATATGTTAAAGAAAATGTTTTGGATGTGATGTTTGAAATAGGATTAAAACAACCTAAAGATGTTTTAAAAAGGTGTTGAGATTTGAAACCATAGATTTCAACATTTATTGTTGAAATAGATGTTTTCGAGAAATAAAAGGAAATAGTAGATTATAACACTGTTGTTATAATAGATGATTTCCGAAAGGAAATGTTTTGTATAGTATTGGGATTTATATATCTATTTTTATTTCGAATCCCTATACTAGTGATTTTGGGTTGTCGTAACGATGTTTTACGCAACATTCGTTTTGGCCCAAATAAATATGGTTAAGTGAATGATTTCCTTAACGAATGAAATATATACTTAATTTCGATCAGAGTATATAGAATATTTTCCAAGTGTAGAAAATAAAAAGATTGTGAATTACTTATTTAATAAGTATGGAAATGTTTTCCAATATAAAGTGAATATGTTGAGAATTTATCCTTTTGAAGATAAATTGAAAATGAACAATAGAAATCGTATATTCATAAATATTTTGGAAATATAAATTCAATATGGAATTTATAAATGGAATTGGAATAATGGGTTTAAAAATAAATATTGATTTATTTTTGAAGTATGGAAAGTATATATCTTGTAAGGATATTTTTGGGGGAATAAATAATTTGGAAAATTATTTGGAATCTGGTGATGTGTGCATATCTATTGATAGTTCAATAACCAACTATCAATATTTACCTTTGAATGGTATTTGTTGTGATTGCTTGAAATTGAATGCCACACTTATTTTTTTTAAATAAGCGCTCACTATTCGGGTTAACCGGGAAAGGACCATGGGGTCGTATAACCCATTCCGAATATGTGATACGTCGTTATGAATTGCATTCGAAGACCGGTGTTGAAGACCGGATACTTTCGAAAACGAAAGGGTTTCTTGTCGAATGTCTTTGCATCGACTGGTCCCCGGTATAGAGACTCCATATGTGATGGGAAGTCCGAACGTGATTAGTGAATATCCGGATTGCAAGGACTTCTTTGTAAGTGCCTTCGGTTCTGTTCGAGCCCGGAACAGACTTGTATGGATTGTATGTCTGACATTACAAATTGAGATATAAAGCCGATTTCTTTCAAATATATTTCTGTTGGTGGCGGAGAATTTATTCTCTTAGCTTAACACCCTTCTCTGAGACGTACGAGCTCAGAGGTTATATAGTTGAAGTTATCAGCAATATATTCCCAATTTGGTAATGTGACATGCTGAGTGTTGCTTGGAAATGATCATTGTGTTGATTATTTGTGATAGTATCATTTGTTTGATCGTCTATCTTAGTGATCATTTCTATGATCATTTGTTGACCCAAAGCATGGCTTTTTGTGTAAAGTATGTTTTTGTGGACGTGACTTCGTCGAGCCTCACACCCCGGAAATGGTCGAAACAGGAATTGTGCGGCAAAGTTTTCAGGGATAGCTTCCCTAGGGTATGGCCATTTCTTCTGGAAAAGGGTAGTATCATGGTATGGATCCCAGATACTTACTCATGTTGAAAACACTTTATGATTGTGTGAATTGATTGCGAGCGCTCGGTTAAAGGTCCCAAAGGACCGGGGGTGGCATATCTGAGGGTTTGTAATATCCCTTGGGCAAAGGGATTCCCGGCTTTGTTTTGGCAGAGGACGGTGGTTCTCGGGGCGTCCTTCCAGAGGCGTTTCCATGTGGCAATGGGAAATTCCTTGGCCTGACCATTTGTTGGAAAAATCCATTCATCCAATACGAGACTTGTACGGATTTAGTTGTATTACCTGCCATTTACTTATGGTGGTAACCCACTGTTTGGATGGTAGCTATAGTAGGCATAAGTGCGAAATGTCTATGCTGGCTAAGATTTATATCTTTATTTTCTAAATAATTTCTACACTATGCACTAGTAATAATATCAAATGTTCTTTTTAATGCGTATCAAGCATCTTTGACTATCATAAGGAGAAATCTCCTCCGATTCTGCGTTTGCATTGTGTGTGTGTGCGGGAGGCCTTATGGTAGTCTCATTTCTTTTAAAAGCATTTCGAATCTATTTTAAAAATATTCCTCTATATTGATTTTAAAGAAAAATAAACTGTTTTGAGTTCTCACACCAGTCTTGTTAAGCTTTGGGCTATGTGATGGGGGGTTCTCGCTTCGCGGTTAGGTGGCGAACGAGAGACTCTTACTCCCACACATCCTCTTTTAGGGGGTTGGTTAGGTGTAACCTGAGACAGTCGAGAGGCTGGCCGTAAAAGCAAGGTCTAGGGTACCAGTGTAAGCCACGGTGGGGCTGGGATGGTTGAAAAGCCTACCGGTTGTGACTGCTGTCGACGGTTGAAAAGCCTAGATCTTTACAGTTGGTATCAGAGCTGTTGGTTAAGCGACAACCATGGTTCTGTTGGGTATTACTCATTAGAGATAGAGTCAGCAGTACTCTAGAATGAGTTTGAGTGTAATAATAGATATGAGAGCGTATTTGTTAGTGAATATAAAATTGTTTTTGAATCGGGTAAATAAGATAATTTTGTCCAAAACTATTTTGTATAGAAAAGAAATGATTTTCTATGAATTATTATAGTATATGGTTGCATGATTGTTAGAAGTGATAATATAGAATTATTATCATTAGTAATGGAATTAAATAAAATGAATTGAACTCAAGTAAACTAACTTGATAAATTATTTATTCATGGACTAATGAATGGGAATTTGAATTGGTTAAATTAAAGTTTAGTCGTGAGCTAAATTTGAAGATAAATTTGAATTTGTATATAAGTTCAAGTAAGTAAAAGAAATAAATTGAAATTCTCTTTGTTAGTAATCAAGTAAATTCGAGATGAATTGAATTTGGAAATTGAAATTTGAAATGAATTAGGGAATGAAATTAATTTAAATTAGTAATGTGAATTACTAAATGAAAGTTAATCATTAGAATTCAATATTTAGAATTGAGAATTGAATTCAAATAAAATTGAAATTGTGAATTGAAATGTAAAATTGAATGAAATAGGTATGCAACTTCAATAGTGAAGTAAAAACGTATAAGAAACATATGTTGGAAATTTTGTAATGGAATTGGCAAAATGGTTTGAATGTTGGATTAGGATGCTACTACTAAGCAGGTTATACAGGTATAAATGGAATTTGAAATTTTGATTTCAAAGATAAAATTGAATTGCTAGACAAAAAGGTACGTATTTCAATTTCAGTATGAGATTTGATGACTTTCTTCTCTAGCCACTTGGCTTTTCTCTTTTCTTTTTGATTCTGAGGGGCCGTGGTGCCATTTTGTAGTCGTACCGATCGAGCTGCGCAAAGGAAACGCTGGCGAAATTTTTCGAAAATTTAGGGTGTTAGAAAAATTTTGAGAAAAATTTGAAAGTTTGAAATTTGAATTTGAATTTAAATTTGAATAGTTAGTAAAACAATATTGTTTGAAACCTATAATAGAAGTTAGAAAGCTAGTTGAAAAGATAGTGAATCTCTAGTAAAAAGATTTAGGCTAGTAAGTTGATAAAACCATTTGAATTGTGAAAAATAATAAACGGGATAGGGACATTCTTCTTAACTTGTAATTTCGGGACGAAATTCTTTTAAGGGGGAAAGATTGTAACGACCCAGAATTTTAAACAATTTAAATTGAGAATATTTAATTAATTTTAAATATTTGAATGATGGTTTGGATTGAATTTTCAATATAACTTTGAAATTGACGATTAAATTATAGAATTTAATCTATTGAAAGTTGAATAAAAATTTGAATCTTCAATTTTAAGCCGATTAAAAATATTTCAAAGGCTTGTAAAATTCATATTGATAGTATTGAAGATTATAGAAGCTTCAGAATTTAATTTGAAAGTGAATCGTTAAGTTTTGGAATTTAATCGTTTGAATCGATATTTAAAAATAGTCGTCTGAGGCACAGTCTCGGAATTCGACGAAACCAGCTCCATTGGGTCCGGAATATTGAATTATTACCGGATTTCAAATTTCGTATTTTTCGGAGTCAATATGTGAGCATACGTCGAGTAAACGCGTTGGAATTGAATCGGATTCAATTTAAATTTAAAATTATTAATTGGTCAAACATGCTTCCTTTTCTCACGCCATTATTTACGCCCTAAACCCACGCCTTCGATCGTGCAGCCCTCCCTTATGAAAATCAAACTATATTCATTTATCAAATCACGCAGAATATGAAAAAAAAAAACAAAGAAAGAAAAAAAAATGGCCGAAGCCCAAATCTAAAACGCGATTCACTGACGCGACAATGGCGGCAACAGGGCGCAGGCGCTCGCGCGCACTCGCGTGGGCAGGCAAGTCGAAAGATACGGCGACGGCGGCGCCGTGGGGTGCGTTCAAGTGGGAGCGGCGCACGCGCGCGTAGGCGGCGCTCGCGAGTAGTCTAGGGTTTCGCGCGCATAGGGGAGAGCGGCGACAATTGGCTGCAGTGGGTCGCGCGCGCGATGGTGGAAAGAGGTGGTGCCGCGTGACTCGAGGAGAGGACGGCGACGCACGTGCTCGCGCATGGGGGTAGCGGCGGCGTGGGGATGAGCACGACGCCCTGAGATTTGTGATCGGCAGTAAGGTAATAAAAATTTTTATCCTTTAATTTAATTTAAAAGTGTATGCAGTATATAAAAAAAAATTTAATTTAATTTAAAATATGTTGAAAAAGTTTAAATTTTTACAGTAAGTAAATATTGCAAAATTTAGCATCATAATTTAAAATTAGGAAATTAGTTTAAAACAAAATCACTGGTAAAATTAAATATCAAATAGAAGTTGTTTAAATGTTAAGAATTTGTTAAAAGTTAGATTTTTGAAATATATGTAAATAATTTTAGTTAAAATAATTTATTAAAAAGGAAAGTAAGTTTGAAAGTAAAATGTTTAGTTAAATAAATTTATTTAACAGAAATTTGGTTTAAAAGAAAATAAATTTATCAAAAGAAAAATTGTAAAAGATAAAATTTAGATTAATTTATTAAAAAGGAAGTTTAGTTTTAATTCAATATTTTGTTAAACGAATTTAATTAAAGAAAATCAGTTTGAATTTTTAATTTTTAGTTTAAAATAAAAATCATTAACTTGAGATTGAAATAATTAGTTGAATAAATTCAATTTAAGGGTAAGTTAATTAAATCTATTTAAGAAGAAAATTTAGTTTTAAAATTAAATTGTAGTTGAATAGAATTATTTAAAAGGAAAGTTTATTTATAACAAATTTAATAGTTAAAACCAAAATTTGTTAGTTGATTTAATTTATAAAAAGGAAATTTAATTCAATTGAGAATTTCTAGTTAGAATTATTTTCAAGGGAAAATTTGTTAAAATAAATTTATTTAAGAAGAGATTGGTTTAAATAAAACTATTGATTAATTAAACAATCAAAAAAATGAAAAATTTATTATTCGATTGTTTCGAATATTAATAAATTGTGTAAATATTTATACAAGGTATAAATCAAGAAAATCAAGTCAAGATGGAAATGGATTGCTAATAAAAGCAAAGGTGAGAACTTCCCACTCAAAAGGAATTTTGTTGTTTATTTTAAATTTTAAATAGTTAGATTTAAAATTTGCTTGACTGTATTGATTGAATGCTTGAATGATGATTGTTATATATATATATATATATATATATATATATTGGATGTGAATAGACACTATACGCCGTTAGTAAGCGGAGGTTATTTATTACACACATATACCGCGATATTCCACCTCGAAGTGGAATTGGTATTATATTATATATATAGCAATATATATATATTGGCATATGTATATATTGTAGTTGATTGATTTCCCGCATTTTCTTTTAGCGGATGAGACCCTATGCGCCGTTAGTAAGCGGATAATATTTATTAAATCTCATATACCGCGATATTCCGTCTTGAAACGGAATTGGTATTGTGCTAATGTCTGTGGATGCAGGGAAACAGGTTGGAGGGATCCAACTGGATTCCTCACAAATATTTATTTGATTTCATATATTGTGATATTTGATTGTTTATCATGGATGATATATGATGTTTGAAAATCGTGATTGACTATTGATGTGTTGCATCATCGGATCCAATTTTTGAAGTTTAAAAAAAATAACGATTTTTATTTTAAGAGATTTCTAAAATAATTTTGAAAATATACGCTTTATAAATATTTTTGGAATTGATTCATTCTAAATAAATAAACGTTATAATTTTAATGTTATAAAAATTATATTTTTGAGAAATATAGTTAAAAGTTGATTTTTGAAAATATGAGATTAACGATTTTATAAAATTGGGATTTTTGAGTAAAATATAAAAAGGTTTAAAAATAGGATTTATGAAATTGGATTATTTCTAAATCAAAAGATGGATTTATAAAAGAGTAAAAGACATTTTAAAAATAGTAAAATAAATTGATTTATATTAAAGGATTTATAAATGAATATTTGTAAATTAAAAATATTGGAATTATAAAACGAAGTTTTTATAAGAGTTAGAATGAATTGTGAATGAATTTCATAGATGAATGGAATTTATAGAATTATGAACGGTGAAGTTATAATTGGAATTTTATAAACAGTAGGTTTATAAAATTTGTGAAGTTATTTAAAAGAATAAGATTTTGGATAAATAAATGAATCTTATAAGTTATAAGATTTATAAAATTTGTGAAGTTTAAAGGAATGATTTTTATAAACAAATAAATTATAAGTATTTGACTTATAATATGAATTTTTAATATATCATTGTGATATGAATTGAGATAAGTTAATAAAGGAAATTTATAAAAGGAAGTTGTTATAAAATAAATAGAAATATAATTTATAAACATTGTTTTATAAATTCGCAACGACTTATTTTGATAAGTGAATTGTGTAATTTATTAATGGAGTTATATTCACGTTTTAAACAGTGAATAATCCTTTAAAATAAAAGGAATAGAAATGATGAAATTGGTTAATAAGTATATTCACGTTTTGAATAGTGAATAATATGTTAAAGAAAATGTTTTGGATGTGATGTTTGAAATAGGATTAAAACAACCTAAAGATGTTTTAAAAAGGTGTTGAGATTTGAAACCATAGATTTCAACATTTATTGTTGAAATAGATGTTTTCGAGAAATAAAAGAAAATAGTAGATTATAACACTGTTGTTATAATAGATGATTTCCGAAAGGAAATGTTTTGTATAGTATTGGGATTTATATATCTATTTTTATTTCGAATCCCTATACTAGTGATTTTGGGTTGTCGTAACGATGTTTTACGCAACATTCGTTTTGGCCCAAATAAATATGGTTAAGTGAATGATTTCCTTAACGAATGAAATATATACTTAATTTCGATCAGAGTATATAGAATATTTTCCAAGTGTAGAAAATAATAAGATTGTGAATTACTTATTTAATAAGTGTGGAAATGTTTTCCAATATAAAGTGAATATGTTGAGAATTTATCCTTTTGAAGATAAATTGAAAATGAACAATAGAAATCGTATATTCATAAATATTTTGGAAATATAAATTCAATATGGAATTTATAAATGGAATTGGAATAATGGGTTTAAAAATAAATATTGATTTATTTTTGAAGTATGGAAAGTATATATCTTGTAAGGATATTTTTGGGGGAATAAATAATTTGGAAAATTATTTGGAATCTGGTGATGTGTGCATATCTATTGATAGTTCAATAACCAACTATCAATATTTACCTTTGAATGGTATTTGTTGTGATTGCTTGAAATTGAATGCCACACTTATTTTTTTTAAATAAGCGCTCACTATTCGGGTTAACCGGGAAAGGACCATGGGGTCGTATAACCCATTCCGAATATGTGATACGTCGTTATGAATTGCATTCGAAGACCGGTGTTGAAGACCGGATACTTTCGAAAACGAAAGGGTTTCTTGTCGAATGTCTTTGCATCGACTGGTCCCCGGTATAGAGACTCCATATGTGATGGGAAGTCCGAACGTGATTAGTGAATATCCGGATTGCAAGGACTTCTTTGTAAGTGCCTTCGGTTCTGTTCGAGCCCGGAACAGACTTGTATGGATGTATGTCTGACATTACAAATTGAGATATAAAGCCGATTTCTTTCAAATATATTTCTGTTGGTGGCGGAGAATTTATTCTCTTAGCTTAACACCCTTCTCTGAGACGTACGAGCTCAGAGGTTATATAGTTGAAGTTATCAGCAATATATTCCCAATTTGGTAATGTGACATGCTGAGTGTTGCTGTGAAATGATCATTGTGTTGATTATTTGTGATAGGATCATTTGTTTGATCGTTTATCTTAGTGATCATTTCTATGATCATTTGTTGACCCAAAGCATGGCTTTTTGTGTAAAGTATGTTTTTGTGGACGTGACTTCGTCGAGCCTCACACCCCGGAAATGGTCGAAACAGGAATTGTGCGGCAAAGTTTTCAGGGATAGCTTCCCTAGGGTATGGCCATTTCTTCTGGAAAAGGGTAGTATCATGGTATGGATCCCAGATACTTACTCATGTTGAAAACACTTTATGATTGTGTGAATTGATTGCGAGCGCTCGGTTAAAGGTCCCAAAGGACCGGGGGTGGCATATCTGAGGGTTTGTAATATCCCTTGGGCAAAGGGATTCCCGGCTTTGTTTTGGCAGAGGACGGTGGTTCTCGGGGCGTCCTTCCAGTGGCGTTTCCATGTGGCAATGGGAAGTTCCTTGGCCTGACCATTTGTTGGAAAAATCCATTCATCCAATACGAGACTTGTACGGATTTAGTTGTATTACCTGCCATTTACTTATGGTGGTAACCCACTGTTTGGATAGTAGCTATAGTAGGCATAAGTGCGAAATGTCTATGCTGGCTAAGATTTATATCTTTATTTTCTAAATAATTTCTACACTATGCACTAGTAATAATATCAAATGTTCTTTTTAATGCGTATCAAGCATCTTTGACTACCATAAGGAGAAATTTCCTCCGATTCTGCGTTTGCATTGTGTGTGTGTGCGGGAGGCCTTATGGTAGTCTCATTTCTTTTAAAAGCATTTCGAATCTATTTTAAAAATATTCCTCTATATTGATTTTAAAGAAAAATAAACTGTTTTGAGTTCTCACACCAGTCACATGACTGACTCGGAGTTTATTGTTTTCCTTCCTAAACTCTGGGTGCCCACCAATTTTTCACACGGGCAGTCAAGAGTTAGGTATATCAGGATATTCTGGATATTCAGGAATTGCAGGAGGCAAGCTGGATGGCATGGCGTATTATTAGTATAGTATTTCTTTTCCGCTGTTTAAAATTGTTTGTTGTTGTACACTCTGATGATTTGATGTAATGTAATGTGATGTAATGTAATAACTGATATAGTTCTTTATTTAAAGATTATTCATTTATTATTATATGTTGTTCCGCTGGGAATTGTGAGATTCTGTTGTTGTTTCTGTTGTTTCTTTCTATTCTGTTTTCTCTCTCTTCTCTCCTACCTCTTTCTTTCTTTCTTTCTTAAAAACCCTAAGGGTTCGTATTTTCGTTCATCTTGAGTTAATCAATGGAGATTAGTGTCTATTCAAGGAGTACAGATTTACGGGTCTTTACACTTTGCTTTTCCTACATCTTGTAAATCTTGTAAATATTATTGAATGAGTTTGTTCTCATATTATTGATATTCTGATTTGGTAAACCGAATGTAAAATAAATAATTCGATCTAATTCGATCGACCATTTCTTTATCTATCATCTATTCTTTCTCGTCTCCCTAGCAAATTTCGGGGACGAAATTTCTTTTAAGGGGGGAATCTGTAACATTCCTGAAAATTTACCAAGTTTAATTTGGCAATTAAATTTATTTTTGAGAATAATTTGTGAATTTATTTGAGATTTCTAGAATAAATAAATAAGTTTTTAATTATAAATAGAAATTTAATTTGGAATTCAAGCATAAGTAGCTTAGAAAAAAATATTGGGAATAAATAGGAAATTTGATTTAAATATAAGAATAAGTATTTTACAAATAAATATTGAATTTCAAAATAAAATGTATTAAAAATAAAATAGAATTAAAAGCTTTAGATTAATAAAATGTTTGGTTTCTAAATTTTAAATATATTGATATTTGGAAACTGTAATTTAAGAATTAATGTAATAATTTTCAAAATATTATTTTTAAGATTTAATCTTCTTGTGTTTATATATATATAAATAAAAGTAATCCTTTGTTAATATGAAATCAAAATTTTTACATTCCTCTTTTCTTTTAAAAATTGTACAAAAATAAATAATAATAATAAAACGTATGAATGTAAATTATATAAATATATAATTGTATAAACATGTTGAACAAAAATTAAATGTAAAAAATTATTTGGGATAAAATTTTGTTGTGTAAATATAAATATAAAAAGAAGTACATTTATTTATAGAATGAATATGATATAAAAGTTTATATAAAAAATTTCTTTTATCTTTGGAAATTACAAATGTAAACATACATGGGGAAGTAAAGGCAATGAACATACATTGAAACTTCATAATCAATTTCTCTTTACAAATGGCATTCATTACATTTATTTGAATAAAAAAATAAAATTTAAAATTATAGAAATTTTTTAGTTTCCCATGCGAAATTATTAAGTATCTCAGCAAAATCTGAAATACAGTAACTAAAGATTTGGGTATCTCAAATCCCAACCCTCAAGGGAAAAGATTAAAGTAGAAAGAAAGAAGAAGAAAATCAGAAGAAAAAAATTGCCATTCTCTCTCAAAAATCTGAAAACAAATTCAGCAATCAAACAGAAAGATCAAAACCAAACTGAATTCTGGAAAATCAACATGCAAGTTCATTTTTTCAAATCTTTAGCCTACATTTCTGCCTGCAAGCACTCTGAAATTCCTGAGGCAATCAAAGCAAGTTCAGTTCAAACTTCTGAAGCATCTCAACATCAAGCCCAGCTTCAGACAGATCAAAGGAATAATGCATAATCAAACAGCAATATTTTCAACGAATGCAAGTTCAACTCCAAAGAGAAATCAAAAGAAAACCTGGAAACAAAATTTCAAAACAAAGAAGAAAAATTTTAATCTGGAAACCTAGAAGAAACAAGCTTCTCTGGAAAAAAAAAAGGGAATGATGGCAAGTAAATTTCTTTCTTTAAAAATTTGAATTTAGTATTGTTGATCAGTAACAAAACAAAAGACTTAAGCAATAGTATCAATCTATTTGCAGGAAGAATCAAGTTCAAGGCAAATTTGATTTCTATTTTCTAGTTGCAGAAAGAAAGATAAAAAGTCCTCTGTTATATAACAAGAAATTCAAATTGTAAGTAAAATCAAGATTGTTTGTTATTGTTGAAGTAAATAAGCAAATACAATAGGAAATAAGCAAAGTTTTTTCTTACAAACTTTGCAGATAAAAGCTTTCAAAAGATTAAAGAAGAAACAACAGAAAATAAAAGTTTCCAGGAAAAACATTTTCTATGGCTCCTCTGTCAACATATTTCAGGTGAGCAAACACACTCAAACCCATTCATATGTTTTGATATTTGAGTTGATGTTTGAAATATATGTATTTGGTTGATAACTATGTCAGTATGTTTGCATGGCTATGATTTTGCTTGTGTATATGTGTTTGTATACAGTCATATGTTCCTTGTTCATTGTTACGGGTTCATGGAACCTGTTATAAAAATTCAAAATCATCCTATCTAGATGATTTCGGACTCGGTTTCTTAACGAAAGATGTTTATAACCATGAAAGGCTAATTTTAAAAATAATTTCATGAACATTTGTTTTGTAGTTATTTTTAAAAATAAAAATAACAGAGATGACCATATTTTAGACAAAAATTCGAATGTCAGGGTTTCGATTTTTGATTATAGGGATGAATTTGTACTTCGAATCCACAATTTTTGATGATCATCTTAGAATTTTTAAGCTAGTATTTATGGAAAAATTTTGAGTTGACTGGAATTGGGATTTTTGTCAATTCTTGGGAATCAACAGTGAAATATGAGTCGTGATTTATGGTGGAGATGGATTAAGTATGGTGGAATCATGGAAAATTACTCGTAATTTTTTTGTGTGTTGTAGTGGTAGATTGATGTTGATTTAGAGTTTTAGTTTCGTTTGGGGTTGCTGATGTTCACGAGCAAATTTCGTCGTCGTCATGGCAATCTGGTGGATCGCACTTGAGGGAATGGGTTTGGCGATGGTCGAAGGATCATCGGCTATGACGGCGTAGTGGTGGCTTGTCGCGGCGAAGAAAAGGGGATTATGGTGATTGTGTGGGTTACAGGAAGTAGCAAGGGTTTCGAAATTTTGCTCGATTTCAATTTTATGGCGATTTCGTTGGTTAAGTTGTTCAAATCAATTCTGGAGGTCATCGTGGATGATGGGGTGGCTTCCTTGTCGATCGATACTAGTTGCGGCGTGTGTGCACGTATACGTGCATTTTCATGTGTCAGTTTTTTTTGTTGGGTTGGGGAAGAAGGGGGTAGCGTGGGACGTTGCTCGAGTTCAAAGGCGGGGCGACTCGAAGTTGAAGTGGTGTGGGTGATGCTCGGGGGTTAGCTCGTAATTTCTCACATTTGGCTCGGGGAAACTTAATGATTGCTCGAGTGAAATAAGAAAGGGTTCGGTGTTGATCCGTTACCAGATTTCGAAATTTAAAGAAAGAAGAAGATAGGTTGCAGGCTTTAAAATAAATAGTTTTTTTAGTCAAAAGTAAATTTTAATTTAAGACAAGGTTTCAAAGTAGATTTAAACTAAATAAGGTTTCAAAGAAAATATGAACAAGTCTTTCAAAATTTTAAACAAGTTTTAAAGAAGATTTAAAGGTTTAAAATTAAAGTTAAATGGTATTTAAAGGTTTTGGAACAAAATATTTTAAAATTAGTTAAATTTAAATTGTTTTAAACTTATATTTTAGAAGTGTTTTTTTAAACAAAACTTAACAATGTAATTAAGGAGTCAATCAAATATTTTTAATTATTAACTTAAAGGTTAAGTTAATTTATATTGTCAATGATAATTAACGAATTAGTTATTAATTAAAAGGTTAATTAATTTATAATTAGGATTTATTAATCAAAGTAATAAATTAAGGATTAATTAATTAATTAATTAATTAATTAGAGGATAATTAAATAATTTAAGGTTAATTATTTAAATGATAAAAGGTTGTTTTAAATCAAGGTTGATTAATTATTGATTAAAGGTTAATTAATTAATACAGGTGATTAAGGAATGATAATTAGTTAAGGAGTAATTAATTAATTGAATTAAGTAATAATAGTTAATTAGATAGTAATTAATCAAAGATTCATTAATTAATTAAGAGCAATAATTAAGGGTTAATTATTGATGATTAGGGATTGATAAATTATTAATTAAAGTTGATTAATTTATAAATAAGGGGTTATTAATTAATATAAGTAATAAATGAAGATTAAATTAATGAAAACAATTAAAGGTAATAAATTGCTTAAAGATAATCACTTGATTAAAAGAAATAAGTTAATAATTAAAGGTGGGTTAATCAAGTGATTAACATTGATTTAAGAATAGGGATAGTTACATATCGTAATTAATTAAGGATAATTAATTCAATGGTAATTAATCAATTTAGGGCTAATTTATTAACTAAAGATAATTAATGAAATGTTATAATTAAAAGGTTAATTTTTTAATAATTAAAGGTTGATTAATTATAATTAAAGGTTAATTAATTAATTATTAATGGTTAATTAATCAATGATTAAAGAATAATTAATCAAGATGAATTGTAATTTATTAATATTAAATAACCAGGATTAGTAATTCATGAGTAGTTAATCTGATTTGAATTAATCAAATAATTAACCGACCTTACTTGTGTATGTTTGGATTCTATTGGATGATTGAATTGTTTGATACCCTGATATGTTCTATTTTGATTTGAGCTATGTTTACTGTAATTTATTATCTGTGATATATACCTGTGATCTGTGAATGAAAGATAAGCGTTACAATGGGTTGGTACCGCTTGTCAAATACAAGCGTTATAGTTTATACCGCTTATTAAATATATTGCTGTATTTGAATCTGTGTTGATTGATGATGTGGCACGTCTATTGTGTAAAACCCCTGGACCACACTTATACACACACAAATATGGATCGCACGTGGAAATGGGTTAAGTCACAGATTTTGAAATAGTTTTAAAGATAGAATTTTTGAATCCAAAATGGTTTTGGAATTAGAATTGAAAGCTTTTGAAAATGAATTTCAAAAATAAAGGTTATTTTGAATAACTTGATTGATTTTTGAATTTAAATAATTTTGTTTAAATTTGAATTCAATATTTGGAATTGAATTCTATAATTTAGAAACTATGTTTTAAAAAGGTTATTCAACTTATAAGTAGGTTTACATGGGTTTTTATACCATTTAAAAGGTGTTGTTTTGGGAATTTGAAATTAACCCAAAGTTTTTAACTCGTATAAATATAATCGGATTTTTCCGAAATGAAATCTATTCATTTTCAAATAATGAAAGCTTTCACATAAGAAATGAACGTCCAATTTGTGTTAAAAAGATTTCAAATCTAAAATGGAAATAGTTTTCCAAGTTATGAATAAATCTTTGGAAACGTGTTTTGAAAGCTATAAATCTTTAATTTAAAGATTTAATTGAGTTAATCCAAATTGAAATGGAAATTGTTTAGAAATCTATTAATAGATCTTTGTGAAACTAGGTGAACTTTGTGAAACGAATCCTTTTGTTAGAAGATTTGAAATGGTAATTTGTTTAACCATTTGGAAGAGAAATTTTGGATCTTATAAGTTGTGACTTAACTGAAATCCCATATCCATATATTTTTAAATTATTGCGCTCATTATTCGGTTTAGCCAGGAGAGGACCTTTGTGTCATATAACCCATTGCGAATAGTGATACGACGTTATGGATTGCAATTGAAGACCAGTGTTGAAGACCGGGTGTCTTCGAGACCGATAGGATAACCTGTCGATTGACTCTGCACCGAGTTGCTCCGGTATAGAGTTCTCCTTAAGTAATGGGAAGTCCAATCGGGATTGTGGATACCCGGATTTCAAGGGCTTCTTCGGAAGTACCTTCGGTTCTGTTCAAACCCGGGACAGACATGTATGGTCGTATGTCTGACACTACACTTTGAGATATTAAACTGATCTCTATCAAATACATTTCTTCTTAGTGGCGGAGAATTTATCTCTTAGCTTAACACCCTTCTCTGAGACGTACGAGCTCGGAGGTTATGTAGTTGATATTTATCAATGATATACTCCTAATTTGGTAGTGTGACATGCTAAGTGATGTTGTGTCTTGATGATCATTTGTTGATCATTTGTGTTCAAAGCATGGATTTTGTATAAAGCGTAGCTTTGTGGACGAGACTGCATCAGGACCTCACACCCCGAAAATGGTCGAAACAGGAAAGATGCTGCAAGGTTATGAGGGTCGCACCCTTTAGGGTGTGTCATTCCCTTCTGGAAAAAGGTGGTATCATGGTATGGAGCCCAGATATTTCATCATGTGGATACCGCAGATTTATTACTTTTTGATTTCATTGTGGTTGTGGGATTAGAGGTACCTCGGGTAAAGGTCCCAAAGGACCAGGGGATGGCATGCTCGAGTAGTAGTTACCTAGTTACAGAGGTAACCCGGCCTTGTGTTGGCAGAGATCTGGTTAGGTTCTCGGGACGTCCCGCCAGAGGCGTACCCATGGACAGTAGGAAGTTCCTTAGCCTGACCATTTGTTGGAAATCCAATCAAAACAATATGAGCCTTGTACGGTTTTATTTGTAGAACCTTCCATTTAAAATGGCAGCTATAGTACGCATAATATCATGGTACCTATGCTGGCTAGGATTAATATTATACTTTCGAAAGGTTTTCCACTGTGCACTAGTAATAATATCAAAGAAATTTTCTCGTATCAAGCATATTTGACTATCATAATGAGAAATCTCCTCCAAATCTGCATTTGCATTGTATGTGTGGCAGGAGGCCTTATGGTAGTCTCATTTCTAAAAAGCATTGCGGATTTATTTTAAATTCTTTGCTTGTTTTAAAAGACCAAATGTTTTTGTTTTCTCATACCAGTCCCATGACTGACCTGGAGTTTATTGTTCCTTTCCTAAAATCTGGGTGCCCACCATTTTCCCACACGGGCAGTCTAGAGTTCGGTTTTTCAGATAGTCGGGTTTAGTAGATTATCTGGAGCTAGTTCAGTCTATGGTTCAGGACTGCACTTGCTTATTCATGTGCATCGCTATTGGGAGTTCGAGCTATTTCTGGATTGGTGCCTTGTAGATGGAGATTACCGATACCGGAGTTCTCTTTTGAAGACTACTTTCCATATTGGAGATTTTGTTCCGCTGCTGGTGTTATTCTTTTCTTTCCACTGCTATTATCTTGTATCATATCTCTGATGTATATTGATATTCATTATATCATCTGTTGTATCTTATTGTATCAGTGTATTGTTCATTTCTTCCGCTGTGTTGTACTTAATGTGTTATAAGCTCCGGCACGACTCGAATTGTAACGTTTGGATCTGTGGCATTCAAGTACAAGTTGAGTACGGATGTCTTTTTTCGAACGCTGAAATTTGGACCATGACATTATATATTTTATAATTTAAATCGTTTAATGTTCTAACATACATAACTTTTATATATGAGGTTGGATTTACGCGCGGTTTGTTTCGCCAGGATTGTATTGAAATTCCGGATATTTTGATTCTAGTTTGGATAAATTCTGAGACTGTTGAATTTTGAGCCTAGTTTGGATTTCAAATCGATTTGAAATTCAAAGGTGAGTGTTTTAAGCTATGCACAATTACTAAATTATCTTATGTTAGTTAAATTAAATTTATGACATGATGAGAAATTCACTGATTGTTGTTTGGTGTGTAAATTTGTCATTCGGGCAAAATTTGACTTTTATTGCATTTAATCATCATTTAATTTAGTATTGAATTTTAAATTGTCAATTTAATACCTGTATCGATTATCAATCATCTATTGATATTTATTGATTTATTTGGATGATGATTGTGATGTATGTTTGATCGTTGATATTGTATGACTGGATATTGCACTTTATATTGTTATAATATTGCAAGTTCCCTATGGGTTGAAATGATACATAACCGAATTATCTATAGGTTAGGGAAAAATCGTTATGGGTTGAAATGATAGACTCGAACGATTTTTTGGATTTTTATTTAATTCGAGAATTGCGGTTTGAAATTATATATAACCGTAAAATTTGAATTGCAGATTGAAATGATAAATATCCGTATTACTTGACCCAAGGGTAGAAAATTATATACGGACACCAGATTGGTTAAACTAAATGATTTTTGAATCTTTGAAATTTTGAATTCGGTTAACTAGTATTTTGCAAAAGAAATTGATTTATATAAACTGAAGTATTTTCGATAACCCAAGTGTTAATGCTGAAAAGGGAATTGATTTAATGAATTATTCAAAGAATTTAAATCGGGATTTCAAGGTTGAAGTGTCGAATATAAATGAATTTATCGGAATTGAGTTATTGGAAATGTTTGGATATAACTTTTAATCTATTTAACTAGTTTAAACTACTAATCAATTTAAACTATTTTGAATTATTTTAATCTATTATAACCTATTTAATACATTTTAATCTATTTTACCTATTTTAGACTAATTAAACTTATTTAAGCTATTTTAAATCCATTTAATATAATTTAAATCTATTTAATCTATTTTAAAATTTATTTAATCTATTTAAAAATCTACTTAATATAATCTAAATCTATGAATCTATATTTAATCTAATTAAATTATTTTAAACTAATTAAATCAAATTTAAATCTATTTAAACTATTTTTACTATTTAAATTAATTTAAATCTATTAAAACTATTTTAAAACTATATAACCTATTTATGATTTCCTAAACTATTTTCTAAAATTTCAGACTGTGTAAAGTTAAAGTATTTATATCTAAATCCTTGATAATGATACAATATAAGTTGGAATTTGAAATTGATACGCTTTTGTGAAATGATAAATTTGAGTGAATAAGATGATTTTGAAACGAAGAATTAATTAACAGAACTTATTGATAATTCCAAAGTGAATGTGATATAGTTTAACGTGAATATGACTTCAAAAGGGATATGATTTGAAATTGAATATGATATTTTTGATATAATTTGTGAATTGACTTTTTGAAACGTAGAAGAACCATCCGGTGTGAAATAAGTGTTTGGTTATTAAGGTGACCGGGATCGGATATTGTCATACTCTCTGCCAATAACGAAAACAACTTTAACAAATGTTTACATGGTGGGTATTCTAAATGAAGTAAGATGGTTTAGCGAACGAATTCCGTATGGGATATTTACGTGACCTTGACTCTAATGAGTCAGCTTAGATGTAACGACCCAGAATTTTGAACAATTTAAATTGAAAATATTTAATTAATTTTAAATATTTGAATGATGGTTTGACTTGAATTTCAAATTATCAGAATGAATTTAGCGATTAAAATTATAGAATTTAATCTACTGAAAGTTGAATAATAATTTGAATCTCCAATTTTAAGCCAAATAAAAATATTTCAAAGGCTTGTAAAATTCATATTGATAATACTGAAGATAATAGAAGCTTCAGAATTTAATTTAGAAGTGATTTGTTCAGTTTTGAAATTTTAATCGTTTGAATCGATATTTAAAATAGCCGTCCGAGGAACAGTCTCGGAATTCGACGAAACCAGTTCCATTGAGTCCGTAATATTGAATTATTCTCGGATTTCAAATTTCGTATTTTTCGGAGTTGTTATGTGAGCACACGGTGAGTAAACGCATTGAAATTTTCAACGAATTCAATTTAAATTTAAAATTTAAATTAGTCAACAACAGCATCCCTATATTCTAGCCTAAAATCGCGTCTAGTATCACTGAAGAATTGTGCAAGCCATCATCCTTTACATTTTATATATCCCCTTCTGTTCGTCCAAATCAAAATCACGCAGAAAAAAAAAACCTTCGTTCAAATTGTTAATGGTCGCGCTCCTCTTTTCTCCCCAAGATAAACGAATCAAAACCCAACCCAGATTCAAAATCAAAAGAAAAAAAATATAAATCAATGGCCGCAGCCATGGCCGATGTCGCGACAGCGTGGAGGAGGGCTCGAGTTCGAGGGCTTCACGTTCACGCGTATGGGGATGAGGCGGCGGCGACTTTGAGGAAGGGGATCGACAATCCAATCGGCATCGCGCGCGTAGGCCAAGGCGTCGCGATTCGTGGAGGCTCGAGGCAGGAAGCAAGGGGTAGCGAAGCAATCTCATGCAGTGGAGGCTCGCGACGACGATGATGGCATTCGCGATGGTTCTTGGGTCTGTCGAAGCGGCGGCGCTAGGGCTCGGCGCGCGCGCGAGATGATGAGGGGGGTGCGACGCTCGATGGCAGCGGCAACAATTTGGGTGATGGCGTTCGTGGTGAGGGTCGGGGTGACTCGAGTAGGGGGGGACCGGCTGTGCTCTTCTTTTTCGAGTGAGGTATGTTTTTTTAAAATAAAATAAAATAAAATAAAATAAAATATATATGTTTAATGCAGAAATCTTACAGTAAGTAAATTGGTGATAACTTACTTGTTTAATTTATAATTTAATTTTAAACTAAAATTATAGTTAAGAAAAAAAATTATTAAAGGAGAAATTGGCTAATTAAATCTGTTAAAGGAAGATTAGTTTTGAATTTAATTTCTTGATTAAATAAAATTGTTGAAAGGAATTTTTTTAAAAATAAATAATAATAATAATAATTAAAAGCATTAGTTTTGAATAGAATAGGATTAATGAAATTTATCAAATAGGAAGATATAGATATAAAAATAAATATATATGTAAATAAGCATACTTTTTTTAAATAAAATAAATGTATAGATAGATTTTAAATCTACTAAGTTTATATTAAAATAATATATATAATGAGGATTAATTATTTTAACAAAATTTATCTGTTTATTTTAGTAACTAAAGGATATTTTATCAAAGGAAAATTTATTTAAATAAATAGTTAGTTAAGAAAATTTATTAAAAGAAATTTAGTTCAATTTGAAATTCTAGTTAAATTAATTTGTTTAAGGGAATTTAGTTTCAAAATTTAAATTTTTAGTTGAACAAATTTATTAAAAGAAGTTGATTTGAAGATATTAATTTAAAGTAAAATAATTAGTTAAAAATTTATGATTCGTTTAAATAAAACCATTAGTTAATTTAACTATTAAAATGAAATCACCGATGAATCGGAATTATTAAACGAAAATTTATTATTCGATTATTTCGAATATTAATAAATTGTGTAAATAATTATACAAGGTATAAATCAAGAAAATCGAGTCAAGATGGGAAATGGATGGCAAAATAAAAGCTAAGGTGAGAACTTCTCACTCTAAAGGATTTATTTAAATTTTAAATAGTTAGATTTAAAATTGTTAGACTGTGTTGATTGAATGCTTGAATGATGATTGTTATATATATATATATATATATATATATATATATATATATATATATTTATATATATATATATATTGGATGTGAATAGACCCTATACGCCGTTAGTAAGCAGAGGTTATTTATTACACACATATACCGCGATATTCCACCTCGAAGTGGAATTGGTATTATATTAGTATATAGCAATATATATATATATTGGCATATGTATATATTGCAGTTGATTGATTTCCCGCATTGTATAGCGGATGAGACCCTATTGCGCTGTTAGTAAGCGGATAATATTTTATAAAATCCCATATACCGCGATATTCCACCTCGAAGTGGAATGGGTATTGTGCTAATGTCTGTGGATGCAGGGAAACAGGTTGGAGGGATCCAACTGGATTCCTCACAAATATTTATTGATTTTAGATATTGTGATGTTTGATTGACTATCATATCGATATATGATATTGGAAAGTCTTGATTGACTATTTGATGTGTTGCATCATCGAATCCAATTTTTAAATTAAAAATAACAATTTTGATTTTTAAAGGATTTCTAAAGTGATTTTTGAAAGTATACGTTTATAAAATATTTTTGGAATTGATTTATCTTAAAAAAAATAAACGTTATAATTTTAATATTATAAAAATTATGATTTTTGCGAAATACAGTTAAAAGTTGATTTTTGAAAATATGTGATTAATGATTTTATAAAATAGTTTAAAATGAGATTTCTCAATTTATTATAAAAAGTTTAAAAATAGGATTTATGAAATTTGATTATTTTATAAATCAAAATGATGAATTATAAAGGAGTTCAAAGACGTTTTAAAAGAATAATATAAAATGATTTATATAAAATATTTATAAATTGATATTTATAAATTTAGAATATAATTGAATTGTAAAACGAGCTTTTATAAATGTTAGAATGGATTGTGAATGAATTCCATAAATGAATGAAATTTATAGAATTATAAAAGGTGAAGTTATAAATGGAATTTTATAAACAGTAGGTTTATAAAATTTATAAAGTTATTTAAGGAATAGATGTGGATAAATAATTGAATCTTATAAGTTATAAGATTTATAATTATGAAGTTGAAAGGAACGATTTTGCAAACAAATAAATTATAAGTATTTAACTTATAATATGAAATTTTAGTATATCATTGAGATATGAAATTGAATAGATTTATAAAGGAAATTTATAAAAGGAAGTTGTTGTAAAATAAATAGAAATGGAATTTATAAACATTGTTTTATAAATCCGCAACGACTTATTTTGATAAGTAAATTTTTGTAACTTGTTAATGGAGTTATATTCATGTTTTAGACAGTGAATAATCCTGTAAAATAAGTGGAATAGAAATAATAAAATTTGTTAACAAGTATATTCACGTTTTTGAATAGTGAATAATATGTTAAAGAAATGTTTTGGATGTGATGTTTTATATAGAATTAAAACGATCTAAAGATGTTTTAAAAAGTATTAACTATCGAAACCATAGATTTCAACATTCATTGTTGAAATAGACGTTTTCGAGAAATAGAAGGAAATGGTAGATTATAACACTATTGTTATAATAGATGATTTCCGAAAGGAAATGTTTTGTATAGTATTGGGATTTATATATCTATTTTAATTTCGAATCCCTATACTAGTGATTTTGGGTTGTCGTAACGATGTTTTATGCAACATTCGTTTTGGCCCAAATAAATATGTTTAAGAGAATGATTTCCTTAAAGAATGAAATATATACTTAATTTCGATTAGAGTATATTGAATATTTTCCAAGTATAGAAAATAAAAAGACTTGTGAATTACTTATAAATAAATAAGTATGGAAATGTTTTTCCAATATTAAGTGAATATTTTGAATTTATCCTTTTGAAGATAAATTGAGAATGAATATTAGAAATCGAATGGAAAACGTATATTCATGGATATTTTTGGAAATATAAATTCAATATGGAATTTATAAATGGAATTTGGAAAATGAGTTTAAAAATAAATATTGATTTATTTTTAAAGAATGGAAAATATATATCTTATAAACATATTTTTGGAAAATAAATAATTTGGAAAATTATTTGGAATCTGGTGATGTTGGCATATCTATTGATAGTTCAATAACCGACTATCAATATTTACCTTTAAATAGGTATTTGTTGTGATTTGCTTGAATTTGAATGCCACACTTATTTTTTTAAAATAAGCGCTCACTATTCGGGTTAACCGGGAAAGGACCTTGGGGTCGTATAACCCATTCCGAATATGTGATACGTCGTTATGAATTGCATTTGAAGACCGGTGTTGAAGACTGGATATTTTCGAAAACGAAAGGGTTTCTTGTTGATTGTCTCTGCACTGGCTGATCCCCGGTATAGAGATCTCCATATGTGATGGGAAATTCGGACGTGATTAGAGATTATCCGGATTGCAAGGACTTCTTTGTAAGTGCCTTCGGTTCTGTTCGAGCCCGGAACAGACTTGTATGGATTGTATGTCTGACATTACAAATTGAGATATAAAGCCGATTTCTTTCAAATATATTTCTGTTGGTGGCGGAGAATTTATTCTTTTAGCTTAACACCCTTCTCTGAGATGTACGAGCTCAGAGGTTATATAGTTGAAGGTTATCAGCGATATACTCCCAATTTTGGTAATGTGACGTGCTGAGTGTTGCTGTGAAATGATCATTGTGTTGATTATTTGTGATAGGATCATTTATTTGATCGTCTATCTTGGTGATCATTTCTATGATCATTTGTTGACCCAAAGCATGGCTTTTGTATAAAGTATGTTTTTGTGGACGTGACTTCGTCGAGCCTCACAAACCGGTAATGGTCGAAACAGGAATTGTGCGGCAAGGTTTCCAGGGATCGCTTCCCTAGGGTATGACCATTCCTTCTGGAAAAGGGTAGTATCATGGTATGGAGCCCAGATATTTACTCATGTTGAAACACTTATTATTATGGTGTGATGTTGGTTAGAGAGCTCTCGTTTAAAGGTCCCAAAGGACCGGGGGTGGCATATCTGAGGGTTTGTAATATCCCTTGGGAAAAGGGGTTCCCGGCCTTGTTTAGCAGAGAACGGTTTGGTTCTCGGGGCGTCCTTCCAGAGGCGTTTCCATGTGGCAATGGGAAGTTCCTTAGCCTGACCATTTGTTGGAAAATCCATTCTTCAAATACGAGCCTTGTACGGTATTAGTTGTATTACCTGCCATCTACTTATGGTGGCGCCCCACTGTTTGGATGGTAGCTATAGTAGGCATAGTTCGAAATGTCTATGCTGGCTAAGATTTATATCTTTATTTTCGAAATTAATTTTTCCTAGACTATGCACTAGTAACAATATCAAATGTTCTTTTAAATACGTATCAAGCATCTTTGACTATCATAAGGAGAAATCTCCTCCGATTCTGCGTTTGCATTGTGTGTGTGTGCGGGAGGCCTTATGGTAGTCTCATTTTTAAAAGCATTGCGAATTGACTTTAAAAATATTCCTCTATTTTGATTTTAAAGAAAAATAAACTGCTTTGAGTTCTCACACCAGTCACATGACTGACTCGGAGTTTATTGTTTTCCTTCCTAAACTCTGGGTGCCCACCAATTTTCACACGGGCAGTCAAGAGTTAAGGTTTATCAGGATATTCTGGAATTCAGGAGTTGCTGGAGGCAAGATGGATGGCATGGCGTATTATTATGTATAGTATTTCTTTTCCGCTGTTTGTTGTTGTTGTTGTACACTCTGATGATATGATGTGATGTAATGTAATGATGTAATGTAATAACTGATAAAGTTCTTTGTTTAAAGATTATTCATTTATCTATTATATGTTGTTCCGCTGCGAATTGTGAGATTCTGATGTTGTTCTGTTATTTCTTTCCATTCTATCTTCTTTTCTCTCTTCTTCTACCTCTTCTTTTCTTTTTTAAAACCTTAACTATTCCGTTTTTCGGCAACGAAAAATCGCGTATGTTACATTTGGTATCAGAGCATATGGTTAAGCGACAACCATGGTTCTGTTGGGTGTTACTCATTAGAGATAGAGTCAACAGTACTCTAGAATGAGTTTGAGTGTAATAATGTATATGAGCGCGTATTTGTTAGTGAATATAAAATTATTTTTAAATCGGGTAAATAAGATAATTTTGCCCAAAACTATTTTTGTATAGAAAAGAAATGATTTTCTATGAATTATTATAGTATATGGTTGCATGGTTGTTAATAATTATTATCATTAGTATATGGAATTAAATAAGAAATAAAATGGATTGAATTCAAGTAAACTAACTTGATAAATTCTTGGACTAATGAAATGGAATTTGAATTGGTTAAATTAAAGTTTAGATTGTGAGCTAAATTTGAAGATAAATTTGAAATTGTGTATAAATTCAAGTATGTAAAAGAAATAAATTGAAATTTCCTTTGTTAGTAATTAAGTAAATTTGAGATGAATTGAATATGGAAATTGAAATTTAAAATGAATAAGTGAATGTACTAATTGAAATGAATTAGTGAATAAAACTAATTTAAAAGTAGTAATATGAATTAGTAAATGAAAGTTAATCGATAGAATTCAATATTTAGAATTGAGAATTGAATTCGAATGAAATTTAAATTGTGAATTGAATTCAAATGGAATTGAAACTGTGAATTGAATTGAAATGTAAAATTGAATGAAATGGATATGTAACTTCAATAGTGAAGTAAAAATGTATAAGAAACATATGTTGGAAATTTTGTAATAGAATTTGCAAAATGGTTTGAATGTTGGATTTGGATGCTACTACTAGCAGGTTATACAGGTGTATAAAGGAATTGAGATTTTGATTTCAAAGATAAAATTGAATTGCTCGAAAAAAAGGTACGTATTTCAATTTCAGTATGAGATTTGATGACTTTCTTCTCCAGCCACTTGGCTTTCTCTTTTCTTTTTGATTCTGAGGGGCCGTGGTGCCATTTTGTAGTCGTACCGAGCTAGCCGCGCAAAGGAGACGCTGGCGAAATTTTTCGAAAATTTAGGGTGTTAGAAAAATTTTGAGAAATTTTGAAAGTTTGAAATTTGAATTTGAATTTAAATTTGAATTGTAAGGAAAACAATATTGTTTGAAACTTATAATTGAAGTTGAAAAGCTAGTTGAAATGATAGTGAATCTCTAGTAAAAAGATTTGTTTTAGAAAGTTGATAAAACTATTTGGATTGTGAAAAATGATAGATGGGATAAGGGCATTCTTCTTAACTTGTAATTTCGGGACGAAATTCTTTTAAGGGGGAAGATTGTAATGACCCAGAATTTTGAACAATTTAAATTGAAAATATTTAATTAATTTTAAATATTTGAATGATGGTTTGACTTGAATTTCAAATTATCAGAATGAATTTAGCGATTAAAATTATAGAATTTAATCTATTGAAAGTTGAATAATAATTTGAATCTCCAATTTTAAGCCAAATAAAAATATTTCAAAGGCTTGTAAAATTCATATTGATAATACTGAAGATAATAGAAGCTTCAGAATTTAATTTAGAAGTGATTTGTTCAGTTTTGAAATTTTAATCGTTTGAATCGATATTTAAAATAGCCGTCCGAGGCACAGTCTCGGAATTCGACGAAACCAGTTCCATTGAGTCCGTAATATTGAATTATTCTCGGATTTCAAATTTCGTATTTTTCGGAGTTGTTATGTAAGCACACGGTGAGTAAACGCGTTGAAATTTTCAACGAATTCAATTTAAATTTAAAATTTAAATTAGTCAACAACAGCATCCCTATATTCTAACCTAAAATCGCGCCTAGTATCACTGAAGAATCGTGCAAGCCATCATCCTTTACATTTTATATATCCCCTTATGTTCGTCCAAATCAAAATCACGTAGAAAAAAAAACCTTCGTTCAAATTGTTAATGGTTGCGCTCCTCTTTTCTCCCCAAGATAAACGAATCAAAACCCAACCCAGATTCAAAATCAAAAGAAAAAAAATATAAATCAATGGCCGCAGCCATGGCCGATGTCGCGACAGCGTGGAGGAGGGCTCGAGTTCGAGCGCTTCACGTTCACGCGTATGGGGATGAGGCGGCGGCGACTTTGAGGAAGGGGATCGAGAATCCAATCGGCATCGCGCGCGTAGGCCAAGGCGTCGCGATTCGTGGAGGCTCGAGGCAGGAAGCAAGGGGTAGCGAAGCAATCTCGTGCAGTGGAGGCTCGCGACGGCGATGATGGCATTAGCGATGGTTCTTGGATCTGTCGAAGCGGCGGTGCTAGGGCTCGGCGCGCGCGCGAGATGATGAGGGGGGTGCGACGCTCGATGGCAGCGGCAACAATTTGGGTGATGGCTTTCTTGGTGAGGGTCGGGGTGACTCGAGTAGGGGGGGCCGGCTGTGCTCTTCTTTTTCGAGTGAGGTATGTTTTTTTTTAAAAAAATAAAATAAAATAATGCAGAAATCTTACAGTAAGTAAATTGGTGATAACTTACTTGTTTAATTTATAATTTAATTTTAAACTAAAATTGTAGTTAAGAAAGAAAAAAATTATTAAAGGAGAAATTGGCTAATTAAATCTGTTAAAGGAAGATTAGTTTTGAATTTAATTTCTTGATTAAATAAAATTGTTAAAAGGAATTTGTTTAAAAATAAATAATAATAATAATAATTAAAAGCATTAGTTTTGAATAGAATAGGATTAATGAAATTTATCAAATAGGAAGATATAGATATAAAAATAAATATATATGTAAACGAGCACACTTTTTTTTAAAATAAAATAAATGTATAGATAGATTTTAAATCTACTAAGTTTATATAAAAATAATATATATAATGAGGATTAATTATTTTAACAAAATTTATCTGTTTATTTTAGTAACTAAAGGATATTTTATCAAAGGAAAATTTATTTAAATAAATAGTTAGTTAAGAAAATTTATTAAAAGAAATTTAGTTCAATTTGAAATTCTAGTTAAATTAATTTATTTAAGGGAATTTAGTTTCAAAATTTAAATTTTTAGTTGAACAAATTTATTAAAAGAAGTTGATTTGAAGATATTAATTTAAAGTAAAATAATTAGTTAAAAATTTATGATTCGTTTAAATAAAACCATTAGTTAATTTAACTATTAAAATGAAATCACCAAAGAATCGGAATTATTAAACGAAAATTTATTATTCGATTATTTCGAATATTAATAAATTGTGTAAATATTTATACAAGGTATAAATCAAGAAAATCGAGTCAAGATGGGAAATGGATGGCAAAATAAAAGCTAAGGTGAGAACTTCTCACTCTAAAGGATTTATTTAAATTTTAAATAGTTAGATTTAAAATTGTTAGACTGTGTTGATTGAATGCTTGAATGATGAATGTTATATATATATATATATATATATATATATATATATATATATATATATATATATTGGATGTGAATAGACCCTATACGCCGTTAGTAAGCGGAGGTTATTTATTACACACATATACCGCGATATTCCACCTCGAAGTGGAATTGGTATTATATTAGTATATAGAATTATATATATATATATATATATATATATATATATATATATATATTTTGGCATATGTATATATTGCAGTTGATTGATTTCCCGCATTGTATAGCGGATGAGACCCTATTGCGCCGTTAGTAAGCGGATAATATTTTATAAAATCCCATATACCGCGATATTCCACCTCGAAGTGGAATGGGTATTGTGCTAATGTCTGTGGATGCAGGGAAACAGGTTGGAGGGATCCTACTGGATTCCTCACAAATATTTATTGATTTTAGATATTGTGATGTTTGATTGACTATCATATCGATATATGATATTGGAAAGTCGTGATTGACTATTTGATGTGTTGCATCATCGAATCCAATTTTTAAGTTAGTAATAACAATTTTGATTTTTAAGGGATTTCTAAAGTGATTTTTGAAAGTATACGTTTATAAAATATTTTTGGAATTGATTTATCTTAAAAAAAAATAAACGTTATAATTTTAATATTATAAAAATTATGATTTTTGAGAAATACAGTTAAAAGTTGATTTTTGAAAATATGTGATTAATGATTTTATAAAATAGTTTAAACTGGGATTTCTCAATTTATTATAAAAAGTTTAAAAATAGGATTTATGAAATTTGATTATTTTATAAATCAAAATGATGAATTATAAAGGAGTTCAAAGACGTTTTAAAAGAATAATATAAAATGATTTATATAAAAGATTTATAAATTGATATTTATAAATTTAGAATATAATTGAATTGTAAAACGAGCTTTTATAAATGTTAGAATGGATTGTGAATGAATTCCATAAATGAATGAAATTTATAGAATTATAAACGGTGAAGTTATAAATGGAATTTTATAAATAGTAGGTTTATAAAATTTATAAAGTTATTTAAGGAATAGATGTGGATAAATAATTGAATCTTGTAAGTTATAAGATTTATAATTATGAAGTTGAAAGGAACGATTTTGCAAACAAATAAATTATAAGTATTTAACTTATAATATGAAATTTTAGTATATCATTGAGATATGAAATTGAATAGATTTATAAAGGAAATTTATAAAAGGAAGTTGTTGTAAAATAAATAGAAATGGAATTTATAAACATTGTTTTATAAATCCGCAACGACTTATTTTGATAAGTAAATTTTTGTAACTTGTTAATGGAGTTATATTCATGTTTTAGACAGTGAATAATCCTGTAAAATAAAAGGAATATAAATAATAAAATTTGTTAACAAGTATATTCACGTTTTTGAATAGTGAATAATATGTTAAAGAAATGTTTTGGATGTGATGTTTTAAATAGAATTAAAACGATCTAAAGATGTTTTAAAAAGTATTAACTATCGAAACCAAAGATTTCAACATTCATTGTTGAAATAGACGTTTTCGAGAAATAGAAGGAAATGGTAGATTATAACACTGTTGTTATAATAGATGATTTCCAAAAGGAAATGTTTTGTATAGTATTGGGATTTATATATCTATTTTAATTTCGAATCCCTATACTAGTGATTTTGGGTTGTCGTAACGATGTTTTATGCAACATTCGTTTTGGCCCAAATAAATATGTTTAAGAGAATGATTTCCTTAAAGAATGAAATATATACTTAATTTCGATTAGAGTATATTGAATATTTTCCAAGTATAGAAAATAAAAAGACTTGTGAATTACTTATAAATAAATAAGTATGGAAATGTTTTTCCAATATTAAGTGAATATTTTGAATTTATCCTTTTGAAGATAAATTGAGAATGAATATTAGAAATCGAATGGAAAACGTATATTCACGGATATTTTTGGAAATATAAATTCAATATGGAATTTATAAATGGAATTTGGAAAATGAGTTTAAAAATAAATATTGATTTATTTTTAAAGAATGGAAAATATATATCTTATAAACATATTTTTGGAAAATAAATAATTTGGAAAATTATTTGGAATCTGGTGATGTTGGCATATCTATTGATAGTTCAATAACCGACTATCAATATTTACCTTTAAATAGGTATTTGTTGTGATTTGCTTGAATTTGAATGCCACACTTATTTTTTTAAAATAAGCGCTCACTATTCGGGTTAACCGGGAAAGGACCTTGGGGTCGTATAACCCATTCCGAATATGTGATACGTCGTTATGAATTGCATTTGAAGACCGGTGTTGAAGACTGGATATTTTCGAAAACGAAAGGGTTTCTTGTTGATTGTCTCTGCACTGGCTGATCCCCGGTATAGAGATCTCCATATGTGATGGGAAATTCGGACGTGATTAGAGATTATCCGGATTGCAAGGACTTCTTTGTAAGTGCCTTTGGTTCTGTTCGAGCTCGGAACAGACTTGTATGGATTGTATGTCTGACATTACAAATTGAGATATAAAGCCGATTTCTTTCAAATATATTTCTGTTGGTGGCGGAGAATTTATTCTTTTAGCTTAACACCCTTCTCTGAGACGTACGAGCTCAGAGGTTATATAGTTGAAGGTTATCAGTGATATACTCCCAATTTTGGTAATGTGACGTGCTGAGTGTTGCTGTGAAATGATCATTGTGTTGATTATTTGTGATAGGATCATTTATTTGATCGTCTATCTTGGTGATCATTTCTATGATCATTTGTTGACCCAAAGCATGGCTTTTGTATAAAGTATGTTTTTGTGGACGTGACTTCGTCGAGCCTCACAAACCGGTAATGGTCGAAACAGGAATTGTGCGGCAAGGTTTCCAGGGATCGCTTCCCTAGGGTATGACCATTCCTTCTGGAAAAGGGTAGTATCATGGTATGGAGCCCAGATATTTACTCATGTTGAAACACTTATTATTATGGTGTGATGTTGGTTAGAGAGCTCTCGTTTAAAGGTCCCAAAGGACCGGGGGTGGCATATCTGAGGGTTTGTAATATCCCTTGGGAAAAGGGGTTCCCGGCCTTGTTTAGCAGAGAACGGTTTGGTTCTCGGGGCGTCCTTCCAGAGGCGTTTCCATGTGGCAATGGGAAGTTCCTTAGCCTGACCATTTGTTGGAAAATCCATTCTTCAAATACGAGCCTTATACGGTATTAGTTGTATTACCTGCCATCTACTTATGGTGGCGCCCCACTGTTTGGATGGTAGCTATAGTAGGCATAGTTCGAAATGTCTACGCTGGCTAAGATTTATATCTTTATTTTCAAAATTAATTTTTCCTACACTATGCACTAGTAACAATATCAAATGTTCTTTTAAATACGTATCAAGCATCTTTGACTATCATAAGGAGAAATCTCCTCCGATTCTGCGTTTGCATTGTGTGTGTGTGTGTGCAGGAGGCCTTATGGTAGTCTCATTTTTAAAAGCATTGCGAATTGACTTTAAAAATATTCCTCTATTTTGATTTTAAAGAAAAATAAACTGTTTTGAGTTCTCACACCAGTCACATGACTGACTCGGAGTTTATTGTTTTCCTTCCTAAACTCTGCGTGCCCACCAATTTTCACACGGGCAGTCAAGAGTTAAGGTTTATCAGGATATTCTGGAATTCAGGAATTGCTGGAGGCAAGATGGATGGCATGGCGTATTATTATGTATAGTATTTCTTTTCCGCTGTTTGTTGTTGTTGTTGTACACTCTGATGATATGATGTGATGTAATGTAATGATGTAATGTAATAACTGATATAGTTCTTTGTTTAAAGATTATTCATTTATCTATTATATGTTGTTCCGCTGCGAATTGTGAGATTCTGATGTTGTTCTGTTATTTCTTTCCATTCTATCTTCTTTTCTCTCTTCTTCTACCTCTTCTTTTCTTTTTTAAAACCCTAACTATTCGGTTTTTCGGCAACGAAAAATCGCGTATGTTACATTAGATGTGACTAAAACAGGAGCTATACTTAGGCCAAGTGAGGTCATTCCTCCGATTGGACATGCTTCTTCGATACATATTACGACTTTGTGATGATTTGGTGGCACCGCTTGATCTTTTATTTAGGAGTGTGTTCCGAGGTGGGCGGTAGTAGCTGCTATACGTTACCTCCAGCCTGGTTCTGCAATCGGTAAATCTACCCTGGCATTGCCTCAAATGCCATGTTCACATGCCCGCGAGCGCCTTCTATGAGTTTGTTTTGTACCGTACCTATGGGATGTCCTCTAGGTAAACCATCGATTTGGTGGAGCGTACGACATTGTATAGGCTACGAAATATATAAAACGTATTAAGGGAGATATGGATAACGCCTTAATGCTAGTTTAATACTTTACTTTATTATAGACACTATTATAATAGCGTATTGTACTTCATAGTAGATAGTTTAACGGATTCTTAGAAGATGAAAATTCCAAACATCTCAGTTATTTTACCCACGTTTGACACTGGATAGGAGATGTCAAACCCCGTAAATATCTTTGACGTCGTCACACTCATATTTACCATTGATTTAACTTACATAATATCTTTTAGTTCTGACTCAAGTGTTTTGTCTTTTCAATTCACTCGGGTCAGCCGGAGCATTTCAGGGTTGAAGACCTTATTTCTGAAGGATGAAGATGAAGATTTATATTATCATTATTTATTATATTTATTCCACTACATCATGTTGTTCCACTGCATTCATTTATTTATTCCTGTTTATGTAACTATGATGTTTTTGTTGTAAAGAATAATCAAATGTATTTTTAAAATAGCTTCATGAACTGTTATTTGATTATTATATTTTGTCTTTCCGCTGCAAGATTCTATTTTTTTTTTATTTCTCTTTTTCTTATTTACCCCATAACAATCTGTCCTTTTGAATGGTTTGAGTCTGGCATGTGTGTCTGCTTAGACCGTTCAAAAAGGTAGGCTGTTATTGTTGGTATTAGAGCTTCAGTTTAGCGATAACCTTAGCTTTATGGGGTATGACTCATATTAAATAGGGTAGTAATACCCTGCAATGTGTCACTGAGTGTATATATATGAGAGAGCGTATTTGTTAGTGTTATAAAAAGTTTTTATATTGTGTTAGTTTTCTCCATTTTGTTTTTATAAATCCTGGTTGGTGCATAGGATGCTATGACATCAATAGAGGTTTATAATCACTTAATAGGGCAGACCAACATAATATAGTTTTGAAATATAGGTAAATGAAATAATTTTGCCTATTTTGTATTTTTTATATAAAATAATAATTTTATAAATGATATATTTGGTTGTAATTTAATTTTTTGCTAAGTAGTGAAATTTAAAAAAATTGATTGAGAAATGAGATTGTAAATAAAATAAATATAAATTGGAGATTTTAGAACTTAAATTCCGGGATTTTTGAAATTTCTTTCAAATGATTTTGGAATATAATGATTAGTCAATTTAATACCTGTATTATGTTGCATAAATTCCGGGATTGTCATTCAGGCTAAATTTGACTTTTATTGCATTTTATCATCATTTAATTTAATACTGAATTTTAAATTGTCAATTTAATACCTGTATTGATTATCCGTTATCTATTGCTGTTTGTTGATTGATTCGGATGATGATTATGATGTATGTTTGATCGTTGATATTGTATGACTGGATGTTGTACTTTATATTGTTATAATATTGCAAGTTCCCTATGGGTTGAAATGATATATACCCGAATGATCTATAGATTAGGGAAAAATCGTTAAGGTTGAAATGGTAGACTCAAACGATTTTTTGGATTTTCATATAATTCAGGTTTGCGGTTTGAAGTGATATATAACCGTAAAATTTAAATTGCGGATTGAAATGATAAATATCCGTATTACTTGACCCTAAGGTAGAAAATTATATACGGACACTGGATTGGTTAAACTAAATGATTTTGGATTTTTGAGATTTTGAATTCAGTTAACTAGTATTTGAAAAAGTAAATTGATTTATATAAACTGAAGTATTTTGGATAAGCCAAGTGTTAATGCTGAAAAGGGAATTGATTTAATGAATTATACAAAGAATTTAAATCGGGATTTCAAGGCTGAAGTGTCGAATATAAATGAATTTATTGAAATTGAGTTATTGGAAATGTTTGGATATAACTTTGAAATCTATTTAACTAATTTAAACTATTAATCAACTTAAACTATTTAATTTATTTTAATCTATTATAACCTATTTGATGCAATTTAATCTATTTTACTATTTTAAGTAAACTTATTTAAGCTATTTTAAATCCATTTAATATAGTTTAAATGGATTTAATCTATTTTAAAATTTATTTAATCCATTTAAATATCTATTTAATATAATTTAAATCTGTTTAAATCTATATTTAATCTATTTAAATTATTTTAAACTTATTAAATCAAATTTAAATCTATTTAAACTATTTATACAATTTAAACTGTTTTAAATATATTTAAACTATTTTTAAACTATATAAACTATTTATAATTTCCTAAACTATTTTCTAAAACTTCAGACTGTGTAAAGTTGAAGTATTTATATTTAAATCCTTTAAGATGATACAATATAAGTTTGAATTTGAAATTGATACCCTTTTGTGAAATGATATATTTGAGCGAATAAGATGATTTTGAAATGAAGAATTAATTAACAGAACTTATCGATAATTCCAAAGTGAATGTGAATATAAATTAAAGTGAATATGACTTCAAAAGGGATATGATTTGAAATTGAATATGATATTTTGATATAAATTGTGAATTGACATTTCAAAACGTAAAAGAACCATCCAGTGTAAAATAAGCATTTGGTTGTTAAAGAGACCGAGATCGTATATTGTCATACTCTCGGCCAATACCGAAAACCACTTTAACAACTGTGTACGTGGTGGAGATTCCAGAAATAAAGTTGGATGGTATGGCGAACGATTTCAGTATGAGGTATTTACGTGACCCTGACTCCTGTGAGTCAGCTTAGATGTGACAAAAATAGGAGCTATATCTGGGCCAAGTAAGGTCATTCGTCCGATGGGACATGCTTCTTCGATACCATATTATGACTTTGTGATGATTTGGTGGCCACCCCTTGATCTTCGATTTGGGAGTGTGTTCCAAGGTGGACGGTAGTAGCTGCTATGCGTTACCACCAGTCCGGCTCTACAATTGGTAAATCTACCCAGGTATTACCTCGAATGTCATGTTCACATGACCTAGAGCAACTTCTACGAGTTTGTTTTGTACCATACCTATGGGATGTCCTCTGGGTAAACCACCTGTTTGGTGGAGCGTACGACATAGTATAGACTATGGGAATATATAAAATGTGTTAAGGGGAATATGGGTAACGCCTTAGCAGTATTTTAATACTTTACTTTATTGTAAACACAATTATAATAGCATATTGTATTACATAGTAGATAGCTTAACGGATCCTTAGAAGATGAAAATCCTAAACATTTCTTAAGTTATTGTACCCACGTTAGACACTGGTAGGAGAAGTCAAACCCCGTAAACATCTCTGACGCCATCACTGTAACGACCCGAAATTTTCAAAGCAGAAAATCCCAGATAGTTATGGAAAAGAAGAAAGAGATAGAAGAAGAAGAACAGTAACACCAAACATCTCACATTCGCAGTGGATAAAATATAATTATAAATAATAATAGCTTACAAAAGAATACTATATCTGTCGATTACATTTAATATACATCAGAGTTTCACATTATATACAGACACTGAATATTTACAATTATCATGTCTCGGATTTATCGATAATATAAATACAGCAGAAAAACTCTATACGATATTGCCATCCAGCTCGCCCCTTGAACTCCAGTACGTAACTACCTGAAAACCTGTAATACTCGGTCTGACCCGAGCATTACACCAAAGTAACACCCGGGTCAGGCTGGAAACCAGTGTGAGTAAACTCAACTAACATGGAATTCATGCATACAACTAATATAAACCCGGGTAACTTATATCAATTTAACCAATTCATAATTTTCTATAGACAACACTTATTTCACATATAAATTTCCAAGTACCAAACATAGATAAAATAATCCAATTCACTTAAATCATTTCATTCCTGCCTATTGATTTCTCAAATCAATTTATAAAAATTCGAAGTGGTTTCGGGTATCTCCCAATACCCGATCCCGGCCTCTTCGAGTCTCACATCATCCTATTCCAATTTATCCATACGAAAGACACAACATTTCATATTAGAGGCATCAACTCATTCAAGCATCCAATTCCCTTTAGTCTACCATCAGCAATGCTTAATCACATACAAATTAATTCAATTTATTCTAATTGAATTTTCTAACCACATTCACTTAGATTATTAATTAATTCCAAATCAATTAATTAATCAACCCCTCTATATCCATTCATCTTAATTAACGACCCTGGATTAATTATCTTCCAATTCCATTCAAGTAATTCTCTTTAATTAATTTCACGATATTAAATACTCTTACCAAATCAATGAGAAATCTTTAATTTCTTCACAAATTAATTAACTATAATCAATGACGTTAATTCTTAATTACTTATATTAATTGACTTCTCATAAGTCACTTATTATGAATTAATTAATGTTAATTAATCAAATCTTTAATTACTTCATTAATCATATAAATTAATGATTTCCTATTATATTTTACTTTAATTAAACCCTAATATGTATCATTCTCGATTAATCTCAATATGTAATTAACTATTCTTTTATTTACTTCATTAATAAATCAGCTACTCCTTAATTAATTATCTTAATTAATCTCTTATTAAATTTCACGAAGTAACTATATTTTATTAATTAATTAAGTATTATTTATCACACCATCAAATGATTATTCTGAATTATTTATACTTAGTTAATTAACTTACAACTTAATTTATTATTTATTCAAACCTTTAATTACTGAATTAAATAATCCCAAATCATTAATTAATTAAGTTAATTACTTATCCATTTCAATTATCCTACTAATTTAATGTATCACAAATCATTAAGTCGTTAGTAACGTTTAGACGGAAACATTTTCTTCTTTATTGTTTTAAGTTTAAACCAACTTAAAATTCCCAATACTTCGAGTTAAGCAACCATTAACTCGAGAACCGTCCAATACCAAAATCACCAGGTCATCTGTTCATAGTGCATAACAAATCAATTAAATCATTCAATCAAATATTTTAATTTAACCATTTAAACTCAAATAGAAATCTAATAGTGTGAGATTTACTCACCTTTGCTTTACTTACATTAAATGATTATCATTTAAGTAACGAATTCTTTAGTTACTTATATTAATTTATCTCTACCTATAAATTAATCAATCAAAAATTAATTAACTTATAATTCCTAATCAATAATTAATTATTTCTTAACCATAAATTAATTAGTTTCTCTTTAATTACAGAACTGATTATTTAAATAATCTTTATTTCTCAAATCTAATTTAATTAAAGTTAAGTCGAATGAATTAATAAATTTCTTAACTATATCACTTTAAATTCTTATTTTATAAAGCCGGGATTTGATTATCATTAATCTATAATTTAATCTAATATCTTTAAGTCTAATCTAAGAGAAATACTTTATTTTCTTAATTTCTCCTTAAGCACACCATTAATTAAATTTCGAATTTAACTTAAGTATCTACGTGCTTAGTTTCAATGAAACATACAACTTAGATTAATAAATATTAAACAACATCATTATCAAACTAAGGGTCTAAAACAAATTAGTTTAAACTTGATATTTCTGCGTTTTAAAACATGAGAATACTCATATATATGACCCGAGACGATTGAGAAAACTCACCTGCAATCACCACAGCAAGCATCGAGCACCCCTTTGCTCTAGCTCAGCTCGCACCCAAAACCAAGCTCTCTCTCTGCCGCCTCATCGTTCGAACGACCAAGACGACATCGCGATCCACTCACGAGTTCCCAGTGCCCCACCACGCTTCCGCTGCGACAACACACGGCGCCTGCTTAAGACGAGCCAACAAACCCTAACTCGCGTCTCCAAATCCAACGATGCCACCGCACTACCCACCATCGCGAGCCCTAGCTTCGACTATCTCGTGCTCAAAGCCTCGACTCGACCGGCAACTAAGTTCTGCCGACCTCAACCCTAGCTCGGCTCAAACCCAGACTCGATCGCGAATGGGTGAAAAGGAAAAAGGGGGGTGCGATTTTGTTTAGTGGCCAAGATTTTGATAATTAGGGGTTTGAACGAACAGAGGATAGGGAAGAGAAAAGTGAATACACGCGGTTTTTTCCCTTTTTTTGTTTCTTTGTCGATCTGATAAGCGAATAAAGAGGGGGAAAGAAAACATATAAGAGAATACCTAATGCTTTCTGTGTACGCCTGATTTATATATTTAAATATAAAAATATCTCATTTTTCCATAACGCGAAATCCCGAACCCTGTATCAAACATGTCCGCAGGCATTTATAAGGTTTTACCTGCGTTCCGAACACAATGGAACGTGTTTCGAAAGCTAATTTGATCACATGCGCGATTTACGGAAGTAAAAGATCAATTTTAAATTAAATCGATTAAAATAAATCTAAGCGTTTTGAGTCGCCAGGGTCAAACGACATCTCCGATCGCTACTGAAATTGAAATCCGATAATAACTAACTATTACGGATCCAATGGAACTAGTTTCGTCGAATTCTGAGACTGTGCCTCGGAAGGCTATTTTAAATGTCAATTTAAACGATATATTATTAAAATTGAACAAATTATCTTTAAATTAAATTTCAACTATTCTATTATCTTCAGTATCATTATTATAGATTCTATACGCCTTCAAATTATTTTAAACAGGCTTAGAATCTCAGATTCAACAATTTACCAAATTTCAATTATTAAAATCAATATTTAAACTATACAGTTCAATTATTCATTATCAAGTGAATATTGATATCTTGAATTTAAGTTAAAATTAACTTTAAATATTTTAAAATCAATTAACTATTCAAATTCAAATGGTTAGAAATTCCGGGTCATCACATTCCTCCCCCCTTAAAAGAATTTTGTCCCCGAAATTACTAACTAGGAAGAATGGTCCAATACACGTTTATCTTTTCCCAAAACTCTCAATTCAACATCCTACCAACTATCTTTTATTAAAGACCCACTATCACCTAAATCAACTTCCCAAAACCCTTTATAGTATCAAACAACACCCCTTTGCTAAATCGTCTAAATTTCAATTTAAAAGCAACTTCGGAATTATCAAAATTTTCTCAAAATTTTTTCTAACTCCTTAAATTCCCGAAATTTTTTGCCAGCGTCTCCTTTGCGCGACTAGCTCGATACTACTACAGAAGACCTCTACGGGCTCCTAGATACCAAAAGAAAACAAAAGCCAAGTGGCTACATCCAAAAACCCAATCCAATTTCATACAGAAATTAAAATACATACCTTTTTGTCGGGCAATTCACATTTATCTTTTGGAATCAAATCCGATTTTCTTTCCCCCTTTAATACCTGCATATCTTACTTAACAACAATATTCAATCATAACCTTTCAAATCATTTTATACATTTCCTTACAGAAGTTTCACTTCTACTTTTATGCAAATTAGTTTTTCTCGTTTTCATACACATCCAATTTATTTCAATTTTTAATATTAAAGTTTTATTTTCCATTTATAATTGAGTCTTATTAGTTCCATTTATTAATCTATTTCAGTTTCATATTTAAAATCTTTTAAGTGCTTAACTGTGACGACCGCCCATGACTCCCGCACCAATACAAGTAAATAATGCGCTGAAAGGCGTGCCAGGCAGCCATGGACGATAGTCAGGGTAAAACAAAACAAAAGAATCTCTATCGCATAACTCACAGCGCATGGATAAAATACAATAGAGAAATATAATATAGTGAAGCTCCATAGAACAGAACATCATCATATAAGCATCACAGTAGTTTCATACAATCATCTACTCAAATCCATACATGAAAGCCTCACTACAAATCACTCAACCAAATACAGCAGCGGATATCCAGTACATATAGTAAGAAAACTAATATGCAAAGCCTCCTGCTCGTCTTCGTCATCTTCAGCGTTGAACTCCTAGCACAGCACCTGTCACCTGCTACCTAGTCTGCCCATCCCAAACATGGATGAACAGCCCAAGGTAATAAGAGGAGACATAAAACCTTGAGTCAGACAAAGTCTTAGTGAGCAGTAAATCAACTATCAAACATACCAAAAGAGCATAAAGGATAAAAGGAATAGGAACCAAACCATCCCACTCCACCTCTTTCTACAGTGATAGCCCCAGACATACACTAAGGAGAAGCAAGCATAACAACATAGACAATTAAGGTAAAGCGAATACCACTCGAGTCAAGGACGATGTTTTCCAAATACAAACCCCCAAGGCCTAAACCAAGATCAGATAAGCACCCAGAAAACACCGCTCTTGAAGCCGAATGATAATACAACCAAACATCCATGACTCTGGCTATCACTGTTATCCTTGCCTCGATTTCACCGTTAGTTGAATGACCATCTGTCAAGGGCTAATGGTAACCCCGGTTCTAACCATAACTCCGCACACTGCCTTGTGCCTAGGACTTATCTACTTTGCCCAGAGTACTCAACTACCTACCTGTAGTCTTTTGGGTGTCCCGACTACCTACCTGTAGTCGTTATGGGCGCCCCATGTACTCTTGCTTTTGAGCATGCTAGAACCTTCAACAACGACGATATCCAAGCCTCCTAGCCATCCTTCTTGACGACTATCCTCATACAAGCTCAAGCTACCTCTTGAACAATCCATTATCAACCAACTTGAACTACTCTTCAAGTTATCAACATGCTTGGAATGATCCCTGCTTGGATTAAGCCAAGACTCACATCATACTTCGCTTCATCGCATCAAAGCAAAGTCTCAACTCAACAACATGGCTTGCCTCATCAAATCATGGCAAAGTCCCATCTCAACATCATCCAATCTATACATATGAGCTTCAACATCCGCTACATATGCCTTAAGCAGCTTTCACCATTCAAGAGCCTTCTTCCATAGCTTTTGAATCCTCTTTCATCATCTTGTTCCAAATCAACTACTAGCTAACTTGGAAACAATCAAATCAATCATACATTCAAATAATCAATCATTCAAACAAGATCTATTAAGCAATTTAAGCAATATCAACTATAATGGGAATTTCGTAAATAAACGAGCAAAAGTCCAACATATGTGAAATCATGGTTTTTAGCATAGATCTATCAAATATAAAACATGGGTTTTGTCTCTAATACTTGTTAAACAAATATGCATAGGTAAACATCTTCAAAAATGATGGATCTACATGCAGACTTAAGGACAATGCGAGAAAATGCTATTTCAAACACATAAACTAGCTACCAATCCACTACACTCCTTTGGGTCCGCGTGAGAGATAACTACCACTCACCAAATCACCAAAACAACCTAAAATCAATCAACTTCAGATCTGGACAGCAAGGACTTGAGCTTGATCCGGAGAAATTTCACTTGAAACGGTGAAATCTAGCTTCTTCGGATGAAAATCTTCAACTTTGGCTCTTGATCTTTGATCTTGATCTTCAATCTTGGATGGATGTTAGAACTAGATTGGAATGGAGAAAAGGAGATGAAGAAATGTTGTAGTCGAGCTCTCAAAATGGCAGCACTTCGTCGCTTCGAAAACCGGTGCCAAAAAGTGAGCCAAAGTCCACTATTTATAGGCTGAAACCCCCATGTCTCGGCCGTCCTAAGTCGCCGCCGACCCAACTCCTGAGTCGTCCCCGACTCATCCCCTTGCCGACTCAACACAGCCGACTCACTATGAGTCGTTCACGACTCATTGCTTTGCCGACCTAATACAAGCCACTCTCATGACTCAACAAACCAGGCCGACCTACGACTTAATACTAGAGCCGACCTAACACTCCAAATCCTAAGTCGTCCGACGACTCAACATCCCATACGACTCAACTGTGATACCGACTCACCCACCAAGCCGACTTATCCTAGACACGTCCCAACCAACCTTTGCCGACTCAACATGAGTCGGTCACGGCTTAACCAATGTCCACCATCTCCATATTGGGTGCCGACCTAACCTCCTACCGACCCAATGCCTCAACATATACTGCCGACTTACTTCCTACCGACCTAAGATCCCAACGACTCAACACTAAGTCGGCCCACCGACCTAACTCCTAGCCGACTCAACTACGATGCCGACACACATAAGTCTTAAGCCACTAACGACTCATCCTCCTGCCGATCCAAGCCCTATTCCTTGAGTCGGTCCAAACCTTAACTCGGCAACACCCTTAGGTCGGTCAACCTGCTAACTCGGTCAAGACTCAATCCTTTTAACACATTGACTCGCTAATTCTCATAACTCGGCCACTAGTTATCTCGGCAACAAGTTAACCCTTCAACTCCTTAGGTCGTAGCATACTAACTCGCTAACCCCTATGAGTCGGTCACGACTCAAGCCTTAACTCGACCATGCCCATGAGTCGGTCACGACTCATCACTAAACACACGAGTTAACTTTCTAAACGACTCAGGCTAGAGACAACACAACAACACTAACGACCTGCAAATACTACGATTTATCGACACGTAAAATACGGGTCGTTACATTCTCTCCCCCTTAGGAATTTCGCCCCCGAAATTCCAAGCAAACAACAGCAATCAAAGATATTCCGCATGCCTACCATCCATAGCAATCAACAAACCATGCATCCAATTCTAACCTAGCATGCAGAATTCTAAGACTTAGAACAAGCTACAAATTCATGAGATGTCACGACACTTTAGGGCCATACCTCGAAGAGTCCGGGATGAGCTGCCTTCATCCTCTCTTCCTCCTCCCATGTACAGTCGTTAACATCGTCACTCCATTGTACCTTGAGCAACGTAATCGTCTTCCTCCTAAGCTGTTTCGTATCGGTTTCAACAATACGAAGCGGCTTACGAGGTCTCGAAACAACTGGATCAACCTCCAAGTCTTCACAGCTATCAGCAGAAACCACCGTAGTTGGGTCGTGCACATACTTCCGTAGATAAGATACATGAAAAACACTGTGCACACCCGCCATCTTTTCCGGTAACTCCAATCTATAAGCGAGCTTTCCAATTCGCTCGATAATCGGGAATGGTCCAACGAATCTTGGAGTTAACTTTCCTTTGTTCCCGAATCTAATAACATTCTTCAATGGAGAAATCTTCACAAAAACCATATCGCCTACGTCGAACTCCAAATCCTTTCGACGATTATCAGCATAACTTTTCTGACGATCTTGGGCTGCTTTCATTCTTTGCCGGATGATCTCTATACAGTCTGAAGTCTGTCGAATCATCTCTGGCCCAAGTATCGGCTTTTCTCCAGCTTCCAACCAACATGTCGGAGAGTTACACGGTCTTCCATATAATGCCTCATATGGTGCCATACCAATACTCGACTGATAACTGTTATTATAAGCAAACTCCACCAAATGAAGGTGATCTTCCCATGATCCTCCGAAGTCCAAAACACAAGCTCTAAGAAGATCTTCCAAAACCCGGTTGACTCTCTCAGTCTGACCATCTGTCTGAGGGTGATAAGCTGTACTCAAACACAACTCAGTTCCCAAAACTTCCTGGAAGCTCTTCCAAAATCCACTAGTGAACAACGGATCTCGATCGCTCACTATACTCTTCGGAACACCATGGAATCGAACAATCCACTTCACATACAACTCAGCCAACTTCGATGCAGTTCTAGTCGATCGAACAGGAATGAACCTTGCACTCTTGGTCAAACGATCTACAATGACCCAAATCCCTTCATTCCCTGCCCTGGTTCTAGGTAGACCATCAATAAAATCCATCGACACTTGCTCCCACTTCCACGTAGGAACCTCTAATGGCTGAAGTAATCCACTGGGCTTCTTCTGCTCAGCTTTCACCAACTGGCAATTCATACACTTGGAAATAAAATTTCCAACTTCCTTCTTCATACCTTCCCAGTAGTAAGCTCTCTTCATATCCCGATACATCTTATTTCCACCTGGATGAATTGTCAACTTCGAGTGATGACTTTCCCTCAGAACTTCATCTCTCAATCCATCAATATCGGGAACAACCAATCGTCCTTGCTTTCGAAGCCAACCCTCTCGATCGACCTCGAATCCTTTATCCTTCTCTGGTTCCAATCCAGATTCCAAATCACGGATAATCTTGACAAGCTTATCATCTTTCTTTTGGCTCTCGCCAATCCTTTCCACTAAAGTAGGCCTTATTGATAAGTTTGCCAACATCTCAGGTTCCAACTCGCATCTAGGCCTGAAATCAAACCCAGCCAAATACTCAAGACTCTTCCATTCCGAAAACATGGCTCCCAATCCTGCATGTCTTCGACTTAACGCATCAGCTACTGCGTTACCTTTTCCCGGAGTATAGGCTATACCAAAATCATAAGATGCTAGAAACTCTAACCACCGTTGCTGTCGAAGATTCAAATCCTTTTGGGAGAACAGATACTTCAACGACTTATGATCTGTAAACAACTCAAATCTAACTCCCAATAGGTAGTGTCTCCACATCTTCAAAGCAAACACTATCGCCGCTAACTCCAAATCATGAGTTGGATAATTCCTTTCATGCGGCTTCAGTTGTCGACTAGCATACGCAACAACTTTATCCTTCTGCATTAGCACCGCTCCCAGTCCAGTGCCACATGCATCGGTGTAAACCACCATCTCCTCATTCCCACTTGGAATAGTCAATACAGGAGCACTCGTCAGTCGCTCTTTCAGGATTACGAAAGCTTGCTCACACTTATCATCCCATCTGAACACTTGGTTCTTTTTCGTCAATCCTGTCAACGGTGCAGCTATCTTGGAAAAGTCTTTGATAAACCGACGATAATATCCTGCTAATCCAAGAAAACTTCTCACATCAGATGCATTCTTAGGTCTAACCCAATCCTGGATCACTGCCACCTTAGCGGGGTCAACCGCTATTCCATTTCCAGAGATAACATGGCCTAAGAACCTCACTTCACTCTTCCAGAAGTGACACTTCGAAAACTTAGCCTTCAGCTGATGTTTCCGCAAAATTTCCAAAACAATCCTCAAGTGCGTCTTGTGCTCTCCCTCAGTTCTGGAATAAATCAGAATATCATCCACGAACACAAGCACGAACTTATTCAACTGATCTCTGAACACTCTATTCATAAGATCCACAAAATATGCTGGCGCGTTAGTCAATCCAAACGGCATTACCAGCCACTCATAAAACCCGGATGGTGTCCTGAAAGCAGTCTTCGGCACACTATCCTTTGCCACTCTCAACTGGTGAAATCCCGTTGCCAAATCCATCTGAGAAAACACCTTAGCCTCGTGAAGCTGATCAAACAAGTCATCTATTCTCGGCAATGGATACTTGTTCTTCTTAGTCACCTTATTCAGCTCACGATAATCAACACACAACCTCAACGATCCATCCGTTTTGGTTGCGAACACAACTGGCGCACCCCATTCGGACACACTTCTCCGAATGAATCCTTTCTGCAAAAGGTCATCAACTTGCACCTTCAGCTCTTGCTGCTCCCTCGGTGCCATCCGCCTAAGAGGCATCACAACAGGTCTGGCTCCCTCAACTAGATCGATACGAAACTCGATCTCCCTATGCGGCGGCAACCCTTTGACTTCCTCAAAGACATCCTCAAATCCATTCACTATTGGCATCGATGACAGTCCATCCCGTGGAACAACCAGCGAATACATGAAGCTCATGAAGACGCCTTCTTCATGCTTACATCGTATCACAACCTTTCGCCCCTCCACATTCCCGACTGTCACCTCCAATCTCTCACAATCAATCCTTGCCGCATACTTCCTAAGCCAGTCCATACCCAAAATAATTCCGAACCCCGCAAAGTTCAGAACAAAGCAATCACAAACAAACGAGCAATCATGACTCGACACAACTAGACCATGGCATATCATACACAAACATGACGAACCCCCGACCGGATTAGTCACAACCAATGGCCTATCAACAATATCCGGTTTCAAACCTAACCGGCCTACCAAATCATCACAAACAAAAGAATGCGACGCTCCAGTATCAAACAACACTCTAACTGGAACACCACAGATAGAAAGAGTACCTTGAACCACCACACTCTTCCCCTTTTCTTCAGCAGTCGGAGCTTTTGAAGACGACGGCACAACTCCCAAAGCATAGGCTTGCACAATCTGCCTATCTTTCCTCGGCTCTGGGCAATCCTTCTTGATATGTCCCAGCTTATCACAGTTATAACACTTTCCCGGCACTTTGGGATTCTTACAATCTTTGTAAAGATGGCCCTTCTGTTGGCAGTTATAACAAGTCACTTCGCCTTTCGGCTTCTTCTGGCCATCCTTACCCTTCTGCTGCTGCTGCTTCCTCCTCTTATTGCCATTCTGGTGTGGTTTAGATCCTTCCCTGGTTACAGCAACAACAGAACTTTCCTTAGGAAACAAACTCTCATGCCTAAGGGCTTTTTCCACAAGCTTCTCAAATGGATCGTCCAAGTGATCCACCAACTGCCTTCCCAGATAAGCATCCAGACCAGTCACAAACTTTTCGTTCTTCTGGTAGGGAGAATCAATATATGATCTGGCATACTTGGACAGAGCCTCGAACTCAGAAATATACTCAAGAACAGGCCTCCCACCTTGCTTGAGCTCAACAAACCTCTTAAACAAAACAGACCTCTGAGCAGTAGAGATGAACTTAGCTTCAAATCTAACTTGGAATTGCTCCCAAGTTATCTCCTCCTCTGGTGTATCTATAGTGATAGAATTCCACCAATCCGCAGCTCTTCCCTGAAGCTGTCTCGATGCAAGCTTCCTCTTGGTTGCATCCTCAATCCCTAAATCACCAAAAATCCTTCGGCAAGCATCCATCCATCTCTGCACTTCAATAGTCGATTCTGTCCCCAAGAAAGCTTTCCCTCCAAGCGAAGTATAATCCTTGCAAAGCTTGGCAAAATCCACTGGCCTTGGAGCCTGGACTTGAACTCCTACATCCACAGAAGATCCTGAAGCTGGTACCCTCCTCATGATCGAAGTCATCATTGCTTCGAACATCGCAGCATAGTCAACAGCTTCCCTAGCAGCACGGCTATCTCTCGCAGCTTGTCTCTCGCTTCTGCTCATCCTTAATATCTGTAAAAAGAATGATTAGAACACCTTAAGAAACAACTGCATAAGGAGTTCAAATCCATCTAAGCTACTATATTATATATAGTAATCATCCATCAAAATACAATTACGTCTCTCTTACGTAACTACGTCAGCGAGCGTTGGCTAAAATCGATTAACCAAAGCTCTGATACCAAATGTGACGACCGCCCATGACTCCCGCACCAATACAAGTAAATAATGCGCTGAAAGGCGTGCCAGGCAGCCATGGACGATAGTCAGGGTAAAACAAAACAAAAGAATCTCTATCGCATAACTCACAGCGCATGGATAAAATACAATAGAGAAATATAATATAGTGAAGCTCCATAGAACAGAACATCATCATATAAGCATCACAGTAGTTTCATACAATCATCTACTCAAATCCATACATGAAAGCCTCACTACAAATCACTCAACCAAATACAGCAGCGGATATCCAGTACATATAGTAAGAAAACTAATATGCAAAGCCTCCTGCTCGTCTTCGTCATCTTCAGCGTTGAACTCCTAGCACAGCACCTGTCACCTGCTACCTAGTCTGCCCATCCCAAACATGGATGAACAGCCCAAGGTAATAAGAGGAGACATAAAACCTTGAGTCAGACAAAGTCTTAGTGAGCAGTAAATCAACTATCAAACATACCAAAAGAGCATAAAGGATAAAAGGAATAGGAACCAAACCATCCCACTCCACCTCTTTCTACAGTGATAGCCCCAGACATACACTAAGGAGAAGCAAGCATAACAACATAGACAATTAAGGTAAAGCGAATACCACTCGAGTCAAGGACGATGTTTTCCAAATACAAACCCCCAAGGCCTAAACCAAGATCAGATAAGCACCCAGAAAACACCGCTCTTGAAGCCGAATGATAATACAACCAAACATCCATGACTCTGGCTATCACTGTTATCCTTGCCTCGATTTCACCGTTAGTTGAATGACCATCTGTCAAGGGCTAATGGTAACCCCGGTTCTAACCATAACTCCGCACACTGCCTTGTGCCTAGGACTTATCTACTTTGCCCAGAGTACTCAACTACCTACCTGTAGTCTTTTGGGTGTCCCGACTACCTACCTGTAGTCGTTATGGGCGCCCCATGTACTCTTGCTTTTGAGCATGCTAGAACCTTCAACAACGACGATATCCAAGCCTCCTAGCCATCCTTCTTGACGACTATCCTCATACAAGCTCAAGCTACCTCTTGAACAATCCATTATCAACCAACTTGAACTACTCTTCAAGTTATCAACATGCTTGGAATGATCCCTGCTTGGATTAAGCCAAGACTCACATCATACTTCGCTTCATCGCATCAAAGCAAAGTCTCAACTCAACAACATGGCTTGCCTCATCAAATCATGGCAAAGTCCCATCTCAACATCATCCAATCTATACATATGAGCTTCAACATCCGCTACATATGCCTTAAGCAGCTTTCACCATTCAAGAGCCTTCTTCCATAGCTTTTGAATCCTCTTTCATCATCTTGTTCCAAATCAACTACTAGCTAACTTGGAAACAATCAAATCAATCATACATTCAAATAATCAATCATTCAAACAAGATCTATTAAGCAATTTAAGCAATATCAACTATAATGGGAATTTCGTAAATAAACGAGCAAAAGTCCAACATATGTGAAATCATGGTTTTTAGCATAGATCTATCAAATATAAAACATGGGTTTTGTCTCTAATACTTGTTAAACAAATATGCATAGGTAAACATCTTCAAAAATGATGGATCTACATGCAGACTTAAGGACAATGCGAGAAAATGCTATTTCAAACACATAAACTAGCTACCAATCCACTACACTCCTTTGGGTCCGCGTGAGAGATAACTACCACTCACCAAATCACCAAAACAACCTAAAATCAATCAACTTCAGATCTGGACAGCAAGGACTTGAGCTTGATCCGGAGAAATTTCACTTGAAACGGTGAAATCTAGCTTCTTCGGATGAAAATCTTCAACTTTGGCTCTTGATCTTTGATCTTGATCTTCAATCTTGGATGGATGTTAGAACTAGATTGGAATGGAGAAAAGGAGATGAAGAAATGTTGTAGTCGAGCTCTCAAAATGGCAGCACTTCGTCGCTTCGAAAACCGGTGCCAAAAAGTGAGCCAAAGTCCACTATTTATAGGCTGAAACCCCCATGTCTCGGCCGTCCTAAGTCGCCGCCGACCCAACTCCTGAGTCGTCCCCGACTCATCCCCTTGCCGACTCAACACAGCCGACTCACTATGAGTCGTTCACGACTCATTGCTTTGCCGACCTAATACAAGCCACTCTCATGACTCAACAAACCAGGCCGACCTACGACTTAATACTAGAGCCGACCTAACACTCCAAATCCTAAGTCGTCCGACGACTCAACATCCCATACGACTCAACTGTGATACCGACTCACCCACCAAGCCGACTTATCCTAGACACGTCCCAACCAACCTTTGCCGACTCAACATGAGTCGGTCACGGCTTAACCAATGTCCACCATCTCCATATTGGGTGCCGACCTAACCTCCTACCGACCCAATGCCTCAACATATACTGCCGACTTACTTCCTACCGACCTAAGATCCCAACGACTCAACACTAAGTCGGCCCACCGACCTAACTCCTAGCCGACTCAACTACGATGCCGACACACATAAGTCTTAAGCCACTAACGACTCATCCTCCTGCCGATCCAAGCCCTATTCCTTGAGTCGGTCCAAACCTTAACTCGGCAACACCCTTAGGTCGGTCAACCTGCTAACTCGGTCAAGACTCAATCCTTTTAACACATTGACTCGCTAATTCTCATAACTCGGCCACTAGTTATCTCGGCAACAAGTTAACCCTTCAACTCCTTAGGTCGTAGCATACTAACTCGCTAACCCCTATGAGTCGGTCACGACTCAAGCCTTAACTCGACCATGCCCATGAGTCGGTCACGACTCATCACTAAACACACGAGTTAACTTTCTAAACGACTCAGGCTAGAGACAACACAACAACACTAACGACCTGCAAATACTACGATTTATCGACACGTAAAATACGGGTCGTTACATTAACAAAAATTTCTCAAAAAATTTCAAAAATTTTCTAACTCCCAAAATTTTCGGAAAATTTTGGCAGAGTCTCCTTTGCGCAGAGGAGCTTTTGCAATTTGACAAGAGATATAAATATATATACATCGACCCACCCGGTCGGAAAAAACAAAAACAATTCATATTTCCTATTTTTATTGCGTAGACATACCTTATTTAGCATTTTAAGCAAGCATCTTATTTATTTTAGCAATTAGTGCAATCCAAATCAGCCAAACGGCCTTCAGGTACCTGTACTTACTCAATTTAAATATGTAAGTGCCATATATAGAGAACTTATTAACATTCTACTTACTTTCAATAGCTAAACATATACATTACTAAACATCAAGCACCAAACACTTCCCATAAACAATTTATATGCTTTAAAGCTAATTCAATTTCCTTTCAACCAATTCATATGTCGTTTCATTTAAGTTTTGATGGTTCACAACTCAATTTCTGACATTCCATTGATTTATAATCCAAACAAGCTCATATTCACTTCAAATGATTCAGAATCAAATTTATTTAATCTCTATTATCTCATAGAATTTAATTTCTTTGGTTTTACGCCAAACGATAATTATTTCATGCAAATTTTGACGATATTCACTTAATAGGGTATCTATTTTAGTTTATAACTATTTCAAATTAATTTCAACTCATTCTGAATTTAATTTCATTTCATTTCTAATTTATTAACCAACCATTTATTTAGCTCGACACATTCCATTCTTGTAAACTTCAAACAATTCCCATATTAAATTAACCCAAGCTTTATTTAATGAGTTTCCACTCTTATTCGAATCCGAGCTTCCATAAATTTTAAACTTAAGTTAATTTACTTTAATTTATTCCAACATCAACTTAAGTTTACTCCCATTTGGTCCTCATTTAATCAACTTCCATTAAATTCAGTTAGCCCATCAATTTTAAATTTTAATTTTAAACTCTCCATTTCAATTTATCAAAATAATATCCAAGTACATACTTAACTTATTTATACTTCAAATTAATATACCACCAAATTTAAGTTCAGTCTGATAATCCAATTCCAATCACAACTTGATTTAGTTTTTATTCAATCAGACTCCACCCATTTATTATTTAATACAATTAACCCGTTTTAAATTTTTAATTTACTTACTTCATTCGTTATCGAATTTATTTTATTAGTATAAGACCACTCTCAATTTATTTCTATTCACCTGAGTTTTGTTTTGCAACTCAAACCATTACTATTATAATTCACTTCCATTAGATAATATTCATATGACACCACTTCCTTTATATCCAATTTATTTGCAAATTTCATCAAATATTATTTAAATCACACTTGAATTTTATTTGTAATTCAAACCATCGTGTTTTTAAATCTAACTCTATTTTATTTTATTTTACAACATCTCCTCTTATCTAATTCATTATCAAGTCGAAGTCGAATTCCATTTTCAATTCGAATTCATTACCAAACTCCATTATTAATTTACAATCCATTTATTTACCAAAGTTAAATTTTATTAACATTCTCAATCAAACAATTATTTAGTTAATAAGCTTATTTCCAACTTCTAAATCAATATTCGATTATAATTACGAAATCACTTTATTAAAATTCTAGTTTGGATTTCCTTTTATTTCCCCAAAATTCCAACATCTTTATTTAAAAAAAAATTAGAAATGCTTTTAAATTCACATCAGACTAATAAAATAGCTCTTTTATAAAAATACCTTCTATAACCCGATGTCTCAACCAGTCCATCCTTGTTCTCACAGAAATACAGTCATACGTTGATCAGGCGTAGGACTGAAAATCTATAAGTACTTGGTAAACCCGTTTTCAACACCCAGTGAAAACATTTAGAAAATAATTTTATTGAAAATATCGCAAACAGTTTTTGAAAATAGAGGAAATATCTTGGTGAGAATGCTCTGGAAATCATCATCCCCATCCATGGTCACAGTTACATTCCAGGGTTACGTTGCCATCGCAGCAAAAGTCCACGTAACTGCAGGCTCTCCGCGGCCTCTCGATTACGCCATGGATCCCACACAACAGATCACAGTTACATCTAGGGTTACATTGCCGTCACAGCAAAAGTCCATGTAACTGCAGGCTCTCCGCGACCTCTGATTTCACTGTCGAAATGAAACTTCTCCACTCCTACGTAGGTCGCAGTCTGCCGATATAAAATCAAACACAGACTATTGGCTCTCAGCGGCACACACAACTTTCGCTATATTATACCATAGGTCGCAGTCTACCGATATAAAATAAAATGTAGACTGTTGGCTCTCAGCGGCAAACACGACTTCCACTATGGTATGCTCAACTCATAATCCTCAGGAACTAGTTTTGTCCGGACTCCTCACAGGATCAACTTTAGAACCCCCCTCTGGGGCTCATGGCAGCACCACCCGGTGGCACTCCTGAGAAGTTCATTTCAAGGGAGCGCCTTTTTCCCCAGAGCCATCATCAAAACATTTTATACTATACACGTATAGTATCTTTCAAATCGTACACCTAGTATGATATCATACAAAGCTCCTTTACACAAAATCGATTATCCCAAATCGATAATTCTCAAAATAGGCTTTCCAAATTCCATATATTGATTTTACCCAAAAATCAAAAGCCTTTCCAAATCCAAAGGTTCCCAAAACCCTTTCCAAAATCCTCATACGATCCTTTATAAATATTCAGATATATAAAATTTAAAAACTTGGATCATTTCAACCTCGTATAAAATTCCTTCGTACTTCAAACATTTTCAAAAACATTTTTCTTCCAGCAATAAATTCAACAAGGGAAGATTTATCTTATATAACAAAGTTATACAACTTTGTTTATTCACAACCAAATATCCCAATCTAATTTCTCTTTCCAATATCAATTTCATTCAAATCCGTACGATGTACACATACCATCTGTACGCTATATCAATCTGATCGCTCGCTCGATCACACAATTTCACTTCCGAACTAGTATCGTCCACCCGACTTCCTAGTGCCGACTTAGATCTGGTTTCTTGATCAAAAACCATCATTCTCCTTGCATAGCTATATCTATGATAGAGAACATCGAGAACCAACCAACAATCCATATCTAGGTTCGCTGTCGAAAATCGAGTGAAAAATCCCAACTCGGATCGATAAACCATCTCGAAATTCTGTGCTCGAATCTGGTTCAAATCAATATGCGAATAGAATAATATACGTACACCCAACGTATTTAACTTCATTGATTATTAGCCAAATCAATTTCCTTGCTATTTACATTCACTTAAATTTTCATTCACTTATCCACATTTACCTTAGTCCCCATTTGGATTATTACTTCAGTTCTCATCTTAGTTGGGTATTTTACCAATAACAGTTTGGACTCCAACCAGTTATATTTAGAAAATAGCTTGAAAATTTTAAAATAGATAAGTAGTTGAAAAATAATTATTAGTTTGCAAAATAACTGTAAAATAGTTAACTAATTGTAAAATAGTTGGAAAATAGCTAAAAAGTTTCAGAAAATTTAAATAATTGCAAAATAGTTGTAAAATAGAAATTAGTTTGTAACATAGTATTTAGTTTAGAAAACAGTTGAAAAATGGTTAAATAGCTCCAAAAATAATCGTAAAACAAGTATATAAAATAATTTGGCTTTAAGAAAGAAAGGTTGTATATATGTAATAGCTAAGAAAAAAATAAGTTTATATCAAAACAATTTATATTGAAAATAGTCAAGAGTCAACTATTCACTTCCCCAACAATTCAATTTAAATCTCCATTTAAATTGACCCAATTCTAATTCAAATAACTCCAAATTCCATTGGACTTGATTAATTCCCAATTCAAGTCGAATCAATCTTGATTCTCTTCCCAATTTAAACCAAATTCCATTTAATTTTAATCATGTTCAACTTATATTATAATTTCAAATTATTCCAATCCATTTGAATTATTATCAATTAAACCCATATCAAATTCAAATCATTTCAATATAATCCAATTCCATTTTCCATTTATATTCTTAAACTTATACATCTTCAATCACCAGTCCAATTAATCCAAACCAAATTCAATTTTGAACTAATTCAATTCCAATCTCAATTTTAAACCATCTCGAATTATTTAAATTCGAGTTAAATGCTCAAAGGTTGGTTTAACTTTTTAAACCAAATTAACTTTGTTCATTTAAAGTTTTTAACAATTTAATTCTTGAGTTTTAATTCTAGAATTTCATTTTTAATTAATTTAAATTTTAATTTGGTTGCACTTTGTTATTACCACTCAATTTAATTCCAATTCAAGATTTCAATTTGGTTGTACTATATATTGCTTTTTAATTTAATTCACATAATTTAACAACCAATCACCTTATTATTTATTAGAAGGGAATATTGCTTATATATCAAAATATACTTTTATATAAAATCATTTAAAATCTTTATATAAGAAAATAACAAGTACGCTCTCATATATATATACTCAACTCATTCTAGATACTTTAGACTCTAGTTAATGAGAAATCCCCACCAGAGCCAAGGTTCTCGCTTAACCTTCAGCTCTGATACCAAATGTAACGACCCGAAATTTTCAAAGCAGAAAATCCCAGATAGTTATGGAAAAGAAGAAAGAGATAGAAGAAGAAGAACAGTAACACCAAACATCTCACATTCGCAGCGGATAAAATATAATAATAAATAATAATAGCTTACAAATGAATATTATATCCGTCGATTACATTTAATATACATCAGAGTTTCACATTATATACAGACACTGAATATTTACAATTATCATGTCTCAGATTTATCGATAATATAAATACAGCGGAAATACTCTATACGATATTGCCATCCAGCTCGCCCCTTGAACTCCAGTACGTAACTACCTGAAAACCTGTAATACTCGGTCCGACCCGAGCGTTACACCAAAGTAACACCCGGGTCAGGCTGGAAACCAGCGTGAGTAAACTCAACTAACATGGAATACATGCATACAACTAATATAAACCCGGTTAACTTATATCAATTTAACCAATTCACAATTTGCTATAGACAACACTTATTTCACATATAAATTTCCAAGTACCAAACATAGATAAAATAATCCAATTCACTTAAATCATTTCATTCCTGCCTATTGATTTCTCAAATCAATTTATAAAAATTCGAAGTGGTTTCGGGTATCTCCCAATACCCGATCCCGGCCTCTTCGAGTCTCACATCATCCTATTCCAATTTATCCATACGAAATACACAACATATCATATTAGAGGCATCAACTCATTCAAGCATCCAATTCCCTTTAGTCATCCATCAGCAATGCTTAATCACATACAAATTAATTCAATTTATTCTAATTGAATTTTCTAACCACATTCACTTAGATTATTAATTAATTCCAAATCAATTAATTAATCAACCCCTCTATATCCATTCATCTTAATTAACGACCCTGGATTAATTATCTTCCAATTCCATTCAAGTAATTCTCTTTAATTAATTTCACGATATTAAATACTTTTACCAAATCAATGAGAAATCTTTAATTTCTTCGCAAAGTAATTAACTATAATCAATTACGTTAATTCTTAATTACTTATATTAATTGACTTCTCATAAGTCACTTAGTATGAATTAATTAATGTTAATTAATCAAATCTTTAATTACTTCATTAATCATTTAAATTAATGATTTCCTATTATATTTTACTTTAATTCAACCCCAATATGTATCATTCTCGATTAATCTCAATATGTAATTAACTATTCTTTTATTTACTTCATTAATAAATCAGCTACTCCTTAATTAATTATCTTAATTAATCTCTTGATAAATTTCACGAAGTAACTATATTTTATTAATTAATTAAGTATTATTTATCACACCATCAAATGATTATACTTAGTTAATTAACTTACAACTTAATTTATTATTTATTCAAACCTTTAATTACTGAATTAAATAATCCCAAATCATTAATTAATTAAATTAATTAATTATCCAATTCAATTATCCTACTAATTTAATGTATCACAAATCATTAAGTCGTTAGTAACTTTTAGACGGAAGCATTTTCTTCTTTATTGTTTTAAGTTTAAACCAACTTAAAATTCCTAATACTTCGAGTTAAGCAACCATTAACTCGAGAACCGTCCAATACCAAAATCACCAGGTCATCTATTCACAGTGCATAACAAATCAATTAAATCATTCAATCAAATATTTTAATTTAACCATTTAAACTCAAATTGAAATCTAATAGTGTGAGATTTACTCACCTTTACTTTACTTACATTAAATGATTATCATTTAAGTAATATTAATTTATCTCTACCTATAAATTAATCAATCAAAAATTAATTAACTTATAATTCCTAATCAATAATTAATTATTTCTTAACCATAAATTAATTAGTTTCTCTTTAATTACAGAACTGATTATTTAAATAATCTTTATTTCTCAAATCTAATTTAATTAAAGTTAAGTCGAATGAATTAATTAATTTCTTAACTATATCACTTTAAATTCTTATTTTATAAAGCCAGGATTTGATTATCATTAATCTATAATTTAATCTAATATCTTTAAGTCTAATCTAAGAGAAATACTTTATTTTCTTAATTTATCCTTAAGCACACCATTAATTAAATTTCGAATTTAACTTAAGTATCTACCTGCTTAGTTTCAATGAAACATACAACTTAGATTAATAAATATTAAACAACATCATTATCAAACTAAGGGTCTAAAACAAATTAGTTTAAATTTGATATTTCTACGCTTTAAAACATGAGAATACTCATATATATGACCCGAGACGATTGAGAAAACTCACCTGCAATCACCACAGCAAGCATCGAGCACCCCTTTGCTCTAGCTCAGCTCGCACCCAAAACCAAACTCTCTCTCTGCCGCCTCATCGTTCGAACGACCAAGACGACATCGCGATCCACTCATGAGTTCCCAGTGCCCCACCACACTTCCGCTGCGACAACACACGGCACCTGCTTAAGACGAGCCAACAAACCCTAACCCGCGTCCTCCAAATCCAATGATGCCGCGGCACTACCACCATCGGGAGCCCTAGCTTCGACTATCTCGTGCTCAAAGCCTCGACTCGACCGACAACTAAGTTCTGCCGACCTCAACCCTAGCTCGGCTCAAACCCAGACTCGATTGCGAATGGGTGAAAAGGAAAAGGGGGGTGCGATTTTGTTTAGTGGCCAAGATTTTGATAATTAGGGGTTTGAACGAACAGAGGATAGGGAAGAGAAAAGTGAATACACGCGGTTTTTTCCCTATTTTTTTTTGTTTCTTTGTCGATCTGATAAGCGAATAAAGAGGGGGAAAGAAAACATATAAGAGAATACCTGATGCTTCCTGTGTACCCCTGGTTTATATATTTAAATATAAAAATATCTCATTTTTCCATAACGCGAAATCCCGAACCCCGAATCAAACATGTCCGCGGGCGTTTATAAGGTTTTACCCACGTTTCGAACACAATGGAACGTGTTTCGAAAGCTAATTTGATCACATGCGCGATTTACGGAAGTAAACGATCAATTTTAAATTAAATCGATTAAAATAAATCTAAGCGTTTTGAGCCGCCAGGGTCAAACGACAACTCTGATCGCTACGGAAATTGAAATCCGATAATAACTAACTATTACGGATCCAATGGAACTGGTTTCGTCGAATTCCGAGACTGTGCCTCGGAAGGCTACTTTAAATGTCAATTTAAACGATATATTACTAAAATTGAACAAATTATCTTTAAATTAAATTTCAACTATTCTATTATCTTCAGTATCATCATTATAGATTCTATACGCCTTGAAAATATTTTAAACAGGCTTAGAATCTCAGATTCAACAATTTACCAAATTTCAATTATTAAAATCAATATTTAAACTATATAGTTCAATTATTCATTATCAAGTGAATATTGATATCTTGAATTTAAGTTAAAATTAACTTTAAATATTTTAAAATCAATTAACTATTCAAATTCAAATGGTTAGAAATTCCGGGTCATCACAATCACACTCATATTTACCGTTGATTTAACTTACATAAGTCCTTTTCATTCCAACTCGAGTGTTTTGTCTTCGCTCTGGTCAGTCTGAGCATTTCAGGGTTGAAGACCTTATTTCTAAAGGACGAAGACGAAGATTTGTACTATCATTATTTATTATATTTATTCCACTGCATCATGTTGTTCCACTGCATTTATTTGTTTATTCCTATTTATGTACTCTGATGTTTGTGTTGTGAAGAATAATCAAATGTATTTTTAACATAGCTTCATGAACTTTTATTTGATTATTATAATTTGTCATTCCACTATGAGATTTTGTATTTTTTTATTTCTTTCTCTTTTTCTTATTTACCCCATAACAATCTGCCCTTTTGAAGGGTTTGAGTATGGCATGTGTGTCTGCTTATACTGTCCAAAAAGGTAGGTCGTTACAAGTTTGAAGTTTTAAATATAGTTTTAAGAAATTAGTTTAGTTATTTAAATAAGAGGTTTAAATTATATAAAGGGAAAATTTTATCTTTCCAAATTAAAGTTTGGTTTTATTTGAAGATCCTCAAGTAATGTCTTGTATAAGAGTTTTGAATTATAAATTTTGTGTGTTAAAATGTATTTTGAAGAATAGAATGTTTAAAAGGGTTTAGGATTTTAAGGATTTAATTTGAGATATTTAAATATGTGGTTTATCCAAAGGAAATCCCTTTCTTTTCAATGTCGAATTCGAGTTGAATGGTGATGGTTTTAAAATTATGACTTGAATATAACTTTAAACTTGGTTTAAAGTATTTTAAAGAAGATTTGAAATTTATATAAGCAATTTAAAGGATTAAATGATATAATAAAGAAAGTGCTACTTTATGAAAGGGAAAACTCCTTTATTTCTAAAGTCGGATTATTTTCCAAAAGTAACTCTGACTTTTTAAGTTATGTTTGAAAAAAGTATTATTTCCTTATATCGATTTGGTTACTTATGAAAAATATGTAATATATACTTGGCACTAAAAGCCGACAAGTAGACCGATCCTCTATCCGTGAGATCTGGATTTAAAGTGCCTTAGCAAGGCTCTAATATGCAACCAGTGCTCTAACTTACATGGCTTCCTTTTCGGACGGGGGATAAAGTAAATTAAAATATCAAAAATATGGTAAGTGTAGGATATTTGATTTCTCTAAATGACCTTTATAATTTATGGTGCTATGAAAAGTGTTCTTTTCATACTTAACACCAAATTCCAAGGTACGAAAACTTGTTCTATTTGTGGAAATTTAAGAATGTACGTCGAAGCAAGGATATTATGCTAACTTGTCTGACTACATTGTTAATCGAGGGATTGTACAAGCTTGAAATCGAAAACTGGTGGCAAGTATATTTGGTCTAATTTCTATATGATCCAATTACTTACACCAAAGTGTTTAGAAGTGTTATTATCGATGTTTTAAAGGACGTTTTGCTCTAAATTATCTATGTTTTTGGAAATGAAATCATTCTTAATATTTTTTGAATATGCTTATGTTGTTGGGGTAAGTATATGGATACTTTTCTAGGTATTGAAAGTGTAGTGTTTTGGTGAATATATTTATACCGTTGAGATAATATATGGATATTTTTCCAAGCATTTAAAAAGTATAAATGCATGGTGAATGTGTAGTATACATATGTACATCCTTTGTAAAGGTATTTTAATACTAGTATTTACAAAGTGGTTTTAATAATGAAAGGATTAATTAAAGAAGCACCATGGTTACTAATGTGCTTAATCATGCTTGGTTTCTATATGAAATTAAATCTTTGATTGGATTGTTTGCTTATTTGATAGTTAAATAACCGACCATCAGATCTTAGCCAACTTTGAAACTATCGGTTGTTTGTTCGGAGAGACCAGGATAGGATCTGGTGAGAGTCAGGTTGGCAAGATAATAGGGGGTTCTCATTAGGTGAACCATGTCAAAGCCTAGACTCTTGCCCCTACTTGTCCCTTTATAGGTTGGTGATAAAGCGCTCGAGTGGCTGGTCGTAAAATCAGATTCAAGGTGTCATCTGTAGTCACCTCTAGGAAGGGATAACATTATAGAGTGGTATTAGAGCTTAGGTTGAGCGAACACTTTGGATTTGGTGGGTAAACCCATTAGAGATTGAAAAACCGTACCTCTATGGCCATACTATCCAACAGTATTACAATGTAATCCTATCAGATAATGCATAAGATGAGGTTATATGGGGTACACACGTGAATATTCTCTTAGACTAACACGAGTAGGTATCAAAACATCAAATACATAACTCATCTATATGTATATAGTACGTTAAAAAAACAATAAACACGGGTGCCTCCAAGGTAGAACAGTGAATAATATACAAAATATGCAAAGAACATAGAGTATGAATCGCAACGATAATATATATAATATAATAATTTTTATGAGAATATAATAAACTCAAATTTCAATTATATATACATGCAGTAAATCAATATCATACGAATATCAGGTAACCATCTAAATATAATACTCCTCTAAGCTAAAGTAAACAAATGCTGGTCGTCTCGTCTATGTACCTGAAATGTCTAGGACTGATCTGAGTATTATAAAATAACATACGGGTCAGACTATGTCTAATCAAAGGTATAGAATAATGGAAGACCAATATAATCATCGAATAATAAGATACATACATACATACATACATATATATATATATATATATATATATATATATATATATATATATATATGAATATAGCCCATAAATAGTCATCAAGGCATCACATCGCCCAAATAATCGAAATCCATATGAAATAGTCAACAACGATTTCAAAAGAACCGATTTCAAAAGATGTCATCACCTACATAGAAACACATGAAATCATAATTCATGGAATCAACACAAATGGCCAAATCACACATGTCCAGAAATCATAGAATCAACGTTCAAATCCTGAAAACAACTATAGAGATACTACCATGTATGATTAGGCTTCAAGTAACTTAGTCAAAATATATCACTCAATCCCTATAAATTAAATCTCCCCCCATCAATATAAATAAACATCTATAAGAAAAATCACAGAAATGGAGACTCACGCCAGTTCAGGATATAATAGGGACACATACCTGAAAGAGATAAACAATAACACAAAAGATAAATAGACAACAGTGGTCAATGAGTAGTATTTGATGACATATGCTAATAAAATATAAAAGGTAACACATGACGACAAACAGTAATGACGACAAGCTAAAGAATGAAAAAAAGCAACACAATGAAGAAGGATGCTGCAACGACCCGTAAATTAATCACTTAGTATTTAAATATTTAAATAATTTTTAAATATTTAAACAATTTTTAAATATTTAAATAATGGATTTTAATAGCCTAATAAACATCTTTTAAATATTAATTAATTATGTTAAAATCATTTTCAAATTTATTTTACTAAAGTAGTTAGTTTAAATAAAAAAACGGAAAATATAACAGGAAATCGTTTTTCGTATTTACGACTTTTCGGCGTCGAAATTTATCGAAAAACATCGTGCATATTTTTTTCAACATGTACACACTTATTTAAAATAGATTTAGTAACATATACATACATTTATACATGTATACATACATAATAACTTAGAAAATACATTTATATAAACTTATGTTCATGATTTGACCGTTTTTGTACATATACATATTTTATAGCCTAAAAACCGTAGCCTATGTACACCATCATCACCTTATATCCCTAGGAAAAGTACTTAAAAGCATGGTTGGGGGTGTAGATGTTGAGAACGTGGGCTAAAAGGACGGGGGAGGTATAGAGCTTCCTTAATTTAATGAAAACTATTGTATTTTAATGCCAAGGTCATTTTTGTAATCTACTTATTAACAAGAAAAATTGTCAACACCCCAAAGTAGATTTAAAGTATAGATGTCTCCTTCGAAACCTCTTTTTTGATTAGATAGGGATAGTTAGAACCATATTATTCCATTAAAGCCGCCTTTTAAATAGGTCGTTACAGTTAGCACTTCACCTTGTTCCGCCTTTCGATACAATCGAAATAACTAATCTTACTTATCACACCTTTTTAACCAGTTAGTCAAAATTCTTTCTTATATGACCTTCCGACTCAGTCGAAACATTTTCTTCACTTTTTATTATGCTTTCGAACTAGTTAAGTGAGTATAATATTCTTTCGAAACCCTCCTTTCGAAATAATTAGGAAAACTCTCTGGTTTGACCTTAGGATATAAATTAGATGGAAAGGTTCCGACTCAGTCGAGAGCTTTCCTTTCGATGGCTAGGGTTAGGACCTGTAGGTCTAAGGATATTGTTGGCCGAGATAAAGGTTTTGACTTACTAAAGAGGTAACGTTTCGATAACTTGAGATTTAGATCTAAAGCTCTAAGGATATTGGTCGAGCTATAGGTATTGACTCACTTAAAGTGTGACCTTTCGATCAAATCAATATAAGCAGATCATAAACTGAATCCAATAAGAGTATTAAATCAGCTGCATATCCAAAAATATCATAATCTTGATTTCATTAAGCTAATGATATACAAATTGATCAAATCCCCAATCTATTTCAAAATTAGGGTTTACAAATTTAAGAAAGTACAAGAATGACGTGAATGAATTTGGATCCCCTAAACCAGACCTCTAAGATCTTATTTATAGATGCAGGCTGGCACCTTTAGAATTAGTCCTTTCGACTTGGTCGAAAGGCGGCCTTTGAGACCTTTCTCTTCCATTCACATTAAGGCATCCTTCCGCATTGTCTTTAAATGGACTTGAGTGCTTTCGACTTCATCGAAAGAGGTAGGTATGCTTCTCCACCTTGTGTTGCTATGTTGTTGCAAATAAGAAGAGGCATAAGCTTTCGATTCTGTTAATAGGTGGATCTATGGAGTTTCGAAGGTGTTGAAATGCTTAGGGTTTTAAAGAAAAAGGTAACTTTCAAAGACATACTTGCTGATTGATGTGGAACCCCTTCTTCTGGAATAGGAGATTGTCATGTTGAACTTTAGCAAGCTTTCTTTTTTAGTTGTGAAAGGTTTCGACCAATTCGAAAGGCTTAATAATGCTTTCGAAGGGGTTGCTCTAACAAAACATCTTTCTACGGAATGTGAAAGAAGGTGAAACCTTGGTTTTGAAAGGTTTGGCACACATGTGAGTGGCTGTAATTTGTTGCCTTCGATAGGTGTTCCTTAACTTATTTGAAATGTCTTCATGCAAGAGGAAGCTTCTATTTCGAAAGGGTTCTTTCATTCCCTTTTGACCCCTTCGATAGCTTATAGCATACTTAGTCTTTGTTGTAGCATCCCTTCGACTCTTTCCAAAGGCATTGTTGATGTTATCATTCTTTGAAAATTCTTCTCTTCTACTCTCCTTGTTTTCGACAAGGTTGAAGTGAGAATCGGTGATAACACTTTCCCCTTTGCAGAGGGATGCTCCTGACTTTCCAAGTTAACCATTTCAAAATGCATGAAGTTTCCCACCTTATGATGTTCCCAGATTGATCTTGATCGTTCTTTTAAATATGATCTGACGACCTTCTTTGCATCTATTGCTTCTATAAATCGTGCCTTCTTCTTCTCCTTTTCATTTACCTGCCATTGAAAGCTCACGACCAAAAATTGAAAGTTACAACCTCCTTTTAAATCTTTATTCTTATTCAACACAATTTCAGATATAAAGTATGTGCCTGTTGTTTTATCCCCCCAAATAATTTATCGCGTTCGATTTCATTTTCAAAAAATTTAGGTTTAAACCTGTATTTCTATTTTGAGTTCAAATAGGCCGTTTGAATTTTCATTTGTATCAAATAACTCTTGGACTCTATTAATGATGCTAATTTTCAGTTAGAATTCAAATTCAATTAGATTTGTGGATTTTTCGTTATTATTTCATATGAACCCATGCTCAAACTTTATTGCGCTTAACAAATATTTTTTAAGCTTGAATTTGGGGTTTTTATTATTGTTAAGCGTAAATTCATGCTCGAATCAATTGATTTGTTAATATGTTGAAGTATCGGGTTAAAAGTTAATCGGGGAAGAAGACATTGTTCCAGTGGCTTCAAAGAGAAGGCAAAGTTTAAATTAACTTTTCAACCCTTTCGAAAGGGGTTTGAGGCAGTCAATTTCGTTTTACTATTTTAACCTCTTTCGAAGGGGTCGAAAGGAGTTCATGTGTTTACCTTTAACTGAACCCCTTTGAAAGGGTTGATGTAACCGATAAGGAGCATACTTTTTCGAAAGCAAGAGTATATTTCGACAATCTTTTGATACGTTTTGAGGAAGTCACCATAATATGTCACATAATACATACTTCCGAAAATCCAACTTCAATTTTAAAGGATTCGAAACCTAACATATATAAAAATGAATTTAATATGCTGTTTGATTCATGTCTTATTTTAATTTACTCTAGAAGACGTTGAGAGTTAGCAAATCACTCTTCTCACTATGAATTAGATTGAAGAAATATTTTATTTAAGTTGAAAATCGAATCAATCCTTTCAACTTGATCAACACCTACTATATCAAATAAAGTTTGGTTTGGTATGCTTTCGAAACCATACACCCGTTTTCAACCTACTCGTAATCCATTGTATTTAACTGGGATTTGATCAACATTTTATACAAATACGATCGAAATGACCTAAAGTCCTTTCTATGGGTGGGCATGGGTCGGTTTGGTGCAGTTTGAAGTCCAAATTGCTTCCGCACCGCATCAAACGGTTACTCAAAAATACAAGCCATTAAACTAATTTTTTAAATGGTTCAGTTTGAATGTAATACGGTTTGGCTTCATTCCGGTCTGATTTGAACCCATATTAAATATGAAATAAGAGAACTAATTCCATTAGCAATCAATTTATGAAGGCAACTATGTGAAGCTTTTAAACTTAAAGGTTAAAACACACAATGTTATACTGAAATGAAAGATTAGTTCTTAACTATATGAATATTTCAATTTGACATTTAGCTACAAGTGAGATTTTTCTTGGTAGATTAACCAAACATCAAAATTAATCAATGTATAATCATCAAGGAAAATGGCTAGAATAAGATTATAATTAGCATTTATCCAAAAAAAAAAGAGATGAAAAATATTATACCAAAACCATAACTTCTTCCTTTATGGTAGTGAATATTATTAATATAATAACATACGCTAAAAATTGAATATACATCGTTAGAATCTAAAATAAGACGGGAGTTTCTTATATTTTGAACATAAGATTAGTAGTGTAAATATTCGGTTCAGTCCGGTTTAATATGGTTGGTTCAATCGTCCAAACCGCAACCGAACCGTATCGATGTGGTTCGGTCCGGTTTGGGGTATTTGCTTTAGTTAGAAGATTCGGTGCGGGTTTCCGCACCGTTTTTGCGATTCGGTGCAGGGGGTTTCCATATGGCAGTGTGGTTTGTGCCCACCCATAGTCCTTTCATTTATATCGATTTTACTTAAATCCAAGTCTTTCGACTTAATTGGTATATAGGGTTTCAATAGCATTCATATTCTTTGAGTAAAAAAAAAATTACGGGTTTCAACATTGTCGAAAGGGATATTTTCCTTGTTTGTGGAATGTTGTTAGCGTATATTTATATTCAAATTAGTTCTGTAAGCTTTAACTGTTCCTTTTAATAGTAAAATCTTCCTTGGGCTTTCGATATTGTCGAAGGGTGTTTGTAGGTGTTTCTGTTCCATTTACCCCTTCGACGCTATTAAAGCTGAATGAATTTCATTTCTGAAATTGACGTTGACATTCATTCAAGGATATTAAATCACCAATTTTGGTTGATATTTGAATTGTTGTAATTGGTTTTCAACATCCGTGAAAAATGTTAATTAGTGGAACAAATTATATCTTTTTACTGAAATGCTTTCACCAGATAGGATCATGGTTGTGAAAAAGGTCTCCTAGAAACCTGAAAAAGATATAGTAGTGGTAGAATCTTCTCCAAAGATGGTTGAGGACATTTCAAATCATTCCCTAATTTCTTCTTAGGATGAGGTTGATGCCATTCTGAATGATTATGGCATTAATGAGGTAGAAGCCATCCCCCTGGCAATAGTGACACCATTCGGAATCCTCTCGAAGGATACTGCGCCTATACCACTATTCATATTTGGCATGGCGGTTTCCTGCCTTCCGCAGATTTCTTATCCAAGTTCTTGACTCACCTGGACATTGCATCTATCCAATTATCTCCCAATGTATACACATACCTTCTCTCTATGGAACTTATGTCTCTGGATCATGCATTCAGTCATTAAATGCTAAATTTCTCAACTATCTCGTTCGACTAGTCTAACTCAGCAATCTGAACAACCATATTTTCAGAGCTAACCTCCCTAAAAAGCTAATCTCAGAAGGGGTGAATAAGTTAGAGACTGGGGACACAGTTCTTCTTTGTCAAATGCTTTCCAAACATTAATAGAGTCTTTTCTTCTCCTCGTATGTTAATCTTAATCTTTATCTTCATTCAATTACTTTCTTTTGCTAATCTACGCTTCTTTATCTACTCCTATTAAAGAACTCAATGAGGAAGATAAGAAAATTGTAAAGCAGTTGATTGCTTCTTCAAGTAGCATCAGAAATAGGCTCCCACTGTTGACTCCATCAAATCTTCAAAAACATTCTCTTCTCACCACGTATCAGAGAGTCCTTGGACAATCCCCAGTTGTTCCACATCCTTCTTGGAGAAAATGCTTCTTGTGTTTAGATGATCCTAAAAACTTCTCTTGTATGTCTCCAACTTGCCCAGATCACCCTGGTAAGCTTAAGCGTAGCACTTGTCGTTTATTGTTGTGTTACTTCTTAAATTTCTTCACTAACTTGTATTTTTTTTTGAATTTTCAGCAATAGCTCCTCATGTTGAATCAATCACAAGCGATCAAATTCCCTCAACTTAAACATCTGGTGCATCATCTTTGACTCAAGCCATCGCTAGGTCGAAGATGATTGCTAAAAGAAAATTGGGCAAGATGGCTGTAGCGGGACCGTCTCTCAAGAAGGCTAAGATTGTTGAAGTTTCAGATTCTCCGCCACCAAAAGAGGGTGAGACTGCCGATTTGGAAAAAATTTAGAGAGTCCAATTTTTGAAGCTTCTCTTGATCGATCCAAAAGAACTCCCTCAAAGGACGATCCGCTATCTCGCATCGTTATTTCCTGCTCTCCTCATGTTATTTATCATGTGCAAAAAGATTTGGGAACTTCAACTCCCTCTCAGGAGTTGAACCCTTATAGACCCATGTCACCAGTGCCTTCAAGTAATTTTGAGAAAATAGTTCAATCTATCCTGAAATCTTCATCCTTTACTTCTATTCACCCTCTTTCTATTCTTTACCCGGTTGGTCACTGTCGATCTCTAATAGAGCAACAACTTCCGGTCCATTTCATATTATTTGACTTTATTATTACCGTTTCTTTCTGAATGCTGACTTATGTTATACTTTTCCTTTTAGATTTCCAAAAGACGGCTTTCTCTTCAAGAAAACGCATCAAAATTTTCTATAGAGACATCCAGCCTTCAAGATGAAATCTCAAACAGATCATTTCCTTGTGTATGGACAAAAATAATGCTATGAAGGAACAAGAAAGATTGGGAGCCTCTCTTGCTCAAGCATAATCTATTATTTCTGAAGAGAGAAAAGCAAAACAACTTCTAGCGGATGAAAATTTGGCTTCGAAATTGGCTCTGAAAGAGTCTGAAGATGAAAAAGCTCGAATGGTGTCCAAATAATCCTCTCTCAGGAAAAAACTTGAGAAAAAGAAAATCACCTTAAATTAGCTGTCAACACTATCTCCGATGCTAAGCAAAGGGTGTCGCAATTCCTGAATACTTCCCTCAACAACATCATTGTAAACTCTTATGAGGATGCCTTTATGCTTGCCTACGCCGACAACATTGAGAATGCCCAAATTTGAGCTTTCCTTCACTCGACCCAGCTCTTGTTAATAGATTTACGGATAAAGTCAAAGAAATTGAGCAGGGAGTTGAAGTTTCTGAGAGAGAGGAGATTGATGCTTCCAATATCTTATCCTTTAGAGTCCCTTCTATAGAAGTAGACTTCGATTCTAATGAAGAAGGTGATGAAGATGAAGCCGCCGTTGAAAAAGTAACAATGATGACGATGACGATGATAATGATGACAACGACGATAATAATGATGATAACGAAGATAGAGGCCAGGGTTCTGGTGGCAACAGAGGTGGTCATGCCGATGTTCATGAAAAAGATGGTGCTAACATCACTGAGGCTTTAGAAATGGTTAACCCCAATCCAAGTATTCATGAAGCAAGCCCACCTAAACCCCATGAGTCTTCTGACCTTCAGGAAAGGACTACTAACATAAACGTTGAAGAATAAAGAGAGAAAAAGGTCTCTCAAACTTTAGTTCCTTTCTCATAGGTATGGGATTCCTTGTTTAAATAGCTTTCAATTCCAAGATAATAATAGTAGACATCTTTTGTTTTAGGTAAGGAGAAAATCCATCCAACTTTTTAAAACAAAGCTTGAAAGAAAACAAGCAGAAATAAATAGCTTATATAGAGAGTTAGATAAGCAGGTAAAAGAACACAATACCCTCTCTGATAAGTACCATACGCTAAATAGGAGTGCAGCAGTGTTGGCGACTTTCAAAGATCAAGAACCTGCCCTCCGATTGAAGAGGGCACGCCTTCGATATGATAGACTTTTGGAAGTGAATTTGGAATTAATTACACTCTTTTGAATGTTGGTTGAAGAGAGGAAAATCTTTGTAGATTTCCTAAACAATTCCTATTGCAAACATCCGACTGTAGATTTTTCATTCGTAGGCGACTTTAGTGGGGGTCTACGTAGGCGTTTACATAGTAGATATTTGGATGAATTTTGATCAGATCCACACCCGGGGGCTTGCTGGAATTTACCATGAGTCAAACCGATTCCTTATGAGTTGCCACCTGAAAAACTTAAATATTATAAGGGCAAATTTATTTTAGAATTATTCAAAAAAGTCAATTTTGTACGAATCGGATGAACACTTATAATTTTGCAATAATATTGATTTATAAATTTCCCGTTCTAGCTTCCTTTTATAATTAATTACATTTTATTACGTAATCATAGAATAATTGTCTCTCAGTAAAGCTTCTTTCTAAAGATTATTTACGCAAATATGTTAAATTAAGAAGAGATTTTCTAGGAAAGGCTTCGCTTTTGAAATATCCAAAATTAGCTAAATATTTCTTTCTTAGAGACTTGCTGATACTTTACATGGAACATCTCTATCTTCGTTTTGATTTTCTTGGTGAAGAAAAAGAAAAGCTTCTCAAGGAAATCCGAACATATCATACTAAATTAATATGTGGTCGTGATAGTCCTCTTACCGAGGAGTGGGACTATAGCAAATACCCTCCAGTGATTACACCAAAAGGATTTAATGTCCTTTTGATTAAACAATTACTCTTTCCGCTAAGGCATTGAGCATAGTCAAAAATGTGGTTTCTCATCTTTAAGTGTAAAAAAAGCATCCCATGAAATTGTACTTTTTGTTTCATTTGTACTTAAGTTGCAATATTTTATTGTTATAATAAAAGAGATTGGTTATTTGAGTCTTGACTTTACTTTCTTTTTGCTTGTTTAAATAGGAGTTACATTTATCTACAACGCCACTCTCTTTAGATTCAACATCCCGTTTTATCAGCATTAGAGATAGGTTGTTAGTAGATATTGAAAAGAGAAGGCTCATTAACAATCCTTTGTCTGCTCGTCTTCAAGGCAACACTAAAGCGTTAGAATGGCGAAGGAAATTTTTGCTTCAAAAGCGATTGTTAGAGACCTCAATAATCAGATTACAAGTCTCAAAGAGGACATCAATAATAAAGATGAAATAATTTCTCAACTAAAGCATCAAGTTAAATCAAACCCCTCAATTGACTTCAATCAAGATATGTCCAAGCTCCTTCGGCAGATAAGTTATTTAATGATAAAACGAAAAGACAGTCAAGACCAGTGTAAATCCCTGGAGTTTATCATAGGGGACAACATTCAAATTATCAATTTGTCAATTTGTTTGATTGCCTCGTCTGCTATGAAATCGATAAGGTCAACATCGTTAGCTATTCAAAAATTATCAGCTATTGCTAACCCTCCGTCTGGCTTAGACAAGAGTGTAGTAGGAGAATGGTGCAGAAAGGTCAAATTTGAAATGATGAGATATGTTGACTACCAATAGAAAGTGAGGTACTTACGGCACATCAATGAGTATGCAACAGGATTCAGAAACTTGAACATGATAAATATCTTCTTTGAAATCACATTGCAGATTTATAAAGGCAGAACAAAACCCTCAAAGACACTAATAAAGCTTTAAACCGTGCCCTAAAGGCTCGCATTGATTCCATCATTGATGTTGATGAAATAAGGAAAAAAGAAAAGAAGCTTAAAGAGACCCTTTGTATAGGAATTCAGCATAATATCAATCTTTTGATTGCTAAAAAACTAAATAAGACAATTCAGGATTTGTAAAACATACATTTGTGTTTTATAATTGTAAATAATTTTGTAAATTATTTAAATTATGTAAATGTATCACCTGGTTTGTAGTCCTTTCTTATAATGTTGTTTCTGAATCTACTTTCTGATAACTTGGACTATGGTTTTTATATTTGCTGGCCCATTCGGTCTTCCTTTCTGATCTTATTTCCCTGAAAAGTATGAAGTAAACAATATTCTTTATCGTTAATTTGAAATCTATTTAGAAGTTTATCTACGTTATTAACGAAGGTTAATAGATCATTATGTAAATACATTATAATAAGTGAAAAGTAATTCTATAATTGAATACGGTTGGAAGTCTTGAAACCCATCATTGGTAATGATAAGAGAGCCAAGAATTCAACTTTAAATATATTGATAGAATACAGTAATCCAATGATAGAGATCTAGAAATTCAATTCGGATTTAGTTATAGATGTTTAGAAATTCATCTTCTGAAGATAGCTAATAGAAAGTCAATAATAATCCTGTAATAGAAGTCCAGAAATTATTGTCTGAAAGCGTGTAATAGAAATTCAGTGACCCTGATTTGGGCATTAGTAAAGTAGATCTCAAGCTTAATTGAAGAGTAGGAATTCATAGAAATCTCGATATCATTTGCTCTGGAACCTGGATTTAGGCATCAAGGGATGAAATTTTAAAGTCAAAAGATCTGAAACCCATATTTGGGAACAAGTGGATGATAACCGGATATCAATAATATCCATAATAGACATTTAGAACCTAGATTTAGGCATTAATAAGTAAAGTCCAAAAATAGCCCTGACATCCAGATTCGGGTGTGATGACGACTATAGATTGCTAGTAAAGACCTGAAACCCTGATTTGGTTATTGATAAAGTTACGTACTTAATAATGAAAGTCCCGAAACATAGATTCAGATATTAATAAGTGAAGTTCAGAAATTCTTCTTTGATAATTAGTCGAAGATTGTAGATTCTTATTTATGCCTACTATTCTGTACCGCTCCTTGGGTTTTGACTCTTTTGACATGTATCATCCTTTAGTCTCTATATATTGTCGTCATTTGATTTTCCACTTCCTTGGCTTAGATGTTCTAGTCCATTGTTTGATATGCCACATCTCGGGCTCGGACGTCTTAGTCCATTGTTTGATATGCCGCTTCTCGAGCTCGAACACCATAGTCCATTGTTTGGATGTCGCTTCTTGGGCTCGTATGTCTAAGTACGTTGTTTGGAAGCCGCCTCTCGGGCTCGGACGTCTTAGTCCTTTGTTTAGTATGCCGCTTCTCGGGCTTGGACGTCTTAGTCCGTTGTTTGGTATGCCGCTTCTCGGGATTGGACTTCTTAGTCCGTTGTTTGGCATGCCGCTTCTCGGGTCGGACGTCTTAGTACGTTGTTTGGTATGCGGCTTCTCGGGATTGGACTTCTTAGTCCGGTGTTTGGCATGCTGCTTCTCGGGTCGGACGTCTTAGTACGTTGTTTGATATGCCGCTTCTCGGGATCGGACGTCTTAGTCCATTATTGTCTGGTGCGCTTGGTTTGCTTATCCACAAGCCGAACCTAAGGACTTACCCAACCTCCCTCCAGGAGGCGCTTCAGCCGAGCCTTATAGGCGGGATAGAAGGCTTGTTCGGTTCCTTAGCCAGGCCATAGCGTGGCAGGGCCAAGGGTTTACTCCATCCTCCCTCTAGGAGGCGCCTTGACCTGGCCATAGCGTAACATGGTCAAGGGCTTGTTCGGCCATAAGGTAGCACGATTAAAGGCTTACTCTAACCTCCTTCCAAGAAGCGCTTTGACCTGGCCAACTCGGTGCAGACAAAGGCTTTGATTGTTTAAGGTAATGTCTAAGTGCAAGGAGAATTCTACTTCCAGCCATGTAGATTTTTCTTAGTAAAGTGGTTCTTTATTGAATTCGATTAGGATCTTTTTACAAATTTGTTAACTTTGCCTTGTTTGAAGAAACTGATCACCATTCCTTCTAGTGCCCTACACTTATTTGTCTCATGTCCATTCATCATGTGCTAGTAACAATAGGATCCTCCTCGATTTCATTCATATTTAGGTCTTTTCTGCTATGATGGCCAATAGTTAAGTTCTTCCTTGGTTAGAAAATAAACATTCTCTATTGATGTTGTCAAATTGCATTCCTTAGGGCGTCTTGGCTTGAAGTTTGTATTTTGAGAATGGTTTCTAGATCTTTTATTACTTGGTTGTGAAGCTTCACACTCAACGACTAGTTTTTTTCATAACCCTTTGAATTTCATATGTAGGCAGTGCCCCACTAGTTGCTTGATGCCATTTATATGTAAAGGCATTGTAATCAGCCATCTTTCCCTCTTCAAAGATTGTGCCTTTGGTGTAGAGTTGAATTTTTTTCCTCATTTGATCGAATAAGTTATCACTTTAATTGTTTGTTCCTCCTAAGGCAAAGATAGGCGTTGGGCCAATGTGAAAAGGATTTGAACTCCATCTAGCTGGATCATAAGATTCTGCTTTATTTTTCTTTACGATCCTTAAAGCTTCCAATCTCAGCATTTGTTCTTCATGTAGTTTAGAATCATTAGGTGTTCTATGGAATAATCCAATTGGATCTGGCTCTGAGGATCCTTGTTCGGACCTTTTTCTTTTTCTAAACATGATGATGTAAAGTCTAAAGTAGGTAGGCTCGGAAAGGAATTGGGTTAGAGGAAAGTGGAGTTGGAAGTTTAACAAGATCGGAGGTTCGAGCCCTCCTTCTAACACCAAAAATATTAACAAGAAAACTTATCAATACCTCAAAGTAGAGTTCAAGTATAAATGCCTCCTTTGAAACCTCTTTTCTGATTAGGTAGGAATAGTTAGAACCTTATTATTCCCTTAAAACCACCTTTCGAATAGTCCGTTGTAGTTAGAACTTCACCTTACTCGACCTTTCGATACAGTCGAAGCAACTGATCTTGCTTATCACCCCTTTTTAACTGGCTAAGTCAAAATTCCTTCTTATATAACCTTCCGACTCAGTCAAAACACATGCTTCTCTTTTTATGCCTTTCGAACTGGTTAAGTGAGTTTAGTATCCTTTCGAACCCCCCTCCCCCCTTCTAATTAGTTGGGGAAACTCTCATGTTTGACCTTAGGATATGAATTAGATGGAAAGGTTTCGACTTAGTTGAAAGCTTGCCTTTCGATGGCTTGGGTTAGGACCTATAGGTCTAAGGATATTTTTGGTTGAGCTAAAGGTTTTTGACTCAGTAAAAAGGTAACCTTTCAATAACTTGAGTTTTGGAGCTAAGGGTCTAAGGATAATGGTTGATCTATGGGTATCCACTCACTTAAAGGATGATTTTTTGATCAAGTCAATATAAGCAGATCATAAACTGAATCCAATAAGAGTATTAAATCAGTTGCATATGAAATAATATTGTAACCTTGCTTTCGTTAGGCTAATGCTATACCAATTGATCAAGTCCCCAATTTAATTTCAAAATTACGGTTTACAAATTTAAGAAAGTACAAGAATGAAATTAACGAATTCAGATCCCCTAAACCAGACCTCTAGGGTCTTATTTATAGATGCGGGTTGGCACCTTTCGAATTAGTCCTTTCAACTTGATCAAAAGACAGCCCTGGAGACCTTTCATTGCCATTCACATTAAGGCATCCTTCCGCATTGCTTTCAAATGAACTTGATTGCTTTTGACTTCATCGAAAGGGGTATGTATGCTTCTTCACCTTGTATTGCTGTATTGTTGCAAGTAAGAAGAGGCACAAGTTTTCAATTCTGTTAATAGGAATATCTTTGGGGTTTCAAAGGTGTTGAATTGTTGAGGGTTTTAAAACGAAAGGTAACTTTCGAAGACATACTTGCTAATTGATGCAGAACCTCTTCTTCTTTTATAGGAGATTGTCATATTGAACTTTAGCAAGCTTTTCTTTCTTAGTTGTGAAAGGTTTCAACCAATTCGAAAGGCTTAGTAATGATTTCGAAGGGGTTGCTCTAACAAAACATCTTTCTATGAAATGTGAATGAAGGCGAAACTTCCAGTTTCGAAAGGTTTGGCACACATGTGAGTTTCTTTAATTTGCTGACTTCAAAAGGTGTTCCTCAACTTATTCAAAACGTCTTCATGCAAGCGGAAGCATCTATTTCGAAAGGGTTCTTTCATCCCTTTCAACCCCTTCTAAAGCTTTTAACAGATTTAATCTTTGTTGTAGCATTCTTTTGACTCCTTCGAAAGGCATTATTGATGTTGTCGTCTTTTGTAAATTCTTCTCTTCTACTCTCCATGGTTTCGACAAGGTTGAAGTGAGAATCAGTGGTAACACTACTTATTCTACATGCTAATAAATACCACTACACATACTCTTTTTTCATTTCGACTCTTCATTTTCAAAGTTCAATTCCATAACTTCGTGTTTATAAAATGTTCCATGGCTTCCATACACTCGAAATCCTAAGACTAGTTTGAAAAGCTTGCCTTTCTTCATTTCTAAGCTCACCACATCCACTTCTTTTCAAACAAGCACCTTCATCCTCCTCCCCAACATAGGTTAAGCCCAAATAACCTATGTCTGATCCTAATTTGCATGCTAGGGTCCATATCTTCACTTGATCGAGTTAGGAGCGAGAAATCTTAGTCGAATGCAAACTCTATTATAGTTTGGCCACGTTTTGGTGAGTAAAATCTCAACTTTCAAACTAATCATTTAAACTCTTTTGTGTTCCATATTATTAGTGTTAATTGCTTGTTGGATGTGTAATTGAATGTTTTTGGTTATTGGCTTGCTTTTATGATGCGGAAAGTTGACATTTTGGGTAGCTAGTTAGTAGCTAAAGAGTTAGTAAGCATGTAGTAAACTATATGAAAAATTAGTAGTTAAAGTTAATATATTTGTTATTAAACACTTGCTACATGTTTTATCATAGCAAATTACCATGTATATATGCTCATATCATTGCTATATGATGTTTGGTTGAATTTATAATGACATAAGCTTATTTACCGAACTACCCGTATAGCGATAATTACTATATCAGCACTTTTGGAAAAATCACTTCTTATCGAAACCGTTTTGTTTCATTTTCATGCTTAGCCTAGTTTTACAAGTTAAGAGAGTTTTTGAAATTATAATGATTTCAAATTTAATTAATTATTTTAATAATGATTAATTAATTTAATTAATTATGTAATTAATAAGGATTAGGGTTAACTAATTAATTTATTAACGATGTGTTTTAAAATTAACTAATTACATGGTTAATGATGTTTTGAAATTAATTTATCATTTTATTTAACGATATTTAAGGGCAACTAATCTTTTGAAAATGATAGATTAAATTTAATTAATCAATTTTATAATGATGTTTTTAAATTAATTAATCTTTTTAATTAATAAAGGAAAACTATCTGTTTTAACTTTAAGTAATCTCTCCATTAGTGATGTTTATAATAAATAAATCATTTTTAAACAATGAGATTTAATTATCTATTTATTAATTTAATTAATTATATTTAAATTTATTAATTAATCGAATTAACGATGTATTAAAGGTGGTTTCCCCTTTTCAATTAAAGGCATTTGAAATTAGTTTATCTACTTAATTAATTAAATTTTAAAGTTGATTACTAATTGTAATAAGGAAGTTTAAGTTATTAAATCCTTTTTATAATGTTATTTAAAGTTAGTAAACTCTTTTAGTAAAATATTTTAAAGCTAATATTTGTATTGTGAAGCCCAAGCATGAATTTGGGTTTTAAAAGAGAAAGTTTTATTCGTTTATGGAAATGAATTAATTTATGTAAAGTGATATCACTTATATGGAAATGATTTATTTGTATGATTAACACTAAATGTCGAAGAAGTATACTAATCGCTATGTCGAAAGTTAAGAATGATAGTGAAACATGACTTTGAGATAACACTACGTTGACTTGTTCGGTATTATTATTAACTAAGAAATAATACAAGTTTAAATTCAATGAGTGGTGATAAGTATACATGACTTAATTTCCGTATGTGATCATTTTATATCTGCAATAGTTGGCTTCTCGGCTATTGATTACTTCATCTTCTTTATTATTGTCATTCTAAGATGATTTGTTGCTCTATTGGGCTTTGCTATCCTTTGTCGGTACATAAGTGAACCCAAAGCAAAAAAGGACGTCCAACTATGTGTGGTTGCATCCATTAGAGTATTTTCACATCTCATCTAGATCGGATTCATTTACGCATTTAGATGTGAAATATTTGAATACTCGGTAAGGTTTGGTAGGGTTCGGCTGGTACATTTCTGAGAAGTGTCACGGGGTATATGACCTTCTCAGAAATATATTACTAGAGGTAAACTTCAAGGGTGGTGCACTTTCCTAGTCATTTGATGAAAAAAATTCCTTTCCTTATTTGATTCGAAACTTCGAATTTATTTTATGTAATTGCAATGCGAAGAGTCAACCACTCTTCACCATGTTTAATTACAGGTTTTCTCCATTCTGTCAAGTTTGGACTATTATCTTGTTTTATCCATTCTGTCCAGTTTGGATTTTGTTCAGACTATTTCCATTCTTTCAAATCTGGATCTTTATACTATTTTTGCCCATCATCTATGTTTGGATTTGTTTCCTATGGTTCTTTTCCATTCTTTTGTTTGGTTCTTGTTTATGTAATGGACTATTTTTCCGTACCCTTTGAATCGACATTAAACCACACATGTCGAACTCAAATTGCACAAACAAACAGATCATTACGGGTAGAAAGAAAATAAAGACAGAATAGAATCTCACACGAACGGAATAACAAATATTATTTCAATAATAATCTTTACAGCGGAAAATTCAAGAAAATAATATCAGAGTCTAACCTTGATTCAGCAGTTATACCATCCGCCCTTACATATACTAACAAAAAAAAAAGAAATAGATGTATCAGATAATAGAATATGCCTATATGATGATGAATGTTATCCCGATTTTTGGCAAAGCCGCGATACCAAAAGATCGATCGAAAAAGAAGGACAGTTCGTATCAGAGATTGGTCATACTTCGTTTCGCTATGGATATCGCTGAATTTTTTCCGAGTCCAGATTGAGCTACAATTGATAGGACACGACAAGAAAGATCATAGAAGTCAGCTTCTCAAATTTCAAGTCAATCCGAGTTCGTGTGCTCGAGTTATTATCGATTCAATTTGAAGGGGAAGACCTAGGTTTCGAACCCATCACTGATCAATGGTTCGAACCGATCACCTTCGTATCGATCAACTTCGAACCCATCAAAGCGCCTCGGATTCGACTCCATCACCTTCGAATCCATCGGGTTTGTATCGATGGACCTCGTATCCATGGAGAAGTCACAAAGCTCGTATCCATCAGAGGAACGCAAGTTCGAATCCATCAAGCATCAGTTGTTCGAACCCATTATTGGAGCCTTGTTCGAACCCATCCATGAAGCCTTGTTCGAACCTATCCATGAAGCCTTGTTCGAACCCATCATTGAAGCTTCGTTTGAATCCACCATGTCAACTAGCCATGATGATGTGTCATCCATCGGTTCGAATGCGCCGAGATACATGGAGTCGAAGCGGTCAACTCGGAGTGAAGACCAGATCGATTCGAGGTTTGCGCTCCACGTCATCATAAGGGCGCATGCCCCCATCGATTCGAAACCATCGGTTCGAAGGGATGGTTTCGAACAAGACAGCCTCTCGGAGAACGTCAACTCGTATCCATCATATCTCTAAATCTATTGATCCAAATGCCATGAAATTTTCACAGAATCTTGCATGCATGTTGAAGAATGTCCACACCAAATTTCACCTCGATTGGATGATTTTCTGATCGATTCGAATGGAGTTCGAATCGATGCCAAAGTGGGCCCAAATTTCCTGAGGCCGGGCGCGTGGGCCCCCTTACGTGCCAGAAGTGGTCTCTCGAGTTTTGAACGAAATATCAGCAACCTACGCCTATAAATAGAGCCCCAGAGTCAACAGAAAAAGGATCTTTCGACTCTCAAGCGCCCAAACTCTGCCGGATTGAGATCTCCATCATCCTACATCACATATTTGCTGTTGATTTCGAATTCCCAGTTGTAACTCGCTGTTGATCGCTGTAACAACTTGTAATTATTGAAAGAGAATCAATAAAACATCAAAAAACTTCACAGTGGACGTAGGCAACACGCCGAACCACTATAAATCGCTTGTCTACGCATTTACTTTACTGTTGATTGGAGTTTTTGTTAGATAATATCTGTTTTGAATTTACATTCTTCACTATTATCTCTTCAACGACTCCCGAAGAGTGTTGTGACCAATTTTGGTGCAAACACTTTGGTGCTTTCACTGAGAGTTGAACTCAGGTTTTCTCCTGCTCGTTGGATCTGTCGTCGATACCAGATTGAATAAATTTAAGAGAGAGATCCGGATAATCAAATCAGACTTCCTTCCCTTCTATTTAGATTTGCACAAAGTCTAGGAAAGGAATTCAACTTTCAAGATGGTTAGCACAAGAACCACCTCAAACGCTGTCAATCAAGAAGAACAGGATAGACAGAATCCTGCCCCACTACCTCCATCTAATCAAGATGTTGCTGGGCACTCGGAACCGTCAGGTCCGGTTACCCGACAAGAGTTGCAGTTGCTACTTCAAGAGCTGACCCAGAGTCGGCAACAACTAGAAGAACAGCTATGCGCTAACGCTGAGCTAGTCAACAAGCTGGATCGCCAGAAACGAAAGAGATCCACGAGAGACCATGCTTCTCGCTCCTCCAGCGAAAGTTCTTCATCTTCTGATTATCATAATCGGCCTCCACGACCCCGGCTAGATGGGAGTCGTATGCCACCCGTTGGAAATCAACCGACAATAACCGTTGGGCAACTGAGAGTTGGTCCATCAGCCAGTTTCCAAACCGGACCCTCCTCCCGAGGATGTGCCGCTCCTCACCACACTGCAGAATACCGCACCACTAACGTTGCGGCTGAACCAGGAGTCGACACCCAAGACCAGTCGGACCTGGACAGTCGTCATAGCGGACGTTCTCCTGAACCGTACGTCTCAGAGGACTATGAGCCAAGAAGGCAAGACTTGGACCGTCGACAATATCCGGTCCAACCCCGAAGAATGGAACGTAATCATACTCCGGTGCAAGCCGCACAAAACGCGCAAATGCCGGATCTTTCAACTATGATACGTCAAATGATCCGTGAGAGCCAGGGATTCACAAATGACGATTGGGGAGTTACCCGAAGTCACACTCCTTTTACGGACGATATCCTTACTGCTGAACCCCTTACGGCGATTCCGGATGCCAACTCTACCCGTGTATGAAGGAAACTCAGACCCCAGCCAACATATTCTGAAATATGAATGGTCGATGACCGCTGCCAGAGCCGACGATGCAGTAAAGTGTCGTAGTTTCCCCATATCCTTAGAGGGCATCGCTACCATGTGGTTCACTCAATTGCCACCTCGATCCATCTCTTCATTCGACCAGTTAGCCACAAAATTCGTTGAGCAATTCCGCATGCACGTCGCAAGGCCAAAAGATGTCAACACTCTATCTAGTGTCACTCAAGCTCCCGGAGAGACACTTAGACACTACTTAGAGAGATTCCATACTGCATGTGTGGAGATCAGCAATCCAAACGATAACTCCATCCTTATGGCGTTGACTAAGGGGATCGACCCCGATTCTGAGTTCGGCAACTGGTTAGCTGGGAAACCACCTGCATCATTGGACCGTTTCCATGCCAAAGCAGCTCAATTCCTGAGACAGGAAGACGCGAAACAGTCTAGGAAGCAAACTGATGCAGGACCAAGCACGGAAGGGATCCAAAGCAATGTTGCAATCAAACATTCCGGCGAGAGCTCCGGAAAAGTTCAGTTGAACATTAAAAACAAGCAAGCTCGGCGAAGAGAGAGCGTGAATCAAACCAGGAAACGAGATCAAAATCACGGCCCGTAGCGTAAGAACCCAATGTTTGACAGTTACACTCCTCTGAATACATCACTGGAGGACTTGTACTTACAAACCTGTGATATAATTCAATATCAAAAACCTGCACCAAGACCGTCGTCAGAGAGACAAATCCAGACGGGGAAGTTTTGCAGGTTCCATGAAAGCTACGGGCACAATATGAACGAGTGTCATCACTTACAAGATATCGTTGAAAAACTGATCAGAGAAAGGAAGCTGGAACAGTTTGTGCGGACACCGCAGCCCAGAGAAGCGGGCCCATCAAATCAAAACAATGAACCCAATCGACCGAGACAGGAGGACTCGACTTGTCCCCGTGGAAGATTGGTGATAAACGCCATCAGTGGCGGACCTACTTACTCAGGGGCCTGGAACGACGAAGATCCTCGTCACTGTCACACATGATAGGCTCATTCAATCTATGAATACTTTGCAGTTTCCTTTACATTCTGAAATTTGAATTTGTAATAAGGCACTAACTTTGCCATATTTTCTTATTTCAGCAATAAAATACTATCTCTTCAAGCTAGAGCTGTGATTCACCGAATACAACGTTCAACAATCACGACACACGAAGAGCTAAGTTCCATCAAACAATGGAATTTATTCAAATAGCGAGTGACTGTGATATGACCGACCACTCACTAAGTGAAACACCAGCTCAAGGGCAAGCCATCACGTCAAAGGCTGAACTGGACCAACACACGACAGTCCTACAACTAACTCCAACTTCCCAGAGTATGAATTGGAGTATAAACATTCGACAATTCGTTCCCGGAGTGCGAACGGACTCCAACTTCCCAGAGTGTGAATTGGAGTATAAACATTCCACAATTCATTCCTAGAGCGCGAACGGACTCCAACTTCCCAGTGTGTGAATTGGAGTATAAACATTCAACAATTCGTTCCCAGAGCGCGAACGGACTCCAACTTCCCAGAGTGTGAATTGGAGTATAAACATTCAAAAATTCGTTCCCAGAGCGCGAACGGACTCCAACTTCCCAGAGTGGGAATTGGAATATAAACATTCAGCAATTCGTTACCAGAGCGCGAACGGACTCCAACTTCCCAGAGTGCGAATTGGAGTATAAACATCCAACAATTCGTTCCCAGAGCGCGAACGGACTCTAACTTCCCAGAGTGTGAATTGGAGTATAAACATTCAACAATTCGTTCCCGGAGTGCAAATGGACTCCAACTTCCCAGAGTGTGAATTGGAGTATAAACATTCAACAATTCGTTCCCAGAGCGCGAACGGACTCCAACTTCCCAGAGTATGAATTGGAGTATAAACATTCAACAATTCGTTCCCAGAGCGCGAACGGACTCCAACTTCCAAGAGTGTGAATTGGAGTATAAACATTCAACAATTCGTTCCCGGAGTGCGAACGAACTCCAACTTCCCAGAGTGTGAATTGGAGTATAAACATTCAATAACTCGTTCCCGGAGCACGAACGAACTCCAGCTTCCCAGAGTGTGAATTGGAGTATAAACATTCAACAAGTCGTTCCCGGAGAGCGAACGGACTCCACCTTCCAAGAGCGTGAATTGGAGTATAAACGTCGAATCCATCGTTCCCAGAGTGTGAACGGACTCCTAAAAAGCCCAAATAGATGTGATTGGCCATCCAACGGCTAACTCCGACTTCCCAGAGCGTGAATTGGAGTATAAACATGGATTACAGGTTCCCGGAGCGCGAACCGAAGCATCTGTGCGAACTCCAACTTCGCAGAACGTGAATGGAGTATAAACATAAATTACAGGTTCCCGAAGCGCGAACCCAAACATACATGCTACCTCCAAATTCCCAGAGTGTGAATTAGGGCACAAATACCAAGTCAAAGTTCCCGAAGTGTGAACTGAAGTATCAATACTAACTCCAAGTTCCCAGAGCGTGGAGTGGAGTATAAACATCAATTCCAAGTTCCCGGAGCACGAACCGTGTTACAAACATCGATAACTCTCAAATTCCTGGAGTGCAAACCAGGTTATCGATCTCAAATTATCCTAAGTCCCCAGAATGCGGACGTGTACTTAAGATTTGCAACAAGTGCGATCAACCACCAAAAATACAAGTGTTGTTCCCTGAAACTGGGGGGCGAAAAAGCTATGTCTTAATCGCTAACCGAAGTGATACAATGTCCGAAGTTCAACCCATTCATCGGTCACAACTTGCGACCAAGATTTTCAGACTGGGCAAATAAAACAAACTCTAGTTGACAGTAAAAACACCACAAGTACACCGGACTACAAAACACTGCAAGTACTTAAGCACAATGAGAATTGAAACAAAGAAACTGAATTTTATTTCAACTAACTAGAGATGAAGACTTACATGCAAATAAGTTCTTCCGAAAAAATTCCTACTTGCAGGGGCCGAACCTGCATCTATACACGACCTATCTATCAAAAAATCCGCTTAAACGGCCCATCTACTTCTTCTTTTTGAATCTCCTTATCAGCGGTTCGTCATCGGATTCGCTAGAAACAGAGATCCGTCGTTTGGAGCGCTTCCTCTCCGGTGGTTGCTGTTCGGCCGGGGGCATAATGTCGACGTCCTCCTCAGAGCTCGAATCTACATGAAGGCTTTTCGCCGGAGGAGTAGGAGGGACTGGACCCGCAACGGAAGGTGGGATAATGCCGCCTGATGATATTACCCTTAAAGGTACTGGTCTATGCGCCGCCGTGCTGCCACCAATACTACCACTTTGCCCCGCAGCCTCTATTTCGGCATTGATCTCGGCCAGGATTTCCTCATCACTAGTCGCTTAGGTCTGGCTGGGGGCATCCACAGTCTGCATTGAAGAGCTAGAGGTTGGCGGGAGGTCACTAATGATGAACGGTAGGTCTGTGGAGAAGCCACCCTGCTCACCGAGCAGCTCGCTCGACATTTGTTCATCAAGAGATAATCCGCTCCCCTGCGCCGCCTCAGTTGATACTGCTGTTACGACAATAGTCTCGATGGCGATGGCCTTATCCCCTTTACTTGATTCTTGGGTCGTGACAATCGGCGCAACTCCAGTCACTAAGCACAGATAAGAAGAAGTTATTAGTAACCGCTTCAAAACAAATGCTCTAATGATAACACACTTGTGATATGTTCGGAGTACCTTCCTCAGTATGGCTTGCGGACGGCTGAGCGGCCTCAGAAGTATGATCCTGAATAGGAGATAGCCGCGGCTGTTCTGGGTCGTAAGCTGGAACGGATTGGGAATCGACCACAGATACAGGCTCTAATGAAGGTGGAGCAGTAATCTCAAGAACAGCAGTGTGATGCTCAACACCTGATCCCTCTCCAACCTCCAGAGATCGGCCACCAATCATCTCCTTCTCATGAGTAATAATAGCGTCATGGAGGATCTTTTTCTCATCATCTTTCAACAACCGGTTTTAGAGTTCAAATCGGCCGACCGATTCATCTGGATGCGCTTCCTCTTCCTCCTCAACCAATCGACCCCAAACGCTACGGAGGTGTACCGGGTAATCCTGAAGCCAGGCCAAATTTCTGTGTCTCAACACATTGGCATTGTAAGTGATGAGCAGATCTTCAATATCGGCCTCCAGCCTGGCCTCCGGTTGTTGAACTTTCTCCTCAACCTCCGTTTCGACCGCCTGGACCTTGGCTACTGCCGCATCCCGTTCAGTCCGAAGCATCACGGCTTGTTCACATGCCTCCTGGGCTGCGTTGTTCGCATCATCCCTATCCTTGTCGATTTCGGCAAATTTGGACTTAAGCTCATTTAGCTCCTTCAGGGCTGCGTCCCTCTCCGCAGTGACCAGGGTGTTTCGATGGCCCATATCCTCTACCGTGGCATAATGCTCACGTTTCATCCTATCCATCATTGCCTGGGCTTCGTCGGCTTTTTTGATAGCCTCCATTTTAGATTTCCGAGAAGATTCAGCTTCAGTGTTTAGCACCTCAATAATACGGCTCATTTGAGCTAACTCAGCCTGCAATCTCTCGATGGTGGCCCCATGCTCAAAGGCCAATGCCGACGCTTTGTCGGCCACTTTCGACCACGCTTTGTACTGGGCGTAAAAATCGTGCACGTAGTCATGTACTAACTAGTCAGCTTCCTCCGGGATCTTCTTTAAATGTGGAGGAAAGATATAGTTGTCGAAGCAGATGTTTGGAAAATCTCTCTTTAGCTGAGCAAGCTTGATTGCTTCTTCCCTTGAAATTTCCACGGGGGGTTGTTCTGTAACGGCAGTAGTTATTGTTTCGCTCCTAGAATGGCGGGGTTCATGCCTAGAAGATTGAGAAGCCGACATGTAGTGTGAAGATTCAGAGGGACGAGAGACATGAGCAGGAGGTTGTATGGGATCTCTGGGAGGAGGAGGAGTACGCGATCGACGCTTATAGCCTCTATCTGTATCATATCTCTCTTGACCAGAATACCCAGAGCATCCCTGGTCGTAATCTCTGTCCCCTTCTCGTCTGCGCGAATCATGATATGAAGACTTGCAGGCATGTCAGAGACTCCCTAACATTGAACCTCGCCTAGACATAGTATCTGCAGAGCAAAATAAAGTAGGATTAATCACCTTTCGAAATAGGTAGTTTACAGTCAAAGGTCATGCAGTGTTGTGAAATATGCATGAATGTGCAACCCCCCGACCAACCGGATGTGTCTGCCACACCAGTGGGAAAAGACTCGCTCAAAACTAAAGTTTCTGAAAGTTCTTCCAATCCGGCATCATGCTGCAGGGACACATCGTCCGGATTTGGAATATCGGCGAGCCCTTAATAAAGACTTTCAGTTCTCGGAGGAGTCATCTCCAAAATTCTAACTCCGGGAGAGGATCGGGCCATGACAACCGATTTCCATCTCCCCTTCTTAGTTGGCTTGACAATGGCGGCCTTTCCTTTTCTCTGCTCCGCGACCTCCTGAACTACATCCGTAGGCTCAGTCAGCGACTAATCATCGGTATGGGTTCTTTCAGAATCAGCCTCCTTAGCTATAATAACTTTGGGCTTCTTGTGCTTGACTCGTTTTTTCGAGACGGTCCTTAGTGCCCCGTCAAACTATATGCACTGCCCTCGTTCGATCAACCCGTAAGTCCGGAGATTCTTATCCGTCAGAAGCAACTCGATATCCCTATCTTCACTCGGGACTCCCCGGAGTATTCGTACTATCTCCTTAAATTGTTCACTTTCAGGTCGCCGAATCGTTACTGTAAAAAGGAAAAAATATAAGTTTCACTTCGACTGCAATTGCCATAGTAATTATTTGAGAACTCAGCTATACTTACGTCTGAATAACCATCGCCGGGCAAACCCTAGAGGACATCTGACATAAAACCACTCCGTCCTGTAATAACTCAACCTGGTCCAGGACCCAGTGACCACTTGGCAATTCCTCACTGCTTCCAGAAATGTGAAGGAAGGGTAATCACCTCGGGTCTTGAAATTGAATAGATATCTGATCTCGTTCGGGATCGGTTGTCTATGAAGGTACTCCATGAAGACGATGAATAAACTGTTCACGGAAGCATGTCCGTTCGGGTGTAGTTGAGATGGAGTGATCCTCAAAAAAGACAATACTTCCCTAATATACTCGTTGAACGGAGGAAGCGTCCCAGCCACGCACGCGTGGCGATTAAATGCTGTATATCCCTCCGGCGGATTGTGTGGTCTATCATTCGGCCCCGGCAGTAACACATCATCCAGTGACAGGCCGTGCATCAAGCATATTCTCCCCAACATATCTTCAGAAATATTGTATTGAATGGAATCCGATGGATTGGCAATAAAAGAAGCATTGGGGAATTCGTCTGGGGCTGGACCGATGATCTCAGGTTCAATATCCGGAACCTCTAGTCTCGAAGTGACTGTACTTTGAATTTCCTGCTGCTGCGAACTTGAAGGTTCCATGACTAGCTAACTCATGAGAAACAATCGTTAGACGAGAAAGGACCCGTGCGTTCCCCAGTGTAAAGTGTATGAATGTATGTTGTACAGTTCCATGCATTGCTTGAATAAATGTCACAGAGTTAAAGGAAATATGCAAATGACAAAGCTACGGAGTCCAGTTATAATGACCGTCATCGCTGACCATCACCACTAAACCGTTTACATGATGGAAGTTGATTAGGATAGAGGTTGTTATGGCTCCATCGACGAGCTTCGAAAGGTGGTCAAGTATGCAGTTTAATTATCAAGTCCAAATATGCAAGAATGAAGCTCGTCGGAATTATGCTTAGAAAATGTCAAACTTTGGTATCCATCGTAGAGGGTTCGAACCGATCGCAAGGAGCTCATTCGAACCCATCCTAACATCACTTCGAATCGATGCTTAAAGGCGCGCTTCGAATCGATGATCAGGTGTCGAGTTCAAATCGATCAATAAAGAATGACTTCGAATCGATCCTTGGTTGACTAGTTCGTACCGATCAGGGAACCCCCAACTTAACATCGATCACGTTCGAATCGATACCCTTCGCATCGATATAAAGTTAAGAACTTCGAACTGATAGCTGATGGATTCGAGGTCCATCGGTTCGAATGGACCCATCAAGGTAGTCAATCGGTGCGAACTACGTCACCCCTATGAGGGCATCCCAGGGACCGATGCGAAATCCAAAGGAAAATGATGTCGTTCACATCGTTTCGAACACGAGTCCCCAGATGGTTTCGAAGCTCCTCCAAACCAGATCCGGTTTTACCAATCACCGGAGTGGCCAATCGATGAAGAAGTGGTAGGTTCGAAATAGCTTTGCCGTTTGGATTCGAGGCTAATTACCTAATTTGAGTGATGGATTAGAGGAATTAAAGACTTGGATCTTGAATGGTTCGAATACGTAACACAGTGCCTTCTTCTCTGAAGTTTCGAGACGATGCAGAACACAGTAAACGCAAGGCAAGAGTAAAAAGTAAAAAGTGGCAAACCCTCTGCTATTTTATGAAGCCTAGGAAGTGACTGGGCCATTTCGCATCCCAGTTAACTCAACCGGGCACAACCGGTCAATTATCAGATCGATTCGATGTCAGCATTCGAATCCATGCGCTTAAGGACTCATCAATACGAAGCACACAGCAGGGTGATGAGTTGCATCAATGCGAAACAAACAGTGGGCACATCGATTCGAAGCCCCTGTTCGCATCTTCAAATTCGCAACTCCATCCACAACCTACCGATACGAACGACGACTTCGTATCCATCGTTTCCTATCGATACGAACTACTATTTTGTATCCATCCTTTCTCATCGGTATGAATGAACGTTTCATACTCGTCCAGGCCATTGGTTCGAATGTCAGTTTCGTACCCATCATAGCATAAGCGTGCTCCATCCATACGAATGTAGATTTCGAATCCATCGATGCTCAGACACATCGGTTCGAAGTATTACATTCGCGCAACCCAAAGTCGTTTCCTTCGACCTTCTATATCGGTTCAGAAGAGGATCGATACGAAGGGACTTTCCAAAACAACCATCATGCGTTGTCTCAACTCAAATTTCCAAATCGGTTCAGGAGAGAATCGATATGAAATTCAATAGCAAACCAAACTGACAACGAATCATGGACGCAAGACGTTAACAAGGGTCAAACTAACATATGTGCATATATGTCGAGCTAACATTCGATTTTAAACATTTACAAGGATCGAGTACTCATCTTGTTACAAATGCAACAGCCAATGGCTAAGCGCTATTATACAGCAATCAATCATATCAACGCAAGGTTACAGCAATACAGGGTACGAGTCTCAACAAAAGGGAGAGCAATGATTGTTCAGAGAGAAATTGCAGCTATTCAAAGCACGTCATGTTCCCACAAGACGTACTTTGGGGGGAAAATGTTATCCCGCTTTTTGGCAAAGCCGCGATACCAAACGATCGATCGAAAACGAAGGACAGTTCGTATCAGAGATTGGTCATACTTCGTTTCGCTATGGATATCGCTGAATTTTGTCCGAGTCCAGATTGAGCTACAATTGATAGGACATGACAAGAAAGATCATAGAAGTCAGCATCTCAAATTTCAAGTCAATCCGAGTTCGTACGCTCGAGTTATGATCGATTCAATTTGAAGGGGAAGACCTAGGTTTCGAACCCATCACTGATCAATGGTTCGAACCGATCACCTTCGTATCGATCAACTTCGAACCCATCAAAGTGCCTCGGATTCGACTCCATCACCTTCGAATCCATCGAGTTCGTATTGATGGACTTCGTATCCATGGAGAAGTCACAAAGCTCGTATCCATCAGAGGAACGCAAGTTCGAATCCATCAAGCATCAGTTGTTCGAACCCATTATTGGAGCCTTGTTCGAACCCATCCATGAAGCCTTGTTCGAACCCATCCATGAAGCCTTGTTCGAACCCATCATTGAAGCTTCGTTCGAATCCACCAAGTCAACTAGCCACGATGACGTGTCATCCATCGGTTCGAATGCGCCGAGATACATGGAGTCGAAGTGGTCAACTCGGAGTGAAGACCGAATCGATTCGAGGTTTGCGCTCCACGTCATCACAAGGGCGCATTCCCTCATCGATTCGAAACCATCGGTTCGAAGGGATGGTTTCGAATAAGACAGCCTCTCGAAGAATGTCATCTCGTATCCATCATATCACTCAATCTACTGATCCAAATGCCACGAAATTTTCACAGAATCTTGCATACATGTTGAAGAATGTCCACACCAAATTTCACCTCGATTGGATGATTTTCTGATCGATTCGAATGGAGTTCGAATCGATACCAAAGTGGGCCCAAATTTCCTGAGGCCGGGCGCGTGGGCCCCCTCACGTGCCAGAAGTGGTCTCCCGAGTTTTCAGCGAAATATCAGCAACCTACGCCTATAAATAGAGCCCCAGAGCCAACAGAAAAAGGATCTTTCGACTCTCAAGCACCCAAACTCTGCCGGATTGAGATCTCCATCATCCTATATCACATATTTGCTGTTGATTTCGAATTCCCAGTTGTAACTCGCTGTTGATCGCTGTAACAACTTGTAATTATTGAAAGAGAATCAATAAAACATCAAAAAACTTCACAGTGGACGTAGGCAACACGCCGAACCAATATAAATCGCTTGTCTACGCATTTACTTTACTGTTGATTGGAGTTTTTGTTAGATAATATCTGTTTTGAATTTACATTCTTCACCATTATCTCTTCGACGACTCCCGAAGAGTGTTGTGACCAATTTTGGTGCAAACAATGAAGATATCCAGCTCTCCTTTAGAAACTCCAACCGTCTTCAACTAAAGCGGAAACTACTCGGATCTGACTTGAGTATTAAAAATACCCGGATCAGGCTTGATAAACCAGTGTAAGATACTCAAAATTTTAAATGCATAGATCATGAAGATGCTATGAAAACCCTTGAAAAGAAGGGTATTTCATAAGACCACGCCCACACGTAGACACGGATGGGTTTTTATCTTATGATAACCAAAACACTTTTATAATAAAATACACTTGATATTATTTTTAATGACATTCTTTTAAAAACACCTTTCAAATAAGATATCGATACCCGGACTAAGTCTAAGGGAATATATCCGGACCAGGTCAACGGAATATACCGAACGAAATATATGAAACCAGAAGGGGTAGGTGAAATGTTTGCAAGTCATTACGGCTATTCTGTGAATACAATCAAAACCGTAAAGCACGTTTGGAATTGGATTTCCCAACATGATAGCAAACTAGTGGAAAGATCAATCTGTATCCATGGCTTACGTCCAAGACTCAAACGCCCTTATATAACAACACAAATGGCTAAAAGGGGATACAAAATAGGAATAACATCCAAGGACTCAGACTTTGTGCATCCTCGCCATGAGGCCCAGACGTATCTGGTACCTAGGGCTTAGAACATTTGATGACCCAAATCATTACTATCCGAAATGCGAGCATATATATATATCTGACCACATAGAATCCCATCATAACTGAGGTATATGGCTGGCGAGGCTATGATTACCTTTCACATATCACATATCACATCTTTGAATGACACATTGTCATTCCACGTCACACGATTGATTTCTAGAAAATTATAACTTCTTGAGCTCGTATGTCTCGTGAAAGGATGTTAAACTAAGAGAAGATGCCTTCTCCGCCACCAATTGATATACATTTATAGAAACCACTCAAATGTGATTTATAATACAATGTCAGACAAACGTCCATACAACATCGTTCTAGGACTGAACGAAACCGAAGGCACTCTCCTACTACCACTAGTAGTGAGTAGTCCCTACAATCCAAAAAATCTCCATAATGAGGAGACCACTGTTATAAATAACTCTATAATGGAAGTGACCCAGAGCATGTCAACAAGCAGTCCTCAAGCTATGAGATCCTCGGTCTTCAATAATCATCGTCTTCAACATATCTTCACTTTCGAACGTATACATTGGTTAGAAGTGGTTTTCGGATAGGGATCACCCAAATCCGACCCCGGTTCCTACAAAGCCAATCATCACTTCGAAAGATGTTAAGTTCATATGTGGATATCAATCATCAATCAATTACTTCATCATTTATTTAAATCAAATATCTTTCTTAGATATATTCTCTTCAATTTAATCCTTTTTTTCAGGAGTATATGGAATCATCAAAGCCTCATTTATCAAATCATTTGATTTACTTAAACCCTTTTTAAATCCTGGAATAATTCCAAATCATTTTCTCTTTTACTTAGAAAAACCTTTCCAAATCATTCATTAAATCTTAATCAAAGATTTATTATATTCAAGTTATAACTTTTAACTTGGGGAAAATATTCCCAAATCATTTATTAAATCTTAATCAAAGATTTCTTATATTAAAGTTATAACTTTTAACTTAGGGAAAATATTCTCAAATCATTCATTAAATCTTAATCAAAGAATTCCTTTTGTCTTAGAGTAATTCTAAGTTAATTCATTCTTTTGCCTTGGATAATATCTCAAATTTCCTTACTTAACACTCAATCCAAATTTCTTAACTTTTAGGCAGGTCAAAAACAATGTTATTTAAGACGTGGTTTACTATAAACCCTAAAATAAATCTTAGCAAACATTATTGAGTAAATAGGATCTTAGAAATCATTCTAATTTTACTCAACATCAATTTCCTTATTCAACAAATGTTATGGGTGGAATAATGGTGAAATCACCTTTTAAATTCCACGAATAAGACGAGTTCCCTCTTTGGAATTTAATACCAAGTATAAGAAGATTATCTCTGTGCAATCCAAGTTGTAGTTTATTCATTTTGGAGATTGCTTAAATTTTGTCTTTAATTTTGGAAAACTTATTAAAATCTTTTTAGAGCATCCGGGCTTTACTTTTGATCAGTTCCATCACTCATCTAAAAAGAGAAAATATAGATCAACTAAATTTAGGGCATTGGTTGCTCCATCCCTAACCTTAGTTAAACACCTTGTTTTATCTTTCCAAATCTCACGAGCGGGACAAATATACTAGTCGTTTCCGCATACTTAATTATTAGCTTTATTTTGAAATTGATTATAAGATTCCAAATTATCTTTTAAAGGCTCAATTTTCCTTTTAAAAATATTCATAATTATCTTTTAAACGATCATATTTTGACATTTTAGTTAAAATATTTTTTATGTAAACCAAATTTAAATTTAAATTTTTATATTGCTATTTAAAAATATAAACACTCATAAATTACGTAAAATAATTTATTTAACCATTGAAACTTACTTTTCTGAATTCAGCATTTTATCACTTTTGTCGATATAGGCAAATATTACTATTTTTGTGTATACTTCTCTTTCCAAATTCTATCTAATATTTTTTGTATCATATAACCCTACCTATTTTATATTTAAAATCACTTTAAACAGTATATTTCAAAGTGGTCAAATTCTGGGTCGTTACAGTTTATGTGGGAGAAAACCCATTCCGCATTAGCGGTGTGGTCCCACATATTATTGTTGAATACACTCCTTTTTGTTTTAGAGTTTTAATCATACTAGACATTTTGTTTGACCTGTGTTGTTTATTTTCTCTAAGCTCTCAGGTACTCAATTATGTTTGAGTAGTCTGAGAGTAGCAAGTTTCTTTTTGGAGCTCTTTGAAGACGATGATCGAGCATGCGGCTCCTTAGTTATCTAGTTATTTATTTTCACTGTATGATTATAAAGATGTATATTGTATCCAAAAATGAAAAATCAGAATGAATAGCTGCAAATCTGTTTGATGTAGTATTTTTGTTTAACTCTGATAGCTCTATGTAAGGAGTAACCTTTTGTACTATATCATTTTGTATTATATGTAACCATCCCATTGTGAGGTTTTTCTATTTTATTTTTCTCAGTTCTTTGTTTCACCCTATGAAACTTGTCTTTCAAACGCTTAGAAAACGACATATGAATAACATGAATGTATTAAGTGTCTCTCCTTGAAGTTAGAAAAATGGGTCATTATAGATACAGGGATTGATCATACTTAGGACATAGTCTCTGGTATAATTGCAGGTACCAGTCTATAACAAGATACCAGAACCATACGGGAGACTGACAGACACACATGCTCAAGAAGACTACATACGTAACTGGCAAACACGACACACGTGCTCATCTAGCACGGCTCTTATAGTCTTGGTTACCTCAACGAACATCATGACTCTTATCCATTGCATGTCATAAACTCACTACATGACTATGCATTGCATTGATCACGACCATGCTTTGCCCCTGATTGTAACAGAGTATTGGCCTGGGTGACATGGGAAGCTAAACATCGTCGACACACAGCTCTATGATCGCTAATACACGGTTACAAATATTGTCGACACATGACTAAAAAGATGCCGACATACGGCACCCGTGTGTCATAGATCCAGGGCACGACCACTGCGATCAGGCAGCTAGGGTGGATACTGACCAATTTGGTTCACTTTCGAAACATAAAGGGAGTTGGAATTAATAGACAAATATTGTAAATATACAATAGCCGAAACACAGCTATATACACGTACTGACATAAGGTACTATACATATGCTGATATACAGCTAAATACATATACCAATACACAAATTGGTATATTTCCAACACATGGCTCGATATAATCACTGACACATGGCTCTACTTAATCAGCACATAACTATATATATATATATATATATATATATATATATATATATATTCACTGCAGTGAATATTGTACTGCATATTCCCATGTTGAGTGTCATCCATGTGATAAAGATAACAGAATAAATAACAAATTGGCATCCCATACCACCATATGTCACTAGTTCGTTTATTTAGTGCTCACACATCACACTGCCCTTCAACATTTAATGTAATGAGTCCAAATAATAATGGCAAGAGTGTTATCGAAAGTCTCATGCCAGACGTATCACTAAACTGTTTATTCAAGTTTCTCGTTATGTAGAATAAATATCAATAATCAAACAGAAAGAATGTTACTACCGTATCATATTAAAATCATCAGTCAAACTCATATCAATGGTGAATCATTCATATCATCGAAATTATAAAGAAGATAAGAAACCAAAAATCAGAAGCTAAGTTGAAAATAGATTATACAGCCAAATATGATTATAAAACAATTAAATATATATTTAATAAAATCATTTATACAATTCAATATATACATGGAAAAATCTACTTGAACACAATTTGACGACACAATTGGTGACACAAGGGATCTCTACCATTAGATTGCCCCCTGAATTCCACCTTACATGTAAAGACAAAAAGATCCAATGGTTTAGTCTATTCTGTTTCCATTTGTGTCATCAATTTGTGTTCAAACACTACAACAAAAGTAACCTATTACAACTCCTTTTTTCTATAACGGGCATTGGCTGCCCGTTGTAATAGAAGGCTATTACAACGGGCCATTCAAGCCCGTTGTAATAAATGCCTTATACAACACTTTTTTACAATGAGCAATGACTATCCGTTATAATAGACTTCTATTACAACGGTCCTTTCATGCCCGTTGTTATAGATGCTAATTTTACAACGTTCACAAAATGCCTGTTGTAATAGATGCTTACTTACTCCATATTTATTTTTTATATTAATAATTTATTATAGTTAACTATTAATAATTAGTAAATTATAGCTAATATTTATGACTTATAATTAATAAATATTATTAATACTTAGTAAAATAATTAATATTAAATAATTAATAATTAATATTAAACAATTAATAATTAACTTTTAATAATTGATATTCTATAATAAATGTTTATATTTAATATTTAACTAATTTACAATTATAATAATTAATATTAAATTATTTACTATAGTTTAATAATCTAGAAATAATTTTTTTCTAAATTTAAAAAGATACATAAAATTTATAAATAATTAATATTAAATAATTAATAATTAATATTAAATAATTAATGTTAGATAATTAATATTAAATAACTAACATTCAGTTATAATTAAGAAGTGATAATTAATAATTAATAACTGATAAATAATAAATGATATTTAATATTTAATAATTACCGATTAATATTCAATTAAATAATTGATAATTAATAATTAATAATCAATAAAAAAGAAACAATATTTAATAATTATCGTTAAATAATTACTATTAGATAATGAACAATTATTAATTAAAATGAATATTTAATAGTGAAAATAAGAGGGATGTCCCTAGAATCAAACTCAATACACAAAACATTCTCCTCAAAAAAAAAAAAATCACATCCCTGCTTTCAAATACTACAATATTCTTCCCTATAATATTCAATTTGGAAAGAATGTTTTCTCTATTTTAAAACTTAACAAGTATGTGAGCCAAACTATCCTTTTAAAGTATGGAGGGACATAAGACAAATTTTATTTAAAGAGAGATGTGAATCAAAAGTTTCCTTGGTATATCTTATTTGTATTTCAATTTAAAATGAATTACGATACTAAATATATACTAAGAAATGTTAATTGTGATAAATTATATTGGAAGAGCTAAAGTCATGGGTTCATGAACTGAATAGAAAAATGGTCCGCGAACTCACACTTGTTTCGCGCCTCGTTTCCGGCTAAATTTCATTTCCCTCTTTGCTTGCCCCATTTTTCCTTAATCTAATTTCCAAATACCCACTGAATCCCAAAACAAAATCATTTCCTTTCTCCACCAAAATACCATAATACTACCCGTGCCTAGGTCTGAAGCCCTATCAACAAACAAACCTCCTAATTACCCTCGATGGCCTTTCTCGATTCGAAACAAAGCTCCAAACAGGATCGTGTTGACGAACGATGTATGTGAGGCGATGGAGCTGATTGACCTAACACTGCCGTCGATGTTGACAAACTCTGAGTTGCCGCCACCGATGGTTAAAGGTATCGGGTCTTTATTTGTGATATGTGAAGATTATCGAATTTTGGGTTGTTGTTCATATCTGTGATTAGTAAAATCTTATGTTCGCCACCACAGGGTTGCATCGAAGTTCCGGAGTATGTATTACAGGTGCCCTACAGTACACGATCGTGAATGACTAGAAGTGTTGGATACATGGCGACATCATGCCTTAACTGTGATGCTTGCAATGAATCTCAAGAGAACTACTGCAACAAGATGGAGTGTACTTTCAATGGTGTTTACTGGGATGGTAGCCCTACATATGGAGGGTTCTCCAAAATGATTGTAAATCACAAGAGTTAATTCCAGTACATCTCAAAATTTTAAGCCTGCTTACATTGTATTATCAACCACCAAATGATGGCTCATCATCCAAAACACCTAGATGACATTGCAGTGATAGAATTTCAATTCAATTCATTAGTATGATTAGTTCATATATTCTCAGAAGTTTAACGGACTAGCATTTGGTTCATCTTTGTCTAGCTTAAATGGATTTTGGTAACAAATGGGGAATTCTAAATCAAGATGATATACTGTTCGACGGGTTTGTAGTGCATATACCAGACAGTCTACCGTTAGACTCTGTAGCACCACTGTTATGCGCTGGAATCACGGTATTTTATCTGATGAAACAACACAACATGCTTGAAACACCGGGTATGTAGCTTGGTGTTGTTGGACTTGGAGGACTTGGACATGTAGCGGTTAAGTTTGGTAAAGCATTTGGACTTCATGTCACTGTTATTAGCATGTCGCCCTCCAATGAAAAGGAAGCTCGAGAGCGTTTAGGTGTTGACGATTTCCTTATCAGTACCAATTCTCAGCGGATGATTTTTCTTCCGTTTATTGGTGACCATATATTCAAATTGTAATATACTGGTGACCAAAAAAATTTAAGATGTGAAAAAAATCACACTACTAACACAAACTGGGTAATGGTGAAAATAAGCATCAGAAAGTTAGGGAAAAAATACACTGTATAATAATACTCTTTTTTTAGCTGAATGACTGTGCATGAAATTTTTACCCGAGCTAACAAAACTAAATTGACACGTGTGATGGTAATAGGGATCTAAGAAGAGTTTGGACTATATCTTTTATCCCAACCTTTATTTGGAATGCAAATAGAATTGGCCAGCTAACTAAATTTATGGATAGATAATCATACAACCGTACACGATCATGAATGACTAGAAGTGTTTTACTTTCAAATTTTATTTTATAATTTCTGAATTTATCTAACTCTCAAACTCAGACCCAAAGGTGAGATCACAAGATTCAGTGAATGGTATGGCTGCGATTTTGATTTTGGATGGATTCACTCAGAGAACTAAGATCTTGATTTATTCAATTAGGCGGAGGCGATTAGGTTACTGTCTAGTAATTATGTTGTTCGTGCACTATTAGAAATTATTTTTGTTTATATTTTTTTCTCATCAAAGTAAAATCGTCCAAATCTTATAGCTTCAATGGTTGGAATTAGTGATGTAGTTGATGGCAGTGCACTGTAGCAGCAGCTGTTTATGGGGGTGGTTGGAATGTGGTGTGATGATATTGGATGGATTTAAAGAATGTAATGTGGTTTTGGAGATGGTCAGGCAAGTTGTTGTGTTGATGATGTTTTGTGATGTAGAGGATGACTATAGGAATGTTGTTGTTTTGGATAAAGCAGTAGAAAGTGTTTATGGTAGTGGAAATTGTGTGAGGCAGTAAGTGTGGAAGAGGTGTTGAACTATTGTAGCAGTCATTGGCAGTGAAGACTGGTGGTACTCTGGTTGAGAAGTGGAGCAGTCGAGCTGTCTGTTAATGCAGGGTGATGCAACTGATTTGCTGTGCACTGCAATGAAGTTGATGGTTCAGGTAAGAGGTAGAAAGTAGGGTGTGTGATGTTGCACCGCAGTTGCAAGGACAGGTAGCAGTAGAAGTGTAATGAACTGGAGGTGGTTAAGATACGTGACAGTGGCTATTTGAAGCATTATGTGTTGATGAAATATGTAAGAAGTGTGGGTTGATGACTGTTTTGTTGAATTGCAGATATGGCTAAAGTGCACAGAAGCACAGAGGCACAGAGGAGTGTGTACATGGGGTTGTAGAGGTTGAAATGGAGGAGTTGAACTTGAGATTGGCAATAAAAAATGTAAATATAATGTGTTAATGCTTTATGTATTGGGCATGTAAACTTATCTAAATTTTTGGATTGTTAGAATTCTATGACTCTAGCTTTTATTCTTTTCGTATGTGATTTTAATTATTTTACGACAATATTTAGTATTAGTATGGATGTATTGCATGGATGCTGCTACAATTTTTTTTTTTTAAATTTGCATTTATTTTGCAACGGGCAATGTGCATTGTTATATGAGCTTCTTACAATGGTCACTGCACGTTGTTATATAAGATTTTTACAACGGTCAACGCTCGTTGTTAAATATGTATTTTACAACGGTCAATACATGTTGTGAAATATGCTATACAATTAGTATGGTTAATCTATTGCAACGGGTTATGGCCTTTGTAAAAATATATATTGCAACGGTTTTTACAACATGTTTTGCCTACTGTAAATTATGGTGGATCTATTACAACGAGGCATATTACAACGGGCACATGTCCGTTGCGAAAACCATATTACAACAGGCATTGTCCATTGTAAAAAGACTGTTTTGTTGCAGTGAAATAGCCAGCCCATACATACATACATACATACATACATACATATATATATATATGAAGTAAAAGCAGAAAACAAGATTAAATAGGCTAAGTAAAAAGAAAAGCAAGAATGAACCAAAGAAATAAATTTTCAATAATACATTAATTGTTACATATAATTCTATATAACAAAATTTGAACTTATAGAATCGAATAATAATTAAAAGGTATATACTCTAGAATTAATAAGATAGTTAACTAAACCCAAATGTAGGATACTCTATATAATAATAACTAACTTCCCAAATCTTTCATAAAATAAAAATAATAATTAAATGTTCACATATAGCATTAGAAAATCCCTTTTCTTACATTTTAATAAAATAATTTGTATAGCTAGTTATTACATCAAAATTTATTTCATAATTTACTTTGATTGAACACTGTTTTAGATAATCATAAATAATTATGTTAATTTAATTTATTTTAAAGATATATGTATGAAGGTATGTATGTATTCAATTCTTAATAAATATGCTTATACATATCAAATAAAGAAAAGCTCCCAGTAATTGTTTTAGGCTTATAAATACTCATCTTTTTTAGTACAACTAATTTAACCCAAATTAAGGAAACTACCGTTTGAATTAATATAAGGATGAATTAATTTAAAGGACAAAGATTTGTATATTTTTTGCCTCAAGGACACGACCTCAATATTTTTACCACAAGGACAAACATTCTTCTAAAAATTATTCATAAGGACAAACATTTTCCAAAATTATTCATAAGGACAACAAAACTGCTACCGAGCTAAAACTGATACCTAAAAACTGCCACCGATAACTACAAACTGATACCTAAAAACTGCTATCAATAACTAAAAAGTGATACCTACAGAAAGTTGTCCTTCAGGATAAAACATTTAAGGTCTGTCATTGTGGCTAAAAAGCTGTGAAATTTTGTCCTTGATAATAATTTCCTATTAATATAATGGTTGGTCTTCTAAGGTAAAACCGAAGAAGTAAATGTACAAAAAGATTCTTCTGCCAATAAACAGGCAATTCGAAGGGTGATAAGTACAAATGTAGACAGGATTGATTACATACATATGAAGATGGAACCACTAGAGTAACTAAAATCAGTTCTGTTAGATAATGCCCGAGTCAAAGCCAAAAACAACAACCTCATAAACAACTCAACTCACGCTTACCCGCAAGAAGTAAAAGTGCAGTAATTGACGTTTAACCATATCAACTAGCATGGTGGAATCAAAATAGTGTAATAGCTATTGTTACTTTAATATATTTTTTCTTTATACAACAAAATGTAAAGTCATTGGATCATAACATGAAAAGGTGTAAAACATTGAATGGATAAATTCCCAGGGCATTGCAGCAGCAAGATATGGGCACACAAATACGCTGATACATGCACCCTCTTGTACACATACACACCCACTCATAATTACCTACTCACGCACACCTACTATAGACCCACACACATACCAATTTGACAGCAACTCATGAAACCTATAAATAACACACACATATATTTAAATACATATATGCATATGCACTCAAAGATAAAACCACTCACACAAACATATATCCCTATATATTCACACATGCATGTTGCTGTAATATTTATAAATCCTATCAACGGCCTGATGGTTTATGGTTTCCATGAGTACTTGTTAAGAATTTTTCAGGATCACTACACAATTAGATTCAGAAGAGAAAGTAGTGAAGAAAGCAAACAAAATTAATTCCCCCAAAAACAAAATACTTTTATTGATTCAACCAAGAAAATACAAAAGAGACTTAAAATTGAGAAGAAATCTCAATCCCAAACATCCTACAAAATACTTTTCTAATACACCTAATTAATGGACCATATGCATGTCCTTTTATAATAGTTTTTTATTAAATGCATTCTTTAATCAACCATTTTTATTTCCATCTTCCAAAAGAAATTCTTCCCACGTAGATAATTCTTTTCCTTTTTTAGTGCAACAAAAAAGGCAATTAATTATCTTTAAAATCTGCACAATCCGTAAAAGTGGCAATGTATTTTAGCCACAAATCCACCTCCATCAAAATATTCCCAAAATCTATTTTGATTCGGAAATATTGTATTACAAAATCCAACAATCTCCACCTTGATACTATATTTCCAAAAACGTCTTTCAAAAACTCCTAACAATATATCCAAGAAAACCAATGTCTCCACCTCAATGCTAAACCTTCCTCCAAACTATGCATGCCCGCCAATCGAACATGCACATAATCAACATATCAGAATTGCTTGTAATACCACAAAGACCTCCAAGTAGGCTTTGTGGTTTTCCATTGTTGGCTCCACCTTGATTCAGACAGATTTGTCTCTCCAACTTCACTTGTATAAGAATTTGCAATCTTTAAGATTTTTCCAAGCAATGATTAAATATTATTGTTTTTCCTCTTCGCGCGCAGCACCTCCTTGTTACCCTTCCAAACTCTAGTTACTCCACCTCGAGTTGAGAAGTTACAACTTTTCCCTTCCAGCTGTCCAACAGAGACAAGATTCCTTTTAATTTACGAGATATACCTAACCCCTGTAAGCGTCACCAACCTTCCAGTATCCATCTTCAATATGACAGAACCTATGCCTTGAACTTGTAGATCTCCACCATTAGTAGACTCCACTTCGCATGCTTCCTCCTTATAATCAGTGAATGCTTCCCTTTGATTGCAAATGTGGAAACATGCACCAGAATCTAGCACCCACTCTCCTTCCATACTCATATCAACACAAAGAACATCATTTCTAATGCCAAAGTTTACCTCCTCATCACGGTCTACCTCCAGCTTATTTTTGCTTCCGTCTTGAGTTTTCATCCTCTCTTTATCCTCTCTTAATTTATTGCAAAATTTCAGCTGATGGCTAGGTTTTTCACAATAATAGCAAATGAAATCTCGATCCGTATTTGGTTTGAATGAGCGTCTTTCTCTCTTTGCAAAGTGGACCTCTGCCAATGGATTTGTAGTTTCCTTTTCTTCAGTAGCCTTTCCTTCCGATGTATTTATCCTCCGCATCTCCTCATTCAGAAGGCTGCTAACTACAGTTTCCATGGAAATAACACCACTAGAATTTGAATTGTTCAATGCGACTACTAGAGTTTCCCAACTTTCAGGCAATGAGCTCATTAATATTAAAGCTTGAGTTTCATCATCAACATTGAAGCTTATCTCCGCCAATTGATTCACAATTGCTTGAAAGCTGTTGAGATGTTCACTAATCGATTCGCCTTCCTTTAGTTTTAGATTTACCAACTTTCTCATCAGGAATGCCTTATTTGTCGCAGAATTTTTTGCATAAATTCCTTACAATTTCTTCCATATGCCAAAAGCAGAAGTTTCACAAGCAACGATATGAAACACAGAATTCTCGATAAAACACCGAATTGCTACAGCTGCCTTCCTATCCAAAATTTCCCACTTTGCCTCAGTTATTCCATTTGGCTTTTCCCCTTTGTTTTCCAAGGGTTGGTGAAGATCATTAAGATAGAGATAATCTTCCATTTTCGCCTTACATAACCCCCAGTTCCTTCCATTAAGCTTTTCAATACTTATCTTCTCCATAGCCAAAGACTCTTTCAAAAATTTGTGTAGTTGGCTCTGATACCAAATGTTAAGAATTTTTCAGGATCACTACACAATTAGATTTAGAAGAGAAAGTAGTGAAGAAAGCAAACAAAATTAATTCCCCCAAAAACAAAAAACTTTTATTGATTCAACCAAGGAAATACAAAAGAGACTTAAAATTGAGAAGAAATCTCAATCCCAAACATTCTACAAAATACTTTTCTAACACATCTAATTAATGGACCATATGCATATCCTTTTATAATAGTTTTTTTATTAAATGCATTCTTTAATCAACCATTTTTGTTTCCATCTTCCAAAAGAAATTCTTCCCACGTAGATAATTCTTTTCCTTTTTTAGTGCAATAAAAAAGGCAATTAATTATCTTTAAAATCTGCACAATCCGTAAAAGTGGCAATGTATTTTAGCCACAAATCCACCTCCATCAAAATATCCCCAAAATCTATTTTGATTTGGAAATATTGTATTACAAAATCCAACAGTACTAGCTAATACACACGCACATATATAACTCACACGCTCATTTACCAAGATCTCACCCACTTGTACAATCACACATGCAAGTATATATTTACTAACACACACTCCCACACACTGACGCATGAATTCTCCACTAACATAACTATGTTATGTGCACAATGCAGTAATATTTAATCATATATAGAAAAATGAATATAAAAGTATGAAATACCTAGAAACAAAAGAAAAATAGTAAACCCCTAACAAAACAGTAAAATACTGCACCAAACAAGATTATACACATATATGTGTGTGTATTCAGCTCCTACACACTCATGTGCAGGTACAAAAATGGGGTTTATGGTCAAGATTGGTTCGCCTGCTAATGTCGTTTATTAACCTACTTCAATTATTTGGATTATGACTTAATGTACATAATAATTAAACACAACGCTACTCAAACAATTCAAATAATAGGACTTATTAGTACATAGGTTGTGTAAGTGAAAGTTACCCACTTCACATGCTCCTTTATCCTTCTCTACTAACAGACTATAACACACGCGCCAATACCAATAAAGCAACCAAAATCTTGAATTTGTTTTACCCGCACATGCCAATTGATGAAGTGAAAAATATAATTGAATTTGGGAATTTATTATAATTTCTTTGATTTGTTAATGAATTTAGAAAGAAGATTTGCTTATTTGTTTATTTATTTTTTGAATGCATGAACTTCTCCAGGAAGAAAGATTTTTCCTCTTGGATGAATATAAGCATGACTACAAATTGGTGAATGAGGCGAAAATTATCCAAAGAACACTTAGAGAAAATTTTGGACTAGACAATTTGGGCTTGGGCCTAAATATATACGTATATATATATATATAATAATTTACACTTTTATTTTCTTTTACTTTTATAACTAAATTATTTTAATTTAAATGAATACTAACCTATATTTGAAATGACTTCCTTTCCTAACCACATTACATTTCTATTATAACACTTTTATAAAGTTCATTTTCACATTTAACTTATTTAAATTTTAAATATTTAAATTTCACAATTTAAATCCTTTAGTTAAATAATTTCAAAAACCCATTTCCAAATAAACTCCAAATTCGACTTTTATTAATTTAGTTACCAATATTAACTTTAAGTAATTATTACTCAAAAATCGGATTGTTACAAAGATTGGGTAAGTGACACCCTAGAATGAGTTTTAGTATATATAAAAGAGAGCGCATTTTTATTGCTATGAAAACATATTGTGTTAATTGGTCACTTGAGTGCTTATAAATTCTGATCAATGCGCCTGATCAACGTTACTGGAAGGGATTCTTAAACACCTAGACATGGCGAATCGACACATGAATTTTGAAATTGGTAAATTAAATAATTTTATCTAGGATTATATTTTACATATAAAAGAATAATTTTGAAAAATTGATTAGTTATTTATGATGTGTTTATTAGGAAATAATAATACCCACTTATTATCATTTATTGTTAATTAGTCATGCTAATCCAGTTAGGAGCATTGACTATTACCTGTTGATTGATTATTTATGCTCGACCAGTTTATAAGCATTTATTTGTTTTATGTAGATTAAATACGAATACCTTGTGATTAAGTTTCATAATTTGACTCTAAGGTGTTCGACAATGATGCTATTATAAAGTTTATTTTAATACAAGAAAGAATGATTGTATATAAAGATGATTTTATAAATTAGGCTTATAAATTGTGTTTTATAAATGAAAAGGATTTTTGATAAAGTGCTCCAAGTACCTTCGAAAAAGGATTTTGAAAATAATTTTTCAAAAAAGTAATAATAGTATTGCTTGAAAGTATTTATAAGGATCTATATTTAAAAGAGAATTTTAGTGTGCATTTTCTTTGGATAGTTCGAGGAACGAGTCTCAATTAGCTTTGTAATAGTCTGAATAATCTTCTAAGTGACGATTGGATGTTTGCTTAGGTGAACTTTGTAGTGTACTTAGTAAATTATTCCCTTTCACACTCTATGATCAAAACGAGTTTGGATCCAAACGAACCCAAAGCGAGTTGGTGATTGATATTTTGTTAAAATTATTTATATGTAAACATATACATTATTATTTCAAAATGGGATATAGAAAAGAAGAAATATTTTTGGTTAACATGTTTGAGTGGGTCGAAAATGACTAAAAATGGGAAGAGATGTATTCAGATGGTAGGAACTTTTTTTTAGGTATTACCCTACTTGGTAAGGGGATGTATGATACTCTTTAGTAGGACCCAATTCATTGATATCATTTTGGTATTACCTAGTTTATATGTAAATTTTCTATGGAATAAAATATATATTATCATTTAAAAAAATTGAAATAAAATCAGATATTTAGTTCTTAAGTTTCCTTAAAGAAAATGGATTCAATAATAAAAGTGTGTTGATAAATGAAAATTTTAATGTGGGTTTATATCACACATGGTTAGAGAGGAAATAATTTAACACAAGCTTTTAAATGAGTTAAATTTAATAAGAAGGTTTAATATACCCTTTTTAATTAGCCCTATCCGTTTTGTATTGCCCGAGTTGTATAAACTATTTGTTGTCATTAGGCCGACTAGTAAACATCTTTACCTTAGAGGTATCTGAGGAAAAGTAGATTCTATGATTAAGTTTGGACACCAGCATCATACTCTTCTTAGCTACTTACCAGACTAGATAGGTAAAGAGGTCGACTTAGTTTTAAGACCTAGATTTATTTTAAGGAAAAGATAAAAGATTAAATCAGATAATTGTATACACTCTCATGATGTAGTAGGGTATTATACAATTTTAAAAACTTAGGTTATATTTTGTGAAACGTTTTCATAAATAATTTTAGGAAGTAAAAAGAATTGGAGCAGTATAATTATTAAGTTATCTTAAAGGGATTAAACCATAAGTTAGCCTTGGATCATTTCATTCGCACGACAGTTCTTGATCAAGAGTTCTGGTACATGATTTCCAAGTGATACACCCTAGTCTAAAATAGGCGTTTTCACTCGATTTTTCGACGACGAGTACTTGAGATGGACTTTTAGGATAATGTGAGTGTTTTTTTATCATAGTTAGGGACTATGGTTGGAAATCATAAGTATCAGATCAAGGAACTGAATCGAAGTTCCATAATGGAAAAGTTAAGCGGTCTATACTAGTTTAAATGAGAGATTTATGCATCCGAGAAAGTGATTGGGTAAGATATTATGTACGGATGTTTCATGCCCATCGTACAAGCTTGGGTAAAAGGGTTATGATTTTGTGTTGATTTGGTGGAATTTCGGGGTTGAGATTCTTTTAAGGGGGAAGTATGTAAAGACCTGGAATTTTATCACTTTAGTTTGTAAATATTTAATTTATTTTAAGTATTCAATTAATGGTTTTTTATAATCAAATAACTCTCTTTTAATTAATAAGTAATAATGGTAAACTCATTTTGAAAGTTTGTTTATTAAAATAAATAGTTCGATGAAAAATTAAAAAATGGGGTAGAAATTCGTTTTGGGATTTTCGATAATTTATCGAACTGAAGTTTTTGTAATTTTTTGAACATAACTAATTAATAAATAGGCATAAAAATAAAAAATAACATTCTCTATTTACTATTAAAGGAAATTATAAACTCTGATCATCCTTAAAAGGTTTATAAGTGATTAAATTAAATAAAGAAAGTGGACTTTTGCTACATTTATTTTTATGCTGCTATTGTCATCATGAGGGAAGTACCATGGTCACATAGAGGGTGTATGGTGCACATGGGTTAGGCCAAAAATCTATGAATGGTAGGGGAGTCTTTTAGCAAATTACTAAAATTTATAAAAGAGAAGGCAACCCTTAAGTTCATTTTGTTTCATTTTCTAAGTTTGAGCTCTTTTCTTGTTCTCCTTCTCCATTATTTCCCTTAAAAAAAACCGTATCAAAACTCCACAAAAATACCTCCTTTTTCACCCTAAATTAAAACGCAACCTTATAGTAATATAACTATCATCGTGACAACCCCAAAGATCCAACTTTTCTGCCCACTTCCTAAAATTAGCCTACGCCATGAGATATAAGAGGGTTCCCAAGCTTGTGTGCAAGCTTATGCTAGTTATCTTGTTGGATTTTGATGTATGGCTAGTAGTAACAAGTGTAGCAAAGTTTTTCCATAGTTTATATTGCATTAAAAGTGAGATATCTCACTTTGCAATAGATTTTTAAAATGGTGTTACATGTTAAAATAATTTTATAGTTGCTCGCTTATGTTGTTTATATTTGTATGTAATATTTATATTTGTTGGCTTCGGTTTAATTCCCACTTGGAAGTGAATGGCATAAATAACCATTATTTAGGAGGGAAAAAGTAAGGAAATGGAAGTTTAAGTGTTTCATAGCGAATAGGTCGTTGCAGGAACACTTTGGAAGATTTGATTTTTGCAGAGGGATCCAATAGGATTCCTCGCAACCATTGATTTACATTTCATTTATATATATGTATGTGAAATGCTTCTCTGCCTAAAGCTTAGTAACATGGCTACATTTCTTTTAGATTCTGCTATGACTTGAAAGTTGAATTCTTTTGGATGAATAAGTAATTTGCACTTGATTATGTGCTAGAGTAGTGACTAAGCCTTTTTTTCATTATTTGAAAAGTGATAGCTTATGGATATTTTGAAGTAAATGATTTTATACTTATAGTAGTACAAAGTATATAAAGAAATGGAGTTTAAAAGGCTATTTGATTTACAAAACAAAGTTTTAAAAGTTACGGTATATAGTGATAGTCGCTATGGATGCACTTTGGAAATCGATGATTATTAGTAAAGTAGAAATGGTTATCTACTTTTGATATTTTGTACATTCTTTTTGAATGTGTTTTATAAAAGTTGCATAAGTATTTAAGATAGTGTTTGAAGTTTTAGATATAGTTTTAAGAAATTATTTTAGTTATTTAAATAAGAGGTTTAAATTTTGTAAAGGGAAAACCTTATCTTTCTAGACCAATGTTGGATTTTATTTTAAGATCCTCAAGCAATGTTTTACATAAGAGTTTTGAATTATAATTTAAGTGTTTAAAAAAGTAATTTGGAACATATAATGATTAAAAATGATTTGGGATCTAGAGGATTTAGTTTGAGATATTTAAACAAGTGGTTTATCTAAAGGAAATTCCTTACTTTTCAAAGTCGAATTCTCTTTTAAAGGTGATGGCTTTTAAGTTATGATTTGAATAGATGTTTAAACTTTGTTTAAAGTGTTTTAAAAAAGATTTGAAATTTATATAAACAATTTAAAGGATAATTTGATATAATAAAGAAAGTGGTTTTCTATAAAAAAGGGAAACTGCTTAATTTCCAAAACCAAATTCTCTTCCAAAAATGTTGACTTTTTAAGTAATGTTTGAATGAAGTATTATTTCTAGATATAGATTTAGTTATTCATGGGAAATAAGTAGTCCTCTACTTGGCACTAAAAGCCGATGAGTAGACTAATCATCTATCTGTGAGATTTGGATTCAGAATGCCTAGGCAAGGCTCTGATATGCAACCAGTGCTCTAACTTACCTGGCTTCGTTTTTGGATGAGGGATAGAGTAAGTCGAAATATCGAAAACATGGAAAGTATAGGATATTTGATTTCTCTAAATGATCTTTATAACTAATGATGGTATGAAAAGTATTCTTTTCATACTTAACACCACATTCCAAGGTAGGAAAACTCGTCTCTATCTATGGTAGTTTAAGAATGTATGTCAAGGTAAGGATATTATGCTAACTTATTTGACTACATTATTATTGAGGGATAGTATAAGTTTGAAATTGGAAAGTAGCGGTAAGTATATTTGGTCTAATTTCTATATGATCCATTTACTTACACCAATTTATTTGGGTTTATTATTATCAATGTATTAAAGGACATTTGTTTTAACCAAATTAAGTATATTTTGGAAATGAAATCTTTCTTAAGATTTTTTAAACATACTTATATCTTTAAGATAAGTATATGGATACATTCTAAGTATTGAAAGTTTAGTGTTTGGTGAATATACTTATACCGTTGAGACAAGTATAAGGATATTTTTTTCAAGCATTTAAAAATATAAATGAATAGTGAATGAGTAGTATACATATGTATATATTTTGTAAAGGTATTTTATTACTAATATTTACAAAGTGGTTTTAATTAATGAAAGGATTAACTAAAGAGGTTCAGTGGTTGTTTATATGCTTAATCATGCTTGGTTTCCATATGAAATGTATCTCTGATTGTATTGTTTGCTTATTTTTTAGTTAAATAACCGACTATCAAATCTTGGCCAGTTTAAAACTATTGGTTGTTTGTTTGGAGAGATCGGGATCAGATTTGGTGAGTGTCAGGTTGGCACGCATGATAATGGCTGTCGCTTTACGAACTGTAAAAAAGCTTAGACTCTTAACCCTACGTGTCCCTTTACGGGTAGGTGCTAAAGCAGTCGTGAGGCTGGCCGTGAAATCAGATTTGACGTACCATCTATAGTCACCTTCGAGAAAGGAGAACGTTACAGGGTGGTATCAGAGCTTAGGTTGAGCAAACACTTAGGCTTCGGTGGGGTAAACTCATTAGAGATAGGGTAAGCGACACATTGGAATGAATTTAAGTGTATATATAGGAGAGCGTATTTTTTTATTGCTATAAAAACATGTTATTTTAATTGGACTGTTGAATGCTTACAAATCCCGATTGATACGCCTGATCAACGTTATCTATATGGATGTCGAAACACTGCGATAAGGCGAACCCACACACAAATTTTGAAATTGGTAAATGAAATACTTTTAAATAGATTATATTTTACATATAAAAGAATAAGTTTCAAAAATTAACATGTTTATTTATGATGTGTTTGTAAGGAAATAATACTATTCAATTATTATCATTTATCGTTTGATTAGTCATGCTAATCTAGTTAGGATCATTGACTCTTTTTTGCTAATTGACTATTTGTGCTTGGCTACTTTATAAGCATTTATTTGTTTGACTTAGATTAAATAAGAACACTATGTGAATTAAGTTTCACAATTTGACTATATAGTTTTCGATGGTAATGTTTTTATAAAGTTTATTTTAATATAAGAAGGAATGATTTTATAAATTGGGTTTATAAATTGTGTTTAATAAATGAAAAGGATTCTTGAGAAAGTAAATCCTATTGTCTTTAAAAAAGGATTTTAATTGATTTTTGAAAAAGGTAACAATATTATTACTTGAAAGTGCTTATAAGTATTTCAAAGAGAATTTTAAGGTGCATTTTCTTTGGATAGTTCGGGGAACGAGTCTCGATTATTTTTATGGCGATCAAAATAAGCTTTGAAGCGATGATTGGATAATTGATTAGACGAACGTTGTAATGCACTTAGTAAATTATTCCCTTTGTCATTGTACAATCGAAACGAGTTTGAATCCGAACGAACCCAAAGCAAGTTGGTAATAGATATTTTGTTAAAACTATTTATGGAAACATATACAGTATTTTTTGAAACGGGATTCAAAAAAGAAGAAATATATGTATGTTAACTTGTTCTATTGGCTCAAAAATAACTAAAAATAGGCAAGAGGCATGTTCAGATGGTAAGCACTTCTCTTAAGTATTACCCTTCTTCGTAAAGGGATGTATGATACCATTTGATAGAACACAGTTCTTTGTTATCTTTTGGGTATTACTCAGTATTTATGTATATCTTCTATAGAATAAAGTATATAGTATCATTTCAAAAGGTTTAGAAATTAAAATCGGGTATTTAGTTCTTAACTTTCCTTAAAGAGAGTGGATTCAAAATTAGAAAAAATTATTTTAATAAAAGAGTGTGTTGATAAATGAAATTTTTAATGCAGGTTTACATCACCCTTGATTAAAGAGGAAATAATTTAACACAAGCTTTAAATGAGTTAAATTTAATAAGAAAGTTTAATAAACTTTTTTTTATGAAACCATGTCTTTTTTTTTTAACGTCTAAGTTGTATAAACTATTTGACGTTGTTGGGGCGACTAATAAATATCTTTACCTTAGAGGTGTCTAAGCATAGATTCTAGGCTTGCATTTGGACACCAACATCCTAATCTTATTAACTACTTACCCGATAGGATGGGTAAAGAGGCCAAAGAGGTCGACTTTATTTTGAGACCCAGGATTATTTTGGGCCTGCATCTGAATTTTAGGAAAAAGATAAAAGATTAAATCAGATAGTTGTGTATACTCTCAAGATGTAGTCGGGTATTATACAATTTAAAAACATAGGTTATATTTTATGAAATGTTTTCATAAATAATTTTCGAAAGTAAAAATAATTAGAGTAGTATAATTATTGAGTTATCCTAAGGGGATAAAACCATAAGTTGGACTTGGATCATTTTATTCGCATGACAATTCTTGCCAGAGTTAGGGTACATAATTTCTATGTGATATACACAAGTACGAACTAGGCATTTACACTCAATTTCTCGGGGCGAGTACTTGAGATGGATTTTTAGGTTGATATGAGTGTTTTCTATCATAGTTTAGGAATATGTAGGGAAAACATAAGTATTAGATCAAGGAACCAAATCAGAGTTCCACAATGGAGAAGTTAAGTGATATATATTAGTTTGGATGAGAGATTTATGTATCTGAGCGAATGATTGGGTACGATATTGCATATGAATGGTTATGCACATTGTATGGGCTTTGGTTAAAGGGTTTTGATTTTATGTTGGTTTGGAGGAAATGAAATTTCAGAGTCGAAATTCATTTAAGGGGGGAAGGATGTAATGATCCAGAAATTTATCACTTTGACATATTAATATTTAATTAATTCTAAATAATCGATAATGGTTTTTTATAATCAAATAATCCTATTTTAAGTAGTAATTAATAATAGTAAAGTAAATTTGAAAGTTAGTTTAAAAACATAAATAGTTCGATGAAAAATTTGAAACGTGATCGAAATTCGATTATGGATTTTCAACTTTTTATCGAGTGGAAGTTTTTGTAACTTTTTGAACATAAATTAATTTATAAATGTGCATACAAATAAGAAATAATATTCTCTATTCGCTAATAAAGGAAATTATAAACTCTAATCATCATTGAAAGGTTTTTAAGCGATTAAATTAAATAAAGAAAGTGGACTTTTATTCCATTGATTTGTATGCTATTATTGTCATAATGATAGAATTACCATAGTCATTGTGACGCCCCACCTCTTTACCCACTATAGCCAAGGACACTATGGGGTAATGCCGTCAACTAGCGTGGAGAATAAGGCTATTGAGGAGCGACCATCCGCGTAATTGCTTTGTGTGAGCACCGATATGTCAAATAGTACAACATGCATCTGGTTGCAGGAGGAAATCCGACATACCGATACAAACTCAAAGCTACTATCCAGTGGCTATATATATATATATATATATATATATATATATTCTTCGGAAACAAATGTAGAAATTAACATAATACAAATCAGTCACAGACATCCATATCGCAAAGGCGGAAATAGATATGAATATATAACACATAAAAGTGTTCATCAGAGTAGTGGTCAAACAAGATCCACAATATCACAAAAGAATAGCTACAAGTGCTAGACAAAAGAATATGGATACATCAATGAGTCTATATCCCAAATGTATACAACAAAAACTACTAATCTAAGTAGTTAGCCAAAAGTCAGGGTGATAATCCCAGATGTGAAGTCAAGCAGAAGCACCTGTAACATCTTGGTCTGACCCGAGTATTATTTAATAAGAAAATAATAAACGGATCAGTCTAGCTATAAATATCAGATGAAATGATATAGAATAAGAGATATGACAAAAACGTATGATAACCATAAAACCATACTGCAATAAGTATGTAATTGAAAATCACAAAAGATTAATCAATATCACATGAATCTTCTATAAGATCAAAAAGAATGTCATACTCTTTATTTTTATTCACCAAACCATAAATATAGAAAATTATATCAATGTCAATCACAAAAGTTAATGACACACAAATTCACCAATGCACAAATATTGATAAAACATATCAATGTAAATCACAAAATTTGGTGAAACAGAAATTCTAGAAATCATCAATGAAAATCCAAAAATCACAAAAAGGGGGAGGCCTATCACAAAACGAGAGCATGAAAACTCACTAACACGTGTATCACAAAATGGAATGCTATTCCATGGTTGCTAACCATTAATTTTGAGCCGAAGCTCCACAAAATGGCCCGAAGACCAAGGGTCACTACCCCACCAAATTGAGCCGAAGCTCCACAGAAACGGGGTTTAGTCTCCCTCGTAGACAAAGAGACAACGCACATTTGCTAGTCTAAATCACAAAAATGATCATCAACGATCATCAAGAAGTGTCAATTACAGTAAGCCAGTAAATATATAAGCTTAGCTTCATGTCCCATAACCACTAGCTTAACTTAAATATTTACGAACAAATTGTAGGTCTCCACTCGAAAATTGTCACAAGAGATTCAATGGAACAAGTCCAAGAATTAACCGGTGAACTAAACGCAAGCATTTCATACCACTTGTTTTACTAAGCCGTTTAATTAGATTTATTGTACGAGTAAGATAAAGGTTTATATATACTAGTAGATTGGAAAACGATTTAAGAAACAAGCTTTGTAGTAAAATAGGGTTGAAATCGTTTTGATGAAAGAGTTTTTATATTTACTGCTAGTATTGAAACCTTCGTATTTTTAAAGTGACAAATCACAAAAATGATTGTAGAAACAAACAATCACAAAAATTCACATTCGAAGACGTGAATAAAATCCAAAGAATTCGATTTCAAATCCATCAAAATGGAAATACCCTTGCGACTTAACATAATTCAAAACAAGAAATCAGCGGCTCAACACATGCGACTCCATGGCATACGACCAAAGAGATCAGCGACTTAAGAAATAGCATGCAGCCTAACTGCGCGACTTAAGAAGGTAGCGGCAACGACTTAAGGAGCTAGCGGCATAAGTGAGCGACTTAAGTTGATACGACCTATAGCGGCAGGCCGAGCAACCCAAGAAACGAGCGACCTAACTGATGCAAGCAGCATAACAGGCCGAGCGACCTAAGGAACGAGCGACCTAAGTGGTTGCGAGATAAAGCAGGTCGGGCGACCAAGTGGTTGCGACCTAACATGGCGCGACTTAGCAGCAAGCCAACAAGAAGCAGGTGCGACCTAATCATGGCGCGCCCTAAGCATGACGCGACCCAAGCATGGCGCGACCTAACGGGCAGAGCAACTTAATGGTCGAGCAACTTAAGGGGTTGCGATCTAAGTGGTTGCGACCTAAGGCAGGCCGACCTAACTGCAAAGCGAGCGACCTATGGGTTGCGACCAAAGGCAGGCCGACCTAACCGCAGGCCGAGAATCTTGTGTGCAGGCCGAACGACCTAAGGAACGAAAGTGAAAAAACTCTCAATTTGCAACCGGTCGAGCACGGACGCTAGGGGATTACGCCCATCGGCTACCCGGTCCTATTGGCTCCTCGATGCATCACCAAAAACGTGTTCAAACATCAAAGTTAAGATTTTTAAAGATTTGAACCCAAAACACTAATAATTGGAATTTTCACCAATTCAATCCAAATTAACAGCAAATGCATATGAAAAAGTATTAGGAATTCATACCCAACAATTAAAGATAGTTATAGACAAAGATGTGAGATAAAAATCTCACCTTTACACAAAAATCAATGAAGAAGAAGCTTGAAAGCAAAGGAAGAATCAACCACACTTCAATCTCAATACAAGAAGCTTGAATTAGTGGCTTCTCTTTGAATTTGGAGTTAGATGTTGGATTTGCAAATGAACTAGGGCTTGGAGTTTTAATTTCCTATTCCTCCCTCCATTTTTGATGAAGCTTGAGTGTTAGGAAATGAAAGTGAAGTTATGAAGGGAAGAGGGGGTTGAGCTAGAGTTAATAGTTTTAGGCTAATGGGCTAAACCAAACCCAAAGCACAAAATGAAAAAGTGGAAAAATTTCACTAACTCCAAACATATCAAAGTTTATACTCAAAAAGATCGCAAACAGTGTTTTGGACCCAATGGAAGTTGTCCCGAGTCCTAATTCGACCGTATGCAAAAAGTAACTTTTCGGACTAAAATCCGACTAACGATAAAATATTTAAATATTCAATCATAAAATATGCGGGTTGTTACAGACTCCCCTCCTTAAAGAAATTGCGTCCTCGCAATATGTAAAAAGAAAATATAAGGTAACAACCATGAAAGCATATCAACACAGAAGAAATTTGAAATAAGAAATTCACCTCAAAGAGCACAAGAAAGTAAGTCCGGATGTGTTCACTCGATGAACTCTCTAGATTCCCAAGAGCAATCCTTAGGATTTGAGGACCATTGAACTTTAACAAGTGGAACATTTTTATTTCGAAGGCGCTTGACCTCCGAAGCAATAATACGAATAGGATGTTGCTCATAAGTTAAATTAGGCGAAACTTCAATTTCTTCCACAACACCAGGCTCAAGAATAGAATCGGAATCTCGAAGGCATTTTCGTAATTGAGAAACGTAAAACACGTCATGAATAGCAGAAAACTGAGCTGGTAATAAAAGGCGATAAGCCACGGAACCAATACGTTCGGTGATGGGAAATGGACCAATATATCGAGGTGCTAACTTTTCCGATCGACCGAAACGTACAACACCCTTCATAGGTGAAACACGAATAAACACAAGATCTCCCACAGAAAAATCTAATTTCCTTCTCCGGTTATCGGCATAGGATTTTTGTCTACTCTGGGCTTCTTTCATCCTATGACGAATAAGGTCAATCTTTTCTGTGGAATCACGAATAAAATCTGGACCTAAAACCAGCCTCTCACCGGCCTCAAGCCAACAAGAAGGAGATGGCATGGTCTTCCATAGAGTGCCTCAAAAAGTTCCATACCAATACTAGATTGGAAGCTATTATTATAGGAAAACTCAACAAGAGAAATATGATCTTCCCAACTTCCATCAAAATCAACAACACATGCACGAAGAAGATCTTCAAGAGTTTAATTCACACACTCGGCTTGTCCATCGGACTGAGGATGATAAGCGGTGCTAAAATTAAGCTTCATTCCCAAAGCTTTTTGAAGAATCTTCCAAAATCCACTAGTAAACAATGGATCATGATCACTAACAATAGAAGAAGGAACTCCATGCAATTTTACAATTTCTTTAATAAAGAGTTTGGCCAAGAGAGGAACGGTTCGATTGGACCGAACGGGAATAAAATGGGCGGATTTAGTAAGTCTATCGACTATCACCCATAAGCTAACATGACCCGAACGAGAATGGGGAAGGCCGTCTATAAAATCCATGGAAATTTGGTCCCACTTCCAAATCGGAATTTCTAAAGGTTGGAATAACCCACCGGGCCTTTGATGTTCGGCCTTAATGAGTTGGCAAGTCATGCAACACTTAACAAAGTTAGCAATATCATATTTCATTCCCTTCCAATAATAAAGTCGCTTCATATCCGCGTACATTTTACTACTACCGGGATAAATTGTAAATTTAGAACGATGTGAATCTTCTAAAATGTCTTTACGAAGATTACTAATATTTGGCACGATAAGTCTACCAAAATTTCGAATACCGCCACGAGAATCACTATCAAAGTCTTTCAAATCTCCAATATTAATTTTATCCCTAAAATTTTGGCCAAGAAGAGCCAATTCGGGATCTAGCTTTTGAGCTTCAAGAATGCGGTCTAAAAGAGAAGGATGTCCCTCAAGGCTACATAAAAAAGAGATGAACATAAATCGGAAACACGATCTCGAATCTCACAAATGGATAGAATTCCGAGATCATTCCATTCGGATATCATCATAGAAACAACTGCTTGTTGCTTACGAATAAGTGCGTCCGCAACACGATTTCCCTTTCCAGGGGTATAAAGAATATCAAGATCATAAGCTGCAAGAAATTCGAGCCAACGTTGTTGATGCAAATTAAGTTCCTTTTGAGAAAATAGATACTTCAAAGATTTATGATCGGTGTAAAGAATAAACTTTTCTCCCAAAAGATAATGACGCCAAATACGAAGGGCAAAAACAATAGCCGCGAGTTCTAAATCATGAGTGGCATATCTATTCTCGGCTGGCTTTAATTGCCTAGAAGCATAAGCAATAACACGTTCTCTTTGCATAAGAACGGCACCCAAACCAACGCGACTAGCATCGGTATAAACAATAAAATCTTGGTTTCCCTCGGGAATCACAAGAATAGGAGCACCGGAAAGGAGTTCTTTTAATTTTTGAAAAGAAGCTTCACATTTGTCCGACCAAATGTATTTAACTCCCTTCTTTGTCAAGCTAGTAAGAGGCACGGCAATTTTAGAAAAGTCTTTGATAAAACAACGGTAATAACCCGCCAATCCAAGAAAACTACGTATTTCCGTCACACTCTCCGGTCTCTACCAATTTTGAATCGCTTCAATCTTTGAATGATCCACAGAAATTTCGGATTCAGAAATAATGTGACCGAGAAACTTCGCACGAGATTTCCAAAAGTGGCATTTAGAAAATTTTGCTTTCAATTGATTGCTCCTAAGAGTTTCCATCACAATCCGAAGATTCTTTTCATGCTTCTCCTCAGTTTTAGAATACACAAGAATATCATCAATGAAGATGAGAACAAATCGATCGAGGAAGTCTTTGAAAACTCTATTCATAAGGTCAACGAAATAAGCCAGAGCATTCGTTAAACCAAATGGCATAACAAGCCATTCATAAGATCCATAACGAGTACGGAACGATGTCAAAGTAATGCTATCCTCTGCAATACGAAGCTGATGAAAACCGATAGCTAAGTCTAATTGTGAAAAGACCCTAGCACCACTAAATTGATCGAATAGATAATCAATTCGAGGTAAAGGATATTTATTTTTGATAATAAGATCATTAAGCTTACGGTAGTCAACGCAAAGGCTAAGTGTACCATCGGATTTCTTCACAAAAATAGCCGAAGCTCCCCAAGGCGAGGACTAGAGCGAATAAATTGCTTCATCTCCAATTCGGATAATTGTTTGCGCATTTCCCCATTTTCCTTATTGGACATGCGATAAGGAGGACGAGTAATAGGTAGAGCTCCAGGGATGAGATTAATTTTGAACTCAATTGCTTGCTTAGGTGGTGATCCTAAAACGGGCTCAAATATGTCGGAAAATTCACGAACAACATGAATAAGAGAAATAATATCTTCCTCATCATCATTATTGTCATCATGAGGATTTAAAGAATATAATGATGCAACCAAGCTGGAATCCGAATCTTTAAGGTCAATAGAAATTTGCTTAACAAATTGAGGATGTCGAAGATGAATAGTCCGCTCGGGACATAGGATTTGGGCTTCATATCGGTTAAGCCAATCCATTCCCAAAATCATTCCAAAGCCTAAGTAGCGCATAACATGCAAATTGGCTCGGAAAGAAAAATTACACAAAATAATCTCGACATCTTTACACAATAAACTGATTGTTGTGGATCCACCAATCAGATTCGCAATTCTCAAAGAAGTCATTAAACACAAAACATCCAAAGAAAAAGTATCAACAAGTTCTTTTGAAATAAAAGAATGGGACGCACCCGTATCAAAAAGAACTCGAATAGGATGACCACGAAATAAAATAATGCCATCAAGGATAGAATGAGAAATACCTTGACCACGAGATGTGTTGCCAGGGCCTTGAGCAACATTAAGCTTTCCCTCCTTCTTGCCTTGAAGTTTGGGACAAGAAGATAAATAATGATCCGGGCTTTTGCAATAGAGACAAGCATGAGGCTTTGAACACTTATTTGCATAATGGTCCTTAGAACCACAGTTGTAGCATTGCCCACCACTAGAGGTAGAAGTCTTAGTTGCCGGAGGGGCTTGCTTCCCTTTCTTATTGTTGGGATAAGGACCTTTGAACTTATTAGGCCTTTTCTTGTTGGTGAAGTTCGGTTTAGCACTCCCAACCTCAACATCACTCTCCTTATCTGCCTCTTCAAGTCGAAGAGCGATATCAATGAGTTGATCAAAAGAAACTTCTAATTTTAGAAGTAATGGCTTCTTAAGATTTTTATTCAAGACATAGACAAATCTTTGGTACTTCTTCAATGGGCTGTTGATGCACTCGACCCCGTATTTAGAAAGTGACTCGAATGATGCGAAAAAGTCTGCCATAGAGGATTCACCTTGAACAAGGTCAATGAAATGGCGAGCCAAAGTCACCATCTCAGCTTCTGGCACAAATTTTAATTCGAAGAGTTCCCGGAATTTCTCCCAAGTAAGATCTGCTTCATTTATTTACGAAATCAGAAGCTCATACCAATCTAATGTCTTTCTTGGAGCATACTAGAGGCCACCTGAACATGGTGAAGATCAATAAGATTCATGCGAGAAAAGATTCGATCGCACGTTCTCAGCCAAGCCTGGACTTCAATAATAGTTTCGGAACCTTTGAATGGCTTCCCATCCAAATTGGTATAATCGTTGCATAAACGTGCAAATCCAGACTTAGGGTGAGTAGACTCCGGATTAGATACGGCTGCTTGAGCATTCCTTACTAGATCAAGAAGCTGCTGGGCAGACATAAATACTCCATCTTGGGGAGTAGCACTAGATTGACCGGTGCTGGGACGGCCAGGTCTAACCAATTCTCTTCCTTTTGAAAGAAAGAAAGAAGAAGGATAAGGTTATTCACCAAATGAATATCGAGCAATCTTGATAGATAAAACAAGGAATCATAAAGAAAATAGGATGAATCGGTACGAAGACTCGAATTAAATCCTAAAGCACGACTCCTAAGATGCACTTAGGACAATGATCCTTGCTAAATTATTCTACATTGTTCCGAAGTTTGGCTCCAATACCAAGCTGTGACACCCCACCTCTATACCCACTCTAGCCAAGGACACTACGGGGTAATGCCGTCAACTAGCGCGGAGAATAAGGCTGTTGAGGAGCGACCATCCGTGTAATTGCTTTGTGTGAGCACAGATATGTCAGATGGTACAACATGCATCTGGTTTCAGGAGGAAATCCGACATACCAATACAAACTCAAAGCTACTACCAATGGCTATATATATATATTCTTCGAAAACTAATATAGAAATAAACATAACACAAATCAGTCACAGACATCCATATCACAATGGCGGAAATAGATATGAATATATAACACATAAAAGTGTTCATCAGAGTAGTGGTCAAACAAGATCCAAAATATCACAAAAGAATAGCTACAAGTGCTAGACAAAAGAATATGGATACATCAATGAGTCTATATCCCAAATGTATACAACAGAAACTACTAATCTAAGTAGTTAGCCAAAAGTCAGGGTGATAATCCCAGGTGTGAATTCAAGTAGAAGCACCTGTAACATCTCGTTCTGACCCGAGTATTATTTAATAAGAAAATAATAAACGGATCAGTCTAGCTATAAATATCAGATGAAATGATATAGAATAAGAGAAATGACAAAAACGTATGATAACCATAAAACCATACTGTAATAAGTAAGTAATTGAAAATCAACAAGAGATTAAACAATATCACAAGAATCTTCTCTAAGATAAAAAAGAATGTCATATTCTTTATTTTTATTCACCAAAAAATAAATATAGACAATTATATCAATGTCAATCACAAAAGTTAATGACACACAAATTCACCAATGCACAAATATTGATTAAACATATCAATGTAAATCACAAAAATTGGTGAAACACAAATTCTAGAAATCATCAATGGAAATCCAGAAGTCACAAAAAGTGGGAGGCCTATCACAAAACGGGAGCATGAAAACTCACCAACACGTGTATCACAAAAAGGAACGCTATTCCATGGTTGCTAACCATTAATTTTGAGCCGAAGCTCCACAAAACGGCCTGAAGACCATGGGTCACTACCCCACCAAATTGAGCCGAAGCTCCACAGAAACGGGGTTTAGTCTCCCTCGTAGACAAAGAGACATCGCACATTTGCTAGTCTAAATCACAAAAATGATCACCAACGATCATCAAGAAGTGTCAATTATAATAAGCTAGTAAAGATATAAGCTTAGTTTCATGTCCCATAACCACTAGCTTAACTTAAATATTTACGAACAAATTCTAGGTCTCAACTCGAAAATTGTCACAAGAGATTCAATAGAACAAGTCCAAGAATTAACCGGCGAAGTAAACGCAAGCGTTTCATACCACTTGTTTTACTAAGCCGTTTAATTAGATTTCTCGCACGAGTGAGATAAAGGTTTATATATACTAGTAGATTGGAAAACGGTTTAAGAAACAAGCTTTGTTGTAAAATATGGTTGAAATCGTTTTGATGAAAGAGTTTTGATATTTACTGCTAGTATTGAAACCTTCATATTTTTAAAGTGACAAATCACAAAAATGATTGTAGAAACAAACAATCACAAAAATTCACATTCGAAGACGTGAATAAAATCAAAAGAATTCGATTTCAAATCCATCAAAATGGAAATACCCTTGCGACTTAACATAATTCAACACAAGAAATCAGCGGCTCAACACATGCGACTCCACGGTATACGACCTAAGAGATCAACGACTTAAGAAATAGCATGCAGCCTAACTGCGCGACTTAAGAAGGTAGCGACAACGACTTAAGGAGCTAGCGGCATAAGTGAGCGACCTAAGTTGATACTACTTATAGCGGCAGGCCGAGCGACCTAAGGAACGAGCGAACTAACTGATGCAAGCGGCATAACAGGCCGAGAGACCTAAGTGGTTGCGAGATAAAGCAGGCCAGGCGACCTAGTGGTTGCGACCTAACATGGCGCGACTTAGCAGCAAGCCGACAAGAAGCAAGTGCGACCTAATCATGGCGCGACCTAAGCATGACGCGACCCAAGCATGGCGCGACCTAACAGGCAGAGCGACTTAATGGCCGAGCAACTTAAGGGGTTGCGACCTAAGTGGTTGCGACCTAAGGCAGGTCGACCTAACTGCAAGGCGAGCGACCTATGGGTTGCGACCAAAGGCAGGCCGACCTAACTGCGGGCCGAGAGTCATGTGTGCAGGCCGAACGACCTAAGGAACGAAAGTGCAAAAACTCTCAATTTGCAACCGGTCAAGCACGGACGCTAGGGGATTACGCCCATCGGCTACCCGGTCCTATTGGCTCCTCGATGCATCACCAAAAACGTGTTCAAACATCAAAGTTAAGATTTTTAAAGATTTGAACCCAAAACACTAAAAATTGGGATTTTCACCAATTCAATCCAAACCAAGAGCAAATGCATATGAAAAAGTGTTAGGAATTCATACCCAACAATTAAAGATAGTTATAGACAAATATGTCAGATAAAAATCTCACCTTTACACAAAAATCAATGAAGAAGAAGCTTGAAAGCAAAGGAAGAATCAACCACACTTCAATCTCAACACAAGAAGCTTGAATAAATGGCTTCTCTTTGAATTTGGAGTTAGATGTTGGATTTTTAAATGAACTAGGGCTTGGAATTTTAATTTCCCATTCCTCCCTCCATTTTTGATGAAGCTTTAGTGTTAGGAAATGAAAGTAAAGCTATGAAGGGAAGAGGGTGTTGAGCTAGAGTTAATAGTTTAGGCTAATGGGCTAAACCAAACCCAAAGCCCAAAGTGAAAAAGTGGCAAAATTCCACTAACTCCAAACATATCAAAGTTTATACTCAAAAAGATCGCAAACGGTGTTTTGGACCCAATGGAAGTGGTTCCGAGTCCTAATTCGACCGTATGCAAAAAGTAACTTTTCGGACTAAAATCCGACTAACGATAAAATATTTAAATATTCAATCATAAAATATGCAGGTTGTTACAGTCATATAGAGGGGGTGTGGTGTGTATGGGTTGGGAAAAAAGTCTATGAATGGTAAGGGAGTCTTTTGGCAAATTACTAAAGTTTATAAAAGAGGAGGCAACACCCTTAAGTTCATTCTGTTCCATTTTCTAAGTCCGAGCTTATTTCTTTTTATCCTTTTCCATTCTTTTCCTTAAAAAAAACCATATGAAAACTCCTCAATAACACCTCCTTTTTCACTGTAAATTCAAATGAAACCTTATAAAAACATAGCTATCATCATCACAACCCTAAAGATACAAAATATTATGCCTACTTCCAAAAGTCAGCCAGATCGTGCGCTATAGGAGGGTTCCCAGGATTGTGTGCGAGCTTGTGCTAGTTATCTTATTGGGTTTTGGTATTAGGTTGGTAGTATCAAGTAGTACCAGGCTTTTTCCAGAGTTTAGATTGCATTAAAAGTGAAATATCTCAATTTGCAATAGTTTTAAAAATGATGTTACATGTTGTTATAATTTTATAGTTGCTCTCTTATGTTGTATACATTTGTATGTAATATTTATATTCATTGGTTTAGATTTGATTCCAACTCTAAAGCAGATGAAATAAATAACGATTATTTTACAGGGCACAAAAGCAAAGAAGTGGAAGTAGAAGTGCTTCGAAGCAAATTGGTCGCTATGGGAACACTTTGAATGATTTGATTTTTATAGAGGTATCCAACGGTATTCCTCGCAATCACTAATTTTCATTTTACTTATATATGTGTACGTGAAATGCTTATATGCCGAAACCTTGGTAGAGCGGCCATATTGCTTGTAAACTTTTCTATTACTTGAAAGTTGACTTCTTTCGGATGAAGAAGTAATTTGCATTTGATTATGTGCTAGTGTTGCCGCTAACCCTCTTTCTGTTATTTGAAAAGTTAAAACTTTAGTAAATGTTTTTATACTTATTGTAGCACAAAGTATAGAAATAAATGGAGATTAAAAGGTTATTGTATTTACAAAACAAAGTTTTAAAATTTATAGTCCATATAGAGATTGTGACGACCCGTCTTCTCAACCCTCAAAAATCAACACTAATACATCCACGATATTCATGTGCCGTAAATCCAAGTGCCGGGGAGGCAGATTATCAGGGGTGTAAAAGAAAGTAAAGATAGAAGATAACACAATAATAGAATCTCACATCGCATTCAACATTTTAATTATGCATAAATGATCAGAGTCAAATACAAATCCAACGGGATAGTTATAACTATCTATCCGTACATATGCTGGAAAATACTACATAACACAGCGGAAAATGGGTAGACATCTACATAAGGTACTTTAGCATCATAAATCCAAAAGACTTCTCCAAAATGATCCCCAACATGCTCCAAAATGCTCCTAAGGTATCCTGACTACACGACTGTCCGAAAATAGTGCACCTAGAGTTTAAAGGGAAAAAAACTCCGGGTCAGTCATGGGACTGGAGTGAGAACTCAAAGTACGATGTTTTGAAAACAAAAAGGTATCTCATAAGACCACGCCGCACATAAACACGGAATGGGTTTTTACCTTATGATAACCAAAACTCTTTATTATGCAAAATTTAGGGATATTATTTTTAATGACGTTCTTTGAAAACATTTGCATATAAACTTATTAATCTTAGTCGAAATTGTTACCATTATTAAATTCCAGCATACTAGGTTCTACAAACAAAACCACAAGTTCTTATTGGAGAATGGATTTCCATACAAACGACCAGGTGAAGGGACGATCTTCCAATGGGTACACCTCTAGATGGATGTCCCAAGGACCGTCACAAAGGAACCTCTACCAATACAAGACCTGCCTATCTATGTAACTACACAGTACTGAATATATCATCTCCGATCATTACCAACCTTTATCCGAGAGCTCTCTTTGCATACATCCACATTAATTTACATCCAGAACATCATAGCAGGAAGAAATATATCTAGAAGGGAATGATTATACCCAAATTAGGAATGACCCACTTAGCCTTGCTGCATCTAACCCTGTTTCGGTCATTTTCCGGTTGATGAGGCTCAAGGCAACGATTACCTTTTCACATAACTCATCTTCTTTCACTTTGAGTGCCACATTGCCATTCCACATTCACATGACTAATTTCTATAAACGTATAACTTCCTGAGCTCATATGTCTCAGAAAAGGGTGTTAAGCTAAGAGAAGTGTCTTCGCCACCACTGATTGATATATATAGACCACTCATTGTGATTTAGAATGCAAGGTCAGACACTCATCCATACAAGTTCGTTCTGGGACCGAAAGAAACAGAAGGAACTTTCCTCGGCCATTACTAGGCGAGAGGCCCTTGTGGTTTTGAGGTTTTTGATAACAAAGAGATCACTGCTACAACATAGAAAATCGAGAGTTTATCCCCAACTAATAAACAAGTAGTCCCTCGTTATTATTCGTTCTAATATTTCCGCCACCAACATCTTCAATCTTCGAACACGTAAATTGGTTCGAAGTGGTTTTCGGGTAGGAATCACTCAAATCCGACTCCGGTTCATTCGAAATCCAATCATCGATAAAAATGTTGTAATCAGGTGATTGTTTTTCATTTCATTCATTTCCTTTTCCAAAATATCTTCGAGAGATATATATTTTCAAAATATTCTATTAGTGAATACAGAATCAATTAAACCTATTTTTGAATATTTCTCAAATTATTTTTAAAGAGTATCTTTTGAGATAATAGGATTATAGAAATCATTCTACTTTTACTCAAAATCAACTTCCGCATTCAACGAGTGCTATGGGCGGAATAACGGTGAGATCACCTTTTAAAATCCACAGATAGGACAAGTTCCCTCTTTGGATTTTAATAATGAGTATAAGAAGATTGTTTGTATAAAATCCAAGTTGAGCATCCAGGCTTTTCTTTCGATATGTTCCACCCCTCGCCTAAAAGAGAAAACTGAGGCCAAGTAAATTCAAGACACTGGTTTCTCCATCCCTAACCTTAGTTACACAACTTTTTTTTCACTTTCAGATCTCACAGGAGGGACAAATGTACTAGTCATTTCCGCATACTCATTTTCCCTTTTAAATCACTTAACTATTTGTTTAACCATCTTTGAAATAATTTTAAATTGTTCAAATTTCTTTTGAAATGCTTTATTATTTACTTAAAAACATTTACCAAGGATTTGGAAAATAATTTTTAAGTTTCAATCTTTATTTCAAAAGTTATTGAAAAGCGTTGCGAAATGTGTTGCAAATAGTATTAAAAAAGGGCCTTAAAAGCTATATTCTTCAAAACGACTTTTATATCATTTAGAAAACCATATTTTCAACTTAAATCACTTTTAAAACATTTTAAAAGATTTTTATAATTTATTTCATATTTTTAAAACGATTATTTTATCAATTTCTAACTTTGGTCATTTAGTGCAAAAACTGGATTTTTCTTGAAAATTGATTTTGTCATATTTCAAAATATACAAGATGAAATCTTGATTTTCTTTTTTTATACGAATGATATGGACATAAAGATTTAGAAAATTTTTACTCTGAAGAATTCCGAACTATATTCTACTTCTTATGTTCACTTGAATTTTGACGCGAAAACACGAACTACCCTTACGCGACGCGTCAAATTTTAAGCTTATTTTGAGATTCATATCCAAACTTTTCAGAGACAAGTTTAAACACTTAGGAATCATTTTAAAGCATATTCAAACATTTTTTAAAGGTAGAAATGATTCCGTATCACGTTTCATTTCTTTTGGAAAGTGATTTCCATGTGATTATACGTTGTGTAAATCCGTGATTTGTTTCAACATATATATTCAATACACAACAAAGAAACGTCCAAAACAATGTTTATAACCATTTTAACATACCCTAACATGTCATATGAACTCGCAAACCAATTTAGCAACTTTTTTATTTCAATGTCACATGATTTGTCATTTATGTACATATTTGATTACTAACTTTTGCAAATGACTTAAAGGTGGTTGCTTTCTTTTTCAAACACTTATCAAATATTTATACTAACATCAAAAAAACATTTATAACTTGCAAAACATCATATAAACATTTTCTACTTAACAATTTAGAGTTCTCACTTTGTTTGTTTTTTGGCGAATGGAAAATCGGGTATAGCTTCGCTATTTGATGTTTTTAGCTTACGATTCCTTAAACGCTTAGACTTGGATGGCTCGACTTGGCTTTGGAAAGGCAAGGGGTGCTCGGCCTTGGTTGATAGGGGAAGAGGGGAGGGCGTGAGCAATGAGAGGGAGGAGTAGTTTGAAGTGGTTCGGACGAAGTTTTTGTTGATATTTTCCTTTATTTTACTTTTGAAAATATTTTGGCATTATTTAATTATGGAAAGAAGCCATTAAAGGAGGTACGAGAGCTTGAGAAAGTAGAGAAGAAATGGTGTAAAAGTGAAGAAGAAGTGGATGGGTATTTATAGAAAACATTTGAGATTAAAATATAGATTTGTCTTTTTACTTAAATAACCTTCCTTAAGAATTAAGTAAACTTATTTAATTCAAAACTACCATCCACATCACATCACAGTTTTAAAATTCAAATAATTAAGAGTTAAGTAAAGAATAAGATTGATTACTTTACTTTATGTCACATTTCTTTACTTTATGTCACATGTGATGTGAGATGTGTTTTGTCTTTTTTAGTTTACTTTTGCTAATTACTTTCTAGAATTTTCTAAGTGTGATTATTAAAAGTAACCTTGTTTAGTTAACTCTTAACTATTTTTATATGTTAACATATTTATTAAATTGTGTACATAAAGGTGCAACAACGTTGCGACAACTTTAAATTGACAAAATGTTGTTTTTGACAAAATGTTTTACAGTCACATTTTGACGTTTTAGTTAAACTATTTTTTTATGTAAACCAAATTTAAAAATAAATTTGTATAGTGTCATTTAAAAATATAGACACTCATAAATAAATTAAAATAATTAATTAAACCATTTAAACTTAATTTTCTTAAATCAGGATTTTGTCACTTTTGTCGATATAAGCAAATGTTACTTTTTATGTATATTTCTATTTCCAAATCCTATCTAATATTGTTTGAATCATAATTTTTTTATATTTTATGTTTAAAATCACTTTAAATATTATATTTTAAAGTGGTTAAATTTTGGGTTGTTACATTCTCTCCCGCTTAAAAGAATTTCATCCTTAAAATTAGATAAGAAGAAAATAGCTCAAAAGAAAATATATATTCAATGAGATGGAATATATACAATAAGCGATACACCATAGGTGGTGAATACACTTAAAAGATAGATAAAGTCTATACATTGATCATAAACTCGGGATATGCTTTTCTTATTCTATCTTCTGTTTTCCATGTGCAATCATCATCATCCCCGCTCCATTGAACTTTTACCAACTTTACAACCTTCCTTCTTAATCGTTTCTCATCTTGATACATGATTTGCATAGGCTTTCTAATAAGCGCTAAGTTTGGTTCTATCTCCAAGTCCTCCTATGTAGCAGTTTCTATGATTTGTTCTAGGTCATATACATGCTTCCGTAAATGTGATACGTGAAAAACATCGTGTACACAAGACAATCTTTCAGCCAATTGTACTCGATAAGCTAGTGGGCCGATTCGTTCAAAAATGAGAAAAGGTCCAATATATCGAGGTGCTAACTTTTCAGCTCTTCCAAATCTTACTACTCCTCTCATTGTAGAGATTTTCAAAAAGACTAAATCTCCAACTGAGAATTCTAGATTTCTACGCCTTTGGCCTACATAACTCCCTAGTCTACTTTAGGCTTCTTTTAGCTTCATTCTAATTATATCAACTTTTTCTAAAGTTTCTTGTATTATATCTGGGCTAAGCACTAACCGATCTTCGGTTTCTATCCAACATGCTGGCGATTTACATGGACGACCACACAAAGCTTCATATGGTGCTACGCCGATACTAGCTCGATAGCTATTATTATAGGAGAACTCTACTAAATGTAAATGATTCTCCCATGAGCCTCCAATGTCTAGAATACATGCTCTCAAAAGATCTTCTGAAACATGATTGACTCTTTCCGTCTGTCCGTCAGTTTGGGGTAATATGTAGTGCTTATACTCTGCTTGGTTCCCAAAGCTGTCTTTAGTGCTTCCCAAAATTGACTAGTGAAGATTGGATCACGATCACTTACTATACTGCTCAAAACTCTATGCAATCGGACAACCACCTTCATATATATATATATATATATATATATATATATATATATATGCAAGGCTTGTTGTAGTTCTTATTGGCTTAACTGGAATAAAGTGTGCGCTTGTGGTTAATTGGTTATGATAATCCAAATGCCTTCATTTCCTTTCCTTATTCGAGGTAAGCCATCAATGAAATCCATGGATATTTGATCCCACTTCCAAGCTAGAATCTCTAAATGTTGAAGTAATCCTGCCATCTTTTGTTGGTTACTATTGATTCTTTGGCAATTTTCACAACGACTGACATAGATAGATATGTCCCTCTTTATACTTTTCCACCAAAATGTACGCTTCATGTCCTTGTACAACTTATGAATTCCTAGATGAATGCTAAATTTGGCTGTGTGGCATTTAGCTAATACTTCTTGCCTAAGATTTTCAACACGTGGAACACAAATTTTTCCATTTAACCGCAATACTCCATGGTTATCTATTTTAAAGCTTGAATTTCTTCCTTCTTGGGCTGCTTTAATGTATTTCTCAAACCGTTTATCTTCTTCTTGTTTACTGGCAATTCTTTCTAGAAGAGTTGGAGTTATTACCAAATAAGAAATAGTGGCAAACTTCCTACTCAATGCATCAACTACTATGTTGGCTTTCCCAGGTGTGTATAGAATATCTAGATCATATAATGCTAGAAATTCTAGCCAGCGTTGTTGTCTCATGTTTAAATCCTTCTGGGTGAAAAGATACTTCAAAGATTTGTGGTCCGTGAAGAGTTCTAATTTTTCGCCAAAAAGATGGAATATTATTTACTAAGGTCAATTCAAAGTTTTATCGAAATAAACTATGAAAAATTCTTACCTAGCAAATAATGTATTCGTATCTTTAGAGCGAACACAACGGCTAATAATTCTAAGTCAGGTGTTGCATAATTCTTCTCATGCGTCTTCAGTTGTCTACTTGCGTAAGCAATAACCTTCCCATCTTGCATTAAAACTGCACCAATTCCTTCTCCATAAGCATTTGTATAAATGGTCAATCCACTATTTCCATTTATAATTGCTAAAACTGGAGCGGTTGTCAATCTCTTCTTTAGATCTTGGAATGCTTCTTCACACTTAGGAGTCCAGATAAACTTAGCATCCTTTATTGTCAACTTCGTTAGGTGACAGGCAATCTTAGAGAAATCTTGAATGAATCTTTTGTAATATCCTACCAAACGTAAGAAGTTATGAATCTCTTTAGGAGTTTGTGGCCGCTTCCAATCTTGAATAGCTACTACTTTCCCTAGATCTACTGAAATTCCATCCCTTGATATTATATGTCCAAGGAATCTTACTTCCTTCTCTAAAAAATGGCACTTTGAGAATTTGGCTTTAAGCACATTATTTCTCAATATCTCTAACACAGCTTCTAGATGCCTTGCGTGTTCTTCTTCTGTCTTTGAATAGATAAGGATATCATCGATAAAGACTAACAGAATTTTTTTAGCACGTCTCTAAACACTCTATTCATAAGGTCAATAAAACAAATGGGTGCATTAGTCAGCCCAAAAGGAATAACCAACCATTCATAGAAAGTATTCGGACATTTGAATGCAGTTAGATGGATGCAATCTTCAGCGATCCTTAACCGATGGAATCCTTTAGCTACGTCCATTTTATAAAAAACTCGAGCACCGTGTAACTAATCAAACAAGTCATCTATTCGGGGTAGAGGGTACTTGTTCTTAATGGTTTGCTTATTTAGATCTTATAGTCTACAAAAAATCTCAAAGATCCATCTGATTTAGCAAAAAAAACTATGGCCGATCCCCAATTTGAATGGATGGGTCTTATCAATACTTTCTTTGATAGCTCTTGGGTTAGGTTATTCAACTCATCCCTTTCTTTCGGAGCCATCCTTCTATCTTGTTGTTTAATTGGCATCGAACCAGGAACTAAATCGATATGGAATTCAATTTCTCAATGTAGGGGCAAACTTTCCACTTTCTTAAAGATATCAGCAAATTCTTTAACAACGGGTATTGTTTCTAATCCTTTCTGGGATTTATCTAAAGCATAAAGAAAATTACCCCTTCTTCGACTAGGACCTTCACAAGGTATTTCTATGAGTTTCACTAACTTTGTGTTCACTACTACTGTTCTTTTCAAACAATCTAGAATAGCTTATTTTTTAGTTAACAATCCATACCAAGTAAAATTTCGAATCCAATAAAATCTAAGACGAATAGATCAAAAGGAAAGTGATTGGGAGGATAGGAAATTGGGAAATTTTCACATTGCATACAAAGATTAGTGGAACCTCCTATAGGATTCGTCACGCAGATAGGGTCGTCAACAATTTTAGGTTCAAGTTTTAATTCTTCTACAATCGTTTTACAAATAAAACTATGAGAAGCTCCTGTATCAAATAATACTCTAACTAAAACATCTTTGATAAAGATATTCCCTTTCAACACTCCTTTGCCCTTCACATTTTGGAGGTTGAAGGCTCATCCTCGATAGCATAAACTTTTGGCTTGTTCTCCTTTCTTCATTAGGTGACAATCCTTTATCATATGCCTTGGTTTATGAAAATTATAGCAATTTCTTGTTGTTGATCCTCGAGTTTCTTAAGTTTTGGATTTTCTACAATGAGTTGATAAATGACCCTTTTGTTGGCAATTGTAACAAGTGACATCTTTAAAGCGTTTACCTTGAGATCCTCCTTGGATTTTCCCTACCATGGCTTCTTGCCATTAAACTTCCTTTTCTTCTAGTTATTGTTGTTGTTTTCTTGTGCCACATGTGGATCAATCTTATCCAAAGCTTTATATCTGTAACCCATGTCTATTAAGTCTATAAATGGTTCTTTCACATGCCCTGTCATTCTGACATGGTATTGCTTCTTCATTTTAGAAATAAACTTTTCATTCTTTTTGAGGGGCGTATATATCAATCCAGGCCCAAAACGAGATAATTCGTTAAACTTGTTAGCATACTCCTCAAACGACATATCCTCTTCCTATTTATAATCCATAAAACTTCGGTAAAGACGGGATTTTCCTGCTTTCGGTATATACTGCTCCTCCGAAACTTTCTTGAATCATTCCCATGAAAAATCATCCTCTGACTCATTCTGAATAATAGATTCCCATCAATCTAGAGCTCCATCTTATAGTTTCCAAGAAGCTAAGAATCTCTTCTGCTTATTTCCAATATTCAGTCCTTTGAAAATTCTTTCACAAGAGCGAATCCAAGCTTATATTTCAATGATGGTTTCTTTTCCTTTGAAAGGTTTACCACCAAGGCTGGTATAGTTCTTGCATAAAGTTGCAAAGTAGATTTAGGGCTGTACCGGAACTACTACTTCCTTGACTACTTTAGATGCGGGAGTTTGACCGCTTGTGGTATTACTTCCTCCCTTACCTCATACTCTTCTTCCACTCATATTCTTATCTGTGTATAGTAAGAAAAAGATCTTTGGGATATATAGACGAGATATCTTAGGGAATGCTATATAGTATGAATATACTTATTCATGTTAAAAGCTTTAATTATGCGCTCTCTCAGACTATACTCATTCTAAGGCATTACTAACCCTATCTCTAATGAGTCATAGCCCAACAAAGCCAAGGTTCTCGCTTAACCTTAAGCTCTGATACCACATGTGACAACCCATCTCCTCGACCCTCATAAATCGACACTAATACATCCAGGTATTCATGTGCCATAAATCCAAGTGCCAAGGAGGAAGATTATCGAGGGTGTAAAAGAAAATAAAGATAGAAGATAACACAATAATAGGATCTCACATTGCATTCAACATTTTAATTATACATAAATGATCAAAGTCAAATACAAATCTAGTGAGATAGTTATAACTGTCTATTCGTACATATGCTGGAAAATACTACATAACACGACGGAAAATGGGTAGATATCTACATAAGGTACACTAGCATCATAGCTCCAAACGACATCTCAAAAATGCTCCCCAACATGCTCCATAATGCTCCTAAGGTATCTTGACTACACGGCTGCCCGAAAATAGGGCACTCAGAGTTAAATCGAAAAAAAACTCCGTGACATTCATAGGACTGGAGTGAGAACTCAAAGTATGATGTTTTGAAAACAAAAAGGTATCTCATAAGGCCACGCCGCACATAAACATGGAACGAGTTTTTACCTTATGATAACCAAAACTCTTTATTATGCGAAATTTAGGGATATTATTTTTAATGACTTTGTTTGAAAACATTTGCAAATAAACTTATTAATCTTAGCCGAAATTATTACCATTATTAAATTCCAACATACTAGGTTGTACAAACAATACCGCAAGTTCTTATTGGAGAATGGATTTCCATACAAATGACTAGGGAAAGGGACTACCTTCCGATGGGTACACCTCTAGATGGATGTCCCGAGGACCATCACAAAGGATCCTCTACCAACACAAGACCGGCCTATCTCTGTGTAGATAGTACTGAATATATCATCCCCTGGTCGTTACCGACCTTTATCCGAGAGCTCTCTTCGCATGCATCCATATTAATTTACATCTCAAAATAGCGGGAAGAAATATGTCTAGAAGGAAATGATCATACCCAATTGGGAATGACCAACTTAGCCTTGCTGCATCCAACCCTGTTTCGGTCATTTTTTGGTTGATGAGGCTCAAGGCAACGTTTACCTTTTCACATAACACATCTTCTTTCACTTTGAATGCCACATTGTCGTTCCACATTCACATGACTGATTTCCATAAGCGTATAACTTCCTGAGCTCATATGTCTCGGGAAATGGTGTTAAGCTAAGAGAAGGTGTCTTCTCCGCCACCGACTGATATACACCTATAGAGACCACTCATTGAGATTTACAATGCAAGGTCAGACACTCATCCATACAAGTTCGTTCCGAGACTGAACGAAACCGAAGGCACTTTCCTCGGCCATTACTAGGCGAGAAGCCCTTGTGGTTTTGAGGTTTTTCATAACAAAGAGATCACTGCTACAATATAACGAATCAGAAATTTATCCCCAATTAATCAACAAGTAGTCCCTCGTTATTATTCGTCTCAATATCTCCATCTTTAAAATCTTCAATCTTCGAACACATAAATTGGTTCGAAGTGGTTTTTACATAGGGATCACCCAAATCCGACTCATGTTCCTTTGAGATCCAATCTTCGATAAAAAGACGTAACTAGGTAATTGTTTTTCGATTCATTCATTTCCTTTACCAAAATATCTTCAAGAGATATATATTTTCAAAATATTCTTTTAGTGAATATAGAATCATTTAAACCTCTTTTGGGGAAGGCTAGGAGTGCTTGGCCTTGGCTGATGGGGAAAGGGGGGCGTGAGCAATGAGAGGGAGGAGGAAGAGTAGTTTGAAGTGGTTCAAATGAATTTATGTTGATATTTTCCTTTGTTTTATTTTTGGAAATATTTTGGCATTATTTAATTAGGGAATGAAGCAATTAAAGAAGCTAAGAGAGCTTGAGAAAGTAGAGAATAAATGGTGTAAAAGTGCAGAAGAAGTGGATGGGTATTTACAGAAAATATTTGAGATTAAAATATAGATTAGTGTTTTTACTTAAATATCCTTCCTTAAGAATTAAGTAAACTTATTTAATTCCAAACATACCATCAACATCACGTCACACTTTTAAAATTCAAATACTTAAGAGTTAAGTAAAGGATAAGAATGATTACTTTACTTTATGTCACATTTCTTTACTATATGTCACATGTGATGTGACATGTGTTTTATCTTTTTTAGTTTACTTTTGCTAATTACTTTCTAGAATTTTCTAAGTGTGATTATTAAAAGTAACATTGTTTAGTTAATTATTAACTATTTTTATATGTTAACATATTTATTAAATTGTGTACATAAAGATGCAACTATGTTGCGACAACTTTAAATCGACAAAGCGTTGTTTTTTGACAAAATATTTTACAGTCACATTTTGACGTTTTAGTTAAACTATTATTTTATGTAAACCAAATTTAAAAATAAATTTGTATAGTTTCATTTAAAAATATAGACACTAATAAATAAATTAAAATAATTAATTAAACCATTTAAACTTAATTTTTTGAAATTAGGATTTTGTCACTTTTGTCGATATAAGCAAATGTTACTATTTTGATGTATATTTCTATTTTCAAATCCTATCTAATATTGTTTGAATCATAAAACCTTTTATATCTTATATTTAAAATCACTTTAAATATTATATTTTGAAGTGGTTAAATTTTGGGTCGTTACAGCCATAGTCGCTATGGATGCACTTTGGAAATCGATGATTATAGTAAAGTATAAATGTTATATACTTTAGATATTTTGTAAATTATTTTCAAATGTGTCTCATAATAGTTGTATAAGTATTAAAAAAGATTTTGAAGTTTTAAGTATAGTTCTAAGAAATCATTTTAGTTATTTAAATAAGAGTTTAAATTTTATATAGGGAAAATCTTGTCTTTCCAAATCAAAGTTGGGTTTTATTTGAAGATCCTCAAGTAATGTTTTGTATAAGAGTTTTGAATTATAATTTTAAGTGTTTCAAAATGTATTTTTGAAAATAGAATGTTTATAAAGGATTTAGGATTTTAGTGGATTTAATTTGAGATATTTAAACAAGCGGTTTATCTAAAGGAAATCCTTACTTTTCAAAGTCGAATTCACTTTTAAAGGTGATGGATTTTAAGTTTTGATTTGAATAGAAGATTAAATTTTATTTCAAGTGTTTTAAAGGATATTTTAAATTTATATATGCAATTTAAAGGATTATTTGATATAATAAAGAAAGTGATACTTTATAAGAAGGGAAACTCCTTTATTACAAAAGTCAAATTATTTTCTAAAAGTGTTGAATTTTTAAGAGATGTTTGAATGAAGTATTACTTTTGTATATTGATTCGGTTTCTTTTATGGAAAATAAGTAGTGTTGGACAAAAACTGTCTCAACACATAAGATGTTTGTACAAGATTTTATTATGCATAATGCCCCTACCATGCCATGGATTTTTAATATAGTCACGGTGTTGTTAAAAATTTCAAGTCATAAGCCTGAGGGTAAAATAGGTAATCCACCTAAATGTGCAATAGTCCATTAATCTATCTATTAATGGATAAAATAGGCGATTCACAAAAGTCACAATTCATTGGTCATATACCAAAAGGCACGGTAGTCATTATACAAAGTGATCTTTAATTTGGAAAAGGGCTTAAATAGCCTCTCCCTATATATAAGTCCAAGTTCAAGTCAAAAATTAGTCATATGCATATCTTTAATTCAGTAATAGTAAAATATGGTCAAATCAAGAGAAGTAGGCTATACAAAATTGTTCAAGTCCTTTGCTTGCATAACTTTCAAAGATTACAATCGGTTCTTATTTTCCCTGAACTAGGTTAGGGTTTACACTTCTATTATTTGAGAGAGAGAGAAAATAAAATTTTGCCCCTTCTTGGATGGGGTAAGTGTCTATTTATAGAGGCAATAGTATGCAGAATGGCTACCACGTGTCTACGCAACTATACGTCCTCCATCTCTTGGGTGCCTGGTATCCTTCTCGATTGCTGATATGTGAAATCTTCCATGCTTTTAATGATCCCTATATCGACAACCTCCATGCTTTTAATGATTCAAAATCTTCCTATCGTTGAAGTTCGGCCTTCATTTCTTTCGACGGAAGTTTAACACCGTTATTTGGCTAGAATTGCTTTACAATGGTTAGTATTATAAAGGCTCGGCAATTATTATTGAGCAAAAAACTTGATATCCTTCTTTATGTTTAGATATTAAGCGTCTTCAGGTGGTACAACACTCTTCCTTTATTTAATGCTCTACAACATCATTTTTAGAGGCTCGATACCATTTGAATTATAGAAACTTGATATTATTTAGGATGTAGAGACTCGATATCATTTAGGCTATAGAGACCCAATATTCCCTTTTTATACCCCTCACTAGTGGGCCATTCTTTGGAAATTCGACATCCATTGCTAATTAGATGTTGATGCCTTTTTTGGATACAAGATCAATATCTTCATGCTTCGCATACTCATCTTCTTGAGACTCGATATCCTACTTTAATGAGTTGATATTCGATATGCTCCAATGATGCGGTACTATCTTTATTTTACACTTTACCATACTTTGTGTTGCAGTGTTAGGCATCTCCATTACCTTTCATAAGTTCGACACCTTCTTACTATTATGTACTCAATGCCTTGCTTTGTTGTTTACATTCGTAATCATGGCCACTTGCGAATATTTTATAGTATTTACTATCGTTATTGTTCGACGCCCCCTTGAGGTTAGGTATCTCTTCCCCATTTATCTTAATGTTCAATATCCCTATATTTGGTGACATTTTTCATTATAGCACCCCGATATCCCTTCTGCCATTGCAGAAGCTCGCCATTTTCACTTTTATAAGCCTGTGATGTTTTTTATTTACAAGTTCGACAACTTTATTGTAACGACCCAGAATTTTGAACAATTTAATTTGAAAATATTTAATTTATTTTAAATATTTGAATGATGGTTTGACTTGAATTTCAAATTATCAGAATGAATTTGGCGATTAAATTTTAGGATTTAATCTATTGTAGTTGAATAAAAATTTGAATCTTCAATTTTAAGCCGATTAAAAATATTTCAAAGGCTTGTAAAATTCATATTGATAATATTGAAGATTTTAGAAGCTTCAGAATTGAATTTGAAAGAGATTTGTTCAGTTTTGAAAATATATCGTTTGAGTCGATATTTAAAAATAGCCGTCCGAGGCACAGTCTCGGAATTCGACGAAACCAGTTCCATTGGGTCCGTAATATTGAATTATTCTCGGATTTCAAATTTCGTATTTTTCTGAGTTGTTATGCGAGCGTACGACATGTAAACGTATTGAATTTTTATCGAGATTCAATTCAAATTTAAATTTAAAATTGAGTAAAACTTCACCACGTTCTCCCTTAAAACACACAGAAAATCACGCCTTCGATCGTGTAGAGATCGTGCAAGCATGAAATTCTGTCTCCTCCCCATTCCCTTTTAAATAATCGCGCAACCATCCTCTTCAGTTTTCAAAAGGCAAATCAAAATAAAAAATAATGGCCGCGAGATTCAAAATCAAGTGGATCAAATTCTTTTCTTCCTCTTTAGTAAATCGAGACCCTCCCCCTCTTCTAAAAACAACGAGAAAATGGCCGCCCTTATTCATTCTGTCAATCGAATCAAAATTGGAGCTCGGCGTCGTTGAACTCGAGCGACGCGATGAAGGCAAGCGGCGGCGAGTTGCGGCGATGATCTGCAGGGGGCGCGCGCTCGAGGCGCAGTGAGGATCGCGACTAGGGTTCGAGGCATTCGAGCGGCGATGGCGACCTGGCGAACGTGAGGCGGCGCTAGGGCTCGGTGGCGCGCGCGTAGGCCAAGAATTGGAGGGCCGCGTCGACAAACGAGAAATGGAGGCGACGCGCCTGGAGGCAGTAGAAGCGAGGTATTAATTTTTCTTTTTTAGGTTAATTCAACTTTTAAATTACAGTTATTCATTTAGATTTAAACGTGACAATGTGTATATTGATAAGAATTTTCGATTGAAAAAAAAGAGGGGGAAAGTTAACATGCAGAAGAGTTTTGGAAATATATATATATATATATATATATAGCTATAATTTAAAAAAAAATATTAAAGGATTTTAAGTTATTAAAAGAAGAAAAATTTAATCAAGATAAATATATATATATTTGGAAAAGTTTTGGTTTTAATTAAATAATTAGATTACATAAAATTATAAAAAAGGAAATTTAATTTTTAAATTTTTGGATAAATATTTTATTAAAGAAAAATTAGTTGATTTAAAATAAAAAGGAAATTTAGTTTAATTGGAAATTTCTAGTTAGGATTATTTTAAAAAGGAAAATTAGTTTAAATAAATTTATTTAAGAAGAAATTGGTTTAGAACAAAACCATTGAATAATTAAAACAATCCAAAAAAATGAAAATTTATTATTCGATCTGTTCGAATATTAATAAATTGTGTAAATATTTATACAAGGTATAAATCTAGAAAATCGAGTCAAGATGGGAGATGGATTGCAAAATAAAAGCTAAGGTGAGAACTTCTCACTTTAAAGGATTTATTTAAATTTTAAATAGTTAGATTTAAAATTGTTAGTTGTGTTGATTGAATGCTAGAATGATGATTGTTATATATATATATATATATATATATATATATATATATATATATATTGGATGTGAATAGACCCTATACGCCGTTAGTAAGCGGAGGTTATTTATTACACACATATATCGCGATATTCCACCTTGAAGTGGAATTGGTATTATATCATATATAGCAATATATATATATTGGCATATGTATATATTGCAGTTGATTGATTTCCCGCATTGTATAGCGGATGAGACCCTATTGCGCCATTAGTAAGCGGATAATATTTTATAAAATCTCATATACCGCGATATTCCACCTCGAAGTGGAATGGGTATTGTGCTGATGTCTGTGGATGCAGGGAAACAGGTTGGAGGGATCCAACTGGATTCCTCATAAATATTTATCGATTTTAGTTATTGTGATGTTTGATTGTTTATCATATCGATATATGATGTTTGAAAGTCGTAATTGACTATTTGATGTGTTGCATCATCGGATCCAATTTTGAACTTTAAAAATAACGATTTTGATTTTAAGAGATTTCTAAAGTGATTTTTGAAAGTATACGTTTATAAAATATTTTTGGAATTGATTCATCTTAAATAAATAAACGTTATAATTTTAATACTATAAAAATTATGATTTTTGAGAAATTCAGTTAAAAGTTTATTTTTAAAAATATGAGATTAATGATTTTATAAAATAGTTTAAACTGGGATTTCTGAATTTATTATAAAAAGTTTAAAAATAGGATTTATGATTGATTTTTTTTTATAAATCAAAATGATGAAATTATAAAGGAGTTGAAAGACGTTTTAAAAGAATAATATAAATTGATCCATATAAAAGATTTATAAATTGATATTTCTAAATTTAGAATATCTTGAATTATAAAACGAGCTTTTACAAGTGTTAGAATGAATTGTGAATAAATTTCATAAATGAATGAAAGTTATAGAATTATAACGGTGAAGTTATAAATGGAATTTTATAAACAGTAGGTTTATAAAATTTATAAAGTAATTTAAAAGAATAAATTTTGGATAAATAAATGAATCTTATAAGTTATAAGATTTATAATTATGAAGTTTAAAAGAATGTTTTTGTAAAGGAATAAATTATAAGCATTTAACTTATAATATGGACTTTCGGTATATAATTGAATTATAAATCGAATAGGTTAATACAGGAAATTTATAAGAGGAAGTGTTATAAATTAAATAGAAACGGAATTTATGAACATTGTTTTATAAATTCGCAACGACTTATTTTGATAAGTAAATTACTGTAATTTGTTAATGGAGTTATATTCATATTTTAGACAGTGAATAATCCTGTAAAATAAAATGAATAGAAATGATAAAATTTGTTAACAAATATATTCACGTTTAAATAGTGAATAATATGTTAAAGAAATGGTTTTGAATGTGATGTTTTAAATAGAATTAAAACGATCTAAAGATGTTTTAAAATATATTAACCATCGAAACCATAGATTTCAACATTCATTGTTGAAATAGACGTTTTCGAGAAATAGAAGGAAATGGTAGACTATAACACTTTTGTTATAGTAAATAATTTCCGAAAGGAAATGTTTTGTATAGTATTGGGATTTATATATCTATTTTAATTTCGAATCCCTATACTAGCGATTTTGGGTTGTCGTAACGTTGTTTTACGCAACATTCGTTCTGGCCCAAATAAATATGGTTAAGAGAATGATTTCCTTAAAAAATGAAATATATACTTAATTTCGATTTAAGTATATTGAATATTTTCCAAAGGTTGAAAATAAATAAGATTTGTGAATTACTTATAAATAAATAAGTATGGAAATGTTTTTCCAATGTGAAATGAAAAGTTTGGAGAATTTATCTTTTTGAAGATAAATTGAAAATGAATATTAGAAAACGAATGGAAATCGTATATTCATAAATATTTTGGAAATGTAAATTCAATATGGAATTTATAAATGAAATTGGAAAATGGGTTTAAAAATAAATATTGATTTATTTTTGAAGAATGGAAAATATATATATCTTGTAAAGATATTTTTGGAAAATAAATAATTTGGAAAATTATTTGGAATCTGGTGATGTTGTGCATATCTATTGATAGTTCAATAACCGACTATCAATATTTACCTTTTAATAGGTATGTGTCGTGATTTGCTTGAAATTGAATGCCATACTTATTTTTTTTTTTTAAAATAAGCGCTCACTATTCGGGTTAACCGGGAAAGGACCTTGGGGTCGTATAACCCATTCCGAATTGTGATACGTCGTTATGAATTGCATTTGAAGATCGGTGTTGAAGACCGGATATTTTCGAAAACGAAAGGGTTTCTTGTTGATTGTCTCTGCACTGGCTGATCCCCGGTATAGAGATCTCCATATGTGATGGGAAATTCGGACGTGATTAGAGATTATCCGGATTGCAAGGACTTCTTTGTAAGTGCCTTCGGTTCTGTTCGAACCCGGAACAGACTTGTATGGATTGTATGTCTGACATTACAAATTGAGATATAAAGCCGATTTCTTTCAAATATATTTCTGTTGGTGGCGGAGAATTTATTCTCTTAGCTTAACACCCTTCTCTGAGACGTACGAGCTCAGAGGTTATATAGTTGAAGGTTATTAGCAATATACTCCCAATTTGGTAATGTGACATACTGAGTGTTGCTGTGAAATGATCATTGTGTTGATTATTTGTGATAGGATCATTTGTTTGATCGTCTATCTTGGTGATCATTTCTATGATCATTTGTTGACCCAAAGCATGACTTTGTATAAAGCGTGTTTTTGTGGACGAAACTTCGTCGAGCCTCACACCCTGGAATGGTCAAAACAGGAAAGATGCGGCAAGGTTATGAGGGGTAGCTCCCTTTAGGGTATGTGCATTTCCTTCTGGAAAAGGGTGGTATCATGGTATGGAGCCCAGATACTTACTCATGTTGAAAACACTTTGTTATGATTGTGTGATGATGGTAACGAGGGCTCGGTTAAAGGTCCCAAAGGACTGGGGGATGGCATACTCGTGTCAGTTGTTACCCAGTTAGGGGTAACCCGGCCTTGTGTTGGCAGAGATCCGGTTTGGTTCTCGGGGACGTCCATCCAGAGGCGTTCTCATGTGGCAATGGGAAGTTCCTTGGCCTGACCATTTGTTGGAAATCCAAAGAAACAATACGATGTTGTACGGTTTTAGTTGTAGAACCTGCTTCCTCGGGAAGTAGCTATAGTAGGCATAATATAATGGTACCTATGCTGGCTAAGATTTATATTCTACTTTCGAAATCGTTTTATACACTATGCACTAGTAATAATATCAAATGTTTCTTTTTAATACGTATCAAGCATCTTTGAATAACATAAGAAGAAATCTCCTCCAAGTCTGCGTTTGCATTGTGTGTGTGGCGGGAGGTCTTATGGTAGTCTCATTTTTAAAAGCATTGCGAATTGACTTTAAAAATATTCCTCTATTTTTGATTTTAAAGATAAATAAACAGTGTTAGTTTCCACACCAGTCACATGACTGACTCGGAGTTTATTGTTTTCCTTCCTAAACTCTGGGTGCCCACCAATTTCCACACGGGCAGTCAAGAGTTAAGGTTTATCAGGATATTCTGGAATTCTGGAGTTGCTCGAGGCAAGATGGATGGCATAGCGTATTACTAGTATATAGTACTTCTTTTTTTCGATGCATTGTTTGATGCTGTACACTCTGATGGTATGATGTAATGAAATGTAATGTGACGTAATGTAATAACTGATATAGTTCTTTGTTTAAAGATTATTCATTTATCTATTATATGTTGTTCCGCTGCGAATTGTGAGATTTTGATGTTGTTCTGTTCTTTCTTTCTCTTCTATTCTACATTTTCTCTCTTCTTCTACCTCTTTCTTATTTCTTAAACCCTCAGTGTTCGGTTTTCCGTTCATCCGACTGATTGGCATTCGATACAGTGGACGTATTGATGTCGATATTCGGGAGTCGAAGAATCGGGTCCTGACAATGTGGTATTAGAGCATATGGTTAAGCGACAACCATGGTTCTGTTGGGTGTTACTCATTAGAGATAGAGTCAGTAGTACTCTAGAATGAGTTTGAGTGTAATAATAGATATGAGCGCGTGTTTGTTAGTGAATATAAATTTTTTTTTTGAATCGGGTAAATAAGATAATTTTGCCCAAAACTATTTTTGATAGAAAAAAATGATTTTCTATGAATTATTATAGAATATGGTTGCATGGTTGTTAAGAAGTGATAATATTGAATTATTATCATTATTATATGGAATTAAATAAGAAATAAAATGGATTGAATTCAAGTAAACTAACTTGATAAATTATTAATTCATGGACTAATGAATTGGAATTTGAATTGGTTAGAATTAAAGTTTAGTCGTAAGCTAAATTTGAATTTGTATATAAATTCTAGTAAGTAAAAGAAATAGATTGAAATTCCCTTTGTTAGTAATTAAGTAAATTCTAGATGAATTGAATATGAAAATTGAAATTTGAAATGAATTAGTGAATGAAACTAATTTAAAGTAGTAATATGAATTAGCAAATGAAAGTTAATCGATAGAATTCAATATTTAGAATTGAAATTGTGAATTAAATATGAAATGTAAAATTGAATGAGAATGGATATGTAACTTCAATAGTGAAGTAAAAATGTATAAGAAGCATATATTGGAAATTTTGTAATAGAATTGGCAAAATAGTTTGAATGTTGGAATTGGATATTATGAATAGCAGGATATACAGGTATATAAAGGGATTGGATTTTGATTTCAAAGATAAAAAATTGAATGGCTCGACAAAAAGGTACGTATTTGAATTTCAGTATGAAATTTGATGATTTTCTTCTCCAGCCACTTGGCTTTCTCTTTTCTTTTTGATTCTACGGGGCCGTGGTGCCATTTTGTAGTCGTACCGAGCTAGCCGCGCAAATGAGACGCTGGCGAAATTTTTCGAAAATTTAGGGTGTTAGAAAAATTTTGAGAAAATTTGAAAGTTTGAAATTTGAATTTAAATTTAAATTTGAATTTTGAAGTAAACAATATTGTTTGGAACCTATAATTGAAATTGGAAAGCTAGTTGAAATAATAGTGAATCTCTAGGAAAAAGATTTAGGTTAGTAAGTTGATAAAACTATTTGGATTGTGAAAAAATAATAGACGGGATAAGGGCATTCTTCTTAACTTGTAATTTCGGGACGAAATTCTTTTAAGGGGGGAAGATTGTAACGACTCAGAATTTTGAACAATTTAATTTGAAAATATTTAATTTATTTTAAATATTTGAATGATGGTTTGACTTGAATTTCAAATTATCAGAATGAATTTGGCGATTAAATTTTAGGATTTAATCTATTGTAGATGAATAAAAATTTGAATCTTCAATTTTAAGCCGATTAAAAATATTTCAAAGGCTTATAAAATTCATATTGATAATATTGAAGATTTTAGAAGCTTCAGAATTGAATTTGAAAGAGATTTGTTCAATTTTGAAAATATATCGTTTGAGTCGATATTTAAAAATAGCCGTCCGAGGCACAGTCTCGGAATTCGACGAAACCAGTTCCATTGGGTCCGTAATATTGAATTATTCTCGGATTTCAAATTTCGTATTTTTTTGAGTTGTTATGCGAGCGTACGACATGTAAACGCATTGAATTTCTATCGAGATTCAATTTAAATTTAAATTTAAATTTGAGTAAAACTTCACCACGTTCTCCCTTAAAGCACACAGAAAATCACGCCTTCGATCGTGTAGAGATCGTGCAAGCATGAAATTCTGTCTCCTCCCCATTCCCTTTTAAATAATCGCGCAACCATCCTCTTCAGTTTTCAAAAGGCAAATCAAAATAAAAAATAATGGCCGTGAGATTCAAAATCTAGTGGATCGAATTCTTTTCTTCCCCTTCAGTAAATCAAGACCCTCCCCTCTTCTAAAAACAACGATAAAATGGCCGCCCTTATTCATTCTGTCAATCGAATCAAAATTGGAGCTCGGCATCGTTGAACTTGAGCGACGCGATGAAGGCAAGCGGCGGCGAGTGGCGGCGATGATATGCAGGGGGCGCGCGCTCGAGGCGCAGTGAGGATCGCGACTAGGGTTTGAGGCATTCGAGCGGCGATGGCGACCTGGCGAACGTGAGGCGGCGCTAGGGCTCGGCGGCGCGCACGTAGGCCAAGAATTGGAGGGCCGCGTCGACGAACGAGAAATGGAGGCGACGCGCCTGGAGGCAGTAGAAGCGAGGTATTAATTTTTCTTTTTTAGGTTAATTCAACTTTTAAATTACAGTTATTCATTTAGATTTAAACGTGACAATGTGTATATTGATAAGAATTTTCGATTGAAAAAAAAGGGGGGAAAGTTAACATGCAGAAGAGTTTTGGAAAAATATATATATATAGCTATAATTTAAAAAAAAATTATTAAAGGATTTTAAGTTATTAAAAGAAGAAAAATTTAATCAAGATAAATATATATATATATATATATTTGGAAAAGTTTTGGTTTTAATTAAATAATTAGATTACATAAAATTATAAAAAAGGAAATTTAATTTTTAAATTTTTGGATAAATATTTTATTAAAGAAAAATTAGTTGATTTAAAATAAAAAGGAAATTTAGTTTAATTGGAAATTTCTAGTTAGGATTATTTTAAAAAGGAAAATTAGTTTAAATAAATTTATTTAAGAAGAAATTGGTTTAGAACAAAACCATTGAATAATTAAAACAATCAAAAAAAATGAAAATTTATTATTAGATCTGTTCGAATATTAATAAATTGTGTAAATATTTATACAAGGTATAAATCAAGAAAATCGAGTCAAGATGGGAGATGGATTGCAAAATAAAAGCTAAGGTGAGAACTTCTCACTCTAAAGGATTTATTTAAATTTTAAATAGTTAGATTTAAAATTGTTAGTTGTGTTGATTGAATGCTTGAATGATGATTGTTATATATATATATATATATATATATATATATATATTGGATGTGAATAGACCCTATACGCCGTTAGTAAGCGGAGGTTATTTATTACACACATATACCGCGATATTCCACCTTGAAGTGGAATTGGTATTATATTATATATATAGCAATATATATATATATATTGGCATATGTATATATTGCAGTTGATTGATTTCCCGCATTGTATAGCGGATGAGACCCTATTGCGCCGTTAGTAAGCGGATAATATTTTATAAAATCCCATATACCGCGATATTCCACCTCGAAGTGGAATGGGTATTGTGCTAATGTCTGTGGATGCAGGGAAACAGGTTGGAGGGATCCAACTGGATTCCTCATAAATATTTATTGATTTTAGTTATTGTGATGTTTGATTGTTTATCATATCGATATATGATGTTTGAAAGTCGTAATTGACTATTTGATGTGTTGCATCATCGGATCCAATTTTGAACTTTAAAAATAACGATTTTGATTTTAAGAGATTTCTAAAGTGATTTTTGAAAGTATACGTTTATAAAATATTTTTGGAATTGATTCATCTTAAATAAATAAACGTTATAATTTTAATATTATAAAAATTATGATTTTTGAGAAATTCAGTTAAAAGTTGATTTTTGAAAATATGAGATTAATGATTTTATAAAATAGTTTAAACTTGGATTTCTGAATTTATTATAAAAAGTTTAAAAATAGGATTTATGAAATTTGATTTTTTTTTATAAATCAAAATGATGAAATTATAAAGGAGTTGAAAGACGTTTTAAAAGAATAATATAAATTGATCCATATAAAAGATTTATAAATTGATATTTCTAAATTTAGAATATCTTGAATTATAAAACGAGCTTTTATAAGTGTTAGAATGAATTGTGAATAAATTTCATAAATGAATGAAAGTTATAGAATTATAACGGTGAAGTTATAAATGGAATTTTATAAACAGTAGGTTTATAAAATTTGTAAAGTAATTTGAAAGAATAAATTTTGGATAAATAAATGAATCTTATAAGTTATAAGATTTATAATTATGAAGTTTAAAAGAATGTTTTTGTAAACGAATAAATTATAAGCATTTAACTTATAGTATGGACTTTCGGTATATAATTGAATTATAAATCGAATAGGTTAATACAGGAAATTTATAAGAGGAAGTTTATAAAATAAATAGAAACGGAATTTATGAACATTGTTTTATAAATTCGCAACGACTTATTTTGATAAGTAAATTGTTGTAATTTGTTAATGGAGTTATATTCATATTTTAGACAGTGAATAATCCTGTAAAATAAAATGAATAGAAATGATAAAATTTGTTAACAAATATATTCACGTTTGAATAGTGAATAATATGTTAAAGAAATGGTTTTGAATGTGATGTTTTAAATAGAATTAAAACGATCTAAAGATGTTTTAAAATATATTAACCATCGAAACCATAGATTTCAACATTCATTGTTGAAATAGACGTTTTCGAGAAATAGAAGGAAATGATAGACTATAACACTGTTGTTATAGTAAATAATTTCCGAAAGGAAATGTTTTGTATAGTATTGGGATTTATATATCTATTTTAATTTCGAATCCCTATACTAGCGATTTTGGGTTGTCGTAACGATGTTTTACGCAACATTCGTTTTGGCCCAAATAAATATGGTTAAGAGAATGATTTCCTTAAAGAATGAAATATATACTTAATTTCGATTTAAGTATATTGAATATTTTCCAAAGGTTGAAAATAAATAAGATTTGTGAATTACTTATAAATAAATAAGTATGGAAATGTTTTTCGAATGTGAAATGAAAAGTTTGGAGAATTTATCTTTTTGAAGATAAATTGAAAATGAATATTAGAAAACGAATGGAAATCGTATATTCATAAATATTTTGGAAATGTAAATTCAATATGGAATTTATAAATGAAATTGGAAAATGGGTTTAAAAATAAATATTGATTTATTTTTGAAGAATGGAAAAAATATATATCTTGTAAAGATATTTTTGGAAAATAAATAATTTGGAAAATTATTTGGAATCTGGTGATGTTGTGCATATCTATTGATAGTTCAATAACGACTATCAATATTTACCTTTAAATAGGTATGTGTTGTGATTTGCTTGAAATTGAATGCCACACTTATTTTTTTTTTAAAATAAGCGCTCACTATTCGGGTTAACCAGGAAAGGACCTTGGGATCGTATAACCCATTTCGAATATGTGATACGTCGTTATGAATTGCATTTGAAGATCGGTGTTGAAGACCGGATATTTTCGAAAACGAAAGGGTTTCTTGTTGATTGTCTCTGCACTGGCTGATCCCCGGTATAGAGATCTCCATATGTGATGGGAAATTCGGACGTGATTAGAGATTATCCGGATTGCAAGGACTTCTTTGTAAGTGCCTTCGGTTCTGTTCGAACCCGGAACATACTTGTATGGATTGTATGTCTGACATTACAAATTGAGATATAAAGCCGATTTCTTTCAAATATATTTCTGTTGGTGGCGGAGAATTTATTCTCTTAGCTTAACACCCTTCTCTGAGACGTACGAGCTCAGAGGTTATATAGTTGAAGGTTATTAGCAATATACTCCCAATTTGGTAATGTGACATACTGAGTGTTGCTGTGAAATGATCATTGTGTTGATTATTTGTGATAGGATCATTTGTTTGATCGTCTATCTTGCTGATCATTTCTATGATCATTTGTTGACCCAAAGCATGACTTTGTATAAAGCGTGTTTTTGTGGAAGAAACTTCGTCGAGCCTCACACCCCGGAATGGTCAAAACAGGAAAGATGCGGCAAGGTTATGAGGGGTAGCTCCTTTTAGGGTATGTGCATTTCCTTCTGGAAAAGGGTGGTATCATGGTATGGAGCCCAGATACTTACTCATGTTGAAAACACTTTGTTATGATTGTGTGATGATGGTGACGAGCGCTCGGTTAAAGGTCCCAAAGGACCGGGGGATGGCATACTCGTGTCAGTTGTTACCCAGTTATGGGTAACCCGGCCTTGTGTTGGCAGAGATCCGGTTTGGTTCTCGGGGACGTCCATCTAGAGGCGTTCTCATGTGGCAATGGAAAGTTCCTTGGCCTGACCATTTGTTGGAAATCCAAAGAAACAATACGATCTTGTACGGTTTTAGTTGTAGAACCTGCTTACTCAGGAAGTAGCTATAGTAGGCATAATATAATGGTACCTATGCTGGCTAAGATTTATATTCTACTTTCGAAATCGTTTGATACACTATGCACTAGTAATAATATCAAATGTTTCTTTTTAATACGTATCAAGCATCTTTGACTAACATAAGAAGAAATCTCCTCCAAGTCTGCGTTTGCATTGTGTGTGTGGCGGGAGGTCTTATGGTAGTCTCATTTTTAAAAGCATTGCGAATTGACTTTAAAAATATTCCTCTATTTTTGATTTTAAAGATAAATAAACTGTTTTAGTTCCCACACCAGTCACATGACTGACTCGGAGTTTATTGTTTTCCTTCCTAAACTCTGGGTGCCCACCAATTTCCACACGGGCAGTCAAGAGTTAAGGTTTATCAGGATATTCTGGAATTCTGGAGTTGCTAGAGACAAGATGGATGGCATAGCGTATTACTAGTATATAGTACTTCTTTTTTTCCGCTGCATTGTTTGATGCTGTACACTCTGATGATATGATGTAATGAAATGTAATGTGATGTTATGTAATAACTGATATAGTTCTTTGTTTAAAGATTATTCATTTATCTATTATATGTTGTTCCGCTGCGAATTGTGAGATTCTGATGTTGTTCTGTTCTTTCTTTCTCTTCTATTCTATATTTTCTCTCTTCTTCTACCTCTTTCTTCTTTCTTAAACCCTCAGTGTTCGGTTTTCCGTTCATCCGACTGATTGGCATTCGATACAGTGGACGTATTGATGTCGATATTCGGGAGTCGAAGAATCGGGTCCTGACATTTATCATTCTATGAGCTTGATATCACCTCTTAAAACAACTTCTATGTTTATACGCTCGCTACTATTTCTTTAGGTTAGAGAGTTTCGATATCTTCTTTCCTTTAAATTCGGCATGATTTATGGCTTGATATCTTCATGCTAGATGCTTGCTATGTCGTTGATTGTAGTAATGTTACCTTTCATTGCTTCCATATCCTCTTGTTCATTCTCATAACTTGGTAGTCAGAAAATATATGGATAACGTTTGCCTCCCTTCTCGTATAAAGAGGCTTTTTACACTTTAGTGTAAAACCAAATACTTTCTCGTCTCTTCAACTTTTGATGAGATTTTCTCTTCAATCTTGTTTTCTTGTAAAACATAAAATAAATGATGATGATTTTCATTATTAGCTTTATATTGAACTTCAAACAATCCCTCTCAGATCCGGTAAAGATATGAATTAGTTTTTCCTCTTCTACATATAAAGAAGCTTTTATATTTCAATTTGAAACCAAGTTTAATCGAGAAGACCAGAAATTTGCTTAATAAGAAGACCAGATATACTCTTGATAAGAAAACTAGAAATTCATCTGGAAAGAATTCTATAAATTTTTTGATAGGATGTTCAGAAATTAAATCCAAAAGTTTTTTAACAAGAAGGCCAAGAATTCATATGGCAAGAAGATCATGAATTCATTAGTTAAGAGGACTAGAAATCCATCTGGTATTACTTGAATAAAAGACCAGAAATCTATTTGAACAGAAGACCGAAAATCCATCTGCAATTTCATTTGAATTGAAGATTAGAAACCCATCTCGTAATAATACCATAATTTCATTTGAATAGAATATAAGAAACCTATCTGATAATAATACAATAATTTTGTCAGCATAGAAGACTAGAAACCTATCTAACCTTGACCAGTTGGAGACTTTAAATTTGAGTAATAACAAAGATTCACGTTATTCGCTAGAAAATTTAATTTCCATCTTAGGAACAAAAGATTAAGAACTAATTCAATTCTTCAATTTCTTTAGAATGAAGCCTTAGGTTCACATAAGATTCAGAACTTCCTGGACGCTCATATTGGAGACAAAATCTTAGATAGTTCTTGACCTTTTCTTAACTTTTCCTTGGTGCGGAACTAAATGTGTTCAATTGTTCTTTCTCTAGAAGATTGCTTTGACCCATCTTTAGGGTAGATTTGAACTTGCTGGATTAATTTCTTGTGCCCCTTATCACACTTTGGGTGATGATTTAGTCTTTAATTCTTTTTTCCCTTATCACCCTTTCGGTGATGATTTAGGCTTAAGCCCCTTATTACCTTATAGGTAATAATTTTGGCTGGTCGGTACGTTTGGTTAGCTATCTTAAGCAAAACCAAAGTCTTACCTGTCCTCCTTTTAGAAGGCGCTTTAGTCAGGCCTTATATGCAAAACTAAAGGCTAGTTCGGTACGTTGGCCGGGACCAAAGGCTTACTCCATCCTTCCTTTAGGCAGCGCTCCGGCCAGGCTATATAGGCGAGACCGAATGCTTGTAGTGCTTTTGCCACACCATCTTAGGTGGGACATAAGGCTTACTCTGACCTCCCTCTAGGAGGTGCTTTGACCAGGCCCTTAAGTGGGATCAAAGGCTTTTCCATTTCCCTTTATTGCCTTATAAGTAATGATTTAAGATTTTCCATGTAGTTTCTTTCTTTCATTTTGATTATTAATTTCGTAGATATAGTTGTCTCAATTTCTTTATTCATCCATCATTGGAAAGTGAGCCTTAGATGTACAACATTCTGACTTTTCACTATTACATTGCCATCAGGTCGACATAATCGATAAGTTCCAAATAGAATTACTTCATGAATAACAAAGGGCCCTTTCAAATTTGGTCTAAGTGGTCCATCTGCTGAATTTTGGTATTCGTTATGACTTTTTGAAGAAACCAATCTCCATTTTGAAATGATCTTCCTTTAACTTTGGAGTTACAATACCTTGATATCCTTTTTTGATATTCTACATTTTGTATGGCTTCTTTATCCCTTATTTCGTTGATTAAATCTAAGGATTCTTTCCTCAGTTCTTAATTGGGATCAAATGCATATGCAATTCTTTGATGAGATGGAACTTCAACTTCAATTGGAAGCATTGCTTCATATCCATATGTTAAAGAAAATGGAGTGTGCTATGTTGTGTTCTTAGTAGAAGTTATATATGCCTAAAGCACTAGCGGTAGCTCTTCTACCAAATCCCCCTTTGTTTTATCCAGTTATTTCTTAAGAACAGTTTTAATAGTTTTGTTGGTGGCTTCAATGGCTCCATTAGCCATAGGATGAGCTACGGATGAATTTCTTTTGATTATTCCATTCTTATTGAAGAATTTGGTAAATTCTTCACTTTCAAATTGAGTTCCATCACTGGATTTTATCTTATATGGCATTCAAACTGAGTGACTATGTTTTTAGTCATAAATTTTAACACTTTTCCTGATGTTATATACGGTAGTGGTTCTGCTTCTACCCATTTGGTGAAATAATTGATGGCTGCTAGTACAAACTTAGCTTCCCCTTTAGTATAGGCAATGGTATCATTAAATCAGTTCCCCATACATCCAAGGGCCATAGACTTGAAATAGGTGTTCATTAACTTGGGGGCATATGTGGAATTGTTGAAAATTTCTAACATTTCTCACATCTCTTTTCATGATTTATTGCATCGTTACATGTTTGGGGCCAATAGAAACCTTGTTTCATGACCTTTTTGGCTAATTTTACCCCATTAGAATGATCTCCATAGAATCCTTCATGTGCTTCTCTTAACTGCCTTAAGCTATTTTCCGATTAACACATCTTAGGTGAGGGAGTGGATATCCTTTTTAATAATTCCATTCATCATGGTAAAAGTTAGGGCTTGGTTCCTTAACTTTCTAGCCTCTCTCTTATCCTTTGGTAGTTTCCTTTTCACCAAGTACTCAACAATGGGTGTCATCCAGTTATTTTCTTATTGAATATTAATTTCTACATGAATGGCTCTTTCTTGGTTTTCTTCATTTCCATATCTTGATTCATTTTTTATATCTTCTTGTTCAAGGGTTTGGGATCTAACCAACAACATAGACACATTTTATTTTGGCTAGGAGACCTTTTCCACTATACTAAGACTTGGCTGGAAGCCAACTGGCATAATTTGAGTTTCAAGTGCTCCTCGCGACCTAGCCAACTTATCCAAAGAATCGGCTAAGGAATTCTTCCCCTTTAGAACTTTATGTATTGAAAAATATTCATATTAGGTCAACATCTTCAGCACCTTTTTTACATAAAGGATCAATTTGGCATCTTTATTTCATCTGTTTGGTTCAACCGATTTACCATTAGTTAGGAATCGCTGAAGATCTCAATCCTTGGAATTTTTAACTATCAGTAAAGGGAAAACCAAATTTCATTGCATATTGAAACCGGTGTCTGTCAGGGGTAATGATCATTTGAAGCTCCGTCAACAAACAATTGCCATTTTGGTTTCAAATCCCTTTCCTTTTCCGACTATTCTTTGATGAATCATGTGCATTCATTTTGCGAAGTTGACTAGAGCTTGTCCTTTGATTGGCAGTTTGAGTTGGAACTCAATATCATATTAGCTAAGCTCTATTCCCCACTTCACTAATCTTCCCGATGCCTCAGATTTACTGAAGGCTTATTTGATTGGAAAGTTGGTTAGGACTTTAATTGAGTGTGCTTGGAAATAGGCCCTTAGCTTTCAAGTGGTGAGCATCAAATAGTATGCCAACTTTTCGATGATCGGGTATCTAATTTCTACATCCTTGAGCCTTTTGCTAATATAGTATACTGGAAGTTGGGTTCCATTCTCTTTCCTTATTAAAACGGAGCTTACTACATGCTCGAAAACTATTATATAGCTCCCCATCTACTGGGCTAGATAGGTTTAAAGGCTTTTCAAAATGATCTTTCTGCTCTTTAAAATCCTTTTGACAATCCTTCCTCATTTAAAGTTTTTCTTCTACTTGATCACAACAAAGAATGATATGCACTTATCAATGGCTTTAGAGATGAATCTATTCAAAGATTCCACTCTCCCGCTTACGCTTGTCACATCTTTGCTTGTCTTTAGTTCTTCCATAACCCTAATTTCTTTAACTTGGTCAGGATTGGCCATTATTCCTCTAGCACTGACAATATATCCCAAGAACTTCCTAGATTGTATCCCGAAGGAACACTTTTGTGGATTTAATTTCATTTTGTATCTTCTTAGTACTTCAAGCATTTCCTCAAGTTCCTTTAAGTGATTACTTTCTTCTAAGGATTTTACTAGCGTACCATCTACATATACTTCCATGTTTCATCCAATTTGTTCCTTAAATATTACGTTTACTAGTCTTTGATCTGTAGCCCCAGCATTCCTAAGTTTGAAAGGCATCATTTTGCAGCAGTAGATTCCCAAGTCTATTATAAAAATTGTGTGTTCTTCATCTGGTTTGAATAAAGGGATTTTGATGTACCATGAGTAAGCATCCATAAAGGATAATGGTTTGTGTCCATTTATGGCATCAACTAGTTGATCTATTCGAGGAAAAGGGTAATAATCTTTCGGGCATGCCTTACTCAAATCAGTATAGTCAACGTATGTTCTCCATTTTTCATTGGACTTTTTGACTAATATAGGATTGACCAACCATTTTGGGTAGAAAACTTATCAAATGAATCTATTTTCTAGTAGTCTTTTAACCTTTTCTTTCAGTGCATTAGTTCAAAACTTATCGAACTGCCTTTTCTTTGCTCGAATAGGAGTAATATTCAAATCTATGTTCAAGGCATGGCTTATGATTTTTGGATCTATTTCAACCATGTCGGAGTGGGTCCAAGAAAATACATCTTTGCAAGATTGAAGAAATCGAATAAGTTCCCCTTGAGCTCGTCACCTAATTCCTTTCCGATCTTCACTATTTTTGTTGTATCAAGCGAATCATGGCTTACCTCTTCTAGGTCTTCGGTTGGCTTTATTCTTTCTTGCCCATTTCTGCAATCTAATTCAGTAACAATTTCTTCATCACCTATTTCACTATCTACCAAGTTCACATCATTTCGTTTTCGTTTCTTCTCGGCAAGGTTGAATCTTCTTAGTATATTCTCGGCCTTTCTAGACATCTTTGTTTTCTTGTTTGCCTTAGATGGCTAGTTAGAAAGGCTTTTCAATTTTAGTTTTGCTCAACTCATTTTTCTCTGATATATAACAAGAAACATTATTTATTTTAAATTACTCCAGTGTAGCGAGATACAGTTCCCGGGAGCTAAACTACTTCCCTTTATTGTTTTCTAACCATTCTTAGTTAGGAATTTCACCATTAGATATTCTGGTGATTCAAACACATCTAATTCGCCTAGAGCCAGTCTTCCAAAGAAAGCGTTGTAATAGGAAGTTTGGTCCTTTATCACGAATAGAGTTTCGAAAGTTATGGAATATGGTGGAATTCCCATCTACACTAGGAGCTTGACTTTTCCTATTAGAGTAGACTGTTTATTGTTAAACCCAAAGATAGGCTCAAAGATTGGTTCCAATTTCTCATCTAGGATTCCCATTTGATCGAAAGCATGCATAATGATGACGTTTACTGCACTTCCAGTATCCACTAAGATCTTTGTTACCACATAGAGCCTAATTTGTGAAGTTATCATCAGTGGATCATTATGTGGATAACGAACCCCTCTCAACTCCTGTACGGTTATTGCTAAGTTGGACATCTGAAACTCATATTTGCGACTTTTGAGTGGTGGCTCCTCCTAAATAGAAAAGAATCTATCTCTTGCCACCCTTCAATATTTGCTCTTGGCTCTTTTGTCACTTGACCTCCATGCGTTACTTTTATGCAGTTGATCGAAGGAATAAAGTCCATTTAAGATTCATTTTCTATGAAATTTGCAGCGTTACTTAGGGGCCTCTGATTGTTCCTTTCAGGATTGGTGGAATTTTGATTCTCTTTGACAAACTCCTTTAATGATCTAGATCTAATCATGCTCTAAATTATTCCAGCCAGAATACGGTAGTCGTTGGTTTTATGCATGTTCGTCCTATGTTAAGCATAGTATTCTCCCCCTTTCTTCGGTTTTGGATTGTTTCTTACCATGTAGAAAGTAGGAAAGTTTCCTCCATCTTTAGCCATAGCAAAAATATAGGAAATGGTTTAAATAAAAGCAACATAGTTAGATTTAGGGATCTCCTCCCATTTCTCACTTTTATTTTAGTCACTTCTCGGCTTTTTGTTAGGGTGGTCATAGCTAGATTTTCATCCTTCCTTCTTTGACTGGGATTTCTTCTTAGCTTAGTATATTTCATTCATGTAGATAAACTTATTAGCTCAAAAGTGGAAATTTTGAAGATCCATACACCCATGGATGTAGAGTTCCTTCCAAAAGGGGGTCTGTTCAATTAACCTTGAGCACACTGCCATTAGTTTTCCTCTATCAGTCATGTTTTCTGCCTTTAGTGGCTCAGTATCGAACCTCTTTAAATACTCATCGAGTAATTCACCTGGTCTTTGCTTGCATTTTCTAGCATACTAAGATCAATAGTTAGATCTTTGGATATGTAGATTGTGATGAAAACTCATAAGAAAACTATTTACAAGAGCAAATAGTTTTCTCTCTTTGGTCTGTAACATTTGTCAGCTACTCCCTGAAAATTCGTAGGAAAAAGTCTGCAACGTACCACACCAGAGGCATTTTGCAAACACATTTTTCTTTTAAAAGCCAAATGATGGTTATCCAGGTTAGTAGTTCCATTACACTTTAATAAAGGGATTTTGACATGTGATGGAATTCTAACAGACATTATATCTTCTATGAATTGAGCTTTACAAGGATTATTGTTTACCCTAGGGTCGATAGTCCTTTTTCCTTAAAGTGTGTATTTTACTATCTTATTGGCCATGTCTTTCAAGTTCGTCATCATGATAATCCCTTTGAAGGCTTGTATTTTTTGCTTGAAGTTGAGCTACCGGACTGCTCGGAAGATCTCGTTTCTTGGCCTTCTCTTGGATGATTCATCTTAATTCTATGGTCTTGCGAGTTCAAGTAATAATTATCAGTCCTTCATTTTGAGTTTCTTTCTTCCTCCGTGGAACCATAATGCTTTTACCCTTACATTGCTATTGAGTAAGAAAGTGTCTAGATTCCTCCTTAGAGATTTTACCTCCTCTCCACCTTTAGGTAGCGTTTTAGAAGACATATAGGAAAGAACATTCTTAAGGAGTTATGGCACCATTGAAAGTTGTTAAGTTAGATCATGAATCTATGCTTCACTATTTGTTGGCTTCACTGGTATTGAAGGTTGTCCAAGCTCCACATTCTCTTCATTGAAATTTGGAGTGATGGTTTCCTCCAAGTTTGTTCATTGCATAAAAATCTCTTCATTTGGTACATCAATCTTCCGAGCTCTTAGCGCTATCCTACAACAAAAGTTTACATAATTAGTTTCTAAGTACAGAAATAATAAGGTAGAGGTTCAAATCCTCCTTCTAGCTCCAAAATGTTGGAGCAAAAATTGACTCAACACCTAAGACGCTAGCGGAAGATATTAGTATTCATAATGGTCCTACCATACCCATGGATTTTTAGCGTGGTCGCGATGTAGTTTAAAAGTTCAAGTTATAAGTCCAGGGGTAAAATAGGTAATCTACTTAAATGTGCAATAGTCTATTAATTTGTTCGTTGATGGATAAAAAGGCGATTCACATAAGTCACAATCCATTGGTCATATGCCAAAAGGCATAGTAGTCATTATGAAAAGTGATCTTTAATTAGAAAAGGGCTTAAATAGCCATGTCTTGTGTATAAATCAAAATCAAAGACAAAAATTACTCATATGCATGTCCATAATTCGATAATAGTCAAATATGCTCAAATCAAGGGAAGTAGGCTATGCAAAATTGTTCAAGCCATTTGTTTGCATATATTTCAAAGATTACAATTGGATCTTATTTTCCCCAAATCAATTTATGGTATACAATTCTATTATTTAAGAGAGGGTGAAAAGAAAAAATTTCCCCTTCCCGAACGTAGGTGGCAGTCTATTTATAGAGGCAGTGGCATGAGGAATGGCTGCTACGTGCCTATGCAGCTATAAGCCTACCATCTCTTGGTACTCGATATCCTTCTCTGTTGTTCATAGTGATATCTCGCATTATAGTAGATTCTCGATAATCACTATAATTTTTTATGCCCAAAGACCTCCATGCTTTTTATGGTTCAACATCTTCCTATCGTCGAAGTTCAGCCTTCCTGCCTTTCTGTGAAAATTTGACACCGTTATCTAGATAGAAACGCTTTACAACAGTTAGTTTGTAAAGGTTCGGCAACTTTTACTGAGCCAGAAACTCGATATCCTTCTTTATGCCTAAATATTCAGCATCTTTAGGTGCTACAACACTCTTCCTTTGTTTTATGCTCTACAACATCATGTTGTAGAGGATCTATACCATTTGAGTTAGAGAGACTTGATATTATTTGGGATGTAGAGACTCGATGTCATTTAGGCTATAGAGACTTGATATTCCTTTTTGTAACTAGACGTTTAATACCCCATACTAATGCGGCATGCTTTATAAATTTGACATCCCTTGGTAATTAGATGTTCAATGCAATTTATGGGATACAAGCTCCATATTTTCATGCTTGGCATACTCGTTACTTTTAAGCTCGATATGCTTGCCCATTTATAATTTACGTATCCTCCTGAGACTTGATAACCAACTTTAATGAGTAGATATTTGATATGCTCCAATGATGCAACACTCTCTTTGTTTTCCACTTTACATACTTCGTGTTGCAATGGTTCGACATCTTCTTCTTACTATTAAGTACTCGATTCTTTGCTTTATTGTTTACATTCGGAATCACATCCACCTGTGAATGTTCTACAGTATTTACTACCATTATGGTTTGCCACCCTATTGAGACTTGGTATCTCTTTCCCTTTATTTTTATGTTCGATATCCCCATATTTTGCGACATTCTTCATTTTAATAGCCCAACATCCATTCTGTCGTTGTAGTATTTTTCTACTTTCACTTTTGTAAGCTTGAGATGTTTTTTATTTACAAGTTTGACAACTTTATCATTCTATGAACTCGATATCACCTCTTTGAAGCTGCTTCTATGTTTATAGGCTCGATACCATTTCTTTAGGTTATAAAGTTTCGATATCCTTCTTGCCTTTAAATTCGACAACCCTTATTGCTCAATATCTTCATGTTAGATGCTTGCTACGTCGTTGACTATAGTAACACTGCCTTCCATTGCTTTCACATACTCTTATTCATTCTCATAACATGGTAGTCAGAAAAATAAATGGACAACAAGTAGCCATAAACTGGGCACTAAAAGCTAATGAATATGAATAATCCTCTTTTTGTGAGATTCGGATTCGAAGTGCCTAGGCAAGGGTTTGATATTCAACCAGTGCTGTAACTTACAGTGCTTCATTTCTAGGCGACGGATAGATTAAGTTGAAATGTCAAAAAATTGGAACGTGTAAGATATTTGATTTCTCTAAATGATCTTTATAATTTATAGTGGTATGAAAAATATTCTTCTCATACTTAACACCCAATTCCGAGGTAGGCAAACTCATCTCTATCGATGAGAGTTTAAGAATGTATGTCTAAGCAAGGATAGTGCGGTAACCTCTCCGATTACATTGTTACGAGAGTTAGTACAAGTTTGATATCAGAAAGTGGTGGCAAGTATATTTGGTTAATTTCTGTAAGATTCATTTACTTACACCGAAAGTGTTTAGGTTCATTATTAGCAATGTTTTAAAGGACATTCGTTTTAACCCAATTAAGTATGTTTTTGGAAATGAAATCTTTCTTATGATTTTTTTTATTATACTTATATCGCTGAGATAAGTATATGAGTACATTTCTAAGTATTGAAAATGTAGTGTTTTGGTAAATATACTTGTTAGCCCCAAAATTGGTCACTAACATCCAAATGTAAATGAAAGCACCAACTAACAGTCACAGATAACAGATAGAATATATATATAGAGAATAATAACGTGAAGAACGGTCAAAATTAAAATGAAAGCAGTAAAGAACAACAGATTTTATAGTGGTTCGGCTAACTCTGGCCTACGTCCACTCCAGAAGTTTCCTTTTTATTGATATTAAAATCAGTTACAGTTACAAGCTGGTAGAGTAGCCTTAGCCTTAGAAGATAAGAAGTAAGAGAGCAGAAAGAAAATACCTTTTCTGAACCCCCGCATGTTGTATTTATAGGCAAATCCTGAGTTGTTGGGCCGCTCAAGTGATATAGGCCCATTAAGACCTCGGCCGAGTTCACACCCTTCACCTCAACCGAACCCGAGTCCTCCATAGGCCAACTCGAAGTAACCACGGTACTGACCCGAAGTGATATACTTAGCGACTCTAAGTAACATGACCTATAGCTTAGGCCGAGCCTAAGTTAAATTAACCTTCACCCAAATGCCAAACCACCATTGAGGCCGAGCCACCTGTGCCGAACCATCCAAATGCCAAGCCACCCTGGCCTCACCACAATGCCGAGCGACCCACGATGCCGAGCGACCCACGATGCCGAGCGACCCTTAATTCCGATGCCGAGCAACCCTCGATTCTGAGCGACCCTTGATGCCGAGTGACCCACGATGCCGAGCGACCCTTGATGCCGAGCGACCCTTGATACCGAGCGGCATAACCTCACCTCAATGCCGAATGGCATATCATCACCACAATGCCGAGCGGCATAACCTCACCTCAATGCCGAACGGCATATCATCACCACAATGCCGAGCGGCATAACCTCACCTTAATGCCGAACGGCATATCTTCACCACAATGTCCAGCGGCATAACCTCACCTCAATGCCGAGCGGCATATCCAGGTGAACTCCATTTCTCTAAACCTAATCCATCATATTTCAGCCTCGATAGTCATGAAGTTGTTTAGGTTGACTCCGCCTATTTACAGCCTTGATAAAAGGCGGTTAACAATACTTATACCGATGAGATAAGTATATAGATATTTTTCCTAGCATTTAAAAACTATAAATGAATAGTGAATGAGTAGTATAAATATGTATATCTTTTGTAAAGGTTATTAAATACCAGTGTTTACAGAGTGGTTTTAATTAAGGAAAGGATTAAATTAAATAGGCTTAATGGTTGCTTATGTGCTTAATCTTGCTTGGTTTCCATATGAAGTTAAATATCTGATTGGATTGTTTTCTTATTTGATAGTTAAATAACCAACAATCAAATCATTGCTTGTTTTGAAACTACCAATTATTGGTTCGGAGAGATCGTGATCGGATCTGGTAAGTGTCAAGTTAGCATGCATGATAGGGGTTGTCACTATATGAACTGTGATGATGTTTAGACTCTTACCCCTACAGGTCCCTTTACTGGTTAGTGTTAAACAAGTCAAGAGGCTGGCCATAAAACCAGATGCAAGGTACCATCTATAGTCACCTTTGGGAAGGGAGAACATTACAAATTGGTATCAGAGCTAAGGTTGAGCGAACTAGCTCTGGTGGCGGTAAACTCATTATAGATAGGGTAAGTGACACCCTAGAATGAGATTGAGTCATATATGAGAGAGTGTACTTGTTATTGCTATAAAAGCATATTGTGTTAATTGTTATGTTGAGTGCTTATAAACTCTGGTCGATGTGTCTGATCAACGTTATCGATAGGGATTCCTAAACCCTTGGACAAGGAGAACATATACACATAGTTTGAAATTGGCAGTTGAAATAATTTTACCTAGGATCATATTTTATATATGAAAGAATAATTTTCCAAAATCGATATAGTTATTTACGATGTGTTGGTTAGAAAATGGTAATATTCAATTATTATCATCTATTGTTTGATTAGTCATGCTCATCTAGTTAGGAGCATTTGCTATTGTTTGCTGACTAATTATTTATTTTCATCTAGTTTATGAGCATTTATTTGTTTGATTTTGATTAAATACGAACACCTTGTAAACTATGTTTAACAATTTGACTATAAGGTGTTCGATAGTAATGTTGTTATTTTATTTTCATTCAAGAAGTATTGATTTTATATAAAGATGATTTTATAAAATGGATTTGTAATTTTTTATACATGATAAGGATTTTTAGGAAAGCAATTCCCGTTTTCTTTGAAAAAGGATTACAAATGATTGTTGGAAAAAGTAATAATAATATTACTTGAAAGTATTTATATGTATAGATATTTCAAAAAGAAGTTTATGGTGCGTTCTCTTTGGATAGTTTGGGGAATGAGTCTCGATTAGTTTTGCGGTGATCTGGATAATCTTCTAAGCGATGGTCAATGTTTCCTGGGGATTTGACCAGGCAACTAAGTACTCGGCATTGGCACACTGCTCGGCAATATATGTATCGTTCGGAATTCTTAATGATCGGCACAAGGAATTGTTCGGCAGTCAGGGTCATTCGGCAATCAAGAGCATTCGGCCTCAGAGAAATGCCAGGAATGAAGGAGCGCTCGGCATCCAGAAGTGTTCGACATCAGAGAAACGCTCGGCATGAAGGAGCGCTCGGCACCCAGAAGTGTTCGGCATTGGGAAACGATCCGGTATTGTATATCGTTCGGCATCCATGAACGGTCAGCATACCAAGGACGTTCGGCATACCAAGGATGCTCGACATAAGTTTCGTTTGGCATTTAAAAATTGTTCAACATCCCGAGAACGTTCGGCAGCCAAAGATTGTTCGGCATACCAAGGACGTTCGACATACCAAGGACGCTTGGCATAATATCGTTCGGCATCCAAAGATTGTTCGGCCTCCCGAGAACGTTCGACAACCAAAGATTGTTCGACATTCTTTCAATCTCGACCGGCTTCGATTGTTGCTCGCCTACTCTTCCCACACAACGCTGCATCGTTAGGCATGAAGATGATCGTTCGACATTTGGCCGTTCGGCATGTTCGGGTCGGCACACAGAGTTTACTCCATATGGGCTGTGATATCCAGCTACCAGGCCTACCAGGGAAGTCCAACCCACCTTCGTCTATAAATAGAGAGGCAGGGGCGCAGTGAAAAGGATGAGTTTTTTGGGAACACTAGGGAAACTCTGCCGCATTCAACACTCACCCAAGACTTAATCTTTTACTTTGCAATTGTATTCAAGTAATTAGAAAACGGATTGTATCTGTAATCGACTATCAAGGAAATCAATAGAAATCGACTTCAAAGTGGACGTAGGTAGTTACGTCGAACCACTATAAATTTGGTGTTCTGGTTCTCTGCATTGAAATTCATATATTGTTCTCTATTTTTATTTACTTTCTTCATTAATCTCACTACACTATCTTTCTAAGGGTGCTAGTGACCAACTTTGAATGAAAAAAAAGCATTAGAATACAATAGTCCTTCATAAAGAATGACGACTTTTGAAATTTTAAATGAAGGGTTATTTACCAGGTTCCGGCAGACTCTCAACCGTCAAAGGGGTCTCACCCTCTGGAACGGGAGACCAAATATGGACGCCAAGGCCGGGGTCCTTCGGATTATTACCGATATGCTACTCAAATTGATCGAGTATTGGCCGATTGGCCGATTGAGTAGGTACATGAGCTGGAGGCACGACCCCGGACAGACCGGTAATAACTTCTTTCCCTTTCTTTGAGGGGGAGCCTTTGCCATAAATAGCTTTAGCTGTAGACAAGTCCGAAGGCTCGTTTCCCTTGAGGAATTCTTTTATCAAGTCCCCCTCATCAATCTCTTCAATACCGTGCTCGGCCTTCCTGATTTCTATCAAGGCCTCCCATGCCTCGGCTAACGATTCAAGACAGCCCTCGCCCAAAAAAGTCAAGTCTCGATGCATGAGGACACATGAATTGAATTCAGCGATTAGAGGGTCAAACATGCTCTTGACCTCTTCCCTACCTTCTTCTCTAGCCGCCTCAAGACGGGAGTCGATGTCCGCGGACGCTATCTTCTTGCCCTCTTCACGGGCGTCACTCTTTATCGCCTCGACTTTGGAAAGCTCGGCCTCAAGTTTTTCTTTTAAGAGTTGAGTAGCAACGATTTCATCACAGTATCGTTGTGACTCTTCTTGGACAGCCGTTTTCTCTTTTTTATCTCCGCAGAGCTGCTCCTCAAGTTCCTTGACTTGGAGGCTGAATGCGTCCCTCTCTTTTTGGACTGAGTCCTTCTCTAGTGCTAAGGCCCCGCAGCGTTGTACTGCCTCGTCGATCTCTTTTTATGCGTCGATTCCCGACGAGTCACAGCTTCGGCAGTATCTTGAGCACTCTACCGGGCAGCCTCAAGCTGAGATCTATAAGATGCAAGCTCTTTGTCCTAAGCCTTAATGATATCTCTATCGTGGATGGCCTCGAGCTTCAGGCGATCAATCTCGTGTTGGCGCTCCATGGAGACTTCAGAAAGTTTTTCAACCAAATGAACAAACGCGTCATGTTGCACATAGACATCATTGGTACAGGCGATGGCACTCTGCTTGACATGTCCAGGAATAGGATGAATCACCGGGAGGAATTTCAGGCCGTCAAAGCAGATTTTTGGAAATTTATCCTTAAGCTCGGCCAGCCTCTCCTATACGGTTGGATCTGTTGCAGGACCAGGAGGAGACGGCTTAGAAAGTTCAGCCCTCCTATGAGGATCTCGGACTGTTGAGTGGTAGAGGAGTCAGAGTGTTGATCTCGGGGGACATCGGATTGCGACCCCTTGTGGCCACGCTTGTCTTTTCTTGGTTCCGAATGAGAAGAGGAATGATGGTCGTACTTGGGCTGATAGTATGTTCTCTACCGAGATGATGAGTCCCGGGAACGATAATCCCTATCGCCATCATTGTCTTTATCCCAACGCCTCCCGAAACCTGAATCACGCCTGGAGTGATAGGAAACAGATGTCCCGCTGAGGAGATCAATGCCGTGTGTACGTCCCATGCCACCTGTATGAAAATTGAGAAAGAGTTAGAAATAAGAAGAGTGACAACGAGAATTAAAGTGCAAAGTGAAGTGCAAGTGCATGTGTGTGTCCAAGTGTTTCCCCCCGACGGACCAGTTGCTTTCCTAGTGGGAGTTTTCTCTCCCTAACTCTGGGCTAGAGTGCCCGCGTCGCCTCTGATGGGCGAGTGAAGTTGAAATGCTACCGGATCATCGAAGTCATAATTGAGCAGGTCATCGGGAATGGAAAGGTTCGACAGGCCCATTAAAGAACTTTCGACATGCTGTGAAGAGACCTCTTTCTCCATTGGAAAGAGCGTAATTTTTAAAGTTCTGCCAACCTTCTCCTTCCTAATCTTGTATGTCAATCCCTTTTTCCTCTTTAAATGGAAAGACGACGTTTCGATATCGTGAACTTCGACTATCGGATCCTGAGCGGGACCCAAGTTCTCACCTTGTGCTTCGGGTGTCTCGTTCCCTTGAGTTTCCCCCTCTTCTGGTGCGTCAGGAGTATGACGTGCTGATGACTCAGCTAATTTTTTCCCCTTACCGGATGCGGGCCTAGGTATGGAGACGCCCTCAGGAAGGCTTATCCGACGACCTTCTGCTAACAGTCCGAACCTCGATAGTGACTCATTTGAAATGAGGGTTTGGATGTCCCGTTCCTCAGCAGGGAGAGCTCTAATGGCTTCGACGGCTTCACAATACCCGCGGCCGTCAGGGCGTGGATTAATACCTAAGAAGATGAAAAAGGAATTAGAAAAGGCTTGGCTTTGACCAAGTATGAATATTGATCCAGAGAAAAGACTTACTTCCTTCCACCCATCTCCTCGCGAAACCAGGAGGGCAACGCACATAGAACCATTCATGTTTGTACGGGACAAATTTTCTCCACGCCCCAGTTAAGATTTGGCATTTGCGATAGGGCTCGAGAAACATGTAAGAGGGACTTTCTCCCCGCTTCTTGATCATATAAATATATCTGATGTCGTCCGGAGTTGGGGGCCTAGAGAGGACGGTCATGAAGAGGATGTAGGTACGATAGATAAATGCGTGGCCGTTCGGGTGCAATTGCGACAGGGCAATGTCAATGTATTGCAGCACATCCCGAAGAAATAAACTGAACGGTGGCAAGCTGCCAACCCAACACATGAATTTATTACACACCGTGTATCCAACTGGGGGCAAGTGTGGATGATCGTGTCCCGAGGAAACCAACACGTCGTCGAAATGGATCCAATGGATGGAGCATATTCGTTGGAGCGCAACTTCATTGTCCTTCGAATCCTGTGAATCAACAGGGTTATCCAAGAGAATTGCTGCCTCCAAAGCGTCAAGAGATAAGTTATGTGCAGGGGAGGTTGATGGATTTGAAACATCCGTGACTTCTTGTCGGGAGGACGGTCCCGGTCTATCTGAAATCGTGGCGGAGCTAGATCTCTTAGACATTTCCAATAAATATTGAGTTTGGCAGGGCACATGTTCGAACTATACTCGAAAAATAATCGGCGTTAGACTTAACAACATAAATTTTTCCCCCCTGTGCGGTGTGTGATCTAGTGCAATCATTCATGTATAAACGTTGAGAAATTATAAGTCATATAGCTGACGGTATAAAGTCGAACTTTGGACTATCATTCTTGAAGACCGTCATTGCTGACCGTCTCCGAAAACCAGCCTTGCGATGTTTTCAATTTTGGACTCGGACATCGACATTGTATGTCAAAAGCTTTTATCCATTTTTATCGACTTCAGTTCAGGCTTACGAGTAATCGGAACTAGGAAGTTATCAGTTCAGATCAGTTCGAAATGCTAGTATTCTAGAGTCCTTGTCCTTGTTTTGTTATAAGATTAAGCAAAGCAAATGATCGTTCGGCCTAAGTTCTGTTCAGCTAAAAAGTGGTTCGACATTCATAACTGTTCAGCCTATAAAATATGGTTCGGCATTTATGATTGTTCGGCTTGAGTATTGTACAGCTGAGATGTGGCTCAGCAGTCATGATTGGTCGGTCTAAATGTTGTTCGGCCTAACTGTCGACCGGACAAGCTATCATTCGGCAAAGCTATCGACCGGCCTAAGTTCTGCTCGGCCAAAGTACCGTTCGACATCCTACCTAATTCATACTTCCGCCCTAACCCTCCATCCCACTGCTCAGCATGTGACGAGTCATGCTGAACCAAGAAGTTACGCCGAGCCCCAACGCTCGACACTTCGCCCATAACTACGGTTTCATTTTTTCCTCTCTTCCTCCATCCACGCCGAACAACAAGGACAGATCGTTCGGCGAGTCAAGTCAGACCATGCCGTTCGGCATCCTAATCACCTCCTACTCCCCCTCTATTCTTTTTTTTCCCCCAATCTCGTTCGGCACAAGGGAACCGTGCCGTACCACAATACATCTCCCAACAGCTCCCTTGTACGCTCGTCTCTAGTCACTCCTCCTTTTCTCCTCATCATTTAACTCTAAAAACTAAAAATATCTTAATCAAGGCTCGACTCTTTCATCCACAAAACACCTATCGGCTACGGTTCCAATCTGTGAACTTGAGTATATAAACTTTTTAGTTATGGACAAGATTTAGACAGAAGAATCGATACCTAGTTAGTAGATCGAGACTTGGAAAGGACTGTTGAATCTTTGGAGGCTATGAACTAGCGAGGTTAGCAAGTACAAGGTAGAGGAGGTAAAAAAGTGGAAAGAGAAGAAGAAGGAACGTGCTGACCTTTATAGGGAAGAAGAAGAAGTCGAAGCGACAATGACCGGTAGAACTGGTCAAAGCAGCATCGTTCGACATCGGCTTTCATTTCGTTCGACGTACGTGGGATGTTCGGCTTCGGTCGTATCGTTCGGCATTCGCGTTACGTTCGGCACACACCATCTCACCCGGTACTCACAAGAAAAAAACCTCCAAGAGTAATGGGCCAAGGTTCGAAGCGAAGCACAAAGGACTCGTAGTTCAAAGCGTATCACGTTCGGTCACGCGATGCACTTTGGAGGGCAAGTGTTTCCTGGTGATTTGACCAGGCAACTAAGTACTCGGCATTAGCACACTACTTGGCAATATATGTATCGTTCGGCATTATGAACGCTTGGCACAAGGAATCATTCGACATTCAGGGTCATTCAGCAGTCAAGAGCGTTCGGCCTCAGAGAAACGCTCGGCATGAAGGAGCGCTCGGCATCCAAAAGCGTTCAGCATCAGAGAAACGCTTGGCATGGACGAGCGCTCGGCACCCAGAAGCGTTCGGCATTGGGAAAAGATTCGGTATTGTATATCGTTCGGCATCCATGAATGGTCGGCATACCAAGGACGTTCAGCATACCAAGGATGCTCGGCATAAGTTTCGTTCGGCATTTAAAGATTGTTCGGCCTCCCGAGAACGTTCGACGGCCAAAGATTGTTCGACATACCAAGGACGTTCAACATACCAAGGATGCTCGGCATAAGATTGTTCAGCATCTAGAGATTTTTCGACGTCCTGAGAACGTTCGACACCCAAAGATTGTTCGACATTCTTTCAATCTAGACCGGCTTCGATTGTTGCTCGGCCTACTCTTCCTGCACAAAACCGCATCTTTCGGCATGAAGATGATGGTTCGGCATTTGGCCATTTGGCATGTTCGGGTCGACACAAAGAGTTTACTCCATTTGGGCCGTGATATCCAACTACCAAGCCCACCAAGGAAGTCCAACCCACCTTCGTCTATAAACAGAGAGGCAGGGGCACAGTGAAAAGGATCAGTTTTTTGGGAACACTGGGGAAACTCTGCCGCATTCAACACTCACTCAAGACTTAATCTTTTACTTTGAAATCGTATTCAAGTAATTAGAAAACGGATTGTATCTGTAATCAACTATCAAGGAAATCAATAGAAATCAACTTCAAAGTGGACGTAGGCAGTTACGCCGAACCACTATAAATTTGGTGTTCTGGTTCTCTGCATTGAAATTCATATATTGTTCTGTGTTTTACTTTATTTTCTTCATTAATCCATCTACACAATCTTTCTAAGGGTGCTAGTGACCTATTTTGGTGCCAACAGTCTAATGCTTGCTTTAGGCGAATGTTGTAGTGCAATTAGTAAATTATTTCCTTTGTCATTGTACGATCGAAACGAGTTCGAATCCGAACAAACCCAAAGCAAGTTGGTAATGGACATTTTGTTAAAACTATTTATATGGAAATATATATGTGGTATTATTTCAAAATTGGGTTCAGAAATGAAGAAGTATTTTTATGTTAACTAATTCTAATAGCTTGAAAATGACTAAAATAGGTAAGAGATGTGTTCAGATAGTAAGCATTTCTCTTAAGTACCACCCTTGTTGCTAATGGGTGTATGATACTATTTGGTAGGACCTATTTCCTAAGTATCATTTTGGAATTACTTAGTTTATATGTATATTTTCTATGGATTAAAATATATACTATCATTTCAAAAAGGCTTTGAAATAAAAACCGGGTATTTGTTTCTTAAGTCTCCTTAAAGAGAACGGATTTAGAATTAAAAATAAAATATTTTAACAAAGAGTGTGTTGATAAAAGAAATTTTTAATGTGGGTTTATATCACCCTTGGTTAATGAGGAAATAATTTAACAGAAGTTTTGAAATGAGTTAAATTTAATAAGAAGGTTTAAAAACTTCTTTATTATTAAACCATGTCTTTTGTTTTAACATCTAAGTTGTATAAACTATTTAATGTTATTTGGCCGACTAATAAACATCTTTACCTTAGAGAAGGCAACACCCTTAAGTTCATTTTGTTCTGTTTTCTAAGTTTTAGCTCCTTTCCTTTTCTCCTTCTCCATTCTTTTCCTTAAAGAAAACCATATCAAAACTGGTCAAAAGCACCTCCATTTTCACTCTAAATTCATATGCAACCCTATAGTAATATAGCTGTCATCATCACAACTCCATAGATCCAAACCTTTATGCCCACTTCCCAAAATCAGTCCTAGCCAAGAGATAGAGGAGGGTTGCCAGGCTTGTTTGTGAGCTTGTGCTAGTTATCTTGTTGGGTTTTGGTGTTTGGTTGGTAGTAGCAAGCTTTTTCCATAGTTTATATTGCATCAAAAGTGGGATATCTCACTTTGTAATAATTTTCAAAAAAGTGTTACATATTGTAATAATTTTATAGTTGTTCATTTTTATTGTTTACATTTGTATGTAATATTCATATTTGTTGGCTTAGATTTGGTTCCCGGTTGGAAGAGGATGGCATAAGTAACCATTGTTTTGTAGGGACAAAAGCAAGGAAATGGAAGTCGAAGTGTTTCATCACAAATAGGTCGCTATGGGAACACTTTGAAAGATTTGATTTTTGTAGAGGGATCGAACAAGATTACTTGCAACCATTGATTTACATTTCATTTATATATGTGTATGTGAAATGCTCGTATGCCGAAAGCTTGGTAGCATGACCATATTGCTTTTAAACTTTGCTATGACTTGAAAGTTGACTTCTTTTGGATGAAGTAATTTGAACTTGATTATGTATTGGAGTAGTCGCTGAGCCCCCTTTTGTTATTTGAAAAGTTGTAACTTATGGATATTTTGAACTAAATGTATTTATACTTGTAGTAGTACAAAGTACAAAAATAAATGGAGTTTAAAAGACTATTTTATTTTCAAAAAAATTTAAATAATTACATTCCATACAACGACAGTCTCTATGGATGCACTTTGGAAATCGATAATTTTAGTAAAGAATAAAAGGTTATCTACTTTAGATATTTTGTAAATTATTTTCAAATGTGTTATACAAAAGTTGTACAAGTACTTAGAAAGGAGTTTGAAATTTTAAATATATTTTTAAGAAATTATTTTAGTTATTTAAATAAGAGGTTAAATTTTACAAAGGGAAAATCTTATCTGTCCAAATCTAAGTTGGTTTTTATTAGAAGATCCTTAAGAAATGTTTTGTACAAGAGTATCGAATTATAATAAATATTTTAAAATGTATTTTGAAAAATAGAATGTTTTAATAGGATTTGGGATTTAAAGGATTTAATTTAACATATTTAAATAATTGGTTTATCTAAAGGAAATCCCTAACTTTCCAGAGTCGAATTCTCTGTTAAAGGTAATGACTTTTAAGTTATGATTTGAATGGAAGTTTAAACTTTGTTTAAAGTGTTTTAGAAAAAATTTGAAATTTATATAAGAAATTTAAAGGACTATTTATTATAATAAAGAAAGTGGTACTTTAATAAAAAGGAAACTCTTTTATTTCCAAAGTTAAATTCTTTTCCAAAAGTGTTGACTTTTTAACCGATGTTTGAATGAAGTATTATTTCCGTATACAGATTTAGTTACTTATGGAAAATAAGAACTCCTACACTTGGCACTAAAAACTGATTAGCAGACTGATTCTCTATTTATGTAATTTAGATTTGGTGTGCTTTGGTAAGGCTTTGATATGCAACTAGTGCTCTAACTTACCTGGCTTCATTTCTAGGCAAGAGATAGAGTAAATCGAGATATCGAAAATGTGGCAAGTGTAGGAGTGATTTCTCTAAATGATCTTTATAATTTATAGTGGTATGAAAAGTATTCTTTTTACACTTAACACCAAATTCCATAGTAGGGAAACTCATTACTATCTTTGCAACTTTAAGAATATACGTCGATGCAAGGATAGCATACTAACTTGTTCGACCACAATGTTAATCGATTGTTAGTACAAGTTTGAAATTGAAAAGTGGTGGTAAGTATATTTGCTCTAATTTCTATATGGTCCATTTACTTAAAACAAAAGTGTTTAGGTTTATTATTATAAATGTTTTAAGGACATTTTTTTGACCCAATTAAGTATGTTTTTGGGAATAAAATCTTTCTTAAGATTTTTTGAATATACTTATATAGTTGAGATGAGTATATGGATATGTTTCTAAGTACTAAAAGTTTAGTGTTTCGGTAAATATACTTATACCAATGAGATAATTATATGGATATTTTTCTAAGCATTTCAAAAGTATAAATGAATAGTGAATGAGTAGTATACATATGTATATCTTTTGTAAAGGTATTTTAATACCAGTATTTGCAATGTGGTTTTATTTAATGAAGGGATAAATTAAAAGGGGCTTAGTGGTTGCTTATGTGCTTGTCATGTTTGGTTTCATAAGAAATTAAATCTCTGATTTGATTATTTGCTTGTTTGAGAGTTAAATAACCGACTATCACAACTTGGTCAGTTTTGAAACTACCGATTGTTGATTCGAAGAGACCATGATTGGATATGTTATCCAAAAAACACTTTAAACGGGCATAAGCATTCAAATTGAAGAGATCTTGAAGATGATAGAAATCGAAGATGGAGTTCTTTGAAGTGCAAGGGCTACCTGCCACTAATCCAAAGAATGTATTAGATGTAGCGCTTTTGGTTTGTTTATATCATGAACAACTTGTATGTAAGAATGATTGCATTGCATTATTGCTTAAAGGAAAGTGTTAGCATTCCGAGTGGATTTTCTAAAAAGGTAAAACATAGCCACAAGCCTCACACCCAGTAATGAATAAAATAGGAGGTGTGCTATAAGGCTGTATGGGTTGCTCCCATTAGGGTATGGTCATCGTCTGATCTAGACAGTATTTATGATTTATGTATGCATCAGGCCTAGTATAGTTTGTCACACTGGCAACGGAGGGATGATCATATTTGGTACTATCTAGGAAGGGTAGGATGGTCCTGATTCGTAGAAGTTTAATGTTTGTAGTCTCGATATATTTTCCCTAAAGGTGTATTATATGAAAGGTAGTCTCTTATCTAGTCATTGTATGGAATACGTTCCCCAATATGTGCCCTATCGATTTGGTATACAGTACTGATGATGTTGAATGTAATTAATGTAACTATTCTGGCTACGATTATATATATATATATATATATGTTAACCCAAAAAAGTGGATTAATGCCTTAGTTTTAGTGTGCAACCACCAGTCCTGTTTCTTAGAGCAAACCATATACAAAGTAAATGTAAAAAGAGAAGAAATAGTAAAGAGTCAAAAATATTTTTATAGTGGTTCGGCTAATAACAAAGCCTATGTCCACTTTAGCTTTTATTAACTAACTTATGTTATAAGATTAATTCAGGTTACAAGATAAAGGAATCTCCAAAACTAGATCTGGTCACGAGTACTTGGAGGTAACGGAGGATCTCAATTGCTTCTTTGTGACCATTGTGTAGGAGAAGAAGAGTGAAGAATAGCAATGGTAAAGCTCCAACAGCCACTCCAGAGGATCCCTTTCTTGTTGTAGATGGGATTGTATTTATAAAGGCTGGAGAGCACTTGGACCAGAGCCACTTTGTTAGAAGCCTGCACCTGTCATGTAGAAGGAGCACAGAAAATATGGAACCAAGATTATCTATCTATTTGGATCGGTGCCAATCTGATCCAATTGGCTCGCTACCGATCCAAGTCCTTAGTCTATTTTTAGCTCGGTTCACTTGGATGACTTTCTAGGTTTTTGTAATCCTCTCCATGTAATTTAGTAGCTTGTTCACTAGTTTTGATGATGGTTCCCCTGCGGATTGGATTGAACCATCTCTTGAATTAGTTAAGCCTTCACTTCATGGATTAGGATGCTTGGAATGTTACCAAACTTGATAGGTGAGTTTAGTCAAAGAATAGGATCATGATGCAAATGGTTTGAAGATCCCACGATTACCCAATTCAGATTGGTACCGACCCGATTGGACCGATTCAGTGTCGATCCGAATAGATATCTTATTTTGCGGTAAAATTTCTTGGAGGCCAACCTCTTGCTCTTTCAAGCTTTCTAGTCAAGTTTAGAGTCAATCTGGCTTAGTTTGGATGATCTAACTACTATTGTATTCTAATGGGAAAAAACCCACATTAACATTTTCCACCCAGAGTACGCTTTCGTTGAAAACATTGTATGCTTTGGAAATGGCTATCTTTGGGTTTCTATTTCGAAGGAATTTTGTCGATAGTGACGAGCTATTTTGAAAAGCCATCTGTGATGTATCAGTTAATAACTCAGTTTTTGGTGTGGATCATCATTATCTGTGGTCGCAAAGCAATCCTTTTCACTACATTCCTTCCATTGATTTTACTACTTTTGTTCAGTTACTTGGTTGGTTGTCGATTAACCGTTTATTCTAGTTGGAATTCCAATTGTCTACATTGGGAATTCTATCTATACCTTGGAGATCACATAATGCTTTAGTTTGTCATAGAAACTCCTTTTGATGACTCCAGGATGGTAGTGAAACTAAGTTTTGCCAAAAACTAGTATATACTGTTTTGGAGCCAAGTTTTTCCTTCAAGTTATAATTGTTTCTCTTCGAGGACTTGGCTAAGATTATATCGCCGTTTTGGATTCTAGTGTGATGATTCATTCAAAAAATTTGATACAATCAATGATTCCATCATATTGCTTTTCTTATTTCTGTACATTTACTAATCTTGAAAAGAGAATATTTCCGCGTCGTTTCAGACAGTAGTTCCGTTATCAATTTTTCATCGATAACGGGTAAATTCCAAGAAAGATAATCTTAAAGTACAACATGAGTCAGCTATGTACACATGATAGTTCGTTCATAGTGCTCGGTTCACTAGACCAACATTGCGTAGATAATGTTCTGCATTCGCCTTAGTCAATGACTCAAATCCGACTAGTCGACATACTTCGACTTCCCTTTGATCCTAGGGGTTGGTCATAGAGGGATATTATTTAAAGTAAAGCATACCTGACAATGTTGAACGCTGGGTTTTATTGTTGAAAATGATTTTTCGGTCATCCAATGCTTAATATGGCGGAGGAACTTCCAATCCTCCAGAAGTTGGATCCTTCGCGGTCGAACTTAGCTTTTTATTCCTGTTATGTTAGGGCGATTAATTACAACTAAATTACAAGGCATGGTCTCTCTTGTAGAGTTGCAGTTGTAGTTCGATTTGGCTCAGCTTCAGTCTTCGAAAACTGGTTCATGAGATATTCGATTACAAATATCCTTCCTTTGTATTCTCTGGAATTCAACCTACACACCAACTTCTATCTCTGAGGACCTTTGGCTTGATTGCTCGATTTCGAGAATTGCATTTTCTTATTGATTATTTGCTGCTGCACCTTTTGTGTTCTTATGCAGCATACATGTTTATCGCAGCTTTGTACATGTAAGTAATACTCTCGCGGTCATTTTGGCACATTCTATTTCATAGTATTGTCTATAACTATGAGGTGGCTTGGTCCAACCAGTTCCGTGGATATTCCTATTTATGTTCAGTTGAGTTCATGCTCAGTTGAGTCTGTTTGACAAAATGTTGGTGCATATGCCCTAGTCCATAAGGCCGATTATTTTGAGTACTAAGTCCATATGTTTTCTGGAGACTGGGTCTCCTGGGTCATATGTTCGATTTCCTCAGTTTAATTGACATGATAGTTCCTATATATCGGAACTAGGGACTTTTCTACTTAACTCCAAGACTTTGACTTTTTAACGACGTTGGTATGCATTGGAAAGATGCGTTTTTGGCGTCTTTTGCAAAAGTAAATTATTCTGAGTCCAGTAGTGAGATCCTAATCACTTGTTGGTTTTTATCTTTGAAAACCCACGCATGAATTACTTAACCCTGTGGATTTTTCCTAGATGCAGTGAATCTTCATATAACGTAAGATTCTAGAAGGTAGGGCTGAAGATTCGATCGAGCTCTTTCTTTGGTTTTCAAAAGCCAATGTATCGATAGCCTTATTTTGAGGGTTTTTCCTTAGCATAACCAATGTTTGGGCGACGGCATATTCCCGCAAGCTTGGACCAAATGGTCCTGTCGGACCATAAGTAGGTCATCAATTCTTCTCATCATCGCCAGACTCTGAGCGATGGTTAATTTCTAAAAATTGAATCCATTCATTTCCCTTGTTGGCAATTTGCTAATAGAAATGTCTATATGGTAGAACAGAACTATTATCTTACCAACTCCGCAGTTTAGACTAAGGATTTGTATGCCTATCCTTATTTGCGAGACCAGCTATTTCGAACGCTCATATTTAAATGCTTGCGAGAGATGGAAGGTGATGGATGAGTTGCTCAATTGCCCCCATTTTGGGTCTAGGTGTCGTTCTGGCCTTGAGGAAGTTTGGGGATTTTATTTCCGACCTTCCATGATTGTCCCTATTTGTCCATGGCCATGCTTGCTTTTCTTGTTTGCTGATGACGTTACGGAAGTTATATTTATACGCCAATTCTTGTCTCCAAAAATTGTAACCTAGTTTCTTGGTTTCAAGCAATAATTCCTCGAGACTGCCTAACTCTTGGCTGTATCTAAACTCTTTTCAAGGTGGATAATAGAAATTCGCTTGTGCACTGGCTTTCATCCTTAGAAATTAGCATATGAACAATTCAATCCTAGGATTTCCTTTTGGCGCTGCTTTATTCCCATGTAATGGGCCGATTCCTGCGATGTAAGTTTGAACCATTCGACGGTCCTATGTAAGGTTATGTCTTCCTATCATTGTCTATTTTCAAGCAACAATAGTTTTTTGATGACGACAGTAGTTGGGGACCAACTTCTATCCCCGGAAGCTAGTACATTGATGGTTCACTGCATTGATTGTTTCTCATTGACTCTATAGATTAGACTTTTCCTAGCATTGTTGGAGCAACAATGGTTCTTAGTGAATAACAAGTTTCCCGAAATTACCTAGGAAATGCCAGTACTTAGGGAATAGAAAGTTTCTCGACGTTGCAGGGGAAATACAGGTACTTAGGAAATGAGAGAAGTCCTCGGCATTGCCAGGGAAACATTGGTGCTCAGGAGGTTGGGATCGATTTTCCTTTCAATCTCATGGTATTTTTAGTCTTGTTGGGCACTAGTTTCGGTCTTCGAAAGAAAACGCTTCAATGATTAGATTGTAGAAGCCTTTTCTTAGTGCTGCATATTTTCAGGCAGCATCAAATTAAGGTTGCTTGGTATTGAATCCTTCATCCAATCCTATAAAGTTGAGTTATTCCTTTTAACCCAATGTGGCTACTTTCTCAACGTTGCTTAATTCCAGATGCCACATTATGGAAGGATGGGAGTCCTGGGCATCTCCATTATTTTGCTTTGTTTATAACCATAAAGTGCTCTCTTTAGTGGTATAGGTTCATTTCTTAACCAGTTCCATGGTTGTTCCAACTTCTAGATGCGGAACCCGTGATTCCCAAATGCAAAATTCTGATCACTTATAAAAGATTATATGTTGAGAGGCGAGTTGTTGTATTGCCTCCCGTAAACTTGCACTCTTCCCACCGTAATCAAGGATCGAGCAATAATGTCTGTCATGAATCTAGGACAATTAATTTTTCTTGTTCCATGCCATATGTGCTCTACTAGAGCATTGACGTTGTTGTGGCTGTCCACCTTATTTATTGGTTCCAATCTTCGGGAATCGATTGTTTAGCTTCTCAATTCTAAGTGTTCTCCACTTGTCGTTGTTTGTCTTCAGACAATAGCTGGTTTTTCGCAAGAAGGAGTCGAGGTATTTAATCATTCCCTGCATGGTTGATTATACCAAGTGAGGTTAAAGTCCAGGCCATGATGAGTCTATGACGATTAGGAGTTATCCTTCCTGACTTCACTAGTCTCCTAGTGGTGTTAGATTTCTAAATGACAAGTGATTCTCTTCGGATATATCCAATCTTTGGGCTACACTAGACTCTTGTATGTTGGGATTTAAGCACTCAACTGGGCCCTGCTTCTATTTTTGGAAACCGATGCGTCGATGACTTGATTCTAGAAACGTCTTCCATCGTCATCTATCTTTAGTTGACGATAAGTTCCTCCTTTTATAGCCTATTTCTGAGAAATGATGAATTTTAAAGAGTTCAATTTTCTCATTGATATAAGGTTTAGAGTTCTCAATGCTGCCGAGGCAATATCGATGTTTAGTAGGTTAGAGTAATTTCCCTTTTAATTCCACAATAGTTCAGCATACTATGCTGCTTAGCTCTATTGCGATTGCCGAAATTCGCTACTTGACGTAACAGATCCACGGAGTGATTTTTATCCCAATCAAGTGTTAGTTTGTTATGTGTGTCTTGTCAATGGGGATGATTACTCTGAACACTTAATGCAAGACTTAATGTTCTAGGTGGTTCTCTATATGCCTCTAGTCAAAGTTGTGTTGTAGCTCCTATCTTTGGGAACTTTTGATTTTAATGTCTTGACATTAGACATTTTTGTAAATTAATTTTGGTCAAAGATTGGAAATCTTTGCAACCTCTTGGCTTGGGAGCTTCGCGACATTTCTGGAGTAATGTTGGTTTTTTGGGTAGTGCGAATTAATCCCTGTTAATTATGAAATAGATAAGTTTTCCTGTGTTGACGAGGCAACGTCTATACTTAGAGAATTTTGAAAAGTCATTAATGACACTGGAGCGGCATCAAGTAGTGTTTGTGCAACTTATAAGATGCGTACAGTGAGATTGTGTTTACTTGGATGTGATTCCACTAAACCAAGAATCGACGCGTAGCTTATGGGAGTGTATGGCTTATGAGAGTGCATGGCTTATGAGTGTGCACGGCTTGCGAGATCGATACGACCCGTCGATTCAGAATGTTTTGTTGATGATGCTAGAGCAACATCAGCAGTGTTTGTGTGGCTTATGAGATGCATGGCTTTTAAAGTTGTGGCTTATGATATGCGCGAAAGGGTTGGGCCTTCCCAATGTTGTCGGAGCGACATAAGTTCGTAGAAGGCAAGGATTGAGTTTTCTCGTTATTTCGACGATTTAACTTCACTGGAATGTGGTTTTGTCAGTTCCAAGAGATAAATGTTTTTTGAATCGGGAAACCAAGGCTTGAAGATGCATGGTGGAGAGATCTACAATTGACCGCATGAAGATGCATAGAGGAAGAGCCGGTAGAAGTTCAGGGCAAGACTCTTAGCTTTTGGTCCAAGCTGCCTTCAGAGAATGGGTCCTCAACTAACATATAGTCTGAGAGGAAGTGGACCCGGTCACTAAGGGTGGTAAAGGAGGAGTTAGGAAGAAGTAAGAAAGTATTATGATTCTATATTTGTTTGTTGCGCTAACTAGGTTGTTAAGTCCGTAGTTGTCAACATACCAAAAAATTTGATCGTGCGTAATAGGAATGTGGTATGATTATTCTCGACATTCCTTATGGTTATTCAAGTGTGTATGGTGCCCACCATGCTATAGGCTGTTCGCTCGCTTGAATTGTATCTAAGGTTTCTTCATACCTTATCTGGTAGCCCTCGGTCCAGTGGGTGTGGCTATGCCTTCTAGATGATTAAAGCATAGGAAAGCCTCTATTTTTGGAGACATATACATTAGGGATCTGAGATACTTGGTTCTTCCGGGTGTCGAATCTTGGCTTGATTCATGTCAACCTTTGATTAATCACAAGGTCGGTTCATTTTTGGCTTAGTTTCTTCAAGTGACTTAGAAGCTTTGTAATTCAACATTGTTTGTTTCATCAGTCATGGGAAGTGACTCCGTTAACTTTGTAGAGTGATTAATGTGATTGTTGATTCATGGCCCGGAGCATCACTTCACTGACTTCGAGGATTTCTGGATCAGATGACGAATGATCTTCCAGTTCGCCTTCATGACGCTTTGGTTCATGAAGGACTTTTGAATCAGATGACTGCTGGTCGATTGGTTCGCTTTCACGATGCTTTATTTATTGAAGACTTCTGTAGTGGATAACCGCTGATCTATCGATTCGCCTTCATGCCACTTTAGTTTATGGAGGACCATCACGACACTTTAGTTCGTGAAGGGACTTTTGGATTAGATGACCGTTGATCTACTGGTGTACTTTCATGACATCTTAGTTCATGAAGGATCTTCGCAACGCTTTAGTTTATGAAGGGTTTTTTGGACTAGAAGACCGCTGATCTGTTAGTCCTTAAGAAGGATGGTTTTGATGACAACAACCTTAGGACTTATTATAAAATATAAACACTAACATTATAGTTTAGATATATATGTATATACAGGATATAAACATATAGGTACCAAGAATGAAGACTGTATAGTATAACGATACAACACTGATGAATTTAAAGATCGAAGATATCAAGAGTTCAAGATTTCAAAGTACAAGATAAGTATTAAGTCTACAATTATGTTAAAACTTCTTTAAAGCACTAACATCTTTATTCGAAATTTATTCGTGGAATAGAATACACTTCGAGCCTGTTAAAGGAATGGAACCCTAGTGGGATGGAACCCACGACAATATCTAGTGGAACATATAGTGGTCCTATTTTGATATCAACTAATTTTACAAAAATGTTTTTCAAAAATATATCTCTTTTTTTTAAAAATGTTTTCCAAACTTCCTTTTCAAAAAGACACCTCTCTTCGTTTTAAATATTTTAGCCTTAAAACTATCTTTATCATTTTTAATATTTTGATTTCAAAATTGTCCTTGATTTTAAACTATCTCTTGTTTTAAATATTTAGCTTTAAAATTATTTATATACTCATATTTTAAATCACTTTATAGATTAAGATTATGTATACTATAAATTACTTTCTAAACTCTTTTATATGTTTAAACTATATTCAAATATATCTATGAAGTTTAGAAATTATTTTGAAAAATTATAGAAACCAATTTTGATAAGAAAATCAAAATCATCATTTTTGCCTAGAGCATGTCGAGATACTCCTACCCCCCATGTTGACATGGTGCCCGTTAATTTTCAAATTTCAAATTTTCAAAAGAAGTGTCTATTCGTCGTATCCTTTCACGAATAGATATGGTTGTTGATTTCTATAAATACCAGTAAGTTCTAAACGAATTTTAACCAGATTTCACTTGTTTTCTCTCCTCTTCATCTTCCACATTTATTCTAAAGAATCCCAAACCATACTCTGCCGAAATACCAAGTGAATCGAACTTGATTATCTCTTGTTTGATTTTCTGCCACTCTCTCCAAAAGATCTAAGTACTATTCAGAGTTATAGGATTATTTGCAAATCAAACTGTTGAGTAAAAAGTGTGGTTGAGCCTTGAAATCAATTGGGTGTGATTGTTGCCAAGGAAATCGATTAGGTGATCTTGTAGCCTGGTAAATCAAGAGAGTTTTCCCCGGACTCGAATTACAGAAGGGTGTACCTCGTGGCCTTGAAATTGAGGGTGTAATCTGGGAGATTATTTTGAAAAGAAATCCGTACAATTGTGCGGGACTGGATGTAGGGTAAATCTGAACCGGTATAAAATCCTGGTGTGTTCTTTCCTTTACTGCTTTTATTTATTATTTTCATCTGCGTCTGATTCTGTGATTATATCTGTGTTTGTGTATTGCATTTGTTGGTGATTAAATTACATAAGTTTCATAAAGATATAGTAAATCCACAAAACACTATTCACCCCTCCTCTAGTGTTATTCTAGCCTTAAGATCCGTAATCCGCATTTCTAACGTTTGGTATTAGAGCAAGGTTTTCAAAGTTTCCATAATCTGAGTTTTGAAATTTTTTTTAAAATGGCTACCAACACTGGTTTTGTTAACAGTATCGCTAGTTCATTTGTAGAGGATCAATCTACTGTCAGTCCACCACTTTTTAATGGCAGTAACTATGCATATTGGGCATGTAGAATGAAAACATATATTTACAGTCAATAGGATTAGACACTTGGAATATCACACAAATTGAATATTCTGAACCCACAACTAATTTTACACAGTAAATTACTGAGCAAAAGACTATTGCACAAAATAATTCCAAATCTATGAATATTTTATTTTGTTCACTTGATAGGAATGAATTCAATAGAGTATCTGTTTGTAAGTCTGCATATGATATCTTGAAAACTTTGCAAGTTACTCATGAAGGAACAAGCAAAGTCAAACAGATCAAAATATCCATACTCACGAATCAGTTTCAATTATTCAAAATGAATTCAAATGAGTCCATCTCAGATATGTATAGTAGAATTCAGGATATTGTGCATTCTCTAATATCATTAGGAAAAAGTTTCTCCGAAGAAGATCAAGTCAGAAAAATTATAAATTCTCTTACTCTGTAATGGGATCAAAAAACTCTTGCAATCGAAGAAGAAAATGATATCAGTACTTTAAAGATTGAAGAATTGATTGGAAATCTAATGTCATTCGAAGTTCAAATGCACGGGAGAAGAGATAGCAAGGCATTAAAAAAGAAGTCAATTGCGTTCAATGCATTAACAGATGAATCAGAATCGAGTAGTGATGGTGATGAAGAAATAGCCTTCATGACAAGGAATTTTTGGAAGTTTCTAAAATATAGAAAGATGAACAACCTCAAAAAGACTAATCATAGAAATTATGGAAATCATAATGTAGTACCAAATCACGTCAAATGTTTCAACTGTAATGAACCTGGTCATATCAGAAGAGACTGTCTGCATCCTGATAAGCAATAGTTCCTTGCAAGCAATGATTATACAATGGCAAGGAAAAGAGCATATACCGTTACTCTAGACGATTCAGACTCGGATTCATCCTCAAGCGATGATGATCAGAAGATAGAAAATTCAAATATGTGTTTTACGGCTATTCATGAATCTGATGATCTCAGGGATACAAATCTAGAAAAAGGTACACGTTTACAATATTTGGGTTGAAATTGTTTGTTTAAAATTGATTGATTATTTGGTTGCTTTTGAAATTATGTGTTGTTTGAATTTTAAAATTTTATTATTATTATATTTTACTTTTAAATATTATAATTTTTTTTTTAGAAAAAGGAGCAATATTATTTTTAATAATCACTTCGGAAAAATATATAGACATTATAAATAATATATACATATTAAAGTATTTAAGAATAGATAGGTCACATGAATTCTCTGACCCATGTCGACATGGCCCTACCCATGATGTCGACATGCCTGTCAGAAAATTCAAATTCAAATTCAAATTCAAATTCAAATCTTTGTACTTCCCTAAACCTTTTCACCAACTCCAATGTCTTGAAAAGGTACCTCTTGATCAGAGTACATGACTATTGAATATCTAATTATTTCCATTATCCTATCATATCTTTTCACTTTCATTTCAAAACTCAAAATCCCTTTTACTCTTTCAAACTCTCTACTCTCTTCAAAAATGGCTTCTTCAAGCACTTCATCCACAATGAGACTGTCAAAAACCATTAAAGGATATCTCTATAATGATTCGAAAGCAATCAAGGCTTATATAAGCTATGCTAATTACGAAAAGTTCATACGGGAAAGTTTGTTATCTTTAGCGACTTCTCTACATATGAAATCAATACTCTTCTCGAAGAGAACCATATTCTTAGTCTTTTTGATAATTCTGAAAATGATTTTGTTTGCTATGCAAATCTTGTTAAAATGTTTTATGCAAATTTGAATTGCGGCTTTCATGAAGGAAATGAAAATGAAATTTGGAGTAATGTTAAAGGAACTAAAATTGTTTTAAAATGTGAAATTTTAGGCAACTTTCTTAATTGCAAGAATTCAAGAATGGATCTTTCTACTTTTAATATTGATGAACATGATCGTGAGACATTTAATCACATTTTCAAAGAAGATGACAACTTTGAATTTAAAAATCGTAACTTTCATCCAAAAGCACATATTGTTAATCTTCTTTTGCATCATACTATCACTCCTAGATCAGGAAGTTTCAATAACCCGACTTTGAAAGTTTGTAAAGCTCTTTTTGCTCTTTTTGATCATTATGACATTAATTGGGTGCAAGTGATTATGGATGAACTTCGTCCTAAGAATTTAGAAATGGGTGAGAATACTTTGTATCATGGAATCTATCTCACTCGGATTTTTAACTATTTTGGTATTAATTATCAAAGGGAAGAATTTGTTTCAAGAAAAGTGTTTAATCATGCCAATATTTCTCTTATGAAAATTCCTTTCATATTTCAACAATATGAATCTCTTGCCAAAAAGGATGAAAGGTTGGCATAAGAAGAGATGGAAGAAGAAAATGAGGAAGAAGAAGAAGAATGGGAGGAAGTGGAAATTGAAGAAGAAAGTGAAGATAACTCCTTGGAAAGTATTGAATATTCTATCAATACTAACAATCCTTCCAACAAAACTCTCCTCAAAAATCAAAAGATCGTAGTGGAAAATCAACGGATTCTCAAAACAACCATTAGTAAGAAATTGGATAAAATGACCACTAATATAAATATTCTTTGCTAAGTTGGTCAGAAACTTGGCCTATCATCATCTTCCTCATCCTCTGGCATATTCTAAAAACTAGGATGTGATGTACTAGTTTATTTTGTATGAAATTGTATTGAACTTTTATCATGTTATAAAGTATCTCTTGTATTAGCTCATCTATCTATAAATTTACATGTCTTATGTTTTTATACCTTATCATGTCTCTGGAATAAATGATAATATAATATATAAGTTTATATATATACATACTTATGCATAAAACAAAGAAGACACACAATTCAACATACCCATGTCGACATACCGCAACACCCTATGTCGACATATAACGGTCTGATTTAGTTATTTTTCAAATTTTGAATTTAATACAACTAACTTGTGTCTATTCATTTTAAACGAATTCCTGCCTATTTAAACACCTGTTTCTTCCAGAAATTTGTAAACTATTTATTTCTACTCATCTCTATTTGCATCTTTTAACTATTTATCAAATATGGCACTCTTCTCAAACTCTAAGTGAAAATCTTGAAGAAACTCTCAAGTCATTCAAGAACATACTTACTTTTATTCTCCGCAATCAAAGGCACTTAGAACTAAGTCAAATGCAGATAGTAAAAGAACAAGAGAAGCATTTCGATGCCCTCCATTGGATGATTTATGCCTTAAACAAAGATGATTACAATGCAAATCCTGAAGGAACTTTGATTCAAGATAATGAAGATTGGGAAGGTATTAAAAAAGACCCTGTTTTTGGAGAAGAAGAATGGGTTAAAGTTCCTAAAATTATTTGAACTCCTTATGGTTTGAATTGTTTTTTTGTTTGATTTGAATTATTTGTTTGATTTTAATTGTTTGATTTGATTTGAATTGTTTGACTTGATTTGATTTGATTTGCTTTGATTGGAATTAATTTGGTTTGAATGGAATGTATAAAATTATATGAAACATAATATATGGTTATTGGATTTAAACTATCATATTTGTATCGTTTTCATTAAGTAAGTCATGTTATTATATATATATTCCATCTTAATTTGTCGCAGGTACTCCAGTATTGGATTAAGGAAGAGTTAAATTAGTATAGGATTAGTTTTTTTGATGACAAAGGGGCAGAAATGTAAAATAGAGTAGTTAGAGTAGTTAGGCATAGATTAAGGGGGAGTTATTAGTTTTAAGGGAGGTAGTTAGAGTAGTTAGGCTAAGATTAAGGGGGATTTATTAGTTTTAGGGGGAGTTGGTAGTTTTAGGGGGAGTTATAGTAAAGGTGAAGTATATTTTATAAACATAGGCTATCATCATCAAAATGGGGGAGATTATTAGTCCTTCTCAAGGATGGTTTTGATGATAACAACCTTAGGACTTATTACAAAATATAAATACTAACATTATAGTTTAGATATATACGTATATAAAGGATATAAACACGCGGGTACCAAGAATGAAGACTGTACGGTATAAAGATACAAGACTGATGAATTTAAAGATTGAAGATATCAAGATTGAAGACTCATGGGTATCAAGATATCAAGAGTTCAAGATTTCAAAGTAAAAGATAAGTATTGAGTCTAGAATTATGCAAAAACTTCTTGAAAGCGCTTACATCTTTATTCGAAATTAATTCATGGAATGGATTCCACTTTGAGCCTGTTAAAGGGATGGAACCCACGACAATATCTAGTGGAACATATAGTGGTCCTATTTTGATATCCACTAATTTTATAAAAATGTTTTTCAAAAATATATCTCTTGTTTTTAAAAATGTTTTCAAAACTTCCTTTTCAAAAAGACATTTCTCTTGGTTTTAAATATTTAGCCTCAAAACTATTTTTATCATTTTTAATATTTAGATTTCAAAATTGTCCTTGATTTTAAACTATCTCTTGTTTTAAATATTTAGCTTTAAAAATATTTATATACTCATATTTTAAATCACGTTATAGATTAAGACTGTATATATATTAAAAATTACTTTCTAAACTCTTTTATGTGTTTAAACTACATTCAAATATATCTACAAAGTTTAGAAATTGTTTTGAAGAATTCTAGAAACCAATTTTAATAAGAAAATCAAAATTACCATTTTTGCCTAGAGCATGTCGACATACTCCTACCCTCATGTCGACATGGTGCCCATTAATTTTCAATTTTCAAATTTTCAAAAGAAGTGTCTATTCGTTGCATCCTTTCACGAATAGATATGGCTGTTGATCTCTATAAATACCAGTAAGTTCTAAACGAATTTAACCAGATTTCACTTATTTTCTCTCCTCTTCGTCTTCCACATTTATTCTAAAGAATCCCGAACCATACTCTGCCGATATACCAGGTGAATCAAACTTGATTATCTCTTGTTTGATTCTTTGCCACTCTCTCCATAAGATCTCAGTGCTATTCAGAGTTATAGGATTATTTGTAAATCAAACTGCTGAGTAAAAGGTGCGGTTGAGCCTTGAAATCAATTGGGTGTGATTGTTGCCTCGAAAATTAATTAGGTGATCTTGTGGCCTGGTAAATCAAGAGAGTTTGCCCCAGACTCGAATACAGGAGCGTGTACCTCGTGGCCTTGAAATCGAGGGTGTAATATAGGAGATTATTTTGAAAAGAAATCCATAAAATTGTACGAGACTAGATGTACGGTAACTCTGAACCAGTATAAAATCCTGGTGTGTTCTTTCCTTTACCGCTTTTATTTATTATTTGCATCTGTATCTGATTCTGTGATTATATATGTGTCTGCATATTGCACTTTTTGATGATTAAATTACATAAGTTTTAAAAAGATTTAGTAAATCCACAAAACACTATTCACCCCTCTCTAGTGTTATTCTATCATTAAGATCCGTAATTCGCATTTCTAACATGATCTACCAGTTCGCCTTCATGACACTTTAGTTCATGAAGGATATAACACCCCTTATTTTTGATAATACTATTCAGGAGATTTAATTAAAAAAATTAAATAGAATGATATAAATGTTAGGTGATAAGGGGATTGAGATCTGAATAAATACTTAAGGGGCCATGCTCAATTTATTTAATTAAATGGGCTTAAGAATGGTTTTTAAGTTAATAAATTTACGTAAGGGCATAATAGGAATTAGCCGCACTAACCCCTTACCCTTATATATTCTCGCTCCTACACCTTTCACGTTTCAATTCCCCATTCACGTTCAAAAACAAAAAACAATGCAAAGAGGAGCCGTCCATTGTTAGAAAGAAAAGAGATGAAAAATCAAAGTAAAGCTAAGGATTAAAATAAGTGGAGTGAATCTCAATCTAATCTCCTTATGTTAATCAAGGTGAACAATAATTTATACTATCTCTATTTTGTTTTATGATCATATGTTTTCAGATTTAAGATTAGATTCATTTTTATGATGTCTTGGATGATGATATGCTTGAATTATAAATTGTTTAATTTAAATAAGATTGTTTAAATAAGGATTTATGCGTTTTAGGGTAAAACCATTTGTTAGTGGTCTGTGAATGCCATGGAAAAAATTTATGTTATCTAAAACATGATTTTGGAGTTGGGTTTTAATTTTGAAAAATTTTCAAGCTATGGAAAGATTATTATGAATTTTCAAAGGTAAAAATAGTTAATTGGGCTTTGAAATTTATTTTAGAAATTATGTTGAGAATTTGGATATGAAATTTTGATATGCTAGATAACATGATGAAAGTCAATTTCTGCAATTTTTGGGGATTTTTCCTAAGTGATATGCTATGGAAATTAAATTATTTTATAAAAAGGACTTATTTGCAATAACTGTTTAACTTAATGGAAGGGCTTATTTGCTAAATTAACCTTGGTTTAGATTTAAGCAGCATTTATTTTGGTAAAGAACTTGGAAAGTTAAGGCAACCAATCACATGCTTACACGTAGGCAAGTTAGTTAGAATTTTTTTGCTTTAATTGGTATTAAATCAAGTTTACCTAAAAAAATGAGTTCTGCCTCTATTTAGAAGCACCTTTTGACTCCAATGCTTTCGCTTCATCTCAGTCGAAACCAACCCAGGCTGAAAACAATACACAAGGTACCACTTAGATGATACTTAGTAGACTGGAGAAAGGCAAAAGGCTTGGTATCGAAAGCATTGCTTCCGATGGGGTCTATACCTTTGTTTGTTTTAAAAAGTTGAGCGTATGCCTTTGTATTATTAAAGTTTTCGAAGGAGACGAAACATATGATATCAAAAAGGGTTTTCTAATAGCTTTCTAAGGGGTTGCCATCTTATGTTTTAATGTATATGCTTTCGATTGGGTTTCTTTACTTATAAAAATGATGCTTTCGCAAGTAGTGGTTCCGAGTAGGTCGAAACCTTGCCACTGTTCTTTTGTCTTTCAAGTGATTGGGAGTCATAATGCTTTCGAAGGGTAATCTTTGCTTTAAACTTATACTAAGCCACTTCCAAAATGCTTTCGAAAGGTTCTAAGGGTTTCAAACGCAATGGCTTCGAAAGGGGGTTTCGATGCTAACCTTCAGTGTTTTGCTTAAATGATTAAAGCTTTTGAAAGGAATAGAGCCGGCGCCATCAACTTTTCCTCAATACTTTTATATTATAAAGAATGGTTTCGAAAGTGATACTATTATTTATATTCACTTTGACCAAAATGATATTTTTAAATATAAACCCAACGGTTTCGGAAGGGATGCTTCCAAAGGTTTCGAAAGGGGTACTTTCAGTGGTTTCGAAGCTATGCTTCCAAGATATATTAAGTAATACTTTATTACATTCGAAAGGTTTCGAAAGAGAGGTTTCGAAGTGTCTTGGAAGGCAAGGGCCTAATGTTTTGAAAAGAGATTCATATGCTTTTGAAGGAGGTTATCCAATGAGATCGAAAGCAAAGTTTTGAAGGTTTCGAAAGCCTTAGTTTTTCAAAACAAATAACCCAATCTCATTTTTAAAGAATACCATGGTATAATAAATAAAGTGCTTTGAAAAGGATTTTTTTAAATAAGTTTTCTTTGATTAAAAGGTTAAAGGGATTAACTAAGTTATTGTGTTTGCTTCTTCATATGTATATTCACATTGTAATGGACCCATAACTGTATTTTGGAGAAGGGAAGAATAACCAGCTAGGTTACCTAGTAGTGAATATAAATTAAGTTAACTCCTAAATGAGTAGAATTACATCCAAGAGGTCAGGAAGACCTGAATATAGAAAGGTAAAATATTAAAGAAAGATATTGGCAGGGCCCAATAGGTTCGCAGTAAGCCCGTGAAAACTGTGTATCGAAAAAGATATTTGCAAGGGCCAATAGGTTCATAGTAAGCCCATGAAAACTATGTATAAATGAAGATGTCAGAAAGACAAGTTCATAGTTAGCCAATGAAAACTATGATTTGATATTGGCAGGGGCCAATAGGTTTGTAGTTAGCTTTTGAAAACTATATTCGGATTAAGACATTAACAGATGTCAATAGGTTCCTAGTCAGCCCATCAAAACTACGATAAGAAGAAAAGATATTGGAGTTACCAATAGGTTCCTAATCAGCCCATGAAAACTAAGATAAGAGTAAAGATATTGGAGTTACCAATAGGTTCTTAGTGATCCTATAAAAACTATGTAACTGGAAAGGGAGTCCAAAATCATTTTACCGGTTATTAGTCAGCCTATGAAAACTATTAGGTTAATAGTAATCCTAGAAACATTATCTAAGACAGATAGTCGAAATGAATAGGGATGGAGAATCCAAAATTGATTCACTTATTTTATATATCATCATGTCATATTATTTTGGATTGTTTTGACCATAGTGGATGCAGGAGCACGTTATATGGTTTCAAAAAGGTTTTAAGATACTAGTGAGGGGAAAACCCGTTCCGCTAAGCAGCGTGGTCTCACTAGATATGCAAATAGTTTGAGATGGTAGATTATTATTAATACCAGGCTTTATGTCTGACTCGAAGTTCATGTTTTCCCCAACTCTCGGGTGCTCAATTGATTTTGAGTAGTTTGAGGTTTTCGGGTACCTCTTTAAACGAATAAAGCTTCCGGAGATGCGCATAAGGCATGATAGCTATTCAGAGTTCTTTATTTTGATTCTGCTATGTTGTTATTGTAATAGCAAAGTTGTTAAATTTCCCACACAATACTCTTATCATCCAATGGGGGATCTTCATATGTCGCTTTTGGCGTATGTTGTAATAAATATATTTTCTCTGAACGTGGTTAACGATTGTGGGATTATGTAATGAATTTGAAATTTTTTGAAATGGAAAGTGAATCTTGTTTTATGTTTTAAAAATTTTCCTTATTCATTTGTTTCTGTGTTCCAATTTATCTAACGCTGCTGTATTTGATCGCCGAGAATTAATAACTATGAATGATTGCAGCATCCGTAGCCATTAGTTTTGTACCTCTAAGTAGAAAGATGTTACAAGTTGGTATCAGAGCATAGGTTTATGAAAACTTAAAAGAAAAGTTAAACCTAAAAGCTTTTTGAAACCTAATCCAATGAATAGGAAATATGATCGAGGTTTTGGATAATTCTATAGTAACATACTTGTACTTGATATATAGATATTTAAGTATGTATTCCCCTGTCTATTTGACCGTTCTTCTATGTCTTACTAAGGTTCATATGCAGATTTACGAGAAAGAAGATATGGCAGCAGGAAACAGAAGAGGAAATCTCGGTGGAGGAAGCACCACAACCAACGAAAATGTTCGACCTAATACCAGGAGGAACCAAGGTCAACAGACTAATGCTAACCAAAATGTTGATGCCAATGTGGGTGTTGGAAATCCACTGGTAGATATGGGGGTGATGTATAAGTTCTTCGTCAATATGATGCAAGTAGGTGTTGCTAGAAATATTGGAGGAGCTAATCCTGTAGCTCCAATTGGGAATTACTATGCTAAGCTGAGTAAAGATTGCACCAGACTTGGTGGGAAGCCATTTATAGGGACGGAGGATGCCATAGAAGTTGAGGATTGGCTATTACATTGCGAGAGAATCTTTGCTAATTTGGGTTTGGAAGATGCGTAGAAGATAAGGTTGGCCTCTAGGCAGTTGTAGTGGTCAACACTTCATTGGTAGAATAGTGTTACTCCTGGGGTTCCGAAGGAGATATTGACTTGGGCAGATTTTAGAGCGAGATTTGAACAGAGGTTTTTATTTGAAGTCGTTAACTCAGCATTGCTGAGAAAGTTTATGGATTTGGTGTAGGGAGAAATGTCAGGAATAGAGTATTCCTCTAAATTTGATGAGCTGTCTCGATATGGACATGCTACTATAGACACTAACATCAGGAGAAATGAGAGGTTCATTTGAGGATTGAAGCCCAAGATTGCTAGGGTGAACCTGACACATATCCGCGACCCTCGTAATGTGGTTGAGGAGATGGAAATTCTCCATGAGGAGATGCTTTCTATTTTTACTAGAGAGAAGCCAGTTGAAACCCAGGGTACTCAGGGAAAGAAAAGAAAGTTCTTTAAGAAGAAGGGAACCTAGAAAGGAGAAGCTGCCGAGAAGGAAAAGGCTAGTTTAGATTGTTACAAATGTGAAAAGAAGGGTCGTTATGCAAATGAGTGTCGGTCAAGCAAGGAAAAGAAGCCTGTAGATAAGAAGAATGTGAAGTACTTCAACTGTGATCAGGTTGGGCATTATAAGAATCAGTGTCCAGAACCTGTCAGAGCGGACAAGGGAAAGGTTTTTTTTCGTTAAACCATCATCTGCTAAGTTGACTGTAGTTGAAGACTATGATGGAAGGTACATTTTTTATTCAGAGTATACAAGTTAGAAGACTATTTGATACCGGTGCATCACATTCATTTATATCTCAATGTTTTGTTAATAGGTTATGCGTAGAACCCACATACCTTGTTACTTCCTTTAGGGTTGCAAATCCAGTAAGAGGGTATGTAGCTCTGGGGATGAGATGTGACCAGTTAGAACTTGATTTGTTAGATCATAATTTTGCATGCAGTCTGTATGTTTTCGATTTCGTAGAATTCGGAATCATTTTGGGTATAGATTAGTTGAGAAGGTATGAGGCTAGGATATTTTGCCAAAATGGGGAGATATCACCAAGACACCCTGATAGTCTGAAATAAATAATTAAATTGGAGAAAAATAGAAAAAGAACTAAAGCAATTGTTTAAAATTTTGAAAACAGGGCACGAAAATTACAAAGAAAATACCATTGGCTCTAGAAAAATTTCTATTTCACTTTAAAACAAATAGAATGTCAAATAAATAAAATAAATGAGGAACAAAATAAATTGGGAATGAAAATAAAATAAGTTATTAAGAAAAATATAAAGATAAATAAAGAATTACTTTAATTAATTGAAACTGGAAATTAGAAATTGTAAACAAATATACAACTGATACTCGAAAATGTCAATTACACTTTAAAATGTTTAAAACCAAAATATATTCATAACATGACATATTACACAACTTAGAACAAGATTTGAAAAACAAAAATATCATTTATATAAATTAAAATAAACAATTTTGTTAAATAAAATAATGTACATACAATATTAGAAAAAACATAACTTTCACAATATAAATCGGATTTCAACGAAACGAAAAGAAGTATTCTTGAAATTTTAACTATTTTCATAATTAATGATAAAATTCAAAAATTCAAATATTTAAAAATTTAAATTTAAAAGTCAAAGTTTGACCAACTTGACCAAAATTCACATTTCTGGAAAATATTCTGTTTATTCATGTTTGAAATTATAATTCACATACAAATCAAAATTTATATTTAGAATAACAAAACTTATTCATTTTAATAAATAAAATAAAGTTTTTAAATTAGGAATTTAAATTAAAATAATTAAAATATACAATTACAATAATCAGAAAATACAGGGTTGTTACACTCTCCCCTACTCAAAACTTTTCGTCCCTGAAAAGGAATGAGGTAGGGGAAAAACAAAAAAGATAGAATGAAATAGGATTAAGACAAGATGACAAGAAGATTGAAATTTATACCTAATAACAGTCGTTATAGGTAAGTTCAACAAGGTGGAGATGATCTTCCTAACATCCTCCAGAATCAAGAACAAAAGCACGAAATAGATCTTCTAGAATCTGATTCACCCTTTCCGCTTGACCGACGGTCTATGAATGGAAAGCAGTGCTCAGATTCAAGATGAGTACCAAAGATTTTCAAAGATTATGAAAGATTTCTAAACAGACTGGTATAAGCAGTAGCTTCCCCATTCTGTAGCAAGATAAGGAAAATAAGGACAATCAGAAGATAGTTTGAAAAATAAAATAAGATCATAAGTTTGGAACCATGAAAATTTCAAATTAAATTGAAAATTAAATTTTTACATAAGTTAAATAATCTTACTATCTCTAATTTCATTATCTTATCATCAAATTATCTTAAATAAACAATCTCTAAAATCATGGATTTGAAAAATCATTTATATACTCATATGTACTCAATAAAATAATTCTTCTTTATTCCTAATTATAATTAAATTTATTACTCTCAATATATTTTATCACCTATGTTAAATATACTTACACTTATTATAACTGCTTTAATTTATTCTTAGTTTCTTTAACATCATTTTATATTGTAAATTATTCCATTACCCTTTTTCTTTATTTACCACTGTTAATCTTTTTATAACTAAAATTTAAGTGTATTACATTTATTATAACCACTCAAATTTTATTTATAAAATCCTTTTTATATTGTATATTATCCAATTATATATTCAACTTCTGAAAATTAAGGAAAGTTATATTGGAATGAAATTGTGTATTATACAAATAAACTTTCCAATTCAATCATTTCAAACTTGAATATTTATCCAAATCTTGAAATTATACTTAAAATTATCCTTCAAGATAAAATTTAGGAACTAAATTTCCAATAAATTCCAAACTATTTAGAGATAAATAAATGCACATATACTATATATATAAATATCCATTCAAATTTAAATCATATATCAGCATATGTTATAAATCCAGTCTTATTTTAGAAATTCAAATCAATTAAATTCCCCAAAACAAAACTGTAGCAAGACTACAGCACGGTCTCTTCACTTGAAAACTCGAAAATGAATGTCGATGATGCTGCAATTATCGCCGAAGTTATTTTCCAACGACAAAGAGAAGGGCACTAATTTTAAAATTCTTTGGAAACAAATCTCTATTCGAAAATACATTAAATAGTACATCCTTTAAAACTTTAAACACAAGGTTTGGAACCATTGGAATTAAATTCTCAAATCTTTGTTTTAAATTCATTTTAAATTTCCAAATAAATTTATAACCATGTTTATAGTTCAATTATTTATAAATGAAACAAGAGATAATGATATATATAAAATCAAATAATATTTTTTTAACAACCAATTCAATATAATTTGGAAAATGATTTATATTATAGCTACAAAATTTATTTCACAAAATTTATTTCATTACTAAATTTGAAAACACATTGTGTCAGTTTGCTCTGTTCACGTGTTTTGGAAATCTTATCGATAGCGTTGATTAGACGAATCGATCAGAAACCCTAATCAACATCAACAACTCAAACAACACAATATATAAAACATTTTAAATATTAGTTTAAAATTACACTTCAAGAATGATTTTAAGATAAGTTGGAAACAAAGATGAGATGATTAAATAATAGAATAGAAAGATGGATAAGCTTATATAAATCGCGGACGACCTTAGTCGGGTCAACCGTGACTTAAAGAATAAGATCGATGTGGATTTTCTTGGGTAAATCACCATTCGATCTCAAGAGATAGAGTTTTAGGATAATAAGAGATACTAGCATCTAAACCGAGGATATAAAATCTTTGGTGAATCGATGCTATTGTAAAGGAGTTTCACCCCTTTACAAATAATTTGAGATTGGCGGGACCGCCGACTCATTATAAAGATCCTTAGAAGTGGAGTTATAGGATACTCCAAAATCAAAAGAAAGTGAATAGTGAGGGAAACGAAATGAATTTTGGAACCGCGGGGAACATTCCAAAATTCAAAGGAATCGAGTCAAAAAGGAAGAGATTTAAACTCGAATGAAAGTGATTCTGTAAATACATTTACCCTATATACTGAGTTTTGCCTAGAGCTACCAAAGCTCTGATACCAAATAAATTATTTATTTCAAAAATGAAACGAATAATTAAATTGGAGAAAAATAGAAAAAGAACTAAAGCAATTATTTAAAATTTTGAAAACAGGGCACGAAAATTACAAAGAAAATACCATTGGCTCTAGAAATTTTCTATTTCACTTTAAAACAAATATAATGTCAAATAAATAAAATAAATAAGGAAAAAAATAAAGTGGGAATGAAAATAAAATAAGCTATTAAGAAAAATATAAAGATAAATAAAGAATTACTTTAATTAATTGAAACTGGAAATTAGAAATTGTAAACAAATATACAACTGATACTGGAAAATGTCAATTACACTTTAAAATGTTTTAAAACCAAAATATATTCATAACATGACATATTACACAACTTAGAACAAGATTTGACAAACAAAAATATCATTTATAAAAATTAAAATAAACAATTTTGTTAAATAAAACAATGTACATACAATATTAGAAAAAACATAACTTTCACAATATAAATCAGATTTCAACGAAACGAAAAGCAGTATTCTTGAAATTTTATCTATTTTCATAATAAAAGATAAAATTTAAAAATTTAAAAATTTAAATTTAAAAGTCAAAGTTTGACCAACTTGACCAAAATTCACATTTCTGGAAAATATTCTATTTATTCATGTTTGAAATTATAATTCACATACAAATCAAAATTTATATTTAAAATAAAAAAACTTATTCATTTTAATAAATAAAATAAAGTTTTTAAATTAGGAATTTAAATTAAAATAATTAAAATATACAATTACAATAATCAGAAAACACAGGGTTGTTACATAGTCATAATTGAATTATATTATCAGTAGAGAATTCTGGCCGAAATAGTTGTGCTTTGTTAAGTGCAATGGAAGTGGGAGAAGAACCAAGTCAGGTTCGAGTAGCAAAAGAATTTGCAGATGTCTTTGAGCCAATCATCGGACTACCATCGAAATGAGCTGTTGAGTTTCGAATAGATCTTATGCCAAGACCTGAACCTATATGTAGACCACCTAGCAGGATGACACCAATTGAGATGAAGGAATTGAAGATACAGCTAGTTGATTTAGAAGGAAGGAATTTTATTATACCAAGCAGTTCGCCATTAGTACCGGTTGCGATATTCGTGAAGAAACTAGATAGGTCGTTGAGGATGTGTATCGACTATCGTATGTCGAATGAGAGGACGATCAAGAATAAGTATCCTTTGGATGATTGATGATGTATTTGATCAGTTCAGTGGAGCCAAAGTGCTTTCCCAATTGGATTTGGCAACAGGCTTTCATCACTTAAGAGTGGCAGAGGACAGCATTCCTTTGATAGCATTTCAAACTAGATATGTTCGTACAAGTGGTTAGTAATGCCAGTCGGGTTAACGAATGCACCTACTTTCTTAGTAAATCTGACGAATTGAGTCTTCCGAGAGTACTTGGACAGATTCATGTTGGTGTTTATAGATGCATTTTAGTATACTCTAAGGATGAAAGAGAGCATGGAGATCATCTTAGAGTAGTGCTTGAGATGCTGAGGCCGCATCAGCTAAAGGCGAAGTTTTTCAAGTGTCATTTTTCGAAGAAAGAGGTTAAGTTTCTTGGTCATGTAGTTTCAGAGAAGGGATTGCTAGTCGATCCGGATAAGATCGAAGCTGTGAATAATTAAAAGAGACTAGAGATGGGACTAAGATTAGAAGTTTCCTTGGACTTGCTGGCTACTATCAGAGATTTATTTAGGATTTATCACGAATAGCATCACCTTTGACTAAGCTAATCACGAAGAAGGTGAAGTTTGTTTGGTCCAACAAATGTGAGGAAGCGTTCCTTAAATTAAAGAATTTTTTGACCACTGCACCAGTGTTAGTAGTTCCAGATGGAAAACAAGGATTGGTGGTGTATACTGATGCATGTGGGACTTGATTAGGAGCTGTGTTGATGTAGAAATGTAAAGTGATTGCCTATGCTTCGCGACGGCTTAGACCACATGAAGTAAGATACTCTACTCATGATTTGGAGTTGGCAGCGTGATATTCACATTGAAGATTTGGAGGCATTATCTCTTAGGGGAGAGATTTATGTTATACACAGATCATAAGTCTTTAAGGCACCTATTCTCTCAGAAGCAGTTGAATATGAGACTGCAGAGGTGGCTAGAGTTTTTGACTGCTCATGATTTTGGTATAGATTATACTCCAGGGAAAGGAAATAATGTAGCGGATGCTCTTAGCAGAAGACATCAGAATGTGGTGTTGGCCATGTTGGCAGAGTAAAAGGATTTGGACGCTTTGACTACTTGCAATATTTAAAATCATCTACTAGTTCTAGTCAGAGTACTACCATGCTGTTATGTTTAGAAGTTTGATCAGTGTTGATCGAGAGAATTGCTTCTAAAGAGGATATAGTATTATTCAAGAGAATTAAGAGGCTTGAGGTTGGAACTGAGATTGATGATCTGAAGGACTTTGTCTTAGCCAGAGTGGATGGTTGAGAAAGAAGGAGTGGTTGTATGTTCCAAATGTTGAGAACTTGAGGAAAGAAGTTCTTGGACAACGTCATTAATCTAAGTTTATGATTCATCCTAAAGGGACCAAGATGTATCAAGATATGAAGATGAGCTTCTATTGGGAAGGTATGAAGAGGGATGTTGGCTTGTAGGTTAAGTAGTGTGTAAACTGTCAACAAGTGAAAGTTGAACATTAGAAGTCGAATGGGTTGTTGAAGCCTTTACAGATTCCAATTTAGAAAATGGATTCGATATCCATGGATTTTATAGATGGGTTGCCAAGGTCAAATAGATGAAATGAAAGTATATGGGTTGTAGTGGACAGGTTGACCAAGAGGGTCTATTTCATTCCAGTTAAGTCAACCAGGACGACATCTGTTTTAGCTAAGTTGTTCATAAAGAACATAGTTAGACTACATGGACTTCCTAGTAGCAAAATAAGTGAAAGAGATGCTTTGTTCACTAGCGAATTCTAAAAGAGTCTATAAGATGTTTTAGGCACTAAGCTTAAGATGAGTACTGCATATCACTCTCAGACGAATGGGCAGACAGAGATAGTCAATAAGGTACTCGAGAATTTATTGAGAGCTTGTGTGTTGGACTTTGGTGGATCTTGGGAAGATCATCTACATTTGGTAGAGTTTTCCTATAACAATTATTATCAGACTAGTATAGGATTGGCGCCTTTTGAAACTTTGTAGGAAGACCATGCAAATCACCAGCCTGTTGGTTGGAGACTGGAGACAAATTGGTCTTTGGCCCAGATTTGGTTGGGGAGGCATCAGAGAAGATTGTGTTGATCTGAGAAAGGATGAAGGAAGCTGAATCCAAACAGAAGAGTTATGCAGATAAGAGGCGTAAAGACCTAGAGTTCTCAGCTGGAGACAGGGTTTTCATTAAGGTATCGTCGGTGAAAGGTGTGGTATGGTTTGAAAAGTCAGGGAAGCTGACACCAAGATATGTTGGTCCATTCCAGATTATAGAAAGGATTGGAAAGCTCGCATACAAAGTAGATTTTTCGAGCAGTATGGCAGGTGTCCATAATAAATTTCATGTGTCTTATCTTCGCAAGTATGTGCATGATCCGGAGAATACTATTTCTCTGACAGGGTTGGAAGATTTAGTAGTAGAGCCTAATTTGACTTTTTTTAGACAACCAGTTCGGGTCATAGCGAGAGATGAAAAAAGATTGAGTAACAAGATATTCAAGTTGGTGAAAGTTCAGTGAAGCGAAAATGGAAAGGACTGTACTTAGGAGACAGAGGACATGATTCGAGATACTTATCCTGATCTGCTTTGATGGTATGTCTACATTAGATTTATACAGATAATTGCTAGTCTGGTAGACTCGTATGGTTGTTATGAGTCGTTACAGATGATTGCCATGTTTAGTATTTAGTCCTTACTGAATTTCAAGGACGAAATTCTTTAAGGAGGGCAGCCTGTAACACTCCTAATTTTTTATAACATTATTCAAGAGATTTAATTAGATAAATTAAATATAATAATGTAAACGTTAAGCGATAGATCTGAATAAATACATAAGCAGTCATGCTCAAATTATTTAACTAAATGGGCTTAAGAGTGGTTTTTAAGTTAATTAATTTAAATAAGGGCATAATGGGAATTTTTCGCACATAACTCCTTACCTTTATATATTCTCGTTCGTACACCATTCACGTTTCATTTTCCCATTCACCTTCAAAAGCAAAGCACAAATGCAAAGACGAGGCGACCATTTTTAGGAAGAAAAGAGAAGAGAAATCAAAGTAAAGCTAAGGATCAAAGGTAGGGGAATAAATCTCAATCTAAATCCAATATCCCTATCTTAATCAGGGTGAAAAATAATTTATACCATTTTTATTTTGCTTTATAATCATATATTTTTGGATTTAAGATTAAATTCGTTTTTATGGTGTTTTGGATGATGGTATGCTTGAATTATGAATTGTTTAATCTAAACAAGATTATTTGAATGAGGGTTTATGTATTTTAGGGAAAAACCGATTTTTAATGATCTTTGAACATCGTGGAAATTGTTTATATTATGTAAAATAGGATCTTGGAGCAGGGTTTTAATTTTGATAATTTTACAAGCCATGGAAAGATTATTAAGAATTTTCAAAGGAAAATTTGGTTAATTGGGTTTAGAAATTTATTTCAGAAATTATGTTAGGAATTTTTGTTTCGAATTTTGATACGTTAGATAACATGATGAAAGTAAATTTCTATAATTTTTGCGGATTTTTCCTAAGTGATTTTCTATGGAAATTAAATTATTTTAGAAGTACTTATTTGTAATATTGGTTTTGCTTAATAGAAGGGCTTATTTGGTAAATTAACCTTGGTTTAGATTTGAAATTAAGTGGTAATTATTTTGGTAAAGAATTTTAAAAATTAAGGCAACCAATCACGTGCTTATACGTGGGCAGGTTAGTTAGAAAGCATTTTCTTTAATTGGTATTAAATCAGGTTTACCCAAACAATTGAGTTCCGCCTCTATTTAGAAGCACCTTTCCACTCCAAAGCTTGCGCTTCATCTCAGTCGAAACCGACCCACGCTGAAACCAATACACAAGGTATCATTAGATGGTACATAGTGGATTAAAGAAATGCAAAAGGCTTGGTATCGAAAGCATTGCTTCCGATGAGGACGATACCATAGTTTGTTTTAAAAAGTTAAGCGCATGCCTTTGTCTTATTAAAGTTTTCGAAGGAGACGAAACATATGCTTTCGATAGGGGGTTTCTAATAGCTTTTGAAGGGGTTGCTATCTTATGTTTAAAGTATAAGCTTTCGAATGGGTTTCTTTACTTACAAAAATGATGCTTTCGAAAGTAGTGCTTCCAACTAGGTCGAAACCTTACCGTGGTTCTTTTGCCTTTCGAGTGTGTTAGTGTCATCAATCCTTTTTGAAGGGTAACCTTTAACATATACTAAGCCACTTACTAAATACTTTCAAATGGGTTTAAAAGTTTCCATTGCAATGGCTTTGAAATAGGGTTTCGATGTTAAACTGTAATATTTTGCTTAAATGATTTGAAGCTTTCGAAAGGGATGGAGCTGACGCAATCAAGTTATCCTCAATACTTTTATATGATAAAGAACGGTTTTGAAAGAGACACTTTCGTTTATATTCACTTTGACCCAAAACAATATAAACACAATTGTTTCGAAATGTATACTTCCAAAGATTTCGAAAGAGGTACATTTTGTGGTTTCAAAGCTACGCTTCCGAGAGATAATAAGTTATAGTCTATTACATTTTAAAGGTTTTGAAAGAGAGGTATTAAAGTGTTTCAAAAGGCATGGGCCTAATGTTTTGAAAAGAGATTTATATGCTTTTGAAGGAGGTTATCCAGTGAGGTCGAAAGCAAAGTTTTTAAGTATCAAAAGCCTTAGTTTTTCAAAACAAATAACCCAATCTCATTTTAAAAGAATACCATGGCATAAATAAATAAAGTGCTTTGAGAAGGAGTTTTTGAAGAAGTTTTCTTTGATTAAAAGGTTAAAGGGATTAACCAAGTTATTATGTTTGCTTCTTCAAATATATATATGTATATATATATATATATATATATATATATATATATATATATTCACATTGTAATGGACCCAAAACTGTATTTGGAGGAAAGGCAGAATAACCAGCTAGGTTGATCTAGTAGTGAATATAAATTAAATTGACTCCTAAATGAGTAGAGTTGCATCTAAGAGGTCAGGAAGACCTGAATATAGAAAGCTAAAATATTAAAGAAAGATAACGACAGAGGCCAATAGGTTCACAGTAAGCCTATGAAAATTGTGTATGAGAAAAGATATTGGCAGAGGCCAATAGGTTCATAGTAAGCCCATGAAAACTATGTATAAATGAAGATGTCAGAACGATAAGTTCATCATTAGCCCATGAAAACTATGATTTGATATTGGTAGGGCCAATAGGTTTGTAGTTAGCTCATGAAAACTATATCTAGATTAAGATATTGACAGATGTCAATAGGTTCCTAGTCAGCCCATGAAAACTAGGATAAGAAGAAAAGATATTGGAGTTACCAATAGTTCCTAGTTAGCCTATGAAAACTAGGATAAGAGTAAAGATATTGCAGTTAACAATAGGTTCTTAGTGATTCCATGAAAACTATGTAACAGGACAGGGACTCCATAATCATTTTACCGGTTATTAGTCAACCCATGAAAACTATTAGGTTAATAGTAATTGTAGAAACTATAACTGAGACAGATAGTCAAAATAAATAAGGATGGGGAATCCAAAATTGATTCATTTGTTTTGCATATCATCATATCATATTGTTTTGAATTTTTTAACCATAGTGTATGCAAGGGCACGATATATGGTTTTAAAAAGGATTTAAGATACTAGTAAGGGAAAAACCCATGACGCTAAGCAGCGTGGTCTCACTAGATTATTCAAATGGTTTGAGATGGTAGATTATTATTCATACCAGGCTTTATGTCTGACTCGAAGTTTATGTTTTCTCCTTAAACTCTCGGGTACTCAATTGATTTTGAGTAGTTTGAGAGTTGAGGTTTTCAACTACCTCTTTAGACGATTAAATTTCCAGAGATGCGCATGAGGCATGATAGCTATTTAGAGTTCCCTTTTGTTTTGATTCCGCTGTGTTGTTATTATAATGGAAAAGTAGTTAAATTGCATACACACACACACACACTCTGATCATCAAGAAGCAGCTCTTGGCGTATGTTGTAATAAATATATTTTCTCTGAACGTGGTTAACGATTGTGGGATTATGTAATGAATTTGAAATGTTTCAAAATGGAAAGTGAATCTTGTTTGATGTTTTAAATTTTTTCCATATTCATGTGTTTCTGTGTACCAATATATCTAACATTGTCGTATTTAGTCGCCGAGGATTAATAACTATGGATGACCGCAGCATCTGTAGCCGTTAATTTTAGGCCTCTAAGTAGGGGGGTGTTACAAAGGACCTTCGCGATACTTTAGTTCATGAAGTGTTATTTTGTGGTCAGATGTCCAACAACAAGATGGGCGTGGAGTGATGATTCATTGAATCCAGGAGGAATTTTGGTCGAATGTTTGATGACCATATCGCCTTGGAGTGATAATTCATCGGCTCCAAGAAGAGTTTTGGAATTCGGCTTGAGGGAACATAGTTTTATCGGCACCCAAACACCAGGGGGTTGGGGCTATTCGTACGACAATCCTTCAGACAAGCTTTTTCGAGACTACCAGAGCAATGCCAGTTCTTAAAAGGAGGGATCGATATGACCCGACGATCCAGCGGTTAGTAGACCTGCATTGTTCATTCTTAGTTCGAGGGCATAGAAGTGTTTCCTTTTCCGTATTGGTTGCAATGCCCCAGTATCCCGGTAAGGCTCGTTAGGAAAAGGAAAGTAGATTAGGATGGATGAGAAGACATAGCTTTAGGTTGCCGCCCCTTCCGTCATAGCTATCTAGCCAAAGTGCTATTGGATATTCATCCTTTCATCAGTTGGTGGAGACGCTTCTCCGTCGGGTCTTAGCGGTCTTGCTTGAGCAGAAAGTCTCTAAAGGCTTGTAGCTCCTTTATTGATTGGTGTGTTCTTTGGCAAATTTCTGGAGCCTTTTTTTTATTCTACTTTAGAGGCCATTACTTTCGATTCTACTTTAGAGGCCATTACTTTCTATTGCATACGACTTTTGTCAATTATATCCCATTCGAACGACCTAGACAGGGGTTTGGGGGCAGCGCCCTTGAAGCTTATGGTATATGCTACACCACTTCCCAAATGCTGGTTGTTTTTAGAGTTTCAACAAGCAAATATCAGGTCAGCTGAGCCACAAATATGCGTCATGACTTGGTGCCGCATTAATTCGATACCATGCTAATTCAGTGCTATTCTTTGATTCTGCATTAAGAAGTTCACAAGCAACCAATTTTTAATTCAGGTACCAAAGAACGTTCTCCACCTTAGTTTGGTTATCCTAATTCGGCATTAAGGATTTATTTACTTTGGCAAAAGATTATTCACGGAATTCAATCTCTCCCTAACTTACTTCACTATAAAATTAGCTCGACATCTTCTCCTCATCTTTTATCTTCTTTGAAATCAAACCAATTTATCCCCAAAAGCTTTGGCCAGAATGAAATCGAGGGCTTCGCCGGCAAATTGAAGAAGCGTCGTCGATCTCCATACCATGTTGTTGTCAACTTCCACACCGAAAATTGTATGCCAAGATCCTAACTTTAAAGTGCTAAGCTCCTAAGTTGAATTGACACTGGATTGCTGGTAAGTAAAGTGCCGTGGTTTGAATCTGGAAACAGCGTCATCCAAATCTGGAAACATGACTTGAATTTATAGTTCTGAGATTTGAATTTTGGATCGAGACTTTGAAATTGAATTGGTGTGGCTTTGATGAATTTCCTACCAGCCAGATTTGAAGCACTACAGCTTATCTGGAACATTCGCTCTGAGTTCTGCAAACACGTTAGGCATCGACGAATTTCTGGAATGACATGAGATGTGGTGTTCACATCACCGACGATGAGCAGACGCAGCTGCCTTTTATCTGAGTTAGTCGTGCTATTAGAAAACGAAGTCGAGATCTGGTCGGTTCGTTAGGAAGATGAGATGAGTGTTGAAGGTGATATTTCATCGATCGCTTGTGTTGTTGACCGGCTACCGGTGATGGATGAGCTTATTGCGAGCTACTAGTAAACCAAAGATGGTGAAGCATTGATTCATGATGTGATGTTCACATTTGCGATGAGGATGGCAGTTTATTTTGGCGTAACTGTGCTTATCATTAATTAAAGAGAACTAAATTGATCTTCCTTATGTTACTCCTTGTGGTGAGACAAACAGACGAATTTGGATGCCAGGCATGTTTGATGTGTAAGGAGTCCTTAGGGCATCTCCAGTGGTGCAATTCAACGCTGAATTGGATGAAAAAAATCTCCAGTCGTTCGATTAAGACAAAAAAATTAGCCGAATCTTCAAGATTCAGTTTAGAATCCTTAACTGGGCTTGGGCGCCCATTTAATGGGCGCCCAAGCCTTGGCGCCCATTTTATGGGCACCTAAGCCCCCTCCCTACACGACCCCACGTCTTCCAACGGCTATAACCGGCCCCTGCATTTGAATTCCAACAGCTAAAAATGGTCATATTTTGATCCCAACGGCCATAAACGGTCATATTTAAAATTACAACGGCTATAAACGGTCATATTGAAAATTACAATGGCTAAAAACGGTCATATTATGATTTCACTACATATATCGGAATAATATTTAGATTGTAATACACATATCTCTTCTTCTGTTACAATTCTATTCTCAACTCCTTAATATTGAAAGTATGTTTCATCCGTTTCAATCATATACCGAAGCGATGAATATGGATAGCTGGGATTTAGATTCTTAACCCTTTCAAAATGTCCATCCTCAAACCGCCCATCCCCCCTCTATCGTTCCATTCTTCTGCTTCATGGTCTGGCGATGAAGATAAGGATTTGTGTTATATTTACTGTCATTTTTCTAACGACTCGGTAAAGGGGAACGACCAAAGTGGAGAGGCGTTTTGGGCAAAAGTTATGACTGCGTACAATAAAAAACATGTTGAAAAAATGAGGTCAATGTTTGCAATCACGGGTCATTTTGGGAAGATTAATCGACAAATATAATTCTATGAGTCGTAGATCCACAAAATAAGAACAACAAATCCAAGTGGAATGGGTGGCGAAGCTGAATTAGTAGCGTTTTGTAAAATATGATTTTTAATTTACATTCATTTCTGATCACTTTGTTAATATATTATTTTGTGTTTCTGTTTTTGTAGAAGATAATGGCGAACGATCAATTCTTGAAATTATTTGCAAGAGAAAATGGTACAAAGAAACCCCACTACTATCAGTTTGCAAACTGCTATGACTTGCTTGTTAGTCAACAAAAATGGAGCTCAAACACCGCAAAAAGCTTATGAGATGTCCATACGAAGTCGAAGGGGAAGAAAAAAACAAGTAGATCTAATTACAATTCTAGCCCAGACAATTCTTCTCATATGGACTCAAATGTATGCCCAGATAACGAAGACGAAGAAGAATTACCCGCATTTGATGAAGACGCTAGACCGATGGGGCAACGAGCAGCTAAGAAGAAAATTGCTGTTCAATCTCAAATAGATTCTCGTTTAGCCCTAATGCATGAAAAACATGCAAGAGAAAATGCAGAACATCAAAAAGGAAGTACAGAAAAGCTTGTCGTGTTAAAAGAATTGACTGAGATTGAGAAGGGCCGGTTTGAGCTAGAGCGGCAACGCCAAGAGACCTTAGTAATGGAAAAGGATGTCACCATAATGGACCCAATTACAATGCAATATTAGATGGAGTACAAACAACGCATTGTTGAGAGTAGATCTGGAACAAAACATATGTAGTTCACGTATTAATGTGATATTTTTAGTTATTGCAGTTTAAATATCCATGTACCTTCAGTTCATATTTGCAATCAAGTGCTATTTTCAGTTTTACAATGTTCAATGGTATATCATTTTTTTGATGCATTATGTAGATATCAATATAGATTTACTTCATCAAATATAAATGATATTACAAACATAAAAATTGAAGCATTCTACACTTCGTTACAGAAATAAAAAAGGCAAACATATGTAATTAAACAAAGATCCACCATCCCCAACTACTGATTTCCATGAGAATTTCAAATATACTCCATTAAATACCTTTGGAGTCTATTATGAATAGCTGCATTACGATATACTTCATGATGATCGTCATGAATTGCGTATTGTCCTTCATTTCGTAACATGGCTGTGCGTAACAACTCGGGGGTTTTCTTGCCCCCTCATACTCGAAATCGGGATAATCCATACTGTTGAGTCACAAGTTTTATGAAAGTTTTGATTTCTGACAAATAAGGCGATCGACAAAACAAGGTCATTAGAGCTACATATGTTACTATAGATTATAGGTTGATTATTTGATATTGTAATAATTATAAACTTGTTAAAATCTATCCTCAAATAATCATGCACCTCAATATAATCAATATATATATACGTTTTATAGCATTGCACATTTATTGTGCAAATTAACAGGAACCGGTCGACCGGTTAATAATCATACGGTCGACCGTTTCTGTGTAAAATGCACAATGAACGTGCACACATGCACATAACGTATATATATTTTAAATTCCTGTCTACTGGTCACTTTTTAACCTGTCGACCGTTTTTGAACAGAAAGCAAGTTTTCCAAAAGACACTTCTCTTCTCCAAAGGTTGCATCTCTTACCTTTCACCAAAGATCATATCTCTTAATGGCAAAGAGTTACAACCATTCTTATCTATATAAACTCATCCAATTCGTTGATTAAACAATAACGATTTCATATTCTTTTAATCTAATCTCTGATCTTATTTCTGCATTATAAAAGCTCTAAATTATTTATTGAATCTTTGAAACTATTTCATATCCTTTGATTCAATAATATACTTTCCTTAATCTTTTCAAAACATCATATCGCATTCTTTGAGGATAAGATTATAGGAAGGGTGTACTGCTAGTGACAAATCCGTGTTTTCAAGAGCACAAGTTGTCAACAACAATTGTATTTGTTCTTTTGTTGAAGTCCTCTGTGTTGTTAGAGGCAAGTGTTGAAGTCCTCAGTGTATTAGAGGCGTGAAATCCCGTTCGGTTGTTCGGGTGTTGTAAACCTGTTCCTCCGGGTGAAGCGAGGTAGTTAATAGTGAAAATCTAGATAGAAGTCTGGGACTGGACGTAGGACGGTGCTCCGAACCAGTATAAAAATCTCTGGTGTGATTTTTCTATTTTTTTATTTTACTATGCTATTATCATCTATTTCCGCATTTATATTGTAGTCCATATTACACGATCCGTGTGTACTATATTAGCACATATAATTGTATACACACCGCACTTTCAATTGGTATCAGAGCGAGGTCATCATATAACCGTAACACAGTTATTTGATATATTATAGTAATATGGCAAATAACGTAAGTACTAGCACTCAAAACACCACTTACACGGAGGGTCAATCAACACAAAGACCTCCATTTTTCAATGGTCTTAACTATAGTTATTGGGCAACACGTATGTCATTCTTTATGCAATCAAATAGCTATGATGCTTGGAATGCCACTCAAAGAGAAATAATGAATCCAGCAACTGATTATTCAGAATGGACAGTAGCTGAGAAAACGGCAGCAGCCGTAAATGCAAGAGCAATAAATATGTTGTTCTGTGCATTAGACCAAAATGAATATAACCGTGTTAGTATCTGCACTACTGCATATCAAATTTGGCAAACACTAAAAATCACTCATGAAGGTACTAACAAGGTTAAACAAGCCAAAATAGCCATGCTGAAAAGTCAATTTCAAAATTTCAAAATGAAACCAAATGAGACAATCAATGACATGTATTCACGGTTTCAAACTATTCACCATGCACTTATTGGCTTAGGACAAAAGTATTCTGATTTCGATGTTGTTTCAACAGTCCTACATTCTCTGACTAGTGAATGGGAAGGAAAAGTATTAGCAATTGAAGAAGCTAATGACCTTTCCGTCATGAAGCCAGATGAATTGATAGGAAATTTAATGTCCTATGAAGCAAATTTGCAGGCTAGAAAAGAACAGAGAGAAGAAAAGAAAAATGTAGCATTTCATGTTGAGAAAGATGAAAATGAATCAGATTCTGAAGACGAAGATTTGGCATTCATTGCGAAAGGATTCAAAAAATTCTTAAAATATCGAAAAGCCAGTCGTTACAATAAAAGGAAACCTGGATCAAATAAACCATCTTCATCTGCTATAGAATGTTTCAACTGCCACAAAAAGGGACACATGCAGAAAGATTGTCCAGAACAAAAGAAGAAGTCAGAAAATGACAAATTCAAATATAAAAAGGACAAATCTAAGAAACGAGCTTTCTCAGTAACATGGGATGATTCAGAGTCATCTTCATCAGAAAGTGAAAGTGATTCAGAGAATGAACAAGCTAATGTTTGTTTTATGGCAACAGAAGATGAGGTACAAATTCCTACATTTGATGAATTACTTGATATTAATGCTGAATTGATAGTAAAATATAAAGACATAAAACGTCAATTAAAAGTAGTCAAAGCAGATTTAAGTAGAGCAGAGCTTGAACGAGATATGTTAAAAGATGAGAAGAAAATATTAGAAGAGGAACTTGAAAATATTCAAGAATCATCATCTAATGTTGATTCTCAAATATCCCTTTTGAGTCAAGAAATAGAAACTCAAAAAGAGAAAAATAATGCTCTCACTACTGAAAATCATGAGCTTAAAGCAAAAGTCAAAATTCTAGACCTAGAAAAAGCTAGCTTACAAACAAAGTTTGATGACATTACTCAAAATGTTTCTAATTTTAACAAAGGTCGAGAAAACTTGACAAAAATCATTGAAAGTTCACAATCTATTTCAGACAAACAAGGATTGGGATATAACAAACAAGAAACCAAGAAACATCTTGGAAATAAAAGGAAAAAGAAAGTACAAAAAACTGAAGCTAAGAAAAATCTTAGTTTATTATATTCCAAACCAAAACCAGTTGTGAAATTTCAAAAGAAAAATGTCAAGACTATCAAAATATGGGTTCTTAAAACAAATAATAATTTGATTAGGAACAAATACATTCAGCAATTCATGAATACTGTGCATTTTAATAACAATTATATATATAAAGGGGATACCGGACCCAAATGGGTTTGGACTCCTAAGACCTAACTCTTAGGACCCTATAAAAAGTGGGTACCATGGACTTAATTCTATTTTTTGCAGGTCCCACTTAAGAAAAGAGGAAAGTGGATATTGGACAGTGGTTTCTCAAAGCACATGACAGGAGACAAGAGTTTATTAACAAATATTACATATTCAGATGGTGGCTCCGTCACTTTTGGAGACAATTCAAAAGGCTATATCATCGGCAAAGGCGATGTGAGCAATTGCGGTACATCTAACTTACCTCTTATTACTAATGTCATGCTAGTTAGAAATTTGAAACACAATTTGCTAAGTATTAGTCAGTTATGTGACAAGGGTTTTATTATTTCATTTTCAAATAATAAGTGTAGTATTCTAGATAAAGACCATAATTTGGTTTTCGAAGGTTATAGAGACAGAAATATATATATTTTGAATATGAACATTAATCATAATTCAGATATGTGTCTTGTGGCTAATGACAATGATCCATGGCTATGGCACAAACGCTTCTGTCATATAAACTTCAGAACTATTGACAAGCTAGCCAAAAACAATCTAGTTAGAGGACTACCCAAAATGAGTTTTAAAGTTAACAACATTTGTGACGCATGTCAAATAGGAAAATTGACCAAATCATCTTTTAAATCTAAGAAAGTCATATCAACATTACAACCACTTGAGTTACTACACATGGATTTATTTGGACCTACTAGAGTTCAATCAATAAATCACAGTCAATATGTGCTTGTAATTGTTGATGATTTCTCTCGTTATACATGGACAATTTTCTTAAAAAATAAAAGTGATACTTTCGATCATTTCAAATCTTTCGTCAAAAGAATTCAAAAATCAAAAGGGATTAAAGTTAAAAATATAAGAAGTGATCATGGCGGAGAGTTTGAAAATAATGAATTTGAACAATTTTGTACAAAGAAAGGTATATATCATAATTTTTCGTTTCCCAGAACTCCACAACAGAACGGAGTTGTAGAACGGAAAAACCGAACTTTACAAGAATGTGCAAGGACATTATTGAATGGAACCACCTTACCAAAACATTTTTGGGCAGAAGCTGTGGCAACTGCCTGTTATGTTTTAAATCGTGTATCCATAAGACCTCTTACCAAGAATACTCCTTATGAATTATTTAACAAAAGGAAGCCTAAAATCTCATACTTCAAAGTTTTTGGTTCGAAGTGCTTTATTTTAAACACAAAAGATCAGCTTGGCAAATTCGATCCAAAGGCCGATGAAGGAATATTTGTCGATTATTCGGAACGAAGTAAGGCCTATCGGATATTTAATAAACGAACCAAAACTATTGAAGAATCAATTCATGTCTCTTTTGATGAAATCTATCAGCACCCTCACACTATATCAGATGATGACGAATCAATTGTCACTGACAAATATTGATTCTGACTCGGAAATAGTTATTGAGAATATTCCTCAAATATGTGAGTTACAATCACCACCAAGAATATTAAGAGACCATCCGCCTCAAAATATAATCGGTGAAATAACATCACATGTCAGAACAAGGAGTCAACTCAATCAAATGGGTCATGTCGCTTTTCTCTCAAATATCGAACCTAAGAATCCAAAAGAAGCTGCTACAGATGATTATTGGATCATTGCCATGCAGGAAGAACTAAATCAGTTTGAGCGCAATGACGTTTGGGAACTTGTTCCAAGACCAACTGATCAGTCAGTAATTGGTACTAAATGGGTCTATAAAAATAAGGCTGACGAACAAGGCAATATCACCAAAAATAAAGCAAGATTAGTAGCACAAGGATATAATCAGGAAGAAGGTATCGATTATGAAGAAACTTTTGCACCAGTTGCTCGACTAGAAGCCATTAGAATCCTATTATCTTTTGCTTGTCACCATAATTTCAAACTTTATCAGATGGATGTCAAAAGTGCTTTTCTCAATGGATTTATCAAAGAGAATGTCTATGTCGAACAACCTCCTCTGTTCATACATGAAAAATATCCTGACCATGTGTTCAAACTTAAGAAAGCTCTGTATGGTTTAAAACAAGCACCTCGTGCTTGGTATGAACGACTACGTAACTATCTTATTAGCTCAGGATTTCAAATAGGCAAAGTCGATCAAACTTTGTTTATTAAACATTCTCGAAAAGATATTCTAGTTATCCAGATATATGTAGACGATATCATCTTTGGTTCAACAAACGATAAACTTTGCAAAGAATTTGCAAATATTATGACCAAAGAATTCGAAATGTCTCATATGGGAGAACTATCTTATTTTCTTGGACTTCAAATAAAGCAACTTTCAAACGGCATTTTTATTAATCAAGAAAAATACTGTGAAAACCTTATCAAACGCTTCGGATTAGAAAATACATCTGGTAAACCAACTCCTATGAGTACAACTACACATCTTGACAAAGATGAAAGTGGTAAGAATGTTGACCAGAAATTGTATCGAAGCATGATTGGTTCTCTTCTTTATCTTACAGCTAGTCGTCCAGATATAATAATGAGTGTTTGTTTATGTGCTCGTTTTCAAGCCGACCCAAAGGAATCACATCTACGAGCAGTGAAACGTATAATTCGTTATCTTAATAATACCAAAGATTTCGGTCTTTTTTATCCAAAAGAATGTCCATTTGAATTAGTATCATATAGTGATGCTGATTTCGGTGGCTCACGAACGGATAGAAAAAGTACAAGTGGTACGTGCCATTTTATTGGAAAATCACTTGTCTCTTGGTTCAGTAAGAAACAGAATTGTGTTTCACTATCAACATGTGAAGCTGAATATATATCGGCAGCTCTTGCTTGTACTCAAGTACTATATATGCAACAAACACTTCAAGATTTTGATATTCATTTATCAAATTCTATTATATACTTTGATAACACTAGTGCTATAAATCTCTCTAAAAATCTAGTAAATCACTCCAGAACCAAACACATTGATATCCGTCATCATTTCCTTCGAGATAATATTGACAAAGGAAATATATGTCTTGAATATGTTCATACTGACAATCAATTAGCAGACATTTTTACTAAGCCTCTGCTCGAATCTAATTTTATTAGATTACGAAGAGAGCTTGGTTTAATTTCAAGAAAAAATCTTGACTAAGAAATTTCTAAAAGAACATCTTCTTGTTAGTTATTCTTTAGTTATTCTCTTTAGTTATCCTTTAACTACAACTATTGCATAAACTATATTTTTTACATTAAATATAAGCCACTGCTTTATTTAATGGTTAAATTTGTTTTACTTATTTTTTTTTTTTGTGATCATTCTTTACTTTCTTATCTTATAAATTCAGTTTTAAAAAGAAAGCTATTTTTAGACTTACAAAATTTTTTTTCTGCTTATATTTTCTTGGTTAAAATTTATCATTAACTCACATCCATAGGTTTATACATAAGAAACTTATATATAAACTTGCAAACATTTTATATTTTATTCATCTTTTCTTTTTATCAAACCATAATATTCTATACAACGTACACTATGGCTCACATTTGTGACAAATGTGCTCAAGAATCATACATTTCAATTACGAGTTCTGAGTCGGAGGAATTTTATTCTCCTACAACTCCAAAACAAAAATCAAGTTGTCATCATCAATGCTCTTGTATGTCTGATAAAACTCCAAGTTCAAAACGAGTGAAGCGGACACTATTCTATTCTCCTCGTACCAAAGCTCAAATCGATGAGATACACCACTACCAGAAACATCAGATAGACCTTCAGAGACAACTCCATTACGGGCAAAGTCAACTTTATCACGAGCAACAACGGACGTCGGCACGATTGTCTGTTTTAGAAAAGTTGGCAACATTTTTCTGCGGTTCCAACAAACATGACGTGCATGAACCAATGCCGTCTAGGCCATCAACATCTAAAAGTCCTAACTCATGGGATCGAAACTATGAGAAGAATGAAGGAGCTCAGAAACAATGGAGTCCATGGTCGAAACGTATTGAAGGAAACAACGATAATTCTAATGACGAACTTTCTCATTAGACTTATATATATAGTTTTTATATCTTTATCTATCTCTTGTGTAATGAAGGTTATATTTTGTATTACGTATAAAATATAATATATATAGGTTGATATATGATAAAAACTTGAAATATAAACTGAAATATCACAACAGACCAAGACCGGTCGACCGCCCCTGTTATAGTCGGTCGACCGTTTGCTCTCTGGTTGAAAACGGTCGACCGGCCAAAAATAGTGGGTCGACCGGTTGTCGTATTTTCAGTTTTTTTTATATAAACCTATACGTTACTTTTCCCTCTACCCTCATTCACTCTTTACTCAAACTATTCTCTTACCCCAAATCACAAACCCTAGTTCCCATTCTTCAAATTACCAAATCACAAATCCTCCAACAATGGCTCCTCCTCAAAAGAAATCAAAGAAAGGAGCAACCTCTGAAACTTCATCTCTTACCATCTCCGTCAAAAAATGGCTTCAAACTCCAATTGCTGTAATAAGATGGAATCAAATGACAAATTACAAGTTTCATCCAGGCTCTTTCATCAAATTTGATGATTTCACGGCTTACGGAGTTCGGAGGTTAGCCAATAATGCCAACATTACTCCATTGATAGATTTTTCTGCAAATAGTGTGGAGATAAATCATTTGATGATCAAATTATTTTACGCCAACATGAATCTTGATGAGTATCAACCTGATAATCCAAACGGCGTCATCTGGTCTATGGTCTGTGGGAAGCAAATTTTTCTTACTCATGCTAGAATTGCCTCTATACTTGGTATACCAAATCGAGGCGAAGAGTTTTCGTCTACCTTCTGCGAAGTTTTCACTCGAAATAGTACCAGTCATCAGTTTATAGAAGACAATAGCGATGGCACTAAGTCTATTGGACTTCGCCCGACAGCCAGGTTACTTCATCGGGTCTTGATGCATTCTCTTTTTCCTAGACTTGGAAATTATGATGCAGTGTACAAAGAAAACTTCAAGGCACTCTATGCTATCTATGGTGAAATCCAAATCAATTGGGTTCACATGCTTTTTGATGAAATTCTCAAGGTAAATAACTCAACCCGGCCTCATTTCTTTTACAATGAATATATCATGAGACTTTTGTTAGCTTGTGGGGTCAATCCTCCTGATTCTGCAACCTCAAAACCAAAATGCATTGATTCCATCACCATCAAGCGAATGAAGCTTCCTCCACCTTATCTTGAGATTATGCCTTTCGAAGAATGGCAACAAAGAGGACCAAGGAAACAACGAGCAACTTCATCTCGTCCTCGTTCCGATGAAGTAAAACTTTTAAAATCAAAGTCATCAACAAAAGAATCACTTGAAACAATCGCGCGTAACCAATTTTTGCTTGAATCACGTCTCAAGCGCATGGACTCTAAAATCGATAAGCGCTTCAATAAGGTCAAGTCATTCTTTGGTATGCTATGGGATGCTATATCTTGTTCCACATCCACCTCTGTTCAAGCACAAGACCCAGGAAAATGTCCTGCTGCTCCAGTTTTCACCTGGACATCATCTGACGAGTCTACAGGAATGAGTGGTCATGGACATGGTGAATCATCTAGAGGGCACAATGATGAGGAAGAAGAAGATGATGATGATGATGACGATGATGATGATGAAGAGGAGATACGATCTGCTTCATCCTAGATTCTATTATGTTTTAGCTCTTTAAAAACATTCATCGACACTTGTACTAAATAGTGTCGTTATTTATGATTTTCAATTGACATTATGTTCTGTAGTAAACTCTGTTATGTTTTTGATGTGTTAATAATTTATTTTTCTATGCATATCATATTCATTCTATGCATATCATATTCTAGTATCTGTTACTCCTTTTTGTCGATGACAAAGGGGGAGAAAGGGCTAACAATTGCTTGCAGGAGCATACATTTATAAGAATTCAAAGAGAAAGAGATCACGTACTCAGGGGGAGATTCAGATTTGCAGATATATATTGTCATCAATCAAAAAGGGGGAGAATGTTGAGTCACAAGTTTTATGAAAGTTTTGATTTCTGACAAATAAGGCGATCGACAAAACAAGGTCATTAGAGCTACATATGTTACTATAGATTATAGGTTGATTATTTGATATTGTAATAGTTATAAACTTGTTAAAATCTATCCTCAAATAATCATGCACCTCAATATAATCAATATATATATACGTTTTATAGCATTGCACATTTATTGTGCAAATTAACAGGAACCGGTCGACCGGTTAATAATCATACGGTCGACCGTTTCTGTGTAAAATGCACAATGAACGTGCACACATGCACATAACGTATATATATTTTAAATTCCTGTCTACTGGTCACTTTTTAACCTGTCGACCGTTTTTGAACAGAAAGCAAGTTTTCCAAAAGAAACTTCTCTTCTCCAAAGGTTGCATCTCTTACCTTTCACCAAAGATCATATCTCTTAATGGCAAAGAGTTACAACCATTCTTATCTATATAAACTCATCCAATTCGTTGATTAAACAATAACGATTTCATATTCTTTTAATCTAATCTCTGATCTTATTTCTGCATTATAAAAGCTCTAAATTATTTATTGAATCTTTGAAACTATTTCATATCCTTTGATTCAATAATATACTTTCCTTAATCTTTTCAAAACATCATATCACATTCTTTGAGGATAAGATTATAGGAAGGGTGTACTGCTAGTGACAAATCCGTGTTTTCAAGAGCACAAGTTGTCAACAACAATTGTATTTGTTCTTTTGTTGAAGTCCTCTGTGTTGTAAGAGGCAAGTGTTGAAGTCCTCAGTGTATTAGAGGCGTGAAATCCTGTTCGGTTGTTCGGGTGTTGTAAACCTGTTCCTCCGGGTGAAGCGAGGAAGTTAATAGTGAAAATCCAGATAGAAGTCTGGGACTGGACGTAGGACGGTGCTCCGAACCAGTATAAAAATCTCTGGCGTGATTTTTCGATTTTTTATTTTACTATGCTATTATCATCTATTTCCGCATTTATATTGTAGTCCATATTACACGATCCGTGTGTACTATATTAGCACATATAATTGTATACACACCGCACTTTCAATGAACCGGTCGACCGGTTAATAATCATACGGTCGACCGTTTCTGTGTAAAATGCACAATGAACGTGCACACATGCACATAACGTATATATATTTTAAATTCCTGTCTACTGGTCACTTTTTAACCTGTCGACCGTTTTTGAACAGAAAGCAAGTTTTCCAAAAGACACTTCTCTTCTCCAAAGGTTGCATCTCTTACCTTTCACCAAAGATCATATCTCTTAATGGCAAAGAGTTACAACCATTCTTATCTATATAAACTCATCCAATTCGTTGATTAAACAATAACGATTTCATATTCTTTTAATCTAATCTCTGATCTTATTTCTGCATTATAAAAGCTCTAAATTATTTATTGAATCTTTGAAACTATTTCATATCCTTTGATTCAATAATATACTTTCCTTAATCTTTTCAAAACATCATATCGCATTCTTTGAGGATAAGATTATAGGAAGGGTGTACTGCTAGTGACAAATCCGTGTTTTCAAGAGCACAAGTTGTCAACAACAATTGTATTTGTTCTTTTGCTGAAGTCCTCTGTGTTGTAAGAGGCAAGTGTTGAAGTCCTCAGTGTATTAGAGGCGTGAAATCCCGTTCGGTTATTCGGGTGTTGTAAACCTGTTCCTCCGGGTGAAGCGAGGTAGTTAATAGTGAAAATCCAGATAGAAGTCTGGGACTGGACGTAGGACGGTGCTCCGAACCAGTATAAAAATCTCTGGTGTGATTTTTCTATTTTTTATTTTACTATGCTATTATCATCTATTTCAGCATTTATATTGTAGTCCATATTACACGATCCGTGTGTACTATATTAGCACATATAATTGTATACACACCGCACTTTCAATTGGTATCAGAGCCAGGTTACTTCATCGGGTCTTGATGCATTCTCTTTTTCCTAGACTTGGAAATTATGATGCAGTGTACAAAGAAAACTTCAAGGCACTCTATGCTATCTATGTGAAATCCAAATCAATTGGGTTCACATGCTTTTTGATGAAATTCTCAAGGTAAATAACTCAACCCGGCCTCATTTCTTTTACAATGAATATATCATGAGACTTTTGTTAGCTTGTGGGGTCAATCCTCCTGATTCTGCAACCTCAAAACCAAAATGCATTGATTCCATCACCATCAAGCGAATGAAGCTTCCTCCACCTTATCTTGAGATTATGCCTTTCGAAGAATGGCAACAAAGAGGACCAAGGAAACAACGGACAACTTCATCTCGTCCTCGTTCCGATGAAGTAAAACTTTTAAAATCAAAGTCATCAACAAAAGAATCACTTGAAACAATCGCGCGTAACCAATTTTTGCTTGAATCACGTCTCAAGCGCATGGACTCTAAAATCGATAAGCGCTTCAATAAGGTCAAGTCATTCTTTGGTATGCTATGGGATGCTATATCTTGTTCCACATCCACCTCTGTTCAAGCACAAGACCCAGGAAAACGTCCTGCTGCTCCAGTTTTCACCTGGACATCATCTGACGAGTCTACAGGAATTAGTGGTCATGGACATGGTGAATCATCTAGAGGGCACAATGATGAGGAAGAAGAAGATTATGATGACGACGACGATGATGACGATGAAGAGTAGATACGATCTGCTTCATCCTAGATTCTATTATGGTTTAGCACTTTAAAAACATTCATCGACACTTGTACTAAATAGTGTCGTTATTTATGATTTTCATTTGACATTATGTTCTGTAGTAAACTCTGTTATGTTTTTGATGTGTTAATGATTTATTTTTCTATGCATATCATATTCATTCTATGCATATCATATTCTAGTATCTGTTACTCCTTTTTGTCGATGACAAAGGGGGAGAAAGGGCTAACAATTGCTTGCAGGAACATACATTTATAAGAATTCAAAGAGAAAGAGATCACGTACTCAGGGGGAGATTCAGATTTGCAGATATATGTTGTCATCAATCAAAAAGGGGGAGAATGTTGAGTCACAAGTTTTATGAAAGTTTTGATTTCTGACAAATAAGGCGATCGACAAAACAAGGTCATTAGAGCTACATATGTTACTATAGATTATAGGTTGATTATTTGATATTGTAATAGTTATAAACTTGTTAAAATCTATCCTCAAATAATCATGCACCTCAATATAATCAATACATACCGCGTTCATCTTCAATGACCATGTTATGCAGAATTATACAACAGAACATAATTGTAGCCATTTTTGATCTCTTCCATAATCTACATGGATTGCTGACCATTGCAAACCTTGCTTGAAGGACCCCAAACGCCCTTTCTACGTCCTTTCTTTGTCCTTCCTGCATTGCAGCAAATTGTTTCTGTTTTGCCGTCATTGGGTTTGCAAATGTCTTTACAATCGTACTCCATTTGGGATAAATTCCATCTCCTAAATAGTATCCATGCTCATATGTGTTATGACTAAGAGTAAATGATACGGGAGTTGACTTACCTTGCGCCAAACCATTAAACAAATGAGAACGTTCGACAATGTTTAAGTCATTAAGAGAATCTGGCATTCCAAAGAAAGCATGCCAAATCCAAAAATCATGAGAGGCAACTACTTCTGAGATGATAGTTGGTTTTTTTCTTTGCCGTTATATGCTCCATGAAAAGCTTTTAGACAGTTCTTCCACTCCCAATGCATACAATCTAGACTTCCAAGCATTTCAGGCCAGCCCTTGCTTTCATGCATTTCACGCAAGCGCGTTACATCTGCCTCGTTTGGAGAACGAAGATATTCCGTCCCGCAAATGTCCACAACTGACTGACAGAAGTGATCTAGATTTTCCAACGTTGAACTCTCTGCAATATGATATGCGTCTTCAACGGCATCGGCGGGTGTACCGTATGCTAACATCCTCAAAGCTGCGGTCATATTTTGATGGCCACTCAAACTTTGTTTTTTTGCAGTTCCTGCTTAAAAACAAAATAATTATTATTCTGCTGAATACTTTCGAGAATTCTTATAAATAATGGACGACTCGTTCTGAATCGTCATCTAAACATCTCTGAACCGTAAGTTGGATCACGGGCAAAGTAATCTTGCATAAATGTTTTTTGAAATGCTTGCTGGTTACGGTTGATATATTTCCGACCCACGACGGAACCACCATGTTTTCTAGAAGTTGATCTGTATGCTTCACGGTATATCTCCATCAGTTCCTCCTCCTCTTGTTGATGCGCTAACGCGTACGCTTCTTCTTCCGAGTCACTGTCGCATAGCAATATATCTTTTAGTAAACTTCTGGACATTGTTTGATATTTGAGGATAGTTGTTTGATATTTGGATGTTTTGTTAGACTAAATTGTGGTGAGCAAGTATGACATCCATATGGTTATATATATATATATATATATATGGCTAATTCTTGAGTGGAGAGAAAGGGGGTCGGTTTGCGGTCACCATCACGTACTGTAGCCACGTTAATTTGCGGATCAAGAATCTCTGCTTTGTTGAGTGGAGAGAAGGGGAGTCAGTGTGTGGTCAAATCATGTACTGTACCCACGTTCATTTGCCGGTCAAGAATATCTGCTATGTTGAGTGGAGAGAAGGAGGGTCAGTGTGCGGTCAAATCACGTACCGTAGCCACGTTTATTTGTCGCTCAAGAATTTCTGCTATGATGAGTGGAGAGAAGGTTGATCAGTGTGTGGTCAAATCAAGTACTGAAGCCACGTTCATTTGTCGGTCAAGATTCTCTACTTTGTTGAGTGGAGAGAAGGTGTGTCAATGTGCGGTCAAATCACGTACTGTAGCCACGTTCATTTTTCGGTCAAGATTCTCTGCTTTGTTGAGAGGAGAGTAGGAACATCCATTTTATAAATTCACAAATCATTATATGTTTAAATCATTTTAAAACCTAACATTATTCAAACTACATTGTCCAACATGACATTTACGTCTCATGAATTGAAGTTGCTTATGCAGTACTACATTCAAACCAATGAGATGTGCGATAATTAGGAGTCAATGGTAATTAATTTTTAGGACACTCTGGCTGAACTCAACAACAACGACATGGGCTCTCAAGTCAGACGTACGGCCCAAGAGGTCAGGACTGCATACATAAACTTTACTAGGGCATGCACGCGTTACACAAAGATTATTAATGAGGTAATATTGGAAAATGTGTTTGAGACTACACGTTCAACTTATGACGGTTGATACAATTTAAAATATCGCACGCCCTTCTTAGCCCATGATGCGTACTTCATACGTCAAAACTGGCTAGAAAGATTTGGATGGCCTTAAGATAACAGTATTGCTAGTTGGTTATGTAACGTTCATTAATGTGTCGAGATCTTTCTGAATTGTCTTTTCAAATGATAATGTCTGTTGTTGTTGTCAAAGCTAATGCCTATGTGTAATGTTTGTTTATATATGCCCGTGTGTATTGTATGTTGTCAGATAAAAAAGTAGTGGTAGCACAAGTGTAATGTTTGTTTATAAATTCTCTTTCTGGCTTACTTATTCATCAATCATAATCAGCTTCTTCCTCACTCACAACAATAAATTCTTCAACGCAATGCCTTCTTGGCCTTCTTCTATCGGTTCAGATGCAGGTTACGTGCCTACGAAAAGTCCACATACTGATGAGGATTGGCTTATCGATTATCAAGAACAACACTACGAAGATGTCCGCGGTCAGTTTCAAAACCTTGAGCAGCTGAGACTTCAGGAAGTGGTTGAACCGCCATACGAACAACATGTTGTTCGTATGGCATATGAGCAACCTGAGAACCAGGATCAAGTAGTTCAACCTCCCACTGAGCAAGAAGTTGAATCGCACCTAGTTCGTTGTCATTGCGGGTATGATGTTGAAGTTTTAGTACGTGCGGATGGAGAAAATATTGGTCGTCGAATCCAACTATGTCAATTCTGGCCAAATGGTTGCAATTACGCGGAATGGTTGGATGATCCTTTATGTCCAAGGGGCATAACCTATGCAAACGAACTAGAACAGGAGATAAGACGTCTTAGACTTTCTATACAGGAGTTGCAGTTTAATCGTCACGTCTAGTTTCTTCATATTTGTGGTCTATTATTACTGTGTCGTTTTTTATCAGTGTTCTGTTCGTATATGTCACTAGTAGTTTTTTGTGTCACTCGTAGGTTTTTATAAGTTTTCTATCTACTGTCACTATTGGTTTTTTGTATGTTTATATGTAACTAGTTAGTGCTTACAAGTATACACAAACATAAAGAATTCACATTGTACACCAACATATATAATTCATAGCTAAACAGACATATACAATTCACATTATACACCAACATGTATAATTCACAGTATACATAGACATATAGAATTCACAGTATACTCGATCATTATAATCCAAAATCCAAGAAAATGAAAGTATATAAATATAAAGAATACACAGTATACTCAAACAATGACATAAGTACATAAGCTATAGGAACTGCAACATATAATAAAACGTCTACTACGCATAAACTAAAAGGTATACAGCTAAATGGATGCAACATCGTTGTCAGCATCATCACCATCATCATCATCTCCGTCATCATCATCATCATCATCTCCATCACCATCATCATCGCTATCACCATCATCGTCATCTCCATCGTCATCATCGTCATCCCCATCACCATCATCCCCCTCGTCCTCATCATCCCCATCGTCCTCATCTAAAACACCAGCATCATACCCACTAGGACCAGCATCACCTCCGCCTTGTGATCCGAAAGGCTTAAATATAGCAAGTCTAGTTGATAGTTGATCAATCTGGGCCTCTAGCATCTGTGTATGCTGCATGTACATATCATGCATGGTGTGTGTATGTGCAAGAGTCATATCGCGAAAAACACCAAGTGAAACTCTGGCCTGGTCCAATCTAGCAGCATACTACATAAAGATGATATTTGACATAGTAAGAAACCAAGCATAAAATAAAAGAAAAATGACAATAAACAACAAATGTACCTCATACAGAGGATATAACCCGACTGAAGGCACACCAGGATAGTCGGGGTGATCTGGAAAGACTAAAGGCTACTCAATCAAAGTACATGTCACGTCATATGCTCTAAAAGTAGTATCAGGCTCCAACTGCATGGGAGTCTGGGAGAACTGTAGCGGAATTGGGTCAAATGAAACCTGTGGTACCTGAACTCTACCGGTTGCCAGATGAGGTCCTATATGATCAGAGTTGACCCCACGAACATAATCTGGTACGATGAATCTACGGGGTGCTACTCTAGCCCAATCAGCATCGTAATCCCCATCGATGAAGAAAGTACTACTATCCACCCATCCAGCCTGTCATAGAGCATCTAAGTACTGATCGCCGATCACCCTATGTCTACCAAACATGTCCTCACAAGATAAAGGATCATATGGTATACGACGATCACCCGTAATCTGATAAGCACATCTCTCCCAAATACAACATAGGCATAAATGCAGGTGTATGCAAAGCAACCCTACGTCTAGATAGTGATACACAACCATCAAGGGATGGTCGTCCACTGTAACGACCCAGAATTTTCGAGCATTTAAAATCGGAATATTTAATTGATTTTAAACATTCAATATAATAATTTTAACTCGAATTTTGAATATCACCTTTTATGTGATAATTTAAACGATTGAAATAAATAATTCAAAGTTGGGTAACCTGTTGAATCTAGAATTTTAAGTCTGTTAAAAATAATTTGAAGGCTTGAAAAATTTATATTGATAATACTGAGGATAATAGGGGTCGTAAAATTGAAATTAACAGTGATTGGTTCAGTTTTAAATTTTATATCGTTTAAATTGAATTTAAAAATAGCCTTCCGAGGCACAGTCTCGGAATTCGACGAAACCAGTTCCATTGGGTCCGTAATATAGAATTATTATCGGATTTCAATTTTCGTAGCATTTGGAGTTGTTGTGTGAGCGTACGATATATAAACACGCTGAAATTTAAGTGGTAATAATTTGATGAAATTTAATTTAGTTAATCAAGCCTCTGGTATACGCCATCTTCCTGTCATTAATCACATACTTTTCCAATTCTAAACCGTTCAATCAACAATCAAAATGCTTGGATTAAACTAAAAATAAAATAAAATAAAAATAATAATAAACAGATAATTAAAAGAGGAAGCTTAGAGGAGAAGTTGTAGCCGCGTATATAAAAAAAAAGGGAGCAACAATAGAGGCCGAGCACTTTTCACTTTCGTATCAATCTCGTGTACAAATAAAAAAAAAGAAAAAAAAATTCAATCGAAGCCGAATTATTAATGGCGGGATTCAAATCCTTTTCTCGAAACCTAAGTCGAGTTGTTCTTCGAAGCGAATCGAGTTCGAGATGGGGGGCGCGACTTCGAAACGCGAGCAGCTGGAGTCGCGACTGAGCTGCTAGGGTTTGGTGAAGAAGAGGCCTAATTCGACGCAGTGATGATTGGCGGAGGGTTTGCAGAGGGGTCGCGATGGGTGCGTGAGTGGATTCTCGCACGAGGTGGAAGTCAACGTGCGCTCGTGGTGATGGCTATGCGTGCGTGGAATTTGGGGCCTTGCGATTTCAATAAGCAGTAAGTAATGGATCAGATTCGATAATAGTTCTGTTTTCTTTTACTGTCATACTTGTATCTAGGTTGAGAAAATGAAATTTGTTTTATTTAAATTTAATGTTCATGTAGGTTTAAAGTTTAGAAGGATGCAAAGCAAGTATGTTTGGAAAGGTCCTGTATATATCTATAAACAGTAATGTGTAAATATATATGGGAATAGGATTTTGAAGGTCCAATTTTAATTATATTATTTTAATAAAAAAAATTCAAAATTTAATTGAATGGTGATTAAGGGTTCGATTTATATTTCGAATATTAATAAATCGTAAATTGGTTTGTACAAGGTTAAGAATCGAGAGAACCAAGGCGATATTGAGATGGATTGCAACTAAAACAAAAGCAAAGGTGAGTTAATCTCACTCGGTTAGATTTAAATTTAAATGATTAAATTTAAACAATTGGTTGAATGGATGAATTGATTGATTATATTATAGTATATACTACACCTTGGAATGTTTGATTTATATTGTGCTATAGTATGGTATAATTTGGAATTGATTTATTATATTGTGCTAATATCTGTGGATGCAGGGAAAACAGGTTGGAGGGATCCAACTGGATCCCTCAACATATATTTAAGTTAGTTATTACCCTCTGCTGTGATTATTTGATATTTTATGATAAATGATATTGGGATAGTGAATGCTATGGCTTAATTGATATAATTGGGTATAATGAATTATCAAAATATATAAATTGGATTTTGGAAAGAAAATAAAAGAAGTGGATTCGTAAGTAAAATAATTTATAGAAATTTAAATAAATTTTAGGAATGAATTGGAAAGGTAATAAAGTGACTTTAAATTTTTAAGAAAAATGGGAGGGAAATGTAAATAAACTTAAAAATGGGAGGGAAATGTAAATAAACAGAAAGTTAATGAAACTTAAACCTCAATGTTATTGTTTAAAAGAACAAAACATTTATTTTAAAATTTAGGATTTAAATTATTTAAGAAGAATAAAGTCCATAATTAATGAATTTTGAGATAAGCTGATAAGTAAAGAAATTTATTTCAAATGGAATAAATTGGAAGTCAATCTGGAAAATTAATTTAAGTAATTGAGATTGAGAAATTCTCCCTGGATAACCCAGTACGTTTTCAAAATAAATTTTAAATATAAACTAAAAGCTTTAAAGTTGTTTAAGAAGGTATGTTTGAAAAACCTATTATTTCTAAATATTTAAACTATAAAAGTAAGTATTTCCTTAAATCTATTATAGCAGTAATTATTTAAAGAGCGACTTGGTATATTGTTTTTTTTAAAAAAGGTGGAAATCTAGTTTTATATTTTATTAAATAATCTTATTTTCAAATATATTCAAATAGTATGTATTTTTAACAAATTATTAAAGTAATTTTAACTTGAATGTTTTAAAGTATATTTTTAAAAGTAAAGTGTTTCAAATTAATTTAGAAAAGCTAGTTTTGTGCTTGGTGATTTCAGAGGAGATAGAAAATATTTGGGAAGTTTATCCTGAATGGAGGGATGGTTTTGAAACGGTTTTCAAAGGGTTGGAAATAGAATTTATCTTGTGAGGATAATTTGAGCTAAATAAATAATTTGGGAAATTATTTATTGGTTGATGGTTGTTTTGTGAATATAATTGATAGTTAAATAACCGACTATCAATATTGGACAAACACGCTGATCGTTTCGAAGAGACCGGGATCGAGATTTATTTCTCGAAAACCACTTCGATCCGGTTTGTACGTTTCGTGTAAACGATTTGGATTCAAAGATGGAGCATTGGAGTGCAAGGGCCAGTCGCTACTAATCCTGAGGATATTTCCAAAATGGATGTAGTAGGAATAGTGCCTTCGGTTCCGTTCGAACCTGGGACGGACTTGTATGGATGAATGCTTGCGAAAACATCGTCAGGTGGACGATGGGCATTCTAAGGAATATATTCTAAAAAGGTAATGCTTAGCCTCAAGCCTCATCAAATGGGAATGGTTGAAAATCAGGGGATATGCAGCAAGGCTTCGTGGGTAGCCCCCACTGGAGGGTGAGGTCATCCCTGTCTAGATGTCCCTTTATTTCGGCTTAGTGGGCGGTTGCTGATCCCAACCGCGGGGTGATCTTGCTCGGGACTGTCCAGTAAGGGATGGTTCCGGTCTTGTGTTGCAGGGGAGTTAGGGTGGCTCCTCGGTACGCTGATCTAGACCAGGTACTGTGACAGGTGGTACCCCAGTGCCTAGCCATTAGTTGGAATCCATTTTCCCTACGCGCCCGTACGGTTTTGATTGTGCCCAACTATTGCTGAAACGTGAGATGCAAGCATTTCAGCTAGATTCTATTTACTTTCTATAGACACTGCTATAATATCAGAGGATTTCTATAAAAATCGTTTAGCTATCGTAAGGTAAAAACCCGACATGTTTATTTGTGGCGTGGTCTTACGAGATGCTTTTGTTTTCAAAGGATTTTGAAACTTTAATAATCAATTGGGTGTGATTTTCTCACTCTGGTATTCCAGACTGACTCGGGTGTTGTTTTATATGATGCTCGGGTCAGACCGAGTATTATAGACTACAGGTTTTGATGCTGTGGAGCTCAGGAGACGAGCTGGATGACAATACGTACTCACGTACTTGTATATATATATATTTCCGCTGTGTTGAGTTGTTGTGTATCCATTTGTATGTTATTGATGTTGAGTGGTGATTGATGTACTCTGATGATGTAATATATAAACTGATATATTTGATTTTGAGTAAAGATCATTTTTATCTATTATATTTTATCCGCGACGATGGTTAGATTCTGTTGTTGTTTTCTATTCCCTTCTTCTACCTCTTCTTCTTTAACCCAAATAGTTCGTATTTTTGTGCAACTTGAGTTGATTTAGATAGAATAGTGTTGACTCAAGGGGTACGAATTTGCGGGCTGTTACACTTGGTATCAGAGCATAGGTTGGTGATAACCTTGGCTCTGGTGGGAATTACTCATTTAAAATAGAGTCCGTAGTACTCTATAATGAGTTTGAGCGTATAAATAAATATGAGCGCGTATTTGTTAGTGAATATAAATTGTTTTAATATTGTGTTGATTGGTTTATTGGGTGACATATGAACCTTCGTCGGCACAGTCTGGACAACTGTATCGAAGGGGTTTCTAAACACTTGAATAGAACAATCGACACGGTATTGTTTTAAATATGGGTAAATGAAATAATTTTACCCAAAAATATATTTTTGATATAAAGAAAGTTTTTGGAAAACTATATAGCTATTATATGGTTGCTTGGATGTTAGAAATGATAATATTAAAGTATTATCATTTTAAGTGAATTTAACTAGAAATTGAAAGTATAACCAAAGTTGAAGGGAATAAATTCATTATAAAATGAAATTCGTAAGTATGAGTCATAAATGAAATTTATAAATTGAAATATAATCAAATAAGAATTTGTATGAGCATAAGATATGCAAATGAATTATAGTAAAATTGATTTAAGCAGGATTTGGAAATTTAAAACCCGGAGATTTTGGAAGTGTTTTGAAGATAAATAATAGCACAATTGTTTTGGTGATGTTTCTGAAAAGAAATCTGTTTTAAATGGATTTTGAAAGTGATATAGCATTGAAATCACTTGGATTATTGGAAAATAATTCCGATGATGACGGCCGCATCATCAGTATTCATTTTCGAATTCCTAAGTGACGGATTGCTACCAAATTGACTTGTTCAGAAAGCTAGTTGTTTTTGAAAATTTCTAAGGAAATTTGCTGGGAATAAAACCAGGATTGTTTTAAATTTTGAGAAGTGTGATTTGAGATGTTGGAGATTTCAAAGTGATTTGAAACCAAAAGCCGGTATTTTAAAAATCCTGATAAGATGGGTTATAAGCTTATAAGTTAGGATGTTCTTTTAAATCAGGAAGGATAAATAAGCTTTGAATGTTGAAATTTAAATTTAAAGAGAAAAGTTAAAAATGAAATTAACTTGGATTGGAGAATAAAATTTAACTGGATTAAAATAAATTGAATAAGCTGAAAATAATATCCAGTTGTATTCGAATTAAGTTGAAATTGAATTGAGTTAAATAAAACTGAGTTAAAGTAGAAATTGAATTGGAATGAGAAGTCAATTGAATTAATGAATGGAATACAATTCTTACCTGGATAAATGAAAAGTAAATTGAGTAAGAAATGGGAATTTAAATAAATAAATCAGCATAACTTGTAAGAGAATTAAAAATCCATAGAAATAAAATATGCTAGGGCTATAAATAAATAGAAGGTTTGAGTTAAAAATAAAAGATGAATATATTCAAGCTTATGATGAATGGAATTGTATAAAACAATAGGTTGTGACTTATTAAATTGAAAATGGAATACAATGCCCAAAATCAATATTTTGATGAATTGAAAAATGAAAAGAGAACCCAAACTTGAATTGTAAAGTATATTGAACTTAAGAAAATAAAATAAAGTGATATTTGGAATAAAAATTCAAGTGTTGGATTATAAATAAGGGAAGAACTAATTAGATAATAAATTAGTTAATGAAATTGAATGGTGAGTTTATGATGAAGTTTGGAAATGAACTCAAGTTATAAATTAAATTTGACTTAAATTGTGGATAGATGGAAGTGTGAATATAAATGAAATGTGACCTATAAAATTTAGAAATGAGATTAATAAGCCAAAATAAAATAGTTTTGAATTTGGAAAGTGAATGAAAATCCAAAACTTAACTTATAAAATAAATAGGTTGAACTCCAGTAAAATAGATAAAGAAATTTTGAAATAAAAATCAAATATTGATTTAATGTATGTTGAATATCAAATTTTGTGGTGACAAATGTTTAGTTTGTAAATGAATTATGGGATGAATATTCGACGGAAATAATATGGAATGTTCCAAGATTAATTATTGGAATATGGAAATGGAACTCGAATTAGTTAATTAAAAATTGAACTGTGAATAAATAATAGAATTTGAAAGTGAAGTTTGAGTTATAAATATACATTCAGCATGGAATTGTAAGTAAATTAAAGATGAAGTGAAGCTATTTGGAATTGAATTACAATATGAATATAACAAGTTAAATATGTGCATAGATATTATTTTGATAAATTGAGAGTGTGAATTAGCAATTTGAATTGGATAGAATTTGATGAGAATCAAATATAATGGAATTGAACTTAATTTATGCAATTTGAATAAATCGAAGTAAAACCACTTAAGATTGTAGCTAATTGAAGCTTGGCTTCAAAAGCCATTAAATAAAAGTTTGGGTTGAATTAATGGTATATAGGCATGGAAGATTGTCGAGATTAAATAAAAAGGTTTTGGAATGAAAATTTGGCGATTATGAAATAAAATGCAATTGGATGAGGGGTGCATAAATTAAAATGGAATGGTATTAAATGTAAATTGAATTGGAATCGATTTAAATGATTATAAGCTTAGGTGATCATTGAGTGTAAGTCACTTAAATACGATAAAGTGGTTTGAAAATTTGTTGAAAGCTATTGAATTAGCTTTAAAACCATATAAATTGTTTATGTACATTAGTTATGTCATGCATGTGTTTAACTATTGAAAGTAAGTGAAATTATATATATATAGCACTTACATGTTTGAATTGAGTAAGTACAGGTTCAGGGAAGCCGTTTGGCTGGATTTGATTGCGCAATTTGCTAAAATAAATCGCCGCTTGTTTAAAATGCTAAAATAAGGTACGCCTACGCAATACAAATAGGAAATATGAACTGTTTTTCTGTTTTCCGACCGTGTGGGTCGATGTATATTGATTTCCGGCCTGAGGCCGATGTATATATGTTTTTTGTGCATCCTGTGATATCGCAGAAGTCCCTCCGTACAAGGGAGACTCTGCCAAAATTTTCCGTAAATTTTGGGAGTTAGAAAATTTTGAAATTTTTCACTAACGGTAAATGATTTAATTTGTAAGCAAATGGAATTGGAGCTAAATAACTGAAATCGAAATGTGAATGTAAAGAAAGTGGAATTGAAGAAACTAAAGAAAGTAAAGTTTGCAAATAAACTTTAATTGAGGTTTAAATCAATTAGTAAGAGCAATTAATTAAATATTCAAGTGGAAGATAATTTGAAATCAAATGGAATAGTAAAGACTAGGTGAGTAAAAATGAATATGAACTTCAATAGCGAAGTGAAATTAAATATAGTAAGTATGGAAAATATTTGAATTGAACTTAAGAAATGAAATTCTTAAGAAAATTTGGTATTGAGAAAAATTATTCCAAATGAATAATTGAATGGGAATTAAACTGAAAGTTGTGAATTGGGGTGGTTGTGAATAAGAGAATAGAAACCCAAATGAATGTGAACAAAAGAGAATTGGTGTAGCTAAAAACCAATTGGGCTAATTACGTAGGATGTACGTATGTTATTTATTCTCATAGCTATATTGATCCAGAATTCGAACACAGAATTTCGAGATAATTATATTGATCCGAGTCAGGATTTTTCACTCGATTTTCGACGGCCAACCTGGATGTGGATTGTTGATTGATTCTGGAAATTCTCTATCATAGTTTACAGCTATGCAAGGAGAATGACGGTTTCTGATCAAGAAACCAGATCTAAGTCCGCACTAGGAAATCGGGTGGACGATACTAGTTCGGAAATGGAATTGTGTGATCGAGTAAGCGATCGATTTGGTATTGCGTACGAATAGTATGTGTGCATCGTACGGGCTTAAATAAAGCAAATGTTGAAACTTGTGTAAAAGTAATGCAAAATGACTTGAATGTGTGGATGGACATTATTGTTATAACAGGATATACAGGTGTTTTAAAAGCAGGAAATTGATGTTTGATTTCAGAAGATAAAATTTAAATGGCCCGACAAAAAGGTATGTGATTAAAATTCTATATGGAATTTGATTGGGATTTGGATTTGGATTTGGATTGAGCCACTTGGCCTTTTGTTTTCTTTTTGGATTTGGGAGGCCGTAGAGCCATTTTGTAGTTGTACCGAGCTAGCCGCGCAAAGGAGACGCTGACGAAATTTTTCGTAAATTTAAAGTGTTAGAAAAATTTTGAGAAAATTTTGATAATTCAAATTTGGTTTTAAGTTAAAAAAAAACATGAATTGATAAGTAAGTAATTTTGTTTAAGGCTTATGGGTAAGTTGGAAAGGTTAGGAAGAGGGTTACTAAGTCTTTTGATAAAAAGATTTGTTTGGTAAGTTGTTAAAACCTATTTGGGTTGAGAAAATAGTTAACGGGATATAGATCATTCTTCCTAACTAGTAATTTCGGGGACAAAATTCTTTTAAGGGGGGAGGAATGTAACGACCCAGAATTTTCGAGCATTTAAAATCGGAATATTTAATTGATTTTAAACATTCAATATAATAATTTTAACTCGAATTTCGAATATCACCTTTTATGTGATAATTTAAACGATTGAAATAAATAATTCAAAGTTGGGTAACCTGTTGAATCTAGAATTTTAAGTCTGTTAAAAATAATTTGAAGGCTTGAAAAATTTATATTGATAATACTGAGGATAATAGGGGTCGTAAAATTGAAATTAACAGTGATTGGTTCAGTTTTAAATTTTATATCGTTTAAATTGAATTTAAAAATAGCCTTCCGAGGCACAGTCTCGGAATTCGACGAAACCAGTTCCATTGGGTCCGTAATATAGAATTATTATCGGATTTCAATTTTCGTAGCATTTGGAGTTGTTGTGTGAGCGTACGATATATAAACACGCTGAAATTTAAGTGGTAATAATTTGATGAAATTTAATTTAGTTAATCAAGCCTCTGGTATACGCCATCTTCCTGTCATTAATCACATACTTTTCCAATTCTAAACCATTCAATCAACAATCAAAATGCTTGGATTAAACTAAAAATAAAATAAAATAAAAATAATAATAAACAGATAATTAAAAGAGGAAGCTTAGAGGAGAAGCTGTAGCCGCGTATATAAAAAAAAAGGGAGCAACAATAGAGGCCGAGCACTTTTCACTTTCGTATCAATCTCGTGTACAAATAAAAAAAAAAGAAAAAAAAAATCAATCGAAGCCGAATTATTAATGGCGGGATTCAAATCCTTTTCTCGAAACCTAAGTCGAGTTGTTCTTCGAAGCGAATCGAGTTCGAGATGGGGGGCGCGACTTCGAAACGCGAGCAGCTGGAGTCGCGACTGAGCTGCTAGGGTTTGGTGAAGAGGAGGCCTAATTCGACGCAGTGATGATTGGCGGAGGGTTTGCAGAGGGGTCGCGATGGGTGCGTGAGTGGATTCTCGCACGAGGTGGAAGTCAACGTGCGCTCGTGGTGATGGCTATGCGTGCGTGGAATTTGGGGCCTTGCGATTTCAATAAGCAATAAGTTATGGATCAAATTCGATAATAGTTCTGTTTTCTTTTACTGTCATACTTGTATCTAGGTTGAGAAAATGAAATTTGTTTTATTTAAATTTAATGTTCATGTAGGTTTAAAGTTTAGAAGGATGCAAAGAAAGTATGTTTGGAAAGGTCCTGTATATATCTATAAACAGTAATGTGTAAATATATATGGGAATAGGATTTTGAAGGTCCAATTTTAATTATATTATTTTAATAAAAAAAAATTCAAAATTTAATTGAATGGTGATTAAGGGTTCGATTTATATTTCGAATATTAATAAATCGTAAATTGGTTTGTACAAGGTTAAGAATCGAGAGAACCAAGGCGATATTGAGATGGATTGCAACTAAAACAAAAGCAAAGGTGAGTTAATCTCACTCAGTTAGATTTAAATTTAAATGATTAAATTTAAACAATTGGTTGAATGGATGAATTGATTGATTATATTATAGTATATACTACACCTTGGAATGTTTGATTTATATTGTGCTATAGTATGGTATAATTTGGAATTGATTTATTATATTGTGCTAATATCTGTGGATGCAGGGAAAACAGGTTGGAGGGATCCAACTGGATCCCTCAACATATATTTAAGTTAGTTATTACCCTCTGCTGTGATTATTTGATATTTTATGATAAATGATATTGGGATAGTGAATGCTATGGCTTAATTGATATAATTGGGTATAATGAATTATCAAAATATATAAATTGGATTTTGGAAAGAAAATAAAAGAAGTGGATTCGTAAGTAAAATAATTTATAGAAATTTAAATAAATTTTAGGAATGAATTGGAAAGTAATAAAGTGACTTTAAATTTTTAAGAAAAATGGGAGGGAAATGTAAATAAACTTAAAAATGGGAGGGAAATGTAAATAAACAGAAAGTTAATGAAACTTAAACCTCAATGTTATTATTTAAAAGAACAAAACATTTATTTTAAAATTTAGGATTTAAATTATTTAAGAAGAATAAAGTCCATAATTAATGAATTTTGAGATAAGCTGATAAGTAAAGAAATTTATTTCAAATGGAATAAATTGGAAGTCAATCTGGAAAATTAATTTAAGTAATTGAGATTGAGAAATTCTCCCTGGATAACCCAGTACGTTTTCAAAATAAATTTTAAATATAAACTAAAAGCTTTAAAGTTGTTTAAGAAGGTATGTTTGAAAAACCTATTATTTCTAAATATTTAAACTATAAAAGTAAGTATTTCCTTAAATCTATTATAGCAGTAATTATTTAAAGAGCGACTTGGTATATTGTTTTTTTTTAAAAAGGTGGAAATCTGGTTTTATATTTTATTAAATAATCTTATTTTCAAATATATTCAAATAGTATGTATTTTTAACAAATTATTAAAGTAATTTTAACTTGAATGTTTTAAAGTATATTTTTAAAAGTAAAGTGTTTCAAATTAATTTAGAAAAGCTAGTTTTGTGCTTGGTGATTTCAGAGGAGATAGAAAATATTTGGGAAGTTTATCCTGAATAGAGGGATGGTTTTGAAACGGTTTTCAAAGGGTTGGAAATAGAATTTATCTTGTGAGGATAATTTGAGCTAAATAAATAATTTGGGAAATTATTTATTGGTTGATGGTTGTTTTGTGAATATAATTGATAGTTAAATAACCGACTATCAATATTGGACAAACACGCTGATCGTTTCGAAGAGACCGGGATCGAGATTTATTTCTCGAAAACCACTTCGATCCGGTTTGTACGTTTCGTGTAAACGATTTGGATTCAAAGATGGAGCATTGGAGCGCAAGGGCTAGTCGCTACTAATCCTGAGGATATTTCCAAAATGGATGTAGTAGGAATAGTGCCTTCGGTTCCGTTCGAACCTGGGACGGACTTGTATGGATGAATGCTTGCGAAAACATCGTCAGGTGGACGATAGGCATTCTAAGGAATGTATTCTAAAAAGGTAACGCTTAGCCTCAAGCCTCATCAAATGGGAATGGTTGAAAATCAGGGGATATGCAGCAAGGCTTCGTGGGTAGCCCCCACTGGAGGGTGAGGTCATCCCTGTCTAGATGTCCCTTTATTTCGGCTTAGTGGGCGGTTGCTGATCCCAACCGCGGGGTGATCTTGCTCGGGACTGTCCAGTAAGGGATGGTTCCGGTCTTGTGTTGCAGGGGAGTTAGGGTGGCTCCTCGGTACGCTGATCTAGACCAGGTACTGTGACAGGTGGTACCCCAGTGCCTAGCCATTAGTTGGAATCCATTTTCCCTACGCGCCCGTACGGTTTTGATTGTGCCCAACTATTGCTGAAACGTGAGATGCAAGCATTTCAGCTAGATTCTATTTACTTTCTATAGACACTACTATAATATCAGAGGATTTCTATAAAAATCGTTTAGCCGTCGTAAGGTAAAAACCCGACATGTTTATTTGTGGCGTGGTCTTACGAGATGCTTTTGTTTTCAAAGGATTTTGAAACTTTAATAATCAGTTGGGTGTGATTTTCTCACGCTGGTATTCCAGACTGACTCGGGTGTTGTTTTATATGATGCTCGGGTCAGACCGAGTATTATAGACTGCAGGTTTTGATGCTGTGGAGCTCAAGAGACGAGCTGGATGACAATACGTACTCACGTACTTGTATATATATATTTCCGTTGTGTTGAGTTGTTGTGTATCCATTTGTATGTTATTGATGTTGAGTGGTGATTGATGTACTCTGATGATGTAATATATAAACTGATATATTTGATTTTGAGTAAAGATCATTTTTATCTATTATATTTTATCCGCGACGAAGGTTAGATTCTGTTGTTGTTTTCTATTCCCTTCTTCTACCTCTTCTTCTTTAACCCAAATAGTTCGTATTTTTGTGCAACTTGAGTTGATTTAGATAGAATAGTGTTGACTCAAGGGGTACGAATTTGCGGGCTGTTACATCCACCAGAAGACCTGCATCTGCTAGATGAGTCCAATGTTAGGCCCAAGGAGTCCGAATGATGTTACCTCGACTACGCATATCAAGCTGTAACCTAGCCTCCATCAATTCATGCTGTACACCTAAGGGGACATGATGTACGTACTGCATAGTCTCCCATCGTCTCATCCTAGGGAAGTAATGCTCAGCAGCCTGACTAGCCGTGTCCTGGATGCGGGGATGCATGTTTGCCGTGTACTCGTAGTACCATAACGGCAAAATATACCAAAAAGCATACATCTGCCTGACATCGCCAAGCGCAAATGATTCTAGAGCGGCATATAGGGTGCCTAATATCACTGTGCCCCAGTTAATAGTATGTAGCTCGTCTAATCTGGCAAGAGATGCTAAATAGCCTAGTCTAACCGTACCTTTTTAGTTCGAAAAAAAGGTCAAACCAAACAGGTACAACAGAAATGCTCTAGTAACTGCATCCATCATATCGGCTCTAGCTATATAACTGGTGATATACTGCTGCAAGTAAGTCAACTTAACAGAACCACTAGTGACGTAGGTAACATCTATCAGTGGCAAAAAACAGTAAATAAATTTGGTGACTCGTATAAATCATCAAATGGAAAAGGTCGAAGACCATGTCATCCAATCTCAATCCCAGTAAACATGTAGAAATCAACTTGGGTGATACCAAGATCAAAATCTGAAAAATGAAACGTATGCGTGGTGGGCCACCACCTCTCAGCTAATGCCTGAATGAGAGGTCGATCAAAGGACTGAACATGCCTAATCGACAAAAATAGACCAAAAGGACTAGTCTGTAGCCTCTCAATAATAGGACCGCGAAGATAGTCATAAAACTGGGTAATGCACTTAGCCCAACTACCCCGACAGTGAATGTAATGGTCCTATAGATAATTTATGAATTAACAATTTTTTAAGAGTAAGGGTTATTTAATATGAGTATGTAATGTACATATTAAAATAACAAGTTATAGTAATTTGCAATTTATACCTGTATGGTCGTCAAAGCGGTTTCGGCTCTATGCCGATAACCATCTGGCAGCTCATGTAGAACATGTAGATCGTCTGGTGAAACTCCAGGTGGTGGCGGAACGTGTAATGGTCCAGCTTGCTCCGCTGAATGTCTGTGAACCGTTCTTCGGGTGATTTTGGTTGGACGCGGCGGCATTTCGTTTAGATTTTCTAACTTTTAAAAAAAATAAAAAGAAAAAATGAGAGTAAAGTGAGGGGGAAGGGAGGCGGTGCCCATTTAATGGGCGCCTGGCCACTGGGGCCCCGACCCAGATTAAGGGCTGAATATTCAGCGGGCTGAATATTCTGCCCTAAATCCACTGGAGATGCCCTTAGTGATGAGAAGTTTTTTATTGGTGGATAAATGTGCTGAATATGAGATCCACGATTTGCTGAGTTGAGCTAGCAGTGATGATTAGATAGCAGTAGTTGGAGATGATTGAGTATTGCAAATCCTATGCCTTTGACATGAAGGAATGTTCAATTATCCAGTCGTATCAAAAAAAATTCTTCTTCTGAGAAATGGTAAATGGGCAACGCCCAATACAAAACAGGTTAAAAACCTGAAACCCGAGCAACCATTATACAAAACACTCTAAACCCTAGCGGATAGATAAACAACAACTCTCTTCTAACCCTAACCATGGCGATAGGAGAGACGGCTATTTTACTACTCCGATTCTTTGCCACTTTTACATACGCCGCTCGACTCTCCTCTCTCCCAATAAGATAAGCAACTGTTAAAACCTCCGTGCATCGCCTCGATGTTCTCTTTAAAGCTGTGATTTCTCTGATGAGTTGAAGTCAAGGGTAAATTAGCAGATCTAAGTTCTTTACAACTTAGATCTGTTAATTTCTTACCTCTAGCAGCATTATCCTTTGAATTTAAAAGCTAGTTCGGCCTGGTAGTCTCACTAGTTCGCTGATTTAGATGGGAGTCTCCTTTAGTAGCTAATGATCTCAGATGAGGGTCGTTAGATTCATACGAATGATGTTTGCCATAAGAATCTTTTGCGCGAACGATAGAAAGTTCCAGTTGTTTGCTGCCTACTTCATGGCTCCATTCATTGGCTAAGAAATAAAATTTGGTTTGATCCCTGATTTTTTTCTAAGATTTATGAAGAATTATTCTGCTCTCTGTCTCGATAAGTATCCACTTCTGCTCTTTTTTCCGACTACTTTTATTATGCGTTTGGAAGTTCCTCTCTTTCCATATATGGAACGCCGCGGTAGTTAATAGTATGTGCGTAGTCTCTTTCGTAGCTTTTAACTTTAAAATTGCTGTTGATATGTTGTATGGCTTAATTAGACCCATCTGACCATTGTTAGCGATATATAGTATGTTTTGAATGTTATTCCAGATGTAGTAAGAATAGCTGCATTCAAAAAACAAATGATTAGCACTTTCATTTACTAGATTGCATGGGGAACATAGTGGATTATTGGATTTTCCCCATTTAGTAACTCTATCCCAAGTTGGCAATCTATTGTTGACTTCAAAATATGCACAGAAAGCCATTTTGGGACAATTCACTTTGTTCCATATGCAATTATACCAGTCAACATTAGGGATATTATTTCTAATGCTTTCCCAAGTAATTTTAAAAGTAATCTTCCCTCTGTTATTTTCTATCCACTTCCAATAGTCACTGTCTGCATCAATAGCAATTTGACATATATTATTTTTATTTGGGTATGTGATAGGGTGCAACTATGGCTGCCATTGATTGTCTTTTATTATCATTGCCACGGTATCATTAACCCCACCACAAATGACTAAACTATCCCAACCCACTTTATTAACAAATGATTCATTTTTAAACCAGGGGTCAAACCAAAGACTGGTTTGATCTCCTGATTTAAATCTTCTTTCCAAAAAAGACTTACCAGTATTTCTGCATTCTAAAATTTGTTTCCATGCATAAGATTGATTATTTTTAGGTAAGACAATCCAAAAATTATCATTTTTAAGGTATTTGGATCTCATCCATCTGGCCCAAAGAGAATCTGCATTCATAAACCTCCAAAATAATTTTAAATGACATGTTAGAATGAGATCCTTCATATTCCTAATACCTAATCCCCCTTCTTTTTTAGGCCTACACACTTTATCCTAATTCATTTTATAGTATTTACCTCTCCATAAAAAATCAGCACATGTACTTTCAAATTTTTTAATTAAGGAAGCTGGAATATGAAATGTTTGAATCCAATATAGAATAATTAAATATATTATAGTTTTAATAAGCTCCAGTCTGCCAGCTATTGAAAGTAGTTTATAAGACCAAGTTTCCATTTTATCTTGAATTTTTTCTATAAGAATAGAACAATCGAAATTTCTAACTTGATTAATAGATAAGGGTAGAACAAGATATTTAATAGGGAGACTGCCTTCTGCAATATTTAGAGATTCTAAAATTTCATTTTTATACCTACTGTTTTTACTGAAATATGCTTTAATTTTGAATTCATTGAGTTGGAGACCTGCATACTTAAACAGTTTACCAAAAATTTTCTTAATAGAATCTGCATTAGTCTTATTAGCCTTGACAAAAACCATGAAATCATCTACATAAATAAGATGATTAATATAGGGCTGGACTTTATTCATAGACGTAATATTACCTTTAAAAACTTCCATTTCCATTAAAATAGAAAAGTACTCCATATTCATAGTAAAGAGATAAGGCGATAATGGATCTCCTTGCCTAATACCCCTATTACTTTTGATAAAACCCTCTGATTTGCCCTGAATGAGAATAGAAAAAGTAGGAGAGTTTATACATTCAAATACCAAGTTACAGAACTTAATAGGAAAGCCCATACATTTCATTGAATGATATATGAAGTGTCTATTCACTTTATCATAAGCCTTTTGTAAATCCATCTTATTCATACATTTTCAACACTTTTAGAATTAAAGTTTCAGACTAGTTCATGGGCTAAAAGGGAATTTTCATAAATGAGTCTGCCATGAACAAAAGCACGCTGATTTTCAGAGATGATAAATGGTAGAATTTTTTTAATCCTCACATAAAACACTGGTAATTATTTTATAAATAACATTGCAACAAGAGATGGGTCTATAGTCACCAATGCAAGTGGGATTTTAAGTTTTGGGAATTAAAGTTATAAAAGTATGATTTATGCTTTTAAGAATTTTACCTTTATCAATAAATTCATTTACTAAACCCAAAATCTGATCTTTAATGTTGTCCCAGTAAGTTTTGTAAAATTTTGCATTAAAGCCATTAGGGCCTGGACTCTTATTGTCATCAGCCATGAATACTACATAATTGATTTCTTCCCTGACAACATGAGAAAGTAAAATGTCAAAGGCATTAGCATTTAAGATATTTTTAAAAATAATATGAGGAAATTCGTTTATATTGGAATCAGAGAAAAATAGTCTTTCATAATATTTTACTGCCTCTTAAACTACTTTATCATATGCATTAGTAAGACTACCAGTTTTATCAATAATGTTACCAATGTTATTCATATGTCTCCTGCAGCTCTTTTTAGGATGAAAAAATTGAGTACAATCATCACCCGTTGTTAACCAGTCAACCTTGACTTTTTGTTTAGCATTCAAAGTATAATATATAGTTCTGCTGCTAAATTCTGTTGATTGGAGAAAAAAAATCTTTGACTGTATTTACATTCCTAGGATTTTTATCAACTGTTTCTTGCAACATTTTCCCTTCCCGTCTTAGCTCTTCAAGCTTATTAAATTTCATTAAGTTAATTTTATTACAATATTTAAGATTATGTTTAGTATTTTTCAAAAACATATTAAACTGGAATTGTTTAGTACCATTACAAGAAAAATTCATATATTCTTCCATTATGTTTTTATAGTTATTTTCTAAAATCCATCCATTCTTAAATCTAAAGGGAGAGTTTTTTTTATCAAAAGTTGAATCATTAAAAAGAGAGATTAATATTGGGGTATGATCACTAGTATTTTGTTCCAAAGTAGAACATATAAATTTAGGGAAAACATTGGAGAATTATTTATTAATTAAGGCTCTATCTAATTTACAATGGATATTCTTTTCTAAACCAGATTTCCAAGTGAATTTGTTACCACTAGTACTTGGTTCTATTAACCTAGTTTCTATTAAGAATTTACTAAGCTTATCTAGCTTACTCTGTGGAATTTTAATACCACCATATTTTTTAGAGGCATGAAAAACAGTATTAAAATCCCCTAAAATTAGCCATGGGAAATTATAGTTTAAGTTTAAAGCTTTTAACCTACTCCACAAACTATTTCTTTAATTTTCCAAATTGCTACCATAAATACTAGTAATTTGAAGAAGAAAAACCACCAGTATTTTCAAAATGACAATCTATAAATTGCTTATCTTTGTTACTGTTTAACATAATCCAAATATTGGAATCCCAAATAACAATAATTCTGCCTTTACAGCCACAATCATTATTATTTATAGCTTTCCAATTTTTGAGAAGTTTAAAACAAAAAATTTCAAAATTTTCATCATTCAGTTTATTCTCAATTAGTGCAATAACAGATGGTTTATATACACTAAACATATGTAATATATCAGATTGTTTAGAAGAGGAATTCATACCTCTTACATTCCATGCAAATATAGACATAATCAGAAAATTAAAGAAGGGGTTTAGATAGTACCTGATGCCAGAGCACTCTTACCTCTTCTCTTGTTTTCAACACTTTTTGCTTTTAGCCTGGTAGACATTTCATCCCAATCTGGATTTATAGAAATGTATTTTTTTAAAAGCTTTCTTCTCTTTGTTAACCCTATTCTTACCTGTAACCTTTTTTTTGGTATATGCAGTTCAGAAATATTAAACTGATCAACAGCATCCACCATTTCCATTTCATCTCCAGAATTATTAATACCTTCTAGAATTATAATAGTCGAGATATCAAATGGGACAACAGTGCGAGGCATGGCTGAGTCAGAATTCTCAACCATTGCAGCCTGCTCAAGTGGAGGGGATGTTTCAGGAGGCTTGTCCAAATTCAAGAATGCAGATTGCAGATGATCTTCATTATCATTTTTGCTATTTGTACCATAATTGTCTGTAATTATACAAGGATCTGTAACTGGTGGGGTTACAGATTCTAAGACCTTTGTATTCTTTTCGCCTGCCATTTTGTTGCTCTGCAATTTTCCTTTTATGATTTTGGAATTGGTCTGATGAGCTTCCTCTGCTATGACTTGATCATCTTGATCAGAGAGCACAATATCATTCTTTCTGTGATCGGAAATGATGCTTATTTGGTTGATCCGATCATTATCTTCAGATGGCATAGATTGATTTTGTGACATTGAATTGTTTCTTGAATTTGATATGAGGTTTCTTTTTCTTGCATTTCTTGATTATGACTCTTGGCTACCCATGCCTATTTTGGGTTACACTGATCTCTAGTGTGCCCAAAACATTTGCACACATTACATTTTGGCGGGACCCATGCATATTCAACTTTCTGGTAACTTTTTTTCCATTATACAAAGAAAGAAATATCTCACTAGGAAGCTCATCCTCTGCAGTCGCTTCTACAAGAAGGCGAGCATAATTCAATCTCGTATTCAACGTTGTGGCTGCACCTATTTTTATGGGTTTACCTATGATACTTGCCATAACACTGAAAGCCTCTCTGTCCCATAGCTTCAGATTAAGACAAGGTAATCTTACCCATAGCGGCATAGACGCTAATAAGTCTATGTCCATTCTTAGAGAGTCAGACAACTTTCTCATTATGATGAGTTTGCCATTATAGAAATATGGTCCATTTTTTAAAGTAGAATTATAATCTTGAGACTTTTTAAACTTTACTAGAAAGAAACATTCACTCTAGTAAATATTTCAAATTCGCCAATCGGTTTCCAAACTCTTTGTATATATGATTTGAAAAATAAGTACTATGATTTGGTGCCCACTACATAAACAAGAACAGAATTATTCCATGATTCAATGGCCCTTTTACATACCTCCTCCTTAACCAGACCATACTTCTTGTTGTTAATACTGATTGGTGCAATATGCTCAAGATTGCTTTCTTCAATACTGTGTTCTTGAGGCTGATTAGCAACAATGTCTGCCCAAGTCTTACGGCCTTGTTCTCTGTTCAGTGAGATGGCTATTGGTTTTCTCTGTATTGATAATATTTCGCCTTTCTTGGCGGTCTGGGTTGACGAATTCTGACCATCTCTATCTCTCCGATTGTCATTTTGAGAGACTGGCAGCAACTCCTGAACTTTTTTGGCCTCTTTTATACTTTGTTGTTTTGATCGGGGCAATTTAAACCCATCATCTTTAATGTTGATACCTCCTGATGGCTTGCTAATATGAGAAGCTTCAGGTGGTCTGATTAGGGAAGAAGATTGGGAGAGATTTGAGGAAATATGATGAGGAAATTGATTTACCCCATGGTTGAGAAGAAACCGTAGATTTCAATAGATTGCGTAGTCGTATCAAATTGTTTTGGTGATGAAAATACTCTAATCTCCTCTCGCACTATGTATTTGCACTTCTGATTTTAGTTGAAGCGTTGAAATTATATTCTATCAAATATAGTGCGTTGGATTTGTTTATTGTTTTCTTCTTTTGTATCACCATCTTATGCCTTATGTGTTACATGAGTAGTAAGAGAATCAGAACTCGAGTTTCTACCTCATTCAGTTTAACCTTCTTTTTTAATTTGTTTGGATCGATGGTTCTGTCAAATCAAATATTTGCACCCTAATCATCCATAGGTAATCTATGAATTGATGATTAAATAGATAGTTGAACAAATGGTGTATCCTAGAGCAAATTTCCATCGTTAGCTTCAGTTTAGTGGGTGTTTGCTTCATCACAACTAAGTGTTTTTTCCACCGCCCTTCCGGATGCAGATCTTTTCTTAGGAGCCTTAAGAACAACAAATCTTTAACTTTCTTCAGGCTAATTTTTCGAAACTAACTTCTGGATCAAAGCAATACAAAAGGAATAGCTAGATCTAAGCCCAAGTTCAACTCTCAGTGAAAGCAACAAAATTTAACTTAAAAAATTGATCAATACCTTAGTTTGAGTGTGAAAGCACCAGTCTTGTTTCTCAGAGCAAACCATATATAAAATAAATGTAAAAAGAGCAGAAATAGTAAAGAGACAAGAAGATTTTTATGGTGGTTCAGCTGTTAACGAGGTCTACATCCACTTTAAACTTTTATTAACTGACTGCTATTACAAGATTGGTTCGGGTTGCAAGATAATTGAATCTCTTAGACTAGATCTGATCATAAGTACTTGGAGGAAATTGGAGGATCTCAGTTGCTCCTTTGTGACCATTGTGTGGAAGAAGAAGAGTGAAGAATGGCAATGGTATAGCTCCATCAGCCAGTCCAGAGGATCCCTTTCATGTTGCAGGTTGGATTATATTCATATGGGTTTAAGAGCACTTGGGCAAGAGCCGCTTTGTTAGAAGCCTGCACTCGTTGTGTATAAGGAAACCAAAAAATATGGAGCCAAGATCAGCTATCTATTTGGATCAGTGCCGATCCAACCCAGTTGGGTCGGTACCGATCTAAATCATTAGCCAATTTTTGGCTCTGGTTCACTTGGATGACTTTTTTTTTTAATGATGCTCTCTATGTAATCTCGTAGCTTATTGAATAGTTTTGATGATGGTTCCCCTATGGATTGGACTGAATCATATCTTGACTCACTTGAACCTTCACTTCTCGAATCAGGATGCTTGGAATGTTACCAAACTTGATAGGTAAACTTAATAGAAGAATAAGATCATGATGCAAGAGGTTTGAAGATCCCACGATTCCCCAATTCGAATCGGTGGCGACCCGATTGGATCGGATCGGTGCTGATACGAATGGATAGCTTATTTTACGATGAACTTTCTTGGAGGCCAACCTCTTGCTCTTTCAAGCTTTCTAGTGAAGTTTAGAGTCAGTCTAGCTTAGTCTGAATGTTTTAACTCCTACTGAATTCTTATGGAATAAAAACCCGGTTTATAATATACTTATTTTAAACCCTAAAAATTACTATAATATCACCAGATTTTCTAATAAAAATGTTTTGGTTATCGTCAGGTAAAAATCTGCCCATGTTTATTTGCGACATTTTCTTCTAAGATGCCTTTGTTTTTGATGAATTTTATAACATTAAATAATCAAATGATTTGTGTTTCTCATCCTTGTTTAGCATACTGATTCTGGTGTTATCTTCTTATATTACTCGAGTAGTCCCGAGTATATTTCCAAATTTAAATACAGATGCTTTGTAACTTTAGGAGAGGAGCTGGATGCCTACAAGACGTATTCATGTATTTTATTTTCCACTACATTTCTTATTTTGTATTTATCAACATTCGTAAGGATAAATTGTTATAACTGTCATGGCCGATGATTGGATAGGTTCCTCTAATTGATGTATGTGTATTACTGTTTTCTTTTGTAAAGATCATGTATATATTATATATTACTCGTCACGATGTGAGATTTCGCTCTGTCTTTTCTTTTTTTTCACCCCAATAATCTATCTTCATGGCACTTGGAAGTTCAACACGTGAATATCTTGACTGTATTAGTGTCAAATTTTGGTGGTCGAAAAGGCCGGTTGTTACACTGAGACATATTAGGTACAGGGACAACATGACCAGTTTGTATTGTATTGGGCTTAGAGGAGTTTTATATTAGGATTGCTAATATGATATTGTATGACCTTGATTCATTGTATATATTTGTCACAGAGTTGTATATTGATTATTCATCACATTACATTGAGTTAGTTGAAATTTGAGATATTTGTATATAAACAGTACCCTACATTATATATATATATATATATATATATTATGTTATCGTTGCGATTCTGAATCTGTGTTCTCTGTTATTTTATGTATATTATGTATTATTCTATTCTGGTGGTACATATATTTATTGTTTTGTACTAACACTGTGTATGTATAGGTGAGTTATTTATCTAATTATTTTAATACGTACTAGTGTTATCCAAGGGAATATTCACGTGTGTACCCATATAGCATCGTTCTTTGTATTATTTGACAGCATTACTCTATAATACTCTGGAATAGTATAGGTATAAATGTGGAGTGTTCTACCACTTTGATGAAACACCCATATTTGGAGGTTCCATAATATGGGGAATTAAATTAAAATTAATAAAAAAGGAAATATTATTAAAGAGATCACTAAAGTTGTTCGCTTGCAATAATTTCCCAAGAGATATTTAATAATTAAGTGTAGGACATTTTAAAAGGGTTAATAGAATGGACCATGGGTAATTAGAGCAATTAAGATTGGCCTTGTTTGTTACAATAAACAAACTATATTGTAAATGGGAAGGATTATGTTAAGGGAAGTGTAATGGTGTGACTAGGCTAGAATGAGATATTAGCCTAAGCTAAAAGCATAAGCTTGCTTTTTTGGCCACATCCCTCATTTTTACCTTATTTCATTTTTCAAAACACAACTCCTAAAAGCTTTAGTCAAGGCTAGCCACCATTTGTTGAAGAGAAGAGGAAAATTTTAAGCTAGAAGATTCGAGCTATCAACTTTAAGGAAGAAAGAAGCTTAAACAATGTTTTCTTAATCAAATGTGAGTAAAATCCTCCTTAAGACTTTCCTATCCTATTTTGCTTCAGATTTTGGTTGTAAACGAATGTTATGATGGTGAATAATAGGTTTGAAAGCCTTAAACATTACTTTGGTTATAGTTTAAAATTTGAATGAGTAAATTAGTTCATGTATTAGAGAAAAACATGAATTAACCCTATTTAAATGATTTGAAATTGAGATACGATGTTTATAATGATGAAACAAAGATGGATTTTTAATTTCATAATTTTAGGAATTAATTTGGGATTATTATGAATTTTTAAGATAAGAAAAGGGTTCATTTCCAGAAATTGATCGTTAAAAATAACAAAAATAATTATGTTAACCTGTAATTTTGGGATAGGGTAAATATGATAAATTTGATTTTTGGTGAATTTTAGGATTTTTCCTATTAATTTTTGATTTTATATGAATTTATTAGTAAAGGAAAGAATTGATTAATTAAGGATAATTAATTAACTAGGTATGTACTTAGCCAATTTTAAAAGGTAATCATGAAGAAGGAAATAACTAGTGGAAACTCGACACCAAATTGGATTTGGTGGAAAGTTAATACTTAGTAAGAAATGAATTAGTTTTAACAAAATTACAAATTTACCATTTAAACTCGCGATAGCGCCTATATGTTTAACCCATGATGACTAGCAATGAAATAACATATGAAGGCTTAGGAAAGATAATACATGATGGCTTTAGGAAAGGAAAAACATGATGGCTAATTGAAGTTAACCCATGATAGCTTTGGTAGCTATCATCACTTGGTAGTTACTTGGAATTAACCCATGATGACTACTGATGTCAAGTGCAAAGCCTTGGTGAGGTTATCTACTCACAATGGCTATTAGGAGATTTATACGATGACATAAGATGGAGTCAAGACACAATATCACTTGATGTAGTTAACATACGATGGATATAAAAGGGTTAATGCATGATAACTATAAGGGAGTTAACACATGATGGCTATATGGGAGGTAATCCACGACCGCTAAATGAAGTTCAATACGCGATGGCTTGGGAACCTATTAACCCACGAAAGCTCTTGAGAAGCTAACAGATGATATCTAAGGGAAGGAAATAAACTAGCAAAGACTAAGGGAGAATCAATCTGTGATGGTTATAGGATGGCCAACACATAATGACTAGGCTCAACATACGAAAGCTATGGGATAGCTAGCATGTGATAACTAAGGTCAATTCGCTGTAGCTTGAGAGGCTATATTTTTCTTAGTAAAATAAAGAATGCTTAGGGTACTTTGGAAGACAGTTTCCAAACATTAATGAACTATTTTTAATGATGAAATAAAGGAAGGATTTTATAAGTTAAAATTATTTTAACTTATTTTTGAATGAAGGAAAGCTTAAGAAGCTAATAAATGATAGGGTATCATTTAAAATAAAAGATAAAGATGTTTACCAAAAGAAAATGTGTAGCACACTATAAGTGAACGAATGAAATGGGATGAACTATGATGTAAGGATATACTGGCTAATGGAGTTATTGGATGGTAGAGTGCATTTCCTATTGTTTAAAGTCTAACGATATATGGCAGGGGTCCACGACATATTTTAACCCTAAAAGACTTATAAACTCGGAAGGGTAGTCATGGAAGGGTGCCATGTTAGGGTGCCAAGACATTTGGGTCGTTTTATAACTAAGATAAAATATATCAACAACATAAATGATAACGGCTCAAGAAATTAGAGTGGCTATTTACACTTAGTAAGAATGCTTACTAGAATGTATTCATGGTGCTTACATTCAACCTCTTAGGAAAGTTAGGGTGGCTCTAGCCAGTGTGGGGACTATTGGTGGAATGATTGGCTATTTCATCAGGTGACATTGTTTGAGAAAATATAAATTACTAATAGACATGCCTAGGGAGGTAATCACTAAACGAGTTAAGGATAACTTAATGGCGAAAGCCTAAAATAATAGATCAGGTGATGTTTGATTGAATGATGAATGACTTTATGGCATAGTTTGTAACTAATTGATAAGTATAGGGTATACTTGATTAGAATTAATATATGACATGGTTCATAACTGGATGGTAAGTGTAGGGTGCACTTCTTGACTGAATATATGCACATGGTTGCTTTTCATGTAATATTCTTTAATATATGATGTGTATGGATGATGATAAAGTGAGGGGAAAATTCGCTCTGCATTAGTGGCGACTCTCGCTATGGATGATTATGTCAAAGTTTTAATCATACCGGGCTTTGTGTCTGACTCATGTTTTTGTTATTTTCCATAAACTCACGGGTACTCATTCGAGTAGGTTGAGTTTATGGATTAGACATGTATCATTTAAAGGACGAATAAGGCACCAAAGATGAAGCGGGAGGGTTGCTATTTTGTAAAATTTATTTTGAAATTCCACTGTGTAAAACCATGATTTATAACTGGTTATGTGTGGTGTTGGCATTTCCATATGTTAAACACACTTACTCTGATTTTATTATTGTATTTACCCCTACATGGGAATAAAATGGAAATAAATTATGTAATGGACTATATACTTCAAGTTGATTTAATGAATAACTCCCCTACATGGGAATGAAATGGAGAAAAAATTAATGTAATGGACTATGTACTTCTAATTGATTTAATGAAAAAAATTTATTTAGGTTCTCTGTTTGTTTATGCTGCGCAAAATAATACCGAATTCACGTTGTCGCTGGAAAATGATTTTGCCGATGACTATACCATCGTCTACGTCTATTTTTGAGTCTCAGAGTGGAGTATGTTACATTCAACGTGCGACCATAAATGGCATACAAATGTCTGTTCCTCAAAAATGATGAGAACTTTAGTGTAATGCCAAATGTGGCATCTGAATCATGATAAATGACGAGAACTTCGGTGTGAGGCCATATGTGGCATTTGAGTGTCTATTCACTACAAATGATGAGAACTTCGATATGAGTATGAGAACTTCGGCATGAGGTCATAAGTGGCTTTTAAATGTCTGTTCATGACAAATGACGAGAACTAATTATGAGAACTTTGGTATGTAAGGGGCATCTGGGAGACTATTTCAGTTATTAGGATGAATTAGGTGGTATAAGGCTATAGTAGGCAACCAAATTCCTATTCACACATGATTCCTAAACAATAGAGTTAGCCCGTAGAGGGAAACTAAATGCATTGACTAATGAATTAAGTCAGGATATGATAAGTGAAAAAAGGAACTTATAAACAACTGTGTATTTGTAAAGATGTTCTTGATATGTTTAAGTTTAATAGTGAGGGAAAAACCTATTTTGTTCCTAAGTGGCATGGTCTTATAATACAATCGAATTGTTTAGGGTAAAGTTTTACTCATACCAGACTTTATGTCTGATCTTTTTTTTATTTCACATAAACTCACATGTATTTGTTCAGTAGGCTAAGTTTATAACTTAGACAGGTTTCTTTTGGAAAGGATGAATAAAAGTTCTGAAAAAGGATTAGGAGTCTTATTTTCTAATAAAAGTTGTTTTATCCACTGTTCTAACCACAGTGTACAATTGATTAAGTGTTCATGTCAGCATCTTTTTGTGTCAAGCATGGCATAACTATTTATCTTTTATTATATTTATCTTGTGTAGGAACAAATTGTGTTGATGAAAATGTAATAACATTTGTGTAAGGCAATTTTATGTAATGAATGTATTTAACTTCTCTATTTACTTAATATTGTGGAAAAAACGATCCTGTTTTATATCTTGAAAACAATTCTAGTGATGACTACAACATCATCGACATTCATTTTTGGGTTTTGAAATGGAAGATGTTACGCTCAAACTTAGGTATGTCTTCACAATATTTGTAAAAGCAAGCAAGATGAGAACGAAGGTAGGAACTTAGTCTTGTTGTCGACATGACTCATTCCTTTCCAATGTTTAATTTTAGGCATTAGATTAAGGTGAGTGCATTCAAAGTAGGACGTTAGGCCCTTTTGTCATAAGTCCCCTTTACGCAGTTACCAATGGACCTATGTTGGTTAGGATTTTAATATGATTCTGCCCAATTTAGTCATACCAGATAGCCTACAAATGCAAAATTTGGGAATATTGCATAGGTAATCTAACCCATCTTAACATTAGCATCTCGTTGAATTATTGGGGAAATGCGCATCATCATGGGCAAATGAACGGGGACCACTAGGTGGGCGGCCGTGCCACTAGTTCGCCAATGCCTCCGGCATGGGTGAGAGCGTTGTATGGCTCATGCATCCTTACAAAGAAATACACCATGGATGCATGAATGGAGGCGATATGTGGATGATCTCCCAATAAATATATTGGCGTCCCCGACATAGATGGGTTCATTGCTTGGCTGGTGCATCCTTATATGGCATTCTGGTTGCTATGTCTTCCCTCGGTATAGGCAAAGCCACTGCATGCTCATACCCTCTCGGGGTGACTATTTATGTGCTTGTCGGCTAGTTTGATTAGCATGAATTACAAAGACGGAGTGTCTTGTTTATTTCAAGCAAAATAAAACATTACGAAAAGTTGGTCGCCTTATAAGACAACGCAACTTCTTGTGCCTTATAATTGCAACTTATAAGATATCCTTAAACATAATAAGCCTAGAGGTGCTTTGGGATCAATCCACGAGGGATGGTTGTACCATTTAGATGAGTGAGGTGATAGGCTTCATTAGCTAACCCATCACCGATAGCATATGGCCCTTCCTAGTGGGACCCAATACTCCTTCAGTTGGGATTTTCATGTTTGCAAAAACCCATCATAAAATAAGGTCGCTTGTGATAGATTTGATAAGTTTTACTCTTGCATTATAATGCTTTGCATCCTTTCTTTTGCTGGCCTCGGTCTGGAGCTCTCCCTCTACTCTTTGTTTGTTCAAGGTGTTGAACTCCAGTGCAATAGTTCTTCATTCTTCTCAACATCATGAGTGAGACGTCTTAGGGTGGGGAAATCCACTTCTATAGGAAGCATGGATTCATATGCATAAGTCAGGGAGAAAGGGAATATCCCGTTGAGGTTTGGTTTTAGAATCTGTATGACTAGATTATGGGCAGTAGATATTTGATCCAGTTCCCTTTGGCATTTATGAGGTGATTCTTTAGTATTGATTTGATAGTTTCGTTAACCACCTCCACCTGCCTATTGGCTTGAGGGCAGACGATGAATGAGAAGCACTTTGTCCGCTCTTAAACTGAGTGCCATTATTGAGGATTCTTTTCTTTTGGAATCTAGAATGACAAACGATGTTTTTGACAAAAATTTGAGTATCTTAGGCACAGTGTCCCCAATGCGGGGCTCTGTCCACTTATTTAGTGTAGTAATCAATAACGACCATGGCATAGTTATATCCTCCCTTCGTATTAGGGATCTTCCTAGTCAAAAAATCCCCTACATGTCGAAAGTCCATGGGGATGTCTTAGTGGTTAGCAAGTTTATAGGATACCCTTGAAATATTTATGAATCATTAGCATCAATTGCATTTTTGACATTGTCCATGGAGTCCTTAATCATTTTTCGACCAGTAGTGCCCTTATCGTACAGCCTTCTTAGCCAGGTTTTGCCGCCTACATGGTCTTTTAGATGCACTCATATAGTTCCTTAAGTATTTGGCTAGCTTTTTATTTAGTGACACTGCGTGAGAGGGTAGTGAAAAAGTACCTCTGACAAAGTTTGGCATCCATGAAGATGTAGTGGGGTACCCAGTAAAGGATTTTACGGGCTTTCATTCACTTGCTAAGCAGTTCTTCCCTTTGTAAATTCTTCAAAAGCAAGGTCATCCAATTAATTAGTTGTCGTTGCTAACTTCCATTGAAATTTCTACCGACCCAAAACACGAGTTGGACTGAACTTCCAGTGGGATCCAATGGTTTCTCTCTTCCAAATTGCTTGTCGCCTTGGCTAATTGATTAGCATTAGCATTCTTATCCCTGATATCTGTTCAAACTTGAAATAAAAGAAGGCATTGATGAGTTTTCTAGCTTCGGTGGCATACATGTGCAGTATTTTTCTCTTAATTTTGAAATGCCAACTGGTTTAATGAATGACCAAAGAGGAGTCATTGTAAAACTAGATTAAGTCAACCTTGAGTTCCTTCGCCATCCTAACACTTGCCAGGACAATTCCATACATAGCTTCATTATTTGTTTCCTTAACATTCAATCTGATAGTCGGATATATGTCCTTTCCATTGGGACTGACAAGGACCATGTTGGCCTAACCCATTCCTTGTTTGATACCCCATCGACATATAATTGCCATGAGTATTGGTTTTTGGATATTTTCTCTTCTTGTATTATGTCTGAGCTTGAGCATTCTACTTTGAAGTTGGCCATAGCTTGGCCCTTTATGGAAGTGTAGGGGTGGAAGGTAATGTGACGTTGTTTGATTTCTATTGCCTACTTCAAGTGGCGGCCCACTGGATTGGGCCAGCTCATCACTTGTTTCAACGGTTGCTCAGTAAGGACTTTAATGAAGAGTTCTTAAAGACAAGGGTAGAGTTTGCAAGTTGTCATTTGCGAATATAAAGCCAACTTACCTAATATTTAATATCTTTTTTCCGAGCCTGCTAATCTTTGGTTAACATAGTACATAACTATTGAATTTTCCACTCATCTCGTACATAGGCAGCGCTAATCGTGCTATGTAATGACCCAAACTTTTACATATTGGTGGATTGTAAAAGATTATTTTAATATCAAAATTGGCATGGATTAGACTATAACTTTGGGAAACATTCAATATTAAAATTTTGACCTTAAAGGTATAATGGTTTTGACACTGAAAACTTGTAAGGCCTATAAATTTATATAGGATCTGAATTATGCTCTAAAATTCCAAACGAAATATATGATGGTTTCTCTTTCTGTAAAGAGATCATAATAGACTTTTGGACTTATGATTTAAGAGATATGACTATTTGAAGTTAGACAGTTACTGGATAGATTAGAGGGCACTTAGACTAAACCCATAGTTAGCCTATTAACCTATTTCGAGATGTAAGCTAATTGTAGTTGATTGTATAGCCTCTAATCACGTTCCCACTCTGCAAAAATACTCTAGACCTCTCTTAGTCATCTCCTTAGACAAAACCATCCCAAATCCATATTTTGAATAGCATGGATTTCTTAATTAAAGAGATTAGCATGTGGAAGCATTTAATTATGGGATTAATCACCTTGGGATTCGTACCTGACTGGTTGGGTTTATTTCACCTCATATTTGGTGCATTTTAACTTCTAGATGAGTGGTTTATATCTCTTACTTTATTTTAGATGTTAATTATGATTTTGATTAGATCTAAACTTAACCTTAATTTATGAATGAATTTCGGTTGATTCTATGCATATATTCTTATGAATACTCCATTCTAGAAAATATGATAGATTTTGGTGGGATCCGACAGGCTACATAAGTTTTTGCATGATGAAGGCTTATGGGAAGTTAGAGGAAAAGACAACAAGTTTACCATCGGACAGGCCTATGGAGTCACAGCCGAAAGACTTAGACTTGAACACTTTATGGTGCTGACTTCGAGTTTAAGAGAAGAATGCGTAGGGGAGGCTTCGAGCTTGGAAGAATATTGTCCAATGCCTTTGCACTTAGCCAAATTTTACCTATGTACAATGTGTAGTGAGTTGGTACTAGCTCATACGGGTCAGTATCGAACCATACCATTTTTAGGGTACTTGAATTGGGTGCTTAAGGGAGTGTGCCACAATTAATGCATGATGTGATAGTATTTGATTGGGAGTTATGGCCACCACCGATCAATCTACAGGTAGAAGAAATGATGCAATACCTACTTGAGATTTCTTAAGTTCTACTTCTGGCTTGACATGAGGAAGTAGAAGGGATACTTCAAGGCTAATGCAAGGAGACACTGTGACTTTTAATGGATGTCAAGAGACGTTTCAAACTTTTAAGACTCAATGATGGGAGTTATGTCAATGATCCATGAAGGCATGTTCGTATATGTGAACTTATGGAGTGGAAAGTTGATATTTTGTATAGATTTATATACCCTGGAGTGTTTTATGTCGAATCTAGTTTCATAGCCTTCGAAGTGGTATGGAGTGGAGTATTGAGAAACCAAGATGTTACATAGTCTTTTACTATTAACGTGGTTATATGAGTTATCATATATCCTTTGCACTTGAGTGTTATAAGGTTGCTTGTTGATTCCTATGTTTGCTTTGTTCTATTAGGGATGTCGCATGATGTAGATATTATTGACTTAGATGCCTAGACACCCCATACTATACTTTTAGTCATAGTACATTCACATAATAATTGTAACAACCTATATTTTACGTATCAGGGGATCGCAAAATATTATTTTTAAATTAAAATTGGGTTAGATGATGCTATAACTTTAAGGAGTGTTACGTATTGACAAATTTGACTCAAGAAATTTTACTGGATGATTTGGACCCTACAAACTTCTAAGGCATATAACTTTTGATAGGAGTTGAAGTAAGGGTTGAAATCTCTTCCATTGGAAAGATATGGTAGTTTCTCATTGCATGTAGTGGTCATAATATCTTTTTGGACTTACCATTTAGAAGATATGGCCATTAGAAGATAGATGTTCTTTGGTTAGCTTAGTGAGGTAACTCATAAAGCCTGGGCTAAGCCAAATAACCCATTTAATGATTAGAGCCAAGTGGGACTGATAGGATAGCCTCATACCATTATTCTACTTTCCATAAAGGGGTAGAAACTCCACTAACCTTCTCCATAGACATAAGGCAACTTTTTCCTTGCTTTTCTTAGCTTAAATAGGAGATTAAAGGGTAATTAGTAAGAGGATTGGTCTAACTACTATTTGGAAATCTTGGGAAATGTAAAGGCTCTTGTCCACTTTGGATTTTACTTGGGATTTGTGCTTGATTTGATTTAGGTGAGTGGTTTTGCACATCTCACTATTATCTACTAATTTATATAGTAAACATGATGTTTTCAAATGGGTTTTAAATGTTAAAATGATTTCAATGATAAATATAACCTTAAAATTGTTCTGAAAATATTTTAAAAAATAAATGTTGAATTTGATTTTCTTTTGGGTGCTTACCATATAGGTCAATATTTTCCATTTTTGATGGATTGTCCAACATTGTAATGATGTATGAATATTGTATGTTGTTTGTATGTGGTTCTTTCCTTGTATTTTCATATGTTGAAGCGTAGTTTAAGAAAGGTCGTCATTTGAGTGGATCGATGAGAAAAAATGCTCAAAACATGAGGCGACCAAATTATGATGTTCTTAGAGTCCTAGGAGAGCCACACCTTTGATTACATGAAGATCTGGTTCGAAATGATGATATTTTTGTAGGAATCAATAGTGGTAGGGGTAAAACCAGCCAGGGTAGGTGTCTGCTTTCGGGTTTCCATTGGAACGGGCTAGAGTATGCTTAGTTTCAGGAATGAAGGTGACAAAATTTTTGTGGACCTAGAAATTTTTAGTAAGGAAAAGCTCTCAGCATCGAGAGGTTTTACTTTGTCAAATTGAGTGTTTCACTTTAGGATTTAGGCATGTGAGCCTTGAGCCATCTTGGGGTAACAAGCACAAAGAAGCTTTGGACTTAGAAATTTTTTTAACGGAGAAGCTTTGCTCAACATAGTCCATTTCTTCTTTAAGTAATTGATGATGCTGCTTCAAGACATAAGGTGTTCTGCTTTGGGAAAATTTTGCTTTGGTGAAAGGTTTTTGACACTTAGCCAAAATGGCTAAGTGCTGACCAAAAGCAGTCATGACACACCACTCTATAGTGATCGGAATTGATCACTCTTTGTAGTATTAAAATCACCCCATGTTCTGTGTGGACAACGATGAGGCCTTCGGGGGCATGCTAAGGTCATCCTTTCGATCCTTCTACGCATTTTGACGATATGGCGCTACAATGAGCGGCTTTGATGATAAAGCGATGATGCAACACTTAGAAATGATGATTTCACGACTTTGATGATAAAGCGATGATGCGACACTTTGAAATGATGATTTCACGATTTTGATGAGGGGACTCTATGACTTCAGAGAGGCATCTAGAGATTTTCAAACAATGACAACTCAATGATTGGAATCGTGATGAAGGTCCGTAAAGATAAGTTTGAGGATACAAATTTTATTTGTACAACGAAGGTTACTATAGAAATGAATGGAATGGAATAATTATGTTTGCTACTGCGGAGGCATGTGCAAAGGGATCGTTGATGACTCAAAGATTTCCTAAGTGCTCATAAAAGGGTGAATGTAGTGGCATCCACTTGCATACGAGGATATGTTATCCCAAACTTGAATACATGGATCCAAGTATTCTGGGTCTTGAGGATACATAGGTCTAGTTCATCATTTTCGAAGTGGAATTGATTCGAGCACCGTGAAACTAAGATTTTTCCATTAATCTTCGACAGAGTTTATGGTCGCACGAGCTATCATATATCCAATGCACATGAGTGGTATGTGGATTGTTTGATATTTTTTATGCTTGCTATGTTTGTTTTATCACTCGAGGGATGTCACATGACATAGGTATTATTTATTTGGATACCCAAACACCCAATATTGTACTTTGACTTATAGTAAAACATAAGATGATAATAGTAGATTAACATATACTATTGCGTGCTAACTCTTTGGATGTAGGGACATGTCAGGCATGATTATCCATACCGTGTTCTCTATGTTATACCGACATTCATAATAATTTGAGATTGCTTATTTCTCACACTAGAATGCTGCCTTTCTTGAGGTTTTATGCTTTTTTTCTTACTATCCCGGGTACTCTTAAATGAGTAGGCTAGATAGCCGGTGTGGGATAACACATGAAGTTATGCAGATGGACTAGTAGGAGGTTACGCCTTAACATATTTATATTTTGTTTACTATTGCTTATATTCCATTGTGCGGCACAATGGGGATTTATCGATTCTTACCTATTATTAGAGGCAATTTATCATTTTGTTTATTATTTGATGTTTAAACTCTATGACCTATTTTTTATAATTGTATTAAACATATGCTCTGATCTGTGATGGTTCAATAATTATATTTCTATCTCACCTATTTTATATTTTTTACTATTATATTTTAACCTTGCGATGTGAGATATACAATAGGTTGTCTATTGAAGTTTGAAAACTTTTCCACTTTATAATCGCCTTACATTGGACGGGTTCCATTACAACACAATATACATGTATATTAGGTACCAAAGGTATAGGACAGTCATTATAGTTGGTATCGGAGCTTAGGTTGCACTAATAACTTAAGGGATACTAGGATCCATTAGAGATAAGAAGTTATCACCATAGAATGGATCAATCATATAAGAGGGAACATAGTTGTTATATATTTTGGCTTTCAGTATATAGTATAAGCTGTGTTCCACATAAGAGTACCATTGATATAGTTTTCCGTATGAAAGATTGATCATTCTTATTACAGTTGTAAGGATGACCATGCATATTGTAACAACCCGATATTTTCAGCCATTCGCATCCGCACATGTCGGACTTGAATTGCTCAAAATACCGCATTGTAATAAAATTTGGAGAAAATGAATACAATCACAGAATCACAGACACAGAAATATCAGAATAACTCGCAGCGGAAATTAAAATACCATAGTAGTTCATGAAGCTACTATAACAAACTATGAAAACAAAATACATAATATCAGTCTGAAACATATACAATAGAAATCTCAAATACATAGAAGTTTATAAATACCACAGCTGAAATAGAACATCTGAAACTGAAGGGGAACATATAACTAGATAAGCAGAATCTTCAGCGATCCCTAGCTCTAGAAAAGAAATCCAAAGGTATGCTGTAAATGCTCAGGCTGATCTGAGCGTAAAGTAAAACAAAAAACACTCAAGTCAGGACGTACATACTTATATAATGTAAACCAACTCAAGTGAACTGTAGTAGTAATGCACAATAACTTAAAGGATGCTTGGCATCACACATCCTCTAAGGATCAGTTAAACCATAAATTAAATACATGCCTTGGTTGAAATTTCAAATGGTATTTTATACTTCTAAATCAAATATTATTTCCAAATTCAATATCATTTCAAATTCATTTATAATATTAAAATATCATATCCTTCCAAAACCTCATTCATTTTCATTTAATTTAAATACCATTTCAAATCACATTTCAAATGGTTTTATATTTCAAAGCAAATATTCCATTTAAACCAATAAAATATTCCATTTAAATCATTTAAATATTCCATTTAAAGCAATTAAATATTCCAATTAAACCAATTAAATATTCCAATTAAACCAATTAAATATTCCATTTAAATCCTTTAAATCATTTAAATATTCCATTTATTAAAAGTGAAGTTATTATATTTAATAATCAAATGTACAATTCTCGAAATTTTAGCATTTTTAGAATTCATCTATTTACTTTAATTTATTAAAACAGTGAAATTTCAACTTTCGCAGCATTTAGAAAAATGCTATGGTAAATTTACATTTGAAAACAATTCATTTTAACAAAGATACCATTTACAAAATGCTGTAATAGGTTTTAGTTTCAAATAAAAGCTTTAGTTCAATTCTGCAACTACACCACTTACAAAGTGCATAATAGCTCTTAGTTCATTTTTACCTTATAATTCATTTGTATCAATTACAGCACCGAGAAATTCTATAATATCCTTTACTTAAAAAATGGTAGCATTTCTGAAATGCTGTTAATTAAATTCCAAACTTTCAATACAATTTCATAAACAAAAAAAAAATTAATTTAAATTATTATAACTTATAAAATTTAATATTTTTCACTTTAAAACAATCATTTAAATACTCCTAAATTTATGATTTCATAAAGTGAAATTTTCATATAAAAATCAAATTTCTTTAATAATTCACTTATAAAATTAATGTAGGATTTTATAACATCTCATTTACTTCACATTTTAAATTTAATTTACCATTTCATAAATTTTATTTAAATTCCATTTTATTTCCTTAACTTAACTTTTATTTTTAAAACCCATTTCACATTTTCCAAGTTAAGTTAAATTTCAAACTTCAATTATAAACATTTATTTATTCAACTATTTTTAATTTATAGAAAAATCAATAACACTTTAGAAAAATCATTTTAAATTCAAATTTAAATAAAATTATCATATTTTTTTACTTAATTTAAACTACATTTATAAACAAAATCATAAATTCCAAAATTAACTTATATTTCAAATTCTACTCTACCATTTATTTATTTCACTTATTTAACTTGTATAAAATCAATAATATTTTATAAAAATCATTTTTAATTTAAATTTAAATCAAAATATCATAATATTTACATTTTTAAAATATTTTAAAAATTTTAGAAAAATATATATTAACCACGGGTCTGTATATAATTTCCTAACCTAAGTCAAGTGATACGGATAATATATCATTTCAATCCGTAATTCACCAAGGAAAAATCCGGGTTCTACTATTTCAATCCCACAATCCCAAGTAAAATAAAATAAATAAAAAATTTTCAGGCCTATCATTTCAGCCCATAACGATTTTTCGCTATTCTAATGTCCGTTCGGGTATATATCATTTCAACCCAAAGTGATTAAAAAGCTACAGGGAACTTGCAGTGTGATAAACTGATATAAATAAATAGAATGGCATTGTATAACAGTAACATATGATATGACAGGTGTATAAACAGGGTGATCATCATATAAATAATATCACAAGCGGGTATAAGATGATAATATTAACTACATATTCACATGATGTCAATTTACTACTTATATAAGTACGGAATGTCTGGTGAGAAGTACTCACCTCTACAAGCTGGAGATAGCAAATACAGACACAAAAAAGAGATCCAAAAAGGCACGAAAGCACGACTATGATTCGAGTGTGGGAGAGCCAAAGTTATTTGTCTTGTCACATATCAAAGAAAACAAAATATACAACATGAATTTTCAAACCAAAATATTGTAAAACAAACTAGAAATACGTGCACAACATATAGCCAAAACTCTTGCACTTGAATTCAACAACCCTATGCTCGGCCATAGGTTAAATTACACGACCATGATGTAGATTTGGATCAGGTTTTGGGTTCATATAGGTCGGCCATACATAGATATGAAGGAGTATAGGTGATGTGTGCATGAATTTCCAACACAAGGCAACAAAAGTGGTTTTCCAATGCAACAATGGTTCGACCACAAGCATAAACAAGCATGACCAGGTCTAGTAGTGGACTGGAGGTGATGTGGCAGAGATCTCAGGTCAGCAAGTGGCTGGTGGAGATGATGCAAAGGTTGGCCACGGTGATGTGGTTGAGTGGTGAAGCAAAGGGTAGCTCGGCTATGAAGTTTCCAAGGAATAAAACAATTTTTGGTGGTGTTCAGCAATGAAGTGGTGCAAGGCTATGAATGGGCAGTGGACTGGAGGGGGTAGCAGCTAGTTGTAGTGGTGGTGGAGGCGGCTATGGTGATGGAGGATGGAGGCCAAACAATATAGAGTTGAAGCAAATACAAAGAATCAATACAAAACAAAGGAAAAGGTTAAAAAAGAATGAAAATTTTACCAAAGTTTTTGCTTAGGAGATGGTTGAATTTTTTTTGTGAGTTTGAGAAAGTTTTTGTGTGTGAGAAAATGAAGGAAAGTCGGCTGAAGGAAGGTGATATGCTGAGAAAATGAATGGATGTGGTGATTGGAGTTGAAAAGGCAAAAATGAATATGAAAAGACAATGCATATTAAAGGTCCAAAACCCTTCATATTTCCAAATTCTTTTTGCAATTTAAAATACATATGAAAATGCATATAAATAAAATAAAAACACAAAAATATAATGAATTAATAAAAATAGATAACTAAATTTTAAATAAATATAATTAGATTAAGAAAATAGCTTAAAAGTAGAAACTAGATTATAAAAATTGAAAATAAATACAATAAGTTTTGGAAAAATTATAACATCACTTTAAAAACATTTTAAAATAAAATATATACCAAAAATGTCATATAACACATATTAGAACATGATATGACAAATAAAAATATTATTTATATAAATTAAAACAAACAATTTTATTAAATAAATCAATTTACATACAATATGGTAAAAATCATAACTTTCACAATATAAATCGTATTTCAACGAAATGAAAAGCATTTTTCTTAAAATTTAATCTATTTTCATAATAAAAATATTAAATTCAAAAATTAAAATATTTAAATTTTAAATTCAAAAGTCAAAGTTTGACCAGATTAACCAAAAATCCACTTTTCTGGAAAATATTCTATTTATTCAGGTTTGATGTATAATTCACATAAAATCAAATTATATATTTGAAATAATTTTTTTTATCCATTTTAATAAATATAAATAAAGTTTTCAAATAAAATAATCAAAATAAACAACTAAAATAAATCACAAAATTCAGGGTTGTTACACTCTCCCCCACTCAAATCTTTTCGTCCTCGAAAAGGAATGAGCAAGGAAAAGCAAGATAGAAAAAGCAAATCGTACCTGAAAAAACAATTCCGAATTCGAAGCATGGATGCTCTCCTCTGTCTCCCAGGTACAATCTCGATCATTAGTACTCCACAGTACTTTGACCAGACTAATAGATTTCCTTCTTAACGGCTTAGTACCTCTGTCGACAATACGAAGTGGCTTACTCTCGACAGTTAGATTAGGCTAAATATCCAAACTATCAAGAGCAGAAGGCTGAACAAAAAGAGATGGATCATGAAGATACCAGAGAAGATGTGAAATGTGGAATACATCATGCCCTCCAGAAAGCTTCTCGGGAAAATCCAAACGGTAAGCCAAAGAACTAACTCTTTCCATAATACAGAAAGGACCCTCAAAGAAGAAGAAGGTAGAAATAGCTAGAATGGAGAATAGGTTGAAAGAAAAGGATGAACCATATTTAAAACTATATAAGTTTCTATTTAAAATTTTATGTTAAACATTTTATAATATACATTTTATAATATGATGAATAGTCATTTGATTCAAATTTGATAGTTCGAAGCAAACAATATTTAGAACATTTTTTAAATTATTTGGACAAATAAAATAAATGATCAAAATATCCTTTATATAATACTTTATCAAAATACTTTTATAACTCGATGTCTTAACAAGTTTACTTTCGTTCCTGCAGACTCTGGCCATGCGTTGATCAGGCGCAAAGCTAGAATTCTCCAGGTACTTAGAAGACTTGTTTCAACACACAGTGAAAGTACTGGAAAACCTTTTTAAAAACAGATATGGAAAGTACAATCCAAACAAAACAACCAAACCAAAACATTTGTCCAACCATGGATCACAGATACACAATGGTTATGCCTGGATCCCCTAGGAAACATCCGTACCTATAAGCTATCTCAGCCTACGAATTACGCCATGATGACTAGTAGACCGTAGATACACAATGGTTACGCCTGGATCCCCCAGGAAACATCGGTACCCTTAAGCTATCTCAGCCAGCAGATTTTGCTACTAATACGACCTACATAGATCGCAGATACACAATGGTTACGCCTGGATCCCCCAGGAAACATCCATACCCCCAGGTCATCGCAGCCAGGCGAATTACGCTATGCAGTCGCAAACATAAGACTATGGCGATCGCCATGGAATCCGATGGACACTTGAGTATCATATCCGGAAAACCTAAATCAGAGAGAATAATATCGATAGAATGAATCCACAGTGTGGCCACAAAGTGGATATCAAGCAGAAGGAACTTTCCATATCTTTACTTCGAAAATATGTATCATATAGTACCTTTCAAATCACTTTCAAATATCATACTTATATAAAGTCCATTATATATAAGATTTCATTTCAAATCGAATACTTTAATCAATAGTATATCAAATCACACTTATATAGACTTTGATTATATAAGATTTGTCTTTCCAAATTGAGTTCCTTTCCAAATCAATACTTTTCAAATCAACTCCATACTTATACAAATCAATTTTATATAAGTTCGATAACTCCCAAATCATAGTATTTAGTAAAACAAGGTTCTCAATTTCAATTCCCTTTCAATATCAATTCAGTTTCAAAATATATATGATTTTGCCAAATCATTTCTTCCAGTTTATAAATTCAGTTTCAAAGTTTCTTAAAACAATAGATTTAGAAAATAATCTTGGTTCCCAAATCGACAAAAAATTAAGTCAAACAAATTTGAACTTATACAGATATGAGATAAGGAGTTTGGAATTTGAAGTTGGAGACTTCATTGTTGTTAAGATTTCTCTGTTTAAGAGAACAGATATTGGATAAGATTGGTTGGTTAGTACTGAGGCATTTGAGATTTCTTATCCGTGTCTTTATAGGATAAGATTGAATTGCCAGTTTGAATAGCTGGAATTCATTGTGTATCACGTATCTCTGAGGGAATACGTGTATGTTCATCTTTGGTTATTGAATCTGTAGTTCAGTTGGAGTTGGATGTTGAGCTGGATTTGAGTGTAATCTGATGTTCTGTTCAGATTGATGGATCTGGAGATGAGAGGAGCTCTGGATGTTGGTAGTGTAGTTAGTTTGTTGGCTTTTGAAGAGAGAGTCTCCCGGTGATTTATACTTGGGAAACTCGAGATAGTATTAGAGATTTATTCTGATTTGTGTCAGAATAATTAGTTAGGTTTGTTTGTTTGATTGGTTGCTATGGTTGTTAGTAACTGGTTGTTAGGAGTGCTTTGCTGATTTAAATTAAAATATGTACTGGATTATTAAATTACCTTTACTTTTAAATTTCGGGGACGAAATTCTTTTAAGGGGGGGAGGATTGTAACGACCCGGAATTTTGGGCAATATCAATTAATAATCTGTATAAATAATTTAACTGGTTTTATAATTTTTCTTTATAATTTTAATTTAAACTGATAAATTTATTCTTTTTAAAGGATAAGAAATATTTAATCTGATAATTGTGATCAATATCTTTTTAATAATTTAAAATGGATAAGATTTATTTTTCAAAATTAATCAGATTTTATTCTGTTTATAATATATATATTTGATATATATTATGAATAGGAGATCTTTTGTTTTAAATTAAAGATGAATTTTCAAATTGTAATATATATGTATATATATGTTATAATTTGAGTTATTTTGAAATTTAATTTAATCAATTGATAATTTATAATGTATGAATGAATATAGTAATTTAAAGCTTTGTTTTAATTTATGTTTTCAAAAGTTAATTTAAGATTAATTCATTTGTGTTCAAAATATAAGATAATTGTTATTTATTAATAAGATAGTTTAAAAAGATTTTAAATAAAGTTTTGTTTTGTCTCTTTTTAAAATGCTTAAATTTAAAATGATTATAAAATACATGTATAAAGAATTTATTTGTATTATAATTAGTTTTAGAGTAATTCCTTTTAAAAAGTAATTTATTTATACATATGTAGATATTTATTAATTAAGTAACTTAAACAATTAAGCTTATATTAATATTTAAATTAAATGAAATCTATTTAAAAATGTTTAAGAAGACATGTGTAAACATAATAATCACCTTAATAACACTTGTAAGAAAAATTAAACAAATTTATGACAAATGTAATTCTTAAACCAACATGTGGCAATAATTCATTTTAAAATTTAATAAATCTATTAAGAAGAAAATTTGTTTTCTTGCACAAAACACTCTTTCTTGTTTTCAAATCAGTAAACTATTTTCTCAAATCTGAATCAAATTAAAAATAAAAGCAAAAACCAATCTGAAAGTAAAACCTGCAAATTAATGTTCTTTTCATCATCAAATCTGTAATCAAGTTTTACTAGCTACCTGCAAATTAAAGCTTCAACCTGTAATACAAGAATTCACATTCATCAGCAAGTCAAATTGGAGCATGCATGCAAAAGGGATTTTTAACAACAAGCAAAATCAAAGAATTCTTTTCAGATTAAAATTCAAGAGCCTGGAATAATTGAAACTGCTGTGCTCTGCATGTTATAATCAGGTGAGTAAATGAAATTTTAAAAACAGTTTTTAATCCTGGATTTTTATGTTGTTCTTGTGATGAAATCATGATGATTTATCTGGATTCTTGAATTTAATTGATGTATGTTGGTGTTTGAGTGATTGATAATATTGAGATGCCTACAGTAATCATAAAATATATGTTCTGTATATTTATAACAGTTCAATTGCCATAGTAGGTGCAATAACTAGATTTTGAACTCGAATTTACCTTTGATTTATAAATAGAAGTTGTTTGTAATCATATAACTTTTCATCTAAAAATAATTATAAGTTTTTAAATGAAATATTTGCTCAGAAATTTCATAATTACAGTAAAAATCAAATTGGGTCAAAAATTTATGGATTTAATCTTTAATTTTGATTTCATGATGGGAATAGCAATAGGAAATCATGCTTTTTAATACTAGTATCATGATTTTTAGTTGGTTAATTTGAGAGAATTTTTGGTTTGAAGGCTTTTGAAGTTTTGAGTGATTACCGAAGATTTACTTGATGATTTAAGCTTGGATTTCGACCGAAGTTTGTATGTAATCTATAGATCATGGGAAAAATATAGAATATTTTTTTCAAGTAGTGGATTGAAGGGAATTGTAGAAATTAGGGTTTGGGCATGTAGTTTGTTCGGCTTGATTTCCGAGATGTTTTCGTCGTGTGTAGTGAACCGGAGATGTTCACGGTCAGGGGAAAAGGAGCCCGGGGTTAAGGCGCTTCGATGGTGAGGACGACGGTGGCGTAACGGTGTCGTGATGTTGGTCATGGGTGATTCTGTGGAAGTTTGGTTCTGCAGATTTTCGAGTTGAAGGTCATATTTTCGATTCGCGTGTTGATTTTTGAATCTGAGTTTGGTTTCTCGCTCGAGGGGGTTCGTTTGATAGTCGACGTTTGTCGCAACGACCGTTGGTGGCCGGAGGTGAGGGGACACGTGCACGTGTGTTGTGTGTGCACGGCTTGGATTTGGGGAGTTCGATTTTAGGGAAGACGAGTTGAAGACTCGAAGCCGCTATCGTGTTTTCCCGTAATTGACTCGAAGTGGGTAGTTGGGTTTTGCTGCGAGTGTTCGGCAAGAGTAGATATTGTGATTTACTCGAGTTGTTTCCTGGCAGTAAGTTTATCTGGTTCGATACTGTTAAGATAAAAGGATAAAGTTTACAAAATTAAACTTGATGTTTGAAATAAATCAAATTAAGCTTTTAATTGTAAACCAAGCTTTCAAACAAATGAAATTCAAAGATTTTAGGGGTGACTGAATCTAATATTTTCAAATTTGAAAGCCTAAAATAATTAATTTTAAAATAATTAACTAAATTGAATTTAAAGGTATTTTCAAATTTTATTTAAAAATGAATTAGTCTGGAATAGAAAGTTAAAGTGTTTTAAATTTTAAAATTGATTTCTTAATACTTTATTTCAAATAAAGTTGTTATTATGATTTTGAAATTTAATTTGAATAATTTGTTTTAGTTGTTAAAATTTGATTTAAATTCAAATAATTAATGTAAATAAATATGGTTAATTTATTTTGATATGAACTTAAGAATACTTGACAATACAATTTGTTAATAAGTAAAGTTTAATTTAAGATAAATGTTCTTTCTAAATTAATTAAGGATTTTTAAATATAAGTTGTTAATTAATTAATTGTTTAATTAATTTTAAATAATTAGTTAATTATTTATTTAAATTTATATAATCACTTAATTATGGATTAATTAAGTGTAATTACTTAATAAAGTAATTAATGGTTAGTTATTGAATGTAATTAAGAATTGGTAATTAATTAATGGAAGTAATTAGTGGTAATTACTCACAAGAGTAATTAATTGAAGTAATTAATGGATGATCACTTAATGTTATCATTTAAGAGTTGATTAATATAATTATTTGAAGTTAATTAATTATGGGATAATTAATTAAATAAATGAATTATGATTATTTAATAATGGGATTAATTACTTGTTAAATAATTAATTAAGGAAGTAATCAAGATTTATTAATGGAATTAATTAGAGATAATTACTTATGTAAGTAATTAAGACTTAATTACTTAATTATTTAGTTAATTAATCAATGTGATTAATTAATTAATGAATTTAACTTAATATTAATTACTAAGGTAATTAATAAAATTGTAATAAACTAATAAAGTAATTAATTAATGATTTATTTATTAACTTAATTGCTTAATAATTACTTAATGAAGTAATTAAAGATTAATTAATTGAATTAATTAATCAAGGATTAATATAATTAAATTAGAAATTAATTAATTAAGAAGTTAATTAATTAAGATAAATAATTACAAATTGTTAATTACTAATTATGAATTAATGAGTTGATTAATTATAAGTTAATTAGTTAATTAATTAAAGTGTTATTAATTAATAAGGATCATTAATTAATTAATATAATTAATGAAACTAATCAAGGTTGATTAATAAAGTAATTAATTAAAATATGATTAATTAATTGTAATTAATTGAGGATTAATGTAATTAATTATAGTTAATTAATTAATGAAAGATCATTAATTATTTTAATTAATGATAGTAATTAAAGGTTAATTACTGAATATGGTTAAGGACATTTACCTGAACGTAATTAAATATAATTAATCAAGGAAGATTTATTTAGGGAGATCATTAGAGATGATTTATTTATTTATTTGGAATAATAACTAATGAAGAAGGATTATGGTAATCCAATTGATTAAGAGATAATCAATTCTGTTTGGGTTGATTAATTAATATTGGTTAATTGATTGATATTGGATGATCAATATTTAGAGATTGATATGGGATGATTAGTTGATATTGGATGTTTGATATTGGTAGATATTGGTTGATACTAGATATCTCTGTTATGTGATATGCTGCTTTGTGGAGATGAATGTTGTTATGAATTATCTATTGTGATAATATGATTCATCTATCTGTTTATTTCATCCTGAATATGAGTTTAAATTGTTTAAACCCTTATGTACAACTTGGACATTAAAATGGCGTTTGGTTTCGGTGAGACCGGGATCGGGTTTCCATATTTGGGATCCGAAAACCACATCGATTCCAATTAAACGTTAGGTCGTGTATCCAAGTGGGGCAAGTGAAGACTCGAGGTGTAAGGGCTATACGTCAGTATAACTCTGTGGGTGATTTCGTAATGAGTTGACGGAATAGTACTTATAGATTCAAGATGGTGATTTGGAGTGCAAGGGCTATGGTCGTTGACTCTCAGGGTGATTCCAATAATGAGTGCAACGAGATAGTGCCTTCGGTTTCGTTCGAACCCGGAACGAACTTGTATGGATTGAATGCTTTCAAAACATCGTCAGGTGGACGATGAGCATTCTAAGATAGGTGTGTTCTATAAAGGTAATCGTAACCTCAAGCCTCATCAACCGGGAATGGCTAAAACAGGGGAGGTGCAGCAAGGCTTCGTGGGTAGCCCCCACTTGAGAATGAGATTTACCGCTCTCTAGAGGTCCCTTTCTATTTCGGCTTAGTGTGTGGTTGATCGCGCCAACTACGGGGTGGTCTTGTTCAGGACTGTCCAGTAAGGGATGGTTCCGACCTTGTGTTGCAAATGAGCGGGCGTACTCCTCGGTACGTTGATCTAGGCAACGTACTGTGACGGGCGGTACCCCAATAGCCCTGCCATTGATGGAAACCCATTCTTCCTACGAGATCCTACGGTTTTGATTGTATTACCCACTTTTGTGGCTAGTAGCTGGAATTTAATTAATGTAACAATTTCGGCTATTTCTTATTTACTTGAAAACCCTAGACACTATTATAATATCACTGGATTTCCTATCAAATGTTTTTGGTTAGCGTAAGGTAAAAACTTTTCCATGTTTATGTGTGGGAAGTCTTACGTGATACCTTTTCTTTTCAAAGGTTTTTCTAAAGTTAAGAAACTTTAACCCGTTTACTCACACCAGACCCCTGTCTGACTCGAATGTTTATTTTCTGTTTTATTAAACTCTTGGATACTCATATTATGTATGAGTAGTCAAGTGATTCAGGTTTGCTTGACGAATTCTGGAGGAAATATGGAGCAGGAGGCTTCCACGTGTAGATATATTATGGTTCCGCTGTGTTTGTTTGGTATTTGTTTCTTGTGTACTTGAATTGTATAATTAGACAGATGTTTATAACTGTCTAATCTGTGTTGTTTATTGTGTACTCTGATGCAATAAGATACTATGTAATATTTTACGTGATATATTATATTTTATTCGTTTCGCTGTGAGTTCTCTGATGTTGTTCTGTTTCTTCTTTCTCTTTCTTTTCTTCTTCTATCCCTTTCTTTCTTCAAGATGATGCGATTTCTTGGATATAGGAAGTCGGGTCGTCACAATGGGTATATCGGTTTAAAAATAAATAGCAGATTTATTTTTAGAAATGTGGAGAGGGAATTTATGGAATTAGGATGTAAATCGAAAGAGTTTTATATATGTTAGACTGGTTATATTGGAATTGGAAAAAATATTTTTATCGAGAAATTCGGTTATTACAAAAAAGGAGGATTTTTAAGTATTAATTAGAAAATTTGAAAGTGTTAAAGAATATTTTAGAAAATTTATTTTTTAATTGTTTAAAATTGTTTAAAGCATATTTAAGTATTAATTGAGTATTTTTACAAAGGGTTGATATTAAATTATTTATTATTTCAGAATTAACCAGTATTATTATTTTAAAGGACAAATTATTCAATATTCAATATTATATAATAACTTTTATTTTAAAGGGTATTCGCCTAAATTTAACTTTGAAAATTATTAAGTAAGGTTTTTGGGAAGTAATGGTATGCTCGCATGGCGAAATCTGAGGCAGTGAGTGCCTGTAGTTAAGTTTTGGATTTCTCTGGGATAGAGACGTATCCATTGAACTGTGAATCCGTGGTTTGATATGGCAGTGGTACTTTCCTTATTATTTTGAAAAGGGTTTTCAAATATTTTTGGAAAGATAGTTTGTGAATTTACTAAATTCGATAAGATAAGTACAAACTTTTGGATAAAGAGATTTAGTTGATATAAAAAAATGAGACTTGGTCTTTTTAGTAGAAAATGAAGTATTTAGTTGAATGATTCTTATTTGATAGTTAAATAACTGACTACCAAATCTGGACCCAAAATATAACCTTGGGAATATCTAGGAGAAATACAATGATTATATAGTGCAGTTACTGTTCGAGGTGCTATATTGTACATATAAACTCGTTTCGTTCTTCTAGGATGATGATAATGAAATCCGTCCACCAAAGGTTAGGAGGTGATCTCCGATCTTATTTCGTCTTTTTATTTCCTAAAGAACCAGGGTTGAGTTTGCCGGAAATATCGAACATTGTTTGAAGAGACCAAGATCGGATAAACTATCCGAAAACCACTTCGTTGCAATGAGTTCATTTTCGATGTGTAAACAAGAGCATGGAGTCGAAGATAGAGTAGTGAAGTGTAAGAGCTAATCACCACTAATCCTAAGGATTATCCCAAATGGATGCAGTAGGAATAGTGCCTTCGGTTTCGTTCGGACCCAAAATGGACTTGTATGGATGAATGCTATCGGTACATTGTCATTGGAGGACAATGAGCATTCTAAGTGAATATTCCTTTAAAAGGTAATCGTAGCCTCTAGCCTCATCAACCGTGAATGACTGAAAAGCAGGGGAGATGTAGCAAGGCTATGTGGGTAGCACCCGATTAAGGTATGTTTATCACTTTTCTAGATACCCTCGGATATTATTACTATGATTCATGGAAGGAGCTCGAAAAAGGGTGGGAACACCCAGGATGATAGCACATTCGTTCTATCTAGGTTAGGGACAGTCTGGTCTTGTGTTACAGGGTACCCCGGCGTAGTCCTCGATACTCTGTTCTAGACGTGTACTGTGACAGGTAATACCCCAGTACCTAGTCATTCATATCGAATTCATTCTCCAATACGTGCCTTTACGGTTGTGATTGTAGAGCCTAGTATGCTGGAATTTAATTAATGTAACAATTTCAGCTATTTGAATAAGTATACACACTATTATAATATCAAAGGATTTGATATGAAATGTTTTGGTTATCGTAAGGTAAAAAACCGTCGTGTTTAAATGTGGCGTGATCTTACGAGATACCTTTAATTTTCCAAGGATTTTGAAAACTTTAATAATTCAAATTGAGTGTGTTTTCTCACGCTGGTTTTCCAAACTGACTCGGATGTTACTTTATTATAATGCTCGGGTCAGACAGAGTATTAAAGATACAGTATAGGATGCTATAGATCTTAGGGGACGGGCTGGATAGCTAAGACGTATTACACGATCTGGTTTATATTCCGTTGTATAATGTAGGCTGTATATTCGCTTTCGTGAAGACAAGTTATTATAACTATCCGGTATTGTGTTATTGATATTTTGCACTCTGATGATGTAATGTATAATTAACAGTCATAGTTTCTTTTTTTGTAAGGACATATTACTATCTATTATATATTGTTTTGCTGTGATTTCGAGATTCTGTGTTATTATTTCTATTTTCTACTTCTGCCTCTTTCTTCTTTTCTCTAACGATTTGGTATTTCTTGTATTCGATTGCTCGACATGTAGTACAGTGAATGTATTGATGTCGATTTTCGAAGGTCGAAAATCCGGTTCGTGACGCTTGGTAGCAGAGCTGAAGGTTAAGCAAGAACTTTGGCTCTGGTGGGGATTACTCATTAGAGATTGGGTCAGTAGCACCTAGAATGAGTTAGAGAGTATTAATAGACATGAGCTATATTTATTAGTGAATATAAAGTTGTTTTATATTATGTTGATTGGTTTGTTGAGTGGCTTATGGATTCTGGTCAATACGAGTAATTAATGTTATTGATAGGGATCTCTAAACACTTGAACAGAGCAATTCGACACGGTATTATTTTTAAATGGAGCAAATGAAATAATTTTACCCAAATTATTTTTATATATAATAATTTTACATAAAATTATTATAGATGTAAATGGTTTGCTTGGTTGCTAGGAAATGATAATATTAAACTATTATCATTGTTGTTGTTAGAATTGAATAAAAGTTGATATTAACCAGAAGATAAGAAATAATTCATACAACAAAATGGAATTTGTAAATATGAGTTTAATTCGAAATGGAATGAAATTCCGCAGGAGTATTTATGTGATGACCTTGAATTTTGGACAATTGAAATTGAAATATTCACTTGATTTTAAATATTTGAATGATGGTTTAGCTTATAAAAATGAATTTGGCAATTAAATTATTGAATTTAATTTATTGAAGTTGGATAAAATATTGAATTTTCAGTTTTTGAGCTTGTTAAAAATAATTTAAAGGCTTAGAAAATTCATAAAAATAATACTGAAGATAATGGAAGCTTCAGAATTTAATTTGGAAATGCTTTGTTCAGTTTTGAAATTTTATCATGTAAATCGATATTTAAAAATAGCTTTCCGAGGGACGGTCTCGAAATTCAACGGAACTAGTTCCGTTGGATCCGTAATAGTGTATTATTATCGGATTTTAATTTTCGTAGTGTTTGGAGTTGTTGTGTGACCGTACGGTAAGCAAACGCGATGAAATTAAATCGAAAATTCAATATAAAAGCTGGGTCCAAAAAGCTATCTTCTCCATCCGATCGAATTTGGACTCAAAACCTATTCCACTGTATTCCGAATAAGGGTTTAACATTATAAACGCCTAGCGGCACGCTTCAATAGGAGTTCGAAATTTGGAGTTGCATTTTCCGAGACGATTAAATTTGAATTTGAATTTAAAATTTAATATATATATATATATACACACACACACACACACACACTCTTGCTCACCAGGCAAAATTAAACACGTTTCCTATCTTTAAGAGCACGTGTCTACTGTTTTTCTTAATCTGGCTCCAAATATCATTAGTTTTTTTTAAAGATTAAATATATTCAGAAAAAAAGGACAAAATGAAAATCAACGTAAGGTAACCGTGTACCTTACCTTCATCCCCAATTTCTTTCTTCTCGATTTCAAATTATGGCCGATATATAAACCTAAAGTATAGAACAACAAAAATCCAATTTAAGACCTCGTTCTCCCCTTTCTTTTTTACCCGTTCGAATCGAATTTCCCTTTTCTAGTAAATTCAAAATCAGAGTAGAATGGAGCCAAGCATCGCAACTTCCTGTGATTTGGTAGCGAGGGGGGATCGGTTTTCGTGTTAGTCTGGAAGCTCGCAGCACAGTTGTTCGTAATCGCATGGCCAAGGCGAGGCACTGGCACTGGCTGGAGGTAGCGTTCTAGCGTGAATTAGGTGGTGCGCGAGGTTTATGGCGGCAATGGATGGAGTTTCTCGAGGGTACAGTGGGTCGAAGGCCGTGGGGCGCTCGCGCGCAGCGCTGTGTGGATTTGCGAGAGCAGGTGAAGCGCGAGCACACGATGGTCGTTGACTGCGACGATTTGGGGAAGTGGCTCGCGACAACATGGGCCGTGGTGAGTTGATACTGCAGTCGAGGCCGCAGTCGAATGGGGACCGCAAGTCGAGGTAGTGTCACGGTGGCAGAAATCGAAGTCATGATCGTCGCTGTTAGAGGATTTTGAGTAAGGTATAAAACAAATTTTTATTTTTAGATTAAAGATTTATGTGTATACATACATTTATGTTTACAGTGTAAAAAATATTTTACAGTAAAATAAATTACTGTTATATTCAAAAGTAGAATAGATATATATAGATATGATTTAGGTAAATATAGGGATTTGAAGAAAAATATTATATCGAGTTTATTAAATTGATGTGGTTTGGTGATAATCTGTTTCATTAACCTATTTAATCATTTTAACTACTAAAAATAATTTATTTAAAATAAATTTAGTTTAGATTTAATTTTTGTCAAATAAATTTATTAAAATTAAGAATATTAGTTTAGAATCAAAATTTTTAGTTTATTAAATTTATTACAGGAGAAATTGGTTTAAATAAAACTATTAGTTAATTAAACAACCAAACATGAAAATTGATGATTCGATTTATTTCGAATATTAATAAAATTATGTAATTGTTTATACAAGGTCAAAATTGCAAAGAAAACAAGCCAGAATGGAAAAATTTTGCATGTGCATGCAAAGGTGAGATCTTCTCACTCAATCAAATTTTATGATTTAAAATTTAAATAGTTAAATATAAAATTATTGATTGTGTGCTTGGATGATTGATTTATTATCAATTATATTAGTTTAGACCCTATGCGCCGCATAATAGCGGATGATATTATATTAAACCCATAAACCGCGATATTCCACCTCGAAGTGGAATCGGTATTATATATGTATTTGGGGTGATTGATTTCCCACATTATATAGCGGATGAGACCCTATGCGCCGCATAATAGCGGATGATATTTATAAACCCATATACCGCGATATTCCACCTTGAAGTGAAATGGGTATTTAATTGTTATGCTAACGTCTGAGGATGCAGGGAAACAGGTTGGAGGGATCCAACTGTATTCCTCAAATATTTGAATTTGTTTCAATATTGTGTGTTGATTGTTTATAATCTGTGTGTGATTATTTGTGATTGAAACTGTTGAAGGCTATAATTTAGCCGAATATATATTTGGTATCGTAGGATGCCAGAAATAAATAAAAATTTGATTTTGAAATTTGGGTAGAAAATTTATAATAAATTCATTCAAAAGAATTGGGTGAATTTTAAAGGAAGAAATTTAAATAGATAAATTTTTATTTTAAAAACTTATTAAATAAATTCCAAAATATGGGAAATTTTTTTAATAAAGGAATTTCGAGTAATATTGTTTAATAGTTGAAGAAATTATTTATGATACGGATTTTTAAATATTTGAAAGAGATAAAGGAATCTATTTTAAAAAGGAAATAAATTTAGAAATTAAATATGGCATTTAATTTGGAGTTGAAATAAATTTTAGGAATCGATATGGAAATTTGATTTTGTGTTTTTGGAATAAATTGGAAATCAATTTGAAATTAATTTGGTGTTAAAAATAAACATTTGGGAAATTGATATGAAAATTTATTTGTTGTTTGAAATAAATTTAGAAATAAATTTGGAATTAGACTTGGTAACTGAAAAAATTAGAAATCAATTTGAAAATTGATTTGGTATTAAAAGTGAATACTTGGGAATCGATTTGAAAATCGTAAATTAGTGGATATTTAAAATTTAAATCCACAATGGGAATTTTATTAAAAAAATGAAATTTGTTTTAAAAATAAATATTGTTTTATTTTAAAAGTGTGGAAAGGAATTTATGGATTTGGGACGTAAATTTAAAATAAATTCAGAAAGATTTATAAATTGATTTGAATGAACCATTTTAGAATGGAATGTGTACTTTCCCTGAAAGTTGAGAATGTTTTCAATACAGTTTATAAATATAAATTGAAGTTGTAAAGATGGTTTCAAGGAAAGAATGTTTTCGAAAAATTATTTACTTAGGTTATTTTGAAAATCTTTATTGTAAAAATATATTTTAAACTATTATAGAAGTGATTATTTAAAGTTTTAAATTGATATTTGTTTTAGAAATTGGATATTTAAATAGTTATATCCTATCTACTAATTTTATTTTAAAATTAGTTTGGACTTGAATTTTTTATATGAGATATTAGTATAATATTTTTCATAACTAATATTTAAGCAAGTACTTTAAAATAGTTTTATTTTAAAAGTTTTCAAGTATGTTTTGGATAAGTATTTTATATTATTTTATATTTGAACTCAGCATATTTTTAGTAGGAATGAATAAATATTTGGAAATGTACTCTGCGTAAGAATAATGATTTGAAAATTTGTTTCCAAAGGATTAAATGTTAATAGTGATTTGAAATTTGTTTTCAAAATATTAAAGTGTTAAAAGATATCTTGTGAAGATATTTCGGAAATAAATGATTTGGGAAAATTATTTGAAATCCAGCGATTATTGTGAATGATAATTGATAGTTAAATAACCGACTATCAATATTGGCCTTTTTAATGGCATTTGAATTTCGATGCGACCGAGGGTTGGATTCCAAAAAGATATTCGAAAACCACATCGAACCTTTGTGATTGTGATGGATCTTTTGTTTAAAAGATCAAAGTGAAAGATTGTTGTGATTTGTTTGAAATCTGAATGTAACATTTATTTTTAAAATAAGCGCTCGTTATTCGGATTAACCGGGAGAGGACCTTGTGTCATAAAACCCATTTCGAATAATGATACAACGAAATGGGATTGCATTTGAAGATGGTGTTGAAGATCAGGTATTTTCGAAAGTGAAAGGATTACCTATCGAATGTCTCTACACCGGGTTGCTCTGGTATAGAGATTTTATCACCCTTTGTGATGGGGATTCCGGACGTGATTAGTGAATATCCGGATTTGCAAGGGCTTCTTTGAAGTGCCTTCGGTTCCGTTCGATCCCGGAATGGACTTGTATGGATGTGTGTCTGACGTTACACTTTGAGATGTAAAGCTGGTTTCTATTAAATACATTTCTGTTGGTGGCGGAGAATTTATTCCCTTAGCTTAACACCCTTCTCTGAGACGTACGAGCTCAGAGGTTATGTAGTTGATGGTTACTAGTGATATATTCCCAATTTGGTAATGTGGCATACGAAGTGCTGCTGATCATTTGTTGATCGAAGCATGGCTTTTGTGAAAAGCATAGCTTTATGGAAGAGACTTTGTCAGACCTCACACCCCGGAATGGTCGTAACAGGAAGGATGCAGCAAGGTTATAGGGGGTAGCGCCCCTTAGGGTATGTTCATTTCCTTTTGGATAGAGGTGGTATCATGGTATGGAGCTCAGATACTTAACCTATGTTGTTGCTGCAAATTTATTACTTTGTGGTTGTTGGTATTGAGGATCCTCGGATAAAGGTCACAAACAATCAGGGGATGGCATACTCGTGTCAGTAGTTAGCTATTTTTGCAGAGGTCACCCAGCCTTGTGTTGGCATAAATCCGGTTAGGTTCTCGGGGCGTCCCTCCAGAGGCGCACCCATGTGGCCGAGGAAGTTCCTTAGCCTGACCATTTGTTGGCAATCCAATTAACAATATGAACCCAGTACGATTTAAATTGTATAACCTGCCATTCTTAAATGGTAGCTATAGTAGGCATAGTATAATGGTACCTGTGCTGGCTAAGATTTATATTATATTTTTGAAAATATTTTTTTCACATTATGCACTAATAATAATATCAAAAAGGATTTTTGCGTAGTAAGCATTTTTGACTATCATAAGGAGAAATCTCCCCTAAGTGTGCGATTGCATTGTGTGTTTGCCGGGAGGCCTTATGGTAATTTCGTTTTGCAAAAAGCATTGCGGATTTCTTTTAAATTCTTTTGTTTTATTTGGTAAAAGAATAACTATTTTTAAGATCTCACACCATTCCCATGACTGACCTGGAGGTTATTGTTCCCTTTCTAAACTCTGGGTGCCCATAATTTTCCACACGGGTAGTTTAGAGTCAGGTTACCATTATTCTGGAGCAAAGTCGGAAAAGATTTACTGTGGAGATCAGGAGTTGAAGCTGGATGGCGAGACGTATCTCTTTACTATGTAGTGTTCGTTGTGTCTGGGTTAGTGCAAGTCAAATTTTCTTGTACACAAGTTATTATAACTGCCAGTGTTTGTGTTGTGTTGATGTAAACTCTGATAATGTGATATATGTATAAACCGATATAGTGTTTTGTTTAAAGATATTCATTTATCTATTATATTTGTTCAACTGCGAAATGTGAGATTCTATTATTGATTTCTTTTTTCTTCTTCTATCTTCTTCTTCTTAAACCCCTAACGTTTCGGTTTTCCAACATTCGATTGTGCGGCAGTCGATACAGTGGACGTATTAATGTCGACTTTCGAAAGTCAAAAAATGGGTCGTGACGATGTGGTATCAGAGCATTTAGTTAAGCGATAATCTTGGCTCTGTTGGGTGTTACTCATTGGAGATAGAGTCATTAGTATTCTAGAATGAGTTTGAGTGTATTAATAGATATGAGCACGTATTTGTTAGTGGATACAAAATTGTTTTATATTGTGATGATTGGTTTGTTGAGTGGTATATGGATTCTGGTCAGTATAGTCCGTACAACTCTATTGATAGGAATCTCTAAACACTTGTGCAGAATAATTCGCCATGATATTGTTTTAAAATAGGGTAAATGAAATAATTTTACCCAAATTATTTTCATATATAGAAGGAATGATTTTCCATAAATTATTATAGTATATGGTTGATTGTTTGTTTAGGAAGTGATTAACAAATTGAAATCATAACTTAAACTGAAAAATAAAATTTATATACAAATGGGAATTGTAAATGTAAATGTGATTTATAATAAAATTCCAGAGAAATATTTAAAAGAATTTGAAAGGATTTGAAGTTTTGAGATTTGGGAAAGATTAAATTCTTTTGGGTTTGAAAATAGTTTTCAAAGGTTTGGAAAAATGTTTTTGAAGGGATAAAAGCACTAAACTCTTTTCGGTCGCTGGAAAATAACTTCGGTGATGACTGCAGCATCATCGATGTTCATTTTCGAATCTCCAGGAGAGGACTTGCTGCCAAATTGTTTAAAATGGAATTTGTTAGGAAAACCGGGTTTGGTTTTGGAAATTCAAAAGATAATTTGAATTAATTTCAAAAAATGGTTTTGAAATGTTGGAAAAACTCTGGAATCTGATAAAAATAGTTATGGAATAATAAATAAGTTTGAAAACTTAGCAAATTCATATTTAAACTGAAATTAACTTGAGTTAATTTGAATAAAGGTGAATTCGAGAAGTCTTATATACTAAATGATTGGAATAAAATTTATTAAGGTGGAAAATAAAATTGTGAACAAATGAATTTACAATTGCAATTAAATGAAAGTGAAATTGAATGTTGAAATTCATTTCGAATTTATAAGTAAATAGAACTGGAGTTGGAATTGAATTTGATTTGTGATAAACAAAGCGAAGTATTAAAATAAAATTAGTAACCGAAACTAATATAAGGAATGACAAATTTGATATGGTTTGAAATGAATTGAATTCAATATTTATAAATAAAAGGTAAATTAAATTCATATGAAATTTGAAATCCAGTTTAAATATAAGTGGCTGTGAACCAAAATGGTGAATTGAAAATAAATTTTTGGGAATGAACAAAAGAATAAAACTGGAAATGAAACTGAATATTGAAAACTAGTTTGAATTGTGTGAAATAAAATGAAGTTGTAAAAATTGGTTTGAAGTGAACTAAAGATAATAAAGGTGGAAATGGAAAAAAATGATTTGAGATAAAATGAGTTGGAATTTGTAATGAATTAGTAAATGAAACTAATTTAAAATAGTGATATGAATCAGTTATGCACGAAAGATAATTGATAAAATTCAATATTCAGAAGGTAAACTGAAATAGAATTGAAACTGTAAATTGAATTCAAATGAAATTAAAAATATAAGATTGAATGAAAATGGATATATAACTTAAATAGTGAAGTAAAAATGGTATAAGTAAGTATTCAATTTTTTGTAAAGGAATGTGCAAAATAAATTTGAATGTTGTAATTGGATATGGTTGTTAAATAACTTACAGGTGATATAAAGGAAAATGGAATTGGGATTTGATTTTGAAGATAGATTTGAATTGCTCGAAAAAGGTATGTATTTAAATTTTAGTATGAAATTTGATGATTTTCTTGTCTAGCCGCTTGGCTTTTCATTTTCTTTTTGAAATTTGGAGGCCCGTGGTGCTATTTTGTAGTCGTACCAAGCTAGCCGTGCAAAGGAGAGACGCTAGCGAAATTTTTCGAAAATTAGGGAGCTAGAAATTTTTTGAGAAATTTTGAAAATTTAAAATTTTAATTTAAATTTAAATTGGAATTTTTAAAGAAAAAAATGTTGTTTCGAGCTTATAATTGAATTTGGAAAGTTAGTTGAAGTAATGATGGATCTTAAATAAAAAGATTTTGGTTGACAAGTTGATAAAACTGTTTAGTTTTGGAAAAGGATAACGCGTTGAGGATCATTCTTCTTAACTTGTAATTTTGGGATGAAATTCTTTTAAGGGGGAAGGCTATGACGACCCTGAATTTTGGCCAATTGAAATTGAAATATTCAGTTGATTTTAATTATTTGAATGATGGTTTAGCTTGAGTTTCAATTAGAAAAATGAATTTGGCAATTAAATTATTGAATTTAATTTATTGAAGTTGGATAAAATATTGAATTTTCAGTTTTAAAACTTGTTAAAAATAATTTGAAGGCATAGAAAATTAATATAGATAATACAGAAGATAATGGAAGCTTCAGAATTAAATTTGAAAATGCTTTGTTCAGTTTTGAAATTTTATCATTTAAATCGATATTTAAAAATAGCCATCCGAGGGACAGTCTCGAAATTCGACGAAACTAGTTCCGTTGGATCCGTAATAGTGTATTATTATCGGATTTCAATTTTCGTAGTGTTTGGAATTGTTGTGTGACCGTACGATAAGCAAACGCGCTAAAATTAAATCGAAAATTCAATATAAAAGCTGGGTCTATAAAGCTATCTTCTGCATACGATCGAATTTGGACTCGAAACCTTTTCCATTGTGTTTCGAATAGGGGTTTAACATTATAAACGCCTAGCGGCACGCCTCAATAGGAGTTCGAAATTTTGACTTGCATTTTCCGAGACGATTAAATTTGAATTTGAATTTGAATTTTAATATATATATATATATATATATATATATATTCTTGCTCAACAGGCAAAATTAAACACGTTTCCCATCTTTAAGACCACGTGTCTATTGTTTTTTTTAATCTGGCTCTAAATGTCATTCGTTTTTTTAAAGATAAAATATATTCAAAAAAAAGGGCAAACTGAAAATCAACGTAAGGTAACCGTGTACCTTACCTTCATCCCTAATTTCTTTCTTCTCGATTTCAAATTATGGCCGATGTATAAACCTAAAGTATAGAACAACAAAAATCAAATTTAAGACCTCGTTCTCCCCCTTCTTTAGTTCCTGTTCGAATCGAATTTCCCTTTTCTAATAAATTGAAAATCAGAGTAGAATGGAGCCAAGAATCGCAACTTCCTGTGATTTGGTAGCAAAGGGGAATCGGTTTTCGTGTTAGTCTGGAAGCTCGTAGCACCATTGTTCGTAATCGCATGGCCAAGGCGAGGCACTTCCGTTGGGTGGAGGTAGCGTTCTGGCACGAATTAGGTGGTGCGCGAGGTTTATGGCGGCAATTGCTGGAGTTCCTCAAGGGAACAGTGGGTCGAAGGCCGTAGGGCGTTCGCGCACAACGCTATGTGGATTCGCGAGAGCAGGTGAAGCACGAGCGCATGATGGTCGTTGACTGCGACGATTTGGGGAAGTGGGTCGCGACAGCATGGGCCGTGGTGAGGTGATACTGGGGTCGAGGCCGCAGTTGAATGGGGACCGCAAGTGGAGGTAATGGCACGGTGGTAGAAATCGAAGTCATGATCGTCGCTGTTGGATGATTTTCAGTAAGGTATAAAAAAAATTATTTTTCGATTAAAGATTTATATATATACATACGTTTATGTTTACAGTGAACAAAATATTTTACAGTAAAATAAATTATTGTTATATTCAAAAGTGTATACATATATATAGATATGATTTGGGTAAATATAGGGATTTGAAGAAAAATATTATATCGAGTTTATTAAATAGATGTGTTTTAGTGGTAAATCTATTTCATTAACCTATTTAATCATTTTAACCACTAAAAATAATTTATTTAAAATAAATTTAGTTTAGATTTAATTTTTGTCAAATAAAATTATTAAAAAGAATTTATTAAAATTAAGAATATTAGTTTAGAATCAAAATTTTTAGTTAATTAAATTTATTAAAGGAGAAGTTGGTTTAAATAAAACTATTAGTTAATTAAACTACCAAAAATGAAAATTGATTACTCGATTTATTTCGAATATTAATAAAATTAGGTAATTGTTTATACAAGGTCAAAATTGCAAAGAAAACAAGCCGGAATGGAAAATGGTTGCATGCACAAGCAAAGGTGAGATCTTCTCACTCAATCAAATTTTCTGATTTAAATTTAAAATAGTTAAATTTAAAATTTTTGATTGTGTGCTTGGATGATTGATTTACTATCAGTTATATTAGTTTAGACCCTATGCGCCGCATAATAGCGGATGATATTATATTAAACTCATAAACCGCGATATTCCACCTCGAAGTGGAATCGGTATTATATATGTATTTGGGGTGATTGATTTCCCGCATTATATAGCGGATGAGACCCTATGCGCCACACAATAGCGGATGATATTTTATAAACCCATATATCGCGATATTCAACCTCGAAGTGGAATGGGTATTTAATTGTTGTGCTAACGTCTGTGGATGCAGGGAAACAGGTTGGAGGGATCCAACTGGATTCCTCAAATATTTGAATTTTTTTCAATATTGTGTGTTGATTGTTTATAATCTGTGTGTGATTATTTGTGATTGAAACCGTTGAAGGCTATAATTTAGCCGAATATATTTTTGGTATAGTAGGATACCAGAAATAAATAAAAATTTGATTTTGAAATTTGGGTAGAAAAATTATAATAAATTCATTCAAAAAATTGAGTGAATTTGAAAGGAAGAAATTTAAATAGATAAAGTTATATTTTGAAAACTTATTAAATAAATTCCGAAATATGGGAAAATATTTTAATAAAGGAATTTCAAGTAATATTGTTTATTAGTTGAAGAAATTATTTATGATACCGATTTTTAAATATTTGAAAGAGATAAAGGAATTTATTTTCAAAAGGAAATAAATTTAGAAATTAAATCTGGGATTTAATTTGGAGTCGAAATAAATTTTAGGAGTCGATTTGGAAATTTGATTTTGTGTTTTGGGAGTAAATTGGAAATCGATTTGAAATTAATTTAGTGTTAAAAATAAACCTTTGGGAAATAGATATGAAAATTTATTTGTTGTTTGAAATAAATTTAGAAATCAATTTGGAATTGGACTTGGTAATTGAAAAAAATTAGAAATCAATTTGAAAATTGATTTGGTATTGAAAGTGAATACTTGGGAATCGATTTGAAAATCATAAATTAGTGGATATTTAAAATTTAAATCCACAATGGGAATTTTATAAAAAAGGGGAAATATGTTTTAAAAATAAATATTGTTTTATTTTAAAAGTGTGGAAAGGAATTTACGGATTTGGGACGTAAATTTAAAATAAATTCAGAAAGATTTATAAATTGATTTGAATGAACCTTTTTAGAATGGAATGTGTACTTTCCCTGAAAGCCGAGAATGTTTTCAATATACATTATAAATATAAATTGAAGTTGTAAAGATGGTTTTAAGGAAAGAATGTTTTGGGAAAATTATTTACTTAGGTTATTTTGAAAATCTTTAAAGTAAAAATATATTTTAAACTATTATAGAAGTGATTATGTAAAGTTTTAAATTGATATTTATTTTAGAAATTGGATATTTAAATAGTTATATCCTATCTACTAATTTTATTTTAAAATTAGTTTGGACTTGAATTTTTATATGAGATATTATTATAATATTTTTCATAACTAATATTTAAGCAAGTATTTTAAAATAGTTTGATTTTAAATGTTTTCAAGTATATTTTGGGTAAGTATTTTATATTATTTTAAAATATTTGAACTCGGCATATTTTTAGTGGAAATGAAAAAAATATTTGGAAATATATTCTACGTAAGGAAAATGATTTGAAATTTTTTTTCCAAAGGATTGAAATGTGAATAGTGATTTGAAATTTGTTTTTAAAATATTAAAGTGTTAAAAGTATATCTTGCAAAGATATTTTGGAAATAAATGATTTGGGAAAATAATTTGAAATCCCGTGATTGTTGTGAATGATGATTGATAGTTAAATAACCGACTATCAATATTGCCCTTTTTAATGGCATTTGAATTTCGATGCGACCGGGGTCGGATTCCAAATAGATATTCGAAAAACACATCAAACTTTTGTGATTGTGATGGATCTTTTGTTTAAAAGATTAAAGTGAAAGATTGTTGTGATTTGTTTGAAATCTGAATGTAATACTTATTTTTAAAATAAGCGCTCGTTATTCGGATTAGCCGGGAAAAAGCACTGAACTCACTTCTGTCGCTGGAAATAATTTCAGTGATGACTGCAGCATCATCGACGTTCAGTTTTGAGTCTCCAAAGGAGGGATTTCTATTTTAATGATTTGAATTGGGGTTTGATTGTAAAAAATGGGTTAGGTTTTGAAATTCAAAGAAATAATTTGATATACCAAGGGATTTTGGATATATATAATTTTAAAAATGATTTTGAAATATTATCTAATTGTTTAAACTCTAGGAGTTTTTTAAAAATGTTTATAGAATATAAATAAGTTTGAAAACTTATAAAATTTGGAATTTGACTGTTGGAATGGAACTAAAACTTGAATTAAGTTAAATAAGATAAATTTGAAAATTTAGCCTAAGTAGGCTAAATGAAATAAGTTTTGAAAACAGAATTAGGCAAGATTGGAATAAATTTGTAATGAACTAATTAATTTAATTAGTAAGTGAATAAAATTTAAATTGAATATTGGAATGACATTTAATTTGAATTATGTTAAATAAAGTGAAGTTGAAGAATTAGTTCGAGTGAACTAAATAAAATAAAAGTTTGGAAATAAAGTTGATTGAGATATGAAATAAATTAGTGAATCAAATATGGGTTGAGATATAGTTGATAAAATTTAATATTGAAGATTTGGAAGATAAATTGAGTTCAAATGGAATTGAAAATTTAATTTGAATGAAAATGGTTATAAACTTAAGTGGTGAAGCGAAAATAAATATAATAAGTTTTATAAAATATTTATAAACTTAAGAAAGTTAATGGTGAAGTTCTTAAATGGAATTGGTACTTGAGATATATACTAAGTAAATATTTGAATACAGATTGAATAAGAAATGTGAATAATGGTTTGAGAAAAATTGAATGGAAATGAAAGTAAATATGAATGAAAAGAATCGGGTATAGCCAATAACCAATTGGAAAATAATATGTTAGTTGTATGTAAATTATTTTATTCTCAAAATGATTTGATCCGGATGCAAGTATAGAATATCGAGATAATTTATATCGATTCGAGTTGGAATTTTTCACTCGATTTTCAACAGTGAACACTAGATATGGATTTTGATTAATTCTGGAATTGGCAATGCAAGGAGGATGGCGGTTTTTGATCAAGAAACCAGATCTGAATCTGCACAAGAGAGTCTTATGAACGATACTAGTTTGGAAGTGATATTATGTGGTCGAGTGAGCAATCAGATGTGATATTGCGTACGGATAATATTTGTACATTGTATGGGTTTTGGATGAAATAAATATAGGAAATTGAAAATACTAAATAAAATGTTTTAAATTGAATATCAGATATTACTCGTAAATAAGATGCGGGTAATTAAAAGCAAAAGCTAAATTGATGTCTTCGAGTTTAGAAGTAAAATTTGATTGCCGATAAAATGGTATGTGTTTAAATTGTATTTGAAATTTGATGGTTTTTTGATTGAGCCACTTGGCTTTTGTTTTTCTTTGATGATTCGGGCCCGTAAAGGCGTTTTGCAAATTTTCGAATCTAGCCGCGCAAAGGAGACGCTGGCGAAATTTTTTGAAAATTTAAGGAGTTAGAAAAAATTTTGAAGAAAATTTTGATAATGTAAAACTTGGTTTTAAATTATAACTTGAACGATTAAGGGAGTAATATTAGTTGTAATCCATGGATGAATTTGAAAATTAGTAAAAGTGATAGTGTGTTTTCAATAAAATTGTTTTCAGGAAATTGTTAAAACTGTGTGATTTAGGAAAGTTGTTGAAATTGATTGGTTTTTGGAAAATAGTTAATGGTTTAGACCATTCTTCTTACTTGGAAATTTTGAGGATGAAATTCTTTTAAAGGGGAAGGAACGCAATGACCCATAATTTTGGCTATTTGAAATTGAGATATTTAATTGATTTTAAATATTTAAAAGTTAATTTTGACTTGAATTTCAAATACAACGGTTTGTTGGATAATTTAATTGTTGAATTTAATTATTGAATATTGGTTAAATTATTGTATCTAGAGTTTAAGCTTGTTAAAAATAGTTTAAAGGCTTATAAAATTTATATTAATAATAATGAAGATAATAAAACTTTTTAAATTGAATTTAAAAGTGATTAGTTCGGTTTTAAAAATATATCGTTTAAATTACATTTAAAATTAGCCTTCTGGGGCACAGTCTCGGATTTCGACGAACAGTTCCATTAGATCCGTAGTGTATTATTATCGAGTTTCAAATTTTCTATTGTTTGGAGTTACCATATGGTCATACAAGATATAAACATGTTGAATTTGTTATCGAAAATTTAAAATAATAATTGGGTCCAAAATGTTATCTTCTCCATACGATCGAATTAGGACTCGAAACCTTTTCCATTGCGTTCGAAATAGGGGTATAACATTATGAACGCTTGGCGGCATGCCTCGATTGGAGTTCGAAATAGATAGCTAGATATTTGTGAATTTTAAATAATTTATTTTCGTCGATTTGATCGGCAGCTGACTTTCTTTCACATCAGCTGCTTTTCTTTCAATTTCATGCCACGTCCTAACCTCTAGTGTACAGCCCTCCTCTTTAAAATCACGTCCCCTCCTTTAATTGGCACGCAACCAAGAACGAACTAGTGAAAGAAAAAAAGAGTATGCAACTTTAAAAAATCTATATCTCATAAATTTCTCAACGAAAAATGTTGAAACAAATTTTAAAATTTTCGCCTTTGGATGAGTTTCAATGTGGTATGCTGGTTGGAGGGTGCGGCGTCGAGTTGTTGGACTCGACAGTAATGGTCGAACGTTGGTATTGAGTAGGTTAGCGATTTCTAGAAGTATGGGAAATAGGAGGCTGTGGGGGTGGTTGCAGTAAGTTCGTAGCACCGAAGCGCATCTCCGGCCGAAGCGAGGTGCTGCGTGATGCAGTCGTGGATCACACAACCTTGTGCAGCCATGAAGAGGAAGGGGCAGGTCGCATTTTGTTTGAGGGATATCGGAGGCCGAGTTATGGGTATGGCTGAGTCGACTACAAGGAGAGAGGGTCACTGGCGATGTTGGTTTTTCATTCGAGCTTTTGGCACTCCATGTCGCTGAAAATCAGTGCATGCATGCACGTATTGAGGGCTTTAGAAGAAAAGAACGAAAAGGGGGAAGATGATGATAAGTGAGCCGCCTTCGATTTTTAAGTGTTATGGGCTTCTAATAGAAAAAATAGAAAGAAGGGCTGCAAAAAATAGAAGGTGGAAAGAAGAATTAGCGTATAGGTAATTAGTTTTAATAAGTTTGTGATTAAGGAAATTTTTTATAATATTTTATTTGGTATTCTTATAAATGTCATAACTCGCTCATTATAGGTCGAAATCGAACACAGCTTTTTGCATTGCGTTCGTAATAATGTATTCTACATATAGGAATTGGATTGGAACAATTTGGAGCTTCTAAATTTTCATACAATTTCAAACACGTTCAAATTAATCTGAACGGAACGCGAAAGCGACAATAAAAATCAAGGTGCGCTAATCTTACTCAATTTTGGATTACGGTAATTATTTTTAAATAGTTAAAATTAATAATTGATTGATTGATAGAATTGATAAATTTTTATCAGTTGGATATGTTATTATATATAGTAGTGTGTATATATATATATTGAAGTGATTGATAATACCACATATATATAGCGAACGAGAACCTATGTGCCCTACATAACAACGGATGACCCTGTATACAGCAATATCCCCCTCGAAATGGGATTGGTATTTTTATGTTGTATTGACATCTGTGGTTGCAGAGAAACAGGTTGGAGGGATGCAACTGGATTCCTTAAAATTTTTGAATTAAATATCATATATATTGATATAGGATCTGTTTAAATAATCTATGGAAGATTATAATGTGATTTTAATTTATTGGATGCTAGTGTAGTTTCTGCCTAGATTTTGGTATTTTTAAATACCAAAACTATGTTTATAGTTAAATTGAAAATAAAATATTTATTGTGAAATTTGGATTAATTTTAAGAAATGAATTTGGGAAAAATAAATAGTTTGATTTTAAAATTTTATTTAATAATTTCGGAATATGAAAAATAGAGATTTGGAATAATGTAAATAAAAGGATTTTAAATAATAAAACTTAAGAGATATTTGTTTAAGTGTAAAAAGATTTTTTAAAATCGACATTTAAAATAGTTTAGGAAAATAAAAAGGAAATTTGAAAATAAAATATGAAATTTTTGTTCCAGATTTAAATAAGATTTTAAATTATAAAAAGGAAGTGAAATCTGAATTTAGTTAAGTTTTGGGATATAGTTGGGTTATTTAAGAAATTAATTTAAAAATGAAAATTTAAATTAGAAATCGATTTAAAATCAATTAAGTGTTATGAAACCGTTTTAAATGGGAAATGAGACTATGGAATTTATAAACGAAGTTTATAAATAAAGTGAAGTAATTATCAGTGGATAAATTGAAATTATAAATTCATGGTGATGATTTACAAGGAGATGGGTAAATCAGCTTAAAATTAAATGGTAGTTTTATTTATAGAAATGTGGAAAAGGAATTTGCGGAATTGGGATGTAAATAGAATTGGAAATAAATCGAAAGAGATTTATAGATGTTAGACCTGTTATATTGGAATTAGGAAATATATTTTTATCGAGAAATTCAGTTATCTTAAAAAGGGACGATTTTTACGTATTAATTAGAAAATTTAGAAATCTTAAAGAATATTTTAGAAAATTAATTATTTAATTATTTAAAATTGTTTAAAGCATATTTAAGTATCAATTGAGTAGTTTTATAAAGTGTTGATATTAAGTTAATTATTATTTCAGAATTTACCGGTAATAGTATTTTAAATGACAAATTATTTATTATTCAATATTATATAATAACTTTTATTTTAAAGGGAGTTCGCCTAAATTTAACTTGGAAAATTATTAAAGAAATTTCATAAGTATTATTTTTAAAATTATTAAATAAGGTTTTCGGGAACTAACAATATACTTGCATAGCGAAATCGGAGGCAGTGAGTGCCTATGTGACAACCCGAATTCCTACACCCAGGAAGTCGTGTCATCTTGAAGAAAGAAAGGGGTGAGAAAATAGAAGAGAGAGAGAGAGAAGAAAGAACAACAACATCAGAATATCACAGCAGAATGGAACAAAATATAACAGATCACATAACTATTACATAGTTTTACATAATATACAACATCAATCAGAGTTTTACAGATAATACATCACATACTAGACAGTTATAGACACCTGTCTAGTTATACAACTCAATACACAAAACAACACAGAGATACCAACATAGCAGACACTAAATCTACAACGTTGAAGCCTCCTGCTCCATTGCTCCTCCAGAATTTGTCAAAGCAAACCTAAATACCTTGGCTACTCGTAAAAATTTGAGTACCCGAAGTTTAGGAAAAATAGAAATAAACTCCGGGTCAGACATGGGTCTGGTGTGAGTAACAGGTTAAAGTTGCTTAATTTTGAAAACCTTTGAAACAAAAGGTATCACGTAAGACTCCCCACACATAAACATGGGTAAGTTTTTACCTTACGCTAACCAAAACATTTGATAGGAAATTCTGTGATATTATAATAGTGTCTAGGGTTTTCGAGTAAATAGTAAATAGCCGAAATTGTTACATGATTAAATTCCAGCTATTAGCCACAAAAGTGGGTAATACAATCAAATCCGATGGCACTTATTGGATTTTGGATTCCATACAATGGCAGGGCTACTGGGGTACCGCTCGTCACAGTACGTGGCCTAGATCAACGTACCGAGGATCACTCCCGACCCCTACAACACAAGGCCGGAACCATTCCTTACTGAACAGTCCCGAACAAGATAACCCCGCTGTTGTAGCTAGCAACCGCCTACACAGCTGAAATAAAAAGGGACATATGGACAGGGGAATACCTTGTCCTGCTTGGGCATGACCCACCTAACCTTGCTGCATCTCCCATGTTTTAGCCATTCCCGGTTGATGAGGCTTGAGGCTGCGATTACCTTTAGAGAATACATTTCTTAGAATGTTCATCGCCCACCTAATGATGTTCTGAAAGCATTCAATCCATACAAGTTCGTTCCGGGTTCGAACGAAACCGAAGGCATTATCTCGTTACACTCATTTTGGAATCACCCTCAGAGTCAACGACGATAACCCTTGCATTCTGAAAACACCATCTCGATCTTCATTTCAGAATTCACGACCTATCGTTTTATTTGGGTCGATGTGGTTTTCGGATGTCCAAATATGGAAACCCGATCCCGGTCTCATCGAAATCCAAAACGTATGTTTTAAGGCCAAGTTGTTTTAGAGTTGAAACAATTCAATTCAATATTATCAATATACACACAGATAGATAATTCACATCTCATAATAGATAATCACATTATCATCATAAACAGATAATTAATATTATCATCCAAACAGATACTTAATATTATCATACTTAAACCAAGCATCCATATCACATAGATATTACTCATCTCATATCTGAGATCACAATCAATCAATGAAATATTAATATCATCCATAAGCAATGATTTATTATTCACAATCTATAATTAATTTAAAATGAATCAAATTAATTACTTCTATCTTTAATTAATTTAAAGTAAATTAAATTAATTACTCATTCCATAAATCCTGTTCATACAACCATTTATATTTGATTAAACACCTTTGATTAATCATCTTCTACATACAATAACTAATTAGTCTTTATTTAATTCCACAAATTAATTATCCTAAATCATTTATAGTAATTAACATATAATTACTTCATTTATTAATTACTAAAATTAGTTACATTTATCCTTAATTAATTACATAAATTAACCATCACATCATTAATCATTCCTTAATTAAACAATTCTTAATTACAAAATTAATTATATTAATTAATGATCTCTAATTATATTTAAATTAAATTACTTTATTTAAATTAATTACATTAAGCGATTAACCTTTAATTAAACACAATTATTAATCACCCTTGATTAATAACAAACCAGTAATTAATTATCCTTAATTACTTATATTAATAAATTAATTATCCCATAATTAATTATCTCTATTAATTAATCCCTTGATTATTTACAAAAGTAATCACCCAAATTACTTTATTAACACGTCATCATTCACTAATTACATTCAGTAATTAACATTAATTACTTCCCTAGGTAATTATGCTCTATTAGTTACACTAAGTAATTACACATATCAAATTATCAAATGATTTTTTTAAATTAATTAAACTAAATTAATTAACTTAAATTAATCATATCATCTAAATTTATTACAATAAGTAATTCATTTCTTAATTACTTTTATCAAGTAATTACATTTAACGATTTACAATAGATTATCTAATTAATCTCATTAATTATCAATATTAATCACATTAATTAACTAATTAATAATCCTTAGTTAATTATGTTCATTAACTAATAACATTTCTTAATTTACTTCTTAATTAATCTCTAGTTATAAATTAATCTAAATTACTAATTTATAAATTAAATACATAAGTCATTCCCTAATTAACTTATTCATTAAATCATTTTAATATCTAAATTATTTCTAAGATAATTTAATTCTTTATTAATTACTCCCTTAATATTAAATTGTATTAGAACATTACATTTTAAATTTAAATTCAAATTCCATTTTGAATTTAAGATTCAATGATTATTATTTAAATATTACCAAATTTAAATTCAATTTATAATTTTTTTAAATAAATGTAAATAACATTTATTACTTACATACGAACTTATATAAGAAAAGCCTTTAAATTCAACTACCTAACTTTTAGTTAAAAATTTAGCTTTTAAATTACATTGTATTATTAACTTGCAATTTCAAGTTAAACAATTTATTTAACATCCATTCAAAAACCTTTTATAAAAGAATTCCCTCAAAATCAAGTTAAATATTTATTTGAAACAAATTTACTTTTCAAAACTATTTTATTTGAACTTATTTTTAAAACATTCATATTTAAAAACTGATTTAAATTTTCAGATTTGAATTCAAAGTAAACTTGAATTCATCAATTTATCTTTGATTTAAAACTTTGATTTAAACTTCCTTTTAAGAACTTGAATTAAAAGCTTGATTTTCAAATCCAAATCCATTTTAAAACCTTAAGATTCAAATGTTCATTTGAATCTATACTTTAAATTTTTGAATTTAAATCACAGTTTAAATTCTATTTTCAAACTTTAAATTAATTTAAAATCTAAAAACCTGTCAGGTTTTTAAACCTGAAAACCCACCTTTAAACATTTTAAACTTTGATTTCATATCAAATTTGAATTCAAAAAAATAAACTTGAATTCAAACTAAAAACTGGATTTAAGCTTTGTTTAAATCTAGTTGACAAATTTAAGTCCATTTGAATTTGTTTTAAAAAAACAAATTCTGCTGCCAGGTTTTACAAAAGCCTGGAACTAACACTGACTCGACTCGAACCAAAAATGCTTCGAGTCTTCCCTCCCTCTGCTTCGAGTTCGACATGAAGTTTCCCGAGTCAAACCCTTAAAGACTCGAGTAACTCCTCCAGGCACAACATAGTAACCATGCATATACACAGTGGCAGTGGGTGACTCTGATCATCGATGATGATCATTTCACTTCGACAAGAATCCCCTAACACCAATACAATCATCAGATCGACCTTTAATTTTCGAAAATTGAATTCGAGATTCAACACAACCTGGAACGAAGCATAGGACAACGACCAAAACCTGGAAAACGTCACGCATACCCAATGCCGATCACAAGAAAATCAGCGACTCCGGCCATCTCCTCGCCTACGACTAAGCTTCCACCCCTCAAAAACTTAAAGCACTCGATCAACTGTAGAGGGCGAGCTGATCGAATTTCCTAGCCTTGTTAAAACTAGGGCTCCAAACAAAAATCCACAGCTGCTTCCTCCTCAATGAAATGCATCCCCATCAGGCATTTTACCTGTCAACACTGATCACTCCTCCATCATCAAGCAGAGCCCCGACCCCTCCAGTCCCAAAGATCAACAATGAAACCCAAATTTTAATATTCTGTTCAACCCAATACTGCTCTTCTAATTCCAAACTAAAAATTATGATGTTTAGTTCAAAAATCATATTATAGTTGGTTTTTCCAATTTATAATACTGAATCCATAAATTACAAAGTTTGAGATTTTACTATGTTTATCATACACTGTTGTTTTTATATTCCTGAGACACTCAGACTTGAAATTTAACTTAATCAAGCTTCTAAACATTAATCCATAATAAATCAAACAGTTTTTGTTTTGTAGCTAAGTCCTAATAACAATTAACTGAAGAGAATATGAATTTAAATCTAAAACAGGAAACTGGAAACTAAACAGAGAATGTTCATACGGAAATAAACATGCACAAGCGGAATTCATTTTCATATTTACATACTACAATATTTATCACAAAAAGCATGTAACCATATTCATTCTTAGATTTAAAAAAAAAATGATGTTACTCACCTTTGCTTTGAAAAGAGGGACAGAGCACCTCTGATTGCAAACAGTTTTTTTTTGAACTTTTAAAACTGGAAAAAGTCTTTACTTTGATCTTTTAATCATCTTGCTTGATTGTTGTTTCAGTTTGTAAAAATGGATATGCCTACATTTTCTTGCTTTTCTTGTTTACTAAGTTGTGAATGCCAATGGAACAAAAAAAAAAGAATTTCATATATAGAGGAGACAGGCTTGTACAGGGAGGTATTAACTGGTACATAATTTGTTTTATTTGTTTTATCAGGCAAGACTTTTTTTGTTGGAGGCTGAAAGGATGTTTAAAACAATTCGAATAGACTTTGTTTAAGCTTGCATTAAATGTTTAAGTACTTTATGTACATGGATATATTATATTTTTACTTGTTTAGATTTTTCTTGCCTGCATACTTATCTTACAACATATTTATCTTGCTTTATTCTTGCATTCTAACTTTTACAGGCAACATATTACTTGCCTTGCTTGCTTTCAGTTTTGTAAAAAGAAATGCTAACTATATTTTCTTGTTCAGGTTTGCTATGTTGAACTAATTAGAACAAAAAGCACTGCAAATATACAGAAGACAAGTTTTGTGTGTGTATATATATAGAAGGTTTTGTACATCAGCCTGGTACAATTTTCTTTCATTTATATGTATAGGTCAGAGCATTTTTATTTTTGGAGGGGCTGAGATGATTTTAAAACAAGTCGAATTGACATTGTTTACAGTTAAATATGAAAGCATTAAATGCTTTGAGTACTTCATGCTTTTATTTTATACTTTTCTTATTTTGTTTATAGATTTGCTTCTTGTCTTTGCATAACTACTTTACAGGCTTTACTCTTTTATTTTATTTTATTTTTATTTTTTTTATTTACACAAACCTGGTTTGCTTTCATACTTGATGTTCATGGATATAAAGTTGTTTTATTTTTACTTTGCTCTTTGCTTTTAGTTATTTGTTTATAGATTTTTAACTTATGGTTTACTTTTATTTTTAATACAAGTTCTTATTATTATTTCACTTTTTATTTAAAAACCAAAATTATCAATACTAAATTTACTTATTATTTCTTTTATTTTAAACTTAAACAATTAAATACTTATGTTAATATTTATAAAGTATTATTTTATTTTAAACATTTTTTTTGATATATTTTATTTTAAATTTACAAATCATAGTTTCTTTCAAAATATACATATATATAAATAAAAATAACAACTTCTATTTATATTAAAAACCATTTTAAAAGATATTACAATATTGATATAGTTTAAATATAACTTATTATTAAATTAATATAATTTATAAAAGAACTATTTCTTTATAATATAAATTACTTATTTTATCAAGCTATATTTAAAAAGAACAAACAAACTTTTGTTAAATTTATATTTTAGCTAAAATCATTTAAACAAGTTTTAACTTTATCTTTAGTATATTTTAAAGCCAAATGGTTATTTATTTAATATTAATTTTAAATCAAATCTCCAAATTGTAATTACCAAAAATATTTAAAATAAGAAAACATATTTTTTTACTTGATAAATTAAAACAAGGATTATCCATTTACAAAAATACAAACATATATACATTATAAATAGAACAATTTAAATTAGCTTTTAAAAGATAAGATCACCCATTTAAATAATTATTAAAGAAAATTATTAAATCAATTCAAATTATTATTAACAATATTATCAATTCTATGTAATTTTAACCTAGATTATTAAATTTATATTGCTAAAAATTCCGGGATGTTACATTCTTTCCCCCTTAAAAGAATTTCGTCCTAGAAATTTAAAACAAAGGTAATTTAATAATCTAATTAAAGATTTAATTGTAAAACACAAGCATATATCAATCATATGCTAACAACCATAGAATCCAATTTATCCAATCAAACAATTCTAACTATCCAGACAAAATTCTAGATAGAATTCTCTCGAGTTTAGATACCGGGATACTCGCTCTACAGAATCCAAACAATCAATACTACTAAGCTACACACCTCTAGATTTATAAAACAAGATAGAATATCAGACTATAGACAAGTCTGACTCAACAACCAAAAATCCCTGAACTATTGGTTCTACAACCAGAGATAGATCTCACACGTACTCTCTCAGAGATACGTGAAATACAATGAATCCCAGTTATCCAAACTGACAATTCAATCCTGAAGACCAACACTTATCCAGAATCAAATCTCCGACTTCGGAATCCAAATTCCTCCGTCTCTTATCCACAAAACTCTCTGACGATCCTTGGTTGCCTACATCCTTCCTGATCAGCTCAACTCTTGCTGATATCCCTAAAAATAATCTGAACCAAAACAATCCAACAAAAATGATCTTTCCAAGATCAACCAAAATTCAGAACACGAGCTCAATTCCAAAATCAGAAAACTGATCTCACTTCTCTTATATGGAAGAGATAACAGATGCACTCCCAATCTGGCCTCAGATCCTGAAAAATTTCCTGTAGAAACTCTCTAGTCCAAAATACTGCAACTTCTAAATGGTTCTACACTAAAACAGCTGCCACCATGCTTCCACTACGCAACTCTGATCTAAACAGATGAAAAATGCTGATGACGAACATAAGCACAGACTGAACAAAACATTCCAAAATATAAAACTCAGAAGTTCCTCCAAAACTTAAGCTGCTTCACCCAACTCACTTCAGCAACCATCCTACTACTAAGCTGAACCACTGGTACCACTTTTGGAAATCCAATCGGTACCAAACTCAAAATCCAAATGGTGACAAAACTCTGACTTCCTGAAGACATCCAGAAAAATATCTGTAACGCAAGAGAACACTCAAACTATCGCAAGCCACTTTTGCGATCAACCCAGCCTACTTCCAAAGATAAACTGTTCTCGCTTTACCAATCAGAACAGCTTACACTTATGTAGCCAATCCATCGAAGAAATGGATCTACTCTGCTGCTTCTAAAGTTACCCCAAGAAAAACTGCTAAGACAGAAGACGTCCTATTCCAAAACTCTTAGAGAAACTCGGACCTCAAACTAAATAGAACCACCTTGCTGAACACAGCCACAACACCGAGCAGACACACTTCCTAAACTTGTTCCAAAGAAACATCTTCGAAGACATCCATAGTCACTGCGTCTCATCACACAGTTACTACATCTTGATGTATCAAGATATCATGTCTGGCTTCTATCCAATCGACCAATCTAAATTCTAGCTCTTCCAAACTTACACTTCAAAAATGAACTCCGAACCTTAACAGGTTTCCTTCAGAGATTAATGAAATCCTTACACCACCCAAAGCTCACTCGAGACGGTATACATTTCCAACCTCAATCATTCAAACTCCAACCATTGGTAGTCGTGTTACACACACCACTACCCTATCTACCTTTATAGCTCATTGGAAAACCGGAACTAGTAATCCAACAAATAGGTAGAAATATATATATATATATATATATATATATATATATATATATATCATAATTACAAATACGCTCTCTCAGGAAAGAAATCACTCAAGAGCCTAGGTATTCACTCAACCTAGCGCTCTGATGCCAACTGTGACAACCTGAATTCCTACGCCCAAGAAGTCGTGTCATCTTGAAGAAAGAAAGGGGTGAGAAAATAGAAGAGATAGAGAAGAAAGAACAACTACATCAAAATCTCACAGCGGAATGGAACAAAATATAATAGGTCACATAAATATTACATAGTTTTACATAATATACAACATCAATCAGAGTTATACAGATAATACATCACATACTAGACAGTTATAGACACCCGTCTAGTTATACAACTCAATACACAAAACAACACAGAGATACCAACACAGCGGAACACTAAATCTACAACGCTGAAGCCTCCTGCTCCATTGCTCCTCCAGAATTTGTCAAAGAAAACCTGAATCCCTTGGCTACTCGTAAAAATTTGAGTACCCGAGAGTTTAGGAAAAACAGAAATAAACTCTGGGTCAGACATGGGTCTGGTGTGAGTAACAGGTTAAAGTTGCTTAATTTTGAAAACCTTTGAAACAAAAGGTATCACGTAAGACTCCCCACACATAAACATGGGTAAGTTTTTTGCCTTACGCTAACCAAAACATTTGATAGGAAATTCTGTGATATTATAATAGTGTCTAGGTTTTTCAAGTAAATATGAAATAGCCGAAATTGTTACATGATTAAATTCCAGCTACTAGCCACAAAAGTGGGTAATACAATCAAATCCGATGGCACTTATTGGATTTTGGATTCCATGCAATGGCAGGGCTACTGGGGTACCGCCCATCACAGTACGTGGCCTAGATCAACGTACCGAGGATCACTCCCGACCCCCTACAACACAAGGGCGGAACCATTCCTTACTGAACTGTCCCGAACAAGATAACCTCGCGGTTGAAGCTAGCAACCGCAAACACAGCCGAAATAAAAAGGGACATCTAGACAGGGGAATATCTTGTCCTGCTTGGGCATGACCCACCTAACCTTGCTGCATCTCCCCTGTCTTAGCCATTCCCGGTTGATGAGGCTTGAGGCTGCGATTACCTTTAGAGAATACATTTCTTAGAATGCTCATCGCCTACCTGACGATGCTCTGAAAGCATTCAATCCATACAAGTTCGTTCCGGGTTCGAACGAAACCGAAGGCATTATCTCGTTACACTCATTTTGGAATCACCCTCAGAGTCAACGATGATAACCCTTTCATTCTGAAAACACCATCTCGATCTTCATTTCAGAATTCACGACCTATCGTTTAATTTGGATCGATCTGGTTTTCGGATGTCCAAATATGGAAACTCGATCCCGGTCTCATCGAAATCCAAAACGTATCTTTTAAGGCCAAGTTGTTTTAGAGTTGAAACAATTCAATTCAATATTATCAATATACACACAGATAGATAATTCACATCTCATAATAGATAATCACATTATCATTATAAACAGATAATTAATATTATCATCCAAACAGATATTTAATATTATCATACTTAAACCAAGCATCCATATCACATAGATATTACTCATCTCATATCTGAGATCACAATCAATCAATGAAATATTAATATCATCCATAAGCAATGATTTATTATTCACAATCTATAATTAATTTAAAATGAATTAAATTAATTACTTCTATCTTTAATTAATTTAAAGTAAATTAAATTAATTACTCATTCCATAAATCCTGTTCATACAACCATTTATATTTGATTAAACACCTTTGATTAATCATCTTCTAAATACAGTAAATAATTAGTCTTTATTTAATTCCACAAATTAATTATCCTAAATTATTTATAGTGATAACATATAATTACTTCATTTATTAATTACTAAAATTAGTTAAATTTATCCTTAATTAATTACATAAATTAATCATCACATCATTAATTATTCCTTAATTAAACAATTCTTAATTACAACATTAATTATATTAATTAATGATCTCTAATTATATTTAAATTAAATTACTTTATTTAAATTAATTACATTAAGCGATTAATCTTTAATTAAACACAATTATTAATCACCCTTGATTAATAACAAACCGGTAATTAATTATTCTTAATTACTTTTATTAATAAATTAAGTATCCTATAATTAATTATCTCTATTAATTAATCCCTTAATTAATTACAAAAGTAATTACCTAGATTACTTCATTAACTAATCATCATTCACTAATTACATTCAGTAATTAACATTAATTACTTCCCTAAGTAATTATGCTCTATTAATTACACTAAGTAATTACACTTATCAAATTATCAAATGATTTTTTTAAATTAATTAAACTAAATTAATTAACTTAAATTAATCATATCATCTAAATTTATTACAATAAGTAATTCGTCTCTTAATTACTTTTATCAAGTAATTATATTTAACGATTTACAATAGATTATCTAATTAATCTAATTAATTATCAATATTAATCACATTAATTAATTAATAATCCTTAGTTAATTATGTTCATTAACTAATAACATTTCTTAATTTACTTCTTAATTAATCTCTAGTTATAAATTAATCTAAATTACTAATTTATAAATTAAATAGATAAGTCATTCCCTAATTAACTTATTCATTAAATCATTTTAATATCTAAATTATTTCTAAGATAATTTATTTCTTTATTAATGACTCCCTTAATATTAAAGTGTATTAGAACATTACATTTTAAATTTAAATTCAAATTCCATTTTGAATTTAAGATTCAATGATTATTGTTTAAATATTTACCAAATTTAAATTCAATTTATAATTTTTTAAATAAATGTAAATAACATTTATTACTTACATACGAACTTACATAAGAAAAGCCTTTAAATTCAACTACCTAACTTTTAGTTAAAAATTTAGCTTTTAAATTACATTGTATTATTAACTTGCAATTTCAAGTCAAACAATTTATTTAACTTCCATTCAAAAACCTTTTACAAAAGAATTCCCTCAAAATCAAGTTAAATATTTATTTGAAACAAATTTACTTTTCAAAACTATTTTATTTGAACTTATTTTAAAACATTCATATTTAAAAACTGATTTAATTTTTCAGATTTGAATTCAAAGTAAACTTGAATTCATCAATTTATCTTTGATTTAAAACTTTAATTTAAACTTCCTTTTAAGAACTTGAATTAAAAACTTGATTTTCAAATCCAAATCCATTTTAAAACCTTAAGATTCAAATGTTCATTTGAATCTATACTTTAAAATTTTGAATTTAAATCACAGTTTAAATTCTGTTTTCAAACTTTAAATTAATTTAAAATCTGAAAACCTGTCAGGTTTTTAAACCTGAAAACCCACCTTTAAACATTTTAAACTTTGATTTCATATCAAATTTGAATTCAAAAAAAAATAAACTTGAATTCAAATTTCAAACCGGATTTAAGCTTTGTTTAAATCTATTTGACAAATTTAAGTCCATTTGAATTTGTTTTAAAAAAAAAACAAATTCTGCTGCCAGGTTTTACAAAAGCCTGGAACTAACACTGACTCGACTCGAACCAAAAATGCTTCGAGTCTTCCCTCTCTCTGCTTCGAGTTCGACATGAAGTTTCCCCGAGTCAAACCCTTAAAGACTCGAGTAACTCCTCCAGGCACAACACAGTACACCGTGCATATACACGGTGGCTGTGGGTGACTCTGATCATCGATGATGATCATTTCACTTCGACAAGCATCCCCTAACACCAGTACAATCATCGGATCGACCTTTAATTTTCGAAAATCGAATTCGAGATTCAACACAACCTGGAACAAAGCACTGGACAACCGCCAAAACCTGGAAAACATCACGCATACCCAATGCTGATCGCCAGAAAATCAGCGACTCCGGCCAACCCCTTGCCTACGACTAAGCTTCCACCCCTCAAAAACTTAAAGCACTCGATCAACTGTAGAGGGTAAGCTGATCGAATTTCCTAGCCTTGTTAAAACTAGGGCTCCAAACAAAAATCCACAGCTGCTTCCTCCTCAATGAAATGCATCCCCATCAGGCATTTTACCTGTCAACACTGATCACTCCTCCATCATCAAGCAGAGCCCCGTCCCCTCCAGTCCCAAAGATCAACACAAAAACCCAAATTTTAATATTTTGTTCAACCCAATACTTCTCTTCTAATTCCAAACTAAAAATTATGATGTTTAGTTCAAAAATCATATTATAGTTGTTGTTTCCAATTTATAATACTGAATCTATAAATTAAAAAGTTTGAGATTTTACTTTGTTTATCATACACTGTTGTTTTTATATTCCTGAGACACTCAGACTTGAAATTTAACTTAATAAAGCTTCTAAAGATTAATCCATAATAAATCAAACAGTTTTTGTTTTGTAGCTAAGTCCTAATAACAATTAACTGAAGAGAATATGAATTTAAATCTAAAACGGGAAATTGGAAACTAAACAGAGAATGTTCATACGGAAATAAACATGCACAAGCAGAATTCATTTTCATATTTACATACTACAATATTTATCACAAAAAGCATGTAACCATATTCATTCTTAGATTTAAAAAAATAATGATGTTACTCACCTTTGCTTTGAAAAGAGGGACAGAGCACCTCTGATTGCAAACATTTTTTTTTGAACTTTCAAAACTGGAAACAGTCTTTACTTTGATCTTTTAATCATCTTGCTTGATTGTTGTTTCAGTTTGTAAAAATGGATATGCCTACGTTTTCTTGCTTTTCTGGTTTACTAAGTTATGAATGCCAATGGAACAAAAAAAAAGAATTGCATATATAGAGGAGACAGGCTTGTACAGGGAGGTATTAACTGGTACATTATTTGTTTTTTTTGTTTTATCAGGCAAGACTTTTTTTGTTGGAGGCTGAAAGGATGTTTAAAACAATTCGAATAGACTTTGTTTAAGCTTGCATTAAATGTTTAAGTACTTTATGTACATGGATATATTATATTTTTACTTGTTTAGATTTTTCTTGCCTGCATACTTATCTTACAACATATTTATCTTGCTTTACTCTTGCATTCTAACTTTTACAGGCAACATATTATTTGCCTTGCTTGCTTTCAGTTTTGTAAAAAGAAATGCTAACTATATATTTCTTGTTCAGGTTTGCTATGTTGAACTAATTAGAACAAAAAGCACTGCAAATATACAGAAGACAAGTTTTTTGTATATATATAAAGAAGGGTTTGTACATCAGCCTGGTACAATTTTCTTTTATTTATATGTATAGGTCAGAGCATTTTTATTTTTGGAGGGGCTGAGATGATTTTAAAACAAGTCGAATTGACATTGTTTGCAGTTAAATATGAAAGCATTAAATGCTTTGAGTACTTCATGATTTTGTTTTATACTTTTCTTATTTTGTTTATAGATTTGCTTCTTGTCTTTGCATCACTACTTTACAGGATTTACTCTTTTATTTTATTTTTTTATATTAATTTTTTATTTACACAAACCTGGTTTGCTTTCATACTTGATGTTTATAGATATAAAGCTGTTTTATTTTTACTTTGCTCTTTGCTTTTAGTTATTTGTTTATAGATTTTTAACTTATGGGTTACTTTTATTTTTAATACTAGTGCTTAATATTATTTCACTTTTTATTTAAAAACCAAAATTATCAATACTAAATTTACTTATTATTTCTTTTATTTTAAACTTAAACAATTAAATACTTATGTTTATATTTATAAAGTATTATTTTATTTTAAACATTTTTTTTGAAAGATTTTATTTTAAATTTACAAATCATAGATTCTTTCAAAATATACATATATATAAATAAAATAACAACTTCTATTTATATTAAAACCCATTTTTAAAGATATTACAATATTGATATAGTTTAAATATAACTTATTATTAAATTAATATAATTTATAAAAGAACTATTCCTTTATAATATAAATTACTTCTTTATCAAGCTATATTTAAAAAGAACAAACAAACTTTTGTTAAATTTATATTTAAGCTAAAATCATTTAAACAAAATTTAACTTTATCTTTAGTATATTTTTAAGCCAAATGGTTATTTATTTAATATTAATTTTAAATCAAATCTCCAAATTGTAATTACCAAAAATATTTAAAATATGAAAACATTTTTTTTTACTTGATAAATTAAAACAAGGATTATCCATTTACAAAAATACAAACATATATACGTTATAAATAGAACAATTTAATTTAGCTTTTAAAAGATAAGCTCACCCATTTAAATAATTATTAAAGAAAATTATTAAATCAATTCAAATTATTATTAACAATATTATCAATTCTATCTAATTTTAACCCAGATTATTAAATTTATATTGCTAAAAATTCCGGGATGTTACAGCCTGTAGTTAAGTTCTGGATTTCTCTAGGATAGAGACATAACCATTGAGCTGTGTCCATGGTTTGATATCGTAGTGGTACTTTTCATATTATTTTCAAAAGGGTTTTCAAATATTTTTGGAAAGATAGTTTGTAAATTTACTAAATTCGATAAGATAAGTACATACTTTTGGATAAAGAGATTTAGTTTATGTAAAACTAAAAAAAAATGAGACTTGGTTTATTCAATGGAAAATGAAGTATTTGGTTGAATGATTTTTATTAGATAGTTAGATAAACGAATATCAAATCTGAATCCAAAATATTACTTTGGGAATATGTAGGAGAAATACGAATATTATATGGTGCAGTTACCGTTCGAGGTGCTATATTGTACGTATAAACTCGTTTCGTTCTTCTAGGACGATGATAAGGAAATCCGTCTACTAACAGTTAGGAGGTGATCTTCGATCTTATTTCATCTGTTTATTTCCTAAAGAACCGGGGTTGAATTTACCAAAAATGTCGAACGTTGTTTTGAAGAGACCGGGATCGGATAAGCTGTCGAAAAACCACTTCGATCCAATGAGTACGTTTTCGATGTGAGAACAAGAGCATTGAGTCGAAGATGGAGCAGTGAGTGCAAGGGCTAATCGCTACTAATCCTGAGGATTATCCCAAATGGATGTAGTAGGAATAGTGCCTACGGTTCCGTTCAGACCAAGAACGGACTTGTATGGATGAATGCTATCAGTACATTGTCATTGGAGGAAAATGAGCATTCTAAGGGAAAATTCCTTTAAAAGGTAATCGTATCCTCTAGCCTCATCAAATAGGAATGACTGAAAAGCAGGGGAGATGCAACAAGGCTAAGTCGGTATCATTCAATTAGGGTATGTTTATCACATTTCTAGATATCCTCGGATATTATTACTGTGATTCATGGAAGGAGCTCGGAAAAGGGTGGGAACACCCAGGGTGATAGCATATTCGATCTATCTAGGTTAGGGATAGTCCGGTCTTGTGTTGTAGGGGATCCCGACATGGTCCTTGGTATGCTATTCTAGACGTGTACCGTGATAGGTAATACCCTAGTACCTAGTCATTCATATGGAATCCATTCTCCAATACGTGCCTTTACGATTTTGATTATAGAGCCTAGTATATTGGAATTTAATTAATGTAACAATTTCAGCTATTTGAATAAGTATTTGTGCTTAGACACTATTATAATAGCAGAGGATTTGATATGAAATGTTTTGGTTATCTAAGGTAAAAACCCGTCGTGTTTATGTGTGGCGTGGTCTTACGAGATACCTTTGATTTTCAAAGGATTTTGTAAACATTAATAATTCAAATTGAGTGTTTTTTCTCATGCTAGTTTTCCAGATTGACTCGGGAGTTATTTTGTTATAATGCTCGGGTCAGACCGAGTATTAAAGATATAGGATAGGATGCTTTGGAGCTCAAGAGACGGGCTAGATGGAGAAGACGTATTACACGTATCTGGTTCATATTCTGCTGTGTATTGTATGCCGTATATTCGGCTTTTGTGAGGACAAGTTATTATAACTATCCGGTATTGTATTATTGACGTAGTGTACTCTGACGATGTAATGTATAAATAACAGTCATAGTTTCTTTTTGTATAAGGACATGTTATTATCTATTATATATTGCTCCGTTGCAACTGTGAGATTCTGTGTTGTTATTTCTATTTTCTTCTTCTACCTCTTTCTTCTTTTCTCTAACGATTTCGCCATTCGATTGCTCGGCATGTAATAAAGTGAACGTGCTGATGTCGATTTTCGAAGGTCAAAAATCCGGTTCGTGGCATTTAACCTAGTAAGTTTCCAATTTATCGTTAGCTTTCGCATTTTATATCACATTTGATGTTCTATATTAGATAGTATAACATCCTACATGTTAGGTCAAATGTAAAGTTACTTCTTGATGTTTGATGTTATTGTGCATGTTTGATGTTTGCTGATGTATGTTCGATATGGTTGCCAATGGTTGTTAGGCGTGCAGGGAAACTTTGTTTGGTTTACTTTGCTTGGTTTTTCTTTGCATTAGGGATTTCGGTGATGGAATTCCTAAAGGGGGAAGTGTAATGCCCTTATTTTACGTATCAGAGGATCGTTAAATATTATTTTTAAATCCAATTTTGGTCGTATAATGCTATAACTTTGACAAATGTTGACTATTTATATTTTTGACTCCGAGAAATTTTATTGGATGATTTTGGCCTTGAAAACTTGTAAGCAGGTTATTTTTGATAGGAACCAATTTAGGGGTTGAAACGCTTTCATTGGAACATTTTGATGGTTTCTCTTTTTGTAGAGTGAACATAACAGATTTTTGGACTTACAACTTAGAAGATATTGCCATTTGAAGTAAGATAGTTTTTGGATAGCTTAATAGGGTAATCGGTGAGGCCCAAGAAAAGCCCAATAGCCTATTTCGAGTTAAGAGCCAAGCGGGGCTGATAGGACGCCTCCAATCATTATTCCACTACCCAAAAATAGTTAGTAACTCCATTGACCTTTTCTATAAACAAAAAGCAATGTTTTCCCTTAACTTTTTTAGCTTAAATAAGAGATTAATGGGTAATTAGCAAGGGGTTAGCTTGATTACTATTTAGGCATCTTGGGAAACGTGAATGCTACTGTTCACTTTGGATTTATTTGGAATTTGCACTTAATTTGATATGGGTGAGTTTTTTTTTGCACTTAACACGATTATGTGTTAGTTTATATAGTAAAAATGATGTTTTCAACTAGTTTTGGAATGTTAAAATGTTTCTAATGACAAATATAACCCTAGAAATTGTTTTAAGATGGTTTTGAAAAGATAAATATTGAAGTTGGTTCATTTTTGGGTGTTTGACTATGCCGGTCATTATTATTCATTTTTGATAGATCAAGGATGATGGGATTGCTTGGATAGGGACTGTACAGCTTTGTAATGATATATGAGTATTTTATGTTGTTTTTATGTAATTGTTTGCTTGTATACTCATTCCTTGGAGTGTAGTTTAAGAGAGGTCGTCGTTTGAGTGGACTGGTGACTAAAAATGCTCAAAACATGATGTGAGCAAAGTATATGTTCTTAGAGAACTAGGGGAGCCACAACTTTGATTGCCTGAAGATTTGGTTTGAAAGGATGAGATTTTTGCAAGAATGAATCGTGGTAGGAGTAAAACCAGTCGAGGGTAGTGGCTGCTTGGGTTTTTATAGGTGGAAGCTGCATGCTAGAGTATGCACGGCTTCAGGCAAAGTGATGAAATGTTTATGGACTTAGAAACATTTAGCAAGGAAAACCTCTCGACAACGAGAGGTTTTATTTCATGGAATTGAGCGCTTAACTTTGGGACTTACATGTAGGAGCTTCAAGCCAGCTTGGAATAATGAGCACAACGGGGCTTTGGATTTAGAATTTTTTTCTTAAAATGGGAACATTACTCGGCATGTACCCTTTCCGCTCCGATGAATTGATGCTGCTGCTTTAAGACATAATGGTTTAGCTTTTGGGAAATTTTGCTTCGATAAAAGGTTTTTAACGCTTAGCCAATATGGCTAAGTGCTGGCCAAATATGGTCAAGACCGACCACTATAGAGTGGTCAGCACCGACCACTATTGGTAATGGTGAAATGACACCATTTTTGCAGTGAATAATGATGAGGGTTTGAGGAGCATGCTATGTTTAACCGTTCATTCGTTTAATGCTTAGTTTTGACGATATGGCTAAAGGATGAGTGGTTTTGATGATGAAGTAATGACATGACGCTTTGTCTTGATGATTTTGAGACTTTGATGAGGGGAATCTGTGACTTAAGAGAGGTGTCTATAGATGTTCCAATGATGATACTATATGGTTGGAGTTATGATGATGATCCATGAGGACAAGTTTGAGGATAGGAAATTGTAGGTACAATGAATAAAGGTTTTGCTATGGAAATGAGTGGAATGGAAAGATGATGTTTCTATTATTGGTATGTGCAAAGGGATCTTTGAAGACTTGGAGGTTTTCAAAGTACGTATAAAAGTGGGATTAATAGAGGCAACCAAGTGTAACATCCCAAATTTTTAAATAACATTGTTCAGGATATTTAATTAGATAAATTAAGTAGAATAATGTAAATGTTAAATGATAAGGGGATTGAGATTTGAATAAATTTAAGTGGCAGTGCTTATTAACAAAAACAGGCTTAACGAATGGTTTATATACTTAATAAAGTATATGAGGGCATAATAGATATTGGCCTCCCATCAATCTCACCCTTATATATATATAGGTGTGTGTATGTGTGTCTGTGTGTGTGTGTGTATATATCTGTGTGTGTGTCCTCTAAGCCATTCACATTCATTATCACCTTTTCACATAAAATAAACGTAAGTAAAAGATAGAAGGTCGGCCGTTAATTGGAAGAAAAGAAGAAGATATTCAAGGAAAAGTTAAAAAGGGGAATCAAACTCATTTCAATCCACTTTCCTTACCAAAGACTAAGGTGAATAATAATTTCCATCTCTATTTGCTGAATATATGATGTGTGATGGTGATATGCTTGAATTATGGTTTGTTTAAATTTAAACAAGACTGTTTAAATGATAATTCATACGGTTTGAGACTAAAACCGTGTGATATTAATGTTTAAATGCCATGGAAAAATTAAATATCATGTAAAACATAATTTTAGAGTTGCGTTTTAAGTTTGATAATTTTCCAAAGGTTTGGAAAGATTATTATGCATTTTTGAATGTAAATATAGCATATTGGGTTTATAAATTTATTTTAGAAAGTATATTGAGAAATCGGGTTTGAAATTTTGATGTTATATAACATGATCAAAGTAAAATTCTATGATTGTTTGGGATTTTTCTTAAGTGATTTGATATACAAGTCAAATTATTTTGAGAAGAGGATCTAAATGATTTAATTGTATTTGCAATGGAAAGTTTTATCTATAAAATTCTAAGCTCGATACTTATCCAACATAATAAGGTGGTTAGTTTTGCAAAGCATGGGAAAAGTTAAGGCAACCAATAAGAAGTTTACACGTAGCAAGGTTAGTTGATATAAGTTACTTAATTTGATATCTAACCCATAAAATAGGGTTCTGCCTCTATTAAGGGTACCTTTGGCCCCTTACCTTTCTCCTTTGAAAAAGTCGAGACTACATTAAGCCCTAACCAATACACAGGGTATCATCTAGGTGGTATGTAGTGGATTGGAGAAAGGCGGAAGGTATGGTATCGAAAGCATGCTTCTCAAGTAGTCGATACCATAGTTTGTTTTAAAAAGTCAAGCACCTGCCTTTGTTCTACTAAGCTTTCGACTTAGTCGATACATATGTTTTCGAAAAGAGTTTTGTAATGGATTTCGAAGGGGTCGCCATGTTGTTTTGAAAGAAAAAAAATGCTTTAGTTCCTTCAATTATAAATCAATGCTTTCGAAAGAGGGGGTTACGACATAGTCGAAACCATGTAGTCAATTCTTTTGCCTTTCGAGTATATTGAAGTCATCAATGCTGTGGAAAGGTAGTGTTATTTTTAAGATGTATTAAGTCGCTTCCTAAATTCTTTCGAAAGGGTTATAGGTTTTGAAGGCAATGGCTTCGAAAGTGGTTTTGAAGTTATCCTATGGTATTTTTAATATATGCTTTGGACTCTGTCAAAAGTGTTAGTTCCGACACCATCATAAATTCCCCAACAATTTTATATGGTAAAGAATGGTTTAGAAAGAGATACATTCATTTATATTAATCTAAATGATAATTTAAAAGGTAAAACCAATGATGTCGAAATTGGGACTTTCAATCATTTCGAAAGAGATACTTCCAAAGGTTTCGAAGCTATGATTTTAATAATTAATAAGTAACACTTTATTATATTCAAATGGTTTTGAAAGAAGCATTTTAAAGTGTTTTAAAAGGCAGGAGTCTAATGTTTTGAAAAGATAAATATGCTTTCGAAGGAGGCTACCCAGTGAGGTCGAAAGAAAGGTTTCAAAGGTTTCAAAAGTGTAGTTTTCAAAACAAATAGCCCAGTCTCATTTAAAAGCAAAACCACGTCATATTAATGAACAAAGTATTTTTAAATGGAATTTTTGAAGAAGCCTTAATGGGTTAAAAGAATTAAGAAAGTTATATTGTTTGTTTGCTTCTCCATATATGTATATATTCACTTTGTTATGAACCCAAAATGGTGCTTTGGTAAAAGGCAGAATAACCAGTTAGGTTGACCCAATAGTGAATATAATTAATGATATTGGCACGGGCCAATAAGTTCACAGTAAGCCCATGAAAACTGTGTAAGGGAAATGATATTGGGAAGGTCCAATAGATTCATAGTTAGCCCATGAAAACTATGTATAATTGAATTCGTCCGTTAAGCAGGTTTATAGTTAGCCTATGAAAACTATATTCAGATAAGAAAATGAAATATTGACAGATTGTCAAGAGGTTCCTAGTTAGCCCATGAAAACTTGGGTAAAAGAAACATATTGATAGTTAATCAATAGGTTCCTAGTGAGCTCATGAAAACTAGGATAAAAAATATGATATTGGAGTTGCCAATAAGTTCATACTGATCCCTTGAAAACTACATAAGTGGACAGGGAGTCCATAAATGTTTAACCGGTTATTAGTCAGTCCATGAAAACTATTAGGTTAATAGTAATCCTAGAAACTATAACTATGATAGATAGTCAAAATGAATAGCGATGGGAAATCCAGAATTGATCATTGTTTTTCATATCATCACATAATAATGTTTTGAATTGATTTAACCATTGTGGATACAGGAACACAGAAAATGGTTTATAAAGGTTTTTAAGATACTAATGAAGGAAAACCCGTTCTGCTAAGTGGCGTAGTCTCACTAGATATCTAAATGATTTGAGATGGTAGATTATTATTCACACCAGGCTTTATGTCTGACTCGAAATTTATGTTTTCCCCTTAAACTCTTGGGTACGAAGTAGCCAGAGATTTGAGGTTTTCAGGTGCCTCATAAGATGAATAAGCTTTTGAAGTTGTGCAGGTAGCATATAGTTATTTGAGTTCTCTCTCATATGATTCCGTTGTGTTGTTTTGTTAAGGCAAAGTTGTTTATTGTCTATTATATACATTGATCCCCAAGGAGGCAACTTCATATGTCGCTCTTGAAGTTTATTGTAATAATTATTTTTTCTGAACGTGGTTAACATTGTGGGATTATGTAAAGAATGTTGAAATGGGTTTTTCGAATGGAATGTGAAAGCTGTTTCAAAAAATTTAAAATTTTTCCATATCCATGTGTTTCTGATATATTCATTTATCAAACATTACCATATTTGGTCGCCGTGAATTAATAACTATGGATGACTACTGCATCCGTAGCCATTAGTTTTGGGCCTCCAAATGGGGGACATTACAAGTTGGTATCAGAGCATAGGTTTATGAATTCTTAAGCAATTTAAACCTAAAAGGATTTTTAAAGCATAGTCCAATGAATCAGAAATATGATCAGGGTTTAGGTTAATGCGGTTGTAATGTACTTGTAATTAATATATGGATACACACACACACATAAGTACGTATTTCCTTTTTCTCTTAGACCGTTCTTCTGTATGTTACTAAGGCTCGTATATAGATTTAAAATAAATAAGATATGGAAGTAGGAAACGGAAGAGGAAATCTAGGTGGAGGAAGCACCACAACTGATGGAAATGCTCGACCTAATACTCGGAGGAACCAAGGTCGACAGGGTAATGCTAATCAAAATGCAAAAGCCAATACGGTTCCTGAAAATCCGCTGATAGATGCGGGGATGATGTATCAGTTCCTTGCTAATTTGATGCAAGTAGGAGCTGCTAGAGTGACTGGGAATATTGGAGGAGCAAATCCTGTGGTTCCCGTTGGGAATAATTACGCCAAATTTAATAGAGATTACACCAGTTTGGGTGGAAAGCCGTTTATGAGAGTGGAAGATACTATAGAAGTGGAGAATTGGCTATTAAACCGTGAAAGGATTTTCTCTAATTTGGGTTTAGAAGATGAGCAGAAGAGAAGGTTGGCCTCTAGTCAATTACAACGGTCAACACTACACTGGTGGAATGGTGTAACTACCGGAGTTTCGGAGGATGAGTTGACTTGAGCTGACTTTCGAAGGAGATTCGAACAGAGGTTTATTTCTAAGGTTTCTAAGTCAGCATTGATGAGGAGGTTTATGGATTTAGTTCAGGGAGATATGTCAGTTATTGAATATGCTAATACATTTGTTGAGTTATCTCTATATGGATACGGTATTGTAGATACTGACATTAAAAGGAATGAAAGGTTCATTCGGGGACTGAGGCCCAAGTTTGCTAGGGAAACCTTGACACATATCCATGATCCTAGTAATATAGTGGTGGAGATGACTATCCGCCATGAGGAACTTGCTATGTGTGCTAGAGAGAAGCCAGTTGAATCCAAAGGTCCTTAGGGTAAGAAGAGGAAGTTCATCAAAAAGAAAGGAGCTTATAAGGGAGATACAACCAAAAAGTCAAAAGCTAATCTAGTCTGCTACAAATGTGACAAGAAGGGTCATTTTGCAAATGAGTGTCGGTCTGGCAAGGGGCAGAAGAAGACTGCAGATAAGAAGCATGTGAATTGCTGCAACTGTGATCAAGTTGGGCATTATAAGAACAAGTGTCCAGAACTAGTTAGGGTGGACAAGGAATTTTTTTTTGGCTATTGGACGATCATTTGCTAGGTCAACTACTGCCGACAAAGGGAAATCTATGTTGGAAGGTACATTTCTGATTCAAAGTACTGGTGCATCACATTCATTTATATCTCAGAATTTGGTTGATAGGTTATGTTTAGCACCCACCCACCTTATTTCTTCCTTAATGGTTGCGAATCCAGTGGGAGGGTATGCAACTCTAAGAATAAGACGTGACCAGTTAGAACTTGATTTCTTTGGTCATATATTTGTATGCAGTCTGTATGTTTATGATTTCGTAGAATTCAAGATCATTTTGGGTATGGATTGGTTGGGTAGATATAAGGCTAGGATATTTTGCCAAGATGGGCAAATATCACTAAGACACCCAAATTGTCATAACCATATCATCTTCTCAGAAGAGAGTTCCGACCGAAGTGTTTGTGGTTTTTAAGTGCCTTGGAAGCAGTGGAAGAGCTATGACATGTTCGCATTGCAAGAGAGTTTGCAGATGTATTTGAGCCGATCACATAACTACCACCGAAATGAGCTATTGAGTTTCGAATAGATCTTGTGCTAGGAGCTGAACTTATAAGTAGACCACCTAGCAGGATGACACCGATTGAGATGAAAGAACTGAAGGTGCAGCTAGTGGATCTAGAAAAAGGAATTTTATTAGACCAAGCAGTACACCTTAGGGTGCGACCGTGGTTTTCATGAAGAAGCTGGATGGGTCATTGATGATGTGCATCAACTACCGTAAACTGAATGAAAGGATGATCAAAAATAAGTATACTTTGCCGTAAATTGACGATCTGTTTGATCAGTTGAGTGGAGCTAGTGTGTTTTTCCAATTGGATTTGGCAATGGGGTTCCATCAGTTGAGAGTGGCAGAGAACAGTATTCCTTTGACAGCATTTCGAACTAGCTATGGTTTGTGTGAATGGTTAGTGATGCCATTCGGGTCGACAAATGTACCTGCTTTCTTCGTGGACTTGATGAATCGAGTTTTCCAAGGGCACTTAGATAGGTTCGTGTTGGTATTCATAGATGACATTTTGGTGTACTCGAAAGACCAGAGAGAGCATGAGGATCATCTGAAAGTAGTGCTTGAGAAGATGAGGCAGCATCAGCTAAAGGCGAAGTTTTCCAAATGTCATTTTTGGAAGAAAGAGGTCAAGTTTCTTGGTCATGTAGTTTCGAAGGAGGGTTTGGCAGTAGATCTAGTTAAGATCGAAGCTGTTAATAATTAGAAGAGACCAGAGACAGTAATTGAGATCAGAAGTTTTCTAGGACTTGTTGGCTATTACCGAAGATTCATTAGAGATTTTTCGTGGATAGAAGCACCTTTGACTAAGTTGACCAGGAAGGATGTGAAGTTCATTTGGTCTAACAAATGTGAGGAATGATTCCTTAAGTTGAAGCAGTTGTTGACCAACACACCAGTTTCAGTCGTTCCAGATGGAAATCAAGGGTTAGTGGTGTACACGGATGCATGTGGAATGGGATTGGGAGCTGTGTTGGTACAAAATGGTAAAATCATTGCCTATGCTTTCCGACAGCTTAGACCGCATGAGGTAAGATATCCTACTCATGATTTAGAGTTGGCTACGGTGATCTTCGTGCTGAAGATTTGGAGATATTATCTCTTAGGGGAGAGATTTGAGCTATACACTGATCATAAGTATTTAAGATGTTTATTCTCTTAAAAAGAGTTGAATACTCGACAACAGAGGTGGCTGGAGTTTTTGGTTGCTTGTGATTTTGGTATAGAATATACTCCTAGGAAAGGAAATAAGGCAGAAAATGCCCTTAATAGGAAACATCAGAATGTGTGTTGGCTACATTGGCAGAATGGAATTATTTATAAGCTTTGACTACGTGTAGCATAAGTCAAGATTGACTACTGATTCTTACTGCTATATTGGCCTGTTTAGAGGTTCGGCCAGTGCTGATCGAGAGGATAGCTTCTAAACAGAAAGAGGATCCAGAATTAGCCGAGAAGATTAGATCACTTAAGGGTGGATCCAAGATCGATGACCTTAAAGATTTTTGCATCGACCAGAAAGGATTGTTGAGGAAGAAGGGATGCATATGTGTTCCGAATGTAGAGAACTTAAGATGTGATGCTCTATGAGAATGTCATCGATCCAAGTTTATGATCCATCTTGGGGGAACCAACATGTATCAAGATATGAAGAGGAGCTTCTATTGGGAAGGCATAAAGAGGGATGTGGGATTGTGGGTTAGGCAGTGTGCCAACTGTCAACAAGTGAATGCCAAAAACTAAAAGCTGAGCGAGTTGCTTTAGCCTTTAGAAATTCCAGTTTGGAAGTGGGATTCTATATCCAAGGATTTTATAGAAGGGTTGCTAAGGTCAAACATGGGAAATGAAAACATATGGATCATAGTGGACAGACTAACCAAGAGCGCCTATTTTATTCCAGTCAAGTCAACCAGGACGGCACCAGTTTTGGCCAAGTTGTTTCATGGAATTCCTAGTAGCATAGTCAGCGACAGAGATGCAGTATTCACTAACAAATTTTGGAGAAGTCTGCAGAGAGTACTAGGTACCAAGCTCAAGATGAGTACATCATATCACCCATAGACAGATAAGCAGACCGAGAGAGTCAATAAAGTACTCGAAGATTTGTTGAGAGCTTGTGTATTAGATTTGAGTGGATCTTTGGAAGATCACCTACATTTGATTGAATTTTTCTATAATAATAGTTATCAAACTAGTACATGAATGGTGCCTTTTAATGCTTTATATGGAAGACCATGCAAATCGCCAGCATTTGGTTAGAGACCGGAGACAAATCAGTCTTAGGTCCAGATTTTCGTAGAGAGGCGTCAGAGAAGATTGAGTTGATCCGAGAACGAATGAAGGAAGCTCAATCCACACAAAAGAATTACGCAGATAAAAGGCGTAAAGACCTTGAGTTCTCAATTGGAGACAGAGTTTTTATTAAGGTGTCACCAATGAAGGGTGTGATACGATTTGGAAGGTCAAGGAAGCTATCATCGAGATATGTTGGTCCATTCCAGATTATGGAGAGGATTGGAAAGCTCACATACAAAATAGAGTTGTCGAGCAATATGGAAGGTGTCCATAATGTATTCATGTGTCTTAGCTTCGCAAGTATGTGCATGATACGGAGACTACCATTCCTCCAATAGAATTGGAAGACTTGGTAGTAGAGCCAAATTTGACAGTTGTAAGACAACCAGTTTGGGTTATGGCAAGAGATGAGAAGAGATGAGAAGAGATTGAGATTCAAGATAGTCAAGTTGGTGAAAGTTCAATGGAGCGACAACGAAAAAGACCGTACTTGGGAGACAGAGGACTGGATTCGAGATACTTATCCTGATCTATTTTAAGAGTATGTCTACATTTGATTTATATAGATGATCACTATTCAGATAGACTAGTATGGTTGTTAGGAGTTGTTATAGATGACTGCTACGATTAGTATTTAGTCCTTATTGAATTTCGAGGATGAAATTCTTTAAGGAGGGGAGCCTGTAACATCCCTAATTTTTAAACAACATTTCTCATGATATTTAAGTAGATAAATTAAATAGATTAATGTAAATGTTAAGTGATAAGGGGATTGAGATTTGAATAAATTTAAGTGGTCATGCTGATTAATAAAATGGCCTTAAAGAATGGTCTATAGACTAAATAAATTATATAAAGGCATAAGCCTTCTATGACTCTCACCCTTATAAATATGTGTCCCCTAAGCCATTCACATTTATTTTCACTTTTCACAAATAATAAACGTAAGCAAAAGAAAGAAGGTCGGCCATTAATTGGAAGAGAAGAAAAAGTTATTCAAGGAAAAAGTTGAAGAATTAAAGAGGGGAATCAAACTCATCTCGATTCACTTTCCTTATCAAAGATTAAGGTGAATAATAATTTTCGTTTTTATTTGTTGAATATATAATGTTTGATGATGATATGCTTGAATTATAGTTTGTTTAAATTAAACAAGATTGTTTAAATGATGGTTTATATGGTTTTAGACTAAAACCGTGTGATATTATTGTTTCAATGGGATGGAAAAAATATATGTCTTGCGAAACATAATTTTAGAGTTGTGTTTTAAATTTGATAATTTTGCAAGCTGTGGAAAGATTATTATGAATTTTTGAATGAAAACATAGCCCGTTGGGTTTGTAAATTTATTTCAAAACATATATTGAGAAATTGGGTTTGAAATTTTGATATGTTATATAACATGATCAAATAAATTTCTATGATTTTTTGGGGATTTTCTTAAGTGATTTGATATACAAATTAAATTATTTTGATAATAGGATCTAAATGATTTAAATGTATTTGAAATGGAAGGTTTTATCTGTAAAATTCTAAGCTCGATACTTATCCAAAAAAATAAGACGGTTAGTTTTGAAAAAGCATGGAAAAAGTTAAGGCAACCAATAAGAAGTTTACACGTAGGCGGGTTAGTTGATATAAGTTTCTTAATTTGATATCTAACCTAAAAAACAAGTTCTGCCTCTATTAAGGGTGCCTTTCGCCCCTTACCTTTTGCTTTTGAAAAAGTTGAAACCACATTAAGCCCTAACCAATACACAGGATATCATATATGTGGTACGTAGTGGAATGGAGAAAGGCGTAAGGTATGGTGTCGAAAGCATGCTTCTGATGGAGTCGGTGCCTTAGTTTGTTAAAAAGTAAAGCGCCTGTTGTTTTTTACTAAGCTTTTGACTTAGTTGACGCATATGTTTTCGGAAGGAGTTTTATAATGGCTTTCAAAGGAGTTGCCATGTTGTTTTAAAAGAAAAAGAGCTTTAGAAGGAATTCATTTAATTATAAATCAATGATTTCAAAAGAGGGCGTTTAGACACAGTCGAAATCCTACTACCGATTCTTTTACCTTTCGAGTGTATTGAAGTCATCAATGCTCTCGAAAGTTAGTGTTATTTTAAAGATGTATTAAGACGCTTGCTAATTGCCTTCAAAAGGGTTATAGGTTTCAAAGGCAAGGGCTACAGAAGGGGTTTCAAAGTTATCCTTTAGTATTTTTAATATATGCTTTCAACTCTATCGAAAGAGATGGTTCCGACACCATCATAAATTCCCCAACATTTTTATATGGTAAAGAATGGTTTTGAAAGAGATACTTTCATTTATATAACCCAAATGATATTTAAAAGGTAAACCCAATGATGTCGAAAAGGGGACTTTCAATACTTTAGGAAGAGATACTTCATATGGTTTCGAAGTTATGATTCTAATAATCAATAAGTAACACTTTATTATATTCGAAAGCTTTCGAATGAAAGAAGGATTTTAAAGTGTTTTAAAAGTAAGGAGTCTAATGTTTTGAAAAGACAGATATGCTTTCGAAAGTGGCTATCCGTAAGGTCAAAAGAAAGGTTTCAAAGATTTAAAAATTATAATTTTCAAAACAAATAACCCAATCTCATTTAAAAGCAAAACCATGGAATTTTTGAAGAAGTCTTAATGGGTTAAAAGAATTAACCAAGTTATATTGTTTATTGTTTGCTTCTCCGTATTTGTATATATATTCACTTTGTAATGAACCCAAAACGGCGCTTTGAGAAAAGGCAGAATAACCAGTTAGGTTGACCCAATAGTGAATATAAATTAAAGATATTGGCAGGGGCCAATGGGTTCATAGTCAGCCCATGAAAACTATGTAAGGGAAATGATATTGGCAAAGGCCAATAGGTTCATTGTTAGCCCATGAAAACTGTGTATAATTGAAAACATCAGTTAGATAGGTTTATAGTTAGCCCATGAAAACTATATCTGGAAAAGAAAATAAAATATTGACAGATAGTCAATAGGTTCCTAGTTAGCCCATGAAAACTAGGGTAAAAGAAAGATATTGACAGTTAGTCAATAGGTTCCTAGTTAGCGCATGAAAATTAGGATAAAATAAATGATATTGGAGTTTCCAATAGGTTCATAGTGATATCATGAAAATTATATAAGTGGACAGGGAGTCTATAAATGTTTATCTGGTTATTAGTCAACCCATGAAAACTATTAGGTTAATAGTAATCCTAGAAACTATAACTATGATAGATAGTCAAAATGAATGGGGATGGATAATCCGGAATTGATTCAATTGTTTTGCATATCATCAGATAATATTGTTTTGAAGTGATTTAACCATTATGGATGCAAGAGCATAGAAAATGGTTTATAAAGGTTTTTAAGATACTAGTGAAGGGAAACCCGTTGCGCTAAGCGGTGTGGTCTCACTATATACATAAATGATTTGAGATGGTAGATTATTATTCATACCAGGCTTTATCTCTGACTCGAAGTTTATGTTTTCCCCGTAATCTGTTGGAAACTCAATTAATTTTGAGTAGCTTGAGATTTGAGGTTTTCAGGTACCTCGTAAGATGAGTAAGCTTCCGAAGTCGTTCAGGAGGCATGTAGTTATTTGAGTTCTCTCCCATATGATTCCACTATGTTGTTTTGTTAAGGAAAAATTGTTTATTGCCAATTATATACTCTGATCACCAAGGGGGCATCTTCATACGTCGCACTTGTAGTATATTGTAATAATTTTATTTTTCTGAATGTGATTAACATTATGGGATTATGTAAAGAATGTTGAAATGGTTTTTTGGAGTGGTATGTGAAAGTTGTTTCCAAATTTTTAAACTTTTTCCATATCCATGTGTTTATGATATATCCATTTATCTAACATTACCATATTTGATCGTTGAGGATTAATAACTGTGGATGTATGTGGCATCCATAGCTATTAGTCTTGGGCCTCCAAGTGGGAGATGTTACACCAAGTGTATATGAGGATACCTTATCTTAGATTTGATGATACAGATCTGTGTACCCTATACCTTCAAATTGGATGGGCCCAGTACCTGGTCTTTGGAGTGGCATCGATTTAACCACCATAAAACCAAGATTTTCCATTAGTCTCTTGGTGGAGGGTATAACCATACAATTTATCATATGTCCAGTGCACACGAGTGATGTGATGATTGTTTAATGGATGCTATGTTTGTTTTATCACTCATGCATACGTATTGTTCATTTGGATACCCAAATACTTGATACTATACTTTGACTTGCAGTACACCACATGATGATGATGATGATAGATTATCATATATTTCTACATGCTAACTCTTTGGATGTAGGGACATGTTAGGTATGATTCCCTATACCCTATGTCCACTATACTATATCGACTTCCATAGTATTTTGAGATTGTTTATCATTTACAAAAGACCGAGATTTTATGTTTTATTTCTTATTATCTGAATTCTCTTTAATGAGTAGACTAGATAGTAGTTATGGGATAGCATATGGAGTTGTGCGGATGTAGTAAGGAGCTACGCTTTTGCATGTCTATACATGGCTTAGTATTGCTTATATTATATTGAGCACCATTGGGCTTTATAAGTGCTTACTTTTTATTAGAGATAGTTTATCATTTGAGTTAATATTTTATGTATAAACTTCGTGGCCTATTTTGTATAACTGTGTTGAATCTGTGCTCTGATCTATGATGATTTATAAAATTATATTTCTGTCACTTCATGTTTTATATACGCGTTGACTATTATATTTTATCCCTACTTTGTTAGATATACGACTAATTATCTATTGAATTTTAACTACTTTACCACTTGACAAACATCCTACATCGGTTAGGTACCATTATAGTGCACTTTACATGTATGTAAGGTATCGAAGATGTAGGGCGGTCATCATAATGATGATAATAGATTAGCATACTTTTTTGTTATGTGCTAACGCTTCAGATGTAGGGACATGCCAGGTATGATCCTTCATCCCTTGTATTCCTATTTACTATATCAACTCTTATAGTATTTTAAGATTATAGATCGCTCATACTAGATTATAGCTTGAATTTAGGTTTTATGCTTTAATTCGTATTATCACGGGAACTCTTAAATGAGAACACTAGATAGTAGGTATGAGATAGCGCATGAAGTTGCACAAAGGACGAGCATGAGGTTCTATTTTTCATATATCTACTTTTGAAGCTTGTCCACTACTTTTTTATGCAACATTGGGGTTTTATCAGTGCTATGTTATTATTATTAGAGACAATTATTTAGAATTTATTTTTTAATATATAAATGCTATTACTATTTGCTTTGCACAACTGTGACGAAGCTACTGCACTTCGATTCTGATTGGTTCATATAGTTATATTTGTATCTCGTCAATTATTACATCTTTGTTGATTACTATATTATATCCTATGTGTTGTGAGATATACGATTTATTTTTCTTTAGTTTGTTACTGCTTTACCATTGGTTGATGCTCTACATCGATCAAATATAGTTATAGTGCACTATACAGAGTATTAGGGTATCAAAGGTGTAGGACGGTTATCATATTTGGTATCAGAGCTGAAGGTTAAGGTATAATCTAAGTTTATACCCAGATCAATTAGAGATAGAGAAGAAGTTATCACACTAGAATGGATTGAGAGATATATGAGAGAGCATACTTGTTATATATTTTAATTTTGAAAACTGTATAGTGCTATATATTATAAGTTACATTGCACAAATGAATGCTACTTATGCAGCTTTCCATAATGAAAAACTAATCATTCTTATTATAGTCTATAAAAACAGGCAACCAAACAAATAATGCAGCAAGAAATTCTTCTCAGGAGTAGAAGAAGGAGTAGGCTCAAGGGTAGGTGCTAACATCAACTTACAGACCATGTTTAATACAATGATGAGGAACAAGGTGCAGAATGCCCAAGTAGGCGATGCAGCTGTTGTCAATGGTGGTGCTCAAGTGCAAGTATCTAAAGGTGATTTTGCTAAACTAAATAAGGGCTTTGCAATTCCTAGAGGCAAGCCATTTTAGGGAACAAAATAACCTGCGAAAGACCGAGATTGTTTGGACATGTATAAGGGCATCCTTGAGGACTTGGAGTTCGAGAATGCACTAAAAATTAAGTTGGCTTAAAATCATCTTCAAGGAAGGGTAATGAATTGATGGAATGCTTTGATCTACAAATATTAAAAGATCGGTTTAATTGGGGTTAGTTCAAAGCTAGATTTGAAGAGAAGTTTGTATCGACGGCTCAAAAGCCAATGATTTTTAGGAAATTTGTAGATTTGAACAGGGAATCTTTTCCATTTTGGAATATGTGGCTGAGTTCGACTCATTGTCGAAGTATAGGATGTCCTTCATGAACAATCCGTTAAAGAAGAACAAAAAGTTATTGTTGGGTTAAACAACTATATGGGTGAAAGATTAGCGGGTTATATTAACGAGAGCTTCAAAAAGATAGTCGAAGGCTTTAAGACATAAGAGCATGTACCCAAAGTTGAAAGCATTGTTCCAAAGGTGGATTTGTAGCCAAAAATGGGCAAGGGAGGCAAGAGGAAGTGAAACACTAAGAATAATAAGTAGTTCCAAGGCAAGGATGGCCAAAAGAAGGGCAAACGAGAGCCTATTTACAACTATAGAGAGAAGATGTTGCACCAAAAGTGGGACAAACACCTAATAATATTATAACTTTGGATTAATGATGAAATAAATATAAAAATCAGGTAAAGAACACAAGAGATTTATGGTGGTTCACTAAGAACAATAACCTACATGTACATCAACTTTGTTAGCGATTTCTGGCTTTCTTTTATAGCGGTGATTTTACAACTTGGTTGCTTACAATTCGAGTAAGGATCCAATGGTGTGTCGGGTTAAAATCAATAAATTCAAAAAGTAAAGCAAGATCCTCCTTTTTACCACTCTTCCCCAATTTATAGTTGAAGGTCGACGAAATAAGCTCTTTAATGTTTTCCTCATATTCTCGACGTCCGAGAGAAGGCTCTAGAAGAAGATCGCCGTCAACTTAGCATTTGACTTCTTAAATTAGTATCGAATTAAGGCTCATGAGTTGGTACCAACTTGTGATTTCTCTTGGCCTTGTAATTGGCTTTGCTTTTGGTCTTCAACTTCTTGAAGTGGGAAAGCTTAGTCAGCATAATGACTCAGTATTGAGTTGAGGAGTTTAGCTCGGTACACTCGATGCCGACTTGACACTTATATTTGTTTTTCCCACTTTATTCTTACCACTTGGGTCATTTGGAAAATGGATAACTGTCTTTAAGTGGCAGGACAGGTTCTACACCGATCCTTTCGGATTTAATCAAATTCTTGTTTCCATAGTTTCAGTTAGTTCTTCTAATTCTTTTTTACGACCATTCAATGGTTATAACCATCAAAATATTGCTTGTTTACAAAGCAGGATAACACTTGTCTTCCAAAGTATACCTTGAATTAATGTGGTATGCTTTGGATAAAGACAAGCCATAAACTTTAAACTCTAATCTAAATTGACTTTTTCATCCTATGAGTTGTTTTCTCCAAGCAATGTGTCTTCTTTGGATAATCATATCACATTGAATATTTATGGACTCATATCATTTGGAAGATATAATAGTTAAAGTGTGTAACTTAAGTTCATCATTTGGACTCTAAAAATTCTAGAAGTTCTTTCTCTGGAATTGACCAGTTAGGTGAGTTCCACTTTTCCATTTTGTTTGTTACCACCTTTATTCCCATTACTTGAAAATTCCTTTTCTCTCCTTTCTTTTCTTGTGTGTTTACTCAACACAGAGTTATAAGCTTTAATGCAGTACCATTTTTAACTACGGACTTCAAATGTTAAGTGTTTTACTATCACTTATGTGACGATCTATATTTTTAACGTTAGATAATTGGGTAATTAACTAAATTAAATCATTTGAATACTGATTTTACAGGTCGAATAACTAAATTCTGATAATTTAAACATCTGGATATATATGAATTGATTTGAAAACTATAATAAATATTGAATTATAAAATCTTTGAATATGGTAAGTCTTATACAAATAAATAATATATATACACACCACCATTTAAAATTAAGATATAACATCCAAGAATGTAGATATAAATATGTACAAAGTTTTATGATGTTGATAATATATACATAAGTATATAGATATACAAGTGAATATATATGTGAGGCATATATGTATTTATACAATGGAAAAGGGCAAGTATAGACATAAGGATATATATACAAAATTTATTTCAATACATATAATGATATGTGTGAACAAAAGGGGAGACAAAGCAATAAATGCATTTCAAATTCAATGGCAAATCACCCAAAATCATGTAAAAAAGGGAAAATCAAATCATTAATTAATCAAATCAAGTTACAAGCCTCAGATCAGAGAAATGCAAAAGTTAAATAAAAATATAAAAAGTAGCTTGATGTGTACAGCAAAGAATGCAGCATGCTTTCTCATATATATATATATATATATATATATATATATATATATATATATATATACCTCTATTATTTCTTTTATTTCATTGATTCGAACCAAGTTAAAACAGAAAACCATACCACCATTTCACAAACTAAAGAGAATCAAACAATCAGAAATGATCAAATCTAGCAGCAAAGACCAAGCTCTGTTCAAAGGAGGAACGTGAGTAAAACCTATCTCTTCTTACTGGAACCATGTATGCATGTGAAATTGTTTATGAAATTGGATAAACTTTTGTGCATTGATAGGTATTTATATATTAAGACATGTTATTCTTATATAGGTGAGATAAACAAGGTTTAAAAACATCTGGACTCAAAAGACAGGAACATTGCTCTGTATATAAAAACAGCAAATACTGTAACTTCAAAAAAAAAAATTAAAATCTACTTGCTTAGTCTGTTTAGTCTTCGGTTTCAAAGGGAAACTCATTTACTTTTTGATGTAGATTACTAGAAAATTGGTTTTATTGAATATTTTTGTATAAAGGATTTAAAGTTTTATTTATAGTATGGAAAACCAAAGTGGAAGAAATCTGAATACTTTAATTTAACCACCTAATTAAATGAGGGTGTTCATCCTTGAAAATCGTGTACTGTGAAAATGGTTTGATGATTTTTAGTGAAGTGTTGAGTGAGATATGGGAAGTTGATCGGAGTTTGGGTTTTTGTCAATTACTGGCGACTCGGCTGATTTGGGAACACAACATTCGTCATGGAGGTAGGGTAGAGGGTGACGCTCTCTTGAAAAATGTTGAGAAATTCGAGAAACGCTGGTGGTGGCTGAACGAATCGAGATTATGGTTTAAGGTGGAAGTTGGGTGGTCTCATCTTCTAGGAAATGGCGGCGTCACAGCGGGTTTACAGGCGTGTGCATCGGGAGGGTTAGGATGAGGAAACGATGGCGAGGGCCCAGACAAGATTCGGTGGCGGTTAAAGACAGAGATCGTCATGGCGAGGCGATTGTAGGTGGGGATGGTTGGTTCCAGGCCGAGTGGGGTGTTCATTTTTTAATCATGGAATCGAGGTCTTGTCCAGGTGGTTAACCGTGACAGCGGGGTCATGGATAGTCAGTGGGAAGGATCGACGGCACGGTTCGGTGGAATATGATCATTTGCACATGCACGGGTTTATGCACGGTTGTCTAGGTAAGGAAATAAGAATAGTAGAAAGGATAAGGGAAGAAAGAAGCTGGAAGAAAAAGAAGGAGAGGAAGGGAAGAAGGGGGAACGACCGGTGGGCCAGGAAGGGATTTGGGCCAAGAAAAGAAAACGAGAATAAGAAAAGAGATAAAAGTAAATACAAGAACTAAGTAAAAGGAAGGAAAGAAAAACAGAAACAAAGAATCAGGATAAAGGGTAAAAAAAAGGAAAATAAAAGTAAAAATAAAAGGGAAATTATATATATATATATATATATATATATATATATATATATGATGATAACTTATAATTTTCTCTTTCTTTAACTAAAGATCTATTTGCACTTTAAAATCCGTAATTGAAAAATTCAACGATATTCTATAATGGCAATCATGTATATTATTATTATTTGGCTGAAAATTATTGGAAATTCATGATATTTATAATTTATATTTAGTTAATAAATTTTTTAATTCATAATTAATTTGGATTAAAATATAAGTGAAATCGATTAACAAAAGTTAATAGGATCCAAGTGTGCGATTGAAAATCTTATCTATCGTTAAATTGGTAGTAACCTATATCTTGCCTTAACCCTGTCGGAGGGTTAATTCACTTCTTTTTGCCTATACCAATAAGTGGCAGACAAGTCTCCCATTATTTAAATAGTGTCGCCAGTATAATAAATTGTTTATTTTAAATGATCTACCCTTTAAATGTTTCACTTGGATTCGAAGAGACCAGGATCGGGTATCAGCAATATCCGGAATCACTTCTATTTAATAACTACTTCAATCATTATAGGTTTGATTTGTAGAATCAAATAGGATGGAATTGAATAAGTTAAGTAAATCCGACTAATTTGAATAAGTAACCACACTTAGATAATATTTTTAATAATGGAATTAGTAACAAGTGTTGGTCATAACAAGACAAGAACTCATAGGGTTGTATGAGTTACCTTGGGTTTCTAGAGTTTTACAAATTAAGTATTTTAAATTAAATGGGTCTACTAACGCTAGTTTCCAGCCCGACTCGGGTGTTACTTTATTGTAATGCTCGAGTCAGACCGAGTATTACAGATTTTCAGGTTAGAAAGTTCTAGAGCTCAGGAGACGAGCTGGATGGCAGAGACATATTGATTATATTCCGCTGTATATTATGGGTTGTACAGACAGCAGTTGAGGAGAAGTCATTACAACTGTTTAGTTTTTGTTGTACTTTGATATTTATATATTTATTGACAGTTACAGCTTTTCTCTGTATTATACTGCTATATTGTACATTATAATTGTTTCCGCTGCGATTGTAAGATTTTGTGCTGTTGTTTCTGTTTCTGTTTCTTTTTCTACCTCTTTTCTTCTAACCCTAACAGTCTGGGATTTCCGGCACTCGATAGCCCGAAACTATATAAAGTGAACGTATTAGTGTCGATTTTCGAGGTCAGAAATTTTCGAGCCGTTACATTTTGTTATCAGAGCTGAAGGTTAAGTGAGAACCTTGGCTCTAGTGGGGATTACTCATTAGAGATAGGGTCAGTAGTACCCTAGAATGAGTTGAGTGTATTATATGAGGACGTAATTGTTATTTTCTTATATAATGATTTTAGAAACAATTTTAAAATGATTTTTAGATCAGCTTATATTATGATATATAAAGCAATAATTTTTCTAATTATTAAAAATATATTAAGATAATTAGTTGTTGATTATTGAAATTGAATAAGATCATAATAATTAAGTGGTAATTTATCTAACCAAATAGAATCTGGGTAAGGATTAACCATTAAGTGGATTCAAAACCTGAATTTAAAGCCAGAAAATTTAAAAGAATTTTCAAAGCATTCGATATAAGTTACCCTAATTATTTCTCAAATAAATTATGATGGAATATATGGTATGATTGATTTCCAGATATGATAATTATCATAAATTGGAAATTGTGTCTTAATAAAGGGATGTTTATTTTTAGAGTAAACAATGATGAAGTAGATTGAAATGTTTAAAGGAAGTAACCATTTATATAAGTATGATTTATAGTTTGAAATGGATTTTAAATTGTTAAGTCTAGAAAATTTGGAAATTGTTTCAAAGTGTTATAAGATATTATAAATAATATTGTTCAGAATATTTTTGAATGTGGGAATCTTGTTTTAAAACAAGAGTTGTTTTGAAAATTGTAAAAGGAATTTGTTTTGAATTAAAAACCAAGAATGTTTTAAAATTAAAAGTATGACTTGGTATGCAAACAAAATAAATATGTATATATATGTGGATATACATAATATCAAAGTTGGTTTGAAATAAATACTAAGTGTTGAAATCTAAAATCTCCACGAGAATGAGATGTAAACCCAAAGAGAGATAAGTTTTTAAACTTGTAGTGGAAGGAATATTAATAAGAAAATTTAAATTTGAAATGAAAATTTAAATTGAGAAGTCTAAATGGATTAATGAATTGGAATTTAACTCTGGAAAAGTTAAATAAGTTGTGGACTTATAACCTGAAATGGGAGATTTCAAGATGAAATTGATTAGGGGAAATTAAATAAGTTAGAACGAACAACCTAAATTGGAAATTTCAAGATGGGATTAAGATTTAATTTAGAGAAGTTAAATGGGTTAAATTGAAAAGGGACTTATGTATGGTCTCAAAATGGGTTTCAAATTTTGGAAATATGTAATGGATGCTATTAATTGGTGTTTTAGATAATTTGGATGTTTATTTACTTTGACTTATCCCATATCATCCTATTGCTATTAATATAATCTATGGAACTGTGAATTGGATTATTTTGAATGAATTAAAAAGTGGATTGAGATGATATATATCCGTTACTAAAATTAAATAGAAGTAAAACTCTATTTTGAAATTATTTCAATGATTTTGATTTTAAGAGATAAAGATTGAACTTGTGAAAATGGGATCACTTTGAACTTAAGATTTAAATGTTAAAAATGAACCTATAGCCTGAAATTGTTTAAGAGTTGGGTTTTCAAAACTTGAAGTTAAAATTGAGAAACAAATTGGATCCCTAAAATTTATTTGTTCAAAAAGGATTTGAACTCTCACTTGAACCTTGAAAATAATTTCAAGTAAAGAAAATTTATATGAATATGAGAAATTTGGACCAGAATTAAATTGTTTAAAGGCTTGGGTTGTTAAATTAAAAGTAAAGGTCAATTTGATATAAGGGATTAAATCAACATTCGAAATTTTAACTCGAATTTGTATAAATTGAGATGGTTTAAAATTTGAAAATGGAATTGGAATTAATTCAAAGGTAGAATTGAAATGAGTTAATTGGAATTTTAATCGAAGTTGAATAATTTTAAATTCAAATGGAATATGTATTGAATTAGAATGGGAATAAAAGTTAATTCAAAATGAAATGGAATGGAATCAATTTAAATGGAAGTGGAAATTGAAAATTGATTGGAATGGGAGATGAGGAGATTGAACAGTTTGGCTCTGAACTATTTTCAAATAAATCATTTTAATATAAACTATCTAAAATCTCTTTCCTAAAATATTTTGTAACTATTTTACAACTAATTACTATTTTACAGCTACTTAACTATTTTAAAAACTATTCAAGCTATTTTCTAAATTCAAACTAGTTAGAGTGTAAACAGTTTATATTTAAAAAACCGGTTGATATAAAAATTGAAGTGATAACCCAAATGGAATTGAAGCAATTGGGAAGTAAAAGAGAAATTGGGTATTGAAGCAAAGATGATTTTGAAATGGAAAAGTATATTTTGAGAAATATATGATTGTAAAATGGAAGTGGATAACACTATAACTGAAACTCACTTTATAAGAAGTGAGTAATGTTACAAATGACGTTATAAAGGAAATTGAACTTGAATGTTGATTTGGCATAAATAAAGTTATATATATTTGTTATATATGATAAACTACCCTTGTTGAATCTTTAACCAGAGGAAGAGATCTTTGAAAATATCTGAAGTATAAAAAGGGAATTTATATAAGTATGAAGTAATCCAAAGATTTTTCAAGTTAAAGGAATAAACTTATATATTTATATATAAATGATTTTATGAGAATGGAACTAGGGAAAAGTTTTTGGAACCCACAGATTTTGAAAGGTTTTTCATTTTGGAAAAAATCATTTTGGGAATTTGGAAAGCCAAGTTTGAGAATTATCGATTTTGAGATATCGATGATATGTAAATGGGATTTATATGTGATACATATAAAGAGTATGATTTGGAAGATAATATATGGTTATAGTACAAAATGTGTTGAGAACGCTATGGGGAAAAAGGCGCTCCCATTTAGAGTTGAAACTTATAGTAGGAGATCCACTGGATGGTTCTGTCTAAAGCCCTAAGGGAGGTTCTAAATTTTGATCCCAGAGGATGTCCGGACTAAATTGTAGTTCCTATGGATTGTGATTGGGGTAGCGAATGTCGAGGGCGCTGATGCCTACAGAGACATTGGGGTTATGCTGAGACGGTAGTGTAACTCCGGTGTAACTACGATCTAATGCGTTTCCATAGTGTAAGTCGAGGGGTAGTGATTGCCTAAAGTCTACGTTTGATTTCGCTGGGAGAGCAACGTGACATCGGTAGATTGCGATCTATGTGATCCATAGCGAAAGTCGTGTGGTAGTGGGTGCCTATAGGCTAAATTAGGACTCGACTGATGTAGTCTGCAATCTATGTGGTGAAGTTTCATTTGGCAGTGAAATTCGAGGGCACTGATGCCTATAGTTACATGTTTTTCCGTGATGGCAATGTAACCCTGGGTGTAGCGGTGATCTGCGGCGGTTCCATGGTGAATTCGAGGGGTGTGGATGCCTATAGTTTTCTATGGTTTCGTCAGGATGGCGAAGTAATCATCTAGTTAATTGCGACCGTGCAAGGGGTGATGATTTCTAGAGCATTCTCACAAAAAAAAATGTTTTCTGCATTTTCAAAAAAATATTTTCTAAGTATTTTCACTTGGTGTTGAAAATGGGTTTACTGAGTACTTATAGATTATTAGTCCTACGTCTGACCAACGTATGACCTTCTATTAGAACAAGGATGGACTTGTTGACACATCGAGTTATAAATAGTTTTTTTATATAAGATATTTTGGTAATATTATGTAAATTTTAAAGTGTTTTAAACTTTAAGAATAAAAAGAGTTAAAAATGTTTAAAGAATAATTGAGCTGATAATAAACATTATAATTAAAGTTCTTGCTTAGTTCCTTTTCGAGGACGAAAAGTTCTAAAGAGGGAGGAATGCGACGATCCGGATTTTTAACGTCAGATAATTGGGTTATTAATTAAATTAAATCATTTGAATACTGATTTTACAGGTCGAACAAATAAATTCTGATAATTTAAATATCTAGATATATATATAAATTGATTTGAAAACTATAATAAATATTGAATTACAAAATCTCCGAATATGGTAAGTCTTATAGAAATAAATAATATATATACACACACCACCATTTAAAATTAAGATATAATATCCAAGAATGTTGATATAAATATGTACAAAGTTTTATGATGTTGATAACATATGCATAAGTATATAGATATACAAGTGAATATATATGTGAGGCATATATTATTTATACAATGGAAAAGGGCAAGTATATACATAGGGAGATATATACAAAATTTATTTCAATCCATATAATGATATGTGTAAACAAAAGGGGAGACAAAGCCATAAATGAATTTCAAATTCAATGGAAAATCACCCAAAATCATGTAAAAAAAGGGAAAATCAAATCAGTAATTAATCAAATCAAGTCACAAAAGCCTTAGATCAGAGAAATGCAAAAGTTAAATAAAAATATAAAGAGTAACTCACTGTGTACAATAAAGAATGCAGTATACTTTCTTATATATATATATACACCTCCACCGTTTCTTTTAATTCATTGATTCGAACCAAGTTAAAACAGAAAACCATTCCACCGTTTCATAAACCAAAGAGAATCAAACAACAGAGATGATCAAATCTAAAGCCAGCAAAAACCATGCTCTATTCAAAGGAGGAATGTGAGTAAAACATATCTCTTCTTACTTAATTGGAACCATGTATGCATGCGAAAATGTTTATGAAATTGGATAAGCTTTTGTACATTGATAGGTGTTCATATATTTAGACATGTTATTCTTATATAGGTGAGATAAACATGGTTTAAAAAATTCTGGACTCAAAAGCACAGGAACATTGCTTTGTATTTAATAACAGCAAATACTGTAACTTCAAAAAAAAAAATTAAATTTGCTTGCTTATTCGGTTTTAGTCTTCGGTTTCAAAGGGAAACTCGTTTACTTTTGAATGTAGATTACTAGAAAATTGGTTTTATTGTATAGTTTTTTTGTATAAAGGATGTAAAGTTTTATTTACAGTAAGGAAAACCAAAGTGGAAGAAATCTAAATACTTTAATTTAATCGCCTAATTATGAGTGTGATCATCGTTGAAAATCGTGAATTTTGAAAATGGTTTGACGATTTTTAGTCAAGTGTTTAGTGAGATGTAAAGTTGATCGGAGTTTGGGTTTTTGTCAATTACCGGCGACTCGGCTGATTTGGGAACACGAAATTTGTTGTGGTGGTAGGGTAGAGGGTGATGCTCTCTCGAAAATTATTGCGGAATTCGAGAAATGCTGGTGGAAGAACGAATCGAGATTAGGGTTTAAGGTAGAAGTTGGGTGGTCTTGTCTTCTAGGAAATGGCGGCGTCACGACGGGTTTAAAGGCGAGCGCATCGGGAGGGTTAGGATGAGGAAACGATGGCGAGGGCCCAAACAAGATTCGGTGGCAGTAAGAGACCGGGATCATTGTGGCGAGGCGATTGTAGGTGGGGACGGTTGGTTCCAAGACGAGTGGTGTGTTTGATTTTTGAATCATGGGATTGAGGTCGTGTCCAGGTGGTTAAGCATGACATCGGGGTCGTGGATGGTTAGTGGGAAGGATCGGTGGCGTGGTTTGGTGGAATATGATCGTATGTACATGCACGGGTATATGCACGGTTGTTTGGGTAGGGAAATAAGAATAGTAGAAAGGATAAGGGAAGAAAGAAGCTGGAATAAAAAGAAAGAGAGAAAGGGAAGAAGGGGAACGGGCCGGAGAATAAGAAGTGGGCCAGGAAGGGATTTGGGCCAAGAAAAGAAAAAGAGAATAAGAATAGAGATAAAAGTAAATACAAGAAGTAAGTAAAATAAAGGAAACAAAAAAAATAGAAATAAAGAATCAGGATAAAGGGTAAAAGAAAGGGAAACAAAAGTAAAAAGATATATATATATATGTGTGTGTGTGTATGTATATATGTATGTATGTATGTATGTATGTATGTATGTATGTATGTATGTATGTATGTATGTATGATAACTTATAATTTTCTCTTTCTTTAACTAAAGATCTATTTGCACTTTAAAATCCGTAATTGAAAATTCAAGGATATGCTATATTGCCAATCAGGTATATTATTATTATTTGGCTGAAACTTATGGGAAATTCATGATATTTATAATTTATTTTTAGTTAATAAATTGTTTAATTCGTAATTAATTTGGATAAAAATATAAGTGAAATCGATTAATTAATGTTAATAGGATCCAAGTGTGTGATTGAAAATCGTTATCTATCGTTAAATTGGTAGTAACCTATATCTTGCCTTAACTCTGTCGGAGGGTTAACTCAATTCTTTTTGCCTATACAAATAAGTGGCAGACGAGTCTCCCCATATTTAAATAGTGTCTCCAATATAATAAATTGTTTATATTAAACGATCTGCCCTTCAAATGTTTCACTTGGATTCGAAGAGACCGGGATCGGGTATCAGCAATATTCGGAACCACTTCGATTTACTAACTACTTCAATCTTTGTGGGTTTGATTTGTAGAATCAAATAAGCTGGAATTGAGTAAGTTAAGTAAATCCGACTAATTTGAATAAGTAACTACACTTAGATAATATTTTTAGTAATGGAATTAGTAACAAGTGTTGGTCATAACAAGATAAGAACTCATTGGGTGTACGATTTACCCTGGGTTTCTAGAGTTTTAGAACTTAAGTATTTTAAATTAAATGGGTTTACTCACGTTGGTTTCCAGCCTGACTCGGGTGTTACTTTATTGTAATGCTCGGGTCAGTCCGAGTATTACAGATTTTCAGAACGATCTGGAGCTCAGGAGACGAGTTGGATGGTAGAGACGTATTGATTATATTCCACTGTATATTATGGGTTGTACAGACAGCAGTTGAGGACAAGTCATTACAACTGTCCAGTTTTTTTTTGTACTCTGATATTTGTATATTTATTGATAGTTACAGCTTTTCTCTGTAAAATGCTGCTATATTGTACATTATAATTGTTTCCCCTATGATTGTGAGATTTTGTGCTGTTTTTTCTTTTTCTTTTTCTACCTCTTTTCTTCTTAACCCTAACAGTCTGGGATGTTCGGCACTTAATTGCCCTGCACTCTATACAGTGAATATCTTAGTGTCGATTTTCGAGGTCGAAAATTTTCGAGCCGTTACAACTTAAGTTCATTTCTTTCTCACTTTGCCTTATACCTTACACCTACAGACTTAAGCTTTTTGTCCCCTTCCATTTTTGGATCTATACTCTAATTTTCACTACCGTCGGTCATGATTCTTCAGACCACCTATTACCGACTTGCCAATGCCACTGCCAATGCCTAGTTAGCCAACTCAGCACCAATTCAAACGAACTCATCACCAAGTTAATTCGAATTTCGATTCTATTTCATTTCTTTTGACACCACCACCTTTATCATTCTTGGAAATAGGTAGGTGGCACTGCCACTTCGGGGTTGCGAGCGTTATTCATCACTTCATAACTAAATTCTACCATAAATCCAAGCACCTTCTTCCCCTTTTATGCACAGCTATAGCTAGTAAAGAACTTGGACTTAAGGAATTTTGAATACTTGAAGTTGAATTGCGTTTTTTTCATCAAACTCTTTAGGTTGGACTTGGATACTCCTCTCCCTCTTATGCCTTGTGTAACGACCCAAAATTTAACCACTTTAAAATGTAATATTTAAAGTGATTTTAAACATAAAATACAAATGGTTTTATGATTCAAATTATATTAGATAAGATTTGGAAATAGTAAAATACATAAAAATAGTAACATTTGCTTATATCGACAAAAGTGACAAAATTCTATTTTGGAAAAATATGTTTAAATGGTTTAATAAATTATTTTAATTTATTTATGAGTGTTTATATTTTAAAATGATATTATACAAATTTATTTTTAAATTTGGTTTACATAAATAAATAGTTTAACTAAAACGTCAAAATATGACCGTAAAAATTTTGTCAAAAATCAACGTTTTGTTGATTTAAAGTTGTCGCAACATTGTTGCACCTTTATGTATACAATTTAATAAATATGGTAACATATAAAGATAGTTAACAATTAACTAAACAAGGTTGCATTTAGTAATCACACTTAGAAAATTCTAGAAAGTAATTAGCAAAAGTAAACTAAAGAAGACAAAATACATGTCACATCAAAAGTGACATAAAGTAAAGAAAAGTGACATAAAGTAAAGAAATGTGACATAAAGTAAAGTAATCATTATTATTCTTTACTTAATTCTAAAGTATTTGAATTTTAAAAGTGTGATGTTATGTGGATGGTAAGTTTTGAATTAAATAAGTTTACTTAATTCTTAAGGAAGGTTATTTAAGTAAAAACACAAATCTATATTTTATTCTCAAATATTTTCTATAAATACATACCCACTTTCTCACTTCCTTTTACACTTCTTCTTCTTAAAATTTCAAGCTTCTTCTTACCTCATTTAATGGCTTCCAACCTTAATAAAGTTATGCCAAATTATTCTCAAAAATAAAATAAAGAAAATATCGACAAAACACCGTCCGAACCATTTCAAACTCCTCCTCCTTCCTCACATTGCTCACGCCTCCCTCTTCCTCCATTTGGCCATGCATTCCTAGCCTTCTCCAAGCCAAGGCGAGCCATCTAAGTCGAAGCATTCAAGGAATCATAAGCTAAAAATGTCGAGTAGCGAAGCTATAACCGATTTTCCGTTCGCCAAAATCAAACAAAGTGGTAACTCCAAATTTTTATAGGAAATATTTATATGATGTTTTACAAGTCATATATATTATTTGGATGTTAATAATGTTGTTTGATAAGTGTTAGAAAAAGAAGGCAACCACCTTTAAGTCATTTGCAAAAGTTAGTAAGCAAATATGTACATAAATGAGAATTATGTGATATTGTAACAAAAATATTGTTAAATTGATATGCAAGTTCATATGACATATTAGAATATGTTAAAATGATTATAAATATTGTTTTGGGTGTTTATTAGTTGTTAATTGAATATATATGTTGAAACAAGTCACGGATTTACACGATGTATAATCACATGGAAATCACTTTTCAAAAGAAATAAAGTATGTATGGAATCATTTCTACCTTGAAAAATATTTAAAAAAAACTTTAAAAATGATTTCTAAGTGTTTAAACTTGTTTCGACAAAGTTTGAATATGAATCTCAAAATACGCCAAAAAAATTGACGCGTCGCGTAAAATAGTTCGTGTTTACGCGTCAAAAGTTCAAATGAACATACAAAATGGAATATAGTTCGGAATTCTCCGAAGTAAGAATTTTCCGAATCCTTATATTCGTATCTTTCATAAAAAAAGAAAATCAAGATTTCATCTTGTATATTTTGAAACACGGCAAAATCAATTTTCAAGAAAAATCTCGTTTTTGCACTAAATGTCCAAAGTTGGAAATCGATAAAATAATTGTTTTAAAATTATGAAATAATTCTAAAAATCTTTCAAAATGTTCAAAAGTGATTTAAGTTGAAAAGATGAATTTCTAAATGATATAAGAGTTGTTTTGAAGAATATAGCTTTTAAAGCACTTTTTACAACACTTTCTACAACGCTTTTCAATAACTTTTGAAATAAAGTTTGAAAATTAACAATTCTTTTCCAAATCCGTAGTAAATGTTTTCAAGTAAATAATAAAGCATTTCAAAAGAAATTTGAACAAATTAACCTTATTTCAAAGATGGTTAAAGAAGAAATTAAGTGATTTAAAAAGGAAAAATGAGTATGCGAAAACGACTAGTACATTTGTCCCGCCTGTGAGATCTAAAAGTGAAAACAAGATGTGTAACTAAGGTTAGAGATGGAGCAACTAGTGCCTTGAACTTATTTGGCGTAATTTTTCTCTTTTAGACGAGGGGTGTAACATATCGAAAGGAAAGCTCGGATGCTCAACTTGGATTTTGTAGAAATAATCTTCTTAGACTTATTATTAAAATCCGAAGAAGGAACTTGTCATATTCATGGAATTTAAAAGGTGATCTCACCGTTATTCCTTCCATGACACTCGTTGAATACGGAAGTTGATTTTGAATAAAAGTCGAATAATTTCTATAATCCTATTTTCTCAAAAGATACTCTTTAAAAATGATTTAAGAAATATTCAAAAAGTGGTTTAAATGACTCCGTATTCACTAAAAGAAAAGTTTGAAAATATATATCTCTCGAAGATATTTTGGTAAAGGAAATGAATGAATCGAAAAACAATCACCTAATTACATCATTTTTATCGATGATTGGATTACAAAGGAACCAGGGTTTGATTGATTCCTATCCAAAAACCACTTCGAACCAGTTTACGTCTTCGAAGAATGAAGATGTTTGAAGATGAAGATATTGAGACGAATAATAACGAGGGACTACTTGTTGATTAATTGGGGATAAACTCCCGATGCACTATATTGTAGCAGTGGTCTCTTTGTTATGAAAAACCACAAAACCACAAGGGCTTCTCGCCTAGTAATGGCCGAGGAAAGTGCCTTCGGTTTCGTTCGGTCTTAGAACGAACTTGTATGGATGAATGTCTATTCATGTATTCCAAATCATAATGAGTGGTTTCTAGAAAAGTATATCAGTCGGTGGCGGAGAAGACACCTTGTCTTAGCTTAACACCCTTTCCAAAGACATATGAGCTCAGGAAGTTATAAGTTTGTAGAAATCAGTCGTGTAAATGTGGAATAGCAATGTGGCATTCAAAGATATGATGTGTGCTATGTGAAAAGGTAATCCTAGCCTCGAGCCTCATCAACCGGAAATGACCGAAACAGGTTAGATGCAGCAAGGCTAAGTGGGTCATTCCCAAGTAGGGTATGATCATTCCCTTATAGATATATTTCTTCCCGCTATGACGTTCGGGATGTAAATTAATGTGGATGTATGCGAAGAGAGTTCTCGGATAAAGGTCGGTAACGACCGGAGGATGACATATTTGGTACTATCTAGTTATAGAGATAGGTCGGTCTTGTGTTGGTAGAGGAGCTTTGTGATGGTTCATGGGGACATCCACCTAGAGGTGTACCCATCGGAAGGTAGTCCCTTCACCTGGTCATTTGTACGAAAACCCACTGTCCAATAAGAACCAGCAATTATGTTTTTATTGGCGTAATGAATAGCCTCGAAATGCTATATGGGTAACCATTTCGGCTAAGATCAATAAGTTTATTTGAAAATGTTTTCAAAGAATGTCATTAAAGTAATATCCCTAAATTTTGCGTAATAAAGAGTTTTGGCTATCATAAGGTAAAAACCTGTCCCGTGTTTATGTGTGGCATGGTCTTATGAGATACCTTTTTGTTTTCAAACATCGTACTTTGAGTTCTCACACTAGTCGCATGACTGACCCGGAGTTTGTTTTTTCCTTTAAACTCTGGGTGCCCTATTTTTTGAGCAGTTGTATTGTAACGACCCATAATTTCTGTCAATTTAAAATTTGTGTATTTAATAAATTTTAAATATTAATAAGTGAGACTTGTGAGCCGAATAAATTTTATTTCGAATAACTGGATTTAATTGCATAATTAAATTGATAATTTAATAGTTGAAATTACGGAAATAATTGGAAATTGGGTTAAATATGATTAAAAATGATTTTTAAAATTTTATTATATCATATTGAAGTTAGAATGATGTTATAGAACTTTTAAAATTGAATTAAAAGTAAATTTGTGAAAATTGAATATTTTAATATTTAATTGACGACTAAAAATAGCCATTTTTCAAACATTCTCGGATTTCGACGAAACTAGTTTCATCGGATCCGTAATGTGATATTATTGTATGGTTTCAAATTTCGTATCAATCGGATTTACGGTTTGTCCGAGGAAAGCCAAAACGCATAGAAATTGGTTTAAATCGATTTAATTTAAATTTGATCGTTTATTGCCGTAACTCACACAGATGATTGAATTAGCTCCCAAAACCTATTCCATTGTGTCCGGAACGCAGGGTAAACCCTAGAAACGCAAGCCGGCATGTTTCGTTTAGAGTTCGTAAAATTTCGAGTGAATAGTGTTTTGGGCAATTTTCTATATAAGAACTTCATTATCTTCATTTGCAAACTAAAATTAAAACCCTAGCCGCCACTTTGCAATACACGACCAGAATTTCGTCCCCTTTCTCCTCAATTATCTTCAAATCCACAAACAATTAGAGGAAGTTGTCAACTGCAAAAGTGAAGAGGGTGGCGAGAGCTTGAAGATGAACGGTGATGATCAAATTTGGTGAGGCGAATCAACGGCAATTGGCTCGAGAAGGCCGACCGTTCATCCTCGTTTTGTGTGCAAGGGGGGAGGCCGAGCTTCACTTGCTCTTGGCCGAAGGTGGAGGCGTGGCCAAGCTCCAAAACCCTAGTCTCTGATCGTTGCCTAGGCGTTCGTCGAGGTGGTGGTTTCAAACCCTAAAGGATCAACTTTGGGTTCATGTTGTATACGTGAATTCCTGTAGCCGAACGTGAGGAAGATGATGATAAGTGCGGCCTTGATTTGTTTGACTTGAATTTGCACGGCCCAGATTGGTTGAGGGTAAAAATATAAAACAAAATGTGATTTAATTATAAATAAATTCGTGTAAACTTATAAACATCGTAACTTTTTGCTACGAGGTCGGAATTTGACGAAACGAATTGCGACGGGTTCGTTTTGTCGAGCACTACGCAATGGAACCAGATTGGAGTCGTTTGGATCTAGTGAAAATTTTGGGTAAAATTAAACGCGTGTTTAATTTTATTCGAAATAAAACGCTGCAACCGTTATTTGAATCAAGGTGAGAACTTCTCACTCAATCGAATTATTTCGATTTAAATTTTAAATAGTTAGATTTAAAATTGCTTGATTGTATGATTGGATGATAAATTGTTATCTATTGTGTTAAATAGACATTATACGCCGTATATTAAGCGGAGGTTATTTATTAAAAACGTATACCGCGGATATTTCACCTTGAAGTGAAATTGGTATTATATATGTACTTGGAGTAGATTTTCCCGCATCATATAGCGGATGAGACCCTATTGCGCCGCATAATAGCGGATAATATTTTATAAATCCCATATACCGCGATATTCCATATTGGAACAGAATTGGTGTTGTGCTAATGTCTGTGGATGCAGGGAAACAGGTTGGAGGGATCCAACTGGATTCCTCACCAATATTTATTTGATTACAGATATTGTGATATTTGTTGATTATCATATGATGATATATGATGTTTGATTGCCATGATTGATTATTGGGTGTTGTTGCATCATTGACCCTATTTTGGAGTTTTAAAAATATTAAAGTAACGATTTTGAATTTAAAAAGGGTTTTAAAGTGATTTTTGAAAATATATGTTTTATTAAATTTTGGAATTGATTTATTTTAAATAAATAAACGTTATAATATTCAATGTTATAAAAATTATGATTTTTTTAAATATAACCGAAATGTGATTTTTTGAAATAAATAGTTGATAAATTTATAAAATAGTTTAAATTGGGATTTTTGAATTATTATAAACGGTTTATATAAAAGATTTATAATATTGATATTTATAAATAAAAAAAAATAGGAATTATAAAACGAGTTTTATTAAGTGTTAAAATGAAGTATAAATGGATTTCATAAGTGAATGAAAATTTATAGATTTATAAATTGGGAAGTAATAAAATGAACAGATTTTTGTAAAATAAAATATTTATAAGTAATTAACTTATAAATCGGATTTTAGCATTTTAATTGAGATTTTCGAATAAGTATAAATGGTTTATAGATGAGATTTATAAATATATATTTCAAAATAATGGAATTATAAAAGGATATCTGTTAATGCTGAAAATGGGGTTATAAATGGAATTTTATAAGTAGTAAGATTTTTAAATTTTGTAAATTGAAGTCTTTATAAAATATAAATGGGAATTTATAAACATTGTTTTATAAATCCGAAACCGACTTATTTTGATAAGTAAATTATTTTAGATTTTTAAAGGAGATATATTCACGATTTTGGAAGGTGGATAATCCTTTAAACAAAATGTGTAGAAAAAAATGTAGAATTTGGTTAACGAAGAATATTCACGATTTTGGGACAGTGAATAATATATTAAAGTGTTTTGGGAAAGTGATATTTTAAATAGTATTAAAACGATTTAAAGATGTTTTAAAATGCATTAAGTGTCGAAACCATAGATTTCAACATTCATTGTTGAAATAGACGTTTTCGAGAAATAAGGAAATGTTAGACCATAACACTGTTGTTATAGTAAATGATTTCCGAAAGGAAATATTTTATATAGTATTGAGATTTATATATCTATCTTAATTTCGAATCCCTATACTAGTGATTTTGGGTCGTCGTAACGATGTTTTACGCAACATTCGTTTTGACACAAATAAATATGTTTAAGTGCACATTTTCTTTAAAGAATGAAATATATACTTAATTTCGATTTAAGTATATTGAATATCTTCCAAGTGTTGAAAATAAATGGATCTGTGAATTACTTATTATTAAATAAGTATGGAAATGTTTTCCAATATGAAGTGAACGTTTTGAGAATTTGTCTTTTAAAGATAAATTGAAAATGAATATTAGAAATCGATTTGGATTTATAAAAGAAAGGGAAATTTGATTAAAAATAAACGTTGATTTATTTTTGAAGTGTGGAAATAAATTTACGGATTTGGAACGTAAATTTAAAGTAAATCGGTAAGAATTTATTTAATTGGTTTAAATGAACCATTTTGAAATGAAAATGAATAAAGATTTTTGAATATATCCCGTATACGGAAACGATTTGAAATTTGTTTTCAAAAGTTGAAAAGGTGAAAAGTGATTTGAATTTTTTTTTGAAATGTTGAAGTGTGGAAAATATATATATCTTGTAAAGATATTTTGGAAAATAAATAATTTGGGAAATTATTTAGAATCTGGTGACGTTGGCCATACCTATTGATAGTTAAATAACCGACTATCAATATTTACCTTTAAATAGGTATTTGTTGTGATTTGCTTGAATTTGAATGCCACGCTTATTTTCAAAATAAGCGCTCACTATTCGGGTTAGCAGGGAAAGGACCTTGAGGTCGTATAACCCATTCCGAATATGTAATACGTCGTTATGGATTGCATGTGATGACTGGTGTTGAAGACCAGATATTTTTGAAAACAGAAGGATTACCGTCGAATGACTCTGCATCGGCTGATCTCCGATATAGAGGTTTTATCACCCTTAGTGACGGGAAGTCCGGACGTGATTAGTGAATATCCGGATTGCAAGGACTTCTTTGGAAGTGCCTTCGGTTCCGTTCGATCCCGGAACGGACTTGTATGGATTGTATGTCTGACATTACAAATTGAGATATAAAATTGATTTCTTTCAAATATATTTCTGTTGGCGGTGGAGAATTTATTCTCTTAGCTTAACACCCTTCTCTAAGACGAACAAGCTCAGAGGTTATGTAGTTGAAGGTTATTAGTGATATACTCCCAATTTGGTAGTGTGATATGCTAAGTGCTGTTGAGCATTTGATGATCAAAGTACAGCTTTTGTATAAAGCGTGGCTTTGTGGACGAGACTTCGTCGGACCTCACACCCCGAAAATGGTCGAAACAGGAAGGATGCAGCAAGGTTATTAGGGGGTAGCGCCCCTTTAGTGTATGTCATTCCTTCTGGATAGAGGTGGTATCATGGTATGGATCCCAGATACTTAACCTATGTTGTTGTTGCCAATTTATTACTTTATGGTTGTTGGAATCGAGGATCCTCGAATATAGATCGGTTACGATTGGGGAATGACATATTCGTGTCAGTAGTTACCCAGTTTGAAGGGTAACCCGGCCTTGTGTTGGTAGAGATCCGGTTAGGTTCTCGGGTCGTCTTTCCAGAGGCGTACCCATGTGGCAATGGGAAGTTCCTTGGCCTGACCATTTGTTGGAAATCCAAAGAAACAATATGAACCTTGTACGGTTTTAGTTGTAGAACATATCATTCACTTATGGTGGTCACCACTGTTTGGATGGTAGCTATAGTAGACGTAAGTGCGAAATGCCTATGCTGACTAAGATTTATATCTTTACTTTCGAAATGTTTTCTACACTATGCACTAGTAATAATATCAAATGTTTCTTTTTAATGCGTATCAAGCATCTTTGACTATCATAAGGAGAAATCTCCTCCGATTCTGCGTTTGCATTGTGCGTGTGTACGGAGGCCTTATGGTAGTTTCATTTTCTAAAAAGCATTGCGAATTTATTTTAAAAATATCCCTTTGTGTGTTTTAAAAAGATAAACTGTTTTAAGTTCTCACACCAGTCCCATAACTGACCTGGCGTTTATTGTTTTCCTTCCTAAACTCTGGGTGCCCACCAATTTCCATACGGGCAGTCTAGAGTCGGGTTATCAGGTCATTCTTGAATTCGAGAGTTGCTGTAGAGTTCTGGAGGCAAGCTGGAGAGCATGGCGTATCAAACTAGTATATAGTATTTCTTTTCTGCTGTTTGTTGTGGTACACTCTGATGATGTAATGTAATGTAATGTGATGTGATGTGATGTGATGTGATGTAATAACTGATATAGTTCTTTGTTTAAAGATTATTCATTTATCTATTATATGTTGTTCCGCTGCGATTGTGAGATTCTGATATTGTTCTATTGTTTCTTTATGTTCTATTCAATCTTTTTCTCTCTCCTTCTATTTTTTTCTTCTTCTTTAACCATAACGGTACGGTTTTTCGGCATTCGATTGCTCGGCAGTTGATACAGTGGACGTACTAATGTCGATTTTCGAGCGTCGAAAATTCCCATTCGTTACATTTGGTATCAGAGCTTATGGTTAAGCGACAACCTTAGCTCTGTTGGGTATTACTCATTAGAGATAGAGTCAGTAGTACTCTAGAATGAGTTTGAGTGTAATAATAGCTACGAGCGCGTATTTGTTAGTGAATATAAAAATGTTTTATATTATGTTTGCTTATCCGTTGAGCCATTTGTGAACTCTGGTCGGTAGATGGGACGCCATATTATCGATAGGGGTTTCTAAACTCTTAAACGAGATAAACCGACATAGTATCATTTTAAAATAGGGTAAATGAAATAATTTTACCTTGATTATATTTTATATATAAAGGAATAATTTTTTAGAACTATTAAAGTGTATATGAATTGATTGTTTGGTTGTTGAATAAGTTAAATAAAAACAACAGCTGTAAAAGAATGGATTGTATAAGAAAATGAATTATAAGTATGAAGTTATAATTAAAATGATTTACAATTGTGGAATAATCTTATATATAAGAAGTGAAATTATATAAGTAAAAGATTTATAAATGTGATTTATAATCTAAAAACAAAAATTCCAGAGAAGTGTTTTGAAAGGATTTGATATTTTGGAAAAATTGTTTTGGAGAAATTAAAGCTCTAAACTCTTTTCAGTCGCTGGAAAATAATTCCGATGATGATCGCGACATCATCGGTGTTCATTTTCGGGTTTCCAAAAGAGGGATTGCTGCCAAATTGTTTGAAATGAAAGTTGTTTGGAAAATTTGGATTTGGGTTTTGAAATTCAAAAGATAATTGAATTGGTTTCAAAAATGATTTTGAAAAGTTGAAAAGACTCTGGAATCCTGTTTAAAATATTTATGGGAATGATAAATGAGTTGATAGCTTATACAATTTGAATTTTGATAGAATAAATTTAACTTAAAGGATGGAGTTAAATTAAAGTAAGTATAAGTGAATCGGTAAAAATCCAAGTGGTAATTGTTGAATATAAGTTGTATAACTTATGAAATGAGAAAATGAAAGTGAAACAAATTGTTAAAAATGGTTAAACAATATTGTTAAGCAAAATAAATCTGAATTTGAATAAGTGATGAAAATTTGACTTTGGTAAAAGTTAAATAGAAATGAAATCTGAATTGGATTTATAAGTGGAAATTTAAGTTAAGCTAAGTAAATGATTTTTGAAATGGAATATAACTTAAGTGATGTTGAATAAAGTTGATTTTGGTGTCAAAGTAAATTAATAAGTGAATTAATTAAATGAAGTCATTAAGAATATGAACTTGAGTTATATAAATGAAATTCAACCTTATATTGTTAAATAAATTAGCAATTGAATTAATAAATGGATTGAATGTTAATCAATTGAATGTAAAATAAATTGATATGGAGTAAAGAATGTAAGGGTTAATTCATTAAAAGCTAATGTTATTGGAAGTTGAATAATTGAATGAGATCAATTTAATATAAACCAATTGGAATTAAAAGTGTTGGACCAAATTGAATGTAAATTAAATAATTTGGTTATGATGGTTATGATTTGGTCGTTATATGATTGTTAGTTGATTTTATATAACTCATTAAGTGTTAAATGAAAATGAATTAATGAAATGGAAAGCTATAAATCATTAAATTCAAATTGGAAGAAAATGAATTTGAATAGAATTGAATTCAGATTGAAAGTGAACTAATGTGAATTTAATTAGTGAATGCAAACTAATTGAAATTGAATATGAATGAATGTTAGTAAATCCAATGTTAATGAATCAAATGTGATTAAATTGGAAAACCAATTCATTGAATATTAATGAGAAGTGAATTTATATTGATTGGTTATGGATTTGTTGGATGTTTATTGGTTGGATAGTTGTTTGATGGTTGCATTTGTTGATTGAATGCATTGCTATGTTGGCACATGTAGTTGTTATGTTACTATATGATGTATATTGATGTTACTTTCATATATACATGTTTCTTATTGTTTGTTGAGTGTTTAGTAGGTGCGGATTGCGCTTGCTTCGCATTTGGAGCTCGCTTTCGTGCTATATTAGCCATATACGCCCGCTAATAATAAATAAGTCACATATCTCGGATTACATATCGTACTTTTACACTTTTTCCCTGCGGGATGCCTCATCACTTGATGAGATGTACATTTGTGATATATATACTGTCATTTTTTTTTCGGATCGACCCGCGCAAAGGATACTCTGGCGAATTTTTCCCGAAAATTTAAGGCGTTAGAATATTTTTGAGAAAATTGGGAAATTTTTGAAAACTAAGTATGGATTTGGAAACTTAGTAAAGATTTTGTAAGAAGTTTAACTATGAATTTTGGGAAAGTTAAACACTTAAGAGATTTGAAAAATCCAATTTGAATGGTTTGTTTTGGAAAGTTAATGGATTCTGTAACTTTTTCTTACTTGGTAATTTCGAGGACGAAATTCTTTTAAGGGGGGAAGTTTGTAACGACCCAGAATTTCTGTCAATTTAAAATTTGTATTTTAATTAATTTTAAATATTAATAAGTGAGATTTGTAAGCCGAATAAATTTTATTTCGAATAATTGATTTAATTGCATAATTAAATCGATGACTTAATAGTTGAAATTACAGAAATAATTGGAAATTGGGTTAAATATGATTAAAAATGATTTGTAAAATTTTGTTATATCATATTGAAGTTAGAATGATGTTATAGAACTTTTAAAATTGAATTAAAAGTAAATTTGTGAAAATTGAATATTTTAATATTTAATTGACGACTAAAAATAGCCATTTTTCACACTGTTTCGGATTTCAATGAAACCAGTTTCATCGGATCCGTAACGTGATATTATTGCATGGTTTCAAATTTCGTGTCAATCGGATTTACTGTTTGTCCGGGGCAAGCCAAAACGCATAGAAATTGGTTTAAATTGATTTGATTTGAATTTGATCGTTTATTGCCGTAACTCGCACAGATTATCGAATTAGCTCCCAAAACCTATTCCATTATGTCCGGAACATGGGGTAAAGTCTAGAAACGCCAGCCGGCACGCTTCGTTTGGAGTTCGGAAAATTTCGAGTGAATAGTGTTTTGGGCAATTTTCTATATAAGGACTTCATTATCTTCATTTGCAAACTAAAATTAAAACCCTACGTCAGAAAACCCTAGCCGCCACTTTGCAATACACGGCCAAAATTTCGTCCCCTTTCTCCTTAATTATCTTCAAATCCACAAACAATTAGAGGAAGTTGTCAACTACAAAAGCGAAGAGGGTGGCGAGATCTTGAAGATGAACGGTGATGATCAAATTTGATGAGGCGAATCAACGGCAATTGGCTCGAAAAGGCCGACCGTTCATACTCGTTTTGCGTGCAAGGAGGGAGGCCGAGCTTCACTTGCTCTTGGCCGAAGGTGGAGGCGTGGTCAAGCTTCAAAACCCTAGTCTCTGATCGTTGCCTAGGCGTTCGTCGAGGTGGTGGTTTCAAACCCTAAAGGATCAACTTTGGGTTCATGTTGTATACGTGAATTCCTGTAGCCGAACGTGAGGAAGATGATGATAAGTGCGGCCTTGATTTGTTTGACTTGAATTTGCACGGCCCAGATTGGTTGAGGGTAAAAATATAAAACAAAATGTGATTTAATTATAAATAAATTTGTGTAAACTTGTAAATATCGTAACTTTTTGCTACGAGGTCGGAATTTGACGAAACGAATTGCAACGAGTTCGTTTTGTCGAGCACTACGCAATGGAACCAGATTGGAGTCGTTTGGATCTAGTGAAAATTTCGGGTAAAATTAAACGCGTGTTTAATTTTATTCGAAATAAAACGCTGCAACCGTTATTTGAATCAAGGTGAGAACTTCTCACTCAATCGAATTATTTCGATTTAAATTTTAAATAGTTAGATTTAAAATTGCTTGATTGTATGATTGGATGATAAATTGTTATCTATTGTGTTAAATAGACATTATACGCCGTAAATTAAGCGGAGGTTATTTATTAAAAACGTATACCGCGGATATTTCACCTTGAAGTGAAATTGGTATTATATATGTACTTGGAGTAGATTTTCCCGCATCATATAGCGAATGAGACCCTATTGCGCCGCATAATAGCGGATAATATTTTATAAATCCCATATACCGTGATATTCCATATTGGAACAGAATTGGTGTTGTGCTAATGTCTGTGGATGTAGGGAAACAGGTTGGAGGGATCTAACTGGATTCCTCACCAATATTTATTTGATTACGATATTGTGATATTTGTTGATTATCATATGATGATATATGATGTTTGATTGCCATGATTGATTATTAGGTGCTGTTGCATCATTGGCCCTATTTCCGAGTTTTAAAAATATTAAAGTAACGATTTTGAATTTAAAAAGGGTTTTAAAGTGATTTTTAAAATATATGTTTTATTAAATTTTGGAATGGATTTATTTTAAATCAATAAACGTTATAATATTTAATGTTATAAAAATTATGATTTTTTTTAAATATAACCGAAATGTGATTTTTTGAAATAAATAGTTGATAAATTTATAAAATAGTTTAAATTGGGATTTTTGAATTATTATAAACGGTTTATATAAAAGATTTATAATATTGATATTTATAAATAAAAAAAATAGGAATTATAAAACGAGTTTTATTAAGTGTTAAAATGAAGTATAAATGGATTTCATAAGTGAATGAAAATTTATAGATTTATAAATTGGGTAGTTATAAAATGAGTAGATTTTTGTAAAATAAAAGATTTATAAGTAATTAACTTATAAATCGGATTTTGGCGTTTTAATTGAGATTTTCGAATAAGTATAAATGGTTTAAAGTTGAGATTTATAAATATATATTTCGAAATAATGGAATTATAAATGGAGTTCTGTTAATGCTGAAAATAGGGTTATAAATGGAATTTTATAAGTAGTAAGATTTTTAAATTTTGTAAATTGAAGTCTTTATAAAATATAAATGGGAATTTATAAACATTGTTTTATAAATCCGAAACTGACTTATTTTGATAAGTCAATTATTTTATATTTTTAAAGGAGATATATTCACGATTTTGGACGGTGGATAATCCTTTAAACAAAATGTGTAGAAAAAAATGTTGAATTTGGTTAACGAAGAATATTCCTGATTCTAGGACAGTGAATAATATATTAAAGTGTTTTGGGAAAGTGATATTTTAAATAGTATTAAAACGATTTAAAGATGTTTTAAAATGCATTAAGTGTCGAAACCATAGATTTCGACATTCATTGTTGAAATAAACGTTTTCGAGAAATAACGAAATGGTAGACTATAACACTGTTGTTATAGTAAATGATTTCCGAAAGGAAATGTTTTATATAGTATTGGAATTTATATATCTATCTTAATTTCGAATCCCTATACTAGTGATTCTGGGTCATCGTAACGATGTTTTACGCAACATTCGTTTTGACTCAAATAAATGTGTTTAAGCACACGTTTTCTTTAAAGAATGAAATATATACTTAATTTCGATTTAAGTATATTGAATATCTTCCAAGTGTTGAAAATAAATGGATTTGTGAATTACTTATTATTAAATAATTATGGAAATGTTTTCCAATATGAAGTGAACATTTTGAGAATTTGTCTTTCAAACATAAATTGAAAATGAATATTAGAAATCGATTTGGAAATCGTATATTCATAGATATTTTGGAATTGTAAATTCACTATGGAATTTATAAAAGAAAGGGAAATTTGATTAAAAATAAACGTTGATTTATTTTTGAAGTGTGGAAATAAATTTACGGATTTGGAACACAAATTTAAAGTAAATCGGTAAGGATTTATTTAATTGGTTTAAATGAACCATTTTGAAATGAAAATGATTAAAGATTTGTGAATATGTCCCGTATAGGGAAACGATTTGAAATTTGTTTTCAAAAGTTGAAAAGGTGAAAAGTGATTTGAAATTTGTTTTCAAATGTTGAAGTGTGGAAAAATATATATATATATATCTTGTAAAGATATTTTGGAAAATAAATAATTTGGGAAATTATTTAGAATATGGTGATGTTGTGTATACCTATTGATAGTTAAATAACCGAATATCAATATTTACCTATAAATAGGTATTTGTTGTGATTTGGTTGAATTTGAATGCCACGCTTATTTTCAAAATAAGCGCTCACTATTAGGGTTAGCCAGGAAAGGACCTTGGGGTCGTATAACCTATTCCGAATATGTGATACGTCATTATGGATTGCATTTGATGACCGGATATTTTTGAAAACGGAAGGATTACCGTCGAATGACTCTGCATCGGCTGATCTCTGATATAGATGTTTTATCACCCTTAGTGACGGGAAGTCCGGACGTGATTAGTGAATATCCGGATTGCAATGACTTCTTTGGAAGTGCCTTCGGTTCCGTTCGATCCTGGAACGGACTTGTATGGATTGTATGTCTGACAATACAAATTGAGATATAAAACTGATTTCTTTCAAATATATTTCTGTTGGTGGCAGAGAATTTATTCTCTTAGCTTAACACCCTTCTCTGAGAAGTACGAGCTCAGAGGTTATGTAGTTGAAGGTTATTAGTGATATGCTCCCAATTTGGTAGTGTGATATGCTAAGTGTTGTTGAGCATTTGATGATCAAAGCACAACTTTTGTATAAAGCGTGGCTTTGTGGACGAGACTTCGTCGGACCTCACACCCCAGAAATGGTCGAAACAGGAAGGATGCAGCAAGGTTATTAGGGGGTAGCGCCCCTTTAGTGTATGTCATTCCTTCTGGATAGAGGTGGTATCATGGTATGGAGCCCAGATACTTAACCTATGTTGTTGCTGCAAATTTATTACTTTGTGGTTGTTGGAATCGAGGATCCTCGGATATAGATCGGTTAAGATCGGGGAATGACATATTCGTGTCAGTAGTTACCCAGTTTGAAGGGTAACCCGGCCTTGTGTTGGCAGAGATCCGGTTAGGTTCTTGGGTCGTCTTTCCAGAGGCGTACCCATGTGGCAATGGGAAGTTCCTTGGCCTGACCATTTGTTGGAAATCCAAAGAAACAATACGAACCTTGTACGGTTTTAGTTGTAGAACCTATCATTCACTTATGGTGGTCACCACTGTTTGGATGGTAGCTATAGTAGGCATAAGTGCGAAATGCCTATGCTGGCTAAGATTTGTATCTTTACTTTCGAAATGTTTTCTACACTATGCACTAGTAATAATATCAAATGTTTCTTTTTAATGTGTATCAAGCATCTTTGACTATCATAAGGAGAAATCTCCTCCGATTCTGCGTTTGCATTGTGTGTGTATGCTGGAGGCCTTATGGTAGTTTCATTTTCTAAAAAGCATTGCGAATTTATTTTAAAAATATCCCTTTGTTTGTTTTAAAAAGATAAACTATTTTAAGTTCTCACACCAGTCTCATGACTGACCTGGAGTTTATTGTTTTCCTTCCTAAACTCTGGGTGCCCACAAATTTCCACACGGGAAGTCTAGAGTCAGGTTAGCAGGTCATTCTGGAATTCGGGAGTTGTTGTAGAGATCTGGAGGCAAGCTGGAGAGCATGGCGTATCAAACTAGTATATAGTATTTCTTTTCCGCTGTTTGTTGTTGTACACTCTGATGATGTAATGCAATGTAATGTGATGTAATGTAATAACTGATATAGTTCTTTGTTTAAAGATTATTCATTAATCTATTATATGTTGTTCCGCTGCGATTGTGAGATTCTGATATTGTTCTGTTGTTTCTTTCTGTTCTGTTCTATCTTTTTCTCTCTTCTTCTATCGTTTTCTTCTTCTTTAACCATAACGGTACTGTTTTCCGGCATTCAATTGCTCGGCAGTTGATACAGTGGACGTATTAATGTCGATTTTCGAGCTCGAAAATTCCCGTTCGTTACATGTATAGTCAGGATACCTTTGGAGCATGTTGGGGAGAATTTTGGACAAGTCTTTTGGAGCTATGAACCTGAAGTACCTTATGTAGTTATCTACCCATTTTCCACTGTGTTATGTAGTTTTTATTTCTAGCATATGTACGGATAGACAGTTATAACTATCCCGGTAGATTTGTATTTGACTCTGATCATTATGTATAATCATAAATGTTGAATGCGATGTGCGATTCTATTATTCTGTTATCTTCTATCTTTATTTTCTTTTACACCCCTGATAATCTGTCTCCCCGACACTTGGATTTATGGCACGCAAATACCGTGGATGTATTAGTGTCGGTTTCTGAGGGTCGAGGAGACGGGTCGTCATACCTTGAGTCGATTTCAAGTATTGCCTAACATAGACTCAAGTTTTTTGTGTTGTCATAAAGTTTAAAAAATTTTGGCAAAATATTTTCTAGTTACGAGAGGGGATGGTGAATAACATGAGAAAATTTTGGTCGAGTGTAGGTTGACGGTCCAGCTCCGACTGGATAGTTTTAGATAATGGTCACATCAAGCATACTTCAACATTCAATGGACTTTTTCATCACTACTTTGAACCAAACACTTCGCTCTAGTGTCCCTACAAAGGAAGCTCTATATAGCTCTGGACGATGGTTTCGTTATCGTAAACATATGATAACATGTGAGATCTATCTCACTATTCCGTAGTGCAACGGTGCTTATTAACTAGCTCAAGCGAGCTATTTACACAATGTGTTTGCGTTCATCGTGATCTGAACATTGGACACACAATACATAGAGTGAATTGCTATCACTACCCTCGTCGATGTGTAAGATCTAATCGATTAACACATGTTGACATACATTATGTATTACACATCGGCTGCATAAAGTATAATTTCAGCATGAAGATCATAGTTAATTTCTACCCAACCTTATTCATCTATGAAGTTTTTCAGTAACCATTAGTCAAAGATGCTCCTCATGTCTCTCTACAATATGTGTATGTCAATCTACATTAGAGTTCGTCTGACTGCAACTAATTCAACTTCTACGTTTGGATCCACTACGCCATCTACTTTGTCATCTTTTGGGCCAAAACTGCCTCGTTGTTTGACTATACAATCTGTATAGATGGTTCCTCTCATAATGGCTGATGAAGCTTGTACAGGGGTCGACCCCAATATCAACCTTAAAGGTGCTCTAATTCTCGATAACCTCTAAGATTATTCAACATTTACTATAAATAAAGTGGGAGTTAGGAGAATATAATAAAGGGACATAATTCCCTTTAAGGATGTTTTAGTTCCACGGTCCTTCCAATCAGCACATGATCCACCTAAAAGGTATATTTCCTAGATCATTATATATGTCTCTTTAGGGACCTTCCTTCCTTTAATTATTTCATTCGAGCCCTCCAGTTTATGAAGCTTGCCTTTGTTCAGCTTTACACTTCTCTGAATAACATCTATATGGTTCTCTTTCACCAGGGTAGGGTGCCCACGGTGGAGGAGATTTGGTATCTATTTAGCTTCAAAAAGCAAAAAGAAGCCCTTCTATGACTTACTTGGAGCTATCCAATGGTTGTCGTGTAATGCCCCACATTTATGTCCTTATTAACAAAGGATATAGTAAGTAATATCCTCTGCTAATGTACACAATAAGGCTATTTAGGAGCGACCATCCATAATATTACTTTGGATGAGTATTGAATACGTTGAATTATATGAATTTATTCTTTTTGTGAGAAGGAATTCAACATATACGATCTAGGCACAAAACAATAATATAGTGGCTTATTATGAATCAAAATAATATAAAACATCATAAACTCAGAATCATAGATCGCACTAATAAATACAATACATGACATATCATATAAATAAAGCGGGTCAACAAAGAAGTAAGCTAGACTCACATAAACCCATATACATAAGGACTAAGGTACATCACCAAGTACAAAAAGAGTCAACATCTCAAATAATATACATCCATATAGAAGTGAACATCTCAAAATGAACTAAGGGCATATATAGATAAATAGCATAAAGTTATACCCAAGCTAGCCCAAGTCCAAAGCCTAAAGTCTCTACTACCTATCAAGTCTCGGTCTGACCCGAGCATTAAAATAACACTCAAGTTAGACTATCTCTAATTATCATAAAAGGTTAGTCCATCATAATAATAGACTGCATAAACATCAAGGATAATATCATAGATTGTATTTCACTAATCTACTTATTCATATGAAACTTCATGACTTAGGGTTAAGCTATGCTAATTCCAAAGCACAACATCAAAGTGATAACAAGCATTAATTAAAAGCATAATAATTCATGACCATAATGTAAGCACAAGAAAAGCACTTCACAAGTCAATAATCATCACCGTGCACTTCGCACATAATTAAATAAGCACTTCACTAATCTATTATCATTGACGTACACATCACACGTAAATAAATAAGCACTTCGCTAGTCGACTATAGGACAAGTCCTTCGCAAGTTAACACCAGATACGCTCATCATTGTCAATAGATAGCCTAATAGACAAACACTTCGCATATCAACATAAGATATGAGCACACCTAATGCAGCTCAGGGGATAAGTCGTACACGACTTAAGGATGATGCAGCTCAGGGAATAAGTCGTACACGACTTAAGGAGGAAGGCTTATGTCGTTCACGAGTTAAGGAAGGCCGTTCACGAGTTAAGGAAGCTTCGATTTTAAGTCTTAAGTCGTTCACGAGTCAATCAGGGGAGGAAGGTCTTAAGCCGAAGGAGGAAGCTTCGGTTTTAGGTCGTTCAGAGGTTTTAGGTCGGCAACGACCTAAGAAAGAAGACTTAGGTCGGCAACGACCTAAAGGAATGTGACTGAAGGAAGATGAAGCTCATGAAGGCTAAGTCGCTACCGGGTTATCTTCAGTAGGTCGTACACGACCTATGATGAGTCGCTATGTGTACGTCATATAGTTGAGTCGTAAGTCGTGTGCTTGTTATACTGTTGTATTTTCTTAAACCTAAGTGTTGATGAGTCGGTATTACTTTAAGTCGTGTGTCTTTAAGTCGTTTGTGATGTTGAGTCGTAATACGGTTGAGCCGCTGTGTTCTATACATGTGTTGTGTTATATATTATGTCGTCACCGACCTATGTGTTGTAATATGGGAGAGGAATTATTGCTAAGTCGCTGCCGACTCAAGGTAAGTCGTGAGTCGTGTTGTTTTTAAGACGTTCGGTTCTTAAGTCGGTTGTGTGTTAGGTCGTACCTAGTTAGGTCGGCTGTATATTGTAAGTCATAAGTTGTGTACAAATGGTTGTAATTGAGTCGTATGTGTTGTTATGTGGGTTTGTTAGGTCGGCAACGACTTAAGAAGTGTTAGGTCGGCAACTACTTAAGGGTCAGATTGAGAAATGCTATAAATAGGGAGTGTGTTGTACATTTCAGTGGTTGTTGATTTTGGAATAAAATTCTTGTTTGATTGCTGTGTGCTTTCATCCTAAATTGGTAGTTGAGTGTAATCTCCTATCTCCACTTTCGGTCATTCGAGTGCGCTCGAATCAACGATTGTTGAAGCCGATTCGCGGAATCAAGTGCGCTTGATCAACGCTTGAAGAATTGAAGATCTTCTTTCACGGTATCGTGCGCGATCAACGTGACGAGGATAGCTAGAATTCGGTATCTTCGGATCAATGAATTTGGGCATTTCAGTATCTTCAATCCACCGTTTGCTACTTTCATCGATCTATATCGTTTTGTTAATTATCTGCTGCGTCAACATCACATGGTAACACATTCATAAATGAGTAACACCAGATGGGCTTGAAACCCCATAAAATATGCATAAAACAGATCACCCAAAGACTGGTCTAAAACTCGCTAAAATAAGTGTTACATACTTTCCATAAGAAATCATTCAAGTAACGATCTTATGTTCCATAATCACTTAGGTTTACTCAAATGTTTACTATAAGTTAGTAAACTCTACTCGATAAGTGTGATCTACTACAAATTAGCAACTAGATAAGCACCGCACAATGTACCATAACCACTTAGCATTACTTAATTATTTACTAAGTGATTATAAAGTCCTACTCGTGCATAATAAATGTCCGTTCGAACAAGTCCAAGTATTAACCGGTGAAACAAACGTGAGCATCTCATACCACTTATTTTATTAAAAGTTAAAATCCATCCCTTATTTAAGTGAGCTAGTGTGTTTGTACAATAAAGTAGTTTTGTTTAAAATTCACTTTAAAATATTTATTTTAAATGACCAATATTGTATAATTAGAAAACATGAATAAATATGTATTTAAAACAAGAACTATTTGTTCGCAATCTATTTCTAAAGTTTAAATATATATATATATATACATATATATATATATATGCATGTGTGTGTGTAAAAATTCAACAAATTTTTCTTCTTCTTAGTACATAGATATATACCCAGATATAAAACCTCTTTGTTTAGAAACTAAGAGTTTCTAAATAAAAATAATGAGCTTTTCTAAAACGACCCGTAAATTTATCGCTTCGATGAATTATATTTATTTTTGAAAATATTAAAATAAAAGGTTGATAATACAAATAATATTGTTTTGAGTGGTAATCAATAATAGTAATCTTATTTTTAATAAATATTTACAAAAATATTTTTCTTGGGATTTATATCGATAAAATGGCCGAAAATCGTTTTATTAATAACCAGGTCCATAATCATAAAAAATCATGCACGAAGCTGGACACATGAACTTTTTATTATAATTAAGAAATAATATGAATTAAAATCAATTACTTTATTTTTGAAAATAAAATGTGTTTACAACATCATTAGTGATGCCCATATATTTAAATATAGATGTATGCATTTAAATGGAGATTTAACGATTAAATAATTATTACAATTACTATAATTATACAAAAAATTGTTTTTGAATGATAATAATTCATTTTAAATAAGTTAGAAAGTGTTAATAAATCCATTATAATAGTTTTATAAAGATATATATTTGATCTGAAAATATAAGAAAATTCGTATCGCTTTATCGATATAATAGCAATTTTTGTAATAATTGTTAATATTAATTTGTATGTTTTTATAATTCAAATGAGATCATTTTAATTAATTTATAATGATCAGAAATTTATTTTCAATTTTTTTCACAAATATATGTACGTTAATTAACAAGTGAAAGTATAATCGGAAGTCGACATATATGAGTTATACAACGTTGTTTATATGACTTGTATATCTTTGAGACATGCACACACATATATCAACATATACATATACATATAACAATTGTATAAAAATAGAAATATATTTACATATGGTAAATATAGAAAAATATCTAAGTTCAAAAAAGCAAACATCTTCCCACGTCAACTCACCTTACACCACCACCATCGCCTCCACATCATCCATCACATGAGAGTGAGGTTTTCGTTCATATAGAAGGGGCTAGGAGGGGATTGCAAGGGTAATTCTGTCTATTCATATTATGATATTTTGGTTTCTAAAAATCCTATAAATACACCACCCTCTTTCGTAAATTCCTAAGCCATTTTATATATCTTCTTTCTCCTTCTTCATGCTAGTCTAATAGCTTCTTATGTTAAAAATGTTATGGAGAAAGTTTATCCAAAAAGAAATTAAATTAGTATTATACATATATTATCAAATCCACTTCAAACCAAGGCAAAAATTCCTCCACTACCTCTTCCTTACCCACAATCACCACTTCCCAAAGCAAGGCCGAGCCCTTTCATATTCCCTAACAAGGCCGTGAGCTCTAAAGGTGATAGTGATGGTAAGGTCAAATTTCGAAAGCTATAGCCAAATTTATATTAACTCAAAGGGAAAATGAAGGTGAGGAACTCTTAAACTATAGTTATATATATTATTGGATGATATATATGTTTGGATATGATTGTTAACGATGGTTTTTATTGTGGTTGTTGAATATATATGCAAGTTACGTTAATACATATCGATAAGCACAAAGGAAATCACTTCCCTTTATTGAATAAAATGGTGTATATGGAATGTCAAAACATCTTTAAAATGGTTCAATATGATTTACAAATGTTTTATAAACATTTAAAAGTATTTTGGCAAAGATTAATTGAATATTGTAAACTGAGTCAAAATTGACGCGTCGCGTACCGATAGTTTGCGATTTCGTGCCGTAAAAGTCAAACGAATATATAAAATGCAATATAGCTCAAAATTCTTTGAGATAAATTTTTTTGGACTAATATATCCATAATTTTAAAACAAAGAAACAAAATTGAGATTTCGATAAATATAATTTGAAATATGAATAAAACAAGCTTTTGGAAAAATTGCGGTTTTACAGTTCAGAATCCATAAAATGATTTCTTTATAATGGTATTTAAATATTGTTTAAAAATATGAAAAAATTCTAAAAATATGTTAAAATGTTTTAAAGTGATTTGAGTTGTAAAATTGAATTTCCAAATGATAGAAAAGTCGTTTTGATCAATATAGCTTAAAAAGCACTTTTCGCAGCACTTTCTATAATGTTTGAAATATAGTTTTAAACTTAACGATTCTATTCCAATCTCTTATAATGTTTTCAATTGAATAATTAAGTGTTTTAATGATAATTTGGAAATTTGATAATTTATTTAATTTTTTTAAATAAATGTTTTAAAGGAAAACTGTTAAAAATCAAGTGGTTTAATGTTGGCTCTAAAAGCCGACGAGTAGATTGATTTTTCTATTCATGAGATCTTGGTGAGGTTCTTAAGGTAAAGTGATGTTTAGGAGAAACCGATGCCCAAGATCACCCGGCCTCACCTGGGCGACAGGTAGATAAAGTCGAAACGTCGGAAACGAGTTTAATATAAAAGATTAAATTTTCCAAATTTAAACAACTGGATTTTATGGACCTAATCTTGTTATACTTGGTATAAAGCTCAAAGAGGGAACTTGTAATATTTGTAGAATTTATAAGGTGATTTTGCCATTATTCTGTCCATAGTACTTATTGAATATGAGAATTGATATCGAGTGCAATTAGGTGATTTCTATAGATTTTGCTCACATAATATCACTTGTTTTGGATTAACATCCTAGATAACATAGTTTTAGCTCGATCAAGATTTTGAGTTTTGAATTAAGAAATATATGTCCAGATTCGAGTGAAATGATATGGAAATATTTTTATGTGAAAAATGAAATGATTTAGAATTATTCGAAGATTAAAAAAGGTATTAAGTAATCAAAAGATTTGAGAAGAGGGCTTTAATGATGCCATATATACCGGAAAGAATGTTTTAAAAATATATATCTCTTGAAAATATTTTTGATAAAAAGAAATTAATCAATCAAAGAATAATTCCCTAATCACTTAAAATTTCTTTTTATCGATGATTGGTTCGAAGGAACCAGAATTGGATTTGGGTGATTCCTTTCCGATCACCAGTTCGAACCAATTTGCGTATTCGAAGTGAAGATATGGAAATGATTTGGAAGATGGAATGTAGGGCTACTTGTCACTGATCCTCGGGGGAAATTCCCATATCTTACCATGTGGCAGTAGTTCTTCATTTTTGAACTTCAATGCAATGACTTCTCGCGAATAATCCTATGGGTTGGAGAGTACCTTCGGTTTGTCCTGTTCTCGGACAATTTGTATGGACTAATGCTTGATGCTGCAATTCTAATCACATAAATTGATCTCTATGAACGTATCATCTGTTTAGTGGCTGAGAAGGTAACTTATCTTTGATTAATATCCTTTCCTGAGATGTACGAGCTCAGGATTTATACATTTATAGATATTAGTTTTGTGGCCAAGGAGTGGTAGTGTAGCATTCAAAGTGGAATGTGAGATATGGAAGGTAACTGTTACCTCGGGCCTCATCATCCAGTAATGGTTTAAACAGGGTATACCATAATGCTATGTGGTTCACAACCATTAGGGTATAGTCATCACCTTTCTAGATAGCCCTCCGTATATCGGGTATGTTGTGTATGCTAAGAGAGCTCTCGGATAGGCCGGTAATGACATGGGTGATGTCTTATTTGGTTTCTATCCAGGCCATGTATGAGTGTCAAATAGGGATAGACCATTCTTGCCAAATGCGTAGGATTGTTTTTGCATCCATAGTACATTCCTTTAGAGATGTACTATATGGAAGGTATTCCTTTACATACCATCGCACGGAAATCCATTCTCCAATAAGTGCCTATGAAATTGATTGTAAACCTATTATGCCGTCAAATTTAACCAATGTAATAATCTCGGCTATTTGAATATATTTACTTGAAAAGTATTTTTAAAGAATGTCACTAAAAATAATATTCCCAATTTTGTGTAGCAAATGTTTTAGTTGTCATAAGGTAAAAATCCATTCTGTGTTTATGTACGATGTGGTCTTATGAGATATCTTTTCTTTTCAGACCATGTATTTTGAGTTTTTCACTCCAGTCTCATGGCTGACCCGGAGTTTATTTTCCTTTTCTCTTAAACTCTATGTGCTCTAATTTTCCTGGGTAGTCTAGTAGTCAGGTTTAGTTAGAAGAAATCTGGAAGAGCATAGAGCCTGAATTTAGAAGATTCATTTGACGATTGTTATCTGTTTCCATCATACCCGTGTATTATAGTATTCTGCAGTTGTAAGGACATATATATATATAATTGTCCATGTCTAATTCTTATAAATATATTTAAAAAATTTGTTGCAAAGGTTAAATGTTTAAATAATATATGTTATTCCATTCAAGTGACATTCCGTTCCGTCTTTATTTTTCTTTCTTATTCTTAAGAATCGGCCTCTTTAGCGCTTGGATTTGTGGCACGTGAATGCGGAGGATGTATTAGTGTCGATTTTCGAGGGTCGAAGATACGGGTCCTTACATTTGGTATCAGAGCACGAGGTTAAGCGAGAACCTTGGCTTTGGTGGGGTAACTTCTCATTAAAGATAGGGCTAGTAGTACCCTAGGATGAGTAACTCATTAGAGATAGGGTTATTAACACTCTAGAATGAGTTGAGAGTATTATATATGAGCGCGTATTAGTTAATGATATATACAAATGATTTTGGTTTGAAAATTTGTAAATGAAATAATTTTACCTAGGATTATATTTTTAATATAAAGAATATTTTCTAATATAGTTATTTGATTAAGAAAATGATAATACTACTATATTTTCATTTATTGATTGGTTGTTTAATTTAAAATTTTAAGTACGAACACCTCATGAATTTAGTTTCACAATTTGACTATGGGGTATTCGATAAATAATAATTATTTAAGATTAAAGGAATTTATTTAAGATAAATAAATCTTATAAAATGTTTATATAAGTGATTTCATAAAATATGCTTTATAAAGGAGTTTTTAAGAATTTAAATTCCGGTATTTTTGAATGAAATTTCAATTGACTTTTGGAAAAGGAATAATAATAGTATTTTTTCTAAAATAGGATTTTGAAAACGAAAAATAATCTTATGAATAATTGATTCGAGTAGTTCGAAAGTGATTAAAAGTGGGCAGGAGATGTGTTTGGATGGTAAATACCTCTCTTAAGTATTCACCTTCTTAAGGAAATATGCGATATTATTAGCGCTACCCAATTCCTTGGTACCATTTTTAAGTTACTCGATCAATATAATTTTGTAAAGTTAAAAAGGATAATGTGAATCATTTTGATAAATTAATTAACAGTTGTCAATTTTTATCAAAATGTATTATCTTAATTGATAAACATAAGTATGCTTTGATCTTTAAAATAAATGGTTAAAGGTATTAATGAATAGTTTTGGGTTTGTAGTAAACAATGTTTAGCAATATTTGTTTTTAAACCCTTGCATGGCACTTTGGAAGTAATCTTATGGGCATATTTAGATCTTCAATAATGGGATTTTAAAGGTAAAAGTAAGTATTGGAATCTTTTAAGAAAAATTTAGTAAATGTTAAATGTTTATTTAATAAAAGAAAAGGAGTTCACTATGACAATGTTTTGGTTTTAGTCTCTTTGATTATATTCTAAAGTAAGTAAAATTTGTTAAGTAAATTATGAAAGTACTTAAAACAGTTGAATAAGTATATGAATACCTTTATATATTGAAATACTAAAAGTAAAGAATAAATATGTATAAAGGGATTTTTTAATTAATAAAAGAGTATTAATTAGCAAAGTAAGATTTAACTAACAAAGAAAGTTTTCACATTTAATATTGGTTAAAGGAATTTTATTGTAATTTATCAATTTGACGAATTATTTTGAATATGATTTTTTCAAAAACCATTAGTATATGTTTAAAGATGTGTTAAAATAAAGAGATATTTATCTTTTGAAAAGAAATGTTTTTTTGAGTAGAAATATTTGAAAATAAAAAAGTAAAATGGTTATGTATAAAGAAGTATCTTTATAAATGTTAAATTAAAATTAAATGTTTTCATAAAAAAAATTTGTAATGATTATTAAAATCATATGAAGTATGTGGATTATTTCGTCGTAAAATTTGATCTAAGTTTCGAGTGTAGAGCTTTGAGGTGTTTACAGCAGTCCGAAAAAGGATTCATCACTCGATTCATGATGGTGAAAATTGATGAGGGATAGGGTTGGATACTTGAGTTTTTTATCATAGTTGAGAGCTATCCAAGGAAAACCTAAAGTTCTGATCAAAAAGCCTAGTCAGAGTCCCCACTAGAGAATCAAGGGATCTGCTAGTTTGAAAGAAGAGTTATGAATTCGAATAGAAGATCGAATCAGATATTGTGTACGGATGATCATCGTATGGGTGCAAGTTTAAAAATAAACGTTTTAGCCAAAAACCTTTGGGTTTTTTGTTTTGAGTAAGTTCGGGGATGAAATTCTTTTAAGAGGGGAAGTCTATACGAGCCTCAAATTTATCACTTTGATAAATTATGTTTATTTTTTAAAATTATTCAAATAAAAGGTTGGTAGTACAAATAACATCCTTTTAGTGATAATAAATAATAATAATCTTATTTTGAACAAATATTTACAAAAATATTTTCCTTGAGATTTAAATCGATAAAATGGCCGAAATCTGTTTTATCAATAACCAAATCTATAATTAAAAACATTGTGCATGAAGCTAGATACATACACTTATTTTATAATTGAGTAAGAATATGCAATAAAATCAATTACTTTATTTTTGAAAATAAAATGTTTACGACATCATCAATGGTGCCCTTATATTTAAATATTGATGTATGAATTTAAATGGAGATTTAATTATTTTATGATTATTATGATTATTCCAATAATTATTTTTAACTGATAAAGATTCATTTCAAATAAGTTATAAATTGTTAATAAATCTATTATAATAGTTTTTTAAAGATATATACTTGATTTAAAAATATAAGAAACTTCGTATCACTTTATCAATATAATAACAATCTTGTAAATAATTGTTAATATTAATTTATATGGTTTTATAATTTAAACGAGATTGTTTTAATTAATTTATAATGATTAGAAATTTATTTTCAAATTTGGATTACAAATATATGTACGTTAATTAATAAGTGAAAATATGACTGCAAGTCGGAATTAAAATTCGTAACGATTTGACATGTATAAGTTATACTTCGTTTATATGACATGTTCATCTTTGTGACATGCATAAACATATATTTACATATATATAACAATGGTATAGAAATATATTTATATATGGTAAATATAGAAAAATATCTAAGTTTAAAATAGCAAATCTTCTTACATCAACTTACCTTACACCACCATCATCACCACCATCACCTCCACATCATCCATCACATGGGAGGTGATCTAATGGGCGTATAGGAGGGCTAGGAGGGGATGGCAAGGGTAATTCTATCTATTCATATTATGATATTTTGGTTTTTAAAAATCCTATAAATAAACTACCCTCTTTCATAAATTCCTAAGCCATTTTTTACTTCTTCTTCCTCGTTCATGCTATTCTAACAGCTTCACATGTTAATAAGTTATCGGGGAAATTTATTCAAAAATAAATTAAATTAGTATAATATAATTATACTATCAAATCCACTTCAAACCAAGGAAAAAATTTCTCCACTACCTCTTCCTTACCCATGGCCACCACTTCCCCAAGAAAGGCCAAGTGCTTTCACTTTCACTAGCAAGGCCGTGAGCTCCTCTTGCATCCATACCTAGGCCGATCCATTTAAAGGTGATAGTGCTAGTGACTGTGAGCTTAGATTTCGTGATAGCGAAGCTACAACCAATTTTATATTAGCTTATAGGGAAAATGAAGGTGAAAAACTCCTGAAATATACTCATACGTGTTCTTGGATGATATATATGTTTGGATATGATTGTTAATGATGGTTGTTTAATATGGTTGTTGAATATGTTTCTATATATATATATATATATATATATATATATATATATGCAAGTCACGTTAATACACGTTGATAAGCACAAAGAAAATCACTTTTCTTTATTGAATAAAATGGTGTATGTAAAATGTTTAAAACTCTTAAAAACGGCTTAATATAATTTAGTTTTTTTTATAAACATTTAAAAGTGTTTCGGTAAAGATTAATTGAATATTGTAAATTAAGTCAAAACAGGCGCGTCGCATAATGGTAGTTCGTGATTTTGCGTCGTAAAGTCAAACGAATAAATAGAATGGAATATAGTTTGGAATTATTCGAGATAAGCATATTCCAGATTATTATATCCATAGTTTTCAAAAAATAAAGAAAATTAAGATTTCGATAGGTAGAATTTGAAATATGAGTAAAACAAAGTTTTGGAAAAATCAAGGCTTTGTAGTTCGAAATCAACAGAATGATTCTTTAAAATGGTTTTTAAATATTTTTTAAAAATATGAATAAATTCTAAAAATCTTTCAAAATATTTTAAATGTGATTTGAGTTATCATAATGAATTTCCAAACAATAGAAAAGTCATTTTGATCAATATAGCTTAAAAAGCACTTTTCGCAACGCTTTTCTATAACGTTTGAAATAGTTTTAAACTTAACGATCCCTTTCCTAGTCTTTTATAAATGTTTTCAAATGAATAATTAAGTGTTTTAATGATTGTTTGAAAGTTTGGTAATTTATTTAATTTTTTTTAAATAAATGATATAAAGAAAAGCTATCAAAAATCAATTGGTTTAATCCCGGCTCTAAAAGCTGACTAGTAGACTGGATTTTTCTATTCTTAAGATCTAGGTAAGGTGCTTAAACTAAGGAGGTGTTCAAGAGCAACTAATGCCCTGGCTCAACTGGCCTCTCCTGAGCGAGGATTGGATAAGGTCGAAATGTCGAAAACGAGTTAAGTATAAAAGATTAAATATTCCAAATTTAAACAACTTGGATTTTATGGAGATAATCTTCTTATACTTGGTGTTAAAGCCCGAAGAGGGAACTCATACTATTCATAGAATTTAATGGTGATTTCATCGTTATTCCGCCTACAGTACTTGTTGAATATGGGAATTGATATTGAGTAGAATTAAATGATTTCTATAGATTTTGCTCACTTAATATTTACTGGTTTTGGATTAACATCTAGATAACAGGTTTTAGCTCAATCAAGATTTTGAGTTTTGAATTAAGAAATATTTGTTAAGATTTAAATGAAATGATTTGGAAATATTTTTCTAAGTGAAAAATGAAATGATTTAGAATTATGCCAAGATTTAAAAAGGTTAACTAATCAAAATATTTGATTAAAGAGGTTTAATGATTCCATATATATTTAAAAGAGTGTTTTAAAAATGTATATCTCCTAAAAATATTTTTGTTAAGAAGAAATTAATCAATCAAAAAATAGTTCCCTATTCACTTAGCATTTCTTTTTATTTATGATTGGTTCGAAGGATCTGGGATTAGATTTGGGTGATTCCTATCCAAATAACACTTTGAACCAATTTACATATTCGAAGTGAAGATATTGAAATGATTTGGAAGATTGGACTGTTGGACCGCTTGTCACTGTCCCTCGGGAGAAATTTCCCATATCACATTATGTGGCAGTAGTTCTTCATTTGAGGTTTTCCGTACAAGGACTTCTCAATGCTAATCCTAGGGATAATTCCCAATAGGATGTGGTGGGAGAGTCCCTTCGGTTTGTCCTGTTCCTGGACAACTTATATGGACGAATGTCTGACGTTGCATTTCTAATTACGTAAATTGATCTTTATGAACGTATCATCTGTTTGTGGCAAAGAAGGCAACTTCTCTTAGCATAACACCCTTTCTTGAGACATATGAGCTCAGAAGTTATACGTTTGCAAAATTAGTTGTGTGACCAAGGAATGGCATTGTGGCATCCAAAGTGGAATGTGCTATGTGAAAGGTAATTGTTACCTCGCGACTCATCACCCGGTATTGGCTTCACAAAGTACACCATAAGGCTAGGTTGTTCGCAACCATTAGGTTATGGTCATCACCTTTCTAGACAACCCTTTATATATCGGGTATGTTGTGTATGGTAAGAGAGCTCTTGGATAGGTCGGTAATGATCGGGTTGATGTCTTATTCGATTTCTATCCAGGCCATGTATGAGTGCCAAATAGGGATAGATCGGTCTTCCCAGATGCGGAGGATTGTTTATGTACCTCAGTACATTCCTCTAGAAATGTACTGTACGGAAGGTAGTCTCCTATCTGCCATTGTATGGAAATCCATTCTCCAATAAGTGCCTATGGACTTGATTGTAACCCTATTATGTTGTCAAATTTAACCAATGTAGTAATTTTGGATATTTGAATATATTTACTTGAAAATTGTTTCCAAAGAATGTCATTAAAAATAATATTCGTAGTTGCGTAGCAAAAAATTTTGGTTATCATAAGATAAAAACCAATTCCATGTTTACTTACGGCGTGGTCTTATAAGATACCTTTCCTTTTCAAACTATGTATTTTGAGTTTCTCACACCAGTCCGATGATTGACCCAGAGTTTATTTTCCTTTTCCCTCAAACTTTGGATGCCCTAATTTTCCCAAGCAGCCTAGTAGTCAGATTTAGTTGGAAAAAATTTGGAAGAGCTCAAAGCATGGGGTTAGAAGATTATTATCCCTTTCCACCATACACTCGTATTATTGTATTCCGCATTTGTAAGGACAAACTTTTATAGCCGCCCATGTTTAAATCTGATAAATGTATTTTAAATTTCCACTGTAAAGATTATATGTTAAAATAATATATGTTATTCCATTCATGTGAGATTGTTTTCCTTCTTTATTTTTCTTTCTTACCCTTGAGAATTCGCTTCTTCGACACTTGGATTTGCGGCATGTGAATACCAAAGAAGTATTAGTGTTGATTTCTGAGGGTTGAAGTTACGGATCCTCATATTATATATATAGATATATAATTTAACTCCCTTATATAATACTTCCTTGAAATTAAATAAGTGTAATATTAGTTTGATATCATAGACCGCCAAATAGTATTTTTTAGAATAATTTTATATGTGTGTGTGTGTGTGTGTGTATATAAATCTAAAAATTGATTTTATAAGTCCAATAACAATCTTTGTGAAACTTCTTCAACAAAGAAATCAACGATCCAAACATTCATAGGTTTGGAAACAGGAGCTAGAAGGAAGTTAACAACATCAATTCAATGCAACAAAAATATACAAGGCAAGCATACTACAAGAGGAAAGGAAGGAGCATTGGAACGTGCCGTTTCAGGCATCGACCGATCGATCGGTCACCGCGATCGGTCGATCAATGGATCACTTCGAACAGCACATTCTAGGTGATTCTTCGTCACCATCGACACTAAAAGACTCTGATATGATTTCGTAGCATTCATGTCTTCATTTAGCACTTCTAGTTCTAATAGATCATGCTTGCAACTAACAACAATCCTTGGCAAATACAAAGCAATGTAAACCTAGGAAACTAATGTCTACAAAGGTAAGTTTTGCTAACAATAATTTATTGAAATCAAACAAAGCAACAACAATTTAGAAAACATCTAATTCAATAATTAAATTCAGCATTTATCTCTTACTAGAGGTAAAGATAGTTGTGAGTTTTCAACTAGCCTTTCTTCTTGGATTGGACAATGATTATATAGTAGCAACTATTGTTCAACTAAAACCAAGTGTTTCATCAAAATAGCAAAAGTGCCTAAAATTACTAAATGTAAATTGAAATGAAAACTACTAATTGGAAGAGAATAGGGTTTTAATCCTCTTACCTAAATTAATTTCCTTCCTAAGATCACTAATTGAGTTTCTGGAGAATAAAAAACTAGGTTTTGAAAGTGGGATAGTTTTCGAGTTTAGTTTGTCTACTATAAACAAGGATGAGAATGAAAGTAACATAACTTGGCTTGAGAATCCTTCTCATCACAAATTAGGCTAATGGGTTTTGGGCCATTTAATTAACTTACAACCCAAAATGGAATGAAAGATTATTTCGTATATTCTTACAGTTGAATGCCTTATAAAATAATTAATAAAATGTTTACAAACATAGATTAAAATGAATCAAAAATATAACTTCTTGAATAAAATTAAATTATGTATTTATATTTAGTGGAAAATAGGCATAAGGACAAACTTTGGAAAAAAATAGGTTGAAGGACAACAAGTTTCATTTTTAGGCTGAAGGACAAACTGTGAAAGTAATTACGCTGAAGGACAATGCTAGTCAGAACTAGCATTTTGTATAGTGTAAAAACTGAATAAAATGCTAGTTAGAACTAGCATTTTGTATAGTGTAAAACTGAATATAATGCTAGTTTGAACTAGCATCGTCCTTACCTTAATTTTTTATAAAGTTTGTCCTTCAGCCAAAAAATGAATTTTGGTGTCCTTGAGACAAATTTTTTATCAAAGTTTGTCCTTTTTCCTAATTCCCTCTTATATTTATCCTTACAAAGAAGTTTATTAATTTTAAATCATCTTCTATTAACAAAAATAAAGGTGTAAACAAATTCTTTATTTTTCTTAACAATAGACTTATTTATAAACACCAAAAATATTCACTTCATATATTAATTCACCGATATTATCTGTTAATCCAAAAAATGGATCAAGACTCTGAATTGAGTGTGAAAGCACTAGCCCTATTCCTACAGAGCAATATTATAGAAAATAAATGTAAAAAGAGCAGAAATATTAAAAGGACAAGAGGACTTTTATAGTGGTTCGACCGTTAAGGAAGCCTACATCCACTTTATAACTTTTCTTATTGACAAGCTGTTATTACAAGTTGAATCCGAGTATAATGTGTTATCCCCCCTTTTAGCAAGGCCATGGAACCAAGAACTTAACTCGAAACCAAGAACATTCCATTCCAAAGATCGATTCCACACAGGTTCATTATGGATACTAGTGAATTTTTGTCCAAATTCGAATTGAGCTACAAATGATATTGTATGACAAACAAAGCTATGAAAGCCAACATCTCAAATTTCAATTCGATTGGAGTTCATATGCTCGAGATATCGATCGATTAAAACTAAGAAAGATTGCTACAGATTGTACCCATAGAGGGAGGTAGTGTTTCATATCCATAGGGAGAAAGCACTCGATTTCATGTCCATCATATCCATCAACAGACAACGTTTTGTATCGATCACATCTTTCCATATTTCGTATTGATGTCCATTCCAACTTAATTCATATCGATCGGTTAATCTACAGATACGAAGCATACCATTAAAGAAGTTGATAGAAGAACAGGTAAGTTGATCAATACGAAAAAAGCATTAGAGTTGTCGATATGAAACAAGTAAGTTCGTATCGATATGAATTAGTCATCAATCAATCGATATGAAATGGGTTTAGGATTAATATGAAATTAGGTATAAAAAGCGATACGACGGGAGATACACTGGATGGATACGAACAGGGCGCATTCAAGAGGAGTACTCGACCACTCAGCATGAAAAGTTGATCGATCCTAGAATATAGGATCACGTCGCCTAACAAGCACGTGCCTAGAATCGATACGTACTAGATTGATACGAATGTATCGAGACGAACTCGTTTGCACATTGGAGATACAAACTTGCATCGATCATAACTCGAGATCTACAAGTCCAAATGCCACCAAATTTTCACAGGAGCTTGTGTACTACCTCAAAAATGTGCCTGATCGATCTCAGCCCAAAAAGAACATTTATTGATCGATGCGAATTCCATATGTATCGATCATGGATAAAGCCCAAATGTCCGAGGATCGATCATGTGGGCCCACCACGTGAGAGAAGAAGTCTTCCGAGACGTGGGCGAGATATTTGCTGCCCATGCCTATAAATAGTGACCCTGGACCTATAGAAGAGGGACTTTTGGCTTCTCTACACTGATACTGCCGAAATCATCACTATACTTTAGTTGTACTGCTGTAATCGCTCGTAATCAGCGAGGGAAATTCAATAAACATCAATTATTTCAAAGTGAACGTAGGCAATACGCCAAACCACTCTTAATTTGTGTGCTTCTGCAATTTTTTTATCTACTGTTTAGTGTGTTTGTTAGATCTACCTCATTTTACATTGTTTTCTTCATTTTATCTCTTCAAACACATCCAATGAGTGTTGTGCCCAATTTTCGTACAAACACTTTGGTGCTTTCACTGAGAAACCCCAGCTTTTCTCCTGCTCATTGGATCTACTGCCGATATTGGATTGTGAGTATCTAAGAAGAAGATCCAAATCTCAAGCCTAAAAGTTATTCCACCCTATTCATATTTTCACTATTCACCATGGTTGCTAATAGGACTACCTCAATAGCTGTAGATCTAGAAGGATGGGATAGGCAGAACCCTGCACAACTTCCATCTGCAGACCAGAGCACCGTTGGACCTTCGGATCCATAAGGCCCTATCACCATGGAGAAGTTCCAAATACTGATGCAAGAGCTGATTCAAAGTCACCACTAGTTTACCTAACAGCTCCGTGCCAACGCGGAGTTAACCAATTGGCTTAACCATGAAAGACGAAGGAAATCAAGAAGGGACCAGGCTTCCTATTCATCCACTGAAAGTTCACCTTCTTCTCACTACAATCACAGATCCATGCACCCACGACAGGATGGAAGCTATACACAGGCTACCGGATGGCAGGAGGGACGGCTCCTTATCATACTACTAACAACCGTGCTACTTCCGCTGCTACTGAGTTGGGAGCTGACACTCGAAATCGATCGGATCAAAACCGTCACCAACATGAGTATACTCCTGAGCCTTATGTTCATGAAGACCTAGAAACAAGGAGGCGAGATATGGACTGTCGGCCACGACAGGCCCATCGTCGCATTGTGGAACCCGACCACACGTTGGCTCAGCATGCCTAGAATGTTCAGAAGCCAGACATCCCAAAAATGATCCCTCGGATGATCCGTGAAAGCCAAGGCCTCACTAATGACGACTGGGTAATCTCCCGGAGTCATACCCTTTTCACCGATGACATCCTCTACGCTCGCCTCGGTGATTCAGATGCCAACTCTACCTATTAATAAAGGGAGCTCTAACCCTAACCAGCACATGTGGTTTACTCACCTACCACCCTGATCTATCTCATGTTTCGACCAGTTGGTAACGAAGTTTGTTGAACAGTTTCGCATGCATGTAACAAGGTCTAAAGATGTTAATACCTTGTCCAGCATCACTCAAGCTCCCGGAGAGACACTCAGACGTTATCTGGAGAGGTTTCATGTTGTGTGCGTTGAGATTAGTAATCCTAATGACAACTCCATTCTGATTGCACTAACTAAGGGGATCGATCCCAATTTCAAATTCTGGTTAGTCGAAAAACCCCCTGCGTCATTAGACCTTTTCTATTCCAAGGCAGCTCGGTTCTTGAGAGGGGAGGATGCGAAATAGTCTAGGAAAAATGATGACGTAGGGCCGAGTATGGGAGGAATCCAAAGCAATGTCGCTGTAAAACAAACCGGAGAGGGTTCAAGAAAGGTGCAATTAAACATACAGAATAAGCAGAATCAGCAGAAAGGCGATGGAAGTCAAGGTAGGAAGCGAGATCAGAATCACAAGCCACGACGTAAAGTTCCCATGTTTGACATGTATACTCCTTTAAATACGTCTCTAGAAATGTGTGCTTACAAACTTGTAATAACTATCCAATATAAGAAACCTTCTCCGAAGCAATCATCAAATAAACAGATTCAAATAGGAAAGTTTTGTAGGTTTCAAGATAGTTATGACCATAACACGAATGAGTGCCATCATTTATAGGATATTATCGAGAAGTTGATACAAGTTAGAAAGTTGGAGCAGTTTGTGTGGGCGCTGCAGTCAGAAAGTGCGGGCCCATCGAATCAAAACCAAATACCAAATCAGGTTAGACCGGAGGAACCCGCTCGTACCTGGCGGGGGTTAGTGATTAACACTGTTAGTGGTGGTCCTCATCCAATGGATCAGAGCTGGAGGGAAATGGATTTGTATTCCAGATCTATTAGGCATGCGAGCATCGAATGTTGTAGTAATTTGAAAGACAGGGTTCCAGCCAAATAACAAAGAATGATGATAGACGACATCGTATTTTGAGACAGGGATGCTGATAGAGTCGAAGCCCCAACCATTGATCCACTAGTCATTTCATCTCAGATAGGTCCTGCTTAGATGAAGAGGATCTTAGTGGACAGTGGAAGTTCAGTGAACATACAGTTTATGCGAGCCTATGATCATATGAACATGGAAGCGAAAGATTTGAAGCCTTGTTAGCCTCCTATTCATAGCTTCAATGGAAGTGCGACTATACCCACTGGGATGGTGGAAATACCAGTGGAGTTGGGGGTTGGAGAGCGTCGGAGAGTTCGGATATTGCAGTTTATTGTGTTGGATATCGACTCACCATACAACGCTTTCTTGGGCTGACTGGCCCTAGATGAGTTCAGGGCCGCTATCGCCCCTTGGTGCCTAACTTTGAAGTTCTCCACGACAATGGAGTCGGATTCATTTAGGAAGACCAGGCTGCTGGAGAGCCTGTTATGTTTCTGAGCTGCGGGAGGCACAGCAAAATGAAAAAGGAAAAGGTGTAGAGGAATCTCTCTGCGTCCGCTTTGTGGACAATTGACAGTTAATGCCTGGGCCAAGGCCTAGGCACCATAACCAATTCCCAATAGATCTTGACCCGAGAGATACCGAAAGTGAATATGAGGTCAAAGATAGTCAGGCTTCTCCGGCAGAGATGACAATCGATGTTCTGATTGATATTGATGACAATTCTAGAATGGTAAAGATTGGATCCCAGCTAAGCCAACAAATGAAGGAGGAATTGGTTAAGTTTCTCCTAGTAAACCTCGACGTGTTTGCTTAGACACACTCCGACATGTATGGGATCTCACCGGATATTACGAGCCACACATTGAATATTGACCCACGGCATGTCCCGGTCAAGCAAAAAGGCGTGGTATGGATCCAGAGAGATCTACCGCCCTTAAGGAAGAGGTAGATAAACTCAGGTCGAATGGGTATATCTGAGATGCGTTATATCCAGAATGGGGGTCCAATCCTGTACTTGTAAAGAAACCTAACGGGAAATGAAGAACATGCGTTGACTATTCAGACTTGAATAATGCTTGCCCTAAAGACAGTTTTCCACTTCCTCGGATTTATCAGCTCGTAGACTCAACAACTGGAGTTGAACTTTTATCCTTCATGGACGCATATTCTGGTTACAATCAGATACCAATGCACCTAGCTGATCAGGAGCATACCGGCTTTGTCACCAATTTGGAACTCTATTGTTATAAACTGATGCCTTTCGGACTTAAAAACGCCGAGACAACCTATCAGAGGCACGTCAACCAAATGTTCGCTAACTAGATCGGAAAGACCATGGAGGTATATGTGGAAGACATGCTGGTAAAGTCAAGATTCTTGACCAAGCATATCAAAGACCTGGAAATGATGTTCAACATCCTCCGAGAGTACAAAATGAAACTCAACCCATTGAAATGTCACTTTTGGGCCGCATTTGGAAAATTCCTTGGATTCATCATCAATGCTCGAAGAATTGAAGCCAATCTCGAGAAAATCTAGGCAATTAGAAATCTTGAGACTCTAAGGACTATAAAGAAGTTTAGAGCCTCAACGGGAAGGTAGTAGCATTGAGCAGGTTCATTTCAAAGTCTACCGATAAATGCATTCCCTTCTTCGATCTAATCAGAAAAGGGAAATGGAAATTTGAATGGACTACAAAGTGTGAGGCCACATTTCGAGCACTGGTTCAACACCTGTCTACACCACCCAATTTGTTGAAACCTATCGATCATGAGAGACTGTACATCTACTTATTTGTGTTAGAAAACGAAATCAGTGCCGCTTAAATTCGAGAGGAGGATCGGATACAATGGCCAGTCTATTACATCAGTAAACGACTGACTGGTGCAGAGAGAAATTATCTGAAGCATGAAAAGTTGGCTTTCTGTCTTGTCATTGCCTTGAGGAAACTCCATCCATATTTTCAAGCTCATCCTATCACTGTCTACACCGACCAGCCGTTACGACGGGTCCTTGCAAGGCCTGAGACGTCTGGTAGGTTACTCAAATGGAATATCGAGCTGAGTCAGTATGACATCGCTTACACACCAAGGCGAACTATTCAAGAGCAAGCGTTCGCAGAGTTCATCGCTGAATTCACTATCTCCGAGGACTTGCCCGAAACCAGTGAATCTCCCAAACATGTCTAGAAGTTACATATTGATGGTGCATCAAACGACTACTGCTCAGGCGCCAGGGTTGTACTTGAAACTCCTGAAGGCCGATCTATAAGCAATGCTTTAAAGTTCGATTTCCATGCGACCAACAATGAGGCCAAATACGAAGCCCTGCTCGTCGGACTAAGGCTTGCCAAAGAGTTAAGAATTATTGCTATGGAGATTTACTGCGATTCACAACTGGTCATGTGCCAAGTTCAGGGGGAGAACTAAGCAAAAGACCGTAGACTGGCCGTTTATCTTGCTTGGGTCCAAGAAATATTGAATCAGTTCGATTATTGTGCCATATATTGTATATCTCGAGAACACAATTAGAAGGCCGATTCCTTAGCGAAATTGGCCAGTACCAATGAGGCACGGCAAATAGGACTCGTTCTAGTTAAGACATTATCCTCCCCAAGTGTTGATCAAATGGAGACCAACTGGGTACTTGAAGTCATACCTGATAAGGAGTCATGGATGACTCCATTCAGAAACTTTTTCGAGCATGGGACCTTGCCAGAGTACAGAAGTGAAAAAAAGAAAGTTCTTCAAAAGGCTTCGCGGTTTACTATTTAGAATGGAGTCATGTACAGAAGAGGGTACTCTGTTCCTTTACTCCAGTGTATTTCTCATGATGAAATAAATCGAGTATTACATGATGTACATTTAGAATGTGGCGACCACACCGAGTGGCAAGCTCTTGCTAAGAAAGTGCTCCGATATGGTTATTATTGGCCGACTGTAAATCGTGACACATCGGATTATGCTAGGAAATGTAACAGATGTCAGAATCATGCTCAGATTCCAAGAGCCCCGCCTACCGAAATAACTCAAATGGTCAGTCCTTGGTCGTTCGTAGTATGGTGCATCGACATTATTAGGTCTCTACCTCTAGCTAAAGGTGGCGTGAAGCACGCCATCGTTGTAGTTGATTACTTTACCACTTGGGCAAAAGCCGAGCCCCTTACTACTATTACAATGAAGAAAATGATCAACTTTGTTGTACGTAACATTATCTGTCGATTTGTTCTCCCATGTACCATCATCACTGACAACGGAGCCCGATTCGATAGCATCGTTCAAGAATTTCTGTCAACGATTCCATATCCAAAAGAAATTCTCTGCAGTTGCGCAACCTTAAGCAAATGGACATGTTGAAGGTGTTAATAAAGTTATAAAGTCCATTCTGAAGAAACGATTGGAAAAGGCAGGGGCTAAATGGGTCAATGAACTTCTGATGGCCCTATGGGCTTATCGGACAACCCACAAATATGCGACCGGCAGCACTCCATTTTAACTTCCTTACAGTTTAGAAGTTGTTATTCCAGTCGAAACTGGAAGTGCCTTCTCATCGTGTGACATATTATGACCCGAAGATAAATGCTATATTAAACACCGAATCTTTGGACTTATTAGTTGAAAAGCGAGAAGATGCAGATTTGAGGTTAGCCACGTACTGAAGTCGAGTCGCCCGACTGTAAAATGCCAAGGTCCGACTCCGAACCTTTGAACTCGACGATCTCATCCCTAAGAGAATTTACTTGGTCCATTCACATATGAAACCAATGTGGGAAGGGCCATATATTATCAAACGAAGACTCGGAGATGACACCTTTAAATTATCAACCATTGATAGTCTCACTTTGCCGAGAGCCTGAAACAACGAGAGTCTTCATCGCTATTACACATAACAGGATTTATTTATTCATTCAGTCTGCTTTTCATTTGCAATTTGTTTATGCATTTTGAAATTTTAATTTGTAATAAGGCAATCGATTTTGCCATGTTTTCTTATTTCAGCAATAAAATGCAATCTCTCCAAGCCAAAGCAGTGATTCTTAAAATGCATCGTATGAAAATCACCATGCATGTTGAGCTGAGTTCCACTATACAGTGGGACTTATTCAAATAGGGAGGGACTTTGATACGACTTGTCACTTGCTAAGTGAAACCCAAGCTCAGGGGCAAGGCATCACACTAAAGCCAGAAAAGGATTGTTACATGACAATCGTCTAACTAACATCGGCACCCAGAGTGCGAGCTGGAGTATAAACTTACAAATGCGGGCTCGAAGAGGGTGGATCCGTCCACCGAACGACTTCGCCTATGTTTAAACCAAGTTCGAGGAGGATGGATTCATCCATCTAACGACCTCACTTGCTAACTCGAAGTGGATGTGACCCGACCATCCACGATCTTGATAAATCTATCTTTCTCGAAGTGCAAACAAATTCCTAAAACTCAAAACAGATGTGATTGACCATCTATTAGCCAACCCCCGATTCCCAAAGCGTGAACTGGAGTATAAACATCAAAATAGGTGTAACCAACCACCCATCGGCTAACTTTAAGTCCCAGAGAACGGATTGGAATATAAACACAAACCGGGTGTGAACCGACCACCCGTGAGACAACTCCGAGTCCCCAGATTGCGGACCGAAGTATAAGCACAAATCGGGTGTGATCAATCACCCACGAATCAATCTAAGTCCCTAGAGTGCGGACTAAATTCTAAATATCAAACAGGTGTGACTGACCACCCGTAGAATAACTTAAGTCCCCGAAGCATGGACGTGTCTTCAAAACATCAAACGAGAGTGATTGACCGCCGACGTACAAGTGCAATTCCTAGAGTATGTATGCAATTACCAATAGATGAGCGAGTGTAGTCTGATCACTCAAACCCATCTCTTGTCAATGTTGTTTCGACTAAGTTAAGATTGATTTATCAAAGGCAGAAAGTGACTGCCCGGAGTTTAAGTACTAATTGCTGATTAATACATTACAATATTGAGACTCAACTTAACTTTCCGTTATAACCCGAAGCCGTAACTTTGGGACTAACAAATAAACTTAGGTCTGATTTAGAGACTAAGGCTTCACAGCTACATTGGATAGAAGTTCGAGCGCCAAAGCACTTAATCAATTAAACACAAAACTACGCTGAAGACAAAATGGAATTTTATTTCAACTATTCTTTGGAAAAGAAGGATAAGCACAAAAATATTCCATGAAATCCTACTAGCAGGGGTTGAACCCACATCTATACACGGCCTATAGGAAAAAAAAGAAATTCGTATCTTTCTACCAAAAATGAAGCAAGTAGACATGTCTATTCCCTCGATTTCTTCTTCTTCTTCGGCGTTGACCCGCTAGAGCTACCACTCGGGTACCTCTTCGAGCCTTTACCTTTTGTTGGTTGATCTTCAACCGTGGGAATTAAGGTGACCTCTTCCTCTGAACTCATAGGAATTGGAACACTTTCTAAATGCAGAGTTGGAGGGATAGGAACACTCTTTATGTTAGAAGGCGAGGGAGGCACACCGGTGTCGACAACCGTGCCACCGAGAGAAATTATTCGCATAGAGCTGGACCAGCACCCGCCATCCCACCTCTAATAACACTGGCCCACGCGTCCGCTTCCATCTCGATGTTGATCTCGGCTATTATCTCTTTTTCATGAATTGTTTGAGCGTCTGCGATAATGCTGCCAGTTGGGCCCGAAGAGCTAGCCATGAATGCGCCTTCGCCCATGACAAATGGAAGGTTAGTAAGTGGATCGCTTTGATGACCACGGTGTTCCTCCATCATCGGCTCGTCAAAAGTAAAAGTGCTCCCTTGCACTCCTTCAATTGGTGCAGCGGCTATTGTTGTGGTCACCTCCGTCATAAGGGCCTCCTGCTCATAATGCGGCTCTTGAGTTACAGGGGGCATGGACGATGCAGTTCCTATCGTTAGATAGAGATAAGAGAAAAAGTGTTAGTAACTACTCAAACAACACTCTTGACTTCAAGTAAATGCGAGAAATGTTCAGAATACCTTCCTCAGAATGGCTTGCAAGTGGAGCCGGAGGAGCTTCAAGGACATGCCTGCGAGCTGGAGACAACTGCAGTTGATCAGGTTTGTATGCTGGCACAAATTGAGGATCAAACACATGAGTAGATTCAGGCTAGGTTAGCATAGGAATTTCGGAGCCCACATTACGATGCTCAATGGCCGAACCCTCTCCAGCCTATGGATGCTGAGTACCGAGTCTCTCTTTCCCAAATGTGATAGTGACATCGTGGAGAACCCTTTTCTAATCCTCATTCAGCACCAGATTCTCTAATTCAAACTCATCGATAGGTTGAGTATGGTGCTATGCTTTTTCATCTTCAACCAAGCGATGCTAAGCATTGTATAAATGTGATGAATAATCTTTGGGCCAGCTTAGCTTTTGATGCATCAGAAAGTTGGAATTATATGTAATGAGGAAATATTCAATGTCACCTTCTATCCTTGCCTCTTCCGTTCTCACTTCACCCTCAACCCTGGCTTCGGCTTCCTAAACCTTTAGCGTTGTCGCATTCCTCTCATCCATGAGCGCCACAGCCTGCTCGCATGCTTCCCGAGTGGCTTTATTTGCATTATCTTTCTCTTTAACGGCATTCGCAATTTTGGCCTTAAGCTCCTCAAGCTCTTTAAGTGCCCCATCTCTTTCGGCCATATCTGTGGTGGTCTGATGTCCCAATTCCTCAACCAGGGCTAAGTGTGTTTGCCTCATCTCCTCCATCATCCGGGTTGCCTCATCGGCTCTTTAATTGGCCTCCGTTTTTGAATTTCTCACAGACTCATTTTCAACATTAAGAACTTGAATTGTGCGGTCCTTCTGAGCGAGATCGGCCCCTAGTTTCTCGATCGTCTTTGCGCGCTCAAAGGCTACCGCAGAGACTTTATCGGTGGTTCATCCATTCTCGATGCAGGGCATAAACATCATGTATGTAGTCGTGCATCATCTATTCTGCCTCGTTGGGGATTCACTTTAAGTGCAGGGGAAAGATGAAGCTGTCAAAATAGATATTTGGAAAATCCTTTTTCAGCTTAGCAATTCTAATTGCTCCTTCCCAGTTAGTTTATCTGATGGCCTGTTCAGTGGCAATGGGAGCCTCGATTTTAGTCCTCTGACCCTGTTGGTAAGGTCTAACTGCTTGGGAAGGTGTTATTTGATGTGAAGGTTCCAGGGGTTGTTTACCAGAACCATAAGGTTGTATTGAACCTCTAGGTGGCAGAGAGCGTGACCGGGAATGATACATATACTCCCTCTCTCTCTCTCTGGTCCTTTCCCTCTTGTTTCCTCCCTCTCCTGACTGGAATAGCCGCGATCGCGGTCTCTATTGGCCTCACTTTTGTGAGACTCATAATATGAACTAGATAAATGGTATGCATAATGGATACTACCAAGCATAGATCCTAGCTTTGACATCATGTCTGTAAAAATGAAAAGAAAAGAAAAGTTGGTAATCTCAAGAAGTGAATAGCTTGTGATTAGAAAGTGTGTAGTGTCGTGAAGTGTATGTATGCATGTGCAAACCCCCTGACCAACCGGTTATATCGGCCATACTCAAAGGAATTGATTTGCCTAGATCTAAAGCGCTCTAAAGCCCTTCCAATCCGGTATCTTGTTGGACTGACACATAGTCAGGATTGGAATTCCTGCAAGTCCTTCGAAGGGGTTCTCCATGTGAGAGGAAGGAGCCTTTGAAGTCATAACACCAGCGGCTGGTAGAGACACAACCACGGATTTCCGTCTCGCAGGCTTGTGAAGCTTATGGGCAACCGCCTTGCCTTTCCTTTTTCCCTCTGAATGTCGAGGACTGTCTGAGGGCCGGCTACGGGTTCATCTTCAGTGGGCATATCTTCTTCACCACCTTGTTCAGCGATTACAATGCCGGAGCTTCCCTAAGAGATCCTTCAAGCCTTATGCTCCGGTCTGTGCCAATCAGCCCAACGGCTCTCAGATTTTCATCCGTAAGCATCGCTTCGACCTCTCAAATATTGCCTAGCACCTATTGAAGAATTCATACTATTTTCTTAAATTGTGCACCTTCAGGTTGTTGAATTGAATTTGTAAAAGGAAGAAAATGTTAGACCCAACATTGATTACAACTATCCCGTTAGTTGTTAGAAAAATTGCAGCACTTACGCCTAACTAGCTACCGTCTAGCGAATCCTGACGGGCACCGAACATAGAACCACTCTGTTTTTAAGTAGCTAAGTTTGGTCCAAGTCCCAATCACAATTTGGCAGTTTCTGACTCCCTTTAGAAATGTGAAAGAAGGGTTATCTCTCCGACTCTTTACGTTGAATAAGAATCTGACTTCCTCTGGAGTCGAGGGCCGAAAGAGGTGCCCCATATAGATGATGAATAGGCTGTTCAGAAGAGCGTACCTGTTTGGATGTAACTATGATGGGGCAATCCCTAAATAAGATAACACTTCCTGAATATACTGATCGAGTGGTGGGAGCGTCCTGGCTGTGTAGGAAAAATTTGTTAAAAGCGGTGTACCCTTTTGGAGGAGTATGTGTCCTGTTGTTCGGTCCTGGTAGCAGGACATCATTCAACGATAACCCGTGTCGTAAACAAATTCTCCCCAACATATCTTCGATAACATTGGATGGTACAGAATCTTGTGGATTCCCAATAAAAGTAGCTCCTGGTAGTTCGTCCGGAGCTGGACTTATGACTTCGGTCGCGATGGCCGGCATCTTTATTATCAAAGGGGGTGGACTTTGAGCCTCTTGTTGCTGTGAACTCCAGGGTTCCATAGCTAATCAACTCATCAAAAACCATCATTAGGTGACAATAATCATATGTGTTACCAAGTGTGAAATGCATGAATGTGTTATGCAGTGCAGTGTAGTGAGTTACTTAAGAAATTCTACAAAGATTAGCAAATTATTTGAATGATAGGACTACAAAATTCAACTAGAGCGACCGTCATTGCTGACTGTCATAACTGTGCCATCAGGCTTTAGCGACTAATCCATGTTGAGATTCACTGAATTTTTATCAAGTTACATTTCCACCGACGAGCTTCGTAGGGCAGCCAAATATGCAGTTCAATGGCTATGTCAAATTATGTAAGGCAGAAGCTCGTCGGAGTCAACTATTTGAGAATGCAATTCATATCGATGAAAATTTAAGACTTGAATAAACCACCAAAGCGTACTTCAAATTGGTCCAAGAAGCACCAATTCGTATCGGTCATTGGGGCTATAATTCGTATCGATCAAGAAGTTGTAATTCGTATCAATGCTAAGTGACCTATTTCGTGTCCATACAGAGTAAACTTCCTCGTATAAATCAGCAAGCCCTTATGTATCGAACAGATTATCTGTTTCTAGTCTTGGAATTCTATCGATCGAGGCATATCGATAAGAATGCTATTTATTTTATATCGATACGAGCGACATCATTAGCTAACTGATATGAAAATTTCATCACCAACCGATACGAAGCATGTCTTCCATTCGATACAAATTACTGCCGGTCCAAACCGATGCTAATCACTTCCCTCCACCACCGATACATATTCAAAGCGAAGACTAAGCCAAGCCTTCCAAAAATATCTTTGTATCCCTCTGCCTTCTTCCCCAAGTGGCCTAAACTCCATTTCCTTCCTCCCTCGTCCTTGCTCTGACCCTCTCAAGCATCGCCATCACCAGAATCTGCAGTGGCTATGGAAGGCTTGGCACTAAAATTTGGGACCGGTCATCCTAAGTTAATTTTCGTGGAATAATTACCTAATTTGAGTATACAATTTAGGGGATTAATGAATTGGATTAAGTTAAGGGGGCGAAGACAATTCTCCCTCTTGAGTCGTTCAACGATACGAAAACAGGAATGGACGAGGAAGTAAGAAAGTGAAAATTGTCTAAGTACGAAGCCTTATATACCAAGAGAATGACGATTCGCCTCCCTGTTATTTGACCGGTCACAATAAGTTATCACCCCAATCGATACGAAGAAGGGTACTTCCGTATCAATTTCACATCAACTCAGAGCGGATGCTGTTCGTGTCCACCTTCTAATCGATACGAATGATACTCTGGGAACCAATTGAACTATTTCGTACCCACCATTTTGAATACCACAAGGATTCTTATACATCGATATGAACTATTTTGAAGAACAAACTAATTCGTTTCGATCTCCATCAATACAAGAGAAATCTTCTAACTTTTTACATCGATCCAAGAGAGGGTCAATACGAAGAGATACTCCAAAACAACTGTCAAGCGTTGTTACAACTCGAATTTCACATCGATTCTGGAGAGGATCGATATGGAATTCGATACAAGAAAACAAACTTGACAACGTCCTGTGAACGTGCAAACACAAACATGATTCAAGTTAACATAGATGCACGTATGACGGACTAACATTCAATTTTCAAAATTCGTAGGAATTTAATGCTCACCTGATGGCAATTACGACCTTGAAAAACAGTTTGCCGTCATTCAAACACTCAGTTACAACAGTGAATAGTATAACAACTGGCAGTCAACAATTTAGTATTTGTATTACTGAAGATCAATCACCAGTTATATTTTTTGGCAAAAAGACAACAACCGTTCAGCGAATCGGAAAGAACTTTCTTAGAATAGAGATTGCATATTTTTCAAAGCACGTCATGTTCTTATAAGATGTACTTTGAGGGGCGAATGTTATCCCGCCTTTTAGCAAGGCCGTGGAACCAAGAGCTTAACTGGAAACCAAGAATAGTCTATCCCAAAGATCGATTCCACGCAGGTTCATTATGGTTACTAGTGAATTTTTGTCCAAATTTGGATTAAGCTACAAATGATATAGTATGGCAAACAAAGCTATGAAGCTAGCATTTCAACTTTCAAGTCGATCGGAGTTCATATGCTCGAGATATTGATCGATTAAAACTAAGAAAGAATATTACAGTTCGTACCCGTGGAGGGAAGTAGTAGTTCATATCCATGGGGAGCAACAACTCCATTTGGTGTCCATCACATTTGCTTCATTTCGTATCCATCAATACATAGTGTTTCGTATCGATCACATCCTCCCATATTTCGTATCGATGCCCATTCCAACTTAATTCGCATCGATCGATTAATCTACTGATACGAAGCATAACATTAAAGAAGTCGATATGAAGAACAGGCAAGTTGATCGATACGAAAAAAACATCAGAGTTGTCGATACGAAACAAGTAAGTTCATATCGATATGAATCAATCATCAATTAATTGATACGAAATGGATTTAGGATTGATGTGAAATGAGGTATAAAAAGCGATACGAATGGAGGTACACTGGATGGATACGAACAGGGCGCATTCAGGAGGAAGACTCGGTCACTCGGCATGAAAAGTTGATCGATCCTAGAATATAGCGCCACGTCACCTAACAAGCACGTGCCTAGAATCGATACGAACTTGATCGATACGAATGTATCGAGACGAACTCGTTTGCACCTTGGAGATCCAAACTTGCATCGATCATAACTCGAGATCTACAAGTCCAAATGCCACCAAATTTTCACAGGAGCTTGCATACTACCTCAAGAATCTGCCTGATCGATCTCAACCCAAAAGGAACATTTATTGATCAATACGAATTCCATACGTATCGATCATGGATCGACCCCAAATGTCCAAGGATCGAACATGTGGGCCCACCCACATGAGAGAAGATGTCATTCAAGACCTGGGCGAGATATTTGCTGCCTACGCCTATAAATAGTGACCCTGGACCTACAAAAGAGGGACTTTTTGCTTCTCTATGTTGATACTCTGCTAAAATCATCACTATACTTCAGTTGTACTGTTGTAATCTATTGTAATCAGCGAGGGAAATTCAATAAACGTCAATCATTTCATAGTGGACATAGGCAATACGCCGAACCACTCTAAATTTATGTGCTTTTACAATTTTTCTTTTCTACTGTTTGGTGTGTTTGTTAGATCTACCTCATTTTATATTTATTTCTTCATTTGATCACTTCAAACACATCAGAAGAGTTTTGTGCCCAATTTTCGTACAAACACAGTGCAATTGAATTATATAATTGGGAACAAGCCATAAACGCTAGAGTTCACCGGGGAATCATAGTAAACCCTGTAGATAACCGTTTAGTGGGAGAAGAAGGGTAAAGAGTAGTTTTTGCAGTGTTTCAGCAGCCAGTCAAGAGGGTCCTGTTTATATTGCAGATAGGATTGTATTTATAGGGATTGGAGAGCAATTGGACTAGGTCGACTTGCCGGATGCTAGCAAATGGCCATACGAAGGTGTCTTGAAAGTTTCATAGCGAGCTGAGTCAATCTGATGGATCATTCATGATCCATATCCTTGGGTTGTTGATGACTCAATTACTTGAGATGCTTTCCATCATCCTCTTCTTGAAACTCCATGGCAATTAGGAAAGATCATATGGATCGCTGGCAATTCATAGTGCATGGATCGCTGGCGATCCATGTACTTAGACTATTTTTGGACTTTGCCTTCTGGATTAAGTTTTTTATCTCATGGTAATTTTCTCCATGTAATTTCATAGCTTGTTGCCTTGTTTTTGATGATGATCCATACACTGGTTGCATTGGACTACTGATCAGATTAGGCAAATGCTTACTTCTCAATCTAACTAGCTTGGAATTCCAACAAACTTAGCCATCATTCCTAGAATACATATTGGTCCATGATGCAAGAGGATTAATCAACCTAGGACCTATCCTTATGGATCCATAGGATATGGATCACTTGCGATCCATCACCTTAGTATGTTTTCACTTTCTTTTTCTCCGATCCTTCTTGGTTGGTTCTTCTAGTCCTTTCGGTCGCCTCTTGAACTGATCTGACTCGACGAAGCTATTCCAAGTTCCTTCGCATTCTGCTGGGTTAAAAAATCGGATAACATTTTCCCCTTAGAGCATGCCTTTGTTGGAAACAACGCATGTTCTGCAAGTAATTGCTTTTTAGTTTTCGCTTGGTGAAGTTCAAGTAATCATGTTAAGGCCAACACGCGAATTTAGCTTCGGCTATTCAGTTGTTCGTTAAGTTTTGGTGTGATTGTTTTTGCTTGTTATAACAAACCAATTTTGACTCCATAACTTTTAGGATGCTTGCTAATAACATATGGATCATGCCTGAAAAATTTGGGAGAGAACGAGCGCAATTTAATAGATCGCTAGCAAACCAATGACTTAGCATTTTTTCCATCTTGTCCCCTATTTAACTTGATCGAGCTGACCATCTCTTCCCATATTGCTTTCATTTGACGATCCGAGCTATCCTTCTGCGACCCGATTCAAAACCTAAAACTTATCTTGCCAATGTTTCTACCGCCGCCGGTGCTCCTCACCTCAGATCACCCCTGACTTCGCCGCCGCCTTGACTTAACCATGCAACTTTGTTGCTTTGCTTTTTCGGATTTGGTCCTTCTTCTCTAAATCACCGCCGACCCTCCTATTTTGGATTGCTACCGACCCTCCTCTTTTCGATCGCCACTGATCCTCCTTTCCATAAGCCGCCAGCACTCTGAGTTTATTCATGTCCTTCCTTTAATTCTTGATTATTGGTGGGCTACGTTGATTTTCACGCTAATTTTGCAAATTTGGTAACGGGATTGTATTGGTGATAATTGTCGTGGAAAATTTGAGTTGATTGTGATTTCATGGAAGAAGATAGTAAATCGAGTCTTAATTCACCATGGAACGAAACTCGAGCCTTGTCCTGGTGCTTGACATGTTTTGTTGTCTTCATCCATATAATCATAATTGACTTCTACTAGGTTAGATTGCTGATACAACAAGACGTATTGCAAATTGGTTCTAATCCTTTCGGAGGAGAATAAAGGCTTAGGACAGCGTCTTACAAGCAGCTTATGTTCTTATCGCCTTCTGAAGAGTTTTGATTGGTTTTGTTATTGCACACTTGGTATACCTGAACTGGGAAGAGCTTTTCGCATTGCTTCGGACAACGGATCGGTTATCGATTATTGAAAGATAATGGTGAAGTGTAGAAGAAATAATTTTGAAAAAATGATATGAAAAGCCCTTTTCATTCTTTACTATGAGCGAACTATGTACGCAGTATAGAGCATTTGCAGTGTTCACGACAACGAGCTCACCCCCCAATATATAACACACTGCACTTGCCCCGGTATATACTTTAAATTTGACATGTAGGTGTAAATCTATATTCCTTCGGAATTCAAGTATTGTAGGGAAATTTTTAGTTAAAGATAAAACCACTTGACCGCATTGGACGCAAGTCTTTTGTATAGAATTAAGTATCCATCTTCTCGCTGTAAGTCCAGTGGAGGAAGTCCAGCACTTTTAGAAGTTGAATCATTGTTTGTCGCCCCTTCCTCTTCTGCTTCGCGGGTTAAATACGGTCAACTACTCCTAGTTAGTCCGGTTGTGGACCAAACTCCTTTGAATTTTAGAGTTCTTCTTAATCCACTAGGAAGAGCTTCCTCCATAATCTCTGCTAAGGTTTTGCATAACATTTTCTTGCAATACGGCATTTCGAAGGACGATCTGCAACTTTCGAAGATGAATGAATTTTCCCATATGCTACATCCAAGATACATTGCTTGTCATTGATCTATGTGCTTAAAAGGTGTAGTGCTCCCCTTCAATGACTTCTTGAGAGAAACTCTTTCTAACTTTGGAATTGCCAGTTCCAAATTCATACTATTGGATATGTGATGTTAACTTTCCTACACGTTCTGTTTATGTGGACATTTAACCGTGCTCCAAGTTTCGATGAGTTAAGATATTTTCTCTTGTTTAAGAGGAGAGATGAGTTCCCATTCCATGTCGTCATCGAGGCCTAAAGAAACGCAAGATCATGTTGTAGCTTCAAAGCAATTTGTCTTAATTCAAGGCTCAATAGTTCATCGTTAGATGTCTCGAAGGGTTTAATCGCTTTTGGACAATGGGGGATAAGTTCTCTCCCTTACTTATTGAGTTTCGATATGTCACTATGGGATTTCTGACAAGTTAAAAACTTCCTGCAGTTATTCTGAAGCCGAATTAAGACCTATCACTTGACCAAATTCTCCATACCCTAAAGGCAGTAAATGCTGGGGAGGGATCGGTTAAAGTTTTGCTAACGGATGAAAATTTGCTCAGGTATTGACTATTGTATCCTGGGAGATTCTCCGTAGCGGTTGATGTCCCATCTTCTTATCGTTCCAGAATACATACATGCTCCACTTTTTCGTCACATGGTTTTGAAGAGGGAGTTTTTCAAGAAAAGGAAATCTTTCCAGCGAGTCGACTGAAGGAACTCATGAGGGAAGGGATGTCACAACTGAAGCCAACCGTCTTGCCAGAATGGCCCCAATTCCAAAGGTAGGGGAAGAAGAGTCCAAACAACGAGAAGGCAAGGCTGCAGTGGCAACAGATAAAAAGAAGGGTAAAGTTGAGAGTAGTAGTCAGGAATCCTCCTCTAGTGATGATGATTTCAACGTAGGCTCTAGGATGGAAACTTCGATTTATGTGATGAGACTTCGCGAATGAGTCCCGTTCTTCCGGGCTCGCCTCCTCGAGAGATCCACAATAAAGATGTTGCCATGGTAGCCGAGTAACGTCAGGATTCCTCGATTAAAGATGCCGATGTAGACTTCTAGGTTTTAAGCAACGTCTATGTGGATATTGATGAAATAATAGGGGAAGATTTTGGATTCAAAGGGACGTCTCCTCGGTCGCGTCATGTTGTGCCTGGAATCAGCTCGATTTCTACCACAATGGCTTCTCAAAATAGTTTGTAACGCTATTTTAGGCCCCCAAAAACACATTACACATTTCACAAGGGTCGCATTCATTTACACATGCATTATTTAGGCCTATTTCTTATTACTAAAGCTCTTATTTATTCTTCATGTCAGGAGCATGAAAGGCCGTGGTCTTTACGACGATGTCGAGTACTTCACTGATTTGCAACGTTGGTCAACATGGTCCACAAGCCGTCATCAACCCCGCAAGACCGAGAAGGAATGGAGATGGCGAAAAGATATAGAGGCCGAAGCTTATCGCCGAGATGATATGGAATAGGGTCGGTCGTATAAAAGTGTCTACAAGAAGAGAAAATACCCATATGACTGAGAGGAGCCGTCTAAGAAGTTGAAGGTTGATCATGGTTCTCATCCTTCTGCGCAACATGCTTTTGCCTCAGCCCCAATTTCTATCAAACTTGAAATTCCATTTTTTCATTCACGCTCTGTCTTCATCCTAAGTTCAATCGACCCAGGTGGTGCTCGCTTTTCGTTCCTCAATCCCTCACCAAAGGGCGGCATACATTCTTTCGTCTGGTCCCTCTAGACTTGAAGCTGCGCTTCCCGGGTGGTTTCTAAAGGGAGTTAAGTTTGACGACCTTCGCCCTGTCCGTAAAGATTCCTATATGCCTCACCTCCATGCGATCGAAAGTGATTTAGAGCAAGCCAAGGTATGGGAAAAGATAAGCCAGCAGTGGTGCAACATGAACCATAATAATTATCAAGAGATCCTCTCCTTTGAATCGGAGAAAGACGACTTCGAGAGGGCGTTAGCGGAACGTGACACTAGAATCAAGCGTCTGATACAAGAGAGGGGCATGGCACTCCGAGAGATTAAGAATAGTGCCACTTGCTTAATGTGTTGAAAAAGGCCCATGCAAAAATAGAGATTGTATTTCGAGATGAAATTAAGATGGCGCATGGAGATGAAGTTAAGCTGATAAGGGAGCTCGAAGCTCACGACATGATTATTCTAACCAAAAAGAAAACTATTGCCAATCACGACAAGATTGTTGAAGGTTATAACAAAACAATTGTGGAATATGTGGAGATAATGAAGTCTTGCGAGAAGACTGTTTCGGATCAGGCAAAGACGATTGCCTTGCTCCAAGAAAGTGTTGTGCAGCTTAGCGCCGACAAAAATCTTGTTGAATTTATGAAAGCCACCATTATAGGAGATTATTTGGAGCTACATGGCACTTTTGAAAGGAAGATAGAGAAGATGGATGATACCATCTTAAATTTCTATGTCAACTCCATGTCGCATCAGGGGAGTCTCAACTATTAGGGCCCCAAGTTCCCGTGCACCCTCACCGTGGTTTGGGAGGAAATTCTGACCCATTCCCAACAGAATAGGGACCTCTATACTGAGCGAGAGTTGGATGATGCCTACCTTAACGAGGAAACAAAGAAAGCATTGATAAAGGGCCAAGAGATCCTACGAATTTAGAAGGAACAGAAAGCTGCTGAAGCTATGACTACAACTGCAAAAACATTATCGGATCCCCATGTTTCTGAACCTGGAAAATCATCAAGACGGCCTCGTGACCAATTGGCGAGTTCTAGGCCTAAAATTTCTCCGAAGATTGTGCAGCCATCAAAATAAGGAGAAGGTGGGGAATATGAGATCGACATTCTTGGTCGGTCCTCTAATGCAGGCAACCCTCTTGTTTCCACCGAGTTTGAGAATTTTTAGCTCATGCTACAAGAACAAGATGAACTTAACACTTTTATTTTTTATCTTATAGGTCCGTCTTCCTTACCTATTGATCCGTAGGTTTCCTTGATGCTCGGGCCCGCAATTACTTCAACCACCTTGATGCTTATTTCTGTAGCTACTCCAATTGCTGTATCCATGTCTGGTTCGAGTCGGGGTCGGAAACTGAGAAGATCACCACATTGCATGGTCTAGACGACCCTTCCATATCTTTGAAGGGCGACTTCATGGTAGTCGAAGCTTGAGAGCAGGAGGTCCAGACTGAACAACCGCATTAATCTGAACAACAACTAGTTGCCGTTAAGAAGGAAAAAGTTGAAGCGATAAAATCTTCGAGGAGCCCTCGCAAATCCCGAAAGCGCGAGACGAAAGGGGGGTCTTCCGAGAAGGTCGGTGAACAAAGAGGAATTGTCAGTGCTGAGGCGACACTACCTATGGCCGAAAATTCTAAGGGGAAGTTGAAACTTCTAACTATAGGTGGAATGGGGCACGATGGAAGGAAGCATTGAGAGGTCCAAATGGTAGTAGAGCAGGTCTTTGGGCCATTTTGTTTTGTTTTGTTCTGGTGCAGAGTTTGCATTTACTTCTTTTGTTATAGTGTTTGTATATTTTTTCCTTTTTGTTGGTCGATATTGAGTGGGTACGGCCCCCATATTTTGACTTTGTACAAAAAAAGTATAAATAATACAATGTTGATATTTTGATTGTAACTTTACATGTTACTTATCTACATTTTATGCACTTATGTCAATTTCATTTATTACTATTTTATTTTATCTAGTCCTACGATTACGGCGAAATTGTTTGCTTGGAGTAAGAGAACTATGAAGTGTTCTTATTTTTGAGTATTTTAATTTGAGTATTGGTGTGCCCTCTAATTCACGAGGCTTTTTACTTCGAACACCTGACAAATAACTGGCTGGTTTTAGTGATTTTCGGATGTCCGTAATCGGATCTATTTTGTGGTTCCTATCCTCGGGAACTTATGATTTGTATGACTTGATTTCAGATTTATTATTAGTCAACAATTGAAATTTTCTGCTGACTCGCAGTAGTTTGACATTATTGGATTCATACTCATTTCTCTCGATAGTGGGAATAGGTTGATCCTTATTATTCTTGCAATGGACGAGTTTCCCGGCCTTGCCGGGCCAACGCCGGTACTTAAGATTATGCGCGACTTACGAAATGTGCAGCTATTGGGATCAATATGACCGATCGACCCAGAACTGTTTGGAACTTCTCAACCTTACCAATCTTCGGGCAACGTGAGGAATCTATGCTTCAAGTGCATGATTCCATGGCTCAAAATGGTAATGCATAGCTTATGAGATGCGCAGCTTTGATTTGAGCCTTTCCGGTGCTGTCGGAGCAACACCGGTTCTTAGAAGGCGGGGATCGGGTTCTGCCGATCCAACGATTTTAGTCGATTTACTTCCGTCAACTCGACGGGTAAATCAGGCGTACTTGAGCATAATTCCACTATCCCAAGCGGTGATTGAATGGTTTTGAGCTGATTTGACCCTGTCCTCTCAACATGTTGCTTTTCTGAACGTGGTTTATTGGTCCAAAAAGCAAAGCAATTTTATTAAGAAAAGTTAGACAAGTTCTGCCTATTTACAATGCCCTCATATTCTGTGTTGGCTTATTTGCTGAAAAATAGGAAGTACATAAGATAACTTACGATAAAGTAATGGCGTAAAGATTCGATGTTCCATGCTTAGGGAATCTGAATCCTGTCAATGGTCGTCAGTTTGAAAGCTCTGTCCCCTAGCTTTTGACTGATCACATGCGGCCCTTCCCAGTTTGGTCAAAAGGTTCCCAATATGGGATAGACTTGTTTGGGGATGAGCCTTTGAAGGCTTTGTTGTGAACTTTGGAATTGAAGTACCGTGCGACCCTTTTTCGGTGAGCAACGGTCCTCTATTCGGCTTCTTCCTTATTCTCGTCAATCAAATCAAGTGACTCAAGCAGGAGCTGCTCGTTTTGCCTCTGATTGAAATTCTGCCTTCAATAAGAGGGGACTTCTAGTTCGATAGGGATCATTGCTTCTAAACCATATGCCAAGGGGAACGGAGTATGCCCGGCTGCTGCTTTGTGTGTTGTTCCATAAGCCTACAGTACAAGTGGATGTTCATCAACCCAATTCCCTTTAGCTTTGGTTAGCATCTTTTTGATGGTGGACTTGATGACCTTGTTTATTGCTTCTACTTGCCCATTTGCTTTCAGATGAGCGACTACGGAAAAGTTTTTCTTGAATCGAAAGCGTTTGCAAAAGTCTTTGAACTCGGCACTTTCGAACTGGGTCCTATTATCGGTGATGATTTTACATGGCACACCAAACTTGCAAATAATGTTTTTAGTAACAAAATTAACGAATTACTTTGGGGTAATGGTGGCCAACGGTTCAGCTTTGGCCCATTTTTTGAAATAGTCAACGACAACTATAACATATTTAGCCCCTCCTTTGGCTATTGGCAAAACGCCAATTACATCCATTCCTCATATTACGAACAGCTAGGGGCTAACCATCTAATTATTTCTGTTTAGGGGGTTCTTTTGATCTTGCTCAATCTTTGGCATCGGTCGCATTATCTAGTGTAATCAGCTACGTCGCGGTTTACTGTTAGCTAAAAATATCTGTTTCGATGGATTTTCTTTGCAAGGTTTTCCCCTTCGGTATGGTCTCCACGGTTTACTTCGTGAACTTCTCTCAGGATCCATCAAGCTTCGTCGCTAGTCACACATCTGAGCAAGGTGGTAGAGAACCCACTTCGAAAGAGTGTCTTATCTTGTACTATAAATAGTTGTGCCTTGTGGAGAAGATTTTTACACTGGTTTCTATATGTGGGAAAAGTTTCTGTAAGCAAGTAGTCTATGATTTGGGTCATCCACATTTCAGGTTCAATGGTGGTCTCAAAAATTCTGTTGATATCCATTTCACTTATACATGAAGTGGTCAGGGTCTCAACCGGGCTAGTCCCAACGATTAAGCTTCTTTAGAGCTGGCCAGTTTAGCTAGGTAGTCGGCCTTTGTGTTTTTCTCCCTTAGGATGGGAGTTATGGTGTAATTCTTGATGTCATTCAGCAACGCTTGCACTTTATCTAGATATAGGGCAAGGATTTCCCCTCGAGCCTGGTGTTCACCTTTCACCTAGTAGACGACTAGTTGAGAGTCGTTGTATATGTGAATGGATTTTATTTTTAGTTCCTTCATGACTTTCAGTCCCGCTAACAATGCTTCATATTCCGCCTCATTATTTTTCGTAGGGTATTCCAACCGTAGGGCGTAGCAAATGGCTTTTCCTTCAGGGATTTGAAGCACTACCCCTGCTCTGAGTAGAGGTTATTAGACGCGCCATCGACAAAGAGTTTCCACCATGTTTCCACTTCCAATGGTATTTCCACTTCAACATCCTATATGGTAAATTCGATGATGAAATGTACTAAAGCTTGCCCATTGACTGCCCTCCCAGGATAGTAAGTGATTTCATATTGCTTAATTCGATATTCTATTTGAGGAGCCGCCCTGAAGTATCGGGTCAACACAATACTTGTTTTAAAGGTTGATTGGTCAGTAATTTCATTGGATGAGCTTGGAATATGATCGTAACTTTCTGGATTCGATCAAGAGGAAATACGCCAACTTTTCCAATTTCGGATAATTTTTCCCGGCTCCAGTGAACCGCTTGCTAACGTAGTATATGGGTCGCTGAATTCTAGCTTCTTCACGCACATGAGCAGCGATCAACACGTGAGGTGGGATTGCTAAGTAGATGAACGGGTCCTCTCCGTCTACTGGATTCAATAAGATTGTCGGTGTTTCCATATGTCGCAGCAACTCTTCAAACGCAGTTTGGCATGCCTCGTTCTATTTAAAGTTCTTCTTTCCTTTCTTTAATGCATCAAAGAACGGTATACATTTGTCGTTGGCTTTCAAGATGAACTGACTTAGTGCTATGACTTTCCCATTTAAGCTATGTAACTCCTTCTTGTTCTTTAGGGCCTAGACTTCTCATAGGGCAGTTATTTTCTTTGGATTTGCTTTAATACCTCTAGCGCTCACTATGATGCCCAAAAATTTTTTGGAGGCTACCCTAAAATGACAATTGAGTGGATTGAGTTTCATTCCATACTCTCGGAGTATTTCAAACATTTCGGTGAGCATCTCCTAAGTGATTAGTAGTTATTCATTATTTAACCAACATGCCATCCATGTAGACCTCCATGGTTTTTCTGATCTGACGCTTGAACATGGTATTTACTAATCGTTGGTAAGTTGCCCCGGCATTCTTTAGGCTAAACGACATTACTTTGTAGCAATATAGTCCCAAGTCGAAAATAAAGCTGGTATTTCTTGGTCTAGTTCGTGCATCATGATCTGGTTGTGCCTCGAGTACGCATCCATATATGATAGCAATTCATGTCCAATTGTCCCATCTACCAACTAGTCGATTCTGGGCAGTGGAAAACTAGCTTTCGGCAAGGCTTTGTTTAAGTCTAAGTAATCGATACAACTTCACCATTTCCCATTGGATTTCCTAACCAAATCCAAATTAGATACCCATTCAGGGTTGGTCGCATCACGGATAAATCCATTGGCTGTTAGCTTCTCTACTTCTTCTCTCAATGCCTTGGATCGCTCGAGGCCCAGGCTGCATTTTTTCTACTTTACCAGCGTGAACCTGGGATCAATGTTGAGTGTGTGGCATGCAATTTCCTGTGATAATCCATGCATATCGGAGTTCTCCAAGCGAACACGTCCAAATTGGCACGAAGAAATTTAGTGAGTTCTAATCGCATCCTGCTTCCAAGGAGCGATCCAATTTTCAGGACCCACATTGGATCATCCATGTCGATTGGAACAGAAAACATATTTTCTACTGGTGTTGCCTGATCCTCCCCTGAACCCTTCTTTGTAGGGTCCAAAGCCTTGTCGAATCGGATATGGTCCCCAAGCTAGGGGTGAATCTACAGTTGCCATTTGGCTGGTTCGCGAATGTGGAAAGTTCTCCCCAAATTCTTCCCTTTTTTCATTCTTTTATATTAACGTAGTTCTGTGATGTAACATTCCCTAGAGGCACATTGATCTCCTTTGATCGCCCCAGTTCCGTTCGCCATTGGGAATTTCATGGTAAGGCACCATTGGGCAAAAGCAAGTCTGAAATAAGCCGGTGTGGGCCATCCTAAGAAGGCATTCTATGTGGAAGTTTCAACTACAATCATGAAATTTTGGATGAGGGCGACTCTTCGGTCGCCTTCCCCAAGTTGTACAGGCAATACAATCATCTCGACGGGCTGTTTGGGTTCGCCAATGAACCTTAAATTTTTATTTGGTTGGCGAATACATCTTTCATACTGATCTTCGTTTGGTCAAAGGTGAATTTGAAAAGAATATTCACAGAACTACCGCTATCAACCAATACTTGTTGGACCATAGTGATTTTGATGCCAGTTGTCAGTACCATGGGATCGATGGTTAGACCTTCAATCCCTTCCGTATCCAGATTTCAAAATACTATGTCATCGTTCAGAGTCTTTTGCTGCTTGGCTATAGCTTCATCTTTAACCGCGTGGCATGAATCATTTGGAGCGTGTCTAAACGAGCTTGGATACCGTTCCATTTCTCCCCAACTCTTCTATGCGAGATGATGTCCTCCATATATTGTTCCAATGATGAGTCTCTGGTCCGTTCGTTTATAACCCTCTTCGCTAGTTCCAGCTTGGTTTCTTCGATCCCTAGGAGCTTGGTGACCCTAGGCTGGTTAAGATTTTGCAATTTTCTCACGTATTGCTAAAGTTTGTTTTCTCGGATTAGTTCTTCAATCTAGTTCTTTAGGTGACGACATTCATTTGTGTTGTGACCATGCATTTCGTGGAAGCGACAGAACTTCGCAGAGTGCTTTAGTTGTTCAATTGCTTCCTTTTTAGTGGGTTTGTTGTACTCCTTTGTCCCCTGTGTAGCAAGGTAGATGTTTTCCGGAGTATCACTGAGCGGGGTGTAATCTTCGAGCCTGAAGCCTTTAAGTCGCTTATTGCTACCATTACACTTGTTGAAATTTTGATTTTTCCTTTTTTGATTTCCGTCTTTTCCTTATACTTACTTCAACGGTCCTGGTTGTATTTATGTTCTGGTTCATCGCCATGTCACTCAACCCAATGTTCATCGATTGCAAGCTAGTAGACTTCCTTTCTAACTCCTACGCCTCTTCCAATCTCTAGTATTGACTCGCCTTATGATTAAAGTCCTATCTAGTGGTAGGTTGTTTCATTTTGACCCATTTTCCAAACACGGTTTCAGGGTGGATGGCGCAGACCAAAGCCATAAAAACTATACCACGTTCGGATTTCTTACTTATGTCACTGCAGTATGTAACCGGTTCATGAAATACTTCAATGATTCATTTTGTACCTGGAATAGACTAGATAAGGACATCACATCTTTAAGCTACGTTGTGTGAAATCTGAACTGATCAAGGAATCTTGCTACCAGTTGATTAAAGGTGGAGAAGGACCTCGGCAGAAGCCTAGTAAACCACATGGAAGCAATTCCCTTTAGAAAAATTGGGAAACATCTATATTAGACGGCATCCGAAGCATTTGCTCCATCCATGTACCAACTGTACTGGTATAGATGGGGTTTTGGGTATTTTGTTCCATCATAGGATGGAATAGTTGGCATGGTGAACTTTTCTGGGTACCGCTCATTCAAGATCTCATCGGTAAAGGGAGTCCGACTTGGAGCGGATCGCCATTCATCATCTTTTCAATTCTTATTCTCATCCGTTAATCGCTTGACCATATCCACGATATATGCCTCAGATGTCCGGTAGTCCGGGGGTCAGCTATTAGTCACTACACCGAGTGTTTGGCTTTGCAAATGATCTTGGTGAGTGGTTTGAAGCCTTGGCTCTCCCATCTTTCAAAAAGCCACTCCTCCGGGATTCTATTGGCCTGTGGTTGGTTTAATTGGGGAAGTTTGGACATTCCTGGCATTATCAAGTGCATTGGCATTTCCTTCCAATTTGTCGTCGTGAAATTGCTCTTCTTCTTCTGAGTCGGAGAGGTCCATGGCTATATCCTCTTGTGCGGTCTTTGCTCCTAGGTTCAAGTTTATAGCTGGTTGCCTTGCAGTCGGTGGATTACTTATGTTTCCTTCTACGTTGGTTCCCATGGTTCCAACTATCACTCCGTTTTTGGCTGCTTCACGTTTCTGCTATTTAGACTAGAAACAGAAGAATTTTCTTGTTCTATGGCAGCCATGGGTTCTGCCATGGTTGAAACACCCCACACCCCTTAATATACCCAATAGGACACATTAAAAGATGCGGTGTGTTGTAGATATAATTGAAACTAATAGAGACTAAGATTCACAAGACAAAAACATGTAAAAAAAAGTGGAAATTAAAATAATACTTATTTAAAACAAAAGCTTCAAAATTTCTCATAAACCAAATAGGTCAAATACTAAATATAGCATACATGTCTCAAAAACCAAAATGTCTCATGAAATGAAAACTCATGGTCTCAAAATCAGAGTACATAGTATTCCTTATAATAAGCCAGTACATAGACAAAGTTAAAGCTAGAATAAAAGAAATACATGGTGGAGGTCTTCTCCCAAAATCCTCCAAGCAACCACAATCTACAGCCCTCTTCCTTGATTTCCTATGGGGGAAAAGGGAAAATAGAGGAGTGGGTCGGACTAAAGGTCTGGTGAGTGATAGTAACTCTAGAATCTTTAAGCAAAGTAAAGGTAATAGACTCTTCAATAGTTCTAGTATGTACAAAAGGAAACAAAGGAAATAGGAAACAGATAAACTGGAAAATACGATTAAACTGTTACAATTGGTAAGATAGGTCAACTTTGATTGTTTGCACTTGTCTTTAATAGCTGTTTGATTAGGCTGAATTCCTAATCCTATAATTAGCTGAAATCTTAATTCTACCCTTTGATTGGATTGCTACTCCATAGACCTTACGACGGACTAGACGCTTTATAACTCCCTACACAATAGCCAATGGTAACTACAAAAGATACACAAAGCACCCACTGTGGACTATACATAGCTCCTATACAGAAGGCAATGGTGTTTATGAAAGACACACATACTAAGCGCTTGGAACTCATAGCGATTACTGAGCACCGAAATGGAAGTCGCATGCGTAACTACCACCATGCTCATGCTACCTGTTGCTCCACCTATTGGGTCATATTATTACCTCGACTCAGCATAAGTGTGCCCCTCGTCTCACTTCAGGATTATGTGAAACACCGTGTCTATAGAAAATATAGGGGAATGCTGCCGGTACTGGCCTGTCATCCAAACAATATCTAATAGCGCCCTTGTCCAAATCCCCCGTGATTTGAACATCTCTATATTGACCAATTACTACCACTACTAGCATAAGCGTACCTCCTCGTCTCAATTCAAGTTTATGTGAAATACCGTACCAATAGAAATAAATAGGGGAATGTTATTAGGTACAGGTCCTATTTTATTTCTTTGCTTATTAACTTAGATAAATTATTTAAATAAGCCTTTACTCTTATTCTTACTATCTATGCTTATTAATTTATCAAGTCTTAAAATAAGCCTTATTCTATTCTATTTCTTATTATAACATACGTTATAATCATGCTTATTACTTAACCTAAGGTCTAAGTGTGAAAATAAGCTTCTTTTCTTCTTTTATTCTTTTTAGTTTTAATTCTAAATTATAACTAGGCTAATCTCTTTAATTCAGTCCAGTTAATATCATAATTAGGCATCATTTCAGTCCACCGATTCTATTAATATTACAGTCTTTATAATTTACATCTTATATTCCATTATTTCAGATTTCTTATGATTCAATCAGCGTTAATTCTATTCTAATCCATACGCGAAAAAGAATAAGGATGAATAAAAGAAAACTGAAAATAGAAGGAAACCCAAGGCGTAAATAACGTATAAATAATAGTAAATAAACTAAAATATTGTAAATAAATTGTAAATAAATGGAAAAGCTAGAAATAAACTAAAATTAACTGAAAATAATTCTAAAGACTGTAAGTAAATTATTAAAAAGGTTACTCCAAAAATCGTAGTAAAACTACAACTATTAGAAACCCTGTTATTTTAAATTACTTGAAGAAATTATAAATAATAAAAATCACTAACCTACTTCCATTTGGGCCTTCATGGATCCACTTGGGGTTGTTAAATATTTTTATTTAAAATGATTTCCTCCTTGAAAAATTATTCTGCTTAGGGTCCTTCCTGAATAGGTGAACCTAATTAGAGATAATCTTAGAATAAGAAAAATTGTTAGGCCTAGGGTTCTATTTATAGATGTAGAAGTGGATCTTAGACTGTTGGATTTAGGGATTGAATAGGATGCAACCACATCGTAGGCTAAATAGGAGCCATCGAATGCAAGAACAGAAGGACCGGATTGAAATAAAGAATGCAAAACACGTCATAGGAAGCCTCTGGAATGAGTGGAACGAAGAAAAAATTTCTTCATTCCTGAAGACAGGCGGGTCGACCGCCCTTGTGCCCAGGTCGACCAGCCGGTCGACCTAGCATATATATTTATTTTTTTCTGCTTATTTTGTTTAATTCATATCTCCTTGATTTTAGCTCGGATTCTAACGTTCTATATATGGAAATTGATCAGAAAATTACCACGGACACAATGGTGCAACTTCTGTGGCTCAATTCTGATAATTTCACAAAGTTATTTTGTTATTTAATTAATTAATGAACTAATTATCATGGGTTAAAATTTTGGGTTTTTACATTTTCCCTCTTTAAAGGATTTCGTCCCCGAAATCTCTAAGGATAGAAGAATGAAATAAAAAAATTCATCCAAGTTCTACAACCAACTATTCAATCATTACCCGTTACATCCATTGTCCTTAAGTTTTCCTAATGAGATTTATGATACTTATGTAACTGGTGCAGTTTCAATGTCCCTAACTAATGCAAAAGATTAGGCGGTCCACTGAGTCAGTTGACCTTTTTGTAATCATGTCTGTGCCATGTATCCAAATGAATGCAAAAATTCCCTAATGATAACTCATAGCTTTATATGCATGCTGCATACATCATCCAAATGCAACAATCATGTGTTAAACATCCATTTATAGCAACCATGAAAATTAGGATAAAAATGCGCACACATCTATATGCATATGCTCAAGTGTCCTAGTTAGGCCGATCTCTAAAGAACAATAGTGCCTAGTGTACTTATATGCGTCCATTTGCATCATTAGCAAACACTTGCATTCACTAGCATACATCATTCATAACATGTTCTAATAACATGTTTACATCCAATCCTACCATCCGTAGGTTAAATCCTAAGTTCTATCCTCCCAAAGGATAATAAAGGAAAGCACTTATTCAAAACTAAATATGGAAATAGGAAATTCTAAAAACTTACTACGAAAAAATGAGGATAGGATGTACGAATCTTATCTTCAGCTTCCCAAGTGGCGTCTACAATATCATCTCCCCATTGCACCTTCAATAGCGGAACCTCCTTATTCCTTAGTCGCTTGATGTCTCTTCCAACAATCTTCATGGGGATACACCGAACAGATGCTTCCCTTTCTACTTCCACCTCCTCTAGCTGACTGGGCTCTATAACCTCCGTTGAGTCATGTAAGCACTTTCGCAATTGCGAACCATGGAAAACGTCGTGCACACCTATGAGCCTCTCTGGTAGCTTCACTCGATAAGCCATATTCCCAACTCTCTCCTTGATAGGGAATGGTCCAACAAATATTAGGGTTAACTTTCCATTCGATCCGAATCTTACCAGCTTCCTAAGTGGGGATACTTTGATAAAAACTAAGTCCCCCTCCTCAAGCTCATTGTCTCTCCTCAGTTTATACGCATAAGACATCTGCCTATTTTGGGCTGTCTTCATTCTTCGCCAAATTAAATCCACTCTCTTCGATGTCTCCTTCACCATGTTAGGCCCAAGTAGCAACTTCTTCATAGACTCCACCCAACATGAAGGGGACTTACAAGGTCTTCCATATAAAGCCTCAAATGTTGCCATTCCTATGCTCGCTTGGTAACTGTTATTATACGCAAACTCAATCAATGGAAGATGCTCCTCCCAAGTTCCTCCAAAGGCCAAAATTCACATCCGTAACAAATCCCAAGCACTCTATTCACCCCCTGTGTTTCGCTGTCCATCTGAGGTTGATAAGTCGTACTCAATCCAAGTTATATCCCTAGCGCCTCTTGTAAGCTCCTCCAAAATTCATTAGTGAAAATGGGATCTTTATCACTCATTATACTAGAAGGGACTCCTTGAAGTCAGACTATCTCTCGAACATAAAGGGATGCCAAATATGATGATGTACGCTTGCTCTTAACTGGGATGAAGTGGACACTCTTGGTCAACCAATCAACAATCACCCAAATGCTAGTATTCCCCTTCCTATAACGGGGCAAACCATCTATAAAATCCATAGAAATGTTGTCCCACTTCCACTCTGGCACATCTAAGGCTGAAGTAGTCCACCAGGCTTTTACTGCTCTGCCTTTACCCTTTTTCATATGAGACACTTAGCTACGAACTCTACACGTCCTTATTCATGCCATTCCAATAGAACATCCTCTTCATATCCCGATACATTTTGTCACCACCTAGATGAATAGTCATACGGGAATGGTGCTCTTCCCCCAAAACCGCTATCAACAAATCTCTAGCGCGTGGAACACAAAGCCTCCCATCTCTCCTAAGCCATACATTGCTATCAGTGGAATAATGTTTGAGATGTCTAAAAACCTCTCCTCAGCTAATCCTATCCATAATGTCCATGAGTTTTGAATCTCTTTGCTGCCTCGAGCAAATCTGATCCATAAGGGTATGCCTCACCTCTAATATTGCCAACAATCCGGGAGTAATGTCTGTGGAGGGCATAAAATAAAAAGTAGAAATAAACTCCAAGCTCTTCCACTCTATGAACAAAGGATAAAGGGTTTCTTCCTTTCTACTCAATGCATCCACAACCACATTACCCTTGCCAGGGGTATAAGCAATCGCCAAATCGTACGAGGCTAAAAACTCCATCCATCTATGTTACCTCAAGTCAAGTCCTTCTGCGAGAATAGGTACTTTAATGACTTGGGATCGGTGAAAAGCTCAAACCTCTCTCCAAGAAAATAGTGCCTCCAAGACTTGAGTGTAAAAGCTATGGCGGCCAACTCTAAATCGTGGGTAGGGTAGTTCTTCTCATGTGTCCTCAACTCCCTACTACCATAACATACCATCCTTCCTTCTTGCATTAACACCACTTCTAGGGCCGTCCTACATGCATCAGTGTATACAGTAAAAGGCTTAGCTTCATCCGGTAGTACTAACACCGATGACTAGTAAGGGCTCTCTTAAGCTTTGTAAAGGAATCCCCACAATCCACGTCCCACACAAAAGTTTTATTCTTCCTAGTAAGGTGCGTGAGTGGTGCTGAAATCTTGGCAAAGTCTCTAATGAACTTCCTATAGTAGCCAGCCAATCCTAGGAAGCTCCTAACTTTAGTGACGTTCTTGGGGGCCTTCCAATTTTATATAGCCATCACCTTAGCGAGGTCAATAGCCAAACCTTCCTTCGAGACCACATGCCCTAAGAAACATACCTCCTCTCTCCAAAAGTGACACTTCGAAAACTTAGCTCTCAAATGGTGCCTATGAAGTGTGTGAAGAACCTCCTCTAAATGAATAGCATGCTCTTCCATATTCTTGGAAAATACTAAGATGTCATCCACGAATACCACCACAAACTTGTTTAGGACTTCTCTAAAGATGCGGCTCATCAAGTCAACAAAGTAGGCTGGGGCATTGGTTAGCCCAAAAGGCATAACCAACCACTCATGAAGTCCGTTTGGAGTCCTAAACATAGTCTTATCTATGCTGTCATCAATGACCCTAAGCTGATGGAATCTTGTGGCTAAATCAAGCTGAGAGAAAACCGAAAAGCCAACTAATTGGTCAAAATGATCATCAATCCTTAGGAGTGGATATCGGTACTTCATGTTGAGCTTATTTAATTCTCTATAATCAACACAAAGTCGAAGAGAACCATCCACCTTAGTAGCAAAGACGACTGGTGCTCCCTATTCTTATATGCTCCTTCTTATAAAACCCTTCTCCAAAAGCTCACAAACTTGTTTGCTCCACTCTTTCCTCTCCTTCAGTGCCATGTGTCTTACAAGTAACGCTACTGGCTTAGCACTCTCGGTCAAATAAATTCTAAAGTCAATTTCTCTCTTAGGGGGTAGTCCCCCAACCTCCTCAAATACGTCGGGAAAATCTCTGATGAAACTAAATCAAACCCTGCTAAAGATGAATCGAAGAAATAGAGAAAGCTCAACATGACTGACCCTTGCGGGTCGTAAGATACCTCGAGAGTGGTACCACTGCAAATCTCAAATCTAATGACTCTGCTCTCACAGTTTAAAATAACTCCATATGTGGATAGCCAATTCACACCTAAGATCATCCCATACCACGAGAATCCCAAAATATAGGCGTTGCAGTCAAATTCTACGCCTAGGATAGATATATTCAAACCCCTAAAAACCATAGACAAGTGTGCCAATCCACATATGAGGTTTGAAACAATGATGGGGTCCACTACTAAAGAAATGTCTAAGTGCAAATTATCCACAAGAGAACTAGAAATAAAAGAGTGTGATGCTTCAGAATTGAATACAGTTCGAATGGGAAAATCAGATATAGAAATCAAACCTTCAACTGCGACATTCCTACCTCTATCTGGAATGCTACTAGTAGGTGTCCGTCTAACGCCTGAATCTGTGCGGCTGGTGCACTCGCTTCCTAACCAGCTCTCTGGGGACAAATCCTACTCATATGATTGGGCTGCTTGCAATTGAAGCATCCTTTTTTCAATCCTTGGCGATATGTCCAAAAATATCATAGCTATTGCACTTTAATCCCTTCTTAATCTTCTTTTGAGGGCCATCACATTTCTTCTTCTTCTTCTTCTTCTTGTTTTTCCACCACTTCTTCTTTGGACATTCTGACTTAACCACTTCTTTGGACTCTCCTTCCTTGACCACATCCAACATAAGCGCCATCTCAACCAAAGACTTATAAGTAGCTTCCATCGGTACATGAGTCAATAATAATCTCTGGAGGAGTTGATTCAATCCCTTCGCAAACATCATAGCTTTCTTATATGGGGTGTTCACTAGTTCCATACACAACTGCGATAGCTTATTGAATTGATTGATGTATTCCTTGACGGACAAACTCCCTTGCTTCAAATTGATAAACACCTCCAACTGAACACTCACTTCAATTTAAGATAGAAACTTCCTCTCAAACCTTTGCCTAAACCCATTCCAATAGACTTCTCTTCCTTCTAACTCAACAACCTCCCACCAGGAAGAAGCCTACTCTTTCAGCTGCCAAGAGGCTAGCCGAACCCACTACTGGTCCTCCAATCCTATTTAGCCAAATATCCTCTCGATATCTCTAAGCCAAGCTCTCGACTCCATAAAAGTCTCCTTGTCAAAAAAAGTCTTTCCGTCCAAACTCGCAAAATTCTTACATAGCTTAGAGAAATTTATGGCGGTAGATGGGCTAATGGGGTTCCCACCTGTTGGTGCTGGCCCATGCACCTCTGGAGTCATAGCTTGCAACTACCTATGAAACCAGGCTTAGAATGCTTTTGGGAAGGTTCAGGGCATCAACCATTCTACGAAAAGAAAGAGATAGTTTAGGAAAGAGTCAAAGGGAGATTGAACTGAACTTATGAGGGGATTTTTATAGAAACTCTTTTATTCTTAAAAACATTTCTAAGAGTTATTTTTTGAAAATTACATTTTAAAACTAGTTATTTTGGAAAATACTTTATTTTTAAAATAAACTTTTAGGAATCTTGTAACCTTAGCCTCTAAAACCAAGTGAAACACCCCACAATGCTTAATATGCCCAATAGGACACATTAAAAGGCATGGTGCGTTATTGGTATAACTGAAACTAATAGAGACTAAGATTCACAAGACAAAAATAGGTAAAAATAGTGGAAATTAAAATAATACTTATTTAAAACAAAAGCTTCATAATTGCTAATAAACCAAATAAGTCAAATACTAAATATAACAAATATGACTCAAAATCCAAAATGTCTCATGAAATAAAAACTCATAGTCTCAAAATAAGAGTACATAATATTCCTCATAATAAGCCAGTACGCAGACAAAGTTAAAGCTAGAATAAAAGAAATACATGGCAGAGATCTTCTCCTAAAATCCTCTAAGAAACCGCAATCTGCAGCCCTCTCCCTTGATTGTCTATGGAGTTAAAGGGAAAATAGAGGAGTGGATCAGACAAAAAGTCTGGTGAGTGAAAGTAACTACTAGAATCTTTAGGAAAAGTAAAGGTAATAGACTCTTCAATAGTTCTAGTATATACAAAAGGAAACGAAGGAAATAGGAAAGAGATAAACTGGAAAATACGATTAAACTATTTAATTGATAAGATAGGTCAACTTTGATTCTTTGCACTTGTCTTTGATACCTAATCCTTTGATTAAGCTGAATTTCTAAATTAAGCTGAATTTCCAATCCTATAATTAGGCTGAAATCCTAATTCAACCCATTGATCGACCTGTTAGTCCATGGACCTTACTGCGGACTAGACGTTATAAAACTCCCTACGTAGTAGCTAATGGTAACAACGAAAGATACACAAAGCACCCACTGTGGACTGGATGATACGTAGCTCCCTACACAGAAGGAAATAGTGTCTACGAAAGACACACATACTAAGTGCTTGGAACTCATAGCGATTACTGAGCACCAAAATGGAACTCGCACATGTAACTGCCACCATGCTCATGCTACCTATTGCTCCACCTTTTGGGTTATATTATTACCTCGACTCAGCAAAAGCATGCCCCACATCTCACTTCAGGATTATGTGAAACACCGTGTCCATAGAAAATATAGAGGAATGCTGCCGGTACTGACCCATCATCCAAACAATATCTAATAGTGCCCTTGTCCAAATCCCATGTGATTTGAACATCTCTATATTGACCAATTACTACCTCTACTAGCATTAGCGTGCCCTTGTCTCACTTTAAGTTTATGTGGAACATGGTATCCATAGAAAATGATAGGGGAATGCTATTTGGTACATGTCCTACTTTAATTATTTGCTTATTAACTTAGATAAATTATTTAAATAAGCCATTACTCTTATTCTTACTATCTATGCTTATTAATTTATCCCAAGTCTTAAAATAAGCCTTACTATGTTCTATTTCTTATTATAACCTATGCTATAATCATGTTTATTACTTAACCCAAGGTTTAAGTGTGAAAATAAGCTTCTTTTCTTCTTTTATTCTTTTTAGTTATAATTCTAAGTTATAACTTGGCCAATCTCTTTAATTTAGTATAATTAATATCACAATTGGGCATAATTTTAGTCCAATTCCATTTATATTACAGTCTTTATAATTTACATCCAAATTTTCATTATTTTAGATTTCTTATAATTTAATCCAATTTTGTGTTAATTCTATTCTAATCCATACGCGAAGAATATGAAGGAGGAATTTAAAAACTAAAAATAGAAGGGAATCCAAGGCGTAAGAAGAAGATGTAAATAACGCGTAAATAATAGTAAATGAACTAAAATACTGTAAATAAACTGTAAATAAATAGAAACGCTAGAAATTAACTAAAATTAACTAAAAATATTTTCAAAAACTATAAATAAATTACTAAAAATGTTACTCCAAAAATCATAGTAAAACTACAACTATTGGAAACCCTATTATTTTAAATTACTTAAAGAAATTTAAAATAATCACAATCACTTACCTTTGTTCCTAAGCTCTTCTCTTTGGGCCTTCAGGATTCGCTTGGGGTTGTTAAATATTTTTATTAAAAACGACTTCCTCCTTGAAAAATTATTCCGCTTAGGGTCCTTTCTGAATAGGTGAACCCAATTGGAGAAAATCTTAGAATGAGAAAAAGTGTTAGGCCAAGGGTTCTATTTATAGAGGTAGAAGTGGATATCAGACTATTGGATTTGGGGTTTGTGTAGGATGCAACCACGTCGAAGGTTGAATAGAAGCCATCGGATGGAAGAGTAGAAGGACCAGATTGAAATAAAGAATGCAAAACATGTCGTAGGAAGCCTCTGGAACGAAGAAAATTTTCTTTGTTCATGAACACAGACGGGTCGACCTGGCGGTCGACTACCTCTATGCCCAGGTCGACCTGGCTTATATTTTTTTCTGCTTATTTTGTCTAATTCATATCTTGTTCATTTTAGCTCGAAATCTGACATTCTATATATGAAAATTTACCAGAAAATTACCGCGGACACAACAATGCAACTCTCGTGGCTCAATTTTGATAATTTCATGAAGTTATTTTATTATTTAATTAGCTAACGAATTAATTATCATGGGTTAAAATTTTGGGTTGTTACAATGGTTCTTGGAGTAGCATGTGATTGTAAAGTCAAGAGGGAATTAAGCTTAGCTATAAGGGCTTTCAGACTGCTTTCCATTTTCTGTGTGATTTCGTCAACCATTTTACTTAATTCATCTCTTGTAACAACTTCGCGTTGATTAGAGTATCTTAGCACCTGATCTCCTATGTTGGTGGAGTTTACTTCGGTTTGTTGATGGTTGATCTCTTCTTCGGCTATTACCGCTCCTATAGATCTTTCAAAATTAGTTATCTTTCTTTTCGGAGCCATCGATTCTTAGCAGCAAATATTTTTATCAAGGATTGAGGATCTAACTTCTGGACTCATCTAATCAAAAGTAGATAACTAGATCTAAACCTGAGTTGGGTTCTTAGTGAAAGTACCAAAATTTTAACCCAAAAAATGGATCAAAACCCTGGATTAAGTGTGAAAGCACCAATCCTGTTCTTACAGAGCAAAAATATAAAAATTAAATGTAAAAAGAACAGAAATAGTAAAAGGACAAGAGCATTTTTATAGTGGTTTGACTATTAACGAAGCCCATGTCCACTTTATAATTTTTCTTTGACTAACTGCTATTACAAGTAGAATCTGAGTACAATGGAATTGAATTAAGTAACTGGGAACAAGCCACCCATGCTAGAGTTCACTGGAAAATCATAGTGAACCCTTTAAATGACCGTTATGTGGGAGAAGAAGTGAAGAGTATTTTCTACAGGGTTTCAACATCCAGTCCAGAGGATCTCATTTATGTTGCAGGTAGGATTGTATTTATAGGGGATGGAGAGCTATTGGGCTAGGTCGACTTGTTAGATGCTTACAAATGACCATACGAAGGTGCCCTGAAAATTTCATAGCAAGCCAAGTCCATTTGATGGATCGCTAGCGATCCATAGCCTTGGGTCGTTGACGAATCAATTACTTGGGATGCTTTCCATCATCCTCTTCTTGAACCTCCATGGCAATCTGGCACAATCTTATGCATCGCTGGCGATCCATAGTGCATGGATCGCAAGCGATCCATGTACTAAGAGTGTTTTTGGACTTTTCCTTCTCGATTAAGTTTGTTATCACGTGGTGTTGTTCTCCATGTAATTTGCCTTATTTTGATGATGATTCACACACTTGTTGCATTGGACTGCTGATCGGATTGGACAAATGCTTACTTCTCGATCTAACTAGCTTGGAATTCCATCAACTTAGCCATCATTCCTAGAATATCTATTCGTCCATGATGCAAGAGGACTAGTCAACCTACGAGCTTTCCTTATGGATCGCTAGCGATCCATAGGTGATGGATCGCTAGCAATCCATCACCTTAGTATGTTTTCCTTTTCTTTTTCTCTGATCCTTCTTCATTGGTTCTTCTAGTCCTTTCAGTTGCCTCTTGAACTGTTCTGACTCGACGAAGTTGTTTCGACTTCCTTTGGATTTTACTGGGTTAAAAACAAGGATAAGATTATCAAACTGTAGAATTCACACTCTAAATATTTCATTTATTATTTATCACAATACTACTACATATTTAAATTTACAATTTAAAGTTATTTTATTTTTTAATTAAATAACAAAAATATTGGGTTGTTACATGTAGCCTAATCATCGGCCTTTGGAACAAGCTTAGCAATTTCCAAGATGAATATCCACCACGTTTTGCTCGAAGATGGCTATCTAGATGTAAGTTCTACTATCACTCTTTGTTTTGAAGGATTTAATTCTGCTCAAATTGTTAAATCTATCATTTTACGATTTCACGGATAATTCAAGGAGGCCCAACAGTGCACCTCTAGCACTTACTCTTCAAGTCGCAGCCGTGAAGACTGAGAAATGAAATTTATTATGATGAATGAAAGGATATGAAAATTCCAACTCCTTGATAATGAATATAGCCTTGGCCTTATTCCTACTACCCGTGGAGGAACCCAGCCTACCCAAGAGGTTGAAGTTAAACCTCGGGTTGATAAGGACTAAGTAGTTCCTTCTGTTCAAGATATTGAAAATCAATAAGTTCCCCCTATTGCTCAAGATCCTCTAGTAAACCAAGGAGAGAATGAGGGAATGGCGGCAGTGATAATAACAATAAAGGAGGAGGTTATGATGACAACGATCGATGATGAGGATAGGGGTGACGATGAGAACGTGAACTGATGTGCACGTAAATGTGCATATTTTTATTCCATATTTAATCGAATTTAATTAAATAAATGAGCACATAAGGTGTTTTAAAATGTTTAAACCAAAATTCAAATTATTTTCAAATTATCATTTATTCATCTTTATATAGGGGTAAAATGGTCATTTTGTGCATATACTAATTTGAAAAGATTTACTTGGGAATTTTTATGTTATTTTATAGGAATTTGAATTCAAATTACAAGAGGCTTCATGAAGAAATTTACATGAACATGGATGGAAACAAAGTAATAAAGATGGAAATAATTCAACTCATGCACCATGGAGGACCCCACCTACCCACTTACCTTAATCTACAATTAGAAGCTAATGCACAAGTTAGTGGTGGTTAAAGTTACAGGCATACTTGATGATGGATTAATTAGAGGCTAATATTAACTTGGTGGCCACACTTCCTAGAGAGGTATTTTGGGTAGTCCCTAAAAATATAATAAGATTAGGGATTCCAAACATTTATAACTACCCCATATGTTCATATAATTACTCCCTTAGCCTCCTTTTTGGTTATATTAGTTTTAGGCTCAAAAATAAATATAAACTCTCTTCTTCTATTTCATGGCTACTTAGCCATTTTATTTTCTTATGCAATTTTCTTCTATGCAATGTTAATTCATGCTCTTTTTATTTACATGCTCTTTTCTAATAGCTAGTTTTAATTTATTCAAGTAGCTTAGCTTTTATTTTATTTAGCTCTCTTTTTCTTCTTGTTTTTGTTTCATGTAGAATGCTACATTTGTTGAAATAATAAAAAATATGAGAGGCTAAACCCCTTCAATTTTGGGGTAATGAAGCTCTCTTCATCATTTAGATTCAACATTTTGCTAATTTTTGTTCTCTTCTTTTGCTTATTGACAATGTTTGAATGGGTAATTTTTTATTGTTTTAGCTTCGAATTTGATAGTCTATGTTGTTGGCACCAAATAGGCCATGCTTAAACAAAAACAAACACAAATTACCTCTTCATCTACTTATAATTATGCAAATGAAATGAATATCAAAATCAAAATTTGATGGTCTATATTTCTAATCAATAGTTAATAGATCATGCTTAGAATAGATATTATTTTCAAGTTCATTGTCATTTTCATGAGAGTTAAAAAGTGATTTAGTGGGTATGCTAAAGTTTGATGGTTTATGTTAGGCTAATTAATAGCACAAACATGTCATACTTATGATAAACATATTAACTAAATTCACTAATGACAAAAAGAGAGATCATATTTCATGATGTGTTGATTTATGTAATGATGAGAGTGGATTTATCTCTAAATTATCTTTTAATCTCATAATTTTCATTCACTTTTGTGTTAGTTGGTTTTTGCATTTTCTCTAGCTTAAAACAATTTTCAAACTCTTTGGTTAATTTTATTGAATAGAAATTTTAAAATCAATACAATTCCCTGTGGTCGGCCCGTACTTGTCACGTACTAACATTGTATGCTGTGCGCTTACGGTTATTTTTAATTTAAATTTGATTGGCTATTTTCTAAACCAATAAGGAAATTAGCTAGTTGAACAAGTTTTTGGCACCATTGCTGGAGAATTTGTTCTTTGAATTATACTTTGTTTGATATTTGTGTGTTTTCATTTTATGCGTTAATTTGCATTTAAAAAAATTGTGTGTTTGCATAATTTTGTTTTCATTTTTGTTTGTGTGCTTATTGTTTGTTTAGTTGCATTGGCATTTGCATATATAAGAAAACATACAATTTCAAAACAAAAGAAAAAAATATTTTATTTCCTTTTTGATTTTGATTTACATTTTTTTCCGCTCCAAATTTTTACTACAATCTTTTGTTTCTACCTCACTGTTTTCTGTTTACAAATTTTATTAACATTACACTGTGCACTATCACACATTCCACCAAACTTCAACCATTCCACCACCATAACATTTATTGCTTCAACATCTCTATGCATTTCCCTCCACTACTGCTACAACAACTTCACTCCCCATCACAACACATCTCTCTCCCTTGCCAGCTCCCCTTCATCTCCTCTCTGCTTCTCCAGTTCACCACCATCACAACAGTGCTCTGCCATCTCCCCTCCTCTGCAAAAACTTACAAAACCAGCACTGCCTTACCACCAGCTTTCAAACTTCCCACAGTGATAAATCTCTGCTCGCTGCTCCACATACACAATCGTGTCACTACACTTCTAACATTTTATGCCACACATACCAAAAATACTTAAACCATCACATATTCACATCATCCTCGACTGCAAACAACACAACAACTCCACTTCCTCAATAACTTACTGCATCTACTGCTACTTACCACTGCTACTACTTCACTCCAAGCCATATCTCTCCACCTACAAACTCAAATAAGCACATTGTCCATTATCACACACTATAACTACCACTGGCCTCACCTCATACAACATTTACACAAACAATACAACAGCCTATAAATTCACTATTTCATCCATCACAACCACATTCCATCTCTGCACTTCTGCCTCATTATCATCTCACCTGTAACAGACCATCCCATTTCTCATTGACTTCATTCAACTTGCACAGTGCCTTCAAACACCCCAACCTTCCTCTATATTGCTTCAATTGCTACATATCTTGCCCATTGATCAAAGAACCGTTAGAAAAATGAATGAGAAAGTGGTTAGGGAAGAGAAAGATTTTTTTGGTATTGTGTGTATTGAAACAAAGTCCCACATAGTGGAATATTTGTTTCAATACCACCATATATACTACCACCTAATTTACTAAATCAAAAGAAAAGAAGAGGAGATATGAAGACTTGAGATGTGGTAATGTAGGCTTTGGGCATGTGGGCTTTTGGGCCTTCATATTAATATTAAAATGTCAAAAATTGGACCTTGGGCCTTGGGGCTCTTGGGGTCTCGTGATTAGATGGGCCTCCGTTTGCCACTTGGACTTGCTGCGCTGAAACAGATAATTTTGGATTCAAAATTAGAACGTTGCGTGCGTGTCTGTCTGTTAAAGGGTCACAACCTTTCCAACAGTCATTACCGCTCCGAATAGGCACCTCCTCCAGCCTATATATAAGGGCCCACAAAACGAGATTACACACTCGGAGTTATTTCGTTTCTTCATTCTGTTCCTCTTCCCACTGCTCTATTCTCGAATCTGTAATTCCTTCAGTTCATCGTCGCTCCGTCTGTACGCACAGCATATCGGGGTCGGTCCATTTCAACTTGGGAGACAAGTTTCTCATATCCTTCGGTTAATATTGTTTCAAGGAAACAGATATTCTCTGGAGTCGGACTACTAGGTAATTCTCCGAATTTCATACAAATTCAATTGCAAACGGTTCTGTACCGTAACAGTATTTGCTGGAATTTGTCGTACTTTATTCAGTTGGTGTTTTTGCAATTTAATTGTGAAAATTATAAACATTTCTCGGCTGTGACAATTTCTAAACAATTTAGTAACATTATTGAAGTTACTATCAGATTCGTAACACTTTTGTGTAGTTGCGGATAACATTCTTGAAACAATATTGATTTTGTAGACGATGATGTCTCAAAATAGCAACAACAATAATGCTACAACAACGCAGACGGTGACAAACGCTCATCCGGCGCCTCTGGTTCTGACAATGGGACTGTCTCATGGAGAAAGGCTAAAAAAATTCAGCGGGACGGACTTCAAGCATTGGCAATAGAAGATGTTGTTTTATCTAACAACATTAGGCCTCGCCAAGTTTCTAGCCGAAAATGCTCCTGAAGTTGGCGAACTCGAACCCGATGCAATCAAAGTGGAGGCCGCAAATGTCTGGAAAAATTCGAACTTTATGTGTAAAAATATATTCTGAATGATCTGGATAATCGCCTCTACAATATCTATTGTACTATTGCAACATCCAAGGAACTCATGATGGCCTTTGACAGAAAGTACAAAACTGAAGATGCATGCATGAAGAAATTCATCACTGGTAAATTTCTCGACTTCAAAATGGTAGATTCAAAGACTGTGATCAACCAGACTCAAGAACTACAACTGATCATCCGTCAACTGCAAGATGATGGGATGATGCTTAGCGAATCTTTCCGGGTTGCTGCAACCATTGAGAAACTTCCTCCATCATGGAAGGACTTCTAAAATTACCTTAAGCATAAGCGTAAGAAAATGACAATGGAAGAACTCATAGTTCGTCTGCGAATTGAGGAAGATAATAGAAATTCGAAGAAAAAGATCTCTCAGAATATGGCTGCCAAAGAAAATGTTGTTGAGTCAGACCAACCTAAAAAGAGAAAACGTGAGAATGCGCCTCAGAAGTCGAAGAAGAAATTTCAAGGTTCTTACCATAACTGTGGAAAGAAGGGGCATAAAGCAGCCAAACGTCGCACTCCCAAAAAGAAGAAATCAGAAGCAAATATGACTGAAGTTACAGATGGCATTTCTGATATGGATTTATGTGCGGTAATATCAGAATGCAACCTTGTTGGTAATTCAAAGGAATGGTTTGTAGACAAAGGTGCCACTCAACACATATGTGTTAATAAGTGGATGTTTACAACCCATAAAACTGCAACTAATGATGAATAACTTTTCATGGGCAATTCGTCTGCATCAAAGGTCGAAGGCAAGGGAAAAGTTATGCTGAAACTAACTCCTAGAAAAGAGCTTACTTTGAGTGATGTTCTTCACGTTTCAGAAATCCGCAAGAATTGATATCAGGGTCCTTGCTTAGCAAGCATGGTTTCAGATTAACCTTTGTAGCCGATAAGTTTGTATTACCAAAGAATGGAGTGTATGTAGGAAGAGGATATGTATGTGATGGTTTATTCGATATGAATAAAAGTGAATCTTCTGTTTATATTGTTGACTCTTCTAACATATGGCATTCTAGATTAGGGCATGTGAATTTTGATACACTATGAAAAATGATTAATCTAGAACGTATATCAAAATGTAACATAGACTCCAACTATAAATGTCAAATTTGTACAGAAGCAAAATTGACAAGAACCTCGTTTCATCATGTTGAACGAGAAACTGAACCTCTAGACCTTATACACACTGATGTATGTGATTTGAAAATGTGTCAAGTTAGAGGTGGAAAAAGGTATTTTATTACGTTTATTGATGATTGTACTAGGTACCGCTATGTGTATCTCCTTAGAAGCAAGGATGAAGCATTCTGTAACAACCCGCATATTTATCGAGTTTGTATTTAAATATTTTATTTAAATATTAACTCGTTAATCGGATTTTGGTCCGAAAAGCTACTTTTTGCAAACAGTCAAATTAGGACTCGAGACCACTTCCATTGAGTTCGAAATGTCGTTTACAACTTTTTTAAGTATAAACATCGATAGGTTTGGAGTTAGTGAAATTTCACTAACTTTTCCCGCTTTGGACTTTGGGTTAGTTTAGCCTATTAAGCCCAAGTTCCAACCCTCTTCTCCTCACTCTTCATAAATTTCCTAACTAATCAAGCTTTGGCATTAATGGTGGAGGGAATGGGAAATTAAAATTCCAAAACTCAAATTCAATTGCAATCCATCTTTCTACTCCAAATTCAAGAAGAAGACATTGGATTCAAGCATCTTGTGCTTAGATAGAAGAAGGATTGATTCTTGCTTGCTTAAAACTTCATTTTCATTGATATTTGGTGCAAATGTGAGATTTTTATCTCACAATTCTAGCCTATAACTATATTGGACTATTGGGAATGATTCCCTATCATTTTTGCATGCATATTAGCATTTGGTTTGGTTTGGATTGGCGAAAAACCCCAATTTTTAGCGTTTTGGTGAATTTTCTGCACTTAGGTCGTTCTGCCCATTTCGTGTGTTCGGAGTTAGGTCGCTCGCGACCTAACCCTTAGGTCGTTCGCGTGTTATCGCGCTAGGTCGCACTGCCTTGAATTTTCACTTCGGAGTTAGATCGTTTCACGTTAGGTCGTATGGGGTTTAGGTCGTAGGTCGTTTCTGGCCTTAAACCCCCTCTGCAGCGTTAGGTCGCTCAGCCTTTCCTTGTTAGGTCGTCACCACTTAGGTCGCGACAAATGTTAGTACGTTAGGGCCTTAGGTCGTAGGCCTTAGCTCGCATTTGAGCTTAGGTCGTAGGTCGCTAGCTCGTAGCTCGTATTTGAGCTTAGGTCGTAGGTCGCATCACCCTTAAGTCGTTCGACCTGATGCCTCTCTTAGGTCGCGCATCCCTTTAGGCCGCTAGGTCTTAGGTCGCGCATCGCCTTAAGTCGCTCGACCTGCTCTCACCTTAGGTCGCGCCATCTTTTAGGTCGCGTACCATACTTTAGCCCGTTATCCTTTAGGTCGCTTGCACCTTAGGTCGGCCTCGTTAGCTCACAGATCCTCTAGGTCGCGTGGCCTTTAGACCGTAGGTCGTTAGGTCGTAAGACCTTAGGTCGCCTGACCACTTAGGTCGCTTGACCTATTCAAATGTTGGGTCGCGAGTTCCTTAAGTCGCTCGTCTCTCTTAGGTCGCTCGCTTCGGCTAACTCGCGAACACCACTAGGTCGTTTGACCCCTTAGACCCCTAGGTCGCAACCATTAGGTCGCTCGACCCTATTCCTCTTAGGTCGTTAGACCTCATTTTGTCTTCACTAGGTCGTACCGTTGTGGACGGGGCGCTGCCCCGCACCCCGCCAGGGGCGCTGCCCCCTGGAGCCCCGTGACCTGACCGGACAGGTCGAACCCCGTAAGCGGTGGCGTTGCCCCCGCACCCCCACCTTGGGGGGTTGCCACCCCCCTGGACCCCCCCTCCGTAGGGGATCTTATCTGAAAAACATTGAGCTGATTTCCTTGGATTTTATTCACATCTCCGTATGCGATTTTTGTGACTGATTGTTTCTACAATTGCTTCTGTGTTTTGTCACTTTATAATATAAAGGTTTTAATACTAGTAGTAAATATCAAAACTCTTTTAACAAACAATTTCAACTCTATTTTAATAACAAAGCTCTTTTCTTAAACCGTTTTCCAATCTATTAGTATATACAAACCTTTACCTCACTCGGATGAGAAATCTAATTAAACGACTTAGTAAAACAAGTGGTATGAAACGCTTGCGTTCACTTCGTCGGTTAATTCTTGGACTTGTTCGATTGAACCTCTTGTGACAATTTATTTAGTGAAGATTTACAGTTTGTTCGTAAATATTTAAGTTAAGCAAGTGGTTATGGGACATGAAGCTAAACTTCTATATTTACTAGCTTAGTGTAATTGACACTTCTCGTTGATCATGACGATCATTCTGATGATTTAGACTAGCAATTGTGCGATGTCTCTTGTTGCGAGGTTAGACTAGACACCACTTGTGTGATTCCACTCACACATACCTTTTTGCTTTTTGGTTAGTCTGGACCTTAATCTGTGTGATTCCATTCACACATGTGGGGTAGCTCCCCTTGGTCTTCGGACCGTCATGTGATAGGCCTCTTTCTCTTTTCTATGATTTCTAGACTTCTTGCATTAATTTCTAGAATTTATGTCATTGACTTGTTATGAGTACAAGTTTGGGGTATGATGCCCTTTCCGAATCTTTGAGAAGATTCTTGTGATATTGATTATCTCTTATTGATTGATCTTCTGTTGATCGTTATTTACATACTTATAGTGGTATGTCATTATGGATGTTTATGTTTATGCCATATCTTTTATGTTATATCATGTCATCTGATATTTATAGCTAGACTGACCCGTTTATTATTTTCTTAAATAATACTCGGGTCAGACCGAGATGTTACAGGTGCTTCTGCTTGACTTCTTCCCAGGGATTCATCACTCTGACTTTTGGCTAACTGTTTAGATTAGCAGTTTTTGTTGTATACACTTGAGATATAGACTCATAGTTGTATTCTTTTGTATAGCATCTGTTGCTATTCTTTTGTATTATCGTGGATCTTACTGACCGCTACTCTGATGTACACTTTCATGTGTTAGTTATATATTCATATCTTCTTCCGCATTTGTGATATGAATATCTGTGACTGATTTGTGATATGATTATTTCTATGTTTGTTTCCGAAGATTATTTATAGCCACCGTGTGATAAGCAATTACATGGATGGTCGCTCCTCAACAGCCTTATTCTCCGTGCTAGTTGACAGCACTACTCCGGAGTGTTCTTGGCTAGCGTGGGTATAGAGGTGGGGCGTCACACATTCGATATGTTTAAACAATATAAAGCAGAAGTTGAGAATCAACTCAACAGGAAAACTAAAGCTTTAAGAAGTGATAGAGGAGGAGAATATGAATTTCCTTTTGAGGAATTCTGCGCTGAGTACGGCATTATACACCAAACTACAGCACCATATTCACCTCAATCCAACGGTATAGCCGAACGAAAAAATAGAACTCTTAAAGAAATGATGAATGCTTTATTAATCAGTTCTGGCTTGCCAGATAACTTTTGGGGAGAAGCTATTCTTTCGGCAAACCATATTTTAAATAAAATACCACGAAAGAAAACATCCAAGTCTCCTCATGAACTTTGGAAAAATAGACTGGCATCCTACAAATACTTAAAAGTGTGGGGGTGTCTTGCCAAAGTAGAGATACCTAAGCCAAAGAAGATCAAAATTGGACCAAAAACAATCGATTGTGTATTCATTGGATATGCACAAAACAGTGCCGCTTATCGATTTCTAGTACACAAATCTGAAATTGACGATATTCAGGAAAATACCATCATCGAATCGAGAAATGAAAGATTTTTCGAACATATATTCCCTTTAAAACAGGGTACTGACAATGATACTCAAAAGAGACCAAGAGAAGATGAGTTTACTGATTCTCTTGGAATACTGAACAAAATAAACTTCGGCAAACTAGTGCTGATCAACAAGTGGAGGAACCAAGAAGGAGCAAAAGGTCAAGGACCTGAAGGACCTTTGGACCAGACTTCTACACTTTTATGTTGGAAGATGATCCATTGACATACAAACAAGCTATGTCCTCCAACGATGCCTCTTACTGGAAAGAGGCTATTAACAATGAGATTGAATCCATTATGGCTAACCATACCTGGAAGTTAGTTAATTTACCTCAAGGATGCAAGACCTTAGGTAATAAATGGATATTTAAAAAGAAACTGAAACCCGATGGTTCAATAGACAAGTACCAAAGCTCGTCTTGTAGTCCAAGGATTCAGACAAAAGGAAGACCTAGACTATTTTGATATATATTCACCAGTGACAAGGATAACATCAATTAGGATGCTTATTGCAATCGCATCCATACTTGATTTAGAAATACATCAAATTGATGTAAAAACTGCATTTTTGAATGGTGAACTAGATAAAGAAATATATATGAAGCACCCTGAAGGGTTTCTTAGCTCCGGAAATGAGAATAAAGTATGCAAATTAGTAAAGTCGCTTTATGGTCTTAAACAAGCTCCAAAACAATGGCATGAGAAATTTGATGAAACTATACTATCAAATGGATTCGTAATAAATGAATTAGATAAATGTGTCTACATAAAACACACACATATTGGATATGTTATTGTTTGTCTTTATGTTGATGACTTACTAACCCTAGGAAATAACAAGGCCATAATAACATCTACAAAGAATACGTTATCTTCTAGATTCGACATGAAATACCTAGGACTGGCTGATGTGATATTGGGTGTTATAATTTTAAGAACACCACAAGGATATGCATTATCCCAATCACATTACATCGGTAAGATACTTGAAAAATTCAAGCAATATAATATAACTATTGCAAAATCACCAGTAGATATGAACCAAAATTGGGTAAAGAACACTAGTGATGGTATCCACTAGCTTGAATACTCTCGTATACTAGAAAGTATCATGTATGTTATGAACTGCACTAGGCCAGATATCGCATACACTGTAAATAAGCTGAGTAGATTTACCAGAAATCCTGGTAAACATCATTGGAAAGCATTAATTAAAGTTCTAGGATACCTAAAGTATACGCAGAACTATGGTCTACACTATACAAAGTATCCTTCAACATTGGAAGGATACAGTGATGCCGATTGGATAACTGGTTCACAAGATACAAAGTCTACAAGTGGATATTTGTTCACATTAGGAAACGGAGCAATATCATGGAAATCATCCAAACAGACTTGTATAGCTAGATCTACGATGGAATCAAAGTTTATTGCACTAGATAAGACCGCAGAAGAAGCAGACTGGCTTCGAAGTTTCTTGGAAGACATTCCAAATTGGAGCAAACATGTGCCTCCAATATGTATACATTGTGATAGTCAATCAGCAATTGAAAGAGCTAATAGTACACTATATAATTGTAAATCTAGGCATATTCGTGTAGATATAAAACAATAAGACAACTTCTCTCTAATGGAGTTATCACTATAGACTACATAAGGTCTAAAGATAACATAGTGGATCCACTAACAAAAGGCTTGCCAAGAGAGAAAGTTCAAACATTATCGATGGGAATGGGGTTAAGGCCCATAGAATAAAAGTTTTTTTTAATGGAAACCCCACCTAGTTGACTGGAGATCCCAAGATCTAGGTTCAAAGGGACAACTAAGTTGAAGAGAAACTTGACGGCACTGTTACACACAAACCATTCCTATGATAAAGTCGGTGCATTATCTGATGGAAAATATGATAAGTATTTATACTTTTAACGATGTCTGTACTTGAGGAATTACGAATACCCCTTACAGAATCACCTACGTAAGTGCGAAGGCGCCACTTCAAAGAGAATTATAAGGCCAAATTCTCTAAGCACTTATGAGACCAGGCAGGTGTTCGAGGCAAAAATAAACACAAACAGAGCATGAAGGATTATAAGAAACATTCAACATGTGCTATCTATTTTAGAATTACACAACATGCTTAAAGTTCAAGGACATTCTAAGTCTACTGATTCGCCCGTAATTCAAATAGGTAATCACTCGGAAAGTTCAAGGCACATGTGCTACTTTAAACCAATCCGATAAATGTCTCGTGAAACTATGAATAACTACTAATTCATGTGGGGGATTGTTAGAAAAATGAATGAGAAAGTTGTTAGGGAAGAGAAAGATTTTTTGCTATTGTGTGTATTGAAACAAAGTTCCACAAAGTGGAATATTTGTTTCAATACCACCATATATACTACCACCTAATCTGCTAAATCAAAAGAAAAGAAGAATAGATATGAAGACTTGAGATGTGGCAATCTAGGCTTTGGGCATGTGGGCTTTGGGCCTTCATATTATATTAAAATGTCAAAGATTGGACTTTGGGGCTCTTGGGGTCTCGTGATTAAATGGGCCTCCATCTGCCACTTGGGTCTGCTGCGTTGAAACGGCTAATTTTGGACTTCAAAATTAGAACGTTGCACGCGCGTCTGTCGGTTAAAGGGTCGCAACCTTTCCAACAGTCATGCTCCGAATAGGCACCTCCTCCAGCCTATATAAAGGGGCCCGCAAAATGAGATTACACACGGGGTTATTTCGTTTCTTCATTCTGTTCCTCTTCCAACTGCTCTGTTCTCGGTTCTGTAATTCCTTCAGTTCGTCGTCGCTCCGTCTGCACGCACAACATATCGAGGCCGGTCCGTTTCATCCTGAGAGACAAATTGCCCATATCCTTTGGTGCATATAAAGGGGCAATATTGTTTCAAGGAAACATATATTCTCTGGACTCGGACGACTAGGTAATTCTCCGAATTTCATACAAATTCAGTTGCAAATGGTTCTGTACCGTAACAGTATTTGCTGGAATTTATCGCACTTTATTCCGTTGCTGTTTTTGCAATTTAATTATGAAAATTATAAACATTTCTCTGCTGTGACAATTTCTAAACAGTTTAGTAACATTATTGAAGTTACCATCAGATTCATAACACTTTTATGTAGTTGCAGATAACAAGAACATCAACCACCAACCCTCTCCTCAACACAACTGCCTGTCAACAACATCATTTCAACACTCCAGCAACCACCCATCCTACAATTCAACCATCAGCAACTGCATACCTCTCTGCACTTCACATAATCAACTTCTCCACAAACCTTCCACTATAGCTACAACTACAACCACCAGTACATCTTTACTGCACCATCAGAAACCACTCGTCTGATCAACTTCTGCTCCAACATCTGAAACCACCATCTCCGTTAATCACAACTGCCTGCACGTTTACATCCATCGTGCACATACAGTTCTTCCTTCCACTGCTTGCTGACCTCTTAGCACCATAATACAAAGCCCTTTGGCATATTCAAACTTCATACCAGTAATAATTCCCTACTATTCACTGCTGCCAACCCATCGTCTTTCCACCATCACCTTAATGCTGCTGTTATACCCTGTTGATCACCACTGCTCTACTTCACCTAAAACAACCATAAATCCACCATCATAAACTGTACATACTCTACTTGCCTTCACATACTTGCCTTCTCTATCAGACCATCATCTACCCTGCATCACCACATCAAAAATCACTTCATTCAATAACTATCTACCTCTGACCATCTTGCATCACAAACCATCAACAACCATTCAACATCACTTCCCACCTCCACACTTCACACATCACCATCTTACTGCAGTAATTACCCTTTATCCCAACATTTGCCAACAGACGTTCATTTACCATCAGAAAACACTCACACAGTTCACAAGACAATGTCATATATATCCAGCTTCATCACAACAAACTTCATGGCAGCGGCTTCCAATCTCTTCTACAATGCCACATAAACTCCTGCCATTAAATCCTCTCTACTGCTTCATCATCATCTCATCAGCTCATCAACATGGCACCAACCATTCCATCTTGTCCCAGCCTGCAACCAGTGCAAGCCAACAACTACCCACAACTGAGCATACAAAAAAATTTCCTCAAACCCTCGTTCCGCAACCGACCACCACCAATCATCAAAAACCGAAACAGTTATGACCCAATTGCTGCAATTGAACACAACTCATCCCCAAGTCGCCAAATCGAACCAACCAAACCAATCGCGACTGCCCTAACCAAGCGCTAGATCGACCATACAAATTTTGACAATTTTAATTTCTGGTATTTGATTTTGTGCTTGAATTATTGCATTTTGATTTTGTCTCATAAGAATTTTGTGTTTGGGGATTTGAATGCGTGAGTATTAGTTTGGACTGAGAATTCTCTTATTGGGATGGGCTGTGTTATAAAAAAACAAAAAAAAAAAAAACAAGGGAGAAAAGGAAAAAAAGGGGGAGTGAAATAAAGGAAAAAAAACTTGCTAGCTTACAATTTTCCTTTGTGTGTTCAATTATATTTTGGGTTTTTTTAAAAAATGTTTTCTTTTGTTTACTTTGTGTTGTTTAATTTGTTCTAGTTTTGTTTTGTTTATTTGTTTTATCCTTAATAATTTATTTTTTTCACTTCCATCCTTATATATAAAAAACAATTGTATATATCTTGTTAAAAATTTCAGGTTGCCAAAGCAGAAAATCGGGAGGAACTACTTGCTTTTCTTTGCTTGCATATAAAAAAAATCACCGCTGAAAAAATAATAAATTGTTATTGGTTCTACAAGCTCTGGTATCGTGCTTTCATCTTCAGTTTTATTTTAATTACTTTGTTGGTTGCTTGCATTTGCATTTATATAAAAGATTCAAAAAAGTTCAAAAATAAAATATCATTGCAGTTACATTGTTAATTCATGTTTAATTTCAGTTTTGCATTCCTCTCATCTTATTTTCTTTTTCTAAGGGCAATACTCCAATTCACATAAGGTGGGGGATTTCATCACCCTTTTCCTGGCCCATAAATTGCATTTCATTCTAAAATTTTCACTAATAATAACGGTTAGACTTTCGACTTAAGGGTGTCACGAGCTCACATAAGGCTTAATTTTTTCTTGACAGCGATCTTCTTTGGACAATTTTATTTCTTGGTGTCTAGGCTACGACAGAGCAAAAACCATTTATAAATAATACAGTGATTTGTAAATATTATAGTGGTTGTTTCTTTGAATGTACTTAAACCTTCGGCTGCATTGCTACGGCGATTCGTGGTGCACAGATAAATCCTATACGTTACTTAGCTGAGAACTATCTTACTGATTTAAGACAAAGTGTGATTATACATTTTTGGTTAGGAGCTACTTAGGATAGAAAATTTGTAATTAAGTCTTTTGCATTCATTTAGTTGCATCACTTAATGCATATTTTAAAAAAAGAAAAAACTTCAAAATCCAAAACTAAAAAAATTGTAAATATTTCTTAACTTAATTTTGTTTTTTTAAACCTTTCATTTGAACTTTTTAAATCAGAATCAAAAATCCAAAAAAAAAACAAGTTATTTTTTTCAAAGAAAAACAAAAGTTTAAAGAAAATTAAAAAAAATTCTAAAACAAAAAAAGTTTGAAAATCCGAAAAACAAAATGAAAATCAAATTTCCCTTTTGAAAAAAAAACATTCTTGAAAATGTCTGAATTTCCCAATTCACAAGAATTTTAGAATAGTTGTGAAAATCAATATAATCCATATAGTTTCACAACAAATTCTTATGGATATTTTAATGACAAATATTGTACAAAATTTGAATTTCGAACCACATAATTTTCAAAATGATGGCCAACCCTCAATCTTGAAAACAGCACCAAAATGATTTCGTCTTTACTTGAAATATTTACATAGCAAAATCAAAGGATAAATGACCTGTCTTATTCATATTTGTGTAATAACTCAAGTCAAAGTTTTCAAAATAATCAAAATTTGAATTCACAACAAAATTCAAATGATTATAACGTATGCCAATTCAATTTCGAACCCCAAAATGAAATTCAAAATCAATGTTTGTACGATTTTGGCAATGGAGTTGCTTCAACGATGGTCAAAATTTTTGTTCTCAACAATTTAAAATTGAAAATTTTCAAGTTAATAATAAGTTTGATTTTGTTGATCAAATGGAATAAATTCACAAAGATCACATGAATTTGTTGTTTGAAACATATATGAAACAACGTAAGGAACAAAATCAAATCCCAATGTGTGACGAATCATGTAATAATCCACCTTTTACCAAAATTGACGATTTTCAAAAAACAACTTTTGAAACTGAAAATAACAATCTTAATGAAGTTGTCGAAAAATTGGTAATTGAGTTGGATTTCAATTCTTTTGAGAGTGAGAAACTCGATTTAAAATCGATCTTTCTTTTTCCGATTTTGAAAAATTGAATACAACAACTTTGGATTTAACATATGCAATGAAGTTGTGAATAATTCAACAAAGGAAGACAAATTTAATGAACACAAATTCCCTGGACTGTTCGAAGATGAGTTGTCAAATTCTGATGGGGAAGATTTAAATTACCATTTTGATTTTCAAATCTATAATTCTAAAGATGTTTTCAATATTAAGTTTGAATTTCAATTTGGTGAAAGTAAACTTGAATTTCAGCCAATTGTTCCATCAACCCCAAAAACCATCGAAAATAAAACAACTCATGCGATTTTTAATAAAATGACATTCATTTTTCCAATTCAACATTCAGCTCTGAAATCTTTTATGGTTTAGTTTTCTACGCTTAAGTTACATCTCTTATTTGACGAGACAAATAAATTGGTCTTTGGAAGACCGTTTCATTTATTCTTTAACAGTATATTTTTTGATGTCTTGTAAATAATAATCTTTTCATTTTCATGTAAATATTGGTCATATTTTTATTTTATTATTCTCCTTTCACTTGGGTTAACTGTGGGGATACAGTTAGAATCAAGTGTGGAGGGAGTTTCATCTTCATTTTTTTAACTTTCGTGGTTTATTTTTGCATTTTCATTCCAAAACTTAAAAAAATCCAAAAAAATATTTCGAAACAATTTTCTTTTTAGCATATGATTTAAATATATGGTTTTGGTTATTAATTGAAATTTTCGAAAATTTATTTGTCTTAACAAAAATAAAAATAAAGTTTAATTAGTTACAAGTAACTATGGTTTAACTCGTATATAAGAGGATTCATATGTGATAATTATGAAGTATATCCTAATTGAAAATCTTTGTTTAAAAAGTGGTGGACTTAAAAAAAAGGGTAAAAAAATTTATCTTCTAAGTTAAATGGTGCTTAGATGATTTTGCAAAACCGTCTCTTAAATAAAAGAAAACAAACAAACAAACAAGAAAAAATATATTTGTGTGTGTGTATTATTAACACCTAGAGTCATGTGTTCACACACAAGTGTGTACACTCGCCATGCTCTGTACCCTTCTCACATAAGCCCAAAAGGCAGTGCATGATCGGTATATCTAGCCTCAGTTTATCCGAGTTAGGTGTATGTATATAAAAATTCATTTTAATAACGCCTACAATCGATAGGTGTAAACACTTGTGTGTTCGCTCTCCATGCTCTGTATTTCCCATATGTAAGCCCGCAAGGCAGTACATGCGTAATATATCTGGCCCCAGTTTATCCAAGTTAGGCATATGTAAATATTGTTAATATCAGTAAAATTTTCAAATAAAGAGAGAGTAAGCAATTGAAATCCAAGCAGACTTGTTTGATTCGATTTTCTATTCAAAATAAATAAAAATACCACTTTGAAAAACTTTGATAATCAACTAAGGATCCATTTCATTATTACGATATGTTATCAACCGAAACAACTAGCTAAACTTAAGTTTAATTGTGATGATAACTTAATTTTTATTGGAAATTTTGACAAATTTTTTGATAATAACCAAAACTTATATTTAGCTTATTCATGTCAATTTGAAAGTAAATTCTTTATTTGTAAATATTTTCAAAAACTTGCATTCATCTCCTCGTAAATAAATCTTGCATTTAGGAAATTTTCATTTCGCATTTGGATTTTATGGGTAGTATCCGCTGAAAACCCTCATGAGACAACCCTCGCATTAATAGGGACCATAGACGCTTAACGACTTGTTGCATATGCTCAATGCAATCGTCCTCCCTATGAAAACGGATTTATCTTAGTTTTCCTTTTTTCGAAGACGAATAAAAAGATAAGTGTCGGGGTATTTGATGTGCACGTTAATGTTCATATTTTTATTTCCATATTTAATCGAATTTAATTAAATAAATTAGCATATAGGGTGTTTTAACATGTTTAAACCGAAATTCAAATTATTTTCAAATTATCATTTATTCATCTTCATATAGGGGCAAAATGGTCATTTTTGTGAATATATTAATTTGAGAAGATTTATTTGGTAATTTTTATGTTATTTTGTAGGAATTTGAATTCAAATTACAAGAGGCTTCATGAAGAAATATGCATGCACAAGGATGGAAACAAAGGAATGAAGATGGAAATAATTTAACTCATGCATCATAGAGGGCCCCACCTACCCACTTACCTTAATATATAATTAAAAGCTAATGCATAAGTTAGTAAAGGTTAAAGTTACATGCATATTTGATGATGGATTAATTAAAGGCTATGATAAATTGGTGGCCACACTTCCTAGAGGGGTATTTTGGGTAGTCCCCAAAAATATGATTAGGGTTTCCAAACATGTATAAATACCACATATATCATGTAATTACCCACTTAACCTCCTCTTTAGTTAGTTTAGTTTTAGGCTCAAAAATAAATATAAACTCTCTTCTTCTATTTCATGGCTACTTAGCCATTTTCTTTTCTTATGCAATTTTCTTCTATGCAATGTTAATTCATGCTCTTTTTATTTACGTTCCCTTTTCCTTTCATGTTAGTAGTTAATTTTTAATTTATGCAAGTAGCTTAGATTTTATTCATTTAGCTCTCTTTTTCTTCTTAATTTTGTTTCATGTTGAATGCTACATTTTTTGAAATGATAACAAATATGAGAGGCTAAACCCCTTTAATTTAGGTGTAATGAAGCTCTCTTAATCATGTAGATTCAACATTTTGCTAATTTTTGATCTCTTTTGTGCTTAATGACGATGTTTGAACGGGTAATATTTTTGTTGTTTTAGCCTTGAATTGGTAGCCTATGTTGTTAGCACCAAATAGGCTATGCTTGTACAAAAACAAACACAAATTACCTCTTCATCCACATATGATTATGGTAATGAAGTGAATATTAAAACCAAAATTTGATGATCTATATTTCTAATCAATAGTTCATAGATCATGCTTAAAATAGATTTTGTTTTCATGTTCATTGTCAGTTTCATGAGAGTTAGAAAGTGGTTTAGTGGGTATGTTAAAGTTTGATGGTTTATGTTGGGCTAATTAATAGCACAAAGGCCATACTTATGATAAATATATCAACTAAATTCACTAATGACCAAAACAGAGATCGTAATTTCACGATGTTTTGATTTATGTGATGATGAGAGTAGATTTATCTCTAAATTGTCTTTTAATCTCATAATTTTCATTCACTTTTGTAGTAGTTAGTTTTTGCATTTTCTCTAGCTTAAATTTTTTTTCAAACTCTTTGGTTATTTGATTGAATAGAAATTTTAAAATCAATACAATTCCCTACGGATCGACCCGTACTCGCCACATACTAATATTGTACACCATGCGCTTGCGGTTATTTTTAATTTAATTTGATCGACTATTTTCTAAACTGATAGAAAATTAGCCGGTTAAACATGAACCTTGGTCACGAGTCCGTTGAAGAGACGGGCGGTGAAGATCAAGTGCCACTTACCCCATTGCCGAATGTTAAGATCATTTCACCCTCTCTTGTTCCACAATCACATCAACCTGTAATCAAGGAGGAAACACTGGCTCTTCCAGATGTGACATATATGGTTCATATAGGAGTATTCTGGATAAAATCTCTTCTTATGGCTTTGAAAATATCGGTCTTGGCGATATAGATTCTCCCATCCCCATGACCGTGGACTTGCCTTCGATTTCTACAAAGGAGATAATTTCTATTAGTAAACTTCAAAAGCATCATCTGTAAGGGGCATTAAGACATAGCGACAATACATGGTGATTAAATTCTTCAAACATTTACACTGCATGCATTGATCCGAGATTTCCAAATCTTAACTTGGTCGTGTTTTCTTTTTAGGTATAATGGGATGCCCCCATCTTTTCGATGTTCTCAAAGGTCACTCATCTGGCTATAGGCTTGATTCTTCATGCTAATGGCATGGATCATCATACAAATCTAACTACCTATGGCGTTATAGGAAAGAGAAGAAAAGGCGAGAAAGAGAGCATAACCGTCATGATGATCATGATAAAGGGTCGGGTAGGAAATCTCCTTCACAACACAATGCTTGCTTTCCTTTGCCATTTAGTATGGGTCTGTACTCATCAAATCCCGATTATATTCCTTTATCCAAGGCTCCGACTGCACCCACTTCAGCATCGTTTTCCATGCAACCAATAACATCCACGTTGAATTCCAAATAGGCTACATAATCTTTAGGATCAACATCTTTTGAATACTGCACACATAGATATGGAAAAGTGAAAATTCCCACTCTTATTTTTACGGTTGTAACAGAATCTGCCGCGAATCCACAACTCATCACGCTGCAAAGAGCCTTTCCAAATCTATACTTTGACAGGGTGAAATTTTCTTACCATCTTAAAGACATTCCTCTCCATATAGTTAAAGACGTCATGGCTTGCGTAAAGGACATGTGTAATTAGTATTAATATGGAGAAGACTCGTAGAGGGTCTTTTTTATGTCAATTGGGAGAAGCAAGTGGCCCTCCAAGGGAAGGAATGAGCAGAGAAATACGACAAGTGAACCATCGCTAACTTGGATAAGGAAGCAGAGGAGCTTAAGATATCTTATAATCAATGGAGAAAAAGTTAGAGGAGGATAGGAAATCCAATGTAGATAAGTCTCAGATGCAATAGTTCCAGCTTGAGTCCACTCATCACAGGAGCCACAATCTTGCGACGAAAAATAAGACTCTTCGAAAACCCATCGATGAGTAAGGATCAAAAACATAGAAATTAGAGGCCATCTTAAGGGTTGAGAAAAAGGAGAAAGACGACGCTCTCAGTCAAGTTTAGGATTATGTAGAGAAACTGCCCGATGCTTGGCAAGCACAAAAGGACGCAGAAACTTATGTAGAGAATATGGAGGACAGAATCAAGTCTGAAAATAGTGCCTACTTTGGTTTGCTTCTATGTAAATGTCATTAAGTTTGGAAATTTGAGGTGGCTTGATAAGGGATAACCCTAAGCCTTAGCTATGGCTTAGGAAGAAATAGTCGAGCAAGAGAGAGTGCATTAAGATAGAGTCGAGGTCGATGAAGATAAATTGATGCCATCATCATAGATGATTTTTACTTGAACGCATTCATTATAGGTAGGATTTTGTTAGATGCTAAGCCATTTGCTTTTACTTATGGGCCTACTGGGATCCTTCCCAAATCTAGCTCTGAAGATTTCGGTGAAAATTCTACTCCCGCTTCTAAGGGTTTTTGTAACATCTCAGAAGAATATACATAACTTATATTCAAATATAGGGACTATTTAAATATTTTAATTGTGAATTAAATATTAATTAAATGGATTTATTAGAATTATTTAACTCCGTTTAATTCATAAATATTAATGGTGAACTTATTTTGTAAATTTATTTGCAATAATAAATAGTTCGAATTAATAATAAGAAAATCAATTGTTAATAAAACGATTTGTTTTTTAATGACATTATTTTAAATGAATTTATATGATTTTTCTATAATTTTTAATTTGTAAAATATCTAAATTATAGATTGACGTATTTTTTGATAAAAGCTGATACTTTGGAAATTTCATGGACTAAGATAACCTGTGTTTTATTGTAGTTTCGAAATCGTGTCACATTTTTGTGTGCGATCATATTTTCATCTTAGTTGTTGGCGGTCCATACGCGAACGAAATTCTATGTAGCGTAGTGCTGGAATTTAAAAATATCCTAAAAAATATAGCCTAGTGTAACACTTCTTATTTCCCTCTCTTCTTTCCATTTTCTTTTTCCTACACAAAATAAAGTGAGTCGCCCTAATTCTTTTAATTCATACTAGAGATTTAATTAATAAAAATATAAATAGCCGGATCTATTGTACATGTATGAAGTTAAGCTTTAAATCCATGTATTGTTTGTAGGTGCTGTTGAGGTCGAGGATGCTTGATGTATGCTGGTTGTGCTAGGGTTTGTGTTCGTAAGAATTTAAGGCGGTTTGGGCTACGACGTTTAGTGATTTGAGCATCATGCGTGAAGGCGAGCATAATATGATCATTTAGTGAGGTCCGATGCAAGTTTTGATAGAGTAATTTTTTCCTATACCAAGCATCTGTTTTGGTCGCATTTTGATATGGGTGTTCGAGTGTGAATTCGTTGTGTATATGGTGAAGATTTGGTAAAGGGGAGTAGTTTTGAAGTGGTTTGGTGAGATTCCATGGTCCAAAGAGGCGGGGAACATAGTTGTCGTGCATGGCTAGGTGCATGCATCTCATGTATAGGAGCGAGAATTAATTTAGGAAAGAAATTTTTTTAAATTAATAAAGTGATTAGGGTGTTGATTGAGAAAATAATTAATTTAATTAATCGCAAATCTTGTAAACTAAATAGCTTTTCCACGAGGTCGGTTTTGGATGTAGTCTTTTACGTTGGACTCGTATCGATGTTATCTACGCATTGGACTTAGATTCATTGAATTTATAGGAGTAGGATTTTGAGCTAAAATCGATTTTAGATCAAATTGGAATGCAAAATGGCTACTGGAATTTCGGTGATTTAACTTACCTCTAAATAAACTATATGATATCTATGCTACTATAAATTATTGTTGAATGCTTGGTGATAGATTATATATTTTTGTTTGATTGTTTGTTTGAATTTTATTCCAGTTTGGAAGCATATGGTAATAATAACCATTGTTTTACATGGAACAAAGGCAAGAGGAAATCAAAGTGTTCATAGCGAATAGGCACAACAAAATACTTCGAAATACGCAGATAAAAGTGGGATTTACATGGGACTTTTGTAAATAGACTCTAAAGGATTTCTCACCACAATTGATTGACTTATATTCTTATGTTGCTTATATTGATGTTTGAATAAAATATTTATGATATACAGTTTGATTTGAGCAAGAATCATTTGGAGATTATCGCTATACCGACATTTATGAAATATCATTTACCTAAGTCTTTGTGTGCGTTGAACTTGAGCTTGTATTTTTATAATTGTTTGGTCACATTTTTGCACTTTGAAAGTTGTTTAAACTATATTTTCAAGTATTTTTGAGACTCTGAAATAAAGGATAAGTGTTTTTTTAAAATTTATAAAAGGAGTTATAAATTTGATTAATTATCTTTGGGATAATAATGTTGTTTTAAATTTATAAAATGAGTTATAAATTTAATGAATTACCTATCGGGATAATAAATGTTGTTTTAAATTTACAAAAAGATTATAAATTTGATTAATTATCTTTCAGGATAATTAATGTTGTTTTAAATTTATAAAAAGATTATAAATTGGATTAGCTTTCTTTTGGGATAATTGATATGGGTTTAAATGTATAAAAGAGTTATATCAATTACCTTTTAGGATGATTAACATTGTTTTAAATTTATAAAAGCATTTTGAATTGGTTTGTTATCTTCTAGGATAATAAATGTTGTTTTAAAGTTAATTTATAAATGACAAAGTCTTTTAAAAGGAATGTTTTAAAAATAAAGCTAAGTGTTATGGGTTTTGGATTTACAGTAAATAATGTTTTAATGACATTTGTTTTGGACCCTTCTTTTTAATATACTTAGAATTATAATTTGCGCTTTAAAAGATTATTTAAAGATTGTTTTAAAAGTGTATTATAGATATTTGTGACGTGACAATCAAGCACAAGTGTGAGTCAAATGTTTTACAATCTTGATTCGTTTACTGAAAATATTTAGTCTTATACTTAACACTAAATATTAAAGAAACTCTTATTACTCTTAAATTTAAGAATGTTGTCGAGCCAAGGTGGAAGCAACACAGCCCTAACTAGTCCGCCTTCATTGTTTTTCCCGGGGTAGTGCTAGTTTGTTTCTGATAGTTGGTTCATCGATTATCGATCTTGATATCCTTCTTTACGCTTTGTTAGTCTAAGATGATGTGTAGCTCATTTTGAGCATTGCCATCCAACACCATGGATAACTAAAACCAAAGAAGGAGTGGGAGCTATGCCAGTTGGGTTGCACCCATTAGGTTATATTAATATTTATCTAAAGATTTGTTGGTAGCATACATGCGATAATGTTAGTATATTTAGACGCTCACAAAAGTGTAATGGGATCCTGCTTGGAAGTTACCGAGAGTGTTGCGTGATTGGTATGGGATTTCAAGTATATTTTATCTAGAAGTATATTTTGGGTGTAAGGGGCGTACCCACCTAGTCATATTAGATAAATTCATTCTCCATGTTTGATGTTCTTGTGAGGTAAAAACTCATTCTGTGTTAAGTGACGTGATCTCACAGAATTATTACATGTTCACACATTTCTTGTGTTTTCTCCCATTGGTTTTCCAGATTGAACCAGGTGTTATTTTATTATAATGATCGAGTTAGACCGAGTTTTTTCAGGTTGTGGAGGGTGGGACATGGTCCTCATTGAGTGCAGTTGGATGTTCACTTGCCATAGTATTTTTATTTTCCACTGTATTATTATATATACCCATCGACAATTGTAAGTTTAGGGTGTTAGAACTATCCAGGCTGATGAGGTTTGCTGTTAACTCTGATATACCTTATATCTTAGAGTAACTGCTTCAGCTGTCTTTGTTATATTATATATGATTGTTTCGCTGTGAGATTTTGTTTCTTATGTTCTTTTTCATTTTCTTTTACCCTAATAGTCTACCTTTCTGGCACTTAGAAGATCATCATTTGAATACCGTAAATGTATTAGGTGCCAAATGTCGACGGTCGAAAAGGCGGGTTGTATATAATGGTATCAGAGTTGAAGGTTAAGTGTGAACCTTGGCTTTGGTAGGGCAAATTCATTTGAGAGAGGGTAAGTGACATCCTGAAATGAGTTGAGAGTATTATATATATGAGAGCACGTTTGTTATTGCTATAAAAACGTATCATGTTAAACTATTAATTGGTTTGTAAAGTTTGAATTTTGAATTCTTGTCGAGACGTAGGATGCCATGTGTCGATACAGATTTCAAAACACTTGAACAAGAAAAATGGACATGATATTGATTTTTGAAAATTTGGTAAATAAAATATTTTACCTAGGATTATATATTTTATATATATAAGGAATAATTTTCAAATTTAGTAGTCATTTATGTTGTGTGTGTTTTTTAATGATGATATTTCTTTATTATCATTATTGTTTGATCTTTCATGCTCGAGTAGTTTAGGAGCATTGACTATTGTTTGTTGTACATTGATTTATGCTCGATCCGTTAATGAGCATTATTGTATTGATGATTGTATGTACACTAAAAGAACCCTTTGCAAATTAATTTAATAGTTTGACTATATGGTGTTCAGTAATAATGTTAAGTTAGAAGTCATCTTTTAATAGAAGTAGTTTACTATAATCTAAATGGGAAGAATAGACATTTAGAGTATAAATATCTCAGAATTTTTTATTAAAACAAAGAGAACTATTATAATATGACATGACTTTATATAAAGGCAATTTTATATAAATTTGATTTATAAAATGTATTTTAAAAAAAGATTTTTTGAAAACTTAAATCCCTATAGTGCTTCAAGTGATTTCAAAAAGATTTTGAGAAATGTAATGACAGTATTACTTTAAAGAATTTATAAGTATAAATATTTCAAAGAGAATTTTCAAAAAAGATACATTTTCTTTGGATAGTTCGGGGAAAATATCTCGAATTGTTTTGTGGTAATTTGAGTAATCTTCTAAGTGACGATCGAATATTGCTTAGGCGAACATTGTAGTGCACTTAGTAAATTATTCTCCTTATCATTGTGTGATCGAGATGAGTTCGAATCTAAATGAACTCAAAGCGAGTGTTAGTGAATAAATTGTTAAAAATATTTTATACATATAGAAATACATGTAGTATGATTTTTGGGTATTTAGTTCTTGGTTCTCTTAAAGGAAATTGATTTAAAATAAAAGGAATAATTTGATAAATGGAATTTTTTAGCTCTCGAATAGAAAAGAGATAATTTAACTCAAGTTTTTAAACGAGTTAAATTGGATATGAAGGTTTTGATAGACTTTGTTTTAATAAAACCGTATCTTTATTTAAACACTTATGCCGTATAAACTATTTGATGTTATTGGGCCGACTAATAAACTTCTTTACCATACGGATATCTGGGGAAGTAGTCTTTGAGACTGATTTTGGATACCAGCATTCTGTTCTTCTTAGCTACTTACCAGACATGATACGTAAAAAGGATGAAGTAATCGACTCAATTTGAAGACTCATATTTTGTTTGAGCCCCCATTTGAATTTAAAAAAAAATGAAATAAATAACGAATAAATAAAATAAAACTGACATTTTGTACATATACTCTTAGGATAGAAGAGTATTATACTAGTAAATAAGGGTGGAGTAAGTTTTTAATTTAATGTTTTATAAATATGTGTCTTTATAAAATGTTATAAACTTGAATGAAAATTTATGGGGCAATTCATAAATATTTAGTATTGAATGAAATACTATAAATGAAAATGAAATTGATCTAGAAATAGAAATTGGTGTAGTTAAGAAACTAATCAGATTAAGTATGTAAGTTCTACATAGATCGTTTTATTTGCACGATTCTTGATCTATGGTTCGAATCATTACTTTGGAGTGATTCACACCAGTCCAAAAAAGGATTTCTCACTTGATTATCATTAGCGAACACTTGATTCAGATTCTTTATATATTACTAAGGTTTTCTATCTTAGTATATAACTATTTAAGGAGAATGGAGGTTTCTAATCAAGGAACCTAATCGGAGTCCGCACTAAGGAGGTTTAGTGAGCCATGCTAGTTCGAAAGTAAAGTTTATGTATCCAAGCAAGTGGTCGGATCAGATATTGCGTACAGATGATTTATGTACATCATATAGGCTTACGTATATTTATAAGCTTTATTGTATGGCTTAGAAAAGTTTAGGGAGTGACTTTCAATTTTGCTTTGAGGAGATTAGGTAATCTTCTAAGCAATACCCAAAGGCTGATGAGCATAAGGTATGCTTAGGAAATTATCTATATTCTTGGACGATCGAGAAAGTTGCGAACCTAAGAAAATTTTCTAAATTTTTTTTGATAGTCATTTAACAATTAAAATAATGTTAAATGTTAGTTTATTCCTTTATGGAATTTGATTTGATCGGTAGTGTGATTTTATAGACTACGGTTTATAAAATTGTTATTCACTAGGACTTAAATCCTGGTACTTTCGAAAAAATGATTTTGAAAGAATTCGTGAAAGAAAGAATAATATTATTATTTTGAAAACTATGGTTAAGTATTATCATTTTCGGATATTTGAAATGAGTTTTTGTGAAGAGAATTTTCAAATATTTTGTTATGATTAAAGTTGGGCGATTGGGAGTTTTCTGAAATGGAGGACTCCCCAAGTATTTTTTTTTACTCTAGTTATTGTTTTATGAGGAACTAAAATGCCACTAGATGCTCCGTGTTGTTTTAATTCTAAAGTTATACCATGCTTTGGTAGGAGGAGCCCTCTTCTTTTCATAATTGATTTTGGTTTCGATATATTTCTTTTTGGAAGAATTTGAAAAAATATTTTAAATATAAAAACCCGAAAATTTGGTTCTAAATTTATCTTTCGAAAGGACTAAATGCATAGTATTTTATTTTAGAGTATTCTCTGTCCTTTTGTTGTGTATAGTTGTTATATTGTTTTTGTTGCTTGTGCTTATGATAGAAATAACTAGTATATTGCTCTTTTGTCAACAGGGTTCTCTTTAAATTATATGAGTACAAGATAGGAACAAGAAAGCAAGAGATTACTGTTTGATTTCTTATGCACCAGCATTCGCATCTAGATAGTAAGTTGCTTGCAAAAATGAAAACCAAACGCAAAAGTTGTATGCAGTAGATTTAGAGATCGGTGATTTGATTGATGATTTTATGCCCTAGATATAGGAAGCCACTTTTGGGCTTTCATTTTCTTTGTTGGTTTGGGTAAGCTATAGCGAGTTGTAGTTTTTTGGATCTAACCGAGCAAAGAAGGTGCTGCCAAAATTTTCCATAATATAAGGAACTTTAAAAGCCTAAGGGTGAGAGGACATTTTCGTCCCAAAGGAAATTCGGGGACGTAATTCATTTAAGAGAGGGGGAGAATGTAACATCCTAGAAAAATATGAGTGACTTATATTCAAACATAAGGATTATTTAAATATTTGAATTGTGAATTAAATATTACTTATATGGTTTTAATAGCCTTGTTTAACTCCTTGTAATTAATAAACAATAATAATGAACTCATTTTGTAAATTTATTTCGAATAATAATTAGTTCGAATTAATAACAACAAAATCAATTGTCAATAAAGCGATTTGATTTTTCGTCACGACCCGAAAATCCATACCCTTTGAATCAGCAATAATCCACACATTTCCAACCCAAAAAGCACAGAATGACGGAAAGTTAAGAGAAATAAAAGAAGTGAGAAGAAGAGAAGTGAACAAAGAGAGAAGATATGTAATAGCCCGCAAATCCATACCTCTGAGTCAACACTATTCTCCAACATATCAACTCAAAGATGAACAGAAATGTGAATCATTAGGGTTAAAGAAGAAGAGAAAGAAGAAGAAGATAGAAAACAACATCAGAATCTAACCATCGCAGTGGAATAAAATATAATAGTTAATCATAGATCTTTACACAAAAACAAATACTATATCTGTTTATACATACATCATCAGAGTATACATAATCACACAACTGGACAGTAATCATAATCTGTCCTCACAATTTGAATACACAGCGGAATATGTAACATAAATACGGTGTACGTATCGCCATCCAGCTCGTCTCTTGAGCTCCACAGCATCCTTTCCTGTATCCTATAACACTCGGTCTGACCCGAGCATTACAGTTAAATAACACTAGTGTCAGTCTGGAATACCAGCGTGAGAAATCACACTCAAATTGATTATTAAAGTTTCAAAATCCTTTGAAAACAAAAGCATCTCGTAAGACCATGCCACAAATAAACATGTTGGGATTTTACCTTATGATAGCTAAAACACTTTTTATTAAAATTCTCTGATATTATAATAATGTCTATAGAAATTAAAATAGAATCTAGCTAAAATGCTTGCATCTCACGTTTCAGCAATAGTTGGGCACAATCAAAACCATACGGGCGCATAGGGAAAATGAATTCCCAACTAATGACTAGGCACTGGGGTACAACCTGTCACGGTACCTGGTCTAGATCAGCATACCGAGGATCACTCCCGACCCTCTGCAACACATGACTGGGACTACCCATTACTGGGTAATCCCGAGTAAGATCGCCCCACGGTTGGGATCAACAACCGCACCACTAAGCCAAAATAAAGGGACATCTAGACAGGGATGACCTCACCCTGAAATGGGTGCTACCCACCTAGCCTTGCTGCATAACCCCTGATTTTCATTCATTCCCGGTTGATGAGGCATGAGGCTAAGCGTTACCTTTTTAGAACGTTTCACTTAGAATGCCCATCGTCCACCAGACGATGTTCTAAAAGCATTCATCCATACAATTCCGTTCCGGGTTCGAATAGGACCATAGGTACTATTCCTACTACATCCATTTTGGAAACATCCTCAGGATTAGTAGCGACTAGCCCTTGCACTCCACTGCTCCATCTTCGACTCCGAACTCATTTTTCTATGAAAACGTACAAACCGAATCGAAGCGGTTTTCGAGAAATAAATCCCGATCCCGGTCTCGTCGAAACGATCAGCGCATTGGCCAATATTGATAGTCGGTTATTTAACTATCAATTAACATTCACAAACAACCATCAATCGTAAATAATTTCTCAAATTATTTATTAACCTCAAAATAAATTCACAAGCTATATTTCCATTTTCAATCCTTTTGAAAATAGTTTTCGACACACCTTTCTCATGAATTAAATCTCCAAATATTTATTTCCACTGAAAACATCCAAGCACAAAACTATAAAATTTTAAATTAATTTAAAACACTTTATTGTAAATCATTCTTTAAAACATTTAAATTAAAAATTACTTTAATACCTTATTAAAAATATACTATAGGAATATTTGAAATGAGGCTACTTTATAAAATATAAAACTAGATTTTCTCTTTTAAAATAAAATATCAAGTCGCCTTTAAATAATTACTACTATAATCGATTTGAAAAATACTTACTTCAGAGTTTAAACATTTAGAAATAATAATTTTTTTAAAACATGCTTTTTAAAATGATATTAAAACTTTTAACTTATATTTAAAAATTTACTTTGAAACGTACTTGGCTATCCAGGGAAATATACTTCTCTTCACATCCTTTAAAAATAAATCACTATTTATTTTTAAACAAAATTTATCATTTCTTTAATAACTTTTCATCGTGGATTTATTTTTCCAAATATCCACTGATATATTACTTTACATTTATAAACCCAGTTTATAAATTCCAAAGTCCCACTTCTCTTTTAAAGTTCCAACTTCAACCACTTAAAGAAATTTTCAAATTGATTCCCAATTTACTCCATTTTGAAATAAATTTCTTTACTTACTCAATTCATTTCAAAATCCATTAATTATAGACTTTATTATTATTATTATATTTTTTTGTTTTGATTTTAAATCTTTTAACTGAAACATACCAATTTCATATTTTCCAAATTTCTTCTTTATTCCTTTCAATAATTTAAATCTTAAATTTAAAATAAATGCTTTATTCTTTTAAATAATAACGATGAAGTTTAAAATTCATTATATTCTTGTTTATTCAAAAGCCCCTTTTATGTACGGAATTTATTTATTAGAATTTTAAAACCACTATTATTCTTATCCAGTTCAACCTTAATTTATTTAAATTCTCTATAATTATTTCACTTACAAATTCTCCTCCTTCTATTTTCAAAAATCCAATTCTGTATATTTTGACAACTCAGTGTACCGAAATTATTCAAGCAACCCAAAGCATTCAATATTCCAATTACCAATAATATTCATCACAGAATATCGAATATTCATAACAGAGAATATTAAATAATATAAATAATTTTGAGGAACCCAGTTGGATCCCTCGAACCTGTTTCCCTGCATCCACAGATGTTAGTACAATATAAAATACCAACTCCACTTCAAGGTGGAATATCGTGGTATATGGGTTTTATATATAATATCATCCGCTATTATGCTAAGCATCGGGTCTCATCCGCTATATAATGCGGGAAATCAATCATTCCGAGATATATTGTATACTACTACATATAATATTGCACATCAAAACAATTTAATCATTCAAACAATTATTTAAATTTAACTATTTAAATCTAAACAACCCAGATGAGTGAGATTAACTCACCTTTGATTTTATTTGCAACCCAATTTCCATTTTGGCTTGATTTCTTCATGATTTCAGACTGTCTACTCGCGAACCCATCCAACCATAATTACACGCCAACGGCCCCGACTCCCTTCCACCGCAGTCGTCTTCAACAACGCTGACGCTGCTCGAACGAACAGAGCATTGCAACCTGTTGCCGAAGTCGCCATCTCAATTTCCTCCCTTTTTGCACACGAAGGCATAACTCCCCTCCTATGCGACATTGTCAATTCCTGGATTCGAGCCTCACCATCTACGGTCTCGCGTGCCTTCCTTCGAGCGCGAGTCTCCCTCCATACCGCATCGAGATAAGACTTTGACGCATCACCTCACCGTAGTGGCATCGAACTTCGCTTCAGAGAACCAGGGTTTGATTTTATTGGGAATGAGATTTGATTTCGTTTCGACCATGATAACTTCGATTCGCTCTTTTTTTCTTTTTGATTTTCGAGCGAGTTCGATTGGTTTTAGAAAATAAAATGAAATGTTTCGGCCATTTTTCTTTGATCTCGAGTCAACTGGATTAGAAGAGGATAAGGGCAGCTCAGCTGTATCCTTTGAAAAATGAATAAGGACAGAAATAAAAGGAGGAAAGCGTGTTCAAGAAGGCAAGGGAAGCGTGTTTCGAAAATCTAGCTATAGTAAGTTGATGGTAAAGAAGGCAGCTGTTATGAGTATATATGTCAATCAACCATTAATATATTTTTATAAGGTTCAAATTTAAATTCAAATGCAACTTAAAATTTTAAACTCCTGTCGAGGCATGCCGCTGGGCGTTTATAATGTTATACCCATATTCTGAATGCGATAGAAAAGGTTACGAGTCCTAATTCGATCGTATGAAGAAGATAGCTATTAGACCCGGTTATTATATTGAATTCGATATAAATTTCAGCGCGTTTATATATCGTACGCTCACACAACAACTCCAATCACTACAAAAATTGAAATTCGATAATAATGCATTACTATGGATCCAATGGAACCGGTTTCTTCGAAATCTGAGACTGTGCCTCGGAAAGCTATTTCTAAATATCAATTTAAACGATAAAATTTCAAAACTTAACAAAGCACTTCCGAATTCAATTTCTACACTTTTACTATCTTCAGTACTATCACTATAAATTTTACAAGTCTTCAAATTATTTTTAACAGGCTTAAAACTGAAGATTCAATAATTTACCCAATTTCAGTTTATTTAGTTTAACAATTAAATTACCCAACAAATGGTGATATTTGAATTCAAGTTAAAAAAATTAACTTTTAAACATTCAAAATCAATTTAAAATCCAAATTAAATATTTGAACCCATTTAAATATACCATACTCAACGATGAAAAATCCAGGTCGTTACATTCTTCCCCCGTAAAAGAATTTCGTCCTCGAAATTACTAGTTAGGACGAATGGTCCAATACCCGTTTACTATTTCCCCAAAACCAAACAGTTTTTAATAATAACCAAACAATCTTTATTAAAGACACCATATCCATCTAACTAACTTTCCAAACTTTTCCATAGTTTCCAAACAATTTTACTTATTCAACCATTCAAATTATAATTCAAAACCAAGTTTTAAATTTTCAAAATTTCTCAAAAAATTTCTAACTCCCTAAATTTCCGAAAAATTTCGCCAGCGTCTCCTTTGTGCGGCTAGCTCGGTACAACTACAAAATGCCTCTATGGGCTTCCAAATTCCAAAAGGAAACAAAAGGCCAAGTGGCTAGATCAAAAACCCAATCAATTTTTATACTGAAATTTAAACACATACCTTTTTGTCGAGCAATTCAAATTATCTTCTGAAATCAAAACCAATTTTTGTCCTGATTTTAAATACTTGTATATCCTACTTAGTTATAATATCCAATCACAACATTCGAAAACATTTTATTGACTTCCTTACAAAACTTCAATATCTATTCATTCAAGCCGTATGATGTGCATATATTTTTATTAAATCTTCACTCAAATGCTTATTCAATATATTTTCTCGACACTCGTATTACTTAAGAATTTCACCATTTCTTCTTAAGTTCAATATAAGTATTTATACGCTTCATACATTTATTTTCACTTCACCACTTTATTTTATATCTACTTCTATTCAATTTGGTTCTCCTATTTCCATATGAATTCAATTTATCTTCAACTCTGAATATTGAATTTTATCTTCGATTTATAATTGATTCATATCATTATAGTTTCATCCATTAATTTATTTCAATTTCCAATTTGAAATCGTTTTGTCGCTAACAAAAATTTTTCAAAAATTTCCTAACTACCTAAATTTTCAGAAAATTTTGGCAGAGTCTCCTTTGTGCGGAGGAGCTTTTGCAATTTGACATGAGATATAAATATATATACATCGACCCACACGGTCGGAAAAACAAAAACAGTTCAAATTTCCTATTTTTATTGCGTAGGCGTACCTTTATTTAGCATTTTTAAGCAAGCGGCTTATTTATTTAGCAGTTAGCGTGCCCAAAATCCAGCCAAACAGCTTCCTTGTACCTGTACTTACTCAATTCAAACATGTAAGTGCCATATATATGAAGTTTAACAACATTTCACTTATTTGAAATAGTTAAACACATGAATTCTGAAAGCAATGCACACTTAACACTTTCCGTAAGCAATTTATATAGTTTTAATACTAATTCTACTGTTTTCAATTAATTCATATACCATTTTCATTCAATTTGAATGGTTTACAACTCACTTGCTTACATTCAAATCATTTTTAATTTTAAACAAACCCATATTATTCTAATTGATTTAAAAATTAATTCTATTCACCTCTGCTAATACATTTACTTTCGTTTACGATAAAATGACTAATTTTCTATGCAAATTTGATGTTATTCATGCGAATAACAATTACTTAAGCTTATAACCATTTTAAATTGATTCCAACTCAATTTATTATTTAATTCCTTCTATTTTAATTCATTCACAGCCATTTTATTTAGCTCGACACATTCTATTTCAATTTTATTCCTTTTCAATTTTATTCACGATCCATTCATTTACGTTTCATTCCATATTTGCCTTCATTTCATTTGAGACCATTTTATTAAGCTTGAACCATTCTATGCTTATATATTGATAACCATTCCCCAATTTAAATTTACCCAAGCTTTTATTTAATGGACTTTTACCCTTACCCGAAGCCAAGCTTCCACTAATTTTAAACTTAAATTAATTTATTTCAAATTATTCAAATTTCATACATAAGATCATTTCCATTTTGCAAATAAATTTCCCTTTTCAATTTAACTTGATTCTATTACAATCAAATCTCATTTCAGACTACAAATTTATTTGATTAGTTATTATAAATTTTAAATTTTCAGATTCATTTTATTCTCAATTCATTTAATTAATTACAAGGCCATTTTAAATTCATTCCCAAATTCATCTGGTTTTATTTACAACTAAAACAATCCCTACTTTAATCTAATTTCTTTTTATTTGGCAACATTTTCAATTATATTTACTTCAATAACGATTCAAGTTGAATTTGATTTATAACTCGAATTTTATTTCCAAACTTCATTATTAACTCACAATTCAGCTTCTATTTAACTACATTAGGTTCCATTTACTTATTTCATTAACTAATTTATTATCTAATTAGTTCTCCCCTATTTATAATTCAAGTTTGGATTTTTGTTTTATTTTCCAAATCATCAAACAATATTTATTTTGGGTTTTCTATTCCACTCTCCAGTTTTATAAGTCACAACTTATTATTTTACACATTTTCATTCATTCTAGACTTGAGTATATTCATATTTTATTTTTAACTCGAGATTCACGCTTATTTATAACCCAGTCATAATTTTGTTCCACGGATTCTTAATTCTTTTATAAGTTATTCTAATTCATTTATTCCAATCCAATTCTTATCCAACTTATTTCTTATCCAACTTACATCCATTTATTAAAGTAAGGATCTAATTCCATTCAATACCACCTATAACTCAACTGAATTTTATTCCAATTCAATTCTATTTTAACTCAGATTTATTTAATTCATTTCAATTCAATTTTCTTCCTCAATCCAAGTTAATTTCACTTTTAGCATTTCACTTTAAATTTAAATTTCAACATTCAAAGCTCATATTTCCATCCTGATTTAAAATCATCTCAATTTATAAGCTTACAACCTATCTCATCAGGATTTTTAAACACCCGGCCCTTGGTTTCAAATCATTTTGAAATCTCCAACATCTTAAAATCACACTTCTCAAAAATTTAAACCAATCCTGGTTTTTATTCCCAACAAATTTCCTTTGAAATTTCAAAAACAAATCGGTTCTCCTGAATAAATAACCTTGGCAGCAATCCGTCACTTAGAAACTCGAAAATGAACATCGACGATGCTGCAATCATCACCGAAGTTATTTTCCAGCGACTGAAGTGAGCTCAATTCTATATCCCTTTCCAAAATTTATTTGAAGCAATTCCCTTCCATAAATACCTCCAAATTAATAGTGCTATTATTTATCTTCAAAACACTTCGAAAAACACTTCCAAAATCTCTAGGGTTTTAAAATTTCAAATTCTGGCTTAAATCAAATTTTAACTATAATTTATTTGTATAGTTTATCCTTATACAAATTCCCACTTGATCATATTTCAATTTATAAATCACGTTTATAATTCACATTTATAAATTTCATTTTACAATTGAATTTATTTCCTTAACCTTTGGATACATTTTCAATTTCTAGTTAAATTTTCACACAGCAATGATAATAATTTAATATTATCATTCCTGACATCCAAGCAACCATATATTAGCTAAAATAGTTTACAAAAACTTTTCTTTTATATCAAAATATATTTTGGGTAAAATTATTTCATTCACCCACCTTTAAAACAATACTGTGCCAATTTATCGTGTCAGGTGTTTATAAACTCTTCTCGAATAGCGACCAACTTACTCGATCAGAGTTCATGTTCCACTCAACCAATAAGTCAACACAATATTAAAACAATTTATATTCACTAACAAATACGCGCTCATATTTATTAATACGCTCAAACTCATTCTAGAGTACTACGGACTCTATTTGAGTAATTCCCACCAGAGCCATGGTTATCACCAACCTAAGCTCTGATACCAACTGTGATTGCACGCAAATCCGTACCCCTGAGTCAACACTATTCTCCAACATATCAACTCAAAGATGAATAGAAATACGAATCATTAGAGTTAAAGAAGAAGAGATAGAAGAAGAAGATAGAAAATAACATCAGAATCTAACCATCGCAGTGGAATAAAATATAATAGTCAATCATAGATCTTTACACCAAAAATAATAATACTATATCTGTTTATACATACATCATCAGAGTATACATAATCACACAACTAGACAGTAATCATAATCTGTCCTCACAATCTAAATACACAGCGGAATATGTAACACAAATACGGAAATACGTATCGCCATCCAGCTCGTCTCCTGAGCTCCACAGCATCCTTTCATGTATCCTATAGCACTCGGTATGACCCGAGCATTACATTTAAATAACACCCGAGTCAGTTTGGAATACCAGCTTGAGAAATCACACTCAAATTGATTATTAAAGTTTCAAAATCCTTTGAAACAAAAGCATCTTGTAAGACCACGCCACAAATAAACATGTCGGGTTTTTACCTACGATAGCTAAAACACTTTTTATTAAAATTCTCTGATATTATAATAGTGTCTATAGAAAGTAAAATAGAATCTAGCTGAAATGCTTGCATCTCACGTTTCATCAATAGTTGGGCATAATCAAAACCGTACGGGCACGTAGGGAAAATGGATTTTCAACTAATGAATAGGCACTGGGGTACCACCTGTCACCGTACCTAGTCTAGATCAGCATAACGAGGATCACTCCCGACCCCATGCAACACAAGATCGGGACTACCCCTTACTGGATAATCCAGAGTAAGATCACCCCACGGTTGGGATCAGGAACCGCACCACTAAGCTGAAATAAAGGGACATCTAGACAGGGATGACCTCACCCTGAAATGGGTGCTACCCACCTAGCCTTGCTGCATAACCCCTGATTTTCAGTCATTCCCGGTTGATGAGGCTTGAAGCTAAGCATTACCTTTTTAGAACGTTTCACTTAGAATGCCCATCGTCCACTTGACGATGTTCTGAAAGCATTCATCCATACAAGTCCGTTCCGGATTCGAACGGAACCGAAGGCACTATTCCTACTACATCATTTTAGAAACATCCTCAGGATTAGTAGCGACTAGCCCTCGCACTTCATTGCTCCTTCTTCGACTCTGAACTCGTTTTTCCACGAAAACGTACAAACCGGATCGAGGTGGTTTTCGAAAAATAAATCTTGATCCTGGTCTCTTCGAAACGATCAGTGCATTGGCCAATATTGATAGTCGGTTATTTAACTATCAATTAACATTCACAAACAACCATCAATCATAAATAATTTCCCAAATTATTTATTAACCTCAAAATATCTTCGCAAGCTATATTTCCATTTTCAATCCTTTTGAAAACAGTTTTTGACACACCTTTCTCATGAATTAAATCTCCAAATATTTATTTCCACTGAAAACATCCAAGCACAAAACTTTAGATTTTTAGATTAATTTAAAACACGTTATTATAAATTATCCTTTAAAACATTTAAATTAAAAATTACTTCAATACCTTATTAAAAATATACTATAGGAATATTTAAAATGAGGCTACTTTGTTAAATATAAAACTAGATTTTCTCTTTTAAAACAAAATATCAAGTCACCTTCAAATAATTACTGCTATAATCGATTTGAAAAATACTTACTTCAGAGTTTAAACATTTAGAAATAATAATTTTTTTTAAAAAATGCTTTTTAAAGCGATATTAAAACTTTTAACTTATATTTAAAAATTTACTTTGAAACGTACTTGGCTATCCAGGGAAATATACTTCTCTTCACATCCTTTAAAAATAAATCACTATTTATTTTTAAACAAAATTTCTCATTTCTTTAATAACTTTCCATCGTGGATTTATTTCTCCAAATATCCACTAATATATTACTTTACTTTTCTGAACCCGGTTTATAAATTCCAAAGTCCCACTTCTCTTTTAAAGTTCCAACTTCAACCAATTAAATAAATTTTCAAATTGATTCCCAATTTACTCCATTTTGAAATAAATTTCTTTACTTACTCAATTCATTTCAAAATCCATTAATTATAGACTTTATTATTATTATATTTTTTCATTTTGATTTTAAATCTTTTAACTGAAACATACCAATTTCAGATTTTCCAAATTTCTTCTTCATTCCTTTCAATAATTTAAATATTAAATTTAAAATAAATGCTTTATTCTTTTAAATAATAACGCTGAAGTTTAAAATTCATTATCTACCTGTTTATTCAGAATCCCCTTTCATATACGGAATTTATTTATTAGAATTTTAAAACCACTATTATTCTTATCCAGTTCATTCTTAATTTATTTAAATTCTCTATAATTATTTCACTTACAAATTCTCCTCCTTTTATTTTCAAAAATCCAATTCTATATATTTTGATAACTCAGTGTACCGAAATATATTCAAGCAACCCAAAGCATTCAACATTCCAATTACCAATAATATTCATCATAGAATATCGAATATTCATAACAGAGAATATTAAATAATATAAATAATTTTGAGGAATCCAGTTGGATCCCTCCAACCTGTTTCCCTGCATCCACAGATGTTAGCACAATATAAAATACCAATTCCACTTCGAGGTGGAATGCCATGGTATATGGGTTTTAAATATAATATCATCCGCTATTATGCGGCGCATAGGGTCTCATCCGCTATATATTGCGGGAAATCAATCATTCCAAGATATATTGTATACTACTATATATAATATTGCACATCAAAACAATTCAATCATTCAAACAATTATTTAAATTTATCTATTTAAATCTAAACAACCCAGATGAGTGAGATTAACTCACCTTTGATTTTATTTGCAACCCCATTTCCATTTCGGCTTGATTTCTTCATGATTTCAGACTGTCTACTCGCGAACCCATCCAACCATGATTACATGCCAACGGCCCTGACTCCCTTCCAACGTAGTCATCTCCAACCTCGCTGACGCTGCTCGTACAAATGGAGCATCGCAATCTGTTGCCGAAGTCGTCATCTCGATTTTCTCCCTCTTCGCACGCGAAGGCATGACTCCCCTCCTACGCGACATTGTCAATTCCTGGATTCGAGCCTCACCATCTACGGTCTCACGTTCCTTCCTTCGAGCGCGAGTCTCCCTCCTCGGCGCATCGAGATAAGACTTTGACGCATCACCTCACCATAGCGGCATTGAACTTCGCTTCAGAGAACCAGGGTTCGATTTTATTGGGAACGAGATTTGATTTCGTTTCGACCATGATAACTTCGATTCGCTTTTTTTTCGAGCGAGTTTGATTGGTTTTAGAAAATAAAATGAAATGTTTCGGCCATTTTTCTTTGATCTCGAGTCAACTGTATTTGAAGAGGATAAGGGAAGCTCAGCTGTATCCTTTGAAAAATGAACAAGGACGAAAATAAAAGGAGGAAAGCATGTTCGAGAAGGCAAAGGAAGCGTGTTTCAAAAATCTAGCTACAGTAAGTTGATGGTAAAGAAGGCAGCTGTTATGAGTATTGTTATCCCATTTTTTGGACAAAACTGGAATATCAAGATTGTATGCATTTCCACCACGACCGGAACTAAGAAGAAGCAAGCAAGCGTACATGAGTCGGGGATTTCACTCAAGGTTGAAATATAAAAGTTCATTTAGTAAGAAGTTCATTCAACACTCGGAGTCCCCGAGTTCATTCGGCATTCCAGAACTCATTCGGCAATGGCTCATTCGGCATCCCCAGGATAAGATCCCATTCTGCAATACAAAGATGAAAGTTCACTCGGCATATCTCATTCGGTAGCCAATAGCCAACCTCATCCGGTCCGTGCGACTACCGATCCAAACTCCTCCCAAACCGAACCAACATGAAGTAGTTGCCACCGAATCAAAGTCCCTACCATCACCACCGAACCAAAGCTTCACACCCCTATGCCGAACCAAAAGGCCTACCGGACCAACTCCACAACCGGTCCAAGCAAACACCTATCACCGGTCCACATCCACACCGCTACCACCGGTCCACACCTACCACCGGTCCAAGCTCCATGCCGAATGAGACCTCGCCGAACCAAACAACTGCCAGTCCAGATTGCTTCAGCCCAGGCCCACTAGCAGCTATAAACATCCAAGACCCCTGCCCCCTACCTCACTCTATAAATAGAGGGGCAGGGGTACAACAATGGCAGAGAAGTTTGAGAGCTCAAGCCTGGAAGGAATTCTCAAACAACTTTAGATACTTGTAATCAAAGCTTTGTACTTGTAATCTGAAGGAAAAAAGGAGAATAACATATAAAGTGGACGTAGGCACGTTCTTGCCGAACCACTATAAATCTGTGTGTCTTTTACAGTTTAGTCCCTGTTTTTCATATATTTACATAAATCACCCAAATCACTAAGAACAACATAAAATCAACCAACTCATACGACTTTGGGTGTTTGCGGCCATTTTTTACGCAAACATTTTGGTGCTTTCATTGAGAGTAACCGACTCCCGCTACATCGGATATAAGTTGAATTTGGAAATCTAAGAGTTCAGATCTAAGAGTTATGACGAGACAAACAAGTAGAAGGCAAAGGCCAGAGAGAAGTGAACACCAAGGAAGTCAAGAGGCTTCCTCAGGAGGGAATCAAGCGTCGGTCTTCATCACTAGGGATGAGATGGAAGCCATGATGAGAAGACAAGAAGAGATGATCCAGAACTTACTTCAGCAAATTGGGCAAATTGGAGCACAAATCCAAGGAGCAACTAGAGTTCAGAACGGAGCAGGACCGTCTGGCGCAGCACCAGAGCTAGGGGGCACTCACGCGGAGCATGTTGATCCAACCCCGGGAAGAGAGATGGGGGCATCCGAGCCACCTGGAAGCAATAGAGGAATGAACGTTCAGCCAGAGGGACATACACATGAAAACTCCCATGGACTAGGGGGGCAGGTCGAAGGCAATGAACAAGGACTACAACTTGGAAACAATGACAGATTAGCAGAGATGGACAATGACAGATTAGCAGAGATGGTTAGAAGAGCTATGAGAGGCGGTTTAGTAAACAGAGACTTGGAAGATGTAAACAGGAGTCCTTTTTCTTCTGCGATTAGGATGGCTAGAAACCCACCAGAATTCAAGCTACCATCATTGGACATGTACAACGGGAAAACGGACCCCACGGTCCATCTAACGAAGTATATGAGACATATGGAAGTGCTGGGGGCATCAGACGAGGTTATGGCCCGGTGCTTTCCACTGTATTTGACGGACATTGCAGCGTTATGGTTTAGGCAACTGGAGAGCGGCTCCGTAGGAACATGGGCAGATTTAACTGAGAGATTCATGAGGCAATTCAGGGTTCATATTGCGAGGCCCAAGAATGTGATGACTTTGGCAACCTTGAAACAGAAAACTGGAGAGACTTTGAGGAGCTTTCTAACGCGATTTAATGCTGCAGCAGCATCAGTGGATCGACCAGATCCAGCTATGGTCATGATGGCAGCTGTATCTGGAATAGCTGGTAATACAGAGTTCAAGAATTCATTAACCAAGGATCCGCCTATGAATCTGGGAGAGTTCTATCATGAGGCTGAAAAGTTTCTGCGTTTGGAAGATGCTAGTACAGAAAGAGAGGAAGAAGATGACGTTTACACAATCAAGAGCGGAAACCCACCTGGAAAGGGTGCAGAGACTAGCAAAGGAAAGAGAAAGGCTGAGGATAATGATGACAGGACGAAGTGGCTACGGAGAGAGCCACGATTCACCACCTATTCACAGTTGAATGAGAGTTTGGAACGGATTTATCAAGATACCAAGGGGCAGGTTCCGTATCGTAGACCAATGCGAAGGGATCCAACCTCTGACGAAAGAAAATCAGATAAGTTTTGTGTATTTCATGAATTGAATGGTCATAACACTAATGATTGTAGGCATTTGAAGGACGAGGTGGAAGGGCTTATCAGGAACGGTATGCTCCTTCAGTATGTGAGGAGGCGAACTCCAGCGGTGGAGCCAGAGCGACCACCCTCTACATCAGCTAGAGGTGACCCTGGATCAGGGCACCATTTGATTATCCATTGATTGCTTGATTAAAATAACGATGAACAAGTCGTAAGCTTCCACTAAAGCAATTAAATCATTCACACATGTACGAGATCGCGAACGATCTCCGGGCATGCTCTGAATAATCATTGACTGCTTCGGAGTGGGAACTTACACTTTGACATCCTTGCTTTGCTTTTGTTTCGATTTGAACATTTGAATTCTTCCTGTTTGGACATTTCTGCTGTAAGGTACTATTGCTTTAACATTCACAATTCCATGGAAAAATTATTTACTTGTATGCCCGTTGGATCGCGAACGGTCCACGAGCACCTCTTGCATGGCAGCGAACTGCTGAAGTCTTTGATTCGAAAACTCCCCCAAACAATAACTCCAACACTGATAATATTAAGTCCCCCCCGGGCACACTCCTTCGCCTCGAACGGCACCCGACTTCGAACAGTCACAATTCGCCTCGAACGGCACCCGACTTCGAACAGTCACAATTCGCCTCGAACGGCACCCGACTTCGAACAGTCACAACTCGCCTCGAACGGCACCCGATCGCGAACGATCACAACTCGCCTCGAACGGCACAACTCGCCTCGAACGGCACAACTCGCCTCGAACGGCATAACTCACCTTACCTCAAATGGCTCGATCGCGAACGGTCGTCATTTGAGGTCCGCCACCTGATCACTAACTGTTACACCTTACCTCAAATGGCTTGATCGCGAACGGTCGTCATTTGAGGACCGCCACTTGACCGCACACTGTCGCACCTTACCTCGAATGACTCGATCACAAACGATCGTCATTTGAAGTTAGGCGCTTGACCTTGAACGGTCGCATTTCATCACAAATGGCTCGGTCTCGAACGATCGACGCGTGGACTTACAGGCTTGACCGCGCACTGTCGCACTTTACCTCGAATGACTCGATCACGAACGATCGTCATTTGAAGTTAAGCGCTTGACCTTGAACGGTCCTCACTCGACCGCGCACTGTCGCACTTTACCTCGAATGACTCGATCCCGAACGATCGTCATTTGAAGTAAAGCGCTTGACCTTGAACGGTCACATTTCACCGCAGATGACTCGATCCCGAATGATCGACGCATGGATTTACGCGCTTGACCGCGCAGGGTCGCACTTCACCTCGAATGACTCGATCGCGAACGGTCGTCATTTGAAGTTAGGCGCTTGACCATGAATGGCCGCGCTTCATCCCGAATAGCTCGATCCCGAACGGTCGTCATTTGGGGCCATATAAACTATCAAATTCTCTACAGGTTGATGACAGGATGTGAACATCCGGCTCATGGCATTACAAAACACGCCTTCCTACCGCAAGGCATATTTTGGGGGGCAAAGTGTTATCCCATTTTTTGGACAAAACTGGAATATCAAGATTGTATGCATTTCCACCACGACCGGAACTAAGAAGAAGCAAGCAAGCGTACATGAGTCGGGGATTTCACTCAAGGTTGAAATATAAAAGTTCATTTAGTAAGAAGTTCATTCAACACTCGGAGTCCCCGAGTTCATTCGGCATTCCAGAACTCATTCGGCAATGGCTCATTCGGCATCCCCAGGATAAGATCCCATTCTGCAATACAAAGATGAAAGTTCACTCGGCATATCTCATTCGGTAGCCAATAGCCAACCTCATCCGGTCCGTGCGACTACCGATCCAAACTCCTCCCAAACCGAACCAACATGAAGTAGTTGCCACCGAATCAAAGTCCCTACCATCACCACCGAACCAAAGCTTCACACCCCTATGCCGAACCAAAAGGCCTACCGGACCAACTCCACAACCGGTCCAAGCAAACACCTATCACCGGTCCACATCCACACCGCTACCACCGGTCCACACCTACCACCGGTCCAAGCTCCATGCCGAATGAGACCTCGCCGAACCAAACAACTGCCAGTCCAGATTGCTTCAGCCCAGGCCCACTAGCAGCTATAAACATCCAAGACCCCTGCCCCCTACCTCACTCTATAAATAGAGGGGCAGGGGTACAACAATGGCAGAGAAGTTTGAGAGCTCAAGCCTGGAAGGAATTCTCAAACAACTTTAGATACTTGTAATCAAAGCTTTGTACTTGTAATCTGAAGGAAAAAAGGAGAATAACATATAAAGTGGACGTAGGCACGTTCTTGCCGAACCACTATAAATCTGTGTGTCTTTTACAGTTTAGTCCCTGTTTTTCATATATTTACATAAATCACCCAAATCACTAAGAACAACATAAAATCAACCAACTCATACGACTTTGGGTGTTTGCGGCCATTTTTTACGCAAACAAGTATATATGTCAATCAACCATTAATACATTTTTACAAGGTTCAAATTTAGATTCAATTAGACTTAAAATTTTAAACTCCTGTCGAGGCATGCCGCTGGGCGTTTATAACGTTATACCCATATTCTGAATGCGATAGAAAAGGTTACGAGTCCTAATTCGATCGTATGGAGAAGATAGCTATTAGACCCGGTTATTATATTGAATTCGATATAAATTTCAGCGCGTTTATATATCGTACGCTCACACAACAACTCCAATCACTACAAAAATTGAAATTCGATAATAATGCATTACTATGGATCCAATGGAACCGGTTTCTTCGAAATCTAAGACTGTGCCTCGGAAAGCTATTTCTAAATATCAATTTAAACGATAAAATTTCAAAACTTAACAAAGCACTTCCGAATTCAATTTCTACACTTTTACTATCTTCAGTACTATCACTATAAATTTTACAAGTCTTCAAATTATTTTTAACAGGCTTAAAACTGAAGATTCAATAATTTACCCAATTTTAGTTTATTTGATTTAAAATTTAAATTACCCAACAAATGGTGATATTTGAATTCAAGTTAAAAAAATTTAACTTTTAAACATTTAAAATCAATTTAAAATCCAAATTAAATATTTAAACCCATTTAAATATACCAAACTCAACGATGAAAACTCCGGGTCGTTACAAGATAGAACCAAACAGAACAATACAGAATCTCACATCGTAGAGGAAAATATATAATATCGTATCAATGATCTTTACAAAACAGAAACTGTATATATACATACATAAACTAGAGTTCAACAATCAAATAATAGCTATTAGCCTGAACAATTAAGAAACCTATCCTTACAAAAGATGATAATAACAACAACTAACAAAGCACATCGGATAATCAAAACAAGTATGTGTATACGAAAATGAAGATCTCCAGCTCTCCTGTTGAAGCTCCAAAAGCACCAAATCTGAACCTGCAAATAAAGGGAAGAACGCCCGGATCAGTCTGGTAAACCAGCGTGAGGACCACACTCAATTGAATTTATTAAGTTACCAAAACTTTTCCTTTATCAAAGAAAAAGTTTCTCGTAAGGCAAGTCCACACATAAACACGGACATGTTTTTACCTTACGATAACAAAAACATTTCATATCAAACTCATGTGATATTATACTAGTGTCTAGTATACAAATAATATTCAAAATAGCCGAAATTGATACCATTATTAAATTCCAGCATACTAGGCTCTACAAATAAAATGGCAGGTACATAGTGGAGTTTGGATTTCCATACAAATGACTAGGCGAAGGGACTACCTTCCGGAAATACATCTCTAGAAGAATGTACCGAGGACCATCACAAAGGATCCTCTACCAACACAAGACCGGCCCACCTCTATAACTAGATGGTACCGAATATACCATCCTCCGGTCATTACCGAACTTTACCGAGGGCCCTCATAGCATATAAACCACATAATCAGATACATGACGCCATAGCGTGCAAAGATATATCTAGAAGAGGATGATCATATCCTAGTGGGAGCGACCCACTTAGCCTTGCCGCATCTAACCCTGTTTTGGTCATTTCTGGTTAATGAGGCTAGAGGTAATGATTACCTTTCACAAAGCACAATCACAGCACTTAGAATGCCACACGGCCATTTCCGTTGACTACTAATTGCCTTCCACAAAAATACAACCCTTAAGCTCATACGTCTCAAGGAGGATGTTAAGCAAGGATAAGTTGCCTTCTCCGCCACCACTGATGTACGTTTGTAAAAACCAATGTACGTAATCTATAGAAATGCAATGTCAGATAAACATCCATACAAGTTGTCCAGGGATAGGATAAATCGAAGGTACTTTCCTACCACATCCTGTCAAGAAATCCCTAGGATTAGTAGCGAATAGTCCTCGCATTGTATATTTCATAAATGAAGAGACCGCTGCTACTGGATGTATATTGGAATTTTAACCCCAAATGATCAACAAGCCGTCCCCCACTATGAAAATCCGAAATATCAATATCATCACAAGCAACCTGCACAATCGTCGCATATACATTGGTCCGAAGTGGTTTTCGGATAAACCGATCCCGGTCTCTTCGCACCAACAACGCAAAAGAGTTTCTCAACTTCACACAGAAACTAAGTCTCATAGACTTATCACGTCTCCAACTTTCAACTCGTTATCCTTCGGCCAAGAAGGAAGCTTGATAGATTGGAGTAATACTCCGCACTGTACGAATCAACATCCTCAACACAAAGGATAATCAAGCCTACACAGAAGGCAACGTACTAAGTGTACGACTAAATAGTTCCCACATCAAGTCGAGGAACTAAAATTTTGGCCAATTTGATAGTCGGTTATTTAACTATCAAAGCAAACAAACAAATATTCAACACCATATACAATCACTAGGCCCTTTTAATTAATCTTTTATTAATTAAATCACTTGCCAAATATTCACTTTAATTTATCTTTAAAAAGATATATCTTCCAAACCACTTCAACTTTTCAATATTAGAAAACATTTCCATATACTTGTTTAGTAATAAGTAATTCACAATTCTATTTATTTTCAACACTTGGAAAATATTTCATATACTTAAATCACGATTAAGTATATATTTTATTCTATAAGGAAAACGTTCTCTTTAAACACATTTATTTGGGTCAAAATGAGTGTTGCGTAAAACATCGTTACGACAACCCAAAATCGATAGTATAGGGATTCGTAAATAAGATAGATATATAAATCCCAATATTATATAAAAACATTTCCTTTCGAAAACCATCTACTGCAACAATAGTGTTATAGTCCATCATTTCCTTATTTCTCGAAAACGTCTATTTCAACAATGAATGTTGAAATCTATGTATTCGATATTTAACACATTTTAAATCATCTTTAAAATCATTTAACTCTATTTAATAATATTCACTTTCCAAAAATATCCATTTTATTTAATATATTATTCATTGTCCAAAATCGTGAATATAGTTCTCTAACCAAATTCAACACTTTTACATATTTAATTAAAGGATTATCCACTGTCCAAAATCGTGAATATATCTCCTTTAATAAGCTTTCCTATTTACTTATCAAATTCAATTGATTTCGAATTTATAAACAATGTTTATAAATTCCATTTATAACCCAATTATATACTAATATTCCAAATTATAAGTTATTTACTTATAAATCATTTATCTTACCAAATCCATTCTTTTTATAACTTCACACATTTTAAATCTTATTCATTTCTAAGATTCAGTTACAACTTCATTCTAACACTTATAAAAACTCATTTATAATTCCATTATTCCGATTTATAAAAACTCAATTTTATAAGTCTTATATATAAAACCATTTACAATAATTCAAAAACCACAATTTATACTATTTTACAAAATAGTTAACTCTATATTCCAAAAATCATATTCTGATTTTATTTCACAAAGATCATAATTTTTATAATGTAAAAATTATAACATTTATTTACTCAAAATAAATTCAATTCTTAATGATTCAAAAATTCAATAAAACATTTATTTTCAAAATCACTTTTAAAATTCTTTTATATTCGAAATCGTTACTATAATATTCTTAAATTATCAAAAATAGGCCCAATGCGGCAACAACGCTAAATACATCAATCACGGCATCCAAAATATCATATATCATATGATAACAGAATATATAACAATATCTGTGAATAAAACAATACAGGTGAGGAATCTAGTTGGATCCCTCAAACCTTTAACCTACAACAAATATACATATTAGAATATGTGTACAATGTCCGCTTCAAGGCAGACGCGCGTACAAAGGGTCATCCGCTCATACACGAAAACTATATGGTCATATGCTCCACTAGGCAGGTATATATCCAAATACTAATAAATATATCATATATATATATATTATCCAAACAATCATCAATCATCATAAAATAAATTATTTCTCACTTATATAAAATATCAGTGAGTCAGAAAGAGTGGTTGTACTCACATTGCGTCCAATAGCAGTTGTAGTGTTTTATTCCGAATAAAATTAAACGTGCGTTTAATTTTATCCAAAATTCACACTAGCTCCTATCAACTCCAAACCAACTCCATCATGTAGTGTTCATCCATACGAACCCAATGCAAGTTGTTTCGTGCGAAACAGACCTCGTATGAAAAAGTTACGCAGTTTTAAAGTTTATACGATTTTTAATATAATAATTTACAATTTCTTTTATATTTTTTTATAACCCTTTAAATCTGGCAGTTGATTTTTTTTCTTCCACACATCAAAGACGACCGCGTTCTTCTTCTCCAACGTGAAAATAAAGCACGCACCAAACCCAAACTAGCCGCCGTATACCCAAAATTAACCCCACCACATCGATAATTGAGACGATGATCAGGGAGTGCCATACGAACGCTCTAGCCCATGCGCACCTCCACCTTGAACGAAAGCAAGCTCGACTGCATTATTTGGTTGAAACTCGTGATTGAATGCGCGGCGTTCAAATGCAGATCGACGTCGTTCCGTACCTCAAAACTCCATCATCGCCGTATGGATTCGAAGAGCTCGAGAAGCACTATAGTTTTGCCTTAGAAAGTTTTCAAAAATATTGAAGGGATTGGAAGATTTTGAGGAGAAAAGAATCGATAAATTTTGGCCGCTGAATGAAAACTGGCGGCTAGCCCTAGTTCCATTAGGGTTTATGCAAAATGAAATAAAACGTGGCCTTTTATAGAAAATTTGACGACACTATTCATCCGAAAATTTTCCGACCTCCAAACGAAGCTTGCCGCCTGGCGTTTATAATGTTTTACCCCCATTATGAACGCAATGGAATATATATCGAGAGCCAATTCGATCGTATTTGGAAGATAGGCTTTCGAATCAACTATTTAAATTTAAAATTTCACATAAACCGATTTCTACGCGTTTTAGCTTGCCCCGGACAAACCGTAAATTCGATTGACACGAAATTTGAATTCTTACAATAATTTAATATTACGGATCCAATGAAGGTGGTTTCGTCGAAATCCGAGGCTGATTGAAAAATGGCTATTTTCACTCATCAATTAAATATTAAAATATTCAATTTTGACAAATTAACTTTTAATTCAATTTTAAAAGTTCTCTAACATCATTCTAATTCAAATATTATTTAATTCAACTTTATAAATCATTTTTATTCAAATTAAATTCAAATATCAATTATTTACGTTATTTCAAATATTCAATTAACAATTTAATTATCCACTTAAATCACTATATTCGAAATATTATTTATTCAGCTTATAAACTTAACTTTTAAATATTTAAAATTAATTAAATATATGTATTTCAAATGGCTAAAATTCTGGGTCGTTACATTCTCCCCTACTTAAAAGAATTTCTTCCTCGAAATTACCAAGTAAGAAAAAGTTACAAAATCCATTAACATTTCAAAATAATTCATTCAAATTAGAATTAACAAATCTATTTAACCTTTTAACTTAAAACCAAAATTTATTTATCATAAATTTTCCAAATTTTCTCCAAAATTTTCTAACTCCTTAAATTTTCGGCAAAATTCGCCAGTCTCCTTTACGCGGTTCTATCCGGAAAAAAATAGCAATATATATATCACAAATGTACATCTCATCATCAAGAATGAGGCATCCCGAAGGGAAAAAAGTGTAAAAGTACAATATGTAATCCGAGATATGTACCTTATATATTATTAGCGAGCATATACGGCTAATATAGCGCGAAAGCGAGCTCCCAAAGCGAAGCAAGCGCCATCCGCACCTACTAAACACTCAACAAACAAACGAGAAACATGTACATATGAAAGTAATATCAATATATAACATCTACCACTACAACTACTATATATGCCAATATAGAAAATGCCATCAATAAGCAACAAATCCAACCATCAAACAACTATCATCCAACTAACATCCATAACCAAATCAATACACTTTCACTTCTCATTAATATTCAATGAATTGGTTTTCAATTAAATTACATTTGATTTATTAACATTGGATTTAGTAACATTCATTCATTTATATTCAATTAGTTTACATTCACTAATTCATATTCAAGTTTGTTCACTTCCAATTCAATTCAAATCAAATCTATTTAAATTTACTTCACTTTCAATTTCAGATTTTTTTTTTGCTTAACAAAATTGTTTAACCATTTTAACATTTGGTTGCACTTACCTTATCTCATTTTATAAGTTATACGACTTATTTTTTCTAAACTTCCAAATTCATATTATAAAATCACTTACCAGTTTAATTTTCATTCCAATAATTTATCTAATCCAATTCAAATCCAACTTATTTAACTTTCCTTCGGTTAAATTTCAAATCATATATTTATTATGCTAACTCGCATTTATTTCAACTTTACTAATAATTAAAATTTTATCATTTCATATTATAAGTTCAAAACTCATTCCACTTATATTTATCGACTACAACTTGGATTTTAAACTCAAATTTGTTTATCAAAACAAAACTTAAATTTTCAATTTACTATTAGTAGCAAATCCATCACACAGAAACTCGAAAATGATACTGATGATGCTGCAGTCATCACCCTTATTATTTCCCTACAATAGTAGTGAATTCAGTGCTTTCTATTCTTTTAAAAATTCTTTTATCTTTATTTAAATTTATAACAATATAATCTCTTTAATTTTGAAAAACAACTTTCAAAACCAACGGGATTCAAATTTTCAAATTCTTAGTTTAAATTCAATTTCATTTTTAATTCATATTTATAAATATATTCGTTAGTTTCATCTCTTATACATAAGATTATTTCACATTTCTAAATCATATTAATTACAATTCCATGCTTTATAATTCATTTGCTTATACAATTTCATTTTTTTACAATTGTTGTTTTTATTTAGATTATTCAAACATCTTTCATTAACTTTTATATATTTACATTTTCAAACAACCAAATAATTCAATTTATATACACTTTAATAATTCTGAAAAATCATTTCCTTATATATGAAATATAATCGAGGTAAAATTATTTCATTTACCCAAATTAAAATAATACTATGTCGACTTGCCTCGTTTATGTGTTTGGAAATCCCTATCGATAATATGGCGTCCCACATACCGACCAGAATTCACAAGCAGCTCAACGGATAAGTAAACACAATATAAAACATTTTATATTCACTAAAAAATACGTGCTCATATACATAATACACTCAAACTCAATCTAGGGTGCTACTATCCCTATCTATATTGAGTACACATCAAAGCTTAGGAATATACAAAATCTAAGCTTTGATACCAGCTGTGACGACCCAAAAATCCATACCCTTTGAATCGACAATAATCCACACATGTCCGACCCAAAAAGCATAGACTGACGGAAAGTCAAGAGAAAGAAAAGAAGAGAGAAGAAGAGAAGAGAAGAAAGAGAGAAGATAGAACCAAACAGAACAATATAGAATCTCACATCGCAGCGGAAAATATATAATACCATATCAATGATCTTTACAAAACAGAAACTGTACATATACATACATAAATCAAAGTTCAACAATCAAAAAGTAGCTATCAGCCTGAATAGTTGTAGTAACAGCGGATAATCAAAACAAGTACGTATATACGAAAATGAAGATCTCCAGCTCTCCTGCCGAAGCTCCAAAAGCACCAAATCTGAACCTGTAAATATACTCGGTCTGACCCGAGCATTGAAAAGGAAGAACGCCCGGATCTGTCTGGTAAACCAGTGTGACAAACACACTCAACTGAATTTATTAAGTTACAAAAACTTTTCCTTTATCAAAACAAAAGTATCTCGTCAGACAAGTCCACACATAAACATGGACATGTTTTTACCTTACGATAACTAAAACATTTCATATCAAACTCATGTGATATTATACTAATGTTTAGTATACAAATAATATTCAAAATAGCCGAAATTATCACCATTATTAAATTCCAGCATACTAGGCCCTACAAATAAAATGGCAGGTACGTCATGGAATTTGGATTTTTATACAAATGACCAGGTGAAGGGACTACCTTCCGGCAGTACATCTCTAGAAGAATGTACCGAGGACCATCACAAAGGATCCTCTACCAACACAAGACCAGCCCACCTCTATAACTAGATGGTACCGAATATATCATCCACCGTTCGTTACTGACCTTTACCGGGGGCCCTCATAGCATACAAACCACATAATAAGATACACGGCGTCATAGCATGCAAAGATATATCTAGAAGTGGATGATCATATACTAATAGGAGCGACCCACTTAGCCTTGCCGCATCTAACCCTGTTTTGGTCATTTCCGATTGATGAGGCTAGAGGTAACGATTACCTTTCACAAAGCACAATCACATCACTTAGAATGCCACACGACCATTTCCGTTGACTACTAATTGCCTTCCACAAAAATACAACCTTTAAGCTCATACGTCTCAAGGAGGGTGTTAAGCAAAGAGAAGTTGCCTTCTCCGCGGCCACTGATGTACGTTTGTAAAAACCAATGTACATAATCTATAGAAATGCAATGTCAGACAAACATCCATACAAGTTGTCTAGGAACAGGACAAACCGAAGGTACTTTCCTACCACATCCTGTCAGGAAATCCCTAGGATTAGTAGCGAATAATCCTCGCATTGTTTATTTCATAAACGAAGAGAACACTGCTACTAGATGTATATTGGAATTTTGACCCCAAAGAATCAACAATTAGTCCCCTAATATGAAAATCCGGAATATCAATATCATCACATGCAACCTGCACAATCGTCGCATATACGTTGGTCCGAAGTGGTTTTTGGTTAAACTGATCCCGATCACTTCGCACTAACAACGCAAAAGCGTTTCTCAACTTCATACAGAAACTAAGTCTCGTAGACTTATCACGTCTCCAACTTTCAACTCGCTATCCTTCGGCCAAGAAGGAAGCTCGATAGATTGGAGTAATACTTCGCACTATACGAATTAACATCCTCAACACAAAGGATAATCAAGCATACACAGAAGGCAACGTGCTAAGTGTACGACTAAATAGTTCCCACATCAAGTCGAGGAACTAAAATTTTGGCCAATTTGATAGTCGATTATTTAACTATGAAAGCAAACAAACAAATATTCAACACCATATACAATCACTAGGCCCTTTTAGTTGATCTTCTATTAATTAAACCACTTGCCAAATATTAACTTTAATTTATCTTTATAAAGATATATCTTCAAAACCATTTCAACTTTTCAATATTAGAAAACATTTCCATGTACTTATTTAATAATAAGTAATTCCCAATTCTATTTATTTTCAACACTTGGAAAATATTTCATATACTTAAATCACGATTAAGTATATTTTTATTCTATGAGGAAAGTGTTTTCTTTAAAAACATTTATTTGGTTCAAAATGAATGTTGCGTAAAACATCGTTACGACAATCCAAATTGATAGTATAGGTATTCGTAAATAAGATAGATATATAGATCCTAATACTATATAAAAACATTTCCTTTCGAAAATCATCTACTATTACAACAGTGTTATAGTCCATCATTTCCTTATTTCTCGAAAACGTCTATTTCAACAATGAATGTTGTAATCTATGTATTCGATATTAACACATTTTAAATCATCTTTAAAATCATTTAACTCTATTTAATAATATTCACTTTCCAAAAATATCCATTTTATTTAATATATTATTCACTGTCCAAATTCGTGAATATAGTTCTCTATCCAAATTCAACATTTCTACATATTTAATTAAAGGATTATCCACTGTCCAAAATCGCGAATATATCTCCTTTAATAAGCTTTCCTATTTACTTATCAAATTCAATTGATTTCGGATTTATAAACAATGTTTATAAATTCCATTTATAACCCAATTATATACTAAAATTCCAAATTATATGTTATTTACTTATAAATTATTTATCTTACCAAATCCATTCTTTTTATAACTTCACACATTTTAAATCTTATTCATTTCTAAGATTCAATTACAACTTCATTTTAACACTCATAAAAACTCATTTATAATTCCATTATTCCGATTTATAAAAATTCAATTTTATAAATCTTATATATAAAACCATTTACAATAATTTAAAAACCGCAATTTATACTATTTTACAAAATAGTTAACTCTATATTCTAAAAATCATATTCTGATTTTATTTCACAAAGATCATGATTTTTATAACATAAAAATTATAATATTTATTTACCCAAAATAAATTCAATTCTTAACGATTCAAAAATTGAATAAAACATTTATTTTCAAAATCACTTTGAAAATTCTTTTAAATTCGAAATTGTTACTTTAATATTCTTAAATTATCAAAAATAGGCCTAATGCTACAACAGCGCTAAATACATCAATCACGGCATCCAAAATATCATATATCATATGATAACAGAATATATAATAATATTTGTAAATAAATTACTACGGGTGAGGAATCCGGTTGGATCCCTCTAACCTGTTACCTGCAACAAATATACATATTAGAATACGTGTACAATGTCCGCTTCAAGGCAGACACGCGTACAATCGGTCATCCGCTTCAAGGATATATCCAAATACTAATCAATATATCATCCAAACAATCATCAATCATCATAAAATGAATTGTTTCTCACTCATATAAAATATTAGTGAGTTAGAAAGAGTGAGTAGTACTCACATTGCGTCCAATAGTAGTTGTAGTGTTTTATTCCGAATAAAATTAAACGCGTGTTTAATTTTACCCAAAATTCACACCAACTCCAATCAACTCTAAACTAGCTCCATCGGGTAGTGTTCGTCCATACGAACCCAACGCAAGTCGTTTCGTGCGAAATGGACCTCGTATGAAAAAGTTACGCAGTTTTAAAGTTTATACGATTTTTAATATAATAATTTACAATTTCTTTTATATTTTTTTATAACCTTTTAAATCTGGCCGTTGATTTGTTTGCTTCCACACATCAGAGCCGACCGCATTCTTCTTCTCCAACGTGAAAATAACGCACGCATCAAACCCAAACTAGCTGTCGTATACCCAAAATTAACGCCACCACATCGATAATCGAGACGACGATCAGGGAGTGCCATACGAACGCCCTAGCCCACGCGCACCTCCACCTTGAACGAAAGCAAGCTCGGCTGCATTATTTGCATGAAAATTGTGATTGAATTGCAGTGTTCAAATGCAAATTGACGTCGATCCGTAGCTTAAAACTCCATCATCGCCGTATGGATTCGAAGAGCTCGAGAAGCACTACAGTTTTGCTTTAGAAAGTTTTCAAAAATATTGAAGGGATTGGAAGATTTTGAGGAGCAAAGAATCTATAAATTTAGGCCATTGAATGAAAACTGGCGGCTAGCCCTAGTTCCATTAGGGTTTATGCAAAATGAAATAAAACGTGGCCTTTTATAGAAAATTTGACGACACTATTAATCCGAAAATTTTCCGAACTCCAAAAGAAGCGTGTCGTCTGGCGTTTATAACATTTTACCCCCATTCCGAACGTAATGGAATATATATCGGGAGCCAATTCGATCGTATTTGGAAGATAGGTTCTCGAACCAACTATTTAAATTTAAAATTTCACTTAAACCGATTTCTAAGCGTTTTTGCTTGCCCCGGACAAACCGTAAATCCGATTGACACGAAATTTGAAATCCTACAATAATTTAATGTTATGGATCCAATGAAACTAGTTTCGTCGAAATCCGAGATTGTTTGAGAAATGGCTATTTTCACTCGTCAATTAAATATTAAAATATTCAATTTTTAAAAATTAACTTTTAGTTCAATTTTAAAATTTCTCTAACATCATTCTAATTCAAATATGATTTAATTCAACTTTATAAATCATTTTTATTCATATTAAATTCCAATATTAATTATTTACGTTATTTCAAATATTCAATTAACAATTTAATTATCCAATTAAATCACTATATTCGAAATATTATTTATTCAGCTTATAAACTTAACTTTTAAATATTTAAAACTAATTAAATATATGAATTTCAAATGACTGAAATTCTGGGTCGTTACATTTTTAATGACGTATTTTTAAATGAATTTATAGGATTTTCCAATAATTTTTAATATGGAAAATATTTAAATTATCGTTTGACGTATTTGGCAAACATTGGTATTTTTGAAATGTTATGGAATAAGATAACCAGTATATTTTATTGTTGTTTTGGCATCCTATCATATTTTTTTGTGTAATTGTATTTTTATTTCGGTCGTTCGCAGTTCATACGCGAACGAAATTATGTGTAGCAAGATGCTAGAATTTGAAAAATATAATAACCTAAAAAACATTACCTAGTTTAACACTTCTCATTTCCCTCTATTCTATCCATTTTCTTTTTCATATATATAAATAAAATGAGCAGCCCCTCTTCTTTTAATTCTTCTCAGAGATTTAATCAACAAAAAAATATATCGTCAGATCCCCATTGTACTCATATGAAGTTAAGCTTCAAATAAATATGTTGTTTTTTGAGTATCATTGAGGTTGAGGATGCTCGACGTAAGCTAGTTGTGCTAGGGTTTGGGTTCGACAAAAAATTAGGGAGGATCAGGCCACAACATTTAGTGATTGGGATTTCTCGTGTGAAAGCAAGCTTGATGTGGTCATTTAGTGAGGCGCGATACAAGTTTGGTGGAGCGATTTTTTTCCTATAGCCGATCATCTATTTTTTTCATGATTTGACTAGGGTGCTCGAGTGTGAATTCGTAGTGTCTGTGGCAAAGCTTTGGCCAAGGGAGTTGTTTGGAAGTGGTTTGGTGAGAGTCCATGATCCGAGGAGGTAGGGAAGATTTGCGGCGTGCACGGCTAGGTGCATGCATATCATGTATAAGAGCAGGAATCAATTTGGGGAAGAAAGCATTTGAAATTAATAAGGTGATTAGGGTGTTAATTGAGTAATTAATTAAATTAATTAATCTCAAAATCTTGTAAACTCAATAACTTTATTATATGAGGTTGGTTTTGACGCGGTCTTTTGTATTGGACTCGTATCGATGTTATCTATGCATTAGAATTCCATTCGTTGAATTTGGAGCTAGTAGGATTTTGAGCTAAAATTGATTGTCATTCGAATTTAGATCAAACCGGAATGCGAAAGTGTCAATTGGAATTTCTGTAAGTTAACTTACCTTTGAATTTACTATATGATATCTGTGTTGCTATAAATTATTGTTGAATGCTTGGATGATAGTTTACATATATTTTTTGATTGTTTGTTTGGATTTGATTTTCACTTGGAAGCGAATGGTATGAATAACTATTGTTTTATAGAGACCAAAGGTAAGAGGAAGTCGAAGTGTGCGTAGCAAATAGGTCACTATAGACACTTCAAAATACACATACGTATCTATGTTTTACAAAGGACTTTTATAGAGAGACATTAAGGGGGTTTCTCGCCAATATTGATTTACTTATATTCTTATGTTGCTTATATTGATGTTTGAATGAAATATTTGTGACATACATTTTGATTTGAGCAAGTGTAGTTATAGCGATCTGTATTGTCATTTATGAGATATCATCTCCTTGAATCTTTATGTATTGAACTTGTGCTTGTATTTTTTAAAACTAAATGTTTGGTCGCATTTTTGCATTTTGAAAGTTGTTTAGACTATCTTTTCAAGTATTTTTGAGAATTTTGAAACAAAGGGTAAGTGTTATTTAAATTTATATATAAGGAATTATAATTTTGATTAATTATCTTCAATATAACTAATATTGCTTTAAATTTATAAAAGGAGCTATAAATTTGATTAATTATCCTTCGGGATAATTAATGTTTTAGATTTATAAAAGGATTATAAATTTACTTAATTATCTTTTGGGCTAATTAATGTTGTTGTAAATTTATAAAAAGATTATAAATTTGATTAATTATCTTCCGGGATAATTAATGTTGTTGTAAATTTATAAAAGGATTATAAATTTGATTAATTATCTTTTGGGATAATTAATGTTGTTTTAAATTTATACAAAGATTATAAAATTGAATAATTATCTTTCAATATAATTAATGTTGTTTTAAATTTATACAAATATTATAAATTGGATTAATTTTCTTTTGGGATAATTAATATGGTTTTGAATTTATAAAAGATTTATATCAATTATCTTTCAGGATGATTAACATTGCTTTAAATTTATAAAAACATTTTAAATTGATTTATTATCTTTCGGGATAATAAATGTTGTTCTAAAGTTATAAATGATAGTTTATAAATGAGAAAATCTTTTAAAAGGGAATGTTTTAAAAATAAAGCTAAGTGTAATTCGTTTTGGTTGTACAGTAAACAATGTTTTAATAACATTTATTTTTTACCTACTTTTATATAATTAGAAATATAATTTTCGCTTTTAAAGAATGTTTTGAAAGTTTTTACAAATATTTGTGATGTGACAATCAAGCACAAGTTCGAGTCAAATGATCTAAAAGCTTGATTCATTTATTAACAATATTTAATCTTACACTTAGCACTAAACGTTAAAGAAACTCTTGCTATTCTCAGAGTTAAGAATGTTGTCAAGTCAAGTTAGGAAGTAACATTTGTAACATCCCCCACTTGGAGGCCCAAAACTAACGGCTATGGATGTTGCAGTCATCCATAGTTATTAATCATCAGCGACCAAATATAGTAATGCTAGATAAATTGATATACCAGAAACATATGGATATGGAAAATGTTTAAAATTTTAAAACAACTTTCACATTCCATTCCAAACACATTTCAACATTCCTTACATAATCCCACAACATTAACCATAATAGAAAAGGTATAATTATTACAATATACTACAAGAGCAACATATAAAGATGCTCCCTTGGTGATCAGAGTGTATAATAGGCAATAAACAACTTTTCCTTAATAAAACAACACGGTGGAATCACATGAGAAAGAACTTAATTAACTACATGCCTTTTGCACGACTCCAGAAGCATTTTCGTCTTAAGAGGTACCTGAATACCTCAAATCTCAAAGTACTAAAAATCAATTGGGTACCCAAAAGTTTAAGGGGAAAACATAAACTTCGAATCAGACATAAAGCCTGGTATGAAAAATAATATACCATCTCAAATCATTCAGATATTTAGTGAGATCATGCCAATTAGTGGAATGGGTTTCCCCTCACTAGTATCTTAAAACCTTTATAAACCATTTTATGTGCCCCTACATCAACAATGGTTAATTTAATTCGAAACATTATTAGGTGATTATATGCAAAACAATTGAATCAATTTTGGATTACGCTTCCCTAATTCATTTTGACTATCTGTCATAATTATAGTTTCTAGAATTACTATTAACTTAATAGTCTTCATGGGCAAACTAATAACCAGTTAAACCTTTAAGGACTCCCTGTCCAATTATATAGTTTTCATGGGATTACTATGAACCTATTTGTAACTCTAATATCATTTCATTTATCCTAGTTTTCATGGGCTGACTAGGAACCTATTGACTAATTGTCAATATCTTTCTTTTTACCCTAGTTTTTACAGCCTAACAAGGAACCTATTGACTATTTGTCAATATTTCATTTTCTCACCCGGATATAGTTTCTATGGGCTAATATAAACCTGTCTAACTAACATCTTTAATTTTACATATTTTTCATGGGCTAACTATGAACCTATTGGCCCCTACCAATATCTTTTCCCTTGAATATTTTTCATGGGTTTACTGTGAACCTATTGGCCCCTGCTAGTATCTTTAATTTATATTCACTACTGGGTCAACCTAACAAGTTATTCTGCCCTTCCCCACGGTACCATTATGGGTTCATTACAATGTGAATATATACATACATAAAGAAGCAAACAATATAACTTGGTTAATTCCTTTAACCCAGTTAGACTTCTTCATAAGCCCATTTCAAAATACTTTGTTTATTAATATACTATGGTTTTTCTTTTAAATAAGATTGGTTTATTTGTTTTAAAAACTATACTTTCGAAACCTTGCTTTCGACCTCACTAGATAGCCTCCTTCGAAAACATATTTTTTCTTCGAAACATTTGGCTTCTGCCTTTTAAACAATTTAAAATCCTTCTTTCGAAACCTTTAGAATATAATATAGTGTTACTTATTAATTATTAAAAGCATAGCATCGAAACCATTGGAAGTATCTCTTCCTAAAGCATTGAAAGTCCCCCTTTTGTCATCATTAGGTTTACCTTTTAAAATATCATTTGGGTCAAAGAAAATATAAACGAAAATATCTTTTTTTCGAAACCATTCCTTACTATATAAAAATATTGGGGAATTTATGACGGCGTCGAAACCATCTTTTTCGATAGAGTAGAAAGCTTACCTTTAAAATATTTAAGGATAGCTTCAAAACCCCTTTCGAAACCATTATCATCGAAACCCATAGCCCTTTCGAAAGCATTTAGATAGTGGCTTTACATAGCTTTAAAACAAACAATACCTTTCGATAGTATTGATGACTTCAATACATTTGAGAGGCAAAAGAATCGACGGCAAGGCTTTGACTAGGTCGGAACACCTTCTTTCGAAAGCATTAATTTTTAATTAAAGGAACTCCTTCGAAAGCCCTTTTTCTTTTAAAACAAACATGGCAACCCCTTTGAAAGCCATTATAAACTTCTTTCAAAAAGGTACGTATCGACTAAGTTGAATGCTTAGTAAAACAAAGGCAGATGCTTATCTTTTTAAACAAACTAAGATAACAACCCTATCGGAAGCTATGCCTTCGACACCACACCTTTCGCCTTTCTCCAATCTACTATATATCATCTTGATGATATCGTGTGTATTAATTTAACTTAATAGGGTTTCAACATAGTCAAAGGCAAATGGTGAGGGCGAAAGGTATTCTGTATAGAGGCGAAACTTGTTTTTCTGGATTAAATACTAAATTAAACAACTTATATAAACTAACCTGCTTACACGTAAATTTCTTATTGGTTGCCTTAACTTTTTCCATGCTTTTTAAAACCATCCAAGTTTTTATTTTGGATAAGTATCAAACTAAAACTTTTGCAAATAAAACCTTCCTCTTTATTTACACGTAGATCATTTTGATCTTCTTCTCAAATTAATTCATTTTGTATATCAAATCACTTACAAAAAATCACCAAAATTCACATAAATTTACTTTGATCATGTTATTTAACAAATCAAAATTTCAAATCCAAATTCAATACATTTTTTGAAATAAATTATTAAACCCAACGTGCTATATTTTCATTCAAAAATTCATAATAATCTTTCCAAAGCTTGGAAAATTATCAAACATAAAAACCAACACTAAAACCATGTTTTTCATTACATACAATTTTTCTATGGCATTTAAAAATCAATATCACGCGGTTTTGATCTAAACCCATATAAAACATTATGTAAACAATCCTGTTTAAATTTAAACAAACCATAATTCAAGCATATCATCATCAAATATCATATATACAAATTTAAACTTAAATTCGAAACATATGTTTGACAGGGGTTTTTAGGCTTAAGGAAAAAGTTGGAGAAAAATTAAGTTGTAGGGACAAGAAGTTTGCTTTTTAGGCTAAAGGGCACTATTTAGTGTAAATCACAGAATGATACTTGTAACTATCTTTTTCAGTTTACAATAAAAAATGTCCTTCGGACTAAAAAACAAACTTGCTGTCTCTGAAACTAAAATTTTCTACAACTTCTTCCTTATGTCTATTTTCCTGTGTTTAACAAGTAGAGATGGAAATTATCATTCGCTTAATCTTTGAAAAGGAAAATGGATTGAGATGAGTTTGATTCGCCATGTTACTTTCGCTTTGTTTTCTTTGAATTTCCTCTTCTTCTTTTCTTTCAATCGTCGGCCTTATCTTCTTTTCTCACATTTTTATTTTTGTGAGAAAATGAACATGAGTGTGAATGGCTTAAGGGTGTGTGTGTGTATATATAAAGGTAAGGTTAGGTGTAGTTAAATCCCATTATACCCTTACATAATTTAATTAGTCTATAAACCATACTTTTGCCCAATTAAATTAACAAGTATGGCCGCTTAAATTTATCAAAATCTCAGTTCCCTTATCACTCAACATTTACATTATTCTAATTAATTTATCTAGTTAAATATTCTGAATAATATTATTTAAAATTAGGGATGTTATACGCTCTCTTTCTTAAAGAATTTCATCCTCAAAATTCAATAAGGACTAAATACTAATTATAGCAAACATCTGTAACCACTCCTAACAACTATACTAGTTTATCTGACTAGCAATCATCCATATAAATCTAATATAGACATACCATTTAAAACAGATCTAGATAAGTAACTCAAATCCTGTCTTATGTCTCCCAAGTACAGTCCTTCTCGTTTTCGCTCCATTGAACTTTCACCAACTTGACCGTCTTCGACCTTAATCTTTTCTCATCTCTCGTTACATCCCGAACTGGTTGTCTAACAATTGTCAAATTAGGGTACTACCAAATCATCCAATCCTATTGGAGGAATAGTAGCCTCTGGATCATGCACATGCTTGCGAAGATGGTACACATGAAATACATTATGGACACCTACCATATTGCTTGGCAATTCTACTCTGTATGTGAGTTTTCCAATCCTTTTTATAATCTAAAATGGACCAACATATTTCGGTGGTATCACTCCCTTCATCGGTGACACCATAATGAAAATTCTGTCTCCAGCTGAGAATTCTAGGTCTTTACGCCTTTTATCTACGTAACTCTTCTGTCTGGACCGAGCTTCCTTCATCTAATCTCGGATCAACTCAATCTTCTCCGATATCTCTCTAACCATATCTGGACCTAAGACAAATCTGTCCCTGGTCGCTAACCAACATGCGGGTGATTTGCATGGCCTTCCATACAAAGCTTCAAAAGGTGTCATTCCTATACTAGTCTGAAAACTATTACTATAGGTAAACTCAATCAAATGCAGCAATCTTCCCAAGATCCACTAAAATCTAGTACACAAGCCCTCAATCACTCTTCGAGTACCTTATTGACTCTCTCAGTATGCCCATCCATCTGTGGGTGATATGCTATACTCATCTTGAGCTTAGTACCTAATACTTTCTATAGACTTCTCCAAAACTCGCTACTGAATAGTGCATCCCTATCGCTGACTATGCCACAAGGAATTCCATGAAGTCTAACTATGTTCTTCACAAATAACTTCACCAAAACAGGTGTCGTCCTGGTTGAATGAATGGAATGAAATGGGTGCTCTTGGTCAATCTATCCATTATGATCCATATGCTTTCATTTCTCTTATTCGACCTTGGCAATTCGTCTCTAAAATCCATGTATATAGAATCCCACTTCCAAAATGGAAACTCTAAAGACTGAAGCAACCCGCTCGGCTTCTGATTTTCGGCTTCCACTTATTGATAGTTAGCACATTGTCTAACCCACAAGCCAACATCACTCTTCATGCCTTCCTAATAAAAGCTTGTCTTCATATCTTGATATATATGGGATCCCCTAGGATAAATCGTTGACTTGGATCGATGACACTCATCTAGAACTTCCCTCCTCAAAGTCTCTACATTCAAAACACATAATCATCTCTTCTTACTCTACCATCATTTCTGGTCAATGCCAAAATCATTAAGACCATTTATCTTGGGTCCCACCTTGAGTCTTCTAGATTTCTCGGTTATCTTTGGATCCACTTTTTGTTTAGAAGCTATCCTCTCGATCAGCAATGGTCAAACCTCTAAACAGGACAATATAACAGTACTCTGATTAGAATCAGTAGTCGATCTCGACTTTATACTACACGTAGCCAAAACTTCTAAATCCTTCCATTCCACCAACATAGCTAACACCACATTCTGATGTTTCCTGCTAAGGGCATCCACTACCTTATTTCCTTTTCTAGGAGTATATTCTATTCCAAAATCATAAGCAGCCAAAAACTTCAGCCACCTCTACTGTCGCATATTCAACTCTTTCTGAGAGAATAAATATCTTAAGGACTTATGATCAGTGTACAGCTCAAATCTCTCCCTTAGGAGATAATGTCTTTGAATCTTAAATGCGAAGATTACCGCAGCCAACTCCAAATCATGAGTAAGGTATTTTACTTCGTGTGGTCTAAGATGTCGAGAAGCGTAAGCAATGCTTTACCATCATGCATCAATACAATGCCCAATCCTATTCCACATGCATCAGTGTACACCACCAACCCTCGGTTTCCTTTGGAACAACCAACACTAGCGCGCTGGTCAATAAATGTTTTAACTTAAGGAACCTTTCCTCACATTTGTCGGACAAAAAGAACTTCACATCCTTCCTGGTCAACTTAGTCAATGGTGCTATTACTCGCAAATTTGTCTTGATAAATCTCCAATAATAGCCAACAAGTTTGCAAAAAATTCTGATCTCGATTACCGTCTTTGGTCTCCTTTAATTATTGACATCTTCGATGTTAACTAGATCTACTGCCAAACTTTCCTTCAAAACTACATGACTAAAAAACTTGACCTTATTCTTCCAAAAATGACATTTAGAAAACTTCTCCTTTAGCTAATGCCGCATTAGCATCCCTAAGCATTACTCTCAGATGATTCTCATGCTCTCTCTAATCTTTCGAGTACACTAAAATGTCATCTATGAATACTAACACGAACCTATCAAGTGTTCTCAGAAACTCGGTTCATCAACTCCATGAAGAAAGCAAGTGCATTCGTCAACCCAAATGGCATCACTAACCATTCATACGAACCATACCTAGTTCGAAATGCTGTAAAAGAAATGCCGTCCACTACCACTCTCAATTGATGGAAACCGGTCGCCAAATATAATTGAGAAAACACATTGGCTCCACTCAACCGATCAAATAGATCATCAATTTGCAACAAAGGATCTCTATTCTTGATCATCCTTTCGGTCAGCTTATGGTAGTCGATGCACATCCGTAATGATCAATCTGACTTCTTTATGAAAATCGCGGTCGCTTCCTATGGCGAATTGCTTGGTCTAATAAAATTCCTTCTTTCTAGATCCACTAGCTGCACCTTCAATTCTTTCATCTCGGTCGATGTCATTCCACTAGGTGGTTTACTGAAAGGTTCAGCTCTCGGTACAAGATATATCTGAAACTCAATAGCTCGTTTCGGTGGTAGTCCTGTAATCAGCTCAAATACATTTACAAACTCTCTTGCAACTCGAACCAGACTTAGTTCCGCCACTGCTTCCAAAGCACTTAACTCAACACAAACACTTCGGTCAGAACTCCCTACTGAGAAGATGATCTGGTTCTAACTATTTGGATGCCTTAATGATATTTCCCCATCTTGGAAAAAACTAACAAATCCATACCCAAAATGATTCCGAAATCTACGAAATCATAAACATTTAAACTGCATGTAAACATATGACCAAACAAATCTAGTTCTAACTGGCCATATCTCATTCCTAGAATTGCATACCCTCCTAGTAGATTCATAACCCTTAAGGAAGAAACAAGGTAAGTGGGTTCTAAGCATAACTTATGAACCAAATTTCAGGATATAAATGAATGCGATGCACCGATATCAAATAGTATCCTAACTGGAATACAAAGAATCAAAAATGTACCATCCATCTTAGTCTTTCCCTTATCTATTACAGTTAGCTTAGCAAATGATGGTCCAACAGCAAAAATCTTTTTTCTTGTCCGCCCTAATTGGCTTTGGACACTGGTTCTTGTAACGTCCAAATTGGTTTCAGTTGTAGCACTTAACATGCTTCTTATCCACGGCCTTCTTCTACCCCTTGCCTGACCGGCACTCATTTGCAAAATGACCCTTCTTGTCACGGTTGTAGTAGGCTAAATCAGCTTTTGACTTCTTGGCTGGATCTCCCTTCTTGGCTCCTTTATTTTTGAAGAACTTCCTCTTCTTTCCCTAAAGACCGTGGGATTCAAGTGGCTTCTCTCTAGCGCAAACAACAAGCATCTCTTCATGGTGAATGGCCATCTCCACCACCATATTACATGGATCACGGATATGAGTTAGGGTCGCCCTAGCAAGCTTAGACCTCAGTCCTTGAATGAACCTTTCATTCCTTGTGATGTCAGTGTCTACAAAAGCATATCCATAGTAAGGTAGCTCATCAAATATATTTGCATACTCGATAACTAACATGTCTTCCTGAACTAAATCTACAAATATTCTCATCAATGCTGACTTAGGAACTTCAAGAATAAACCTTTGTTAGAATCTCCTTCGAAAATTAGCCCAAGTCAACTCTTCTTCTGGAACTCTGGCAGTCACACCAATCCACCAGTGAAATGCTGACCTTTACAACTTTCTAGAGGCCAACCTTCTCTTCTGCGCATCTTCTATACCTAAATTAGATAAAATCCATTCATGGCGTAACAGCCAATTCTCCACTTCTATAGCATCTTCTGTTTCCATAAATGGCTTTCCACCCAAACTGGTGTAGCTCAGTTTAGTTTGGCATAATTATTCCCAACGAGAATCACAGGATTTGCTCCTCCAATATTTCCAGCTACTCCAGCAATTCCTGCTTGCATCAGACGGGAGCTGATACATCATCCCTGCATCTACTGGCGAATTCCCAGCACTCACATTTGCTTCCTCATTTTGATTAGCGTTAGCTTGTCGATCTTGGTTCCTCTAAGAGTTAGGTCGAGCATTTCCATCAGTTGTGATGCTTCCTCCACCTAGATTTCCTCTTCCATTTCCTGCTTCCATATCTTCTTTCTCGTAAATCTATATACGAGCCTTAGTAAGATAAAGAAGAATGGTTGAAGAAAAAGGAGAATTATGTACTTATATATATATATATATATATATATATATATATCAAATACAAGTATGTTACAATCGCGATAACCCAAATCTCGTCTAAAATTTTGATTCATTGGATTATGTTTTGACAATCTTTTGGATTTTAATTACTTAAATTTTCAGAAACCTATGCTCTCATACCAACTTGTAACATCCCTCACTTGGAGGCTTAAAACTAATGGCTAAAGATGCTGCAGTCGTCCATAGTTATTAATCTTCGGTGACCAAATACGGTAAAGTTAGATGAATTGACATACCAGAAACACATGGATATGGGAAAAGTTTAAAATTTCAAAACAACTTTCACATTCCATTCCAAACTCATTTCAACATTCTTTATATAATCCCACAACGTTAACCACGTTCAGAAAAGATATAATTATTACAATATACTCAAAGAGCGACATATGAAGATGCCCCTAGTGTGATCAAAGTGTATAATAGGCAATAAAGAACTTTTCCTTAACAAAACAACATAGCGAAATCACATGAGAAAGAACTTAATTAACTACATGCGTTCTACATAACTCCGGAAGCTTGTTCTTCTTAAGAGGTACCGAAAACCTCAAATCTCAAACTACTCAAAGTCAACTGAGTACCCGAGAGTTTAAGGGGAAAACATAAACTACGAGTCAGACATAAAGCCTGGTATATATATATATATATATATATGAATAATAATATACCATCTCAAATCATTCAGATATCTAATGAGACCACGCTGCTTAGCGGAACAGGTTTCCCCTCACTAGTATCTTGTAACCTTTATAAACCATTTTCTGTGCCCCTTCATCCACAATGGTTGATTCAATTCAGAACATTATTAGGTGATGATATGCAAAACAATTCAATCAATTCTGGATTACCCATCCCTAATTCATTTTGACTATTTGTCATTATTATAGTTTCTAGGATTACTATTAACCGAATAGTTTTCATGGGCTAACTAATAACCGGTTAAACTTTTAAGGACTCCCTATCCAATTATATAGTTTTTATGGGATTACTATGAACCTATTGGTAACTCCAATATCATTTCTTTTATCCCAGTTTTCATGGGCTGACTAAGAACCTATTGACTAACTGTCAATATCTTACCTTTTACCCTGGTTTTCATGGGCTAACTAGGAACTTATTAATTATCTGTCAATATTTCATTTTTTTACCCGGGTATAGTTTTCACGGGATAAATATAAACATGTCTAACTGACATATCTAATTGTACATAGTTTTCATGGGCTAACTATGAATCAATTGGCCCCTGCCAACATCATTTCCCTTACACAGTTTTCATGGGCTTACTGTGAACCTATTGGGCCCTGCCAGTATCTTTAATTTATATTCACTGCTAGGCCAACCTAACTGGTCATTTTGCCCTTCTCCACGGTACCATTTTGGGTTCATTACAATGTGAATATATACATATATGAAGAAGCAAACAATATAACTTGGTTAATTACTTTAACCCATTTAGACTTCTTCATAAGTTCCATTCAAAATACTTTGCTTATTAATATGCCATGGTTTTGCTTTTAAATAAGCTTGGGTTATTTGTTTTGAAAACTATACTTTCGAAACCTTGCTTTCGACCTCACTGGATACCCTTCTTCGAAAAGAAAAAAATTTCAAAACATTAGGCTTCTGCCTTTTAAACATTTCAATATCCTTCTTCCGAAACCTTTCAAATATAATAAAGTGTTACTTATTAATTATTAGAAGTATAGCTCTGAAACCACTGGAAGTATCTCTTCCTAAAGCATTGAAAGTCTCCCTTTTGACATCATTGGGTTTAACTTCAAAAATATCATTTGGGTCAAAGAAAACATAAAAACAGTTTCTCTTTTGAAACCATTCTTTACTACATAAAAATATTGGGGAATTTATGATGGCGTCGAAACCACCCCTTTCGGCAGAGTTGAAAGCATACCATTAAATTATTTAACGACGGCTTCAAAATCCCTTTCAAAACCTTTTTCTTCGAATTCCATAACACTTTCGAAAGCATTTAGATAGTGGCTTAACATAGCTTTAAAACAAAAATACCTTTCGATAATATTGATGACTTCAATACACTCGAAAGGCAAAAGAATCGACGGTAGGGCTTCGACTAGGTCGGAAGACCTTCTTTCGAAAGCATTGATTTTTAATTAAAGGAACTTTTTCAAAACCCCGTTTTCTTTTAAACAAACATGGCAACGCCTTCGAAAGCCATTAAAAAATTCTTTCAAAAACATACGTATCGACTAAGTCGAAAGCTAGTAAAACAAAGGCAGGTGCTTATCTTTTTAAAAATAAACTGAGGTAACGACCCCATCGAAAGCTATACATTCGACACCATACCTTTCGCCTTTCTCTAGTCCACTACATATCATCTAGATGATACCATGTGTATTGAATTTAACTTAATGGGGTTTCGACATAGTCAAAGGAGAATGGTAAAGATGAAAGGTATTCTGAATAGAGGCGATACCTATTTTCTGGATTAAATACTAACTTAAGCAACATATATAAACTAACCTGCCTACGTGTAAATTTCTTATTGGTTGCCTTAACTTTTCCCATGCTTTTCAAAACTAACCGCCTTTTTATTTCGGATAAGTATCAGACTTAAACTTTTGCAAATAAAACCTTCTTCTTTATTTACACGCAAATTATTTTGATTCTCTTTTTAAATTAATTTATTTTGTATATCAAATCACTTAAGAAAAATCCCCAAAATTCACAGAAATTTATTTTGATCGTGTTATCTAACATATCAAAGTTTCAAATCCAAATTCTCAATATATTTTCTAAAATAAATTATTAAACCCTACGTGCTATATTTTCAATAAAAAATTCAGAATAATCTTTCCAAAGCTTGGAAAATTATCAAACTTAAAACCCAACTCTAATATCATGTTTTGCATAATGTATAGTTTTTCTATGGCATTTAAACATCAATATCACACGGCTTTGACCTAAACTATATGAATCACTATTTAAACAATCTTGTTTAAATTTAAATAAACCATAATTCAAGCATATCATCATCAAACATCATATTTTTGAATTTAAACCTAAATATGAAACATATATTTAGCAAACAGAGATGGAAATTATCATTCACCTTAATTAATGATAAGGAAAATAGATTGAGATGAGTTTGATTCCCCTTGTTACTTTCTTTTCTTTTTCTTTGAATTCCCTCTTCTTCTTTTCTTTTTCATGGCTGACCTTATCTTCTTTTCTTACATTTTTATTTTTTGTGAGAAAATGAACATGAGTGTTAATGGCTTAATGGTAAACACACACACACATACATACATATACATATATATGTATGTATGTGTGTATGTACATATGTATATAAAGGTAAGGTTAGGTGTAGTTAAATCCCATTATACCCTTACATAATTTAATTAGTCTATAAACCATTCTTTAGCCCGATGAAATTAATAAGCACGGCCACTTAAATTTATTCAAATCTCAATCCCCTTATCACTCAAAATTTACATTATTCTATTTAATTTATCTAATTAAATATCCCAAATAATGTTATTCAAAATTAGAGGTGTTATAACACTACCCTAACTTGTCTAGATTCACTATTTTCCCTAGGGTAGTTCTAGTTTATTTCCAATAGTTAATTCATCGACTATCGATTTTAACATGCTTCTTTAAGCTTTGTCGATCTAAGATGATTTGAAGGTCGTTTTAAGCATTAGAATCCAAGCCATGGATAATTAAAAACAAAGAGCAGGTAGGAGTTAAGGCAGTTGGGTTGCACCTACTACCGTATATTCACATTTTTCTTGAGATTTTTTGGTAGCATGCATGCAGTAATGTGAGTATATCGAATGCCCGCAAAAGTATAGTGAGGCCCTGCTTGGAAATTCCCGTGAGTGTTGCGTATTTGGCATGGGCTTTCAAGTATATCTTATCTAGAGGCATACTTTCGGTGTAAGGGGCACACCTTCCTAGTCATTTTGGATAAATTAATTCGCCTTGTTTTATTCAAAGCTTGGAGTTACTCCATTCTTAATTGCATCGAGAAGTGCCTTGAGTTGTTTAAATATATGTGTCCATTATTTAAATTTGGACTTTGATCGTGTATGTGTTCATCCTTTCTTTTTTGGATTGCTATTCTGATTTATTTTCAATTTCTTCATGTATTGATTTTGTTCTTGTGAGGTAAAAAACCCTTTCGTGCTTAGCAGTGTGTTCTCATCTATTACATATTCAAACATTTCTTGAGTTATCTCACGTTGGTTTTCCAGACTAATCTAGGTGTTATCACTATGCCACAAAGTGAATCAAACAACAGTGATCGAACAACATAAGGCAAATTTTCTGTTATCCTTCAGACTGATCTAGGTGTTATCACTATGCCACAAAGTGAATCAAACAACATAAGGAAGATTTTATGTTATCCTTCTTTTTCACACAACACAAGAAATAACCATTTGTTGTCTGAAGAGCCCCTAGAATCTTTCATCTATTGTCTTAATAGCCCATGAAATCTCTACGAATGCTTGTTATTCAGATAACATTACATTTGTCATCTGATTTAAGTTATCAAATTTTTTAGTTTTGGCTCTACTTTTCCCCCTCAATTATTTTGTGGCCGCTTTTATTTTGTTTCCCCTATGTATTCGTTAATCAATCCCCCTTCTTTTCATTTCTTTTCCCCCCAACGCTCAAATTAGGGAATCAAACGAGAAAACCCTATTCACCCCTATTTACTGTATTTTGATTGCATCGAGTGATTAAACCCTAAACTCGCCCTAGCTCCTCTTCATCGATTGATTGCGTGCTTGATTCTATGAATGAGGAACCTCTTTGGTAGCTTCTTTGTTGAGCAAGATTGATCTGAAATTTGGTATGGACTCTCTGATTTTAGTATTTTATTTTATGCTTTGTGCTTGACTATTCGCTAACGGTGATTTTGGGTGAAATTTGTAGGGATTGAAACCCTATATTTTTGTTTTGACATTTTGGTATGAATATTTCTACTTACAAGTTCAATTTCACTTTGTGCTCGATTTTCTTTGTGCTCGACTATCTGCAATGTGTTTCCTTGTTTTTCCTTTTAGTTCAATTTAGTTTCGGTCATACCTTGTATTTTTGAAACTTGCCGAAACTTGCAATTTGGTTTAATTGGGTATTTGTTGAACTTTTGTTTAGTGCCTTGTGCTTGACTCTCTGAAACTTGCAATGTGTTGCCTTGTATTTCTTGCAATGACTAGTTTAATTTGGTTTCGGTCATGACTAATTGCAATGTGTTGCTATTGATATGCTGCATTGTTTTAAACTTCCATGGATATATATGTATGTATGCATGTATGTATGTATGTGTGTGTGTGTGTGTGTGAATGTTTATGACACTGCCTTGTTTCAATTTATGGCACTGCCTTGTTTTGGGAAATTATGTTTGATTGGTTTTGTGTCCGACTAATTTTGTTTGAATTTTTTGGTAATTTTTGAATTGCTTTTCCACTTGCATAAACTTATGCACACTTGCACTTGAACTATGTACTTCATGATGGATGCTCTTTATATACATACATACATATGTATGTATAGTATGTATGCATATATGTGTCGCACCATTTCTTTTTTTTCTGTATATCTATGTGTGAAGCTTTGATACATGTTTGCTTGCCCATGTTTATTTATCTGCACTTGAACCGTTGGGTGTCTTTATTCATGGTTTGCTGGTGTTGACTTGCACTTGCTATTCAATTTATGACAAGCCAGTGCACTACCTTGACAAGATAGTGCACAATACTACCTTGTCAAGGCAGTGCACACTAGTATATACTTGTGTGTACTTGTATGTTGTAACGACCTATAAAATTTTAGCAATTTTTTATTGGTTTATAACATATTGAATTGGATTTTTGAGAAATTATTAATAATAAGATTTTGAAAAAAAATTATTTGGATTACGTATAATTATAATTGATTCATAAATTTGCATGAAATCAAGGGAATCAACTGTTACCATAAATTTTATTTCTTTCCCGTCCATTCAAATTTTACATCAGTTATAAACCAATCAATACCTTACCTTTATTACTCCCTGTATTTGTGCTGTAGCTCTTTAATTTTCTATCCGTTGCTATTTCATTTCCGGTTTGTTCCTTCCCTATTTATTCCATTTCAAATGTTTTCTCTTCTCTTTGGCAGAAACATAATATTTTACATCATCTTTTATATATATATATATATATGTAGCTTGCATTCATTCGTTTATTCACTTTTACGTTTCTCATACTTTCTACTTTATTATCCTTAATTCCCGCACTTGACGTTATCATTTCAGTTTGTTTCCATTGAATGTGGCACGTGTCATGATTAATGTTTTATTCCATTTATGTGTGGCTTTCCTTTTGCAACCTGTCCCAATTCTATTTCCTTCATTTCAAAATTTGAAACGTTACAGCTGGACCACATTATTTATTTGCTTGAATAAGGAAGCTAAATCAGTGGATGACCGTTGCTAATAAAATTATTACTTTTCTAACATATATACTCATTGCTACTTTTCCTGACCTTTTATTTCTACTTTAGTTTTTTTCACTGTTTCGTTCGTGCTTTAAAATTTTAATATATATGTTATGTATGTATTAAAAATCTTCACGTCACTTGGTCACTCAAGCCGTTCATTTTCTTTCCACTAAAACTGCTTATATTTAATTCCATACATTTCCTTATAACGTTTTATAATATTGCTTTCATCTTGAGACTGAAACAAAATGCACCGCATACACATGTACGTTCAAAAGAAAGTGGATAGGCCTAAAACATGCAGCTTTTCATTCACTTTTCAATTGATTTCCTCCCTTATATTTTTACTTTACATTTCAAATTTGAAACGTGGTGCTCAAACAATAGATATTTGCTTTTATTATTCAGCTCAATTAAGGGTAACCGTTGCCATCACATAACCGGTAAAAGATTTGTATACGTTTTAATTGTTTATGTGACAACGATTCACATTTACACTATTATTGCCTTTTTAACTTCATTGGTTTACATTTATTTGTGTACGTTTCGTTTCATTTATTTGCGCTTGAATTTTTTCCATGTTTGTTACTTTACATTTATATCGGTACGTTATTTTTGCGTTCATAAAACGTTATACGTTACTTTGCATTCATTAAATTTTAAACGACCCACTTTATTCACCTTTATATTTATTCACTTTTGGCCTTGATATTCCCAATATAAATCTATAGGTTTGTCTTTGTCCTTTCAATTTCTCTTCTCAGTCATCTGGTGTTACTTGTGAGAGAATACAACAAAGGATATAAGTGGCCTTCTTCTCCATTCAACTGCTCATTTTGTTCTCTTTGAAAAAAAAAATATTTCGCATGCTTGTAGATAGCAGTCCCCTCCTCCTTTTTTTCCGAACCCCACCTTTCTCCTTTCCTCTACAACCTTTGCAATTCTTTTATACAAGGTAATATCTATATTATAAATATATTGTGTTGTATTTACCTAAAAGTTAAAAGCTATAATATGTTTACCTTTTTATACTTATATATATGAATTCATACGAATTATTATAAGTTGTCTTATCTATATATATAGTACGCTGATGATTTGTAAATAGCTTATATATACAATTGTTATATACACACTTGTCAACATACAATTGGTTACATAAACAGGAGCATGTGTGCATATTCAGCCATATTTTACATATAGGGTCTCCATATTTGTTTATATATATAATTGTAAGGGCTGGATATATTTAGATTTATATCCTTATTTTTAAATCGATCATTTTTTGCAACAAGTCTTATATAAATAATATGTTCACATATATATAAGTATATGTATTTTACAGTTTTAATGTATGTGTTTTAACACATGGGTTTTACATTCAGACCTTTTATTTACAATTTATATTAAAAAGTATGTTATAATATCTTGGTTATATTCAAATTTATTATATATATCATTTGCAGTAATAAATTTTATTATTAATAAAAATGTAAGTTACACATGTCACTGTAATTATGCGCATAACTGATACGTAAAGATATATTAGTATATAAGTTTATATTTGTGTTATAGGCACGTTACTTTATATTTAAAATAATACATAAATAATCATATGTAGGTAGTTGCGTGTTGCAGTGGGTGTGTTAGCTTATAGCGGTGAGGATTTGTAGATATTTGGAAATTTAAAAGGCTGTGCATATATTTTATAAAAGGCTGTGCATATATTTTGTAAAGGTTGTGCATATATTCATAGTCTAAAACCTATTATATATATTTTGTTATAAATAGTTACAGTTATATTTTAAAGTGTGAGTCATAACAGGATTATAAAGCTTACTATATAACTTATACTTGTATGTTGATGGGTCTCCATAGATTTATAATGGGTCTGTATACATTTGAGTAACATGAATGTAGTGGGTGGTATATATATTAATATCTTACATATATTTGTTTATACATATACATAATATTTTGGACTTAAGTTGATTTCATGGATACTAAATTTATAACAAATATTGTTTTAATTATAGCATACAATTTATTTTACATGTTTGACTTTAATATATAAATCCACCTATATACCTTTTACCTTCATCGATCTAGTTCTGATTCGTTTTATCAATTCTTGATCATCATCCTTGTTCGTCCAATTCGCGTTCAAATCTAACTTTGCTTTGAGTTGTTGTTTGGACTATTCGATGGTCTAGATCGTGATCCAATTCGTATCTTGTCGAGTCGTCAAAATCTCTAGCCTCGAAAGGTGAGCAATCACTCACGATTAATGTTCTTGTATTTTATTAAATTTGATTTCAATTGAAACGACAATTGAAATATAATGTTGTAGTTATTATGTTATATATGTTATTATCTGTAACTGTTCACCTGTGGGATATGACACCATATCCTGTTGTTTATATTTTATTTAAATTATTGATGATATATGCCTGTTATTATTTTATTATATGCTATCACTCTGCAAGTTCACTGTTAGTATAGAATTCAGTATGGGTTGAAATGATACATACCCGAATGGACTTTAGAATAGGAGAAAATCGTTATGGATTGAAATGATAAACCCAAGCGATTTTCATTTGAACTGAATTGGGAGTACGGGTCGAAATGATATCTACCCGTATATATATATATATATATATATATATATATATATATATATACTTAATTACGGATTGAAGTGATAAATATCCGTATCACTTAACCATATGATAGAAGTATATACAGATGACGTTGGTCCATATATAAATATTTTGAAATGACTTTCTATGGTTTTAGGAGAAATATAGGGTTTTAGTTAATATTGGAAATAATTTTACATATAAATATGTTTAATGTAAAGTAGATTTAATAGTAATCTTTAATTTAATAAAGTTTGATTTAATTAATAGAATATGTTTAAGTATTTTATTTTAAATATATTTCCAATGTTTGTATATGTTAAGGAAGATAAAGTTGAATTGATTAGAATGGTATTTAATTAATAAATTTTGTTTAATTAAATCAAATTCGAAACTTATTGAATTTGAAAACTTAAAATATAGTTCATAACATAACTTTGACTTTAGTGATTTAATGAATATTCATGTTTAAAGAAATTGAAGACAAATATAATGAATTTTAATATAAGGCTATATAAGTATTATTGAGTGGATATTTCAAGAACAAAAAAATAATGAAGTTAAATCAAGATCTTTAAGAAACTGTTAGGTTTTGTTTGAAATGTTGAAGCTTTGAAATACGGGACTTAAATAGTTAAATTGTGATTCAGATCTGTATTTGAAATTGATAAAATTTGAATTTGTTCTTTAGAAGACTAAATTGAATGGAAATTGAAATTTGAGATTTAATTTAATCTGAATAGGAAAGTCAAGTTGATTTTTGAAGTGATTGATGAAACTTGAGGAAATTATAAATACTTTACGTTATAAGTTTTTCAAATTGTATATATATACTATTTTTATATTGAAGTGAAAATGATATTTTGGTTTTGAAATATAAATTAATTTGAAAGGACCACGATGTTATAGTGTATATTTCTACCTTGTAGATAGTTCTGTAGATCCTTAGGGGATGGTTATCCCATCCTTTAAGTTACTTGTATTTCAGTTGATATTTCGCTTGAGTTGGATTTACAGATATAAGAATGTTAATCCTGACTCGAGTTTTTTTGTATTTTGCTTTACGCTCGGGTCAGACTGAGTGATACAGCATTTCAGACTCACCTTCGAAGTTGGAGCTTTGCTTGAAGATCCAGCTATCTATCCTTTCACTCATCCAGTTGATTAGTTCAGAGAAGTCATCTGCTCGTACTGGAGACTTCACTGCATCTGAGATATTCTGTTGTATTTTATTTCTAACTCTGATGTTTATATAGTAGCTTCATGAACTACTATTTATTTACTCCGCTGCGCAATATTGTACTACTCCGTATCCGTGATTCTGTGATTGATTTATTTACTGTATATGTTAAGTTTGCCAAATATAAATTAACAATCTGATATTTTGAGCAATTCAAGTCCGACATGTACGGATGCGAATGGTTGAAAATAGCGGGTCGTTACAGTTGGTATCAGAGCTTTGGCTCTAGGCAAATTTAGCATGTATGGAAAATTTAATTTCGGAATCACTTTCGTTCGGGCTTGAACTCCTTTCTCTTGATTGGAAGTTCCTTTGAATTTTGGAATGTCACTCGGTTCCGAAATTCATTCTTGTCTCTCCCTATTTATATTCTTCTGATTCTGGAGTATCCCATAACTCCATTGAATGATTTGTAAAGGGGGTGATAACTCCTTTATAATTGGCATTGATTCACCGAATATTTCTGCATCCTCGGCTTACGATGCTGTTATATCTTGATATGCCGAATTCTATCTCTGGCGATCGAATGTCAATTTGTTTTGGAATTCCGCTTTGATTATATTCCTGAAGTCACGGTTGACCCGGTTAAGGTCGCCCGCGATTTATAGAAGTATATCCATCTTCTATTTTTTAGTTTAATTATCTCATCTTCGATCGAGTCTATCTTCGAATCAGGATTCTATTGATTAGAGTTCCTCTAATTTAAATCTCTATCTTTGTTTGAAATCCATTCTTGAATCATCCTTTGAAAATCGGGTTTTGTTTGTATTTTAAATTTTTTTATATACCGAAATTTTTATTTGGGTAACTATGATTTTATTCTATATATAAAAGTGAAATATTTTCGATAAGGTTTATATATCTTTTAAAAACGAAAGTCTAAAATTTTGAAAGGATGTGAAATTTTGAAAATTTATAAGAAATGGATTTATATAAAAATAATTTATAACTGAAGGGTTTTAATTGGAAATTTAAGAGATTGAACTCCGGTGTTTTGAAATTGGTTTTAAGATTTTGAAAAAAATATAATAATAGGATTTAAAAGTATTTTCAAATAAGAAATGTTTCAAATGAGTTCAAATGAATTCCAATGATTTCGAAGAAATTTCAAGAAGTTTTCAAGAAAATGGACGTCCAGAACTCACATGTGTGGCTGGAAAATAATTTCAGTGTTGAGTGCACGCATCATCGACATTGATTTCCAAGTTTCAGAGTGAGGGAGAGGCCACTTTAATAGCTTTGCTATGCGAGTGATTTTGTGAAACAAATTTTGATTTCAAATTCCGAAGTATAATTCAATATTCGAAAGATATATGTATATATATTTGAAATGTTTTAAAGGAAGCCGGTGTTCAATCCTCGAGTTTCGAATTTGATTTAGTATAACTCTATTTATAAAAAAAAATTGATTTACTGATTTGTTGCTGATTTCCAACTCTTGGATTTGAAATTTGATTTCACCAACTGTTTTGAAGGTTCGAGCACTTCCAAATCAAGGTTTAAAATTTTAAAACTAAGAAATTCCGAAGAGTATAAAATATTTGATCAAGAACATAAGTTTTGTTTTGTATGCTTAAAGTATGAAGAATATAACTTAAGTAAATTTGAAACTTTTGTTAAATAAATAATTTGAAAAAGGAAAAATTGGATTTTTCATATAGAAATAAATAGCTTAAAGGTTTCAAAGGGATAGCTATAAATTTGGAAACCATTTTGAGTATAATTGATTTTGAGAAAAATATTTGGTTTTGAAATTAGTTTGGAATTAAAACCAGTACTTATAGGGTGATTTTGGAAATAAATTTGTTTGGCTAGAATTATGTTAATTTGGAAACTGGGTTTGTTTTCTAAACCTATTATTTTGGAAACTTTGAAACTGAAGATATTTAATTTGAAAGAAATGATTTGGTGAAATCATATATGATTTGAAACTGAATTGATATTGAAATAGATTGAAATTTGAGAACCATATGTTACTAAATACTTGATTTGGAAGTTATTGAACTTATATAAAGTGGATTTGTATAAGAAAGATACTCAATTTTGAAAGAGAAATCTTATATATTCGAAGTCTATATAAGTATGATTTGATATACTATTGATTTTGGAAAGTATTCGATTTGATAATGAAATCCTATATAACGGACTTTATATAAGTATGACATTTGAAAGTGATTTGAAAGGTACTATGTGATATATATTTTCGAAGTAAAGATATGGGAAGTCCCTTCTGCTTGATATCCTCTTTGTGGCCACATTGTGGATTCATTCTATCGATATTATTCTCTCTGATTTCTGGTTTTCCGGATGTGATACTCGAGTGTCCCACCGTGGCGTAACCCACCGTTTTTCTTATGAGCACGACTGCATAGCGCAACTGCCTGGCTGAGCTGGCCTAGGGGTACGGATTGTTTCCTGGGGGATCCAGGCATAACCATTGCGTATCATGCACTCTATGTAGGTCGCATTAGTAGCGAAACCATCTGGCTGAGATGGCCTAGGGGTACGGATTGTTTCCTGGGGGATCCAGGTGTAACCATTGTGTATCTTGCACTCTACTAGTCATCAAGGCTTAACTCGCAGGGCTGAGAAAGCTTACGGATATGGATTGTTTCCAGGGGGATCCAGGCGTAACCATTGTGTATCTGCGAACCATGGTTAGACAATGGTTTTGGTTTGGTTGTTTTGTTTGGATTGTGCTTTCCATATCGGTTTTGAGGGTTTTTCAAGTATTTTCACTGGGTGTTGAAATAGGCCTACTAAGTACTTGAAGAATTCTAGCTTTATGCCTGATCAACGCATGGCCAGAGTCTGCAAGAACGAGGATAAGCTTGTTGAAACATCGAGTTATAGAAGTATTTTCGAAAGGAAAATGGTTTTGATATAAAAGTATTTTATTATAAAAGTATTTCCAACAGAGAGATTTTGTATTAATATTTGAAATTGAAATTCTTATGGTTTGAATTAACTATTCATGCCCAATACTATTCTTTTGAATCTACCTTATCTGCCCTTTTTATTTATTCACCTATATTCTCTTTTCCGAATCTATATTCTTTCCTTCTTTCCTTTTTTGAGTATATCCTTTAAAATATTGTTTATTTATATACTACCTGGTTTAATAGTAAAATTTTTAGTGTTTTATAAATAATTGATCTCATAATTAATTGAATGGATTTAATAAAATGAGTAATCTATTAAATATTAACTAATTTTTTTTTAAAAAAAGAATATGGTTTTAAATAAATTGTTTAATTTGTTTTTAAAAGTCTAATTTTTCATCTAGTTGTTTCTATTCTCCTACTTTGTTCTTTTTCGGGGACGAAAAGTTTTGAGTGGGGGAGAGTGTAACGACCCATAAAATTTTAGCAATTTTGAATTGGTTTATAACGTATTGAATTGGATTTTTGAGAAATTATTAATAATAAGATTTTGAAAAAAAAATTATTTGGATTGCGTATAATTATATTTGATTCAGAAATTTGCATGAAATCGAAGGAATTGACTATTACCATAAATTTTATTTCTTTCCTGTCCATTCAAATTTTACATCAGTTACAAACCAATCAATACCTTACCTTTATTACTCTCTGTATTCGTGCTGTAGCTCTTTAATTTTCTATTCGTTGCTATTTCATTTCAGGTTTGTTCCTTTCCTATTTATTCCATTTCAAACGTTTTCTCTTCTATCTGTAGAAACATAATATTTTACATTATCTTATATATATATATATATATATATCTGTAGCTTGCATTCATTCGTTTATTCACTTTTATGTTTCTCATACTTTCTACTTTATTATCCTTAATTCCCGTGCTTGACGTTATCATTTCAGTTTTTTCCATTGAATGTGGCACGTTTCATGGTTAACGTTTTATTCCATTTATGTGTGGCTTTCCTTTTGCAACCTGTCCCATTTCTATTTCCTTCATTTCAAAATTTGAAACGTTACAGCTGGACCACGTTATTTATTTGCTTTAATACGGAAGTTAAATCAGTGGATGACCGTTGCTAATAAAATTATTACTTTTCTAACATATATACTAATTGCTACTTTTCCTGACCTTTTATTTCTACTTTATTTTTTTCACTGTTTTCGTTCTTGCTTTAAAATTTTAATATATATGTTATGTATGTATTAAAAATCTTCACGTCACTTGGTCACTCAAGCCATTCATTTTCTTTCCACTAAAACTGCGTATATTTAATTCCATACGTTTCTTTATAACGTTTTATAATATTGCTTTCATCTTGAGACTGAAACAAAATGCATCGCATACACATGTTCGTTCAAAAAAAAGTGGATAGGCCTAAAACGTGCAGCTTTTCATTTACTTTTCAATTGATTTCCTCCCTTATATTTTTACTTTACATTTCAAATTTGAAACGTGATGCTCAAACAATAGAAATTTGCTTTTATTATTCAGCTCAATTAAGGTTGACCGTTGCCATCACATAACCGGTAAAAGATTTGTATACGTTTTATTTGTTTATGTGGCATCAATTCACATTTACACTATTATTGCCTTTTTAACTTCATTGGTTTTCATTTATTTGTGTACGTTTCGTTTTATTTATTTGCGCTTGAATTTTTTCCATATTCGTTACTTTACATTTATATCGGTACGTTATTTTTGCGTTCATAAAACGTTATACGTTACTTTGCATTCATTAAATTTTAAACGACGCACTTTATTCACCTTTATATTTATTCACTTTTGGCCTTGATATTCCCAATATAAATCTATAAGTTTGTCTTTGTCCTTTCACTTTCTCTTCTCAGTCATCTAATATTGCTTGTGAGAGAATACGATAAAGGATATAAGTGGCCTTCTTCTCCTTTCAACTGCTCATTTTGTACTCTTTGGAAAAAAAATATTTCGCACGCTTGTAGATAGCAGTCCCCTCCTCCTTTTTTTTCCGAACCCCACCTTTCTCCTTTCCTCTACAACCTTTGCAATTCTTTTATACAAGATAATATCTATATTATAAATATATTGTGTTGTATTTAACTAAAAGTTAAAAGCTATAATCTGTTTACCTTTTTATACTTATATATATGAATTCTTACGAATTATTACAAGTTGTCTTATCTATATATATAGTACACTGATGATTTGTAAATAGCTTATTTATACAATTGTTATATACACACTTGTCAACATACAATTGGTTACATAAGCAGGGGCATGTGTGCATATTTAGCCATATTTTACATATAGGGTCTGCATATTTGTTTATATATATAATTGTAAGGGCTGAATATATTTAGATTTATATCCTTAATTTTAAATCGATCATTTTCTTGCAACAAGTCTTATATAAATAATATGTTCACATATATATAAGTATATGTATTTTACAGTTTTAATGTATGTGTTTTAACACATGGGTTTTACATTCAGACATTTTATTTACAATTTATATTAAAAAGTATGTTATAATCTCTTGGTTATATTCAAATTTATTATATATAGCATTTGCAGTAATAAATTTTATTATTAATAAAAATGTAAGTTACATATGTCACTGTAATTATGCGCATAACTGATACGTAAAGATATATTAGTATATAAGTTTATATTTGTGTTATAGGCACGTTACTTTATATTTAAAATAATACATAAATAATCATATGTGGGTAGTTGTGTGTTGCAGTGGGTGTGTTAGCTTATAGCAGTGAGGATTTGTAGATATTTGGAAATTTAAAAGGCTGTGCATATATTTCGTAAAGGCTGTGCATATATTTCGTAAAGGCTGTGCATATATTCATAGTCTAAAACCTATTATATATATTTTGTTATAAATAGTTACAGTTATATTTTAAAGTGTGAGTCATAACAGAATTATAAAGGTTACTATATAACTTATACTTGTATGTTGATGGGTCTGCATAGATTTATAATGGGTCAGTATACATTTGAGTAACATGAATGTAGTGGGTGGTATATATATAAATATCTTACATATATTTCTTTGTACATATACATACTATTTTGGACTTAAGTTGATTTCTTCGATACTAAATTTATAACAAATATTGTTTTAATTATAGCATACAATTCATGTTTGACTTTAGTATATAAATCCACCTATATACCTTTTACCTTCATCGATCCAGTTCTGATTCGTTTTATCAATTCTTGATCATCATCCTTGTTCGTCCAATTCGCGTTCAAATCTTACTTTTCTTTGAGTTGTTGTTTGGACTATTCGGTGGTCTAGATCGTGATCCAATTTGTATCTTGTCGAGTCATCAAAATCTCTGCCTCGAAAGGTGAGCAATCACTCACGATTAACGTTCTTGTATTTTATTAAATTTGATTTCAATTGAAGCAACAATTCAAATATAATGTTGTAGTTATTTTGTTATATATGCTATTATCCGTAACTGTTCACCTGTGGAATATGACACCATATCCCGTTGTTTACATTTTATTTAAATTATTGATGATATATGCCTGTTATTATTTTATTATCTGCTATCACTCTGCAAGTTCCCTGTTAGTATAGAATTCAGTATGGGTTGAAATGATACATACCTGAATGGACTTTAGAATAGGATAAAATTGTTATGGGTTGAAATGATAAACCCAAGCGATTTTCATTTGAACTGAATTGGGATTACGGGTCGAAATGACATCTACCCGTGTATATACATACGTACATACATACATACATACATACATACATACATACATACATACATACATACATATATTACGGATTGAAATGATAAATATCTGTATCACTTAACCATATGATAGAAGTATATACAGACGACGTTGGTCCATATATAAATATTTTGAAATGATTTTATATGGTTTTAGGAGAAATATAGGGTTTTAGTTAATATTGGAAATATTTTTATATATAAATATGTTTAATGTAAAGTAGATTTAATAGTAAACTTTAATTTAATAAAGTTTGATTTAATTAATAGAATATGTTTAAGTATTTTATTTTAAATAGATTTCCAATGTTTGTATACGTTAAGGAAGATAAAGTTGAATTGATTGGAATGGTATTTAATTAATAAATTTTGTTTAATTAAATCAAATTCGAAACTTATTGAATTTGAAAACTTAAAATATAGTTCATAACATAACTTTGACTTTAGTGATTTAATGAATATTCACGTTTAAAGAAATTGAAGGCAAATATAATGAATTGTAATATAAGGCTATATAAGTAATATTGAGTGGATATTTCAAGAATAAAAAATAATGAAGTTAAATCAAGATCTTTAAGAAACTGTTAGGTTTAGTTTGCAATGTTGAAGCTTTGAAATACGGGACTTAAATAGTTAAATTATGATTCAGATCTATATTTGAAATTGATAAAATTTGAATTTGTTCTTTAGAAGACTAAATTGAATGGAAATTGAAATTTGGGATTTAATTTAATCTGAATAGGAAAGTCGAGTTGATTTTTGAAGTGATTGGTGAAACCTGAGCAAATTATAAATACTTTACTTTATAAAATTTTCAAAATCTATATATATACTATTTTTATATTGAGGTGAAAATGATATTTTGGTTTTGAAATATAAATTAGTTTGAAAGGACCACGGTGTTATAGTGTATATTTCTACCTTGTAGATAGTCCTGTAGATCCTTAGGGGATGGTTATCCCAAACATCCTTTAAGTTACTTGTATTTCAGTTGATATTTCACTTGAGTTGGATTTATAGATATAAGAATGTTAATCCTGACTCGAGTGTTTTTGTGTTTTGCTTTACGCTCGGGTCAGACTGAGTGATATAGCATTTGAGACTCACCTTCAAACTTGGAGCTTTGCTTGAAGATCCAGCAATCTATCCTTTTAGTCATCCAGTTGATTGGTTCAGAGAAGTCATCTGCTCGTACTGGAGACTTCACTGCATCTGAGATATTCTGTTGTATTTTATTTCTAACTCTGATGTTTATATAGTAGCTTCATGAACTACTATTCATTTATTCCGCTGCGTATTATTGTACTACTCTGTATCCGTGATTCTGTGATTGATTTATTTACAGTATATGTTAAGTTTTCCAAATTTAAATTAACAATCTGATATTTTGAGCAATTTAAGTCCGACATGTACGGATGCGAATGGTTGAATATTGCGGGTCGTTACATATGTGCTTGTATATACTTGTATATACTTGTATACACAGGTATATACTTGTTTGTTCATATGTACACTCAAGCTTGTATATACTTACTTCAGCACTTGTTGTTTTTCCTGAGCTTGTTTATGTGCACTTGTATATACTTGCTCTATGGTTTGTTCCATTGCATTATTCATGTTGTACCTCAGTTGAATTGTTGAATTGTTTACTACATATACATGTATGCTTACTGCATATACATGTATGCTTTGAACTTGCACTTGTTGCATTAAGCACTTGCACTTGAATTGTTTACCGCATATACATGTATATCCATGTTGCATATGAGTACTTGCACTTGTTTACTGCATATACATGTATACTTTGGACTAATGCATATATCGTTTGTTGTTTGGTTTAAAACTCAAGTTCTTATTGTTTGCCATATCTATTTTGATGCTAATTTGTGGCACTGCCTTGTCAATCTGTGGCAATTATTCAATTTGAGCCTTGTTCATTTATGAGACTGAGCCATTTGAGCTTGAACAATTGTTGAATTTTTTTTCCTAAGCTTGTTTTCTCCATTTTTCTCCACGATTTTTTCCACTTTGCTCATCTGGTTTAAAACTAGGTTCAGCCTAATTCATGCTTTCAAGGAAATGCACACTGGACTTATTTTTGCACTTATTTGTAGCCTATGAACTTGAACCATTTCCTTATTTTGAACTGTGCTGCTGAACTTTGTTTATTTGTGCACTTATTTAGGCATTTTGGTTTATATGTGTGAATGTTGGTGGTTCAAACTTGTAGTTAGTGTTGTGTCTTGTTTAATTTTATGGCACTTGTTCAAATTGTACCTTGTTCAATTTGTGCCTTGCTCAATTTGTGGCACTTTTCATGGTTTTGATATGAAATTGTTAGTGATATGGACTTATTATTATTCAATTTGTGGCACTTGTTCAATTACTCACATGTTTGAACCTATGAGTTTGGTTTAACTCTTTTATATGTTGTCAATTTTATTTTATGACTTTGAAGCTTTGTTTGATGGTGCTTTAATGGGGTTTTGCTTTGTTTTAATGGTGCGCAACCACTGCCCTGTTCAATGTAGTGCACACTGGCACTTTTTAATCTTTGCTGGTCCATGTTGTTGAATTCTTGAAACTTGTTTCTGCTTTGAATTTCCATGTATATACATAGATATGTCTATACATATAGTGAATGTTGGTGGTTAATCTAGTTTGTGCAATTTCATGTGCTTGTGTCTTTACATGTTTGTGTAAAAGTCAGTGAGATTTAATTGATGCCCGGCCTTGTGATATTCATAGTGATACACTGTGCATATCATAAATTTTCCATGCACATATATATTTTTCCCTATCTAAAACATGAAGAGAAAACAAACCCATGAACTGAGGCAATATTAATATTCAAATTCAATTTAATTATGAAATTTAGGTTTGTTTCCTTTCCATTTTACTACATTGTTTATTTGACAGGTATATATGATGGCTTGATACAAGCTGGAGCAAGCAAATCAAGATCAACACATCAAAAATAAACTCGAGTGCGTGCGAGTAAGCAAAAGGTTATATATAAGAGTGTAGAGAAAAGTTATATATATGAGAGTGATAGTGAAAGTTGTATTGCATTTAAATTTATTTGAAATAAAATAATTGTTTAAATAAAATTGTTTCATTTATTTCATTTTGAAAATATAGTATGAGTGTAATCGGCATGCATATCAGTCAATATATATGTGTGTGTGTGTGTGTGTGTGTGGTTCATAATAGGAAATTCTAGAAATTATACTACAACATTAGACAACATATGGTTTTTTTGTTGTGTTAGTGCATATCAGGCGACGGGGCATATCTGTGGTCCGATGTGAAATGAGACGGCATGGGATTTAACGATAGATAGATATGCAATCAGACAACGGAGCATATCTGTCATCTGATGTGTTTTTCCCCATAGTGTATTTTATTATAATGTTCGAGTCAGAAAGCATTTTTCCTAGGTTTTCATTGGCGGAACATTGGGCTCATGGTGTGGAGCTGGATGTTCACCTACTATAGTATTTTTATTTCCTACCATATTATTATATATACCTACTGGTAGTTGTAATATCGGGGAGTTACAACTATCCAAGATGATGTTTCTTTTAACTCTAATACACCTTATTAATTAGAGAAAGTGCTTCAGCTGTCTTTGTTATATATGTGATTGTTCGGCTTGAGATTTTGTTTCCCTTGTTCTTTTTCATTTTCTTTTACCCTAACAATCCACCTTTCCAGCACTTAGATTCTCAGCATTTTAATACCGTAGATGTATTAAGTGTCGACTTTTGAGGGTCGAAAAGGCGGGTCGTTACAAAATGATATCAGACCGAAGATTAAGCGATAACCTTGGCTTTAGTGGGGTAAACTCATTTTAGGTAGGGTAAGTGACACCCTAGAAATGGGTTAAGAGTATTATATATACGAGAATATATTTGTTATTGCTATAAAATGTATCGTGTTAATTGGTCTGTTAAGTTTGAATTTTGAATTCTGGTTGAGATGTAGGACATTACGGTATCGATAGGGATCTTCAAAACCCTTGAATAAGGCAAATCGACACGACATTGATTTTCGAAAATTTGGTAAATGATATATTTTATCTAGGACTATATATTTTTATATATAAAGGAATAATTTCAAATTTATATAGTTATTTATGGTGTGCTTGTTTGTTAATGATAATATTTCTTTATTATCATTATTGTTTGATTTGTCATGCTCGAGTAGTTTAGGAGCATTGACTATTGTTTATTGATTGTTGATTTATTCCTGACCAGTTTATGAGCATTTACTGTTTTAATGATTGTAAGTATATTAAAACGAACCCCTTATGAATTAAGTTTCATAGTTTGAATATAAGGTGTTCGATTATAATATTATGTTAAGTCGTCATTTAATAAAAGTTTGTTTAATATAATCTAAATCGGAAGATAAGATATATAGAGGATAAATGTTTGAGAAATTTTTATTATAACAAAGGAGAATTATTATAATATGAGATGATTTTATATAAATTTGGTTTATAAAGTATATTTTATGATAGAATTTTAAGAATTTAAATCCTAGTATTGCATGAAATGATTTCAAAAGGATTTTGAGAAAATTAATGGCATTATTACTTCGAAGTATTTATAAGTATAAATATTTCAAAGAGAATTTTTATAAAAAATATATTTTTTATGGATAGTTCAGGGAAAACATCTCGATTCGTTTTATGGTAATCTGAATATTCTTTTAAAGATGTAATGTTGCTTGGGTGAGCGTTATAGTGCACTTAGTAAATTATTCGCTTTATCATGTGCAATCGAGATGAGTTTGAATTCGAGCGAACCTAAAATTAGTGTTAGTGAATAAATTTTTAAATAATTTTATACATCTACAAATATATGTAGTTTGATTTCAAAAAGAGTTTTAAAATAAAAATTGGGTATTTATTTCTTAAGTTTCTTTAAAGGAAATTAAACTAAAATAAAATGTACTTTGTAAATATTTTGATAAATGAATTTTTTTTAGCTCTTGGATAGAAAAGAGATAATTTAACTCGAATTTTTTAATGGGTTAAATTGGATAGGAAGGCTTTGATAGACTTTGTTTTATTAAAGCTATATCTTTATTTAAACATCTAAATCATGTAAACTATTTGATGTTAGTGGACCGACTAATGAAATTCTTTACCTTTGGGATGTCTAACGAAAGAAGACTCTGAGACTAAGTTTTGATATTAGCATCCTACTCTACTTAGCTACTTACCTGAATGGTAGGTAAAGAGGTCGAAGTAGTTGATTCAGTTTTATGACCTATATTTTGTTTGGGCCTCCATTTGAATTTAAAAAATAAAAAAATTAATAAACAAATAAAATAAAATTTAAATTTTGTATATATACTCTTAAAAGTAGAAGAGTATTATACAAGTAAATAAGAGTGGGTAAGTTTCTAATTTAATGAAGGTGTGCCTTAATAAAATGTTTATAAACTTAAGTGAAAATTTATGGAGCAATTCATAAATAATTTTAATATTGAACGAAATGCTATAAATGAAAACGAAAGTGGTTTAGAAAAAGAAATTGGTGTAGTTAAGAAACCAATCTGATTAAGTACATAAGTTATACGTAGATCATTTTATTCGCATGGTTCTTGGTCCAGGGTTTGAATACATAACTTTGGTGTGATTCACATCAGTCTTAAAAAGGATTTCTCACCCGATTCTTTTTAAAGAACACTAGATTCAGATTGTTGATATGTTACTGAGGTTTTCAATAACAGTGTATAGATATGTATGAAGAATGGAGGTTTCTAATCGAGGAACTTGATTGGAGTCCACATTAGGGAGGTCAAGTAAGCGATACTAGTTCGAAAATAAAGTTTATGCATCCGAGCAAGTGTTCGTATTAGATATTGCGAATGGATGATTTATGTACGTCTTATAGGCATAAGTATATTTGTATGCTTTGTTGTGTGCTTAGGAAAATTTTGGGAGTGACTTTCAATTTTGTTTGAGGAGGCATAGATAATCTTCTAAGAAATAACCAAAGGCCGATGAGCGTAATGGTACGCTTATGAAATTATCTACATCCTTGGACCATCGAGAAAGTTGCAAATCTAATCAAAATTTACAAATCTTGTTTGATAGTCATTTAACATTTTAAATAATGTTAAGGGTTAGTTTATTCTTTTATGGAATTTGATTTAATTGATAGTGCGATTTGAAAGACTACGGTTTATAAAGTAGTTGTTTATTAGGACTTAAATCCTTATACTTTTGAAAAAGTGATTTTGAAAGAATTCATGAAAGAAAGAATAAAATTATTATTTTGAAACTATGGTTAAGTATTATTATTTCAGGATATTTGAAAGGGGTCGTTGTGAAGAGGTTTTTCAAATATTTTGTTATGACTAAAGTTGAGCGACTGGGAGATTTTCGACTTGGAAGACTCGCTAATCATATTTGTTTACTCCAGTTATTTTTTTAGAAGGAATCAAAATACCATTGGATACTTCGTGTTGTTTTGATTCTAGAGTTATACCATACTTCGGTAGGAGGACCCCCTCCTTGTCATAATTGATTTTGGTTTTGATGAATTTCTCTTTAGAGGAATTTGAAAATACATTTTAGGTACAAAAACTAGGCATTTAGTTCTAAATTTATATTTTGAAAAGATAGGATGCATAGTATTTTATTATAGAGTATTTTCTCTACTTTTACTGCATATGGTTGTTATATTGTTTTTGTTGCTTGTACTATGATAGAAATAGCTAGTATATTTTTTTTGTCAACATGGTTGTCTTTTTTATTATATAAGTACAAGATAGGTACAAGGAAGCAAGAGATTACTATTTGATTTCTTCTGCACCTTCATGCGCATCGTGATAGTAAGTTACTTGCAGAAATAAAAATCAAACGCAAAAGAGGTATGTAGTTGATTTAAATATTAATGATTGATTGTTGAGTTTATGTCCCAGAACCGAGGGGCCACTTTTGGACTTTTGTTTTCTTTGTTGGTTTGAACCAGTTGTAGTGAGTTGTAGTTTATCCGATATAGCTACGCAAAGGAGGTGCTGTTGAAATTTTCCATAATATAAGGAACTTTAAAAGTCTAAGGGTGAGAGGACATGTTCTTCCTTTGATAATTTCAGTGACGAAATTCTTTTTAGGGGGCAGAATGTAACATCCTGAAAAATTATAACTAATATTTAAATATAGGGACTATTTAAATATTTGAATTGTCAATTAAATATTAATTAAATGGATTTAGTAGCCTCAATTAACTCCTTTTAATAAATAAATAATAATGGTGAACTCATTTTGTAAATTTATTTGCAATAATAAATAGTTCAAATTAATAACAAGAAAGTCAATTGTTAATAAAATGACTTGATTTCTAATTACGTATTTGTGGATGAATTTGTAGGATTTTTCCATAATTTTTAATTTGAAAAATATTTAAATTATCATTTGATGTATTTTTCGGCAAACATTGTTATTTTTGAAATTTCACAGAATATGATAACATGTGTATTTTATTATTGTTTTTGGATCGTGTCGCATTTCTGTGCGTGATGGTATTTTTATTTTGGTCGTTCGCGGTTCGTACATGAACGAAAATTTGTGTAAGAAAGTATTAGAATTTTAGAAATGTAATAACCTAAAAAACATAATCAAGTTTAACACTTCTCGTTTTCCTCTCTTCTTTCCATTTTCTTCTTCCTGTACGTATAAAGCGAGCTGCGCCTCTACTTTCGATTCTTTATGGAAATTTAATCAACAAAAAAATATCGCCGGATCCGTTGTACTCGTATGAAGTTAAACTTCAAATTCATTATGAAGTCAAACTTCAGTTACATGTGTTGTTTTTATTGGCCTCCCTTGAGGTTGCAGATGCTCATGTAAGCTAATCGTGCTAGGGTTTAGGATTGATAAGAATTAATGGTGAATTAGGCCATGACATTTATGGATTTGGGCATCTCGTGTGAAGGCGAGCTTGGTGTGGTCATTTAGTGAGGTGCGATGAAAATTTTGGTGGAGCGATTTTTTTCCTAGAGCCAAACTTCTATTTTGGTCGCGTTTTGGTAGGGTGTTTGAGTGTGAAGTCATCGTGCCCACGGCAACACTTTGGCGAAGGGAAGTTGTTTGGAAGTGGTTTGGCAAGATTCCATGGTTTGATAAGGCGGGAAGGATGGTTAGCGTGCACGGCTGGGTGCGTGCATTTCTTGCACAAATGCAGGAATCGATTGAAGGAAAAAAGGGTTTAAAATTAATAAGATGATTAATGTGTTAATTAAGTAAGTAATTAATTTAATTAATCTCAAAAGTTGTAAACTCAATAACTTTTCCATCCGAGATCAGTTTTGGACGTGATCTTTTGTATTGGACTCATATCAAAGTTATCTATTGGAGTTAGATTCGTTGAATTTGGAGCTAGTAGAATTTTGACCTAAAATCGAATGTCGTTCGATTTCAAATTAAAACGAAACGCGAAAGCGACAATTGGAATTTTGGTGAGTTAACTCACCTCTAAATAAACTATATGATATCTTTGTTGCTATAAATTATTGTTAAATGCTTGGATGATAGTTTCTATATTTTTGTTTGATTGTTTATTTGGATTTGATTCCCGCTTAGAAGTGGATGGTAAAATAATTACTATTTTGTAGGGAACAAAAGCAAGAGGAAGTCGAAGTGTACTTGGCGAATAGGTCGCCACAGAATGCTTCGAAATACACATACATAAGTGTGATTTACATGGGTCTTTTGTAGAAAGATTCCAAGGGATTTCTTACCAATATTGATTGACTTATATTATTATATTGCTTATATTGATGTTTAAATGAAATATTTGTGACATACTGTCTGATATGAGTAAGTGTTGTTATAGCGATTAGCGTTGTACCGTCATATATGAAATATCAACTCCCTAAACCATTGTATATATTGAACTTGTGCTAGTATTTTTACAAAATAAATGTTTGGTTGCGTTTTTGCACTTTGAAAGTTGTTTAAACTATATTTTCAAGTATTTTTAAGAATTTTGAAATAAAGGATAAATGTTTTTTAAATTTTATAAAAAGAGTTATAAATTTGATTAATTATGTTTCTGGAGAATTAATGTCTTATTAAATTTATAAAAGATTATAAATTTGAATAATAATCATCCAAGATAATTAATGTTGTTTTAAATTTATAAAAAGATTATAAACTGATTATTTTCTTTCATTATAAATAATGTAGTTTTAAATGTAATAAAATAGTTATATCAATTATCTTTCAAGATGATTAACATTGTTTTAAATTTATAAAAGCATTTTAAATTGATTTATTTTCTTTCGGGATAATAAATGTTGTTTTAAAGTTATGGATGATATTTATCGTTTAAAAAGGAACGTATTAAAAATAAAGTTAAATGTAATTAGTTTTAGGTTTACAGTAAACAACGTTTTAATGACATTTATTTTTTGACCCTTTTAGAAATATATTTTATGCTTTAAAAGAATATTTTAAAGAGAGTTTTGAAAGTGTTTTACAAATATTTGTCATGTGACAATCAAGCACATTGTAAGTCAAATGTTTTAAAAGCTTGATTCATTTATTGAAAATATTTAGTCTTCACTTAGCACAAAATGTTGAAGAAACTCTTGCTATTCTTAAAGTTAATAATGTCGTTGAGTTGAGATAAGAAGCAACATTACCCTAACTTCTTCGGTTTTACTGTTTTCTCTATGGTAGTAGGAGTTTATTTGCGATAGTTAATTCATCGGCTATCGATTTTGATATCCTTCTATTTGCTTCGTCAATCTAAGACGATTTGAAGCTCGTTTTGAGCATTGGCATCCAACACCATGGATAACTAATACCAAAGAGCGAGTGAGAGCCAAGTCAATTGGGTCGAACCCAGTAGGGTGTTACTCATAATATTCGCTTTTCGACCAAGTTGACACCTATTTAAGAAAAGAGCAAAAGAGAAGAGCTCCAGCTAAACCTTTCGAAGGAGTCGAAGGGATGCTACCATCAAATTCTGGCGACTTTAGGACCTTTCGAAGGTGTTTCGAAGGCATCTCCTATCAATATTAAGAAAGTTCTTCCTTTCGAAGAAGATGAAGGAATCGAAAGTATCCATCCGACCTCACTAACAACCCTTCGACTAGTTCAAGACCTTTTGACTAAGGTGAAGCTACACCATTTGAAGAAAATGGAGAATAGTTCTTTGAACGTATGCTGAACCATTCAGAACCAATGATTTCGCCTTCATTCAAACTACTAGAAAGCAAGTATTATCTGGAGCAACCCATTCGAAAGCTATAGTAAGCCTTTAGAATTGGTCTAAACCAATGTAGTCCAGGAAGGGTTCCGCATTGGATCAGAAACAAGATCATGGGTATAACCAACATCATTGAAACCAATAAACAAAGACTAACGACAAATTCGGAAGCACTCCCAAGACAACTTAAAGAAGACGAGCACTACCATAACTTACAAAAAAGGCGATAATATGATTAGGTCTCTCGACAGCTGTGTAGTTAATGCACCGCTATTACCCCGCTACAACCCCACTATATCTCATAGCGGATTTCTACCGCTACGATTTTCCCATATAGCCCCAAAATATAGCCTTTCCGCTTTAATCCCCGCTATTTCCGCTATATCCCGTTATTTCCGCTATATTCCGCTATTTTCGCTATCTTTTTTAATAAAACGAATTGAAAAATTGCATTTATACATTATAAAATTACGAAATTAATTTATTGGACATAATTTTTGATATACTTTTAGAAATGAAAATACTCAAATATTCTACCGAATTTAATTATGTTATATAACAGTTTTTCATTTACTTAAAGTATATTCGCGCGTGTTTTTATTTAAAATTATTCATGTATTATTTATAATTCAATTGAATGATATTTTTTCATTTAATTACCATTTATATATGTGTAAAAACATTAAGTACGAGTTTTATATGCTATTTTAGAGTCATCCGTTATATCCCGCTATATCCTCGCTGTATCCCCGCTATGACTTTTTGCACCTTCACCGCTTTGAATCTACTGAGCGCATTAACTGCACAGCTCGGCAGCCATCTTTTGACCCAGTCAAAAGCATCAAGGTCGAAATATGCCAAGCCTCATCTATAAATAGACCGAAGGGTTTGCGAGAAATGCGGAATACGGATCTTAAGGCTAGGATTAACACTAGAGGGGGGTGAATAGTGTTTAAATAAATTACTAAATCTTTTTGAGTTTTTGTTAATTTGAACACAAATGTATGCAATATTCAGACACAGATATGATCACAGAATCAAACACAGATGTAGAAATAATGTAAAAGCAATGAAGGAAAGAACACATCGGATTTTATATTGGTTCGGAGTTACCCTACATCCAGTCCCACACACAAGTACGGATTTCCTTTCAAAAGTAATTGTACAATTACACCCTCAATTTCAAGGCTATGAGGTACACCCTCCAGATTCACAATCCTCTGGGTAGAGATACTTGATTTCATCGGCAACAAGTTCACCCAATTGATTTTCTAGGCTACAATCACACCTTTTCTTGCTTGACAGATTTCCAAGGCTACAATCACACCTTTTCTCACAGAAATGATTACAAAGAAGCCTATAACTCTGAATAGCACTGAGGATCTTGTTGAGATAGTGATAGAGAATCAAACCAAAGATAATCTAGTTAGATTCAACGTTGATTTCGGCAGAGTAATGGTAGGAATATGTATAAAGAAATGTGGAAGAAGAAGAGGAGTGAAAACCAGAAATATATATATATATATATATATATATATATATATATATATATATATATATATATATAAATTCGTTGAAAACATCCCCTATTTATAGAAGAACAACAGCCATGTCCATTCGTGAAAAGATATGACGTATAGACACTTCTTTTTGAAATTTAAATTTTGAAATTAACTGACACTATGTCGACATGGTTATATTGAGCATGTCGACATCCCAAAGGAATTTTTGGTGGTTTGTTTTTCTTTGAAAATAACTTTTATCTTATAATAAAAACTATTTTAAACTTTATAAATATACTTGACTATAGTTAAAATACACAAGTAAATATAGAGAATAATATATATATAATTTTATATTTAAATCTAAGTATGAATATTAAAAGTTAAGAATATTATTATTAAAGATAGTTTTAAAACTAATAATAATTTGATTTTGAAATTAAAGATTATTTTGAGGCTAAAAGTATTTGAAATCAGGAAAGATGTTTTTGATTCTTTTTAGAAGGAAAGTTTTGAAAACATTTTGAAAACATTTTGAAAACAAGATATAATTTTGCAAAATCATTTTGAATAAAAATTAGCGGATACAAAACAATGTTCCACTAGATTTTTCATAGGTTCCATCATACTCAATGTTCCATCCCTTTAACGGGCGTGAAGTAGATTCCATTCAACGAATAAATTGGATTTTAATATGCCAGTGCTTTTCTAGGAGTTTTAACAAAAATTCCTAATTAAAATTACTTATTCTTGAAATCTTAAACTCTTGATAATCTTGATATTCTTGATACTCATGAGTCTTCACTCTTGATATCTTGAATCTTTATATTGTATAGTCTTCATTCTTGGTACCTGCATGGTTAAATCCTGCATATACATATATTTCTAAACTATAATGTTAGTATTTATATTTTGTAATCCTATTCTAAGGTTGTTGTCATCAAAACCATCATCTCACGGACTAACAATCTCCCCCTTTTTGATGATGACAACCTTTGTTTATAAAATATTACTTCTATCCTAATAACTCCCCCTTAATCTATGCCTAACTATCCTGTTTTATCCTTCTCCCCCTTTGAAATCAACAAAAACTAACTCTAAACTAGATAACTCCCCCTTAATCTAATACTCTTTGATATGTGATTATAATGATAGTGTTATCATAAGTAATCAACACTTTTCTCTAAAACTTAAAACTTAGTCCTAAACTAATAACTATCCTAAGTATATAATAACACTTTCAATAGAACACATATAAGAACACAACTTATTTATTAATCTTATAGCTATATTTACATTTTCGTGGGAAACGTAAGAAAGAACAAAGTATAGTAAATGGAATGTGAAAGACATTAACATAATTATATTATAATTATTCAACACATAAATATATATAAGTATATTTCAAACAATCCAATCAACATGCACATCAAATCCAATCATGTTAGACAATTAAACAAATCAAAGGTCAAACAAATCAATCAAGTCAAACAAGTCAATCAAGTCAAACAAGTGAATCAAGTCAAACAAGTTAAACAAGTCAATCAAGTCAAACAAGTCAATCAAGTCAAACAAGTCAAATAAGACAATTAAGTCAATCAAAACATACCAAACAAATCAAAAACTAATAATCCTAAACTATAAGACAATATTACATACTCCCCCTAAATAAAATACACTCGTTATGTATTCATGTATGTAATATGTAGTTTGTAATGCAGTATGAAATGTATGACATATGCAACGTAACATGAGATGATATGCAGAATGAAGTGCAACTTGTGATGCAAATGATTATGATATTTCATGCATTGTAATTTATGATGTAATATGCAATGAAATGTGATATGAAATAGGATGCACAATGATATGTAATATGAAATAAAATGATAACAAGGGAAAAATAATAATATGCAGAATGATATGATGATATATACTATGGTAAGAGATATTCGGATTATAAGATAAACATGAGTGATAAGAAATATCTAATTGACAACCATATATATGTATGTACACATATGTCAAACTATTTATTATAAATCACTTCAACCAAACAATGGTAATACACACCAATTACTAGACTTAGGTTAAGAAAACTAATGAATGGGACTGAAAGAGTAGTGAAGACATGAGCTTAAAGATAATAAATGGTATTAAAACTATAACATATTCATGAAAGGTAGTAATCAAACTTAATATCAAAATCAAATGCTATGAAATATGAATTTAAACTATATATATGATCAAATATGTTTTATAAAAATTAATAGCCTACTTATTTAATTTATTTAAAATATGAAAGAATCCAAACTTCCATGTTTATAAAATACTTAACTTACTAATTAAAACCTTTATATTAAATTATTATTGGTTTAAATATTTAAAAACATGTTTAAACATCTTTTAAATTTAGAAAAATCATAATGAAATATTAAATAAAATAATAAAGATTGAAAAAATAAAATAAACATGTGTTATATTAAGGCTTCTTACAATGAAAATTTTAATTAATTATTAAAAAATATTAAGCATGAAATTAATTTTAAAATATTCTAATATAAGTTAGAAAATAACTCTAAAAAGAATAGATAAAAATACTTAATTTAAATATTATTTTTACATAGTTTAAAGTTCTAAATAGAAAAGACAGCATTCACAGAATGTTGTAAAAAAAATTTGCAGTAAAATATATTCAAAACTTTTTAAACAGAAACTGCAGCATTTACAAAATGCTGTGAAATGTTTCTAAAACACTAGTGTTTCAAAGCACAGAGATGCTATAAAAACAAATTTGCAGCACTTAAGAAATGTTTCAGAAGAAAAGACAGCATTTCAGATATACTATCTATTGTTCTGGGCATAATTTATCATGATTTTGCACTAATTTTACGAGTAGATATTGACATGTAAATAATTGATTTTTTACCCAATTTTTTATAGTATTTAATTAACATAAAAATAATAATGAGAAAACATGTGTAAAGACACTTGGCATTATGCATGTAAAAATGCTTTTCTACTTAGTATAGTTGTAATAAATTAGTAGTAAGATTTTATTTGAAAGAAAACACTTTTTTTTAAAAATTAAAAAAAAATTAGATTGGTATATCGAAATTTATACTATGGTGTGTCGATATATGGATCAAAAATATCAAAACTTATAAAAGAGATAAATTTATGTACCTAACTAAATGCATAAATATATATTCCTAAATGCAACAATAAAGATGAAATAATAGTAAAACGTACCAGTTTCTGCACTCCTCCATCTTTCTAACTTTGTTGTCCTTCCATTATCGTGAACCACACATTTATATCTTTCACAATTTAACGATGAGATCTGTTTTATTGCGACGGGCTTGTTTTTCTGATCAGCGCAGTATATTCATTTGCTGAATTTGAAGATAGTATGAGAAAGATACAGATGATTTAGTAGATCGACTAACTTGGCGCCAAAACTTTGAATTTGAATTTTGAATGAATGGACACTTCAACCACTATAAATAGGCCCAACAGTCACCACTTTTCATAAAACTTCCTCTTCTTCTTCTTCCCGTTTTGCTATATACTATCAAACTTTTAGAAGGCATATCTCCTTCGTTTCTTAACGGAATTGGATGAAACCAGCGGCAAATCGAAGAGGAAGGCAAGGGCTATGATTTAGTAATAGTTAGGTGATGAATTTGGATGGTATTGTGGTGCAACAAGCCGATCAATAGGAGAAATGTAGAAAATCCCGTACACAGTTTTTTAGTTTTGGATAGCCAACTTCAAACTGTCATATCTCACTCAATTTTGATCAGAATTTGATGATTCACCCATCAAAACGACCGTGGAAACAAGGACTACAATATGAAAAAGGAGTTGGGAAAAAATACCCAAATTTTTAGATGCAATTTGTATAATTCCATTGACAGTTTGCTTTCTTTTTCTCTCTATTCACCAAAACATCATTTGACCATAACTTGGTTATTTCTTGACGGATTTGCACGAAACTAGTGGCATTGCGAAGCAAATGGAGAGAAGTGCAGTATCAAGTCAAGTTGTAGATGAGAACCAAAAGTTTTGTATTGATTTGGTACCCATTTCATTGTCGATTACCATTATATATCCATTTGTTCTTCTTGATTGATGAATGATTATCTGGTACCTTTTAACCAACGGTCATTGGACATAACTCATCTTCTGCAAAACAATATAACTTTTTAAAGAATCAAGTGACTTTTCAAAATAACTAAATATAGTTTTAAACAACAATATCATGATGATTCTATGACATATTCATACGAAAATAGTGTTAATAATTTTTATGAAAAAAATTGCCATTTTAAAATTTTTCAAAATTCAGATTATGAAAACTTTGAAAAGATCACTCTGATACCAAATGTGAGAAATGATGAATACGGATATTAAGGCTAGGATTAACAATAGATGGGGGTGAATAGTGTTTAAAGGAATTACTAAATCTTTTTGAGTTTTTGTTAATTTGAACACAAATGTATGCAATATTCAGACACAGATATGATCACAGAATCAAACAAAAATGCAGAAATAAAGTAAAAGCAATAAAGGAAAGAACATACCGGATTTTATACGGTTTCGGAGTTACCTACATCCAGTCCCGCACACAAGTACAGATTTCCTTTCAAAAGCAATTGTACAATTACACCCTCGATTTCAAGGCTACGAGGTACACCCTCTAGATTCACAATCCTCTGGGTAGAGATACTTGATTTCACAGGCAACAAGTTCACCCAATTGATTTCATAGGCTACAATCACACATTTTCTCGCTTGATTGATTTCCAAGGCTACAATCACACCTTTTCTCATAGAAATGATTACAAAGAAGCCTATAACTCTAATAGCACTGAGGATCTTGTTAAGATACTGATACAGAATCAAACTAGAGATAATCTAGTAAGATTCAATGTTGATTTCGGCAGAGTAATGGTAGGAATATGTATAAATAAATGTGGAAAAAGAAGAGGAGTGAAAACCAGAAATATATATATATATATATATATATAAATTCGTTGTAAACAGCCCCTATTTATAGAAGAACAACAGTCATGTCCATTCGTGAAGAGATATGACGAATAGACACTTCTTTTAAAATTTAAATTTTGAAATTAACTAACACTATGTCGACATGGGTATATTGAGCATGTCGACATCCCAAAGGAATTTTTGGTGGTTTGTTTTTCTTTGAAAATAACTTTTATCGTATATTAAAAACTATTTTAAACTTTATAAATATACTTGACTATAGTTAAAATACACAAGTAAATATAGAGAATAATATATCTATAATTTCATATTTAAATCTAAGTATAAATATTAAAAGTTAAATATATTATTATTAAAGATAGTTTTAAAACTTATAATAATTTGATTTTGAAATTAAAGATTATTTTGAGGCTAAAAGTATTTGAAATCAGGATAGATGTTTTTGATTCTTTTTTTAAATGAAAGTTTTGAAAACATTTTGAAAACAAATATAAATTTGTAAAATCATTTTGAATAAAATAAGCGGATACAAAACAATGTTCCACTAGATTTTTCATAGGTTCCATCCTACTCAGGGTTCCATCCATTTAACGGTCTCGAAGTGGATTCCATTCCACGAATAAATTGGATTTTAAGATTCCAGTGCTTTTCTAGAATTTTTAACAAAAACTCCTAGTTAAAATTATTTATTCTTGAAATCTTGAACTCTTGATAATCTTGATATTCTTGATACTTATGAGTCTTCAATCTTGATATCATGAATCTTTATACTGTACAGTCTTCATTCTTGGTACCTGCATGGTTAAATCCTGCATATACATATATTTCTAAACTATAATGTTAGTATTTATATTTTATAATCCTATTCTAAGGTTGTTGTCATCAAAGCCATCATCTCACGGACTAACAGGGGTCACGTTTTATGGATTTGATTCCTCTCACTCTTAACTTGTATACTTTTAAATAAAGTCTTGTAACCCTAATTTGTAAATCATTTTGGTAGATTGAAGAAATAACGTCTTTTTAGCTAAATAAAGGGAAGTTTCAAATATTTTGATCTACTTTAATGTTACATTAGATATTTTGTTGTATTCACCTTTATATTTTAGGTTTTACCGTCATCGAAAGGTTGCTATCGACATTGTCAAAACCCCTAAAAGTTCTAGTAACTTCTGTAATCAATTAAGGCAATCTTCTCTCTGAGTTAAAGCTTTCAGCAAGGTAGAAGCCTATCTTTTAAACACTGAAGCCTGAAATTACTAATTCAAAACCAAAGAGGTTATATACCTAACTTCAACTAGATCGAAACCCCCACCTAGGATCCCAATCCAAAGTTTAGACTATCCTAAATCCCAATGTTCTCAACAAGGTTGGAGCCTAGACCAACTTTCTTGATTGAAGTCTTACATCAAGGTTACCATGCTTTCGACAGGGTCGGAACCTCGATATCAGATTTTTGGAATATGTCCTAGCTATACGACCCACAGGGCTTCCGACAGGGTCGAAACCTTTTAAAGGAAAACTTTCTAAGATACTTCTACCAATTTGAAAGAAAAGCCTTCAAAAGGAAGGTTAATCCAACTCAACAAAGCTGAAAGGTCACCAAGCACAGAACCTAACCCTTTCGACACAGTTGCGAGGTATGTTTGGATAATTCCCACTTGCTAAAGTCTATTCAAGAGAAAACTCTAAAATGATTCACTACTTCTATTCTATTCAACTTGTCTAAAGGATAATTCACATTCCATGGCATAATTTCGAGGTGTTGACAAGAAATCTTGTTATTTTTGGTGCTAGAAGGAGGACTTAAACCTTCGACTTGGATAAAACGCCAACACCGCTAATCTCTAACCCAACTCAACCCTATTTTAAGTTCATCTACTTTGCTTTGATCATGGACAAAAGGATAAAACGATTTGAACAAGGTTCATCTGAACCCCATTTGGAAAGATTCCCCCCAATGGACATCAAGGATTCCAACCATGACGAAGAGCAAAGATTAAGGCTAGAAGCTTTTAGAATTATAAACAAGAAAAAAGTGCAATCATAAGTTCCTGAGAAATGGAGCTTAAACCCTTTTCATATTGGTCCCACCCCTATTTTCGCATTGGAAAAAAGAACAAATGGAAGTGATAATATCTTCAATCAAATGAGAACAATCCAACACTATTCAAAGGGCACAATCTTTGAGAATAAATAAAGGCTGATTACAACGCCTTTGCCAATCAATGTAAACAACCAATTATAAAGAGAATACTTCCTACATAAGATGTACAAAGGGTGCCAAAAAGAAATGCAATTGAAGAGCATGAAACAATAAGGCCAAAGAACAAAAAGTCAAAAAGCCATCCTCAGGAATCAAGCTTCAAATCTAGACTTCCAAAGGAATGCAACTTAACAACATCCATGGAAAATGTCTACTTACTTACAAAGGGCGAGCTTAACTATTGGCCATCACAAAAAAGCCGAAACATGAAAGAAATTTGGGAGTATCCTACTATTACTACCATATGATGAATGGCAAACCATTATAGAGCCCTAAAGGGGATGGCCATAGATTTCTCCTGACAAGGAAAAATTCATGAGTTTGTAAAAAGAATTTGAGATAAAATCAATAAAGAGCAACTTTCTGCAAAGAAAAATCTACATGGTCGGGAGTGAAGTGCTCCTTATATTTGGATACTACCTAAGATGGTAGTCTACCTAAAATGGTAGGAAAAGCCTCTGTCCACGCCAAGATGGCGAGGACAGAGCACCTCCTAGAGGAAAGGCGGGTAAGCTTATAGCCGCGCCATAAGATGGCCAGGTTAAAGCACCGGACAAGCCCTTGGCTGCGCCTCTGGTCAGGTCAAGGCACCTCTTGGAGGGAGGACGGAGTAAGCCTTTAAGCACCGAACAATCCCTTATCCGTGTCGCAAAAGGGCTAGAGTAAGGCATCTCCTAGAGGGAGGACGGAGCAATCCTTTATCCGCGCCATAAGATGGCCCGGGTAAAGCACCGAACAAGCCTTTGTCTGCGTCGCAAAAGGGCCAGAGCAGGGTGCCTCCTAGAGGAAGGTAGGGTAAGTCCTTGGTTCTAGTTTCTAATATGTGCTAACCAAGATCACCGAACAACAACGGATTAAAACATCCAGGCCCAAGAAGAGGCCTGCTAAACAATGGACTAAGATGTCCAAGCCCAAGAAGAGGCACATTCTATAATAGACTAAAATGTTTAAGCCCAAGAGGAGGCACGTTTAGCAATAGACTAAGATGTCTAAGCTCGAGAAGAGGCTCATCGGATCATGAACTAAAATGTTCAAGCTCAAGAAAGAGGCATTTCAAATTATGGGCAAAGACGTCCAAGCTCAAAAGGCAAAAAGACAAATTACTTCTATACAAGACCTGAAGGGTTCACACATCAAAGGAGTAGAACAAGGCTCCGCTTATAAATACTCGAATCTAGGTTTCGGGACTTTCATTCCTAAACATCAACTAAAAATACATGAATCTAGGTTTCGGGTCTCTCATTCTGGAGTTTCATCCATTATTACCTGAGTCTAGGTTTCGGGTCCTTCATATCTAAATGACATCAATTAATACCTAAATCTGGGTTTCGGGATATTCATTTCAGAACTTCACTATTTAATACCCGAATCTGGGTTTTCGGTCTCTATTAACCACTGATTATCTTAATATACCTAAATCTAGGTATTGAGACAATTACGTATTCGAGCCCTAATCTGGGTGTGAAATTTCAATAATGGAATTCTATTTTTCTATCATAAATGTCTGAACCTGGGTCAAGAAATATTGTCATGAAGATCGCTGTAAAGAGTTTTCGAATCTGAGTTTTGCATTTCTAATTTACCAAATCCCATTAATGTCAAGGAATGTGTCGAAGGATTTCTACTTTCGAAATTCAGATGGCGATTTCTAAATTTGGTTCTTTATTAAATATATCATGAAGGTCACATTCCAACATTTATGCTTTTGTGATAAGGCAGGACTTTCTATCAGCAAATTTCAGATATTCCAGCCAAATGGTTGAAGTTAAATTCTCAAGTATTTCTCATCACAGTTGAAGATGGGATTTAAATGTTTGATATAAATTATCACTTAAGTAGTTAACAAGATGATTTGTTGATTTAAGAAAAGAATATGCATAGGTTGGTACATAAATTTCAAGCTAACAATTAGAAATGTTGTTTACTTCATACTTTTTAGAGAAATCAACATAGCAAAGAGAAACGAAAGATTCAACAAATTCAGAAGTAATGAATGAGCTATCAAAAGCACCTCAGAAATGACATCACAAAAAAGGATTGCAAATTAGGTGATACTTTCCAAATTTATGTAATTTACATAAGTCATGAGATGATTTACAAAACTATGAAGATATCACATCTTTAAACAAAACAAGTTTATTCATATCAAACATACAAATAAATCACAAGTCCTGTATAGTTATGCCGAGAGTCTTTGCGACTGAAGGATCTACTACATGGCGAATTGCAGTGCAATGGACTTCTTTGAGTTTCTTCTCTTTCTTCCTAACTTTGTCTTTGTCATCAATCGCATCAATGTTAGTTTTCAAAGCATGATTGAAAGCTCTATTTGCCGCCTTAAGAGTCTTGTTATCCCTTTCTAACTCTGCAATGCGCTTTTGGAGAAAATAAATATTGCGCTCAAGCTTTTGTTTCTTGGCAGCGCAATCATTAATATTCTTAGAATATTTAACTCTTTGTTGTTCTTCAAAATATTTGGCTATCTCAAATTGAACTGTGTGGCATCAATTCCCTACAACATTTTAATTGAGGCCGGAGGAGGATTGAGCATAGTAGTGAATTTCTAGGCCGTAAGCTATGCTGATCTTGTTGATTTAGTAGCCGAAGGAGCAGTGTGAGGGACCGGCAAATCAATACTTGAAATTTTGTCCCCCATAATGAATTCCAAAGAAGCACATTATGCTTGACTATCCTTTAATTTTAGCTCCAAGTCACTTATATGCTAAATAAGCTCTGACATCATATGATCAAAATTGATTGAGGGATTTATTTTCACTTGTCTTTTAAGCGCGGTAATCATTTCATCTTTACTTTTAATATCAGCCTCGAGATGGGTGATGTGATCTTTTGACCGTTGGCGATAGTTTTCTGAATAACATATCTTTTGTGCTATTTCACAGCCTCGATATTACCGCCAAAGAATTCTAATAAAATGTCATCGCTAAGCACAATCTCTCCACTTCTTTGCAATAACTTCTCCCTAAGAGCATCAACACGTGTTGACAAATTATAGGGAAAAGATGTTGTAGATAACTGTAGCCCCTATTTAAGCAAAAGAAATAAAATAAAAGTCAAGATCAGGATAAAATTATCTTTATTATTATAATAACGAATTACAACTTAAACAACAACGAAGTTAAAAGATACAACAAGCGATTACATCTAAAGTTTAGAAACTGCTTTTCAAACTTTATTTTGTGAATTAGCAAAAAAGTGTAACTGTTGAGTCGAAAGGAATAGTGACTCCTTCTAAGGTAATGAATGGCGGGCATTTGCTACATTCCCACTTCCTGGCTGGAGGACTATCGCGACTGCAAATTATCTTTGTTTTAAATTATCTGATCTCCCTAAGAAATGTTTCTTTCTCATCCGCTAGGAAATCTAAGCGAAGGCAAGGGTATTCCAAATAAAGTTTTGTAAATCTCGAAGAAAGCAATATCTTGCTAATTTCGAAGTCTTTAAAAGTGATGCCTTTTCATGATAAAATCTCCTCAGTTTCACATATTGGCCTAAATGATCTCTAGGAACAAGTCGATTTAATGAACAGTCATTCTGCAATAGTTTAACAAAGAAAGGCTAAACGTAAAAGGCAGAGCTAAAACATATATTCGTAAATCAATAAATTGTTACATATTTACAATCACTCATCTGGTTCGTACAAAATAGACTTAGAGAAAAAATCAGAGACAAATTTATCTTTATATTACTTAAGCTTTTCAGTGGGGAGATTTTGAGGAATCGACTGACCCATGGTAAATTCCAACAAGCTCAAGGATGCGGGTCAGATCCAAATTCATCTAAGTTTCTTTTATGGAAACGTCTAAGTAAACCCCAACTGAATTCGCCTAAGTACGAAAAGCCTATAATCGAATGTCTGTAATAAGCTTTATACAAAAAGTTAACTAAAATTTCTCTTTCTTAAATCATCATCCAAAATAAGGTGAGTAACTCTTGATTTTCCTTTAAAAAAGTGTCACACCGAAGGCACGCTTTCTTTAACAAAGGGGCAACCCTCTGATGTTTAAAAGATGCTAGAACTGAGGCGCTCCTATCGAGATATGATACTTTTCAAAGAGGATGTTATGCTCCTTTATATGTTTATCTAACTTCTTATATAACTTAATTTCTGCATGTTTTCTTTCAAGTTTTGTTATATAGGGAAGTTGAGACTTCTTTCTTATCTATAAATTAATTATTTTACACTAATTATTATCTTCGAAGTGAACGACATTTAAATTGAGAATCCCATACTTGAGAAACTGGAATGGAAGCCTGGGAGGCCTGCTCTTTCTCTTTTGGATCCTCAGTATGAATAGAAGCAGGCTCGTCCCCAGGAGGAGCAGAAGGCCCGGGTGATGCAGGTGGCATATCCTTCTAAGGAGATGGCTCTTTTTCAGGAAATTCAGCTTGGTCGCCACCAACATTTTCAGAAGCTCCAAAAGGACTCCCTTTATCTCCATCAAGACCTTGGGCTCCAACAAGGTCATCATCGTCCTTATCATCATCACTTCCATTGCCATCATGGTTTCCTTTTTCCTCGGTGGCATCATCTTTGTCACCCTCCTCCTCGGAGTCTGATTCGATTTCAAAGGAGGGGACATCAAAAGAAAGGATTCCAATAGCATTAGTTTCCTCCTCGTCCATAGGCTCAATCCCTTGGTTCATCTGATTAATTTTGCCCATTACTCTGTCGATGAGGGCAGAATCAAGTGAAGGAAAGCCAAAGTCAGAGCATCTCTTGTAGTTGCCGGCATATGTGAGCATAAGGGCATCTTCATAATTCTTCACAATCTTTTAAAGTAAGCTCCACAGAAAAAATTCCATCGATAAGGAGTTGACGAGCCTGCCTCTCAGCTACTAGATCAGTCTCAGCTCGAGCAACAGAAGCTTTTACTCATTCCAACTCTATGGAATCCTCATTTTTAGCAGCAGATAAGGAAGACACCTGATTTTTGAGCTTAGAATTTTCCTTCTGGAGCATGGAGGATTCAGTAGAGACTTTGAAACGTGTTCATTTAGAGCCAACTAAATCTTAGAAATCTGAAAGAAAAATGTAACGTAAATTAGTGATTTAAGAAAAAGAAAATGGTAATAAGGTCAACTGAAGAAGAGCTTACCAAAAGTTGTTGCTCCATCAAAGAGCGACAGTGCCTGCCAAATCTGGAGCAGAAGAAGGTGGATGAATAGTGATGAATGATTCTGAGTGGAGAATAGACTCGACCATCTGTTCATAATTGATGGTGGAAGGAGAAGAAGATTTAGGTAGAGAAGGACCGTGCCTTGGGATAGGAGGCATGTTCAAGGCTAGTTGCACTTGAGCAAGAGCAGTTGGTGAATTTGATGTAGAAATACGATAGAGAGGATCGGTGACACCTGGAGTTTGCACAGGCTTATCTTTAGGTGTCTCCACAGTTGGGCTCATCCAAGCTTTTTCAGAAGATAAGTGTTCCTCCTCCTCCATATCTATGACTTTAGCAACCTTCTTTGGAGGCTCATCTATAGAAGATTCCATTAGCTTCCTTTTGAAGGCTTACTTGGATTTAGCAAAGGATGCAATGATTGATGTCACCTTAAAAGTTGTAGGAAGAGGAGCAACACCGCTAATAGGCACTATGACTTGAGAAGTAAAAGGAAAAAGTTCGAATGGATTAAAATTAGAAAAATAATTCAAGAAACAACAGAGATAGAAAGCAAATATTTGATTTATGGTGTTACCTGGACAATCGACCAGGCAACTAGAATGTTCGGCATGCAGGGTCGTACTCGGCACAAATGAGCACTCGACACATTTGAACGTTCGGCATTCAAGGGTTGTACTTGGCATTGAAGAACGTACGTCCATCCAGGTTTGCACTCGGCACGAGACCTTCAGCATTTCACTCGGCACTCCCTCCAGTCGGCCTGCTCTTCACTCGGCATACCCTTTGTTCGGCACATCCCGTGCTCGGCATACCCTTTGTTCGGCACATCCCGTGCTCGGCATACCCTTTGTTCGGCACATCCTGTGCTCGGCATATCCTTTGCTCGGCATGTTCTGTGTTCGACAATCCCTCTACTCGGCGTATCCTTTCACTCGACATCCACGCCTCACTCGGCATCCCAACATCGTTCGGCCCGTTTCCTCCATTCAATAGAGAGATCCATCGACTTGGAAAGGAGGGCTCGGCATGCCGACCGTTCGGCATGTTCCACTCAGCATGCAGGGCGCGTCCTATCTAGACCGAGCTGTCTAGCCATCTGGCCCACCAGGGAAGTCCAACCCACATTCGTCTATAAATAGAGGGGCAGGGGCACAGAAAAGGGGGATCAGATTTCAGAGAACACAGGGGAGACTCTGCCTCATCCAAACCTCATCCAAGACTTCTACTTTTATTTCACAATTGTATTCGAATACTTAAAAGCGGATTGTATCTGTAATCAAGTTTAAAGTGAAGAAATAAAGGATCAACTTCAAAGTGGACGTAGGCTACAACGCCGAACCACTATAAATTCTGTGTTCTCGTCTCCCGCATTTTAATTTATATTATCTTCTCTATTTTAATTTATCTTCTTCATTAATCTCTCTACACAAACTCTCTAAGGGTGTTAGTGACCAATTTTGGCACTAACATTTTGGTGCTTTCATTGAGAGCCGAATTCTCAGGTTGTGAGGATCTACTTTGTAGCTACTGGATTTCATAAATCCCCCGAAGAAGATCCGTAATTATTCATAAGGCATCTGTTGATTCTACTCAGAGTTACAACCAACGACTCTACCATGGGAAGACCACGAACAAGATCGACCTCCCGAAATGTAGATGCCCGCGAAACCGCTAGTGTTCAACAACTTGGACCTAACGATCAACAAGCAATTCGAGGCACAGGGCCCTCCAGCCAAAACCAAGCGGAAGCTGTTTCACGAGCAGAATTGAATGACTTGATAAAAGAGCTTACGAAAAGCAGAAGGCAACTCGCTGAGCAAATGCAAGTTAATGCTGACCTCATGGCCCAACTTGCTCAACAGCAGCATCAGAATGCTGGAGGTAGCCCTGTCCCCTACTCCGAAGATGATAGCTCAACTTCAGCTGATGAACCTCCCAGGCGTAGACGCCGCAAGGATGAAGATGACCAAGCAGGTGCCACTGATCGCTCTACTAGAAATCAAGCCCGTGGAGCGGAACCCAACCTTCCACCTACCATACAAACCCCGGATTTGACAGCTATGCTCAGGCAGTTGATGAGAGAGAATCAAGGTTTGACTAATGAAGATTGGGGAATGTCTAAGAGTCATACTCCCTTCACAGATACCATTCTACAGGCTGAATACCCAAGGAAGTTTAACATGCCCACCATACCCGCCTATGAAGGAAAAACTGACCCTAGACAACATGTAATGAGGTATGGATGGATGATGGATTCAGCAAGGGCCAACGACGCAACTAAGTGCAGGTGCTTTCCAATAACTCTGTCCAGAATTGCCACCATGTGGTTCACTCGACTTCCTCCACGGTCAATCTCAAACTTCGACGAATTAGCAAGGAAATTCATAGAACAATTCAGGATACACGCCACTCGACCCAAGGATGTGATGTCCTTATCAAGCGTGACCCAAGCTCCTGGAGAATCACTGAAAGTATACTTGCAGAGATTTCATGTTGCCGCTACTGAAGTGAGCAATCCAAACGACCACGCGATTTTGATGGCAGTAATGCGTGGAGTGGATCCAGACTCTGAATTTGGGGATTGGTTGGCGGGATAGCCACCAGCTACGTTGGAACGTTTCTATTCGAAAGCCCACCAGTTCAAAAGGAGGGAAGAAGCTCGGTGGATAAGGAAAGACAAGGCACCAGGGTCCGTTCAGGAGTCTGTAAAGGGCAACATCGCCATGAAAGCAACCGACGATAACCCTGTAACGACTCAAGCCAGCGTCCAAAATAAGCCCGGGCAGTCTAAGGGAACTGGAAGTGGAAATCCTGGAAAGAAGAAGGAAATGGGGAGATGGAAGTCAAGGATCCCAACCTACAACGAATACACTCCACTGAATGCGTCTCTTGAAAACATCTACTTATCGACCTGCAACACTTTTCAATACAGAAAACCACGCCCTAAGGAATCAACAGAGGAGCAAAAGCGGACTGGAAAGTATTGCCGCTTTCACGAGTCTTATGGGCACAACACAGACGAATGCAGGTATCTCCATGACGCTATTGAGAAATTGATTAGGCAGAAGAAGCTGCAGGAATTCGTCAAAGATACGCCAGAAGGAAGACAAGAGACTTCAGACCCCGGACGTGGCCCAGCTCTACACCAACTAGAGCAACCTACTCGAACTGTGGGAAGATTGATTATTAACACAATTGCTGGTGGACCTCATCCTGCGGATAAAAATTGGCAGGAAATGGAGCGATATGCTAATTCCTTAAGACATACAGAGCATGAGTGTTGTTCAAATGTGGAGGATGGAACTCCCGCAAAGCAGCAGCGCACGATGCACGACGATATTGTATTCAGGAATAGAGACGCGGATAAGGTGGAAGTTCCCACCATCGATCCATTGGTCATATCCGCAACCATCGGACCGGCATTCGTAAGGAGAATCCTAATTGATTGCGGAAGTTCCGTTAACATCATCTTCAAGAAAGCGTATGACCAAATGAAGCTGGAGACTAAGGATTTGAAGCCATCCAAAGCCTGAATCCATGGCTTTAACGGCGCAGCCACAGACGCAGTAGGATATGTGGAGTTACCAGTTGAACTGGGACAAGGTGAACGCAGGAGAGTGCGAATCCTACCATTCATAGTGCTGGATGTTGATTCACCATACAACGTGTTTTTGGGACGACCAGCCCTCGCAGATTTCAGGGAAGCCTTGGCCCTGTGGGTCTCACACTGAAATTCCCGACGGACAAAGGAGTTGGCGTAGTGCATGGCGACCAAGCAACCGGACGTGCATGTTACGTGGCTGAGCTGAGAGAGACCCAGCGCAGAGAAAAGGGGAAGACTGCGGACAGCATCGTCCGCATCTCGAATTCTGATGATTGACAATTAGCGCCCGAGCCCTGGCTCGGGTGACATTCTCGGATCGTTGGAGACATAGATCCGAGAGATGACAAAGGGGAACCCAGGGAACCAGACGCAGCACTTGGCCGAACTAACAATTGATATTCCAGTTAGCCACAGCGACCCGACATGAGTTCTTAAAATTGGGTCACAGCTCGATCCCCTAATGACAGAGAATTTATCTGATTTCCTCCGAGCGAATCTTGATGTCTTCGCCTGGACACACTCTGATATGCGTGGGATTTCCCCTGCAATTGCGAGCCATATGTTGAATATAGACCCGAAACACGTACCTGTGAAGCAAAAAAGGAGAGGCATGGACCCAGAGAGGTCTACAGCTCTCAAAGAGGAGGTGGATAAACTCAAAGCCAATGGGTTTGTCCGCGACGTCCTCTATCCGGAATGGGTGTCCAATCCTGTGTTGGTAAAGAAAGCAAACGGGAAATGGAGAACCTGTGTTGACTATTCTGATTTAAACAAAGCATGCCCGAAGGATAGCTTCCCGCTACCACGAATTGATCAACTGGTCGATTCAACTGCAGGGCATGAGTTATTGTCATTTATGGATGCATACTCCGGATACAACCAAATTCCGATGCACATCCCAGACCAAGAACACACCAGCTTCGTCACAAATGTTGGGTTATACTGCTATGTAGTGATGCCCTTCGGACTAAAGAACGCCGGAGCAACTTACCAGCGTCTGGTAAATCGAATGTTCAAAGATCAGATTGGGAAAACAATGGAAGTCTATGTGGATGACATGCTTGTGAAGTCACGGCAGTCAAACGACCACATTCGAGACTTGGCGGAAATGTTCGATATACTGAGGCTCTTCGAAATGAAAATCAACCCCCTGAAGTGTTCTTTCGGCGTAGCGTCGGGAAAGTTCTTGGGTTTCATTGTGAATGAACGAGGAATTGAAGCTAACCTGGAAAATATCCAGGCCATCCGAGATATACAGGCACCTAGAACCATAAAACAGGTACAGAGCTTGAACGGAAAAGTAGCTGCGCTCAGTCGATTCATATCCAGAGCCACAGATAAGTGTGTTCCTTTCTTCGATGTCATAAAGAAAGGAAAGAGAAACTTCGAATGGACGACTGACTGCGAGGGAGCATTCCGAGCCCTGGTAAGACACTTGGAAAGTCCTCCAGTGTTGTCAAAACCAGTAGACCATGAGACATTGTACGTATATTTGGCTGTGTCTCAACACGCTATCAGTACAGCCCTAGTTCGCAAAGAAGACAAGGTTCAAAGGCCGGTGTACTATGTTAGTAAACGATTGACGGGGGAAGAAAAGAATTATCCAAAGATCGAGAAACTTGCCTATTGCCTGGTGATTGCATCACGCAAGCTTCGTCCCTACTTTCAGGCGCACTCAATCAGTGTTTACACTGACCAACCCTTGCGACAGGTACTCCAACGACCGGAAACTTCCGGTAGGATGCTAAAGTGGAACATCGAGTTAAGCCAGTTTGATATCACCTACCTGCCGCGAAGGACCATCCAAGGGCAAGCATTAGCTGACTTCGTTGCTGAGTTCACCATTCCGGATGAACCGAGTGAAAATCACAAAGTAATCCCTCCTGTTCGATGGAAGATGTTCACTGACGGGGCATCTAACGACCGTTGGTCGGGAGCTGGGATAGTTCTGGTAACTCCCGAAAACCGATCGATTTGCTACGCTTTGAAGCTCGAATTTATAGTGACAAATAACGAAGCCGAATACGAAGCACTGATTGCTGGCTTAAGACTTGCCAATGAACTGAGGGTAAAGTCCATCGAAATCTTCTGCGACTCACAGCTGGTGGTATATCAGGTACGGGGAGACTACCAAGCGAAAGGACAGAGACTGGCTCCTTACCTTGCTCGGATCCGGGAGCTACTCGTAAACCTGGAATATTATGACATTTCGCATTTCCCGCGCGAACAGAACAGGGAGGCCGACTCGTTGGCTAAATTCGCGAGTACTGGCGATGCACAGCAGATGGGATTGTTCCCTGTCGAGACTCTGCTTGCTCCAAGTATAGACATGATGGAGATAGATTTCATCTTGGAGACCGAACTCGAAAGGGGATCATGGCTGACCCCGATCAAACAATACTTGCTATACGGGGACTTACCTGAGAAAAGAAGCGAAAGACGCCAAGTCCTTCGTAAGGCTTCGCGTTATGTAATGCAAGACGGGATAATGTATCGGAGGGGATTCTCGACCCCCTTACTCCGGTGCGTGGCCCATGACGAGGTAAAACGGGTGTTGGAAGAAGTCCATGAGGGAGAATGTGGTGATCATACCGGGGGGCAAACTTTGGCGAAGAAATTCCTCCGCTATGGATATTATTGGCCGACTGTAAATCGGGATGCTGCAGACTATGCGAGAGGATGCGACAAATGCCAGATATATGCAAAGATTCCAAGAGCTCGGCCAACGGAACTCACACAAATGATTAGTCCCTGGCCATTTGCAATGTGGGGAATCGACCTAATTGGATCTCTGCCCATAGCCAAAGGAGGCGCGAAATATGCAATAGTGACAGTCGATTATTTCACCAAGTGGGCGGAAGCAGAGCCAATGGCCACAATCACCACCAAGAAAGTCATTAATTTCGTTGTACGAAATATCATATGTCGTTTTGGCCTCCCACGGACCATCATAACGGACAACGGAACTCAATTCGAAAGCAAGAAATTCAAAGAGTTCTGTCAGAGGTATGGCATTGAGAAAAGGTTCGCAGCAGTTGCTCATCCGAAGGCGGATGGGCAGGTAGAAGCCGTCAATAAAATCATCAAGTCCATATTGAAGAAGCGTTTGGAAAAGGCTAGAGGCAAGTGGTGGATGAACTCCCAACAGCGCTTTGGGCCTATAGAACTACCCACAAGACCGCGACTGGCCACACACCATTCGCACTGGCGTACGGCACGGAAGCTGTCATACCCGTCGAACTTGAAGTTCCGTCACACGGGGTAACCTATTACGATCCTGCGTCAAACCAGGATCTCCTATTGGAATCATTAGACTTCATTGATGAGAAACGCGAAGAAGCTGATTTGAGAGCAGCCTCATACAGACACCGAGTCGCTAAATATTATAATGGAAAAGTCCAGCCAAGAACCTTTAGTGTGGGAGATCTTGTTTTGAAACGAGTCTTTCCAACCCCTTCGCACATGAATCCCGCATGGGAAGGTCCATACGTCATCGAACGGAGGCATGGAGAAGGAACTTTCAAGCTAACGACCGTCGATGGTGCGACACTCCCCCGAGCATGGAACAGCGAGCATTTGCGGCGTTATTACACTTAGTCTATTTCCTTTATGCGGTAGTTGCATTTATTTCCAGTATGCTTTATTCTTGGCATGTAATAAGATAATCTAGCTTGTTTCCATCAATAAAGGTTTGAAGCCATCTTTTCCATGAATGACCAATGTCTCTTCGTATGATATTCCTATGACGCGCAATTAATAATTATGATATCCTGGCTAGTGTACGAACGCTTATAATAAATGACAAAAAATCTCCAAGTCCCCAGAGTGCGGACTGGAGTACTCTAAGTCCCCAGAGTGCGGACTCTAGTATAAACGACAAAAAATCTCCAAGCCCCCGGAGTGCGGACTGGAGTACTCTAAGTCCCCGGAGTGCGGACTTGAGTATAAACGACAAAAAATCTCCAAGTCCCCGGAGTGCGGACTGGAGTACTCTAAGTCCCTGGAGTGCGGACTCGAGTATAAACGACAAAAAATCTCCAAGTCCCCGGAGTGCGGACTGGAGTACTCTAAGTCCCCAGAGTGCGGACTCGAGTATAAACGACAAAAAATCTCCAAGTCCCCGGAGTGCGGACTGGAGTACTCTAAGTCCCCAGAGTGCGGACTCGAGTATAAACGACAAAAAATCTCCAAGTCCCCGGAGTGCGGACTGGAGTACTCTAAGTCCCCGGAGTGCGGACTCGAGTATAAACGATTCAAAATCTCCAAGTCCCCGGAGTGCGGACTGGAGTACTCTAAGTCCCCGGAGTGCGGACTCGAGTATAAACGACAAAAAATCTCCAAGTCCCCGGAGTGCGGACTGGAGTACTCTAAGTCCCCGGAGTGCGGACTCGAGTATAAACGATTCAAAATCTCCAAGTCCCCGGAGTGCGGACTGGAGTACTCTAAGTCCCCGGAGTGCGGACTCGAGTATAAACGACAAAAAATCTCCAAGTCCCCGGAGTGCGGACTGGAGTACTCTAAGTCCCCGGAGTGCGGACTCAGGTATAAACGATTCAAAATCTCCAAGTCCCCGGAGTGCAGACTGGAGTACTCTAAATCCTCGGAGTGCGGCCTCGAGTATAAACGATTCTAAATCTCCAAGTCCCCGGAGCGCGGATTGGAGTACTCTAAGTCCCCAGAGTGCGGACTCTATTATAAACGATTCAAAATCTCCAAGTCCCCGGAGCGCGGACTGGAGTACTCTAAGTCCCCAGAGTGCGGACTCGAGTATAAACGATTTGAAACCTCCAAATCCCCAGAGCGCGGACAGGAGTACTCTAAGTCCCCAGAATGCGGACTCGAGTATAAACGATCCGAAATCTCTAAGTCCCCAGAGTGCGGACTCGAATACAAATGACTCGAAATCTCCAAGTCCCCAGAGCACGGACTGGAGTACTCGAAGTCCGGTGTATAGACTTAATTACAAGCAGTTCAGACCTCCGAGTTCCTTGAATAGGAACTACGACGCAAATGACTTGGATATGTCAAGTCCCCAACATACGGGCTATGAAATATTCTAAGTGCTTGAAGCACTAAGTGGAGATTGATCAAATCCAGGGAAGCTCTCAAGCCATGTAAAGACGAACCAAGAAGTCTAAGTTACCCATAACAATTCAGATTTCAATCACAACCATAAAAGAAACTGAATAATAAAAGTCTTTTGAGAAGACAAAAGTGAAGATCAAATTTTATTCACAAAAAGCTTCCCGTTACAAAAACGCTCAGAAGTCCGGAGCCAACAGCCTATTTACACAGTCTACAAAAATTAGTACATGACTTAAACTAGTTCTCGTTGAACAGGGCGACGGTCATTTCTTGTGTTTCTTTGACTTCTTCCCGGATGGTTCCTTCCCAGAGCGCTTACTCTTGGAATCCTTCCCTGACGGAGGGGTGACGACCGAAGACGTAGGGGGAACATCCATGGGCTGGGACTTGCCAGGAAAAATGATCTTCAATGGTTTGTTCAGAGGATCGTCCAGGTCCACTTCACGTGGCTCGACCTTGACTGAGGTCGTATCTCTTTTCTCTTTCTCGAGCTGTTCCTTCATGCTCAAGTCGGATGTGTGCTCAGAGGCACCTGTGATTTCTACTTCGAAACTCTCCGAGGAAGAGTCAGATTTGCCTTCATCTAGCGCCCCGATTACTTGAGCATCTGGACCAGGATCTCCGCCGACTTGAGTAGCCTCACTCGCCTTTATCTCCACCTCCTTGGCGGCATCGCTCCTCGGAGTGGGCTCGGGGTCAGAACAGCCTACACAGAAGACACGAAAATAAACAAGTGTTAGAACACAACAACTTCTGAAGGAACGAGAAAGATCTTTGTGAAGCCCATAGGTTACTCACCAGATGCCGGTGGGTTCTCAGTCGCCAGGGGTGTCCCGCCCTCCGGGATGGGAGGTAAAACATGAATGCCAAGCCCGGGGGCTTCCGGGTCATAACCAACATGCTGCTCGAAGGGGTCAAGTGTTGACCGACTGGCCGATTAGGTAGGCACGTGAACTGGGGGCACAACGCCGGAAGGGTCCGTAGCCACCTCTTTCCCTTTCTTGGAGGGAGAACCTTTGCTGTAGAGGGCTTTAGCCGCCGATAAATCTGAAGGCTCCTTCCCCCTCAGGAATTCTTTTATCAATGCTTCTTCGTCGACCTCATCGGCGCCGCTCTCAACCTTCCTGATCTGAATCAGGGTCTCCCATGCCTCGGCCAATGACTCAAGGTAGCCGTCGCCCAGAAAAGTTAGATCTCGATGCATGAGAACTCGGGCATTGAACTCAGCGATAAGCGGGTCGAATTCGGTCTTTATCTCCTCCCTGCCTTCTTCCCTGGACGCCTCGAGGCGAGAGTCGATGTCGACAGTTGCTGCCCTTTTACCTTCCTCACGGGCCTCATTCCTCAGTGCCTCGACTTTGGAGAGATCGTCTTCAAGTTTCCCCTTTAGGAGTCGGGTGGCGACAATCTCATCACGATAATGTTGTGCCTCAACTTGGGCAGCCACTTTCTCTTTCCTCACCTCGAAAAGTTGCTCTTCGAGTTCCTTAACCCGATAACTAAGTGTGTCCCGCTCCTTCTGAACGGAGTCTTTCTCCAAAGCTAATGCCCCACACCGTTGAACCGCTTCATCGAGCTCTTTCTTATGAGTCAATTCAAGGCGAGAAACAGCCTCGGCGGTGTCCTTAGCGCTCTGACGAGTAGCTTCAAGCTCGGACTTATAGGCGACAATTTCTTCATCCTGGGCCTTAATAATATCCCTGTCATGAATAGCTTCAAGCTTTAGGCGGTCAATTTCGTGCTGGCGCTCCATAGAGACTTCAGAAAGTTTCTCAGCCAGATGGACGAACGCGTCATGTTGCACGTAGACGTCATTGGTACAGGCGATAGCATTTTGTTTGACATCTCCGGGAATAGGATGAATCGCCGGGAGGAACTTTAACCCATCAAAACAAATCTTCGGAAACTTAGCCTTAAGTTCGTTCAATCTCTTCGACACTGTCAGGTCTGTTACGGGAGAGGGAGGAGACGACTTTGAAAGTTCGCCCTTCCTATGAGAATCTCGGGAGTGCCGGGTAGAAGAAGAGTCAGAGTGTTGGTCCCGGGGAGCATCAGAATGCGACCTCTTATGGCCACGTTTGTCTTTGCTTCGCTCCTGATAAGAAGAGGTCTCCTGGCGGTGTTCGGGCTGATAATAAGTTTTCTTCCGGGATGACGAGTCCCGGGCATGATAATCTCGGTCGCTGTCGCTGTCTCTGTCTCGGCGCTTCCCGAGGCCCGAGTCCCGACCAGACTGGCGTAAAGTCGACGAACCGCGAAGGCGGTCGTATCCGTGAGAGCGCCCCATGTCACCTGCAATCAAACAATAGCGAATTAGCGAGAGAGCAGAATGGTGAAAGAAAAGTAGGTGCAAAGTGAAATGCATGTGTCTGTGTGTGTCCTAGTGCTACCCCCCGACGGACCAGTGGCTTTGCTAACGGGAGTTTTTTCCCCTTGGATAGGGGCCGAGACGCCCGCATCACCCCTGACGGGTGAGCGAAACTTAAACAGCTCCGGGTCATCGAAATCATAGTCGAGCAAGTCGTCGGGAATGGAGAGGTTCGATAAGCCTTTCAGAGAACTTCCAACGCGCTGTGAAGAAGCCTCTTTCTCTGGCTGAACAGGCGTAGCTTTGGAAGTCCCACCAACCTTCTCTTTCCCCAACTTGCGCGCCAGCTCCTTTCTCCCCTTCGAAGGGGAAGATGACGTTTCGATATCATGAACTTCAGCTGCAGGACCTAAATCCTCACCTCGCTTTTTAGGTCGCTCGCCTAGAATTTCCCCTTCTTCCGGTGCTTCAAGAGAAGGGCGAACGGATGATTCAGGCAATTTTTTCCCTCTGACGGGCACGGACTTGGGAAGCGATATGCCCTCTGGAAGGCTAACCTGGCGGCCAGGGGCTAGCAAGCCGAACTTCGATAGTGACTCATTGGAAATGAGGGCTCGGATATCTCGCTCTTCAGCAGGAAGAGCTCTAATGGCGTCGACAGCATCGGAGTACCCCCGGCCCTCGGAACGGGGGACGAGATCTGAAAAAATAGAACAATGAGTTAGGAGAAGTTCAACCTCAATCGGGAACGGACATCAACTCAGAGAAAGGACTTACTTCCTTCAACCCACCGCCTCGCAAAGCCTTGGGGGCAGCGCACATAAAACCACTCCTGTTTGTACAGGGCGAATTTGCTACTCCACGCGCTAGTGAAAAGTTGGCACTTCCGATGTGGCTCAAGAAACATGTAAGAGGGGCTTTCTCCCCGTTTCTTGGTCATACATATGTACCTTATATCGCCGGGAGTTGGAGGCCTGGAGAAGACGGCTATGAAAAGCATGTACGTGCCATAAATGAAAGCGTGACCATTTGGATGAAGTTGAGACGAGGCGACGTCTAGATACTGCAGCACGTCGCGAAGGAATAGATTGAAAGGTGGCACGCTACCAACCCAGCACATGAACTTGCTACACGCCGTATATCCCACTAGGGGCAGATGTGGGCGGTCATGCCCCGACGGAACGAGCACGTTAGCAAACGGAATGCCGTGAATAGAACATATCCGCTTAAGAGCGGCCTTAGTGACTCTCGAAGCCTGTGAGTCAACTTTGTCATCCAGTAAAATCGACGATTCCAAAGTATCGGGAGCCCAGTCATGAGCGGGAGAAACTGACAGGTCAGTTGTGTCGGGGGCCGTTCGCTTAGAAGACGGACCAGGTTTGTCGGAAAGTGTAGCAGAACTGGATCTTTTGGACATCTTGAATAAATAGCAGACCCAACCAAGCACCTGTGTGAACTATACTCGAAAAATGATCGACGTTAGAATTAACAACGTAGATAACCCCCCCCCTCCCGTGTGGTGTGTGAACTAGTGCAATCAATCGTGCATAAGCATTTAATATAACGTCAAGCCTAAAAACATCGCTTCCGAAAATCGTCATCGCTGACCGTCTCCGAAAGCCTTCTGAATAACGACTACAGTAAGACACTAGAGGTAATTATCCAATTATGCCAAGTAAAGACCAGTTATGAAATTGGGCAAGGAGAGTATGTCCGACATTTGTATATGTCCGGCATTTATGTGTGCTCGGCACTTAATTATGCTCGGCATGCTAACTATGTTCGACATGAAGATAGGTCCGGTATTTATGTATGATCGGCATGTTAAGTATATTCGGCATTTGCTTGTGTTCGGCATTTAGGTCTGTTCGGCACCTAGTTATGTTCGGCATGATAGTTTGTTCGACATTCACTTGGGTTCGGCATTAAGGTCTGCTCGGCACTTAGTTTGTTCGGCAGGATAGTTTGTTCGGCACTCAAGTACGTTCGGTATGTTGGTTTGCTCGGCATGGAGGTAGGCTCGGCATTTATGTACGCACGGCATAACAGTTTGTTCGGCTGAAGTAGTGGCTTGGCAGGGCTACAATTCGACATACGGCCATCATCCGGCCCAGCTTCAGTTCGGACTGAGCTAGTGTCGTTCGACCAAAACTACGCCGTGCCAAACTAAGATTATGCCGAGTCCAAACACTCGGCATATCCTCCATACCTTCTCCTCCTCCGCCGAACACTCACAAATGATCCTACAAGGCATGCGAATTTGGTTCTCTCTCTCTCTACAACTAGACGCTCGACCTTGGAAACATTCCAAATCAAACTTAAGTCCCCACTAACAGCGAATCGATGGGAAATTGCCAGAAGAGGAACTCGGGTAAGAAGATACCTAGTACATGGATCGAACATAGGAAAGTTATGAGAAACCCATGAATTCTGATTGCACGAATGGTTTGTGAGCTCGGAATTGTAAAAGTAAGAAGTGAGAAAAAAGAAGGCGGCTTTTATAGAGAAGAAGAGGAAGATGAAGGGACTCTGACCGGCTCTACCGGTCAAAACGGTTTCACTCGGCTTCCGGTCATTCGGCACTCGCATCGTTCGGCAAGATTGTTCGGCATCCTTGGCATTCGGTGGCAATGCACTAATCCAGTAGTTCAAAGCACACCCTGTTCGAACACACGGTGTACTTTGGGGGGCAAATGTTACCTGGAGAATCGACCAGGCAACTAGAACGTTCGGCATGCAGGGTCGTACTCGGCACAAATGAGCACTCGACACATTTGAACGTTCGGCAGTCAAGGGTTGTACTCGGCATTGAAGAACGTACGTCCATCCAGGATTGCACTCGGCACGAGACCTTCAGCATTTCACTCGGCACTCCCTCCAGTCGGCCTGCTCTTCACTCGGCATACCCTTTGTTCGGCACATCCCGTGCTCGGCATACCCTTTGTTCGGCACATCCTGTGCTCGACATATCCTTTGCTCGGCATGTCCTGTGTTCGGCATTCCCTACTCGGCGTATCCTTTCACTCGGCATCCATGCCTCACTCGGCATCCCAGCATCGTTCGGCCCATTTCCTCCATTCAACAGAGAGATCCATCGACTTGGAAAGGAGGGCTCGGCATGCCGACCGTTCGTGTAACGACCCAGAATTTTTGATAATTAAAATTTGAATATTTAATTAATTTTAAATATTAATAAGTGAAATTTATAAGTCGAATAAATTTTAATTCGAATAATTGGATTTAATTGGATAATTAAATCGATAATTTAATATGTTAAATTATGGAAATAGTTGAAAATTGAGTTAAATATGATTGAAAATGATTTGTAAAATTTTATTTTATCATGTTGGAGTTAGAATGATGTTTTAGAACTTTTAAAATCGAATTAAAAGTTAATTTGTGAAAACTGAATATTTTAATATTTAAATCGACTAGTGAAAATAGTCAATTTTTGAGTAGTCTCAGAATTGAACGAAACCAGTTCCATTGGATCCGTAATAGTTAGTTATTATCGGATTTCAAATTTCGTGTCAATCGGAGTTATCATTTGATCGTGGCAGCTCGAAACGCATCGAATTATTTTTAATTTTAATTTGGCGAGTTAAAATAGCCATTTTTCAAAAAGTCTCGGATTTCGACGAAACCATTTTCATCGGATCCGTAATGTGATATTATTGTAAGGTTTCAAATTTCGTGTCAATTGGATTTACCGTTTGTCCGGTACAAATTAAAACGCCTAGAAAATCGCTTAAATCGGTTTAATTCAAATCGAACGTTTATTGCCATAACTCGCACAGATGTCCGAATTAGCTTCTGAAACCTGTTCCATTGTGTCCGGAATGCGGGGTAAACCCTAGAAACGCTGGTTACGGCGCGTAAATCGGTGTTTGGAATTTCCGGATGAATAGTGTTCGTTCATTTCCTTATAAATAGCCCCTACCCTTCATAAAATTAAAAAAAAAAAATCTAAACCTAACCCTAGCCAGCCGCCTCTTACAAACCAAGGGCTGAAAACATTCGATTTTCTTTCCTCAATTACTTCCAATCCGTGAAGTTTTAGCCAAAATTATTAACTACAACATTGAAGAGGAAGGAGAGCTCTACGATTCTATACGGATATGATCTTGTTTGGAGCGTCGGAGGGGGAGCTAGGGGGGCCGATTGTGGCAAGTTGCGCACGCGTTTTCTGGTGCTAGGTGGGGCCGAGTGCCACCGTGCTCTGATCGAACGTGGAGGGGATGGAGGCGCGCGTGGTGGTGTTCTTGGATCGAATTGTAATCGAGCGAAGGGGTAGCAAAATTTAACCCTAATTCCTAAAATGGGTTCGGCCTTGTCTGTAGTCTCACGCGTGAACAAAGACGAAGAAGAAGAGAGAGGGGATATGCGGCTGTGATGGGGGGGGGTATGCAGATCGAACGGCTGTAGTTGATTTAGGTTAAAATATAAATATTTATGTCGTAAATATTATATATAAAATCGTGTAAAACTTTGAAATGTGATAACTTATTCATGCGAGGTCGGAATCTGACGAAACCAGTTGCGTTGGGATCGTATGGACGAGCACTACGCGATGAAATTGGATTGGAGTCGTTTGGAATTAGTGAGAATTTTGGGTAAAATTAAACGCGCGTTTAATTTTATTCGAAATAAATCGCTAAAACGAAATTGAAATCAAGGTGAGAACTTCTCACTCAATCGAATCAGTTTCGATTTTATTTTAAATAGTTAGATTTAAAATATTTGAATGCATGTTTGAATGATGATTGATATCTATTGATTGTTAAAATAGACATTATGCGCCGTTAGTAAGCGGATGTTATTTATTAAAAACATATACCGCGAATATTTCATAAACAGTGAAATTGGTATTATATATAATAGCAATATATATATATATTGGCATATGTATATATTGGAGTTATTGATTTTCCGCATTTGTTTAGCGGATGAGACCCTATTGCGCCGTCTATTAAGCGGATAATATTTTAAATCCCATATACCGCGATAATTCCGTACTGGAGCGGAATTGGTATTGTGCAAATGTTTTTGGATGCAGGAAAACAGGTTGGAGGGATCCAACTGGATTCCTCAACAGTATTTATTTGATTTCAGACATTTTGATATTTGATGGATTATCATATCGATATATGATATCGTTGTTGTCGTGATTGACTATTTGGTATGTAGCATCATTGGACCAAATTTGGAACTTTTAAATGATTTTAAAGTGATTTTTGAAAATATAAAATATTTTTGGAATTGATCCATTTTAAATAAATAAACGTAATAATTTTTAAAGTTATAAAAATTATGTTTTTTGAGAAATATAGTTAAAAACTGATTTTTGAGAATATGATGCTAATGATTTTATAAAATAGTTTAATCGGGATTTTAGAATTTATTGTGAAAAGTTTAAATATAGGATTTATAAAATTTAATTATTTTATGAATCAAAATGGTGAAATAATAAAGGAGATTAAAGACGTTTTAAAGAATAATATAAATTGATTTATATTAAGAGATTTATAAATGGATATTTGTTGTTATCCCATTTTTTGGTCAAAACTAGGATATCCTTGTTGTGTGCGTTTCCACCACGACCAGGAGCAAAAAGAAGCATTCAGCATCTCATTCGGCATTCCCATCTCCCTGAGTTCATCCGGTAATGTCTCATTCGGCATTCTCTAGTAGGAAGGAACACTCGGCACTCACACATGAAGCTTCATTCGGCAGTACGAGTACATGTCCATTCGGCATGGCCAGCCCTTTCTCATTCGGCGATGCAAGCATGTGTCCATTCGGCGTAACCAGCCTCTGCAAGCATGTGTCCATTCGGCGTAACCAGCCACCTTCCCTTCAAGCTCACCACCGAACCAGCCCTTCCACCACTCCTAGCCGAACCGACTCCCAAGCCACAGCCGGACCGCCATATGCCGAACCAACATCACTCCCTACTAATACCGGACCACCCCTTCCCACCGGACCGGCCTCTACTACCGAATGGAGCTCCGCCGAACCAGATGACTGCCAGTCCAGATTGCTTCAGCCCGGGCCCACCAGCAGCTATATGCATCCAAGACCCCTGCCCCCTACCTCACTCTATAAATAGAGGGGCAGGGGTACAACAATGGCAGACAAGTTTGAGAGCTCAAACCTGGAAGGAACTTTCAAACAACTTTCATATACTTGTACTACAAGCTTTGTACTTGTAATCGGATTGGAGAAGGAGAATAACATATAAAGTGGACGTAGGCACGCTTTGGCCGAACCACTATAAATCTGTGTGTCTTTTACAGTTTAGTCCCTGCTTTTTACGTATTTGCATAAACCACCTAAATCACTACGAACAACATAAAACCAACTAAATCATACAACTCGGAGCTGTTTGCCCATCTTTTGTGCAAACATATTTGAGTTATTTGCTGAGATCTGTAATTTGTGCTTGAATATCGCTGACTTATATTCATACACTGGTGCTTTCACGACTTTGGGTGTTTGCGGCCATTTTTTACGCAAACATTTTGGTGCTTTCACTGAGAACAACCAGCTCCCACTACATCGGATAGAAGTTTGGATTTGGAAGACAATGACTAGGCAAAACAGTAGAAGGCTAAGGGCTGAGAGAAGCCAACAAGGAGGAAGTCAACAAGCATCCTCCGGAGGTGAGGAAGGACCGGCTTCGATCTACATAACCCGGGATGAAATGGAAGCCATAACAAATTCACTGCAAGAGAGGTTGCTGAAAAGTCAACAGGAAATGATGCAAACTTTCTTGGAGCAAATGAGAGCTGCAGGGATGCAGAATTTAGGAACAGCTACAACGGCTATGGATGCAGGACAAGAAGCTAGGGTTATGGAACCCAATGAAGGACAGGATACGGAGTCAGGTGGCAATCAACAAGGGCTTGGGGGCAGGCCCACAGGATTCAACACAGGAGAACCTTTGGAAGGAGTTCAACAGGCTAGAACCAACGTTGCTGCTAACGAGCCACACGAAGAGTATGTACCGGAGTTCCCTCGGGGGCAACCCTCAACAGACAATGGCGGATTGGTAGATATAATCAGGAAGACTGTGCGAGGTGGTTTGACCAACGGAGACTTGGAAGGAGTAAACAGGAGTCCGTTCACTCGGGAAATAAGGATGGCTCAGAATCCACCAAAGTTCAAACTACCTAGCGTGGAGGTATACAATGGCAAGGAAGACCCCACGGATCACTTGATGAGATACACCAGACACATGGAAGTGCTGGGGGCATCGGAGGAGGTGATGGCCCGATGCTTTCCTTTATACTTGACGGACTTAGCTGCGATGTGGTTCAGACAGCTGGAGGAAGGATCTATCAGGACTTGGAGGGAATTGGTGGAAAGGTTTCTGGGGCAATTTCGGGTTCATGTCAAGAGACCGAAGAACGTGATGACGTTGACATCGGTAAGGCAAAGGATGGATGAATCGCTTAGAGCTTTTCTAACTCGATTCAGTGCCGCAGTTGCTTCGGTGGATCGGCCCGATCCATCGATGGTTTTAATGGCAGCAGTATCAGGAGTCAGGGAGAACTCGGATTTCAAGGTATCTCTGATACGAGATCCCCCACGGAATCTCGACGAATTCTTTCATGAGGCAGAAAGGTTCCTTCGACAAGAAGATGCGAGTTCGGATTTAAAGTTGAAAAAGGTAAATGCAGTTGAAGGGGGAGGACCATCCAGCAATGGTTCGGATAAAAACAAAGGAAAAAGGAAGTTGGACGATGATTCTGGAAATGCTAGGAAGCAATGGAAGGATCCAAAGTTTTCCACATACACAGGATTGAACGAAACACTGGAACGGATATACCTGGATACTCGAAATCGCCTTCATTATCGGAGGCCGGCTAGGAGAGAACCAACAGAACGGGAAAGGACATCAGGAAGGCACTGCCTCTTCCATGATTTGGATGGACACGACACCAACAGCTGCAGGCACTTAAAGGACATAATTGAGGAACATGTAAGGAATGGACAACTGCCGCAATATGTTGGACCTCGGAATGCAACGGCGAGGCAGGAGCAGCTGCCGCCTACCTCAAGCTACGATGGTGGGAGGCCCAGGAATGATGGTCGGTTGATCGTCCCTTGACCAGGTTAACATAAAATAAGTAGCAAACTGTTGGCAAGCAACCAAGTCATTTACACATGTACGGGGACGGAGATAGCCCCTAGGCATGCTCTGAATGATAATGGGCTGCGATGCTATGGTTTGTGAAATTTATCTTTTGCTTTTGGATTGGACACTGCTTTTTTCTTTTTGGTTTTCGGTTTTGGAGCTTGGATTGAGCTCCTGGTTTTCCTTGCTTTTTGATTTGGATTTTCCTTTGGACAATTGTTTTCGGTTTTGGATGCTGGTTTGGATTTCTGGTTTTCTGGTTTTGGATTTGGATTCTGGATTTGGATTCTGGATTTGGATTTTGGATTTGGATTTTGGATTTGGATTTTGGATTGGATTTTTATCTGATTTTTGATAAACGGTCGTCGGGTATGGATTATGCCTGGCAAGGGGTGAGTCGCTTTGCCCGAACGTGGTAAATTGACTCATTCAGGTCGTCGAGTATGGACTATGCTCGGCAAGGGTCCGGAGTGATCAGGATTCGGCCTAGGACTTAGGCCCTATGTTATCAATCGTTATTTTCAGCTCGTCGAGTATGGACTATGCTCGGCAAGGGTCCGGAGAGACCAGGATTCGGCTTAGGACTTAAGCCATGGCATTGTACAGCGCCCAGGGACACTGGGCCAAGGTCGTCAAGTGTGGATTACGCTTGGCAAGAACCCGGAGAGGTTAGCTCAACGCCCAGGGACACTGGGCCACGGTCGTCAAGTGTGGATTACGCTCGACAAGAACACGAGGAGGCTAGCTTAATGTCCAGGGACACTGGACCAAGATCGTCAGGTGTGGATTGCGCTTGGCAAGAGCCCGGAGAGGTTATGAATTTGGATATCGACCCAGAGAGGTCCTGGATTCGGTTGTTGGCTATTGGATAAGGATGGTTTGGGACTCGGTTGTCGAGTTCGGATGGACATGGAATTGGCTCAAGCTTTGCTTATTGGATTCGGAACTATTCAAAACACGCCTTGTTATCACAAGGCATGTTTTGGGGGGCAAAGTGTTATCCCATTTTTTGGTCAAAACTAGGATATCCTTGTTGTGTGCGTTTCCACCACGACCAGGAGCAAAAAGAAGCATTCAGCATCTCATTCGGCATTCCCATCTCCCTGAGTTCATCCGGTAATGTCTCATTCGGCATTCTCTAGTAGGAAGGAACACTCGGCACTCACACATGAAGCTTCATTCGGCAGTACGAGTACATGTCCATTCGGCATGGCCAGCCCTTTCTCATTCGGCGATGCAAGCATGTGTCCATTCGGCGTAACCAGCCTCTGCAAGCATGTGTCCATTCGGCGTAACCAGCCACCTTCCCTTCAAGCTCACCACCGAACCAGCCCTTCCACCACTCCTAGCCGAACCGACTCCCAAGCCACAGCCGGACCGCCATATGCCGAACCAACATCACTCCCTACTAATACCGGACCACCCCTTCCCACCGGACCGGCCTCTACTACCGAATGGAGCTCCGCCGAACCAGATGACTGCCAGTCCAGATTGCTTCAGCCCGGGCCCACCAGCAGCTATATGCATCCAAGACCCCTGCCCCCTACCTCACTCTATAAATAGAGGGGCAGGGGTACAACAATGGCAGACAAGTTTGAGAGCTCAAACCTGGAAGGAACTTTCAAACAACTTTCATATACTTGTACTACAAGCTTTGTACTTGTAATCGGATTGGAGAAGGAGAATAACATATAAAGTGGACGTAGGCACGCTTTGGCCGAACCACTATAAATCTGTGTGTCTTTTACAGTTTAGTCCCTGCTTTTTACGTATTTGCATAAACCACCTAAATCACTACGAACAACATAAAACCAACTAAATCATACAACTCGGAGCTGTTTGCCCATCTTTTGTGCAAACATATTTGAGTTATTTGCTGAGATCTGTAATTTGTGCTTGAATATCGCTGACTTATATTCATACACTGGTGCTTTCACGACTTTGGGTGTTTGCGGCCATTTTTTACGCAAACATTTGTAAATTGAAATATTGACATTATAAAACGAGTTTTTATAAGTGTTTGAATGAAGTGAAAATGAATTTTGTAAATGAATGGAATTTATAAAATTATAAGTGGTGAAGTTATAAATGAAATTTATAAATAGTAAGATTTATAAATTTTGTGAAATTATTAAAGAATATATTTGGATGAATAATTGAATCTTATAAGTTATAAGATTTATAATTATGAAGTTCAAAGAAACGATTTTGTAAAATAATCATTTTATAAGCATTCAACTTATAATATGAACCTTTAGTTTATAATTGAGTTATAAATCGAATAGATTAATAAAGGAATTTATAAAAGGAAGTTGTTATAAAATAAATAGAAATGGAGTTTATAAAAGTTGTTTTATAAATTCGCAAACGACTTATTTTGATAAGTAAATTGTTGAAACTTATTAATGCAGTTATATTCACATTTTTGACTGTGAATAATCCTTTGAAATAAAATGAATAAAAGGATGAAATTAGTTAACGTAGTATAATCACGTTTTTAAATAGTGAATAATATGTTAAAGAAAATGTTTGAATGTGATGTTTTAAATAGAATTAAAGCGATCTAACGATGTTTTTAAATGTGTTGAGATTCGAAACCATAGATTTCAACATTGATTGTTGAAATAGACGTTTTCGAGAAATAAAAGGAAATGGTGGACTATAACACTGTTGTTATAGTAAATGATTTCCGAAAGGAAATGTTTTGTATAGTATTGGGATTTATATATCTATTTTAATTTCGAATCCCTATACTAGTGATTTTGGGTTGTCGTAACGATGTTTTACGTAACATTTGTTTTGGCCCAAATAAATATGTTAAGAGAATGATTTCCTTAAAGAATGAAATATATACTTAATCTCGATTTAAGTATATTGAATATTTTCCAAGTGTTGAAAATAAATAAAATTTGTGAATTACTTATGAATAAATAAGTATGGAAATGTTTTTCCAATATGAAATGAAACGTTTTTAGAATCTATCTTTTTGAAGATAAATTGAAATGAATAATTGAAATCGTTTATTCATAAATATTGTGAAATATAAATTCACTATGGAATTTATAAAAGAAAGGGGAATTTGTTTAAAAATAAATATTGATTTATTTTTGAAGTGTGAAATTATATATCTAGTAAAGATATTTTGGAAAATAAATAATTTGGAAAATTATTTGGAATCTGGTGATGTGTGCATATCCATTGATAGTTCAATAACCGACTATCAATATTTCCCTTTGAATGGGTAATTGATGTGATTTGTTTGAATTTGAATGCCACACTTATTTTTGAATAAGCGCTCACTATTCGAGTTAACCGGGAAAGGACCATGGGGTCGTATAACCCATTCCGATTATGTGATACGTCGTTATGAATTGCATTGAAGATCGGTGTTGAAGACCCGGTATTTGCGAGAGCGATAGGATGACCTGTCGATTGACTCTGCACCGAGTTGCTCCGGTATAGAGTTCTCCATATGTGATGGTGAATCCGATCAGGATTGTGGATATCCGGATTGCAAGGACTTCTTTGTAAGTGCCTTCGGTTCTGTTCGAGCCCGGAACAGACTTGTATGGATTGTATGTCTGACATTACAAATTGAGATATAAAGCAGATTTCTTTCAAATATATTTCTGTTGGTGGAGGAGAATTTATTCTTTTAGCTTAACACCCTTCTCTGAGACGTATGAGCTCAGAGGTTATGTAGTTGAAGGTTATCAGCGATATATTCCCAATTTGGTAATGTGATATGCTGAGTGTTGCTGTGAAATGATCATTGTGTTGATTATTTGTGATAGGATCATTTGTTTGATCGTCTATCTTGGTGATCATTTCTATGATCATTTGTTGACCCAAAGCATGGCTTTTGTATAAAGTATGTTTTTGTGGACGTGACTTCGTCGAGCCTCACACCCCGTGAATGGTCAAAACAGGAAAGATGCAGCAAGGTTATGAGGGGTAGCGCCCTTTAGGATATGTGCATTTCCTTCTGGAAAAGGGTGGTATCATGGTATGGAGCCCAGATGCTTACTCATGTTGAAAACACTTTATGATTGTGTGAATTGATTACGAGCGCTCGGTTGAAAGGTCCCAAAGGACCGGGGGATGGCATATTCGGTCAGTTGTTACTCAGTTAGGGGTAACCCGGCCTTGTGTTGGTAGAGATCCGGTTTGGTTCTCGGAGATGTCCATCCAGAGGCACTCTCATGTGGCAATGGGAAGTTCCTTGGCCTGATCATTCGTTGGAAATCCAAAGAAACAATACGAGACTTGTACGGTTTTAGTTGTATAACCTGCTATGGAATGTGGCGGTAACCTGCTACTGAACATAGTTAGCTATAGTAGGCATACGATAATGGTCGTATGTTGGCTAAGATTTATATTCTACTTTCGAAATGAATTTTTCTCTACACTATGCACTAGTAATAATATCAAATGTTCTTTTTATTGCGTATCAAGCATCTTTGACTATCATAAGGAGAAATCTCCTCCGATTCTGCATTTGCATTGTGTGTGTGTGCGGGAGGCCTTATGGTAGTCTCATTTTTAAAAGCATTGCGAATTGACTTTAAAAATATTCCTCTATTTTGATTTTAAGGATAAATAAACTGTTTTGAGTTCTCACACCAGTCACATGACTGACTCGGAGTTTATTGTTTTCCTTCCTAAACTCTGGGTGCCCACCAATTTCCACACGGGCAGTCAAGAGTAAGGTTTATTAGGATATTCTGGAGTTGCTGGAGGCAAGATGGATGGCATGGCGTATTACTTATATAGTATTTCTTTTTCCGCTGCACTGTTTGTTGTTGCATGTTGTTGTACACTCTGATGTAATGATGATATGATGTAATGTATAAAATGTAATAACTGATATAGTTCTTTGTTTAAAGATTATTCATTTATTATTATATGTTGTTCCGCTGCGAATTGTGAGATTCTGATGTTGTTTTGATGTTCTGTTGTTTTCTGTTCCGTTCTATTTTCTATGTTCATTTCTCTCTATTTTCTTATCTTTTCTCTATCCTTTCTCTCTTTTTCTTCTCTTTTCTTTTCTTAAACCATAACATTTCGGGTTTTCGGCCTTCAATTTCTCGGCAGTCGATAAAGTGAGTATCGATGTTGAATTTTCGAAAGTCGAAAATTTTCGGGACGTTACATTTGGTATCAGAGCATATGGTTAAGCGACAACCATGGTTCTGTTGGGTGTTACTCATTAGAGATAGAGTCAGTAGTACTCTAGAATGAGTTTGAGTGTAATAATAGCTATGAGAGCGTATTTGTTAGTGAATATATAAAATTGTTTTATATTGTGATGATTGGTTTGTTGAGTGGTATATGAACCTTCGTCAGCATGGTCTCGACAAATATGCCGAAGGGGTTTCTAAACACTTGAATAGAACAATTCGACACAGTATTGATTTTTAATTGGGTAAATGAAATAATTTTACCTTGATTATATTTTATATATAAAGGAATAATTTTTCAGAATTATTAAGGTGTATATAAGTTGAATAAGTTCTTTGAATAATCTAAATAAAAGAAAAATTGTATAAGAAAAAAAGCATTATAAGAATTGAATTATAATTAATGTGAATTACAATTGTGAAATAAACTTATATATATAAGAAGTGAAACTATATGAATATATTTATGAATGTGAGTTGTAAATAAAAATGAATTTAAAGTTAAATGGAAATATAACTTAAGAGATGTTGAATGAAGTTGATGTAGGTGTCAAAGTAAATTATAAAACTTAAGTTATATAAATGAAATTCAACTTTAAAAATTGAATTGAATTAATGAATTGAATGTAAATCAATTGAATGTGAATTAAGTTGATATGAAATAATGAATGTAAGTGTTAATTCATTAAAATCTAATGTTATTAGAAGTTGAAAAGATTGAATGAAAATCAATTTAATTAAACCAATTGATAAGCAAAGGAATTTGGTTGTAATTAATATACTATGGTTGTTAGTTGATTGTATATAATTCATTAAGTGTTAATGAATTTGAGTTAATGAAATTGGAAGCTAAATTAATTGGAATTCAATTGGTAGTTAAATGAATCTTAAATAGAATTGAATTTGATTTGGAAGTGAACCAACTTGAATATAAATTAGTGAATATAAACTAATTGAAAATGAATGTTAGTAAAAACATCCACTGTTAATGAATCAAATGTGATTAAATTGAAAACCATTTCATTTAATATTAATGAGAATATGAATGAATATTTGTTGGTTATGAATGTTAGATGGATGATAGTTGGTTGATGGTTGAATATATTGCTTTAGTTTCATTTGCTATGTTGGCATGTATAGTTATTATGTTGCTATATGTTGTATATCGATACTATTTACATATATGCATGTTCTCATGTTGTTTGTTGAGTGATTAGTAGGTGTGGATCGCGTTTGCTTCGCATTTGGAGCTCGCTTTCGCGCTATATTAGCCGTATATGCTTGCTAATAAAATATAAGGTACATATCTCGGATTACATATCGTACTTTTATACCTTTTTCCCTTCGGGATGCCTCATTACTTGATGAGATGTATATTTGTGATATATATAATGTCATTTTTTTTTTCGAATCGAGCCGCGCAAAGGAGACTATGGCGAATTTTTCCGAAAATTTAAGGCGTTAGAAAAAATTTGAGAAAAATTGGGAAATTTTGAAAACTGAAACTTTGATTTGGAGTTGAAAGTTAAACAATAGTAGTTGTTTTTGAAAAAGATAACTAAGTATGATTTGAAAACTTAGTTAAGTTATTGTAAGAAGTTTAACTATGGATTTATGGAAAATTAATAAATTCTGTAACTTTTCTTACTTAATAATTTCGAGGACGAAATTCTTTTAAGGGGGAAGATTGTAACGACCCAGAATTTTTGATAACTAAAATTTGAATATTTAATTAATTTTAAATATTAATAAGTGAAATTTATAAGTCGAATAAATTTTAATTCGAATAATTGGATTTAATTGGATAATTAAATCGATAATTTAATATGTTAAATTATGAATAATTGAAAATTGAGTTAAATATGATTGAAAATGATTTGTAAAATTTTATTTTATCATGTTGGAGTTAGAATGATGTTTTAGAACTTTTAAAATCGAATTAAAAGTTAATTTGTGAAAACTGAATATTTTAATATTTAAATCGACTAGTGAAAATAGTCAATTTTTGAACAGTCTCAGAATTGAACGAAACCAGTTCCATTAGATCCGTAATAGTTAGTTATTACCGGATTTCAAATTTCGTGTCAATCGGAGTTATCATTTGATTGTGGCAGCTCGAAACGCATCGAATTATTTTTAATTTTAATTTGGCGAGTTAAAATAGCCATTTTTCAAAAAATCTCGGATTTCGACGAAACCAGTTTCATCGGATCCGTAATGTGATATTATTGTACGGTTTCAAATTTCGTGTCAATTGGATTTACCGTTTGTCCGGTACAAATTAAAACGCCTAGAAAATCGCTTAAATCGGTTTAATTCAAATCGAACATTTATTGCCATAACTCGCATAGATGTCCGAACTAGCTTCTGAAACCTGTTCCATTGTGTCCGGAACGCGGGGTAAACCCTAGAAACGCTGGTTACGGCGCGTAAATCGGAGTTTGGAATTTCCGGATGAATAGTGTTCGTTCATTTCCTTATAAATAGCCCCTACCCTTCATAAAATTTAAAAAAATATATCTAAACCTAACCCTAGCCAGCTGCCTCTTACAAACCAAGGGCTGAAAACATTCGATTTTCTTTCCTCAATTACTTCCAATCCGTGAAGTTTTAGCCAAAATTATTAACTACAACATTGAAGAGGAAGGAGAGCTCTACGATTCTATACGGATATGATCTTGTTTGGAGCGTCGGAGGGGGAGCTAGGGGGGCCGATTGTGGCAAGTTGCGCACGCGTTTTCTGGTGCTAGGTGGGGCCGAGTGCCACCATGCTCTGGCCGAACGTGGAGGGAATGGAGGCGCGCGTGGTGGTGTTCTAGGGTCGAATTGTAATCGAGCGAAGGGGTAGCAAAATTTAACCCTAATTCCTAAAATGGGTTCGGCCTTGCTCTGTAGTCTCACGCGTGAACAAAGACGAAGAAGAAGAGAGAGGGGATATGCGGCTATGATGGGTGGGGGTATGCAGATCGAACGGCTGTAGTTGATTTAGGTTAAAATATAAATATTTATGTTGTAAATATTATATATAAAATCGTGTAAAACTTTGAAATGTGATAACTTATTCATGCGAAGTCGGAATCTGACGAAACCAGTTGCGTTGGGATCGTATGGACGAGCACTACGCGATGAAATTAGATTGGAGTCGTTTGGAATTAGTGAGAATTTTGGGTAAAATTAAACGCGCGTTTAATTTTATTCGAAATAAATCGCTAAAACGAAATTGAAATCAAGGTGAGAACTACTCACTCAATCGAATCGATTTCGATTTTATTTTAAATAGCTAGATTTAAAATATTTGAATGCATGTTTGAATGATGATTGATATCTATTGATTGTTAAAATAGACATTATGCGCCGTTAGTAAGCGGATGTTATTTATTAAAAACATATACCGCTAATATTTCATAAACAGTGAAATTGGTATTATATATAATAGCAATATATATATTGGCATATGTATATATTGGAGTTATTGATTTCCCGCATTTGTTTAGCGGATGAGACCCTATTGCGTCATCTATTAAGCGGATAATATTTTAAATCCCATATACCGCGATAATTCCGTACTGGAGCGGAATTGGTATTGTGCTAATGTTTTTGGATGCAGGAAAACAGGTTGGAGGGATCCAACTGGATTCCTCAACAGTATTTATTTGATTTCAGATATTTTGATATTTGATGGATTATCATATCGATATATGATATCGTTGTTGTCGTGATTGACTATTTGGTATGTAGCATCATTGGACCAAATTTGGAACTTTTAAATGATTTTAAAGTGATTTTTGAAAATATAAAATATTTTTGGAATTGATCCATTTTAAATAAATAAACCTTATAATTTTTAAAGTTATAAAAATTATGATTTTTGAGAAATATAGTTAAAAACTGATTTTTGAGAATATGATGCTAATGATTTTATAAAATAGTTTAATCGGGATTTTAGAATTTATTGTGAAAAGTTTAAATATAGGATTTATAAAATTTAATTATTTTATGAATCAAAATGGTGAAATAATAAAGGAGATTAAAGACGTTTTAAAGAATAATATAAATTGATTTATATTAAGAGATTTATAAATGGATATTTATAAATTAAAATATTGACATTATAAAACGAGTTTTTATAAGTGTTTGAATGAAGTGAAAATGAATTTTGTAAATGAATGGAATTTATAAAATTATAAATGGTGAAGTTATAAATGAAATTTATAAATAGTAAGATTTATAAATTTTGTGAAATTATTAAAGAATATATTTGGATGAATAATTGAATCTTATAAGTTATAAGATTTATAATTATGAAGTTCAAAGAAACGATTTTGTAAAATAATCGTTTTATAAGCATTCAACTTATAATATGAACCTTTAGTTTATAATTGAGTTATAAATCGAATAGATTAATAAAGGAATTTATAAAAGGAAGTTGTTATAAAATAAATAGAAATGGAGTTTATAAACGTTGTTTTATAAATTCGCAAACGACTTATTTTGATAAGTAAATTGTTGAAACTTATTAATGCAGTTATATTCACATTTTTGACTGTGAATAATCCTTTGAAATAAAATGAATAAAAGGATGAAATTAGTTAACGTAGTATATTCACGTTTTTAAATAGTGAATAATATGTTAAAGAAAATGTTTGAATGTGATGTTTTAAATAGAATTAAAACGATCTAACGATGTTTTTAAATGTGTTGAGATTCGAAACCATAGATTTCAACATTGATTGTTGAAATAGACGTTTTCGAGAAATAAAAGGAAATGGTGGACTATAACACTGTTGTTATAGTAAATGATTTCCGAAAGGAAATGTTTTGTATAGTATTGGGATTTATATATCTATTTTAATTTCGAATCCCTATACTAGTGATTTTGGGTTGTCGTAACGATGTTTTACGTAACATTTGTTTTGGCCCAAATAAATATGTTAAGAGAATGATTTCCTTAAAGAATGAAATATATACTTAATCTCGATTTAAGTATATTGAATATTTTCCAAGTGTTGAAAATAAATAAAATTTGTGAATTACTTATGAATAAATAAGTATGGAAATGTTTTTCCAATATGAAATGAAACGTTTTTAGAATCTATCTTTTTGAAGATAAATTGAAATGAATAATTGAAATCGTTTATTCATAAATATTGTGAAATATAAATTCACTATGGAATTTATAAAAGAAAGGGGAATTTGTTTAAAAATAAATATTGATTTATTTTTGAAGTGTGAAATTATATATCTAGTAAAGATATTTTGGAAAATAAATAATTTGGAAAATTATTTGGAATCTGGTGATGTGTGCATATCCATTGATAGTTCAATAACCGACTATCAATATTTCCCTTTGAATGGGTAATTGATGTGATTTGTTTGAATTTGAATGCCACACTTATTTTTGAATAAGCGCTCACTATTCGGGTTAACCGGGAAAGGACCATGGGGTCGTATAACCCATTCCGAATATGTGATACGTCGTTATGAATTGCATTGAAGATCGGTGTTGAAGACCCGGTATTTGCGAGAGCGATAGGATGACCTGTCGATTGACTCTGCACCGAGTTGCTCCGGTATAGAGTTCTCCATATGTGATGGTGAATCCGATCAGGATTGTGGATATCCGGATTGCAAGGACTTCTTTGTAAGTGCCTTCGGTTCTGTTCGAGCCCGGAACAGACTTGTATGGATTGTATGTCTGACATTACAAATTGAGATATAAAGCAGATTTCTTTCAAATATATTTCTATTGGCGGCGGAGAATTTATTCTTTTAGCTTAACACCCTTCTCTGAGACGTATGAGCTCAGAGGTTATGTAATTGAAGGTTATCAGCGATATATTCCCAATTTGGTAATGTGATATGCTGAGTGTTGCTGTGAAATGATCATTGTGTTGATTATTTGTGATAGGATCATTTGTTTGATCGTCTATCTTGGTGATCATTTCTATGATCATTTGTTGACCCAAAGCATGGCTTTTGTATAAAGTATGTTTTTGTGGACGTGACTTCGTCGAGCCTCACACCCCGTGAATGGTCAAAACAGGAAAGATGCAGCAAGGTTATGAGGGGTAGCGCCCTTTAGGATATGTGCATTTCCTTCTGGAAAAGGGTGATATCATGGTATGGAGCCCAGATGCTTACTCATGTTGAAAACACTTTATGATTGTGTGAATTTATTACGAGCGCTCGGTTGATAGGTCCCAAAGGACCAGGGGATGGCATATTCGGTCAGTTGTTACTCAGTTAGGGGTAACCCGGCCTTGTGTTGGTAGAGATCCAGTTTGGTTCTCGGGGATGTCCATCCAGAGGCATTCTCATGTGGCAATGGGAAGTTCCTTGGCCTGATCATTCGTTGGAAATCCAAAGAAACAATACGAGACTTGTACGGTTTTAGTTGTATAACCTGCTATGGAATGTGGCAGTAACCTGCTATTGAACATGGTTAGCTATAGTAGGCATACGATAATGGTCGTATGTTGGCTAAGATTTATATTCTACTTTCGAAATGAATTTTTCTCTACACTATGCACTAGAAATAATATCAAATGTTCTTTTTATTGCGTATCAAGCATCTTTGACTATCATAAGGAGAAATCTCCTCCGATTCTGCGTTTGCATTGTGTGTGCGTGCGGGAGGCCTTATGGTAGTCTCATTTTTAAAAGCATTGCGAATTGACTTTAAAAATATTCCTCTATTTTGATTTTAAAGATAAATAAACTGTTTTGAGTTCTCACACCAGTCACATGACTGACTCGGAGTTTATTGTTTTCCTTCCTAAACTCTGGGTGCCCACCAATTTCCACACGGGCAGTCAAGAGTAAGGTTTATCAGGATATTCTGGAGTTGCTGGAGGCAAGATGGATGGCATGGCGTATTACTTATATAGTATTTCTTTTTTCGCTGCACTGTTTGTTGTTGCATGTTGTTGTACACTCTAATGTAATGATGATATGATGTAATGTATAAAATGTAATAACTGATATAGTTCTTTGTTTAAAGATTATTCATTTATTATTATATGTTGTTCCGCTGCGAATTGTGAAATTCTGATGTTGTTTTGATGTTCTGTTGTTTTCTGTTCCGTTCTATTTTCTATGTTCATTTCTCTCTATTTTCTTATCTTTTCTCTATCCTTTCTCTCTTTTTCTTCTCTTTTGTTTTCTTAAAACATAACATTTCGGGTTTCCGGCCTTCGATTTCTCGGCAGTCGATAAAGTGAGTATCGATGTTGAATTTTCGAAAGTCGAAAATTTTCGGGACGTTACAGTTCGGCATGTTCCACTCAGCATGTAGGTTGCGTCCTATCTAGACCGAGCTGTCTAGCCATCTGGCCCACCAGGGAAGTCCAACCGACATTTGTCCATAAATAGAGGGCAGGGGCACAGAAAAGGGGGATCTGATTTCAGAGAACACAGGGGAGACTCTACCTCATCCAAACCTCATCCAAGACTTCTACTTTTATTTCACAATCGTATTCGAATACTTAAAAGCGGATTGTATCTGTATTAAAGTTTAAAGTGAAGAAATAAAGGATCAACTTCGAAGTGGACGTAGGCTACAACGCAAAACCACTATAAATTCTGTGTTCTCGTCTCCGCATTTTAATTTATATTATCTTCTCTATTTTAATTTATCTTCTTCATTAATCTCTCTACACAAACTCTCTAAGGGTGTTAGTGACCAATTTTGGCACTAACATATGGCATACCAGAGCGGTCGGCACAAATGGGTGACATGGGGGAAAAAGTTGATGAGTCTCTTAGGGAGAGAAAGTGTTTATCACAAGAAATATGTTGGACATATGGAGGAATTTTTAGGATCTTCTAGCCAGCTGGCAAAAGAGAGTGTTTTCGAAGATTGGTGGGAGTCTGTAGCCTCAATCTACTCCCAACATGACTCGATGCTGCAATAAGAGATACAATTGTTTTCTTGTCGAAATCATTAAGCTCTCTTGCAGGGACACCTGATAAAACCAGAGATTAGGAAAAAGAAAACATCGAGTAAGGAAAAGCAACACAAGTCAAGTCTTACAAGGAGAAGTGAAGGTCCCGTAGATGTTAGAAAAGCATTTGATGAAGAAGAACCGGTTTTCCCAGTCCCTGAATTTGTTGACCCCATCTGATATTAACTTCCTCTGGTGATTGGACCTACATATCTGGCTATTGAGATTGCTCAGCTTGACCAACTGGGTCAAATAATTTATCACTTTGACGTTAAGGGAAGGGAGTCTGGATTCTAGTGCCATCGTCTCTAGAGACAAGAGAAAGTATAGATATTTAGAGACAATAGATTGAAGAGATACCAACATAAGATAGAAATGAAGACAAAAACTTTGGGAAGGGCAAGAATCCACCATGCCATATATGGATAGCAGTATAGGCAAAAAAACCCTTTAGGATGGTTATTGATGGTGTCGGTCTCCTTTGAGGGATGGCTTTGATACCGGAAATGCCAAAGTCATTGAGGATAGCATCGACCTTATCTTGAGTTGCTATGGAAGCACGCTTGAAAATATCCTCATCTTTCTTTGGAGAACTCATGATTTTTCTAGATGAAAACATTTTAGTTAAAATTCTTGGTTGATTATAAGTTTAGCATACTTATAAGAGTTGGTCAAAGAAATCTACTTACATAACTTAAACATAAAAGCAAATATAAAACTTCAAGTTTGTGAAAATATTTTAAGTTAAAAACAAAAGACATTGGGCTCCCGAAAAAGTTTAAAAGAAAAGGACATCATCATTTAACAAGCATATCTCGACATTATCGAAAGCCTTAATAAGAGTTTTCCCTGAGCTATCGACAACGTCGAAAGGATAGGACATAATATTTGTTCATTCATCACTTTCCAACAGTGTTGGAAGCTCTACAGGGACCTAATTTCTAAGGAAAGATAGTTAAGATCAACTCAAACACTTAAACAAAAAATATACTCTACAAATATTTCGTAAACCAAACAACAAAACCCTTCGACACTGTCGAAACCAATAACATAGATTAACTGAGAAAAATACTAATGTTGTTGAAACCTAACCTACTCATTCAATTCGAAAGGTTCTAAGTTAAATTCATATACACTTAGGACATTTCGACAAAGTTGGATAAAACAATTCTAGGGGGCTTTGACCTAGTAGGTAATGATGGTGTTGAGGCGGTTGAAGGGGTTTAGCGATTCCAAGAAATTAATTATGGAGAATGAATTGCAATTGAAACAAAGGGTTTCGACTAAGTCAAAACATTTTGCTATCAAAGGTGTTCCTTCTCTCTACCTAATAGGGTGGCCTTTCAACAAGGATGATCTAATCGGCACTACAACACCTTTCGACCCCACCGAAAGGAGCTAAGGAAGAAAAACAAACGTTGAGGCCTCAATCCCTTTTGAAGGGGTAGAAAACAAGGTTATAACATCACATGCTCCCTATCTCTCAGAAGTAGTGTTTTTGGCATCTATCTCTAGATATTCATGCTCAATCCCACATATCTCTACGCACTAATCAGAAATACTCGCCATTCTTGAAAAATGAGATTCAATCTCCTATTGGGTCCTCTCTTTAGGACTCAATAATTCAAATGCCTATCTCTGGTCATTACCATTAAATATTGCTATCTCCGAACTACAGTCCTAGACCCTGCCAGTCTTTGGGCGTTAATCAAAGGTTAGATGTATAGGTAGAATCATCACAATCAACCCTTACATGATTATACTCCCATGATATGATCATGGATCGAAGGAGTCTGTTGGTACCTATCTTCAAATACCTAGATATTTTTGTTTTCTAGACATAGAATATTTAGTTCTTTCATTATTTACATAATACAAAGTTGGGCTATTGAAATATGATTCCATCGATCCTTAAAGCTAATTCATTTTCTAGATATAAAAGTAGTAGACTCTACCTTATTACATAGAGCCTAGTTAGATATTTACTAGATAAGTCTTAGTGAAATAGCATCTCAGTGCTTGCTATCCCACGCTCTCAGAATTGAAATTCCATTAATAGTCACCTGCTTGAAAGTTCCATCTCTTAGCTTATGTTCAATTGCAAAAGGACCTTCCCAATTAAGGCTATGTGCCCCTATACTAGGAAAGATTCATTTTAAAATTGATCACTTATCTCGAAGGTTCCATTCCAAACCTTGCTATTGAATGGTGGTGCTATTCTTTGCTAGTAAGAAGCTACCATCAAGTCAGATTTTTATTGCTTCTCATCAACCATGTCAAAGGACTCAAGCAAGAGTTCCTCGTTCATCTTCGGATTGTAGGCCAAAGCGAATGGTGTATGGTCTGTCACGGACTTATGTGTCATTCGGTAAGCTCATAGTGCTAAGGGTAATTCATTGACTTAGTTGCCTTTAACCTTTGTCAACCGCTTAGGATGGATTTGATGGTCTTTTCACTGCCTCCACCTATCCATTTTCTTGTAGGTGTGATGCAATTGCAAAGCTTTTTTTAATTCAATACTTGTTGTAGAAATATTTCAATTCAACGCATTCAAATTGGGTTCCATTGTCGGTGATAATCTTCTAAGGAACTCAAATCGGCATATGATGTTTTTCACCACAAAGTTGATAACTTTCTTCATAGTGATGATAGCCAGCGATTCCACGTCGGCCCCCTTTGTGAAATAGTCAACTACAACAATGGCATGCTTTGCTCCTCTTTTGAGCATTGAGTGGACACCATTTATATCAAACCCCCAAACTATAAATGGCTATGGACTGACCATTTGTGTAAGCTCTATGGATGGGGCTTTAGGAATCTTCATAAATTTTAGCATCTACCATACTTTTTAGGATAATAAATCACATCTCGGTTGACTATCAACCAAAAGTATCCATAGCGAAGAATCTTCCTTGCCAAATTTTGTCCCTGGTGTGATCACTGCAACTTCCCTCGTGCACGTTAGCCAATAATTTCTTGGCTTCTTCCTCAGTGATACATTGTAGTGGGGGTGAAGAATAATCTCCTATATAGTACTCCTTCCTGAATAGTAAATTGTGTTACTTTGCATAGGAATTTCATTCGCCCATTTATCTCGTTCAAGAGAGTTCCCTTCAGCAAGTATTCCATGATCGGAATCATCCACAACTCTTCTTCCACTTTGGCATCAAAGTTCTAATCGATATCCATCTGGTTGATGCATAGAGCCGACAGAACCTTCACTTGAACTAATCCTATAAGTTGTGCATCCCTAGAGCCAGCCGGCTTGGCCAATGACTTAACTTTCCTATCCTCCTCTCTTGGAATGTATGTTAACATGGAGTATTAGATATCATTCAACTTTTCAAGAACCTTCGTCTGGCAAGGGGGCAAGTCTCGCTCCCTTAGCATGAAATTCCTTCTTCACCTGATAGATCACCAATTGAGAGTCATTGTGTATATACAATGCTTTGATCTCCATTTCTTTTGATATCTTGATCCCTGCATTACCACTCCAAACTCAACTTCATTGTTTATTGCAGGAAACTTAAGCTTCAGTGCATAGCAGACTGCCCATTCCTCCATGGTTACTAAGATCACTCTTGCCTAAGAGCTGCATTCATTGGACACTCCGTTTGTGTATAGTTCCCGTCGAGCAAGTCGGACCACATCTTTCTCCACTTCTCTATCCAGGGTGGTGAACTTAGCAATAAAATAAGTTGATGCATGTCCTCATAACGCTCTCCTAGGATGGTTGGTTTATCGTACTCGCTCGGCTCAATGTTCTACTCTGTGCAATTAAAGCCCTTTTAAAGACCCGCAAAATCGCCACCATATCATAGCGCTCTTTGACTGCTGTGCTTTTTCAATATAGCGCTATTAAATAGTAGATTTACTTTTAGCCCCACATTTTTCCTCTAGATCCACTGAATCAAGGTTTTTTAGCACCCTCTTTAGCAACATTAATATAAAAAGGTTGATTTGACAAATTCTCTTTTAGGTCAAATCAACAAAGTTAGTGTAAAGTCCTAATTTTAAGACATAAGTGCTCAATATAAGTTAGAAATCTATTATAGTCACCAAATCTAGACTATATAATAATCATATTCTTCATTTTTTTTATATAAGACTAAACAATATTTCTTTTTCCTACACAAATGATGTGAGAATTAAAATAAATTAACTTAAAATATTTGGTTTTATATCTAATGAAGATTTTTGCACCTCCGCTATTTTTTGTTATATCCCCACTTTATCCCCCCGTAGTAACATTTTGCGCCTTTACCTCTATGGAACTGCTAAATGCTTTAACCACACAGGTTCCACTTCAATAACCTACCTGAAATCTCATGTCGATGCAACACTCTTCTCAAGGGTTGATCAAAAACACTATTATCGAGTGAGCCTGGAAATATGGTCGCAACTCCCTTGAAGCAATCAACAAGCAACAAGCTAACTTCTCCAATTTTGGATAATTCTTCTTGGTCAAGTGAATCGCTTGCTGATATAATAGACAAGCCTTTAGATTTTGGATTCTTCACGTACTATGGCGGCTTTCAGTGCGTGAATAAATACTACCAAATAAACAGATAAATCTTCTCCTTCTAAAGATTTTGATAAGACTAGTGGTATGCCCATGTGGTCGTGTAAGGCCTAGAAATATTTCTGACATTCCTCCATCTAAACAAACTTCCCTTTCTCTTTCTTGAGGACATCAAAGAACGATGCACATTTATTTATCTCCTTTGACATGCAACTCAGCACAATGACCTTTCCGTTCAAGCTCTGCATTTCACTACTTATCTTTGAGGCTTCAACATCTCTTAATTCTTTAATCTACTCAGGAATAGCTTCTGTAACGACCCATCTTTTTGGACGATTTAAATCAACAATAAACCATATATGTCTAATTCAAACCATTCAAAAGGGAGAATTGTTAATGGCGTAAATAAGAAAATAATAGAAAAGAAGGAAAAACAAAACATAGAATCTCGCAGGGGAATGACAAAATATAATAATCAAATAAACAGTTCATGAAGCTATTTTACAAATGACATTTGATTATACTTTTACAATTCAAATCAGAGTTATAAATACATCAGAAAATAATAATAAAAATAACGCAGCTGAACACAATAAGCAGTGGAATAATAATAATAATAAATAGCAATAATATACTGAATCTTCGTCTTCGTCCTTCATAAAATAAAACGGTCTTCAATATACTAAAAAAGCTCAGACTGACCCGAGCATATAATGAAAAACAATACACTCGAGTCGGAACTAAAAATTCCTATGTAAGTCAAATCAATCTCAGATAAAAATATGAGTGCAATGGCTTCAGAGATGTTATGGGATTTTTCATCTCCTATCAAGTGTACAACGTGAGTGCAGTAATTTACGAGATTTCAAATAATTTGAAATACCAATTTTAACCACTTTATTTAAAATAAATCCAAAGTTTAAATTAAAAACTTAAACTTTTTAAATAAGTCGGTTTCAATAAATAATCCAAATCTTCAACCCATAATTTAAATGTCTTAATTATCCAATTCTAAAATGATTCAGAGGACAACTTAAATGATGTCAATATATACAAGGTGATACCAGGGACATATTAAAACAAATAAACAACCATACATCCAACATATCAATCAATAAGCATCCATTTCAAACAACATCCAAATCAACCAATATATTTCAACAAATAATGGTTATCAATATCGGGGTTTAACTATCAATTAAATTCCAATATAAAACTAAATGTCAATTCAGATTCAATATCAATTCAAATGTAAATTTAAATCAACAAACAGGAATAAAAAATTATATATCACATCGTATATTTTATTTAACTTGTAAACGAATTTTTAGTATTGCGTGAGTGGGTTGAATCGCTCACTTTTTTACTTTCCCTTTTCTAGCTTGATTTGGATCTGCAACTTTCTCATTTTGTATTATTTCCGTGCTATCTTAATCTTTTTTTATAGAAAGTTTTGGAGAGAAGATTATATAGATCTGGATTTGAAGAAAAAGACATGGAAAGAAGAGAAGGTTTTATGAAGAAGAAAAAGAAAAGAAGAAGAATAATTGAAAAAAAGAAAAGGAAGCTTTGAAAAAGAAGAAGAAGATTTGAAGAATAAGAAGAAGAAAATAGAAAAAAAAACTTTGGAAAAAAAGAGAGAAAGGAGATTTGAAGAAGAAACATGAAAAAAAGGAAGCGGAAAGGTGAAGAGAGACAAAAATTGAAGCTACAGAAGATGAGATTTAAAAAAATGAAGTGATGCTACAAGAATGAAGATTGAAACTAGTGAAAAGCTAATAAAGCTAAATATAAACAAAGTAGGAATTGAAATAAAGTAAAATATGAACAACCCTAAAAAATGGTAGGTACTAAAAGAGGTGAAGGAAAGAATTAAAAATATGAAAAGTAGGTGACGTTCATGAAATGAAAAGGCTTTAGACAATGTAAATGGAAATGAGTAATGGAATAAATGAGGAAACAATAAAAAAAAAGTATGATAATTATTAATTAGAAAGGGAATGAATGGACCAACTCTACTCCATAAACAAACTTTTGGAATTCAAATTTCAAAACATTTATTCACTCAATTAATTTTGTTAACCCCAAACATACAAAATTTGACATTCATTAAATATTTAATTACCACAACATAACTAAATTTGAACACACCAATTTACATAATGGGGACCACCGCTACATAAAATAAAATATGAACCATGATTTAAAAATTCAAATTTAAAAACAATATTTTTCTCGACACATAATTTTGAACTCAAATATTTAACTTATTTTAAATTTCAAGGTTAGCAATAAAATCACATCCGTGCAGCGTATGCTTGCTATTTAGCTACCATAAAATGTTGTTTTAAAAATTCAATTTTCTCTTTTTACAATGTTATATTTATATTCAGAATGGAAACGTTCACTTTATTTTCCTCAAACATTCTTTCATTTTCCTTAAAATGCTTATTCGTTACTTGCAATTCTTAGATGTAAACATTCTTATATTCTAAAATGATCAACTTATACAATATTAAATCAATTCTTATATTTCCAAATAATGTACATTCCAAATGAAAACATTCTTACATTAAATTTATTAATTGCACTTTGTTTCTTTTTCCTTTTTCAATTGAAAGATTTCAATAAATTTATTTCCAATTAATTTTAATCTTCCACTTTAAAACAGACCCTAATTGATGAAATCAATTAAATAAATACGTGAACATTGTAATCCTTATTTATAGTCATGCGAACACATTTATAAAATTACAGTGTCCAACATGCATTAAATTACATATTAAAAAAAATCTCTTTCAATCAATATTCATTTAACTCATCATTAAAACTGACGTTATTATTCCAATTCCTGTTATTAAATTATATTCTAATACACGTTAGAACCTTCAACTTCATTGCTTCATTGTAGTTTGCTGTTTTAGAATTTTATTTATGGTCCAAACTTATGATCTAATAACATAGTTAACATTTGTTTTACATTTCATTACGTTAATATACTCCAATTTCCATCCTTTATATGTATTAACTACTATATTTCCATTTTATTGAACTTTGGTCAATTTCACACATTAATTATAATTAAAGTCTCAATTAATTTATTTACCTTGGTTTCATTCTCTTATTAAATCAATTATTACCTTACATACATAGTCAACATTCTTATATCATCCATTACATCAATATTTTACCATTTCATCTTACCTTTAACTTACGTAACCTTTTATTTCATTGATTGTAATAAATTTACTTATTAAAATTTCCAATTCTAATAAACTTGAGTAAAATGATTTCCATCCTTTTATTCAAATCATAGGTCATACTATGATAAAAAATTACATTGTATAGAATCAACCTTTTTACCATTATCACTTCGAATTAATTGCCATTTATTTCCTATTAAATTTAATTGATCAAATAAATAGGTATTATATATAATAATTGTCACTGATAGCCTTTAATTACATTTATAAATTTATTATTTACAAACAAATGTTACCATTTCTTTCATAATACTAATTTTATTCAATTTCCATTAATAATACTTATTTCATTGATGAATTCAATATTTACATTCTATTTCCTATGCTTACGTTATGACCAAGTATAACCTTATACTATTTCAATTAATTTAAATTCCACTCAAATTGTTAATAATTAGCTTTAATTAACATTGTTGCATTTCATTTTAGTATTATTCTAGTTATAAATTTTAAATTTTAAATTCTTCTAACATTTAATTACAAAAATCTTATAAAATTTACTATTTTTAATTGCCGAAAATTACGGGTCATTACATTCTCCCCCCTCAAAACTTTTCGTCCCCGAGAAGAAAAAAGAAGGGAAAAGAAGGAATTAAGTAATCAATATATCTTATTCAAAATATTAAATTTGTAAATAATTTATTTACATAATAAATAATTTAAATAAATATATTAATTTATAAACAATTAAATCCTTTTAAATTCAAATTAACAAAAGTTTGGAAAACATTTCACAAAAATTTCTAAGTTTGAAATTCACGAAAAATTTCGGCAGAGTCTCCTTTGTAAGGAGAGGCTCGGGAGAAATCATAATATAAAAATAACAAAATATATCATACATTTTTAAAATAATATATCCCAACAACGGGAGTAACAATATAATATCTGTAGAAAACCGTAATCCGAGAACGTACTTATTTGTCAGACAAATAATGTTTATTTTATGAAACCAAAAGCAGTAGCAATTGCTTCCATAACCTGTATTCCACTTATATAATCCAAAGAGGTTAATATTATATAGAAGTGAAATGATTATATTGTTTTAAGTTAATAATAAACAATCAACATAACATAACAACAATCACTTTCAACCAAAAGCATACCATCATCACATAAAATCAAAATAAATCAATACAACATAACAACAATCTTTGCAAACAAGCATACAATCTTCATAAGGGATCAAAGTAATCAACCATTTCTGAAGTTACAATCATTAAATTTAATATAGTATTCATTTAATTATTTACTTTAATTATCAATAGCTTCAAACATTAACTTAAGTTCATAATTATTTGCTTACAATATTCACTTTCTATTTCATTTTATTAAATAGCACTACAATTATAAATCAGGTTTATAACTATTTCATATCAAATTTCTTATTTATAAAAGTAAATTTCATTGAACACTTTCATTATTTAAGTTTTTCTTTTATAATATTCCCTTACATATCCTTATTTAACATTAGAACTTTTAATATTCTGGTAAGTTATATATATATATATATATAACTATATATATATATATATATATATATATATGTTTCTAAGAATGTAATTGAAAGTTACACAAGTTTATCTTATTTCATTTTAGTAAATAAATGTTCAATGGTTATCATTTTTTATTTTCATATCCTTTTTTTTACAAGTTACAAATTTTAAATTCCTTGTATATTTCATTTATAATTTAGCATTTAATTTCTTACTTTCAACTTTAGAAGTTCCAATTATTAAATAGTTAAAATTTTATTCCATTACAATAATTGAAATTATAATTTAAATTTACTTTAGTTTATTCTACTGGGTTTTTTTCTTCTCATTATTTACTTTTTCATTCATTTATTTATATAGAGATCAATTACTTACATAATTTGTTTTCCATTAAGGATTTTAGTCATTAATGAATCATTTAAAAAAAAATAACTAAAGCTTCTATTGCCTTACTTAAATTTATAAATTAATTCAGCTATTGAATAAAAATTTAAGTTTTTGGTATTCCCCCTTGAAGAGAAAGGAAATATTTCAATATCTCTAAAAATTCAATTAAAACGTTTAACCGTATTCACTTAGTAAAAATATAAGATATATTTAAAACATCCTCATAGCATTATGTAAAGGTTTTTCAAAAGTCTAAAACTATGTTAGAAATTTATATCAAAATATTATAATAAGCTTTTAAAATAAAATTCCTTAAATCCGAAGATTTATTAGACTCGTTATTTTTAAAATAAGTATTAATTCAAGATTATTAAACTGAAACTAATAGTATACTCAAATTTTACATTCAATTTCTAAATCAAAGTATAAAATTTCATATCTTCATAATTAATTTTACACACTTGTTTTAAAAATGAATATTCAAATCATGGAAAAACATTTATTATGGCTTAATACCAAAATTCAAAAAGTAAATAAATCAATAAGTTTACTATTAGTACTTTGAAATCAAGTAAATATTCCAAATTATACTTCTAAAATAGAGATTTACATTTATTTATCAAGTGTATTACTATAAATAAACTTCGCAAATCAATTTCTTTTCCATTTATACAATATCTTTAAATTATACATTCAAAGAAACTTATATAAATTTACTTGAAATATTCATTTGAAAGCTTCATTTGCAAATTAACCATCTTTAATACTTTAATACTTTTCAAATAAATTCATTTGTTAAATTCCTCGCTTTATGTATAAATACCATTTAAATATTTAAATAACATCTTTATAAATATATATATGAACTATTTGAAAATAATTATTTACATCATTACTTATATTTACAAAGAAGTTATTGAAAACCTTAAATCCATTATTTATAAATTTATTAGTTTTATCTCAAGATACTTTTCAAACATTATTAATAAATCAATAACCATTTACTTTAAATATGTTTTATTTAATAAATAACTTCTCAAATATTTACAACACTAATAATTTACTATTAAACCATGCTATACATGAATAAACAATATTTTAAATGTTTTAAAGTGTTTAGAATTGACAAAAATGATCAAAGTATCATTTATATAATATTTTATCAAAATACTTTTATAACTCGATGTCTTAACAGGTTTATCCTTGTTCTTTCAGGCTCTGGCCATACGTTGATCAGGCGTAATACTAGAATTTTCCAAGTACTTAGTAGACCTGTTTCAACACCCAGTGAAAAATACTTATAAATAGGTATGAGAAGTACCGCTCAAAATCCAATGTCAAATGATGATAATACGATAGCAGTGGCCCGCTAATGATCCAGTATTTACGCAATGGACATAAAACTTTCCAGAAGATCCTTCTACCTTCCGGATTTTAGAAAAATATCGTAGCCAGTTTGTAAACAAGGGACCATCGACCCCTGCTGCAGTGGTACGTTGTTGATTCAATGATTTACGCAATGGATGCACTTCCTTCTCGGAAGATCCATAAAGAACAGATCCCTGGATCGAAAGTGCCTCCATTGGGTAAACTAAAGAACCATCTACCCTAGAAAAAATTCGAGGAACTCATAAGTTTAAGTTCGGACAACCATGTCAGTTCGAATCCATTTCTGAATTCACCCAAGTCCATTAGGGTTTATCGGTCGAATCCATTCCTGGATTACCCAAGTCTATCTGGATCGAAGCATATCAAACTATACTTCTTCGTGGATGGTACTTCCCTATACCTCTTACTTCAAAATATAACATACCATATATAGTACCCTTTCAAAATCATAACTTCAAATATCGCATTTATATAAATTCCATTGTATATAAGATTTAACTTTCAAATAAAGTACTTTCCAAAATCAATAATCTTGAATATATCAAATCATTCTTATATAAATTCCGTTATATATAAGATTTATCTCTTCAGATCAAATACCTTCCAAAATCAACAGTTTCAAAATCACTTGTACTTATATAAAGTCCATCTTATACAAGAATCAAAATTTTCCAAAATCAATTTCGCTGTATGGAAAGCCATATGAGATTCAATATCTTTGCTTTATAAAAGGTTTTGGATTTAGAATTGTTTCGTATATAAATCGTTTTGTGAAATAGTTTTGTATATAAAATAGTTTTGTAAAATAATTTGTAAATAAAATAGTTTTGTAAATAAAATAGTTTTGTAAACAAAATAGAATAAATAGTTTGTATAAGAAAAATAAAAGAAAATAGTTTCTATAAGAAAAATAAAAGAAAATGGTTTTTGAAAAATGGTTTTAAATTAATAGTAGTTTTTCATACAAGAAAAATCCAATTTAAATTACAAAGATATCCAACCCAACAACTTTCAATTTTAGCGCTAAAGCATATCAATAATATTAGAACATAAAATGTACATATGTCATCATTTCGCAAAGTCACATTCGATCGCTCGCTCGATCAAACAAATTTGCTTTCGAACTAGTATTGTCCATTCAACTTCCCTAATGCGTACTTCGATATGGTTTCTTGACTAGAAACCATCATTCTCCTTGCGTAGCCATATACTATGATAGAGAATTCTAGAATCAAACCAAAATCCATATCAAATATTCGCAATCAAGAATCGAATGAAAAATCCTAACGTGAAATGGTGTAATTCACCTCGAACTTATATACTCAAATCCAGATCAAATTAATCATGCGAATAAAATAATGTACGCACAACTTACGTATTTATTCCAATTTGATTCATCCTAATTACATTTCAATTAAATTCATTTTTTAATCTCATTGATTAACACAAATATCACTTCATACTTTAATATTTGTTTCACAGAATTTCTCCATTTAATGTAAAATACTAATATACTCATTCTTATAGTATTGCTTATATTTCTCTTCAAGTTAAATTTCATTCATTTCTCATGCAATATTTCTCATTTAATACTACATTTATTTGCAAATCATTTCATAAGGAATTTTCTTAAGTTCATAACCAATTTATAAAAGCTTAAATTCTTTTATAAACATTATTCGGGATTAAAGTTATCACAACTTTAATTATAACTATTTATTGCAACTTCCATTTTTTTCATAAACAATTTTACAAGGAATGACTTTATTGTATTCATTCATTTTTAGTTCACCTTTACCTTTCAATTTGTTTATGACACATTTAATAAATGTTAACTAAGTTCACAATTTCAATTTTTAAATATTATTACAATAAATGCCAATAATTTATACATTAACTCTACTCAACAATAACAAGTTAACCTTGTTTCACTTGCTTTTAAATTAAGGTTATCAAATTTAACTACATAATTCAACATAATTATTAGGTACCAACTCATATATTAATTCAGAAGTTTTGACTGTCCAAATATCCAAATATTCCATTTTATTTCAATAGTTGAAACCACCAATCAACAAACAATAAGTTTCATAACAAAACATTTAAATTCCATAAACAGATATCCAAATTATTCATTTTATTCTCTTTAATACACCATTATTAGTCTAGTGTTTAGTCTATTAATTCAATCAACAATAATTAGCCAATGCTTATAAACTGACAAAAACTCAACTAACCGGTAGTAAATGATAATAACTAAATATTACCATTTCATAAATCAAACACATTACAAATAACTATATCAGTTATAAAATCTATTCCTTCATATATCATATAATATTAGAAAAAATACTTTCATTTCAAAACTTATATAAAACTTTTTTTATAACACTAACAAATACGTGCTCTCGTGTATACACTTAGACAACTCATTCTAGGGTATTACTACCCTATCTCTAATGAGTTAACCACAACAGGCTAAGGTATGTCTAAACCTGGCACTGATGCCAATTGTAACGACCCACTTTTTGGATGATTTAAATCGACAATAAACCACACATGTCTAATTCAAACCATTCAAAAGGGAGGATTGTTAATGTGGTAAATAAGAAAATAATAAAAAGGATGGAAAAACGAAATACAGAATCTCGTAGCGGAATGAAAAAATATAATAATCGAATATACAGTTCATGAAGCTATTTTACAAACGACATTTGATTATACTTTTACAATTCAAATCAGAGTTATACATACATCAGAAAATAATTAAAAAAATAACACAGCGGAACACAATAAGCAGTGGAAAAATAATAATAAATAGCAATAATATACTAAATCTTCGTCTTCATCCTCCAGAAAATAAAATGGTCTTCAATACACTGAAAAAGCTCAAACTGACCCGAGCATAATGAAAAACAATACATTCGAGTCAGAACTAAAAAATTCATATGTAAGTCAGATCAATCTCAAATAAAAATATGAGTGCAATGGCTTCAGAGATGTTATGGGAATTTTCATCTCTTATCAAGTGTACAACGTGAGTGTAGTAATTTATAGGGGAAAACATGCACAAATCGAATTGAAATTTCGGTAGAAGGTTCGAAAGACCAAGACGAGGCTACCTAAAAATTTGCAGGCCCACAATAAGGATCGGTACCAATCCCTATAAATGCATCCAAATGGTCTAAAATCCCTATGAGGGATGCCTCATGATGCTAGCTACTTGCTCCCTAAACTTCGTGTAATTTGGACGTACGGTTTGTGAGGTATCACATTTTCCATGAAGTAGTGTTGCTTTAATTCTGATTGCTGCCGATCCCTCTAGAGGGATAGGTACCGATCCCTCCAACTTGCTCCAAATGCCATGCGATCCCTATAGGGTGTTTCTTACATTCTAATTAGCTTATATTTTAAGTTTTATGTTGATAGCATATGTAGATTTTGACTTATTGACCGATCATTGTTGCAATATGTAGTGAAAGCTGAATATGGATGATCCCTTTTATACCGATTCCTTTTGATAGATGAAGTAATTTGCCTATAACTTCACGTGCATAGTCCAAATGACTTAAATCTTTAAATGTAGCCTTATAAGGCCTTCCTTGTCACTCTACATTGATCTTACCAAGTTTGGGTTAAAAATTGAGAATATGTACCGATCCCCTAGGGAAAGGGATAGGCACTGATCCCCCAACGAGGGGAGGCATTATTTCATACTTAGAATATTCTGGAGAGCCTATCTCTTGGCCTCTATTGATCATCACTTCATATCATCCTGTGCTTGATCTTTGAGCCTAATAATAATCTCTCCAGTCTCTCTTCCTCGATGATCGTCTAATCTAACTTGTCTGATCGGGTTGAATATAGCCGGGCCAAAAGGCCGGATAGCACTTGCCCTCAAAATTATGTCTTGTTGCATACATGACGTGCTTTGATTTGAAGCAAGTTATGGTCGTCGAAAACAAATCCATGCAGTTTCTTGAATTGTCGCTATCCTTCCGTTGAATTATCTTCCCAAAGGGATGTATCCCTTTTTGATCGTCATGACGCTTGGTCGATTGCCAATAGTATAAATTCATGATTGTATTCCATTAGTTGCTATCTGTGTCTGGTTCTACAGGGCTAGTAATCTTTGGCTATCCGATCCATTCTTTTCATCAATAACTCCTAGTGAACTTCAATTTCTATCGATTTCAAGAAATCGAATCTTTTGAATATACACGTGCAGGTTCATATACACGTTCTTGTCATTGGCTCTCGGATGCGTTTGTACATTCATAAGTCATTGCCAATTCCTTCTAGTTTAATTGCATTTGGATTGCAATTCCTTGTTTATATATTATTTTATGAAATAGGGTTTCTAATCAGCCACTCGATGAGAGGGCAGGGATGACGACCTCTGATCCGTAAGCAAGGGTGAATGGAGTATGGCCAGTCGTGGACTCGTGAGTGGTTCTGTAAGCCCATAATGTTGTTGGGAGCTCATCCACTCATTTACCTCTAGCCTTTTCCAAATGTTTCTTCAGAATGGACTTTATGATTTTGTTCACAGCTTCAACCTGTCAATTTGCTTGAGGGCAAGCAACTGCCACAAATCTCTTTTCAATATAATGCCAACGATAGAAGTCTTTAAATTTAGCGATGTTAAATTGGTTTCCATTATCAGTTATAATGGTTCATGGAAGGCCAAAAAGACTGTTGATGTTTCGAATAATGAAGTTGATTATTTTCTTTATCGTGATCGTGGTTAAAAGTTCTGCTTCAGCCCATTTAGTGAAGTAATAAACTACTACGATGGTGTGTTTTGTACCACGTTTAGAATCGGCAAGAATCTGATGATGTCAATACCCCAAGTGGCAAATGGCTATGGAGTGACAATTTGAGTAATTTCTGTAGGCGAAGCTTTTGGAATTTTTGCAAACATCTAACACTCGTCACATTGTCTAGCATGATCGGCTACATCTCGATTTATAGTTGGCCAGTAATACCTGTAGGTGAGTATTTTCTTTGTCATTGTTTTGTTCCCAGGTGTTATCACCACATTCTTCTTTATGGACTTCCCACAAGGCTCATGTGATTTAATCATGGGAGATACACTGAAGCCAGGGAAAGAAGAAACTCTTTCTATACATGACTCCTTCTTGGATGACATAGCGTGAATTTTTAGGAGGATCTGTCATTTTTCATTCCTCCATTTAGGAAGAATTCACCATTGTAGATAGTCCTTGATAGGAGTCGTCCATGACTCATTTGCTGGCTCCATCTTCAATATCTATTCGATCTCCAGCTATCAATGCTTGGAATGTTAAGTACTTCGATTGGGACAAAGTCTATTGTTGCACATCCTCAATACTAGCCAGCATGGCCAGTGACTTGGCCTTTTCATTTTGTTCTCTAAGGATGTATGTGATGGTGTAATACTTGAAGTGTGCCAGTAGCTTTTGGACCCAGCGAGATAAGGAGCAAGATGCTGCCCTCTAGTACGATAATCTTCCCTGACTTGGCATATTACTAACCAGAAATCACAAAAGATATATAAAGTTTCCACTCCCAGTTCTCTAGCAAGTATGAGCATAGGGATCAAGGCTTCATACTTAGCTTCATTATTTGTTGTAGGGAAGTTGAGTTTCAGGACGTAGTAGATCGATCGTTTCTCAGGAGTCAATAATGCAACTCCGATGCCAGGACATCGATCATTGGAAGTTCCATTTATGTAAATTTTCCATCGGTTGGTTGGTTCTCCACTGCTTTTCGGATAGTCATCTAATGCAGTGAATACATATATGAAGTATGCTAATGTTTGACCATGGGCAGCTCTCTGAGGAAGATAAGTGATATCGAATTAGCTTAGCTCGATATTCCACTTGAGTAACCTTCCAGACATCTAAGGTTGCTGTAGGACATGTTGTAACATCTGGTCGGTATAGACGTTAATGGGGTAAGACGGTCAATCTCTTGCTTACATCATACACTGAACTTTGTATTTGTTTCTCTTCGCATAGCATTGTGGTGCTTATGGCTTGTACCGACATAGCTAAATAGATGTATAAATCTTTGTGATCCGTCGACTTGGATAGGATGAGAGGTCTCTTTAAGTGATCTACCAGAGCTTAAAATGTGTCAATGCAACCTTGCATCCATTCAAAGTTTCTTTTCCATCTATTGATTAGGTCAAAGTAGATAGTACACTTGTCAATGGCCCTGGAGATGAATCGGCTTAGGGCGATGATCTCCCATTTAGACTCTATACTTTCTTGATTGTCTTCGGTACCTAGATGTCTATGATTGCCTGAATTTTCTTAGGGCTTGCTTCAATTCTACGAGAGTTGAGCATTAAACCCAGGAATTTCTTTGATGCAATGCCAAAATAGCATTTCAAGGGACTGAGTCTCATTCCATCTTTTCGAATAGAACCGAACATCTCCGCTAAGTCATCAATGTGGTCGTTTGATCATCGTGACATCACAAGTGTATCATCCATATATACTTCCGTTGATCGCCTAATCCGGTCTTTGAACATCATATTGATCGGTCTCTGGTATGTAGATTCAGCATTAATTAGTTTAAACAACATCACAACGTAACAATATAGCCCTAGATGGGTAATGAAGCTGATGTGCTACAAGTCAAGTATGTGCATCAGGATCTGCATGTACCCGGAGTCTATATATCCATAAATGAGAGCAATTCACATCCAACGGTTGAGTCTGCTATCTGGTCGATCCTTGAATGTGGAATTTTGTCTTTCGGGCATGCCTTATTTAGGTAAGAGTTGTCGATGTATGCTTGCCACTTCCCGTACGCTTTTCTCATAGGAACTGGATTGGATACCCATTTCGGGCAAAGGGCGTTGCGTGTAAACCTATTGTTTTTGAGTTTATCCACTTCCATTTTAAGTGCAGTAGATCTCTTTGGATCCATAACGTGTCACATTTTTCTCATTGAAACATGCCTCTAGTCGATATTCAATGCATGGCTCGCGATAGTCGGTGAAATCACGTGCATGTCAGAATGGGTCCAAATGGAGGTATCAAGATTTATTTAGAGAAAGCGAGCTAATTCCTTCATCATAGTTGCTCTGAGCTATGTTATGATCTTCAGTACCTGTGATGGGTCGCCATGGCTGACTGTAATGTCGACTATCAGCTCAGCGAGTGTAATCTTGGATTCTTTGAGTTCAAATGTAACTATTTCATGTAACAATAAACATGGAATCTGGTTGTGATGGTCAGTGATGATGGTTGCTCCAGTTGAATCCCAAAGTCTTGTCATGAGTTAATAAGTCAGATAGTGAAGGGCTCTAAATGCTTTGAGAGATTCTGCAAATGGCCAAAGATCAGGCTTAGAAGCACGTTGAAGCAAATGTCGAGTAGCGGTCAGCCTCGAGTTGCATGCAGCTGCATAGCTAACTCTTTCTTTGAGTTTGAATCTGCTTGTGTATTCGAGTAACGTGCTTTCCATTCAATGTACTGGCGATCTGTTGCTCATCGTTTAGCTTGGAATGTTAGTCAGTTGCCCATGAGCTTGGGCATCAATTCGATGATCCTATCTCTAGGCATCCTTTCGATCGTAGCCTCGAGTCATTGTAAACACTATATATAAGTTACAATATTGAACTATCGCAGCCAATTTTTGGATGATCACACTTCTGCTCCCAGTCTCGGTTGATAAATGTACTACATGGACGGTCGAGTCTCATCATAGCTATGCTTATACAACCACTTATGCTCCAAAGACATAGAGTTGATCGATGAATAGTAGATTCACATTCATCTTGTTTCTTGCTCGTGGCCCCAAGTCTTGGGCATACATCGATAAGTAGTAAGGCAGGCCATGTCCACTTAAGCTTTAAACTCTTTCCCATTGAATCGTGCGATCAGGTTAGTTGATGGAAGGCTGAGTATTGCCTATCCTGGATTGTATTCAGGTTTTTCCTTCCTAGGGAAATACTTTGATGCTCCATCGGACTACGAGCATGAGTTGGGTACTAGATGGTTGACCATGTCCACTTTGAGTAAAATTCTCTAATCAGATCTAGGGGTAGAGTTGGCTCAGATGCAGTCGGGTCATGCTTATCCAGTTTCATACTCCTCCTGATGGATTGAAGGATGGTGCTGAAAAATTAACGATCAAGTCTTCGCGGTTTATTCTACTATCCGCACTATGGTGATCATAGTTTTTCGAAGGACATCTGGGTCACATCTATTAGTGTTTGGTGTGAATAGATATTGACCGTCGACCCAGCCGCACAATACTGTTAGTCGCATGTAACATCAGACGTCGTTCTAATTAGTTGTGTATTAAGGCCTCTTTACGGTCGTTGCCTTAAGTCATAAAGAACACTAAACCGGAGCTATAGGGAGCTGTCGTATTCAGCTTTTAGTGATTTGTACTCCTGCTCCTAGCATTGATTTGGTGAGGCCATAAGTCGGACGGTCGAATTCCATCCTTAGCAAGTTTATACTCCTTCTGTCGATTTCAGGCCGGAGTTTATGGAATAGAGAATGATCGAAATTCACTCATCTATTCATTCATGTTTATACTTCAGTACGCACTCGGGGGACTTAGAGTTATTTTGTAGAATAGAGAATGGTCGAAATCCACTCATTTATTCATTCATGCCTATACTCCAGTCTGCACTCTAGGGACTTGGATTTGTTTTGCTTGAAGTCGGTATCTGCCCCATTTATGTTTATTCTCCAATCCACAGTCTGGGGACTTATAGATATTTCGTGGGCAGTCGGTATCTTTCTGATTTATGTTTATACTCTAGTCTGTATTCTAAGGACTTAGAGTTGTTTTGCGAGCAATCGGTATCTGCCCGTTTTATGTCTAAACTCTAGTCTGCACTCTGGGGACTTAGAGTTGTTTCATGTGCAGTCGGTATCTACTCGATTTATGTTTATACTCCAGTCCACACTCTTGGGACTCAGAGTTGTTTTGCAGGCAGTCGGTATCCACCCGATTTATGTTTATACTCCAGTCCGCACCCTGGGGACTTGAGATGTTTTGTGGGAAGTTGGTATCTGCCAGATTTATGTTTATATTCCAGTCCGCACTCTAGAGACTCAGAGTTGTTTTATGAGTAGTCGGTATCCCACCGATTTATGCTTATACTCCAGTCCACACTTTGGGGACTTAGAGTTATTTCGTTGGCAGTCTGTATCTACCCGATTTATGTTTATACTCCAGTCCGCACTCTGGGGACTTAGAGTTGTTTAATGGGTAGTCAGTCGCACCTGTTGTTAATTTGTACTTGGTTTGCCAAGCGAGGTAAGAGTTATTGAATGAACGATCAAATCACATTCATTCTTGGAATGTAATTCTAACCCTAGGATTAAGGACAGAACTTGGAAAGTGGGATGATCGATAAGTGTCCTCTTGGTGGTTGTAGTTCCTCTTGTCAAGTTAAGGAAGGTAGTAGGCGATGGATTGTTGGATCCAATACATGCTTGGGTTGGACGATTAGGTCACATCCACCTCAAGCTGCAGTCATGTTCATGTTTTGAGGATGGTGGTTAATGAGTAGGCAGTCAGTCACGCCTACTTTAAGTCGAGCTTTCGAACTGCCCTATATGTCCAGTGTCGGAGTCAATGTGTAGATGATCAAATCACGTCTACTTTAGTTGGATCCCAGCATTGAAGAGCTTCAGGAGAGGCATATATATTGTGGCGAAATTCAAGTATAAACTGAGGAGTGGATGGTTGGGTTGCATCCACTCCAAGTCTTTCTTTGCTCTCCAAGTGAAGCATGAAAGTTGATGAGTAGACGATCAGTCGTGTCCACCTTTTGCTGGATCCTGCATTTGTCGAGTTTTTCCATTTCGAGTCCTTGGCCCTAAGTCAGGGGCATATGGTAGCTAATGAGCAGTTAAATCATGTTTATCTCGATGAAACTCCAAAGGTCTAATCATGGTCCGTGGAGATTGATTGAAGTGCAACTCTAAGTACTTGGTCACCTGCATCGTTTGGAAGTAGTTTAGTTCAAGTCGGTCCTAGTTCACAACACAATTGAAATAGAAATAATTCAAAGAAGATCAGAATAAATCTCATTGATAAGTGAAGCATTGTCATGTTCTTGCTTTTCCGCTTTGCCTCTAGCTCCTTTCAGCGGGATGTCGACCGTCAGTAGTCTGATTGATAATCACAGTTCTTTATTGATGGGCATCGGATGTTGCCTACTCACCATTTTGCAGGGCTTGCACATATTGTTGAAGCTTTTCCTTTTCGAACTAGGTTTCCAATCACATCTCGGAGGTGTTTGCAATCGTCGGTGTTAGAACCATATGCATCTTGGAATATACAACATTCCCTATATTTTCTCAGGTCTTCGGTGGACTCTCTCGAGGCTGGTTTTCAGTACTACTCCGAGTCATGAGTCCCCAAGTAGAGATTATCGACTGAATCATTCAAATGAGTTTATGAGTCGAATTTTCAGATTTTGGGTCGTATCATGGAGTCTGAGTCCTTATCCAACATGCATGTGTTATTTTTCTTCTAGTCTGCTCTACCTCCTCCTTGCTTAGGTTCCGATTCACTTTATAACAGAAACGATCCAAGTCGTGGGAGGCTCTCCAGCTAACTAGCTGCCAAAATCTATCTAGGGTCGATTCCCCTCATCAATGCCATCAATATGATATCCTCACTGGGATTTCTCGCTTTAATGAAGCTGAAGACATTGAATCTCTACAAGAACCTTTGAATCGGTCTCCTAGCATCTGGAATAAATTAGATAATGACATCACATCCTTGGTGTAAGTCGCATGCATTCTGAACTGTTCGACAAACTTATGATCCGGTTAATTAAATGAAGGGATGGATTTGGGAGATAATCGCATAAACCGCATGATCGATACACCTTCGAGGAATATAGGAAAGCGTCTGCATTCGATGGCACATATCGCTCTAGTGGAGTTCATATGCCACACGAATTTCATGAGATGTAGTCCAGGGTCGGTTTTCCCTGAGTAAACTAATACGATTGGTACATTGAATCTCCTCGGATATTCTGGATACCGAACGACTTCAATGAATAAGCTCCGACTAGGGGATATGCTTCAGTCATAATCAGTTCGGTTTGTTTTTAAGTTATAGCTACTTGTTATGCTTGTGAATGATGTATGCTTGCCCGAGATATGAGTAAAGCAAGATGGACCGATATTGATGGACCCGAGGTAAGTTACTTGGAGTCGAACCCGAGAAAATCTATTAGTTGCTTGGAGTCGACATTTGGTTTTCTTGGAGAAAATCTTGGGTTTACCCGAGTTTGGCTTTGGGCCAAAATTTATTGGGTTTTCTTAGAGTCACATCACCTTTATTCTTCAACCTTTGAGAGTATCATTCCTTTGTTGTAATTCAGAAGCTGCCGCTTGATCCCCTGTGCCATGGTCAGTCACGGGACGTAAGGGAAGTGGATAAAATGCACCGTATTTAAGTTGAGTTTTGAATCCAAAATGTGGGGGCCGATGTGCTGAGCTATTTTTTTTAAAATGGATTGTACCTGATTCATAAATTTTTAAAAAATGGGACGTACTCGATCCATATTTTTTTGGGTAGAGGGATCGATCACATGGCATTTTGAGAGAGGGATCGGTAGTATAGGGGTCGACTGAATTGCCTTGGTGAGTGATCGATACTTTGCCATATGAGAGGGATCGGCTAGGGGGACATGAACAAGGGATCGGTTATGAACCAATTTGTAAAGGGTTCGGCATTGAGCATGGCTATCAGCTTGAGGGATCGGTATAGCTTGAGGAATCGGTATATATACATTGAAGAGGGATCAGTATATACATACCTTAGAGAGGGATCAGTATATATACCTTGTAGAGGGGTCGGTATATATACTAAAGGGATCGGTGTACACACACACACATGTGTGTGTGTGTGTTGAAGGGATCGATATATATGCTTTTTGGAGGGATCAGTATATATGCTTTTTGAAGGGATTGGTATATATGCTTTTTGGAGGGATCGGTATGTACATCTTTCAAAGGGAACGATATTGACGAGATTGGAGAGGGATTGACCATCTAGGCCTTCAGAGAGGGATCGGCCATCATGGCCTTCAGAGTGGGATCAACCATGAGCCTTGAGTGAGTGATCGGCCATCATGGCCTTTAGAGAAGGATCGCCCATCACTTAACTTTAATGCAAACTTCAACATCTGATCCTAAGATCTTGTATACATGAGTGAATCTGATCCCTTCCAAATGAACATGAATATATGAACAACACCAAACAAGAACATTAGCATAATCAAATCCTCCAAAAACATGGAAAGTAGGCCTAGCTCCTCTAACCATGGCTATTAACTTTCTTTAGATTTCATTCAAATCTGAGTAGAATAGGAATTTTGTAGGTTAATAACTGGATCTACTTCGTGAATATGGGAATTCAAAAGTAGATGATGAGATCCAATCTAGCTGAGAATTCATTTCTCAGTGAAAGCACCAAAATGTTGACCCAAGAAACGGGCATCAACACCCAATAGAATCTAATAGAGATTGAATGAAGAATGAAATTAAAATAGAGGAAATTTCATAAATGAACACATAGATTTTTATATTGGTTCAGCATTCTTAGCCCACGTCCACTTTATATTTTTATTGATCTTCCACTTGATTATCATTACGTGAATGTTTGGATCAGCTGGGATCCATTAGTACAAAAGTAAAGAATAAAAATAGCAAAGCCTCGGCAGAGAAAGTTGGATCCCTTTTCTGATGTCATGCTTGTTGTATTTATAGGTGAAGACATGCACATATCAGGTTGAAATTTTGGTAGAAGGTTCGGGAGACCAAGACGAGGCTACCTAAAGATTTGCAGGCCCATCGGGGCCAACAATAGGGATCGGTACCGTTCCCTATAAATTCATCAAAATGGGTTGCGATCCCTATGAGGGATGCCCTATGATGTTAGCTACTTGCTTTCTATATTTCATACAATTCCAACATACAGTTTGTGAGATATCACATTTTCCGCGAAGTAGTGTTGCTAGAATTCTTATTTATGTCGATCCCCTGAGTGGGATAGGTACCGATCTCTCTAACTTGCTCCAAATGCCATGAAATTCCTATGGGATGTACCACACATCCTAACTAGCTTATACTCCAAGTTTCATGTTGATAACATCTATAGACTTTGACTTATTGACTGATCATTGTTGCAATATGCAGTGAAAGCTAAATATAGACAATCCTTTTTATATCGATCCCTTTTGATAGGTAAAGTAATTTTTCCAAAACTAGAGCATACAAACTCCAAATGACTTGAAACTTGAAATGTAGCCTCACGGGGCTGTCATTGTCACTCTAAATCGATCTTACAAAGTTTGGAATAAAAATTGATGATATGTACCGATCCCCTAGGGAAAGGGATAGGCACTGATCCCCCGCCTAGGGGAGGCATTATTCCATGCTAAGAATATTCTGGAGAGTCTATCTCTTATCCTCGATTGATCGTTGCTTCGTATCATTGCTTGTGCTTGATCTTCGAGTCTTATAATCATCTCTCCAAGCTGTCTTCCTCGATGTTTTTTTAGTCTAGATTGCATAGACGGTCCGAATATAGTCGAGCCAAAAGGCCGGATAACATCATATGTGTGGTTCGCCAATCACTATGACTTCACTAGCATATCTTCCACATAGACCTTCATTTTTCACCCGATTCGACCCTTGAACATCGAATTCATTAATCGCTGGTAGGTTGTTCCAACATTATTTGGATTGAACAACATTGCATGAAAACAACACAATCCTAAGTTAGTAACGAAATTGGTGTGCTCTTGATCCGGAACGTTCACTACTTTTTGATTGTAACTAGGGTATGCATCCATGCATGTAATGTTCATGTCCAACAATTGAGTCCACCGGTTGGTCAACTTTGCTAGTGGGAATCTGTCCTTTAGGCACACTTCATTCAATTCTAGATTCGATAACCATTCAGGGTATATAGAATCATGTATGAAGCCATTATCCTCGCCTTATCCACTTCCATTTTCAATGTAGTGGATCGCTCCAGACCTAGGTTATGCCACTTCTGCTTCAACGGAGGGCGTTGTTGGTTCACATTCAGTAAATGGCACATTATCTACAATGATATTCCACACATGTAAGAAAGCGTCTAGGCAAACACATCCTGGTTTTCCTATAGAAAAACCGCCAACTCCTTCTCGATTTTCACGCCAAGCCATGATTTGATCTTTAGCAAGTGGTGTCTTGCTCACCGACCCAGATATTGATCGTTATCTCGGCTTGAGCTACCATCGCACCCTCTGGTTCTTTCCTTGGATCCATTGAATTGTAAATTTTACTATGCCATACCAACTAGGGATTAGGAGGTAGTTTCTCTGCGTTAGTCGTCTTGATGCATAGAGTCTTTACTATGCATTTTCCCTTCTCACACTGCTTCACTTCTCCGAGCTAAATGCATTAACACTCATGTCTATTACTTTGATCTCCTTGGATGCCTCCTATACATTCTCAATGGGAAATTTCATCATTAACACCATGGGGCCAGGGCCGCCGTGAAATTGGCAGGGGCCTTCGGCCTAAGAAAGAATTGTAATTAGAATATGTATCAATCACAACAAAGATCTGCACTCGAACTCTCTTTTATTCATCTTCACTAAGCTCTACTGATAAATTAACACACCCTATAGGCTCTGTAGCCTCTTCAGTAAACCCTTGGATACATGATTTACATGGCTTCTGATCCTACCCATGCATCCTCATGTGGTCGAAAGGTTTTCTAAAAGAATATTGACTGAGCTTCCACGATCAATATATTCTCGTTTCAGAGAAGCAGGCACAATCACAGTCGTAATCACCAAGGGGACTAGCGTCGATGCCTGCACTCCATCCATATGTCAATACTGAAAAACAATAATATCAGTCATTATTTTCTGCTTTTTTGGCGAAGCTCCACCTTCCATAACAAAACCACTTTCCTTAACAATATGCCTCAGGGAACATCGTCATCTCTCCATCTCGTTCCATCTTTTCTTGATTGGATATGATCAATGGTACTGATCACTATTTCCCTTTCAGACTACCTAGGCTTCTCTCCAATATGCCCAGCCTGACCCATTGAACCATCTGCTCCAAGGAATGATTGTTCATCCCCCCGTCATCCTACGGGCAGGGGTGGCAATTAGACCCTACCCGATGGACCCAGACCTAACCAGATAGGTCCGATTCTAGGTAGGACGACTTTCGTTGGGTCCAAACATTACATATTAAAAGCTAGACCCAACCCGACCACAGCTTCAGTTTGAGTCGGGTCGATTTGGGTTCAGTCAGATAATAACGCTAAAAATGCATATAGTTCAATGTTTTTTTCTTGGATCTTTTGTGTCAGGTGGGTTCGATTCATCGCATCTTTAGGGTATTTTTCATCACCTAAACCCAACTTTATAACCATGGGTTTGGTTCAAGTTCAGGTTTTCTCGGCTCGATTCGGTTCGGGTTTGCGGTTCTCGGTTCTATATGCCAGTCCTACTTGTAGATCTTTCATATATTGATGCAATTTCATTTTTATGATTTTATCTTCAGTAGTATCCCTCAAATGCTGGCATTCATTGGTGTTGTGCCCATAAACCCCATGGTAGTGACATTACTTCCCTTTGAGCCTTTGTCATTCGGTTGACTCTTTCGAACCTAACTTTCTATAATTTTCATACCTTGGGTCACAAGGTATATGTCCTTGACAGTTCCGTTCAAAAGGCTATAATATTCAGGTCTTGGATACCTCGGATGCTTCTGAAGTCCGGCTTCTTTCCTCCAGTGCGTTGGTTTCCTCTCTTCTAATTATTTTCTTATTTCAAACGTCAATCTAAATGTTTTCAATGTTCTCGTCGGTTGGCTCACAGTAACGTTGCTCTACACAAATTCAATCGGCTGTCTCCAACTAGCCTTTATGACGGCCATACCTATCTCTTCCGAGGACAGAAACTAGGCCGCCCTTCGATAGAATTCCTCCATGGTAGGTGGCTGCTTCATCTTTAGCCATCTTCCAAAATTCATCTCCAGATATGTCCCCTAAATCAACGCCATCAATATGTATCTTCCTTCGCATTACTCACTTTATTCATAGTGGTATTGAGCTACTCAAGAAATTCTTCATAGTCTCCCCGAGACCTTGAAGGATACTCGACGAAGACATCACATCCTTTGTTCGAGTAGTGTGAAGCTTGAACTGCTCGATAAACATTTTAGTCCATTGATCAAATGAGTATATCGATTTCGGTACAAGCAGAGTAAACCACATCGTAGCTACTCCTTTAAAAAAATATTGGGAAACATCTATAACAATAGCATCAATTGCCCTAGCACCATCCATGTGCCACTCATGTTTCAAATAATGTTATCTTGTGTTTTTCATTCTGGTGTACATTGGCATCGTAGGCATCGCAAACCTTTTGAGGTATTCTTCCTCCAAAATATTCTCCATGAATGGACTCCTACTAAGTGATGAAACCTATCATCATTGTTCCTATGTTGATTCTCACTCACCAACCTTCTAATCATGTCCGCTATATATTCTAGATCAATTGTATCGACAAGACAACGATCACCAAGGCCTGCCCTATTATTTTGCTGTAAAAATGCTCATGGTTAGTTTTATGACGTCTGAGTTCCCTTTTCTTTGGGAGAAGCGTTTGTCGAGTCTTGCGTTGTCTGTGATCTCTATGTGATGGTTCACTAGCATTTGACTGAACACTGCCGTTCTAATTACCAACTACTTGCTTAGCATCAACATGAGCGTCATCTCGCAACTCACCATTTAAATCCACAATCGCCACTTAGGGTCTCAACTTGGTATTGAGTCGTAGGTTTAACTTGATGCCAAGCTATGAGCTATTAACTTGATATTTTCTTGAATCCATTTCTGAAGTCCCAACATCTCCTCTTTTCATATTTTATTTTCTATCTCTTTGGTTTCTTTCTAATGAATAAAAACTCTCTTCTTCTGAATAAGAAGATGATAACTCCTTGCGACTCTTCCTTCATCTCTAGGATAGTTGAGTAATCAAATCAATGCTTTCTGCTTTAGCATAGCATTCTGGATCCCTATCATCTTTCTATTAATTTCCACTATCATCCTATCCAAGTCAACTCTAGTCACTATTTCTGGTACACTCAAACAAAAAAGCAATGGGTTGATTTGCCTCTTCCCAGTGTTGAAAGCCTTCATTTTCAATGTCATTAGCAGGTCTTAAAGCAGGTTATTTCTATTTGTACCAAAATTAGGGAACAACACTCTTCAGGCATGTTTGACGAGACCAAAGTGTAGAATATAAATGAAAAATGAGGTTACTCTAACAAACACACCAAAAAGACAAACAGAAGCATAAGAATACAGAGATTTAGAGTGGTTCGACATTGCAGCCAATGTCCACTATAGAAAGTTTGTTGTTTATTGACATTATTGCTAGTTACAGATCATTACAACAATACAATTGAGGTAAAACAATGATTACGGCGGAGCATCGGCGTTCCAACATCCAAAGGTCCCTTTTTTGAAGGCCTTGGACTGCTATTTATAGGTGTAGTCTGCAAATATCTTGCTCCAATCTCAAAAGACTCCTTCTCTCACGTGGGTGGGCCCACATGATCGATCCCTGGACATTTGAACTCGATCCGTGATTGGTACGCACCAAATTCATATCGATCCAAAATTTCTCCTTTTGATTTGTGATCAATCATGGACATTCTTGAGGTTGTACGCAAGCTTCCATGAAAATTTGGTAGCATTTGTACTTGTAGATTTCGAATTATGATCGATGCAAATTTGTGTTTTCAATGTGCAACGGAGCTCGTATCGATACGTTCGTATCGCTTCCATTCGTATCCATAATTTTTCATTTGTGTGTTAGACGATGTGGCACTATCTTCTAAGATTTATCCACTTTTCATGCCGAGTGACCGAATTTTTCTCTCGAACATGCCTTGTTCGTATCGAGGAACTGTAACTACTCTGTATCGATAGGAATTCATATACTTCATATCGAGATACTCCTTTGCTCTTTGTATAGACGCGATACAACCTTATTCGTACCGTTCTAAGTTGTCCCATTCGTATCGTTTCCCTCAACCCCATTTCATATCGGTAGGAGGTGTTATCTCGTATCGCTTATTGGATGGCCCATTCGTATCGACCATTGGTTGATCGATACGAACTATACAAATGAGATTGATATGTGTGGCTTTAGTTGATGGATATGTAGAAGAGTACATGTGATGGATACGAAACAGATAAGTGAGGTGGATACGAATGAGGCCTTCCTCCATGGATGCACAAGAGATCCTTTGATTTCTACATGGACTTTTGCTTTCTACCATCAACTCCAAACTTCTTGAAGTTCTTTTTGATACCATTCCAAGCTTGCCTCTAAAGATCCATTCCTTCATCATTTTGAAGTCCATTCTATCGATTTGAATCTGTTCTAAGACTGTGGAAATTTTGGCCGTAACACCAATTTACAACCATAAAAAGTTGTATTTCTTTTGCTAGAATTTCAATTTAATTGATTTCAGGGATAGTTTTCCTAATTTGGTTGAGAGACTATTTGAAGATGGGTTAATTTACAAACAGAAAGTGGAGTATGAGAACCTCTACCTAGAAGCAACAATTGTATTTGTTTAGGACACACTAAGTTAGAATATCAAATGGTTAAAACTTAGGTTCCTATTAAAATGCAAGATGGATCTGCTGGGGCCAAGGAGGATGGAGAGCTGAAAGGTGTAAACAACAATGATATAGTAGAGGAAAAGGGATGGCTCGGAGAAAGGAATGAGGATGTCCTAAATAAGGACGGTGAGAATGGCAAGGCGGATGAAGAGGTTAGACTAACGAAAATGATTGTAGTTATTGAGATTCCATATTATATATAATTGAAAACAACATGGGGAAATGTCCTTAAGTAATGGGAAAATGGTTAGATCAATAAAAAAAATGCAGGCAGAGAGGGGTTGTAGGATGTCAAAAAGGAGTTGGGTTATGGGAAAATAAAGGATGTGGAGTCTGTTAAAGAAAATGGCGTGGTTAGTGAACCTACGGGTCAGCTTGTAACACCTCGTAATTTTACGAGACTAAATAATTAAATTAAAAAGGGTAAAATCATAATTTCACATAATGGGCAAATAGTAGATATCTACAAAAGCTAGAATGAGGCTTCAGGTTCGTCCGGATTGCCATCCATAGTTTGAAAACATATATAATTTGTTAAGTTTGGTTGAACGGGCTAGAAATTAGAAGTCAAACCCATTAGCATTTTCGTAACATATTAATTTTGCGATTTTAGCCTAAATTTGAATTATTTCAGCCTATAAATAGAAATGAAAACCTATTTTCTAATCATACTTTAGCCTAAATGTCTTAACTCTAATCTCGATCTTCTCATTCATCTATCTCAAAATAAAATCAATTCTAAATCCACTAAATTAAATCTGAACTAAACAAATAAATATATGGAATTGATCGCCGCGAAGAGAGCTACACAATAAATTGAAGCTATCGAGAAATTTATCATTTTCAAGGTAAGGAATTTATGGAGAGAGAAAAAGGAGGAGGGTTCACCTTGAATTGGAGAAGGTGCATGGCTAATCGGTGAGTGAGACTCTTCATATTCGTATATATATCGATAAGACACAGTAATTCACCCTTTATAGTCTAAAATAAAATTATTGATGATGAAACTAAATAAAAAAAGTGATTTTTTTATAAATACATGATTAGGATATGGTAATTCGTGACTAGATAATTAAAAAAAAAGTGAAATGTTTTATATATTTTAACCAAAAATGATCCATTCCCTATAGATGCAGTGGAGTGGGTGAGGGTAAGGTAGATGCACTGGAGGAGGATGTAAAGGATGAAAATCAAGATATAGGAGAAACTTTGGATGGGAATGATCATCATAGTGTAAGGTCGCCTCCTAAAGCAGTGCCCTTGGTTTTCAGGGTCGATGAGAAGGCAAAGCCAAGTGTTTGGGATGATACACATTACACTATTACTTAAACAAATGTCCCTACATCTGAGAAAGGAACCATGGTGCCACCTAAGTTATTGGACAAACCTGGTACCCCTAAAGACGGACAGTGTTCATCATTGAGCTTAAACACAGATTTTCCCTCAAATTCCTCATTTCCTATTCCTTCTTCATTTATTTTTAAGAACTCTAATACCAAGAACATTGATTTAACAAATGTTAAAACTGTGCGAATGCTTGAGGAATTGACATGTGAGCAAATAATGGCAAGCAAACCTAGAAACCTAATTAGCCTATATGATCGTATTTTTTACCACAAATAATGATGTCGAACTTCTATAATAAATGGTTTCGTGCACTCAAGAAAGGGTGACAAGCTTCTAATAGTGTCAAATTCCAAGCAACTGGCTAATTTATAAGATATCATAAATGAACATAGCAAAGATGCTATCAAGCTTTTACAATGGGAAGGATATCCGTCAAAGTTCCAAATCTATAGAGATGTTGAACAATAAAGGAACAACATACACAAAGGTTATCGAAATTGAAAGCAGTTAAAGGGAGATACTGTATCATTTAGAGGCATCGGATACATAATCACAAAGAGGGTATATCGAAACTCCATAAATATCAAGTCTTTACAACTATAACTATTGTAAAGCATATACAAGACGCAAAGGATACCGAGCTTCGAAGAGTATAAGGGATATCACATATCTACAGTTATCAAAAATGCCATAAGTCATCAGTGTTTAAAAAGATATCGTAGATTGTCAATGCAGTAAAGGATGTCGTAAACCATCAATATAGTTGGGATGCCATAAATCATCGGTATGGCAAGGATGCCGTAAATCATCAACAAAATAAGATGATGTGTTTCATCAATGTAAATAAGATGCCGCATTTCATCAATGTAAAAAAATTTGCCACATACAACAATATATGGAGGGTCGTTGCATTTTATCAGTGCAATGAATGATGCCGAAAATCAAGGGTGTCAAAGGACATGTGGCGACTAGACCTCATACTTCAACCCCTATAAATAAGGACCTTATGACAACTTGGAGAGAGCGATTCTTTCTCACCACTTTTCTTACATTATTTAAAGTTGTAAACATTAAATCAAATTAGGGATTTGTAGCTCCTATCGTAAATTTGTGACTTTTTGCAAACAAGGACTTGTATAAATCAATTTTGCATAGCATACTACAAGTAAATAAATATTATTGACTATAATATGACTTATGGCTTGTATATGACCCTTATGCCCTATAGCTTATGATATGCACACGATTTCTCTATTGGATATGCATACTTCTTGCAAGTTGACATAAGGCTATCTACGTCTATCTCTAACCAAGCATCATCTACTTTGCACTTTTTGGGGTTAACAAAGAAATCTGTTAACATTTTTTGTGCTAAAAGTAGGGCTTGAACCTCTGTCTCCTTATGTATCCCATATTGGATTATCCTTGACCTGCATACATAGGGTGTAGAGGATTTACCCCAACCTGCATATTTCATAAAGGTACTTTCCAAATCTTGCATAACCTTCTTCGGACGATATGATGACTATCTCAAACTAGGATCTTTTGAACCTCAAGTAGTTAGGTAAATTTATCAAATCGCTTCTGACCCTCAGTTTCATGAGGAATAAGTGCTAAGGATGTTAGCACTACAAATCATGAAAGAAAAGAAATAAGTGATTCCTTATAATCTCAATAAGTAGAGCATAAATCCATTACATATAAACTCTACCCCTATCCATGGTTATCATCCTCTGCTTGGAAAGGAAAGCATAAAAAGGGATAGTTTGTTTCTAAAAGTGAGAAGGGATATACAATTCCAATTTAAAGGAACTATTTTTGAAAAAGAAATAATAAGAGACTTTGACAAATTTTCCCAAAGGTGGAAAGGCGTAATTGATCATCCTCCCACACCAATCAAAGTTCGAGAATATTTAAAGAGGGAACTTACAAATAAAGATAATATACCGATCCAATGCTACAACAGAATCAAGCAAGAGCAAAGAGCGCAATGCTCTAGAAATTTCCAATCTTCATGGATTCGTTCCCTTACCACTTCTCACAAAAATATCTACCTCCTACCTAAAGAAAGATTAAACCATTAGCCTTTAAAAAAGAAGCAACCAGGAAATGAAAGGAATCTCAAATGTGTTTATTGCCAATACCACCGAAGGAATGGACATGAAACCAATCAATGTCGAGCTCTAAAAGGAATGATTAAGAATTTCTTAGGAAAAGGAGAGCTTCAAGAGTTTATTAGCATGATTTAAGGAAAAGGAAAATGTGTCTGCAAAGAATAATTAATCAACAAAGAAGAATACTTCATAAAGAGGATTTATAAAATAAAGGAAAAAGCCTTTGATCCCACCCAGATGGCTAGGTCAAAGCACCATTAAGAGGGAGGCCAGAGGAAGCCTCTATTTCCACCTATAAAGCCTAGCCAGAGCATTGCAAGCCTTCAATCTTGCCTACATGTCCTGGCTAGAGCGCCTTTTAGAGGGAGGATGGAGTAAGGCTATAGTCCCACCTAAGATGGCCTGGTTAAAGCACTGAACAGCCTTCAGTCCCGCCTATAAGACTTTTCTGAAGCACCTCCTAGAGGGAGGATGGAGTAAGCTTTTGGTCCTGCCTAAGATGGCCTGGCCAAAGTACTGAACCAGCCTTTAGTTCTGCCTATAAGGCCTAACCGGAATGTCTCCTAGAGGGAGGATGGGTAAGAATTTGGTTCTCCACAAGATAGCTAACCAAACACCTTGACTAAAACCTAAATCATCGCTTAAGATGGTGATAAGGAGTTTGATCAAACTTTAGATCGTTAACTAAAGATGGTAATAAATGAAATTAATCAAAGCCTAAATCACTACCAAGAGAGTAGTGAGAGGACAAAAAGAATCAATAAAGCAAATAAAACTCTATCTTAAAGAAGGATCAAGGCAATCTTCTAGAGGATGAATAGTCAAACACATTTAATTCCATACTAAGGCAAAGTTAAAGCGACCTTCAAAGAAAAGATCAAAAGCTATCTATCATGCAGAATTGAGTATTTTAATGTATGTTAGTTACATCTAAGGATCTAGAATTATTACTAGAGCCCAAGGCTTCATTCTTCGAAATAACGAATTAACTCTCAGTCCATTATTTCTATATTAGAATTAAAATTAGCAAATAACAGGAATCTCCGTTAACAATCGAATTTCTATATAATGGGTATCTCCATTAACAATCAAAATTTTAAGTAACGTAATCTCTGTTAATAATCAGATTTCTAACCAATGGGAATCTCCATTAATAGTAGGATTGCTAGTTCTCTTACCAGATGGAATTCTGGACATGTTATCAGAGAAATTCTGATATTCTTATCAAATGGAATTCTAAATTAATGCCAGATGAGTTTCTGATCTTCTATTCAAATTAAATCATGGTATTATTGCTAGATCGATTTCTGATCTTTAGTTCGAATAATATTACCAAATGGTTTCTGGTCTTCTATTTCAAAGTCATTATCAGTTGGTTTTTTGGTCTCCTATTAAAGTTATTGTCGGATGGATTTCTGTCCTTTTATCCAAATGATATTATTACCTAAATATTTCTAATCATCAATACAAAAGAAATTATTATTACCAGATGGATTTTCGATTATCTACTCTTGAAGACTAAAGCTCCAAATGTCAAGCTCCAAATTTCTAGGTGATAAGGCCAAAAGGTGAAGTTATCAAAAGCTTCACTCCTCAAAGTGATAAATTACGTTCTCCTAAAATGGAGTTGAAATTTTCTAATAACGAGAATCTTTGTTATTAGACAGATTTCTAATTCCCCATTAAATAAAGGAAGGGATCTTCCGAACTTTTTATTAAATAAGTTGCTAATCTTTTTATCAAAATGGATTTCAAATTTTAGTGACAAGATTTATATTAAGAAGAAAAACCAATGCTCAATCAAAGGCTACAAATAATATTGTAGTCAAATCCAAGCTTTGGAAAATAAGTTGTTCGTTTCAGACAAATCAACAAATTCAAAAAGAAGAATATAAAGTTCATTCAAGGTAACAATCATTTAGATACAAGTTTGTTTATTTTATATAAAAGAACTATAAGTACCAAGAAGCGGTAGCCAAAAGCGAAATCTATCCAAAAAATCAAGTAATTCTACGTTAGGTGTCAAGTTTTTTCGCCCCCATTTTCAAATTTTTAACAAAAAAGGAGAATCGGTAATATAATGGATAGCCACATCCAAAAGTTCTTTAAGTTTCTTTTCTTTTTTCTAAATAATTTTTAAATCATCAATATAGCCAATTTGAACTTCCAATGCATGCTTAAGTGTGTTATTGGCTCCCTTTAAAGTTAGAATCTCCCTCTTTAATTTCTTAATCTCCAATTCAAGAGCATATTTTTCACGCTTAAGTTTCTCCATCTGAACCTGATAATTGTTAAGATATTGAGAAAAAATTTCATCCCATTGCTTGTTGAAAAATTAAACGCATTCGTATCTTACTTTTTGACTCCATCTGGCAATTTCGCCATCTTCTAGACTCAAGGGTGGGTTCAAAAAAGAGGAAAATTGCTCTTTGTCGATCAAAGGAGTAGGAGTAGGAAAGCTGGATTAGCCTCCACTCGCAATAAGTTCTAAGGATTGATAGGATACTTGGCTTTTCAAAAAATCTACTTCAAGATCCATTACTCTTTGATATAGTCGGGCGATTTGTGCATCAATTTTGATTCCTTAGACTGAAGGTCCAAACTGGTCAATCGCGTCCATTTTCTCTTTTAACTGTTGAATTCCTTTATCCTTTTCTTTAATTATTCCTCTAAGTTAGAGGTCATCCCCTTTAAACTACAAATGTGGACTTCGATCAGTGGTAGTTGTCATCCCATTTTTGTGCATCCTGGTTATCTGAAAATGACAAAACTGAAATACCTAGAGAAGAGAGTTTCTTCTCGAATTTCGACCTAAACTTAGCTTTAATAATATCCAATCGAGTAAGAAGTTATGGACTGCAAGACACGTGCGTCAGTTGATTTCTTAATAAAAATAAGTAAACGAGAAAAGGAAATCAATATAGAGGAAATATTTTCTCTATCAACAACAAAATGGACTGCAAGACACGTACGTCGGTTGTTTTCAAAATAAAAATAAGTAAACGAGAAAAGGAAATCAATATAGAGGAAATATTTTCTCTATCAACAACAAAATGGATTGCAAGCATGAGCAAATTCAAATTCAATACAAATTTTGTGCACTAAACTCTCAAAGATTAAGAATGGTAGTTTGAGCCTTTTTAAGTGATCAAGCGGACGAAGAAAGGATAGGGTAAAAAGGAACATTAAACCCTTTAGGGTTATTAACTGGAGGAAATTGATGATAATCTCATTTTTCGGCCGAAGGGCTAATCTCACCACATAACAATTTAGCATGGTCAGTTCGTATCTTGCTGAGCAATTTAGCCTTTCCGTTACCCAAGAAATTGAAGCAAAAGTGTGAAAGCCGTGTGTAAACTACATGAAGATATCTAAGGAAGCAATATTTTGCTAAAGTTTTTAGAATTAACGATTTCTCTTTAAAATCCCTCTTTAATTTGATAAATTTATGTAAGAGTTCCATGGAAACAAGACTACCCAATGACTCCTTGATTTGTATGATTTATAAAATATAAACTAAGTTGCAAAGAAATGAAAACACTGAAATTCATAAAACTGTCTAAATTAAAAATTAAAGACAAAGTTACTTGGGTTTATACAAAATTGACCCTTTATAAAAATCGAAAATAAATCTCTCCTTGTTAAATTTAACTTTCTCGGGAGGAAAAGTATATGGGAAATATGGAACAATCGCAAACCTAGGAAGATTCCAGCATTCTCCAGGATGGGGTTCGGTTCCATGCTTAACCAAATATCTACTATGCAAATGCCTGAGCAAATCTCCCTTCTTCTCCTAAGAAGAAAATCAGTAAGAAGATCTCCAAAGTAAATGTTGTAGAGGAACTCCACTAAGGTATCCCTGCCTTCAATATGCATCCAAAAAAGTGTGGTTAATTCTCTATATTCCTTTAAAGCTCTTTCTCGATGAAGGTGAGATCTCGTTAAAAGCAGAGCCGCATGTTTCTCCTCAAAGTCCTTTAATCACTTGGCATGGGTAGAAGATTCTAATACATTTTAGACGAATGGTTATGGTCTTTGACAAATTTTTCAATCTCCCTATTCAAGCGATGCATTTCTGTAACGATCCAGTTTTTGAATCAAATTCAAATCAGTAATTAATTTAGTATTTTCCAAATTTAAATAAATATTTGCTTGTTTATATATATAAATGTGATTTTAAATAGAATTTCTAATTCGGAAATTCAGAAAAATAAATATTTTGAATAATATATTTATTTTAAATTGGATTCTGAATTAATTCGGTAATTTCCAATTTTAAATGGACATTTTGTTTGTTTATTAATATAAATGAATATAGATATTATTTTTATAAGATCTCTAATTGGAAATTCAGAAATAAATATTTTGAATAATACATTAGTTATACACTTAAATAGGAAATGTGGAAATAAATATATATATATATAAGATTTTTTAATAAAGGACTTTATTTGGGAATCTAAATATTTTAATAAATAAATTGTAATTTGAAAATAATAATAATAATAATAAATATATTGAAAAATAAGTTGAATTCGAGACTATTATATTTTCAATTAATACTAATTTGTTTTCCAATTTCATTAAATAGGCATTTTGATTTAAAAGTAATATTGTGAAATTGATATAAATAAAATTTACAAATGCTATTTAAAGAATTAAATTCAAATATATACATATTATATACTTATTTATTAATATTTGATTTATTTTAATCCCATTCTTTAAAGTGATAAAAGATATATAAATATAATACATATGTAATAAGTTGTATAAATCCCATTCGTATCATTTAATGGCGTCTTCTATGGCGACTTCTATGGCCAGTGCGGCATCTTTTCCTCCTCCCTGACTTCATTTCTCCGCCTCGTCCCTGTCCGTTCCGCTCCTTCTCTCCTTATCTCCCTTCTTCTATGCCCTTTTCGCCACAGCTATCCCCCTTATCGCTCCTCCTTTCTCCCTTGTCGACCAGATATGGTCGCGTCTATAAGGTTATGTCACTGGGGTCGAGACTCCTATTCTCCTATCGGACTTTGACTTTCCTCCTCTGCTTAGTAGTAATCAGTCCAAGCACGATGCTGTTGTTCGACCTTGCTCGAGTGTTGTGGCTACGTTCGCTGTCTGTCATAATGCTACAGATGTCGCGAATGCTGTCTGCGAATCACCTATTGTGGAAAATGCTTCTGTGGTCGCAAATGCTGTCAGACAACCTCCTTTTGTTGTGAATGCTAACAGTGTTTTGCCTTCGTCGTCGTCTGATGAGCATCCCTTTCCTATTGCTATCGGAGGTAAAGTATGTTCTCTTGTGAATATTGATTGCGTTTTGGGAAAGTATGTTTCGAACGTTGCGTTCGATGATTAGAGTACATATCGTATGTCTGGTCGTGATGAAGGTTTAGAATCGGCTGTGAAATCCAGTTTGTTACAGTGCACTTCTGATGCTTGTTCTATTGCCACTGCGAATATTGAACCAAAAATCAGTGAAAAATCTTCGATTTTTACCAGGTCTCTTGCATCCTCTGGTCTCCCCACTGTTGAGGAACGTCCTGGTCTTTCTGCTCCGTCGTTGGCACGCCCCAAATCATGGACATCGTTGTTCAAATCTTTGCCACGTAATGTCGGTGACTACATACCAATTGATTTTGACATTGTTGAGGAAAATGGAGTGATGATCCCACCTCCAATCGTTATGCAGGCCGACGTGGATTATTGGTCTGAATATTTGGTTGGTTTCTTTTTGGAACCAAATCATCGTCTTCGTTGTGCGTCTTCTGTTTGTAGGCGGGCTTGGAAACTGTGAGGTAATTTGCATATTAAGCTGATTGACTCCATGTATTATCTCAACTTTTCCTCTTTCGAAGAACGTCGGCGTGTTCTTGAGGCTGAGCCTTCTTTTTTTGATGGTAGGCCTTTTATTATTACTTTGGTCTCCTATTGTGGCGAGTGCTCGTGAACAGGTTCTCTCTATTCCTGTTTGGGTTTACTTTTCGCAAATTCCGTCTGCACTTCAGCCTCTGCTTTGGTTGAATTGGCTAGCCTGTAATGTTGGTAAATTGAAATGCTTTGATGCTAATACGATAGCATGTGATAAATTGATGTTTGCTAAGGCTCTTATTGAGATTTCTCCCTCTAAGCCTCTCCCTGCTTCTATTCCAGTTCATCTTGCTGTCGGGCATGTAGCGGTAATCCGTGTTCGTTATGGTTGGGTTCCAGATATTTTCTCCACCTGTCACTCCTTTGGTCATCTAGCTATCTCCTGCCTTCATTCCATAGAGTCTGCGGCTACACCAAAGATCCTTCTGCCTCATCCTCCGCTCAGGAAATGGATTCCTAAGGTTTCTACCTCTCAGATCGCCCCCTCTCTTGCTGTTCCTCTATCTGTTTAGGGTCCTCCTCCTGTTTTTGTTCCTGTTCCTAGGCCTACCTCTCCTTCTGTTTCTGTAGTCCCTTGTGATGCCTCTCTATTTCCCTTAGTTGCTCCAGTTTCTGCTCTGCCGCTTTTTCCTGTTGTTTGGGATGAGTCCGAGAGGTGTTGGGTTGATCACAATTCTGATGTGAGATTTAACCCAGTGAATGATTCCTATTTCAGATTTGTTTCCGATGATCATATGGATCTTAGATGCCTTTATTACAAACCGTCTAGTGATTCCTTAGTTCTTGATTTGGATGGTTTGTATGCGAGTACGAATTCTGTAATGCTTGCTGATACGACTTGGGATCATTCCTTCATATACTCTTCTGATGCTATGGGTTACGATCCTTGTCTTGCTATCCGTTTTCGCTGTCATCCCACCTTTTGGTCAAGGCTAGAATATCAACAAATTGGCAAGGAAGAATGGATATCAGGATTGGAGATCGATTGGAAACAAGGCTGCAATCGATGTCCTTAAAATTTGGTCGAGCTCCGATCAGGCGGAATCGATTGGAGATGATGATCAAGGTTAAGGAAGGCTACATTTCAAATTTCAAGTCGATCGAATTTCGTATGCACGAGATATGGATGGGCTAAGACGCACAAGGAACGGTTCGTATCGATGCATTTCACAACGATCAGTAGGTGGACTTCGAATCGATATCGTTCGTATCGATCAGCATGGACTCGACTCAATGGTTTCGCATCGATCAAGTAAGCGGGAAGGTTCGTATCCATCGGAATAACAGCGCCTCAGTATGTTTGTATCCATTAAGTTTGGCGCAGTTCGAATCCACCATTCGCATCCATCAGGAAATCATGTATTGGCTTGTTCGAATCGATCTATTTCGTATCCATCGGATTCGCATCGATTGGAATGGCCAGGTCCTCGTATCGGTGAATTTCGTATCGATCAACCTTCGGCTAGAAGTTCTTATTCGAATCCATCAGTAGGTAGTCCACTTCGTAACGATTACATAACGTCAACTTCGCATCCATCAGAGATTCACTGCTTCGTCTCCATCATGGGACCATGTTCGAATCCATGAGAAGAAGCTTGTTCGTATCCATCAGGTCAACAAGCCTGGGTGACGTGTTATTCTTCAATACGAGCAAGGCGAAGTTCATGGAGTCGACACGGTCATCTCGGAGTAAAGAATGGATCGATGCGAGGTATGCGCACCACGTCATCACAAGAACACATGAGGTGATCGATTCGAATGCATCGATTCGAATTAGTCGATTCGAACCAAACAGCATGCCGAAGGATCCCATTTCGTATCGACGGTATCTCCTAAACCCCTGATCCAAATGCAACGAAATTTTCACAGCAGCTTGCAAACAAGGTAAAGAACAATCCTGCCAAGTTTCAGCTCGATTGGATCATTTTTTGATGGATACGAAATCAATTCGTATCGATCACATATCGAGTCGAAACTTGGTAGGGTCGGTCACGTGGGCCCACTCACGTGCCAGAAGAAGTCTCCCGAAGTTTGAGCGCGATCTCAGCCTTCTACGCCTATAAATAGCCTCCTGAAGCTTATAGAAAAAGGATCTTTGCCTACTCAACGCCCAGACTCTGCCGGATTCATTTCTACACTTCAATACAACTATTGTACTCGAAATTCTCCATTACTACTACTGTAATCATCTGTAACCAGCAAGGATAATCAATAAAACATAAAACTTTGAAATGGACGTAGGCCGGAGATAGCCGAACCACTATAAATCTTGTGTTTCTGATTATAATTTCTGAATTGTTGTTTGTTACTTGCCGAGATCTGATATTTGTGCTTGAATATTGCTGATTTGTGTTCATACACTGGTGCTTTCACGGTATTTGGGGTTTGTGACCATTTTTGGTGCAAACACTTTGGTGCTTTCACTGAGAGGGACTAGCACCCGCTACATCGGATTTAAGTTTGGATTGGAAGAGTGTGAAGAGTTTAGATTTGAAAGAGAATGACTCGGTAGACAAGTAGAAGACAGAGGGCTAAAAGAAGCCAACAAGAGGGAAGTCAAGAAGCATCCTCCGGAGCTAGGGAGGGACAAACTTCTATCTACATCATTAGGGATGAAATGGAAGCCATGGCGAATTCGTTGCAAGAGAGGTTGTTGAAAAGTCAATAGGGCATGATGCATACTTTCTTCAAACAGATGAGAGCTGCAGGGATGCAAAACTTAGGACCAGCTACAGCGGTTGCGAATGTGGAACAAGGAGCTAGGGTTGTGGAACCCAATCGAGGATAGAATACCGAACCAGAAGGCAATCAACGAGGGCTTAGGGGCAGGTCCGCAGGATCTGACACTAGAAGACCTTTAGATGGAATCCAACAGGCTAGAATGAACGCTGATGCTAATGTACCACATGAGAAATATATGCCGGAGTTCCCTTGGGGGCATGGCGGGCAACCCTTGACAGACAATGCTGGATTAGTAGAAATCATTAGGAAAACTACGCGTGGAGGTTTGACTAATAGAGATATGGAAGGAGTGAACAGGAGTCCGTTTACTTGGGAAATCAGGATAGCTCAGAATCCACCTAAGTTCAAGCTACCTAGCGTGGAAGTATATGATGCCAAGGCTGATCCGACTGATCACTTGATGAGGTATACCAGACACATGGAAGTGTTGGGGGCATCGGAGGAAGTGATGGCCCGATGCTTCCCTTTGTACTTGACGGACTTAGCTGCAATGTGGTTTAGGCAGTTGGAGGAAGGATCTATCAGGACTTGGAGGGAATTGGTGGATAGGTTTTTGGGACAGTTTCGGATTCATATCAAGAGACCAAAGAACGTAATGACGTTAACGTCGGTAAAGCAAAGGACGGATGAATCACTTATAGCTTTTCTAACTCGATTCAATGCGGCAGTCGCTTCGGTGGATCGGCCGGATCCATCGATGGTTTTGATGGCGGCGGTATCGGGAGTCAGAGAGGACTCGGATTTTAAGGTATCTTCAATACGAGACCCATCACTGGATTTCGGGGAATTCTTTCACGAAGCCGAAAGATTTCTTCGGCAAGAAGATGCATGTGCGGACTTAAAGATGATGGAAGTAAATGCGACTGAGGGTGGAGGACCATCCAGTAGAGGTTCGGATAAAGATAAAGCTAAAGGAAAAAGGAAGTTGGACGATGATTCTGGAAAAGCTAGGAAGCGATGGAAGGATCCAAAGTTTTCCACATACACAGGGTTGAATGAGACACTGGAACGGATATACCTGGATACTCGGAATCGCCTTCCCTATCGAAGGTCGGCTAGGAGAGAGCCTTCTGAGCGGGAGAGGGCATTAGGAAGGCACTGCCACTTTCATGATTTGGATGGGCACGATACCAACAGCTGCAGGCACTTAAGGACATAATTGAGGAACATGTAAGGAATGGACAGTTGCGACAATACGTCGGAACTCGGAATGTAGCGGTGGAGCAGGAGCAACCACCACCTACCTCAAACCATGATGGTGGGAGGTCCAGGAATGATGGTCGATTGGTTATCAATTGACTAGGATAATATGAAATAAGTAACAAGCTACTGGCAAGCGACCAAGTCATTTACACATGTACGAGGATGGAGATAGCCCCTAGGCATGCTCTGAATGACGACAGACCGCGAAGCTATGGTTTGTCAAATCTGTCTTTGTTTTTGGATTGGATACTCGTTTTTTTGGTTTGGTTTGGACTCCTGGTTTTGTTTGCTTTCTGGTTTGGATTTTCGCTTGGATGATTGTTTTCTGTTTTGGATATTGGTTTGGATTTCTGGTTTTCTGATTTGATTTGGATTTTGGATTGGATTTTTATCTTGTTTTTGGTAAATGGTCGTCGGGTATGGATTATACCTGGCAAGGGGTAAGTCTTTTCGTCCGCATGTAGCGTTGGCTTACTCAGGTCGTTGAGTATAGATTATGCTTAGCAAGGGTCCGGAGAGACCAGGATTCGGCCTAGGACTTAGGCCCCATATTATCGATTATTGCTTCAGGTCGCTGAGTATGGATTATGCTCAGCAAGGGTCCGGAGAGACCAGGATTCGGCTTTGGACTTAAGCCATGGCATTGTACAACGTCCAGGGACACTGGACCACGGTCTTCAAGTGTGGATTACGCTTGGTAAGAACCCGGAGAGGTTATCTCAACGTCCAGAGACACTGGACTACGGTCATCAAGTGTGGATTACGCTTGGCAAGAACCCGGAGTGGTTTGCTCAATGTCCAGGGACACTGGACCACGGTCGTCAAGTGTGGATTGCGCTTGGCAAGAGCCCGGAGAGGTTATGGATTTGGACATCGACCCGGAAAGGTCCTGGATTTGGTTATTGGCTATTGGATAAGGATGGATTAGAACTCGGTTGTCGAGTTCGAATGGATATGGAATTGGTTAAGGCTTTGGTTGCTGGATTTTGAATTGGGCATCGACTCGGAGCAGTCGAGGATGATGTACTCTGACGATATGGCTATGGACTTCGGATATCAGATTCGGAATTATTCAAAACATGCCTTATTATCACAAGGCATGTTTTGGGGGTCAAATGTTATCCCACCTTTTGGTCAAGGCTGGAATATCAATAAATTGGCAAGGAAGAATGGATATCAGGATTGGAGATCGATTGGAAACAAGGCTGCAATCGATGTCGTTAAAATTTGGCCGAGCTCCGATCAGGACGGAATGGAGATGATGATCAAGGTTAAGGAAGGCTACATTTCAAATTTCAGGTCGATTGGAGTTCGTATGCACAAGATATGGATGGGCTAAGACGCACAAGGAACGGTTCGCATCGATGCATTTCGCATCGATCAGTAGGTGGACTTCGAATTGATATCGTTCGTATCGATCAGCATGGACTCGACTCAACGGTTTTGCATCGATCAAGTAAGCGGGCAGGTTCGTATCCATCAAAATGACAACGCCTCAGTATGTTCGTATCCATCAACTTTGGCGCAGTTCGAATCCACCATTCGCATCCATCAGGAAATCATGTATTGGCTTGTTCGAATCGATCTATTTCGTATCCATCGGATTCACATCGATCGGAATGGCCAGGTCCTCGTATCGGTGAATTTCGTATCGATCAACCTTCGGTTGGAAGGTCTTATTCGAATCCATCAGTAGGTACTCCACTTCGTAACGATCACCTAGCGTCAACTTTGCATCCATCAGAGATTCACTGCTTCGTCTCCATCATGGGACCATGTTCGAATCCATGAGCAGAAGCTTGTTCGTATCCATCAGGCCAACAAGCCTGGGTGACGTGTTATTCTTCGATACGAGCAAGGCAAAGTTCATGGAGTCGACACGGTCATCTCGAAGTGAAGAATGGATCGATGCGAGGTATGCACGCCACGTCATCACGAGAACACGTGAAGTGATCGATTCGAATGCATCGATTTGAATTAGTCGATTCGAACCAGACAGCATGCCAAAGGATCCCATTTCGTATCGACAGTATCTCCTAAACCCCCAATCGAAATGCAACGAAATTTTCACAGCAGCTTGCAAACAAGGTAAAGAACAATCCTTCCAAGTTTCAGCTCGATTGGATCATTTTTGATGGATACGAAATCAATTCGTATCGATCACTAATCGAGTCAAAACTTGGTGGGATCGGTTGCGTGGGCCCACTCACGTGCTTGAAGAAGTCTCCCGAAGTTTGAGCGCGATCTCAGCCTCCTACGCGTATAAATAGCCTTCTGAAGCCTATAGAAAAAGGATCTTCGCCTACTCAACGCCCAGACTCTGTCGGATTCATTTCTACACTTTAATACAACTATTGTACTCGAAATTCTCCATTGCTACTCCTGTAATCATCTGTAATCGGCAAGGATAATCAATAAAACATAAAACTTTGAAGTGGATGTAGGTCGGAGATAGCCGAACCACTATAAATCCAGTGTTTCTGATTATAATTTCTGAATTGTTGTTTGTTACTTGCTGAGATCTGATATTTGTGCTTGAATATTGCTGATTTGTGTTCATACACTGGTGCTTTCACGGTATTTGGGGTTTGTGACCATTTTTGGCACAAACATCCGCCCCTTTGCTGGTCTTTGTGGTAAAGTTCCTTTGGATTCTTTCCAGGTGTTTGCGGAAGATGATGATTCTTCCTCTTTGGAGGAAACTTAGACTGGATGATTTATATAGTTATTGTGGCATGTCTGTAACATACCTGTGCTGTATTTTCCATTTTTCATACTAGTTAAGGTGCTTTTACCTTACTCATGTACTTCAATTTTATTACGTTCGTAATAAAGTGACGGTCCACTATAAAACCGGCTGGCCTTGCTATAAAAAAATAGTTATAATAGCATAAGGGGTTTAAAACATGATTTGTAAATTAAAAAGAAGTAAGGATTTTAAAAACAAAATTTTATAAGATTATTTAAAGAAGGACTTAAGCATAAATTTGGTGGTTTTGGACATTTGTAAAAGGATTTCTTAAGTAAATAACAAGTGTAAAGATTTTTAAATTTAATTGACAAGTGTAACTTAATAAAAACAAGTGGCAAAATGGTTATAAAAAAATTAATTATAAACATAAATAACATGCATTAAAATATAATAAATCAAGCTTCTTCACTTCGGTAGAATTCTTTCTCTTATCTTCTTAAAAACTGAAACTACAGATCAAAAGTTAAAACAAAAGCAAACTAAAAAGGAAGATCAAATAATTTCAAGTGTTCAAATTTCGTCAACCTGGAAAACCAGGAAAGTAAAACAGCAGTTCAAGGATGTAAATTCAAGAAGCAAATTCAAGATCAAAGGCAATTCAACATCAAGATTTCAGAAAAAACTGAATTAAACTAAAACCAAAAGCTGGACGGTGCCTGATCAGACAAAGCAAGATCAGATGCAACTGCAAATTCAAGCCGCATTTAATCTAAAAAGCAAAAGGAAGAATCAAAAGTAAAGTTCAATTCATTTCAAAACACTAAGCTGATCAAAGAGCAAGTTAATGATCAGATCATCAAGCTTCAGATGGTAGATAAAAAAATTCAAATTTCAAATTACTTCCCAGTTTTCAACATTCCAGGCTCTGTTTCCCCTCTGCTCAAAACAAAGGTGAGCAAACCTCTTTATTTAAAACTTTAAAGTATACATATATCTTGATGTGTAGATTTAGAGTTTAAGTTGTTGTGAAAATTTTTGATATACCTGCATGCTTATGCATGTATAATGATATATGTGTGTACGCATGACTGGGTATATGTGCTCTGTTGATCTACTGATTTCAACCCTTAAAATAAAAAAATAAAAATAATTGCTCCTCATCTAATTGTTTTTAGATTATGGTATCTAAGTGATTGAAATAGCAAAATATCAATGTTAAAAATAAATTCAAGTTTTTATATCGAGAATTGATTTCAAGAATGGGAAGAAAACAGTAGTAGATCAAAATTAATCAAAAAAAAACAATGCTCGCGAATTGTTGTTTCAAATTGATAAACTGATTCAAGTTGTAGAATGAGGAATTTTAACGTTAAGATTATGATTTTTAGATTTAGAAATAGTGTGAATTCTCGAGTTGATCAAGAAACTATTTTCCATCGATTTCTGATGATCAATGTGGAGCGGTGGCTCAAGTTTGATGTTGAAGGTAGCTTAAGAGTTGATGATCATCAAAAAATTAGTGAATGATTTTACGGATCGCTGATGAAGTTAGTCGAAGTTTAATTAGGGTTTAAGTTCAGTTTTCGTTAAGGTGGGAAAGAAGGATCGCTGCATCACCGAGGGTTGGTGGAGGTTATCCGAACCTAGGGGGATGGAGGCACAGTGGTGTGGCATTGCTTTGGATGAAATTATGGAGGCTTTGGTGAGCTAGTTCGTCAGGGCGAAGAAGTTCTTCGTCGGTAAATTTTTTCCCAATCAAGTTGAAGAGCTCGATTTTGATCAATGACGTGATTGGGTGATCTGGGTGCTCAGGCGAGATGAGGGGATCTTTGGTGATCAATGGGTATCGTCGACAATGATCAAAGACACTCTGATCATGTATGCATGTTCACGCGTGCATATCTTGTTCTCAGGAAAATTTAGGTTGGGGAAGACGAAGTTGCTCTCGGGTCTGGGCTTAAAAAAATCGACGATTGACTCGAAGTTGTGGATGTGAGGGTTCGCTCGTGAGTGGATCGATGTTTACTCGGAGTCTTACTCGAGAGGGGATCGATGATGTCTCGAGGTTGTTTAGCTATATACCCAGTTTTTAAATAATAACAAGTTTTAAACTTAAAACAAGGTATTACAAGTTTTAAAGAAACAATAAAAAAACCAGATTTAAAAGCAATGTAAAAAAATTAATGAAGTTTTCAAAATAAGTCGACTAGTTTTCATAAGCAATGATAATGGAAGTTTTCAAAAAAAAAAGAAGTTTCCAAACATAATTGACAAGGTTTTAAAAGTAAATGTTTCAAAAAAAAAATTGATAGATAATTACTTTGTGTAATTAATATAAAGCTAGTCCCTTTGTGTAATTGGTTTGAAAGCTAATTTCCTTGTGTAATTGGATTAAAGGTTAATTAATTATTGCGATTAAATTAAAGAGTAATTAATATAATTAATTAAAGTATTTATTAATTAAAAGTAATTAATTACTGGAAGATGATTACTTAATTAAGTAATAAAAATTAAATTTATAATTAAAGTTGATTGATCAAGTGATTAAGAATAATTAATTAAGCATAATTAATTTGAGTAATTTATTAATTAAGGACTAATTAATTTAAGAATAATTAATTAAGGATTAATTAATTAATTAAAGAATAATCAAGTAAGGGTTAATTAATTAATTTGTTAAAGGATAATTAATTAAGGGCTAATTAATTAATGTAATTAAACAAGGATAATTTATTAAAGAATAACTGAATAACTAAGGGTTAATTATTTAATGAGTAGAGATTTAATTAATGCATAATTAAGGTTGATTAATTAATAATTTAAAATTAATTGATTATTTAAGGTTAATTAATTAAAATAATTTGTAATTAATTAATTAAGCTAGATTAGTGATTTATCTGGTTTCAATTAATCAGATGATCAATTAAACTTACTTATGGAAGTTTGAATTGTATGAGCTGCTTTGAATTGTTTGTTACCTCTACCGTGTGATGCTTTGTGATTCGAATTGTTTTAATTTAAGCTGTGATGAATGTAATTTATTTATCTATAATGCATTTATATTATCTATCTGTGATTCTGTGTATATAGATAAGCGTTATAGGATTGTACCGCTTATCGATATTGATATGATCGAATCTGTGGTAATGAATGATGTTGCACTATTGGGTAAAACCCCTAGACTACACTATACACACACAAATATGGATTGTACGAGGAAACTGGTTAAGTCACAGATTTTTAATGATTTTAAAAAAAATTGAATTTTTGAATCCAAAATAGTTTTGGAAATGGAATTGAAAGCTTTTGAAAAGAAGTTTCAAAAATAAAAGTTATTGAATTACTTGATTAAGTTTTTAAATTTAAATAATTTAATTTGAATTTGAATTCAAAATTTGAAATTGAATTCTATGTTTAGAAATTATGGTTTAAAATTATTATACAAGTTATAATGGGTTTAAACCATTTTAAGGTATTATTTTGGGGATTTAAATTTAACCCAAGATTTAAGGGCTTTAACTCGTGCAAATGTAATCGAATTTTTTCCAAAAAGAAAACTATCTTTTTTCAAATAATGATAGCTTTCCAATTTGTATTGAAAGATTTCAAGTTTGAAATAGAATTAAAATTGTTTCGAAAGCTATGAATAAATCTTTGTGAAAAATGGTTGAACTTTGCTTTGAAATTGAAGTGGATTTTGAGGTTTATTTTTTGGATAAAAGATTTGAAATGGGAATTGTTTTGAAAGATATGAATCAATCTTTGTAAATGGTTTTGAAGCTATGAATTAAATCTTTTATCTAAAGATTGGATGAGTTAATCCAATTTGAAATGGAAATTGCTTTGAAATCTATGAATGAATCTTTGTGAAATATTAGTGAACTTTGTGAAGTAAATCTTTTTGTTTAAAGATTTGTAAATAGTAATTTGTTTAAACCATTTAAATAAAGGTTTTTGGGTTTTAAATTGTGACTTAACTGAAATCCCATTATCCATATATTTTTAAATATTGCACTCATTATTCGGTTTAGTTGGGAGAGGACCTTGTGTCATATAACCCGTTCCGAATAATGATATGACGTTATGGATAGCATTTGAAGACCGGTGGTGAAAACCGGGTATTTTCGAAAACGAAGGGATAACTCGTCGATTGTCTTTACACTGAGTCGCGTCGGTATTGAGATTCCCTAAGTGATGGGAAGTCCGATCGGGATTGTGAATACCAGGATTGCAAGGGCTTCTTCGAAAGTGCCTTCGGTTCTGTTCGAACCCGAAACAGACTTGTATGGATGTGTCTGACATTGCACTTTGAGATGTAAAACCGGTTTCTATCAAATACATTTTTGTTTGGTGGCAGAGATATATTCTCTTAGCTTAACACCCTTCTCTGAGACGTACGAGCCCAGAGGTTATGTAGTTGATGGTTACTAGTGATACATTCCCAAATTGGTAATGTGGCATACGAAGTGCTGCTGTTCATTTGTTGATCAAAGCATGGCTTTGTGAAAAAGCATAGCTTTGCGAACGAGACTGCATCAGGACCTGACAACCCGGTGGTCGAAACAGGAAAGATGCGGCAAGGTTGCAGGGGTCGCGCCCCTAGGGTATGTCCATTCCTTCTGGAAAAGGGTGGTATCATGGTATGGAGCCCAGATACTTAACTCATGTGGACACTGTATATTTATTATTGTGTGATGTTGTTGGTGTTGAGGTACCTCGGATAATGGTTGCAAACGACCGGGAGTGGCATATCCTAGGTGTTACTCCCGGGAAGGGAGTACACCGGCCTTGTGTTGGCAGAGAGCAGGGTAAGTTCTCGGGGCGTCCCACTAGAGGCGTACCCATGTGGCAATGGGAAGTTCCTTGGCCTGACAATTTGTTGGAAAATCCAATCTCCAATACGCACCTTGTATGGTTTTAGTTGTATAACCTGCCATCTACTTGTGGTGGTGCCCCACTGTTTGGATGGTAGCTATAGTAGGCATAGTTCGAAATGTGTATGCTGGTTAAGATTAATATTATACTTGCAAATGATTTTCCACTATGCACTAATAATAATATCAAAATGGTTTTCGCGTATCAAGCATTTTTGACTATCATAAGGAGAAATCTCCTCCAATTCTGCGTTTGCATGGTGTGTGTGGCGAGAGGCCTTATGGTAGTTTCATTTTCCAAAAAGCATTGTGGATTTCAACTTTATTTCTTTTGTTGTTTGTTTTAAAGATAAACTGTTTTTGTTTGCTCATACCAGTCTCATGACTGACCCGGAGTTTATTGTTTCCTTTCCTAAACTTTGGGTGCCCACAATTTTCCACACGGGCAGTCTAGAGTTGGGTTTTTAGATAGTCAGGTTTAGTAGATTATCTGGAGCTAGTTCAGTCTTTGGAGTTCATGACTGACCTTGCTTAGCACAACATGATGGTGGTTCTCGCTTATGGATTAAGCTATTTGGTTTGGAGCATTGGAATTATGGGGTCGGAGTTATTGATATTGGAGTTCCTCCTTTCGAGTCCAAATTGGAGTGTTTATTTTGTTGCTGGTGTTATTACCTTCCATTGTGGATTGTAGTATCATATCTCTGATATTTGTTGGGCAGTTGTGTATCAATGTTGTATCATATTTGGATATTGTATCATTGGCGTTGTATATGATATTTGTCTTTTCTTCCGCTGTGTTGTTATACTTAATGTGTTATAAGCTCCAACGAGCCAGATTCGACATTTGAATCTACGGCATTCGAGTACAAGTGAGGTACGGGTGCCTATTTTCGAAGGTCGAGTCAGGATCGTTACAATTTCCCTCTTTCACTTCTTGTATAAAGTCTTTAGTAATATTTGGTTATTTTTCTTAAATAAAATTAATAAACTTATTAACTAAAGGCTAGTAGATAACTTTAAGTATTTAAATAATGAATTCCATACCTGCGTGACCGAAATCTGAGAATTTAGGGCTTGAACTTTTCCTTTCGGATGTCAATTGGGGAAAACGGCATCTTTTAGAGGGATATTTTTCAGCAAAGCGTCATGAGAATTAGGCAGGTTGTGACCACTTGATCCATCACCCTTGTCTCTTGGTCCTTCTAGACCCTTGTCACCATCATCTCTACCGTGAACATTACCATAGTCGTCGTCGTTTTTATTATCATTCTCCCCTTCATCTAAATCTTCATCCCCTTCAAGTGAGGGGTCATCAAAAGATAACAACTTCTTCAGATCATCGGCATCTTCTTTAGAGAATTCATTATAAAGTGATCCCTAAGCTCTTCCCAACATAAGATTAAACTTTCTCTTGAATTTTTCATTTAGGTCTGCGAGAGAAGGAAAATCCAAATCAGGGCATTTGTCAATATTGTCATTATAAGCTACAAAAAAAGCATCTTCACACCATTTCCCTATGATCTTGGTAAGGCCATGATCAAAGAAAATGGTAAATTTCTTCTTAACATTCTTTATAGTGTGGTCAGTATACACCAGAGTGGCATCTTTAATTTGCAGTGGGTTCTCCAAAGACCTTACCTTGTCAGTTATTTTGGCCTTCTCTTTATTGGCATGCTCAAGCTATATTTTCGTCCTATTTTCAAGTAATAGTTTGGCTTTCTTCTCCTCATCAAGGGAGGAGGTTGGTTCTTCTCAACAATAGATCTGTCCTTTTCCACTGCAATATCAATCATCTGACTTTGTAGAGTCCTAACTTTAGTCGTTAATAAGAAAACCTGTTCCTTAAGCTCCACAACTTGATCAAGAGGTCCCTAAGAGGATCGTTGGAAAAAAACATGTGCTTGGCTATCTGAAATGTATGACAAGTATAAATTAAGAAAGGATATACAAAATTAGAGTCAAGATTAGCCAAAATACTAAAAGACACATACCAACAAACGTTGCTGATACCGAACACATAGATGGTTTATAAAGAAAATTGATGGTTGCAGTGGCATAAGAGAAGCCACGGTGAGGGATTGAATAGTTCAACTAATAAGATCATTTAGGCCTTCGAAGGAAGAGAGTCATTAGAAAGGGCAGTCAAGCCAAGCTCCTTAAATAAGCATTGAAAGCCAGAAAAAGAGGTGGGAAGTGAAATTATAACATCTTCTACTCGAAGGTCTAAAACTAACAGCTATGGATGTTGCAGTCATATATAGATATTAATCCTCGATGACCAAATATGGTAATGTTAGATACATTGATACACAGAAACACATGAATATGGAAAAAAATTAAAACATCAAACAAGTTCCACCTTCCATTTCAAAACATTTCAATTTCATTACATAATTCCACAATCATTAACCATGTTTAGAGAAAATATATTTATTACAACATATGCCAAGAGCGACATATGAAGATGCCCCTTAGATGATCAGAGTATATATACAGGCAATTTAACAACTTTTCCTTCACAACAACAATGCAGTGGAATCAAAATAAAAGAGAACTCTATATAGCTATCATGCCTTCTGCACGTCTCCAGAAGCTTATTCATCTAAAAAGGTACTTGAAAACCTCAACTCTCAAACTACTCAAAATCAATTGAGTAACCAAATTTAAGGGGAAAACATAAAATTCGAGTCAGACACAAGGCTTGGTATAAATAATAATCTACCATCTCAAACCATTTAGATACAGTGAGACCACGCCGCTTAGCGGAATGGGTTTTCTCCTCACTGGTACCCTAAAACCTACATAAAACCATATATTGCGCTCTTGTATCCAAATGGTTAAAATAATTCAAAACAGTGCGATAATATGCAAAACAAGTAAATTAATTCTGGATTACCCATCCCCATTCATTTTGACTATCTATCTCAATTATGGTTTCTAGGGTCATTATTAACTTGTTTAATGTTTAAGGACTCTTTGTCCAGTTACATAGCTTTTATGGGATCCCTAAGAACCTATTGTCCCCCGCCAATGTCTTTACTATTTGATGGGTTCTCCCTAAACCTCTCGGTAACTCCAATATCTTTCCTCTTGTCCAAGTTTTCATAGGTTGACTAGGAACCTATTGACTTTTATCAATATCTTAATCCATATATAGTTTTCATGGGTTCACTACAAACCTATTGGCTCCTACCAATATCAAATCATAGTGTTTATGGGGTAACTATGAACCAGTTTTCCTAACATTTTCGTTTATACATAGTTTTTATGTGCTTACTATGAACCTATTGGCCCCTGCCATTATCTTTTCCTATACCCCATTTTCATGGGCTTACTGTGACCTATTGGCCCTTACCAATATCTATAATTAATTTAATTTATATTCACCACTGGGTCAACCTAGCTAGTTATGCTACCATTACCATTATGGGTTAATTACAATGTGAATATATATATATATATATATTTGAAGAAGCAAACATAATAACATAACAATACGACTCCTGTGGTTTTAAAATATCCTTGAAATTATTTTCAAATAAAACATGGTTAATCCCTTTAACCTAATATTTTATCAAGGAAAGTTTCTTTTTAAAACCATTTCAAAACTCCTTTACTTAGCCATAGGTTTTTCCTTTAAAATGAGATTGGTTTATTTGTTTTGAAAAACTAAGGTTTTCGAAACCTTCATAATTTTGCTTTTGACCTCACTGGATAACCTCCTTCGAAAGCATATAAATCTTTTTCCAAAACATTAGGCCCCTGCCTTTCGAAATACTTTAAAATATCTCTTTCGAAACCTTTCGAGTGTAATAAAGTATTACTTATTAACTCTTAGAAGCATAGCTTCGAAACTGTTGAAAGCACACCTTTCAAAATCTTTGAAAGTAACCCTTTCAAAACCTTTGGAAGTATCCCTTCCGAAACCATTGAAAGTCTCTCTTTCGAAACCATTGGTTTATATTTAAAAATATCATTTGGGTCAAAGTGAATATAAATGATAGTATCTCTTTCAAAACCATTCTTTATCATATAAAAGTATTGGAGAAAACTTGATGACGTCGGCAACATCCTTTCGAAAGCTTCAAATCATTTAAGCAAAACACTGAAGGATAGCATCGAAACCCCCTTTCGAAGCCATTACCTTTGAAATAATTTGGACCCTTTCGAAAGCATTTAGGAAGTGGCTTAGAACATCTTTAAAAGAAAAACTACCCTTCGAAAGCATTTATAACCTCAATATACTCAAAGGCAAAAGAACAACAGCAGGGCTTCGACGAGGTCAGAACCCCTGCCTTCAAAAGCATTATTTTACAAATAAAGGAATTCATTGGAAAGCTTTTACTTTTAAAATATAAAATGGCAATGCCTTCGAAAGCTATTAGGAAACCCCTTTCGACTCATTTGAAAGCTTTAGTAAAACATGGAAGGTGCTTAATATTTCAAAAATAAACAAAATTACCGACCCCATCGGAAGTAATGCTTTCGACACCATTCCTTTCGCTTTCTCCAATCCACTACGTATCATCTAAGTGATACCTTGTGTATCGGTTTCGGCCTGAGTTGGTTTCGACTGAGATGGAGCGGAAGTTTTGGAGTCGAAAGGCATTTCTAATAGACGCGGAACCTGCTTTTCTGAGTAAAATCTGATTAATGCCAATTAAAGCAAATTCTATCTAACTAACCTGCCTATGTGTAAACATGTGATTATTGCCTTAAATTTTCAAATTCTTTATCAAAATAACTGCCGCTTACTTCCAGATCTCAATCAGGATTAATTCAACAAATATGCCCTTCCATTAAGCAAAACCAATATTGTAAATAAGTCCTTCTAAAATTATTTAATTTCCATAGTAAATCACTTAGGAAAAATTCCCAAAAAATTATAGAAATTCACTTTAATCATGTTATCTAACACATCAAAATTTCAGACCCAAATTCCCAAAAGAATTTCTAAAATAAATTTCTAAACCCAATTAACCATATTTTCCTTTGAAAATTCAAAATAATATTTCCATACTTGAAAAATCATCAAAATAAAACTCAACCCCAAAATCATTTTTTTCATAACAATTTTTTTCCCATGGATTCAAGAATCAATTTCAATCGGTTTTGCCCAAAAACCGCATAAATCCCCATTTAAACAATTTTGTTTAAATCAAACAAATTATAATTCAAGCATATCATCATCTGAATCATCATAAAAATGAATTCAATCTTAAATCCGAAAACAAATGATTATAAAAAAATAGAGAAATATAAATTATTATTCACCTTGATTATGATAAGGAGATTGGATTGGGATTGATTTCCTCTAGGCTTGAATCCCTAACTTGGTTTGAATTTCTCTTCCCCTAGCAATGGTCGGCTCCTCTTTTATGTTTGTGTTTTACGTTTTTGTGAAAATGAGAAATAAACATAAATGGCATAAGGAAAGGAAATATATATAAAGGTAAGGGGTTAGGTGCATTTATTTACTAATATACCCTTATGTAAATTAATTAACTTAGAAACCATTCTTATGCCCATTTAATTTATTAAGCACGATCTTTATTTATTTTCATATCTCAATCCCTTTATCACTCTAATTATTTACATTATTCTATTTAGTTTATCTAATTAAATCTCTTGAATAATGTTATCAAAATTAGGGGTGTTACAGGCTCCCCTCCTTAAATAATTTCGTCCTCGAAATTCAGTAAGGGCTAAATACTAAAATAGCAATCATCTATAATGACTCCTAACAACCATACTAATCTACCTGACTAACAATTATCTATATAAATCTAATATAGAAATATCCTCAAAGCAGATTAGGATAAATATCTCTAATCATGTCCTCTATCTCCCAAGTACAGTCCTTCTCGTTGTCGCGCCATTGAACTTTCACCAAATTGACTGTCTTGTCCATCAATCTTTCCTCATCTCTCACCGCAACCCAAACTGATTGTCTAAAAAAGTCAAATTAGGCTCTACTACTAAATCTTCCAACTCTGTTGGAGGACTAGTACACTCCGGATCATGCACATACTTGCGAAGATGAGACACATGAAATACATTATGGACACTTGCCATACTTCTCGGCAACTCTACTTTGTATGCGAGCTTTCCAATCCTCTCTATAATATAGAATAGACCAACATATCTCGGTGCTAGTTTCCCTGACTTTCCAAATCGTACCACACACTTGAACGGTGATACTTTAATGAAAACCCCGTCTCCAATCGAGAAATCTGGTCTTTACGCCTCTTATCTGCGTAACGTTTCTGTTTGTACTAAGCTTCCTTCATCCTTTCTCGGATCAACTCGATCTTCCCCAGTGTCTCCCTAACCAAATCTGGACAGAAGACTAATCTGTCTCCAGTCTCCAACCAACATTCTAGTGATTTGCATGGCCTTACATACAGAGCTTCAAATTGTGTCATTCCTATACAAGTCGGATAGTTATGATTATAGAAAAATCAACCAAATGTAGTTGATCCTCCCAAGATCCACCAAAGTCCAATACACAAGCTCTCAATAAATCATCGAGTACCTTATTAACTCTCTCTATCTACCCATCCGTCTGAGGGTGATATGTTGTACTTATCTTGAGCTTAATGCCTAACACATCTTGCAGGCTCTTCAAAAATTCTCTATTGAACAAAGCATCTATGTCGCTGAATATGCTACTAGGAATCTCATGTAGTATAATTATGTTCTTTATAAACAACTTAGCTAAAACAGGTGAAGTCTTGGTTGACTTAACTAGAATGAAATGGGCACTCTTTGTCAATCTATCCACTATGACCCATATACTTTCATTTCCTCTATTTGACCTTGACAACCTGTCTATCAAATCCATGGATATCGAATCCTATTTCCAAACTGGAATCTCTAGAGGTTGAAGCAACCCACTTGGCTTCTGATGTTCGGCTTTCACATGTTGACAGTTTTCACACTGCTTAATCCACAAACCAACATCCCTCTTCATACCTTACAAATAGAAGCTCCTTTTAATGATACACCTTGATCCCTCTAGGATGAATCGTAAACTTGGATCAATAACATTATCCAAGAACTTCTTTCCTCAAATTCTTAACATTTGGAACATACAACTGCCCCTTCTTCCTTAACCATTCTCTCCGATCAAGACTAAAATCCTTCAAATCGTCGATCTCAGTTCCAACTTCAAGCTTTCTGATCTTCTTGGCAAATAATGGATCCTCCTTCTGCTTAGAAGCAATTCTCTTGATCAACACCTGTCGAACTTCTAAACAGGATAACATGGTACTACTCTGACTAGAACTAGCAGTCGATCCTGACCGCACACATTAGGTAGTCAAAGCTTCTAAATCCTTCCATTCTACCAACATAGCTAACACCACGTTTTGATGTCTTCTGCTAAGAGCATCCACTACTTTATTACCTTTCCCAGGTGTATACTCTATACTAAAGTCATAAGCAACTAAAAACTCTAGCCACCTCTACCGTCTCATATTCAAATCCTTCTGAGAGAATAAGTATCTTAAAGACTTATGATCTGTGTATAGCTCAAATCTCTCCCCTAAGAGATGATGCCTCCAAATCTTCAATGCAAGGATCACCGCGGCCAACTCCACTCCAAATCATGAGTAGGATATCTCACTTCATGCGGTCTAAGCTATTATGAAGCATAGGCAATCACTTTACCTGTAGCGACCCGTCTTCCTATCTCCAGGAAATCGCATCACTAGTGAAGAAAGAAAGGGATAGAAGAAGAAAAGAAAGAGAAAGAAGAAACAGAACAACATCAAAGAACTCACAGCGGAACGAATAAAATATAATATATAACATAAATATTACACAGTATCATAATACATCAGAGTATATAACTATACAACACATATTAGACAGTTATAAACATCTGTCTAATTCATACAACTCAAGTATACTAGATACAGACACAACATATACAGCGGAAACATAATATATATCTACACGTGGAAGCCTCCTGCTCCATTACTCCTCCAGAATTCGTCAAGCAAACCTGAATCACTTGACTACTCATACATAATATGAGTACCCAAGAGTTTAATAAAACAGAAAATAAACACTCGGGTCAGACAGGGGTCTGGTGTAAGTAAACGGTTTAAGATTGCTTAACTTTAAAAACCTTTGAAAAGAAAAGGTATCACGTAAGACTTCCCACACATAAACATGGAAAAGTTTTTATCTTACGCTAACCAAAACATTTGATAGGAAATCCAGTGATATTATAATAGTGTCTAGGGTTTTCAAGTAAATATGAAATAGCCGAAATTGTTACATTCATTAAATTCCAGCTACTAGCCACAAAAAGTGGGTAATACAAACAAAACCGTAGGGTCTCGTAGGGAAAATGGGTTTCCATCAATGGCAGGGCTACTGGGGTACCGCCCGTCACAGTACGTGGCCTAGATCACCGTACCGAGGATTACTCCCTTCATCCCCTGCAACACAAGGCCGGGACCATTCCTTACTGAACAGTCCCGAACAGGACAACCCCGGCAGTTGTCCGGATCAACCGCCCCACACAGCCGAATAAAAAGGGACTTCTAGACAGGGGTAAATCTTGCTCTCCAGTGGATGCGACCCACAAAGCCTTGCTGCACCTCCCCTGTTTTAGCCATTCCCAGTTGATGAGGCTTGAGGCTGCGATTACCTTTATAGAACACAATCTCTTAGAATGCTCATCGTCCGCCTGACGATGTGCTGATAGCATTCAATCCATACAAGTTCGTTCCGGGTTCGAACGAAACCGAAGGCACTATCTCGTTGCACTCATTTTGGAATCACCCTCAGAGTCAACGACCATAGCCCTTGCACTCTAAATCTCCATATCGAATCTATAAGTACTATTCCATCAAACTCATTACGGAATCACCCACAGAGTTATACTGATGTATAGCCCTTACACCTCGAGTCTTCACTTGCTCCACTTGGATTCACGACCTAACGTTTAATTGGAATCGATGTGGTTTTCGGATATCCAAATATGGAAACCCGATCCCGGTCTCATCGAAACCAAACGCCATTTTAATGTCCAAGTTGTACTTTAAGGGATTTAAACAGTTTAACTTATTCAGGATGATATAAATAGATAGATGAATAACATTATCACAATAGATAATTCATATCAACATTCATTTCACAAAGCAGCATATCACAAATATCATAGTCATCCAAATCACCCAGTATCAACCAAACACCTAATATCAATCAACCAATATCATTCAACATCCAATATCAGTCATCCAATATCCACCATTCAATATTAATCAATCACCCATAGCAGAATTGATTAACTCTTAATCAATTTAATTAACCTCTAATTAAATTAATTACTATCCTTTAATCATTTGGTTTACCCTAAATCCTGCTTCATTGATTTATTACAAATCAAATTCATTAATCATCTCTTAATGATCTTCTTTAATTAATCTTACTTGATTAATTATCTCTTGATTACATTCAAGTAATTATCCTTAACCATATTCAGTAATTAACCTATCATTAATTACAATAATTAATGATCCTTTATTAATTAATTAATTATAATTAATTATATTAATCCTTAATTAATTTCTTAATTAATTAATTAATTACATTTTAATCAATTACCCTTCGTAATTAATCTTAATCAATCTCATTCATAATTAATTAATCACATTAATTAATTAACTAAAATAATTAAGTAATTAACTCTTAATTACTTACATAAATAATTACCTCTAATTACTTCTTTGATAAATCTTAATTACTTTCTTAATTAATTACTTAACAAATAATTAATTCTATCATTAAATAATTCTTCATTCTTTAATTAATTAATTATTCCATAATTAATTAACTTCAAAACAATTATATTAATTAATTCCTTAATTAATAACATTAAGTGATTATCCATTAATCACTTCCTTTTAATTACTTCCATAAGTAAATCCTCTAATTACTTTCATAAGTAATTACCATTTTAATTACATTTAAAAATTAACCATTGATTACTTTATTAAGTAATTACACTTAATTAATCCATAATTAAGTGATTATTTAAAATTAAATAATTAACTAATTATTTAAAATTAATTAAACAATTAATTAATTAATTTCTTATATTTCAAAATCCTTAATTAATTAAGAAAACATTTATCTTAATTAAACTCTTTACTTATTAACAAAACATATTAATTAAGTATTCTTAAGTTCATAACAAAGATAATTTAACCATATTTATTTTCACAAATTAATCATTTGAATTAACCAAATTTAAATAACTTGAAGACACATTATTCAATTTGGTTTACAAAATTATAACATTAATTTTATTTGGAAATAAGGTATTTAGAAATCAATTTAAACTTATTTAGTTTCAAAATAAATTTGAAAACTTAGTTATTAAACATTACTTAGCAAATTTACTTAAACTTTGATTAAATATTCAAATTCAAAACCTTCCTCATTTAAATTTAAAATTCAAATATAATTAAGTTAAATTACTTTCAAAACATACTCTTAAAAATTTAAATTAAATTCAATTAATATTTTAAAAGTTTGATTAACTTAATTTCAAATTAACGAGTTTTAACTTGATACATTTGTTTCTTTTATAAACTTGTTTATAATTTGAAGCTTGATTTTATAACAACAAATAGTTTTAACCTGTAACTTATATTACTACAGTACTTTACATTACAGAAAACCCAGAAAGCAATCCACCTAAAACACTCGAGACAAATCCCACTATAACCCGAGCCTGCCCAGAAAACTTCCCCCTGCACCTCGTCATCGAGTCATACGCGAGCATACGTGATAGTTTCTTCGAGTCGAACATGCGACATCACGAAAGCTTCCCCGAGTTTAAACTCGTCTTCCCCAACATCACTTCCAGTGCACACAATAAACGTGCACTGTGTACGTGCCCACCTGCCAACGGCCACCGTACGTCGTCACGACCAACGTCGACAATCCCATGATCGCACGCGAGCTCAACGAAAAACCCAGATTTAACAATTATCACTCAAATCGAAATTTCACCATTCGAAACGAAAACTGCAGAACCACGCGACCCATACCCCTCCACGGCCGACGCTACAATGCCAAACTTCCCTCGCTGACCACTCCATTGAAGTGCCACTACATGAACTTCATATTTTCCCATATGCGCAAGCCTACGATCAAACACTTGCGACGAAAATCCTATGACAGTACAAGCCAAACCCATTTCCAGTTAAACCCTACTTCACTAAAATCCCCTTAATCCACTATCTAGAAAAATTATTTTGTATTTTTTCCATAAACTACAACATTCAAGCAAGATTCAACCAAAGAAACGAATCAAATTATTGTGTAAATCTTTGGCAGTTCACAAAAATTCCCAAAACGATCAAACCAAAGAATCACATGATTTATCAAACTAAAAATCATGAAACATATACCAAAAATCATGATTTTCAGTCACTAATTCCTTCATGCAATCTAAATCAACAAACAGGATTATTTATTTTTCATGTGTAACAGTATTTTACTGTAATTTAAAAATTCTGAGTAATCTCTTAATTTAAAATCTTATAATTATTTTTAAATGATATACTATATGATTACAAACAACATTCATTAACATTCCATAGTCCAATTCATGATAAAACCAAAGCTATTTAGATTTTAAAAAAAAATAAACTTGACTGTCTCTATTAACACAGTATTCAATTTTCAATTTACAGGCAATTAAACATTTTAATTCACATGCAATCCAATTTAAAACGAATTTTCATTTAACATCAATATAGATTTACACATGCATCATCATTGAATCACAAGTTATACTAAACTGTTTTTAAAAGATGATTTACTCACCTGTTCAAGAATGCAGAGCAGAGAATAGAACAAGCTTCACTTCTTTTACCCAGGCTTGAACAACTTTAATGTTAAAAATGTTTTTGCTTTGCTTGCAGCAGTTGATTCCTTTGCATGCTTTTAGTTTTGATTTCAGATCTTTAACTTGAGTTGCAGGTTGAAAAAAATCATTTTTGAAATGCAGTTTGGTTGCAGATTTTGAATTTTGCTGAAACAGGTCTTCATTTGCAATCCATTAGCTTTTGAAAATCTCAGGTTTGAACTTGATTTTGTAGTAATTTGGTTTGAGTTTATTTTTGCTTTGCAGAACTTAAATTTCAGATTTGAGAAAATAAACTTCTGGTTGCCATTGAAGTTTGAAAGAAAGAAAATGTTTTTGAAAGAAGTTTGTTTTCTTCTAAAGACATTTATTTAAAATTAAAATTATAAGCTGCCACATGTTGTTAATTTAAACAAATGTCACTAAGCTATTTTTAAAAGCTTACAAGTGTTACTCCATTTTATTAAGTTATTCATATTATATATGTATTCATGAAATGTTTATATGCATTAGTGTAATGTTTTTATGATAATAAGCTTTGAATTTTAAAGAAATATACAAATATGAAATCTTTGTTCACGTATCTTATTAGCATTTTAAAAGAAAGCAGAACAAAATGTTTAAATCTTTTTAAACTATCATATTTTAAAAACAAACAACTATTTATATTTTGAAAACAAATCTTGAATTAATCTTTAAATTAACTTTTGAAAATATTTATTTTTAAAACAAAGCTTTAAAATTACTATTCATACATATATAAATTATCAATAGATTAAAATTAAATTCCAAACAACTCCAAATTATAGCATATGCATACATATATATTACAATTTGAAAATTCAATTTTTATTTAAACAAAAGATATTCCTATTCACAATATATATCAAATGTATATATTATAAATAGAATAAAAATTTATTAGCTTTGGAAAATAATTCTTATCAATATTGTCAGATTAAAATTCAATAACCTTTAAAATATTTAATTAACCAAATTAAAATTAAAATTATAAAGAAAATCATTAAACCAATTAAATTATTATTACAAATTATTAAATCGATATTGCCCAAAATTCCGGGTCGTTACATTACCCTTCTGCATCAACACAGCTCCCAATCCAGTTTCACATGCATCGGTATACACCACCAACCCTTGGTTTCCATCTGGAACTACTAACACAGGTGCATTGGTCAACAAATGCTTTAACTTAAGAAATGCTTCCTCATATTTGTCGGACCAATAGAACTTCACCTTCTTCCTGGTTAGCTTAGTCAAAGTTGTTGCTATCCATGAGAAATCCTTGATGAATCTCCGGTAATAGCCAACAAGTCCAAGAAAACTTCTAATCTCGGTCACCGTCTCTGGTCTCTTCCAATTATTAATAGCTTCAATCTTATCTGGATCGATTGACAACCCCTTCTTTGAGATATGACAAAGAAATTTAACCTCTTTCTTCCAGAAATGACAATTGGAAAACTTCGTCTTTAGTTGATGTTGCCTCATCATCTCAAGCACAACTCTAAGATGATCTTTATGCTCTCTTTCATCCTTAGAGTACACCAAAATGTCATCTATAAACACCAACACGAACCTATCCAAATACTCTCAAAAAACTTGGTTTATCAAATCCACGAAGAAAGTAGGTATATTCGTTAACCCGAATAGCATTACTAACCACTCATATGAACCAAACCATGTCTGAAATGCTATCAAAGGAATATTTTCCTTTGCCCCTCTTAACTGATGGAAAGCTATCACTAAATCCAACTGGGAAAACACTCTGGCTCCACATAACTGATCAAATAGGTCATCAATTCTCGAGAAAGGATACTTATTCTTTATCGTCCTCTCGTTCAATTGACGATAGTTGATACACATCCTTAATGACCCATTTGATTTCTTCACAAATACCACAGCCGCTCCCCAAGGTGAACTACTTGGTCTAATAAAATTCATTCCTTCTAGATCCACTAGTTGTGCCTTCAATTCCTTCATCTCGGTCAGTGTCATCCTGCTAGGTGGTTTACTTACAACTTCAGCTTTTGGCACAAGATCTATCCTAAACTCAATAGCTCGTTTCGGTGGTAGTCCTGTGACCGGTTCAAAGACATATACAAACTCTCTTGCTACCCAAACCTGACATTGCTCTTCTCCCATTTCCATTGCACTTAACAAAGCACGACTGCTCCGGACCGAATTCTCCACTGAGAATATAATTCGTTTATGACTATCAGGGTGTGTTAGTGATATCTCCCCATCCTCGCAAAATATCCTAGCCTCATACTTACTCAACCAATCCATACCCAAAATGATTCTGAAATCTACGAAATCGAAAACGTACAGACTCACGTAAACTTATGAACCAACAAGTCAAGTTCTAACTGGTCACATCTCATCCCCAGAGTTGCATACCCTCCTATTAGATTCGCAATCCTTAAGGAAGTAACAAGATATGTGGGTTCTAAGGATAACCTATCAACCAAACACTGGGATATAAATGAATATGATGCACCGGTATCAAATAGTACACTAGCTGGTATACTCTGAATCAAAAACGTACCTTCCATCACAGTCTTTCCTTTTCAGCTGCAGTTAGCTTAACAAATGATGGTCTAATCGCAAAAACCTTTCCCTTGTACGCATTAACCGGTTCTAGACACCAATTTTTATAACGCCCAACTTGATCAAAGTTGAAGAACTTCACTTTCTTCTTATCTGCGGCCCTCTTCCCCTTGCCTGACCGGCACTTATTTGCGTAATAACCCCTCTTATCACACTTGTAGCAAACTAAATCAGCCTTTGCCTTCATGGCAGTTTCTCCCTTCCGAGCTCCCTTCTTCTAAAAGAACTTTATTTTCTTTCCCTGAGAACTCTAGGTTTCAACTCGCTTTTTTCTGGCACAAACAACAAGCATCACCAACATGTGTCAGGGTCACAAACATGTGTCAGGGTCGCCCTAGCAAGCTCAGGTCTTAATCACCGAATGAGTCTCTCATTTATCTTGATGTCAGTGTCTATAATAGCATTTTCATGTTGGGACAGCACATCAAACTTAGTGGTATACTCAATTACCAACATTTCTCCCTGAAACAAATCTATAAACTTTCTCAAAAAATGTTGACTTAGCGACTATAGATAAAAACCTCCATTAAAATCTTGCTCTAAAATCTACCCAAGTCAACTCCTCCTCCTGAACCCCGGCATTAATACTATTCCACCAACGAAGTGCTGACCCCTGCAACTACCTACAGGCCAACCTTCTCTTATGCGCATCATCCAAACCCAAATCAGCAAAGATTCTCTCACAATGTGACAACCAATCCTCAACTCCTATAACATTCTCCATTCCCAAAAACGGTTTCCCACCTAGATTTGTGTAATCTTGGCTCAGCTTAGCATAATTATTCCCAACTAGAGCCACACGATTAGCTCCTCCAATATTACCAGCAACTCTTGCTTGCATCATATTGACGAAGAACTGATACATCGCCCCAATATCTACTGGTGGATTTCCAGCACCCACATTGGCATCAACATTTTGGTTAGCATTAGCTTGTCGACCTTGGTTCCTCCAGGTAGGTCGAGCATTTCCATTGGTTATGGTGCTTCCTCCACTGAGATTTCCTCTTCCGTTTCCTACTTCCGTATCTTCTTTCTTGTAAATCTGCATACTAGCCTTAGTAAGATATAGAAGAACGGTTAAGAGAGAGTGGAATACGTACTTATATATGTGTGTGTATACATACATACATACATATATATATATATATCTGTGTGTGTATGTATGTATGTATGTATGTATATCAAATATAAGTACGTTACTATAACGTTAACCCAACCCAATCTTATTTTCTGATTCATTGGATTATGTTTGAAAATCTTGTAGGTTTAAATTTAATTTAAATTTCATAAACCTATGCTCTGATACCAACTTGAAACTTCCCCTACTTGAAGGCTAAAAACTAACGGCTTAGGATGCTGCAATCATCCATAGATATTAATCCTCGGCGACCAAATGCGGTAACGGTAGATACATTGATAAACAAAAACACATGAATATGGAAAAAAATTAAAACATCAAACAAGTTCCACATTCCATTTAGAAACATTTTAATTTCATTACATAATCCCACAATCTTTAACCACGTTCAGAGAAAATATATTTATTGAGTACACGCCAAGAGCGACATATGAGGATGCCCCTTTGGATGATCAGAGTACATATATAAGCAATTTAACAACTTTTCTTTTACAGCAACAATATAGCAAAATCAAAGTAAAAGAGAACTCCAGATAGCTATCATGTCTCCTGCATGTCTCCAGATGCTTATTCGTCCAAAGAGGTACCTTAAAACCTCAATAAAACTACTCAAAATCAATTGAGTACCCAAGAGTTTAAGGGGAAAGTATAAACTTCAAGTTGGACATAAAGCCTGGTATGAATAACAATCTACCATCTCAAACCATTTAAATATCTAGTGACACCACGCCGCTTAGCGAAACGCGTTTTCCCTTCACTAATATACTGAAACCTTTATAAAACCATATATTGTGCTCCTACATCCACAATAGTTAAAACAATTCAAAACAATATAATGATATGCAAAAAAAGTAAATCAATTCTAGAATACCCATCCTCATTCATTTTGACTATCTATCTCAGTTATAGTTTCTAAAGTCACTATTAACCTATTAGTTTTCATGAGCTTACTAATCAGTTGTTTAATGTTTAAGGACTCCCTGTCCGATTACATAGTTTTCAAGGGATCACTAAGAACCTATTGGCCCCTGCCAATATCTTTACCGTTTCATGGGTTCTCTCTGAACCTATTGGTAACTCCAATATCTTTTCTTTTTTCCTAGTTTTCATGGGTTGACTAGGAACCTATTGACATATATCAATATCTTAATCTGGATATAATTTTCATGGATTCACTAAAAACATATTGGCCCCTACCAATATCAAATCATAGATTTTATGGGCTAACTATGAACTTGTCATCCTAATAACTTCGTTTATACATAGTTTTCATGTGCATAATATGAACCTATTGGCCCCTGCCATTATCTTTTCCTATACACAGTTTTCATGGGCTTACAGTGAACTTATTGGCCCTTGCCAATATCTTTAATTAATTTATATTCACTACTGTGTCAACCTAGTTGGTTATTCTACCGTTTCCCAAGTTACTGTTATGGGTTCATTACAATGTGAATATATATATGTATGTATGTATGTATGTATGTATGTATGTATGTATGTATGTATATTTGAAGAAGCTGACATAATAACATAACAATACCACTACTGTGGGTAAAAAATATCCTTGAAATTATTTTCATATAAAACATGGTTAATCCCTTTAACCTAATATTTTATCAAGGAAAGCTTCTTCTTAAAACCATTTCAAAACTCCTTTACTTAGCCATGCGTTTTTCTTTTAAAATGAGATTGGGTTATTTATTTTTAAAACTAAGGATTTCGAAACCTTCATAACTTTGCTTTTAACCTCACTAAATAACCTCCTTCGAAAGCATAAAATCTCTTTTCAAAACATTAGGCCCATGCCTTTCGAAATACTTTAAAACCTCTCTTTCAAAACCTTTCGAGTGTAATAAATTATTGCTTATTAACTCTTAGAAGCATAGCTTCGAAACCATTGAAAGTACCCCTTTCGAAACTTTTGAAAGTACCCCTTTCAAAACCTTTGGAAGTATTCCTTCCAAAAACATTGAAAGTCCCTCTTTCTAAACCATTGGGTTTATATTTAAAAATATCATTTGGGTCAAGGTGAATATAAACTAAAGTATTTCTTTCGAAACCATTCTTTATCATATAAAAGTATTAGGGGAAACTTGATGGTGATGGCACCATCCCTTTGAAAGCTTCAAATCATTTAAGCAAAACACATAAGGATAGCATTATTACCCCCTTTCGAAGCCATTTCCTTCGAAACCCTTGGATCCTTTGGAAAGCATTTAGTATGTGGCTCAGAATATCTATAAAACAAAAACTACCCTTCGAAAGCATTGATAACTTCGATGTACTCGAAAGGCAAAAGAATGGCAGTAGGTCTTCGACTAGGTCGGAACCACTACTTTTGAAAGCATTATTTTACAAATAAAGGAACTCATTCGAAAGATTTTACTTTTAAAACATAAAATGCAGCCCCTTCGAAAGCTATTAGAAGACCGCCTTTCGAAAGCATATGTTTTGACTACTTCGAAAGCTTTAATAAAACAAGGCAGGCGCTTAACATTTAAAAAACGAACAAAGGTATCGACCCTATCAGAAGTAATCCTTTCGACACCATGCCTTCCACTTTCTCCAATCCACTACATACCATCTAAGTGAAACCTTTTGTATTGGTTTCGGCCAGAGTTAGTTTCAACTAAAAAGGAGCGGAAGCATTGGAGTCGAAAGGAACTTCTAATAGAGGCAGAACCTACTTTTTTGAGTAAAAGCTGTTTAATGCCAATTAAAGCAAATTCTACCTAACTAACATGCCCACGTGTCAACATGTGATTGGTTGCCTCAACTTTTCAAATTCTTCATCAAAATAACTGCTGCTTAATTCCGTATCTCAATCAAGATTAATTTAAAGCCCTTCCATTAAGCAAAACCAATATTGCAAATAATTCCTTATTCTAAAATTATTTAATTTCCATAACAAATCTCTTAGGAAAAAATCCTTAAAAAATTACAATAATTCAATTTCATCATGTTATCTAACATATCAAAATTTCAAACCCAAATTCTCAATAGAATTTCTAAAATAAATTTCTAAACCCAATTATCCATATTTTCCTTTGAAAATTCATAATAATTTTCCATGGCATGGAAAATTATCAAAATTAAAACCCAACTACAAAATCATGTTTTTCGTAACATAAATTTTTTCCAGGGCATTCAAGAATCAATTTTAATCGGTTTTGCCTTAAACCGCATAAATCCCCATTTAAACAATTTTATTTAAATCGAACAATTTATAATTCAAGCATATCATCATCCAAACCATCGTAAAAACGAATTTAATCTTAAATCCAAAAACATAAGATTATAAAACAAAGTAGAGATGGTTAAATCATTATTCACCTTGATTAAGATAAAGAGATTGGATTGAGATTAATTTCCCCTAATCTTGAATCCCTAGCTTGATTTGAATTTCTCTTCCCTTAGAAATAGCCGACTCTTTTTTTATGTGTTTTTTGCATTTTTTTGAAAATGAGAAATAAACGTGAATGGTATAAGGAACGGAAATATATATAAGGGTAAGGAGTTAGGTGCGTCTATTTACCAATATACCCTTGTGTAGATTAATAAACTTCGAAACCATTCTTTTGCCCATTTAATTTGTTAAGCATGACCTTAATTTATTTTCATAACTTGATCCCCTATCACTCTAATTATTTGCATTATTCCATTTAATTTATCTAATTAAATCTCCTGAGTAATGTTATCAAAAATAAGGGTGTTACAGAATGTTTAACAAAGAATCCAAGATGTGAACCTCCTCGGTAGGTTTTTGAGCATCATGGCCTAAAGAACCTAAATCAATCACGTTAAGATCTTGGTTGGTCAAGATAGCATCCACATTTGGCTCCTCAACAATAACAATAGAAGTCTGGACCTCCTCAAGCTTAGGCTTCTTGCTTGAAGGAGGGATTAAAACATTAGTTGGGGCGCTGGTGCTTGTTTTCCTTTTTATAGCCTCAATAGCTTTGGTAACGGAACCCCTAATAATGGTGGGCTTGGTTGATTCAGATAAGGTGGAAGTACGAGTTTGTACTTTCCTTGACTTAGAAGCAAGCAGATAAACCTAAATGAAAAGAGAACTCGTGAGACACCGACATAAGAAAATTTATTTAGATATGATATAAACTTATTAGAAGAATCATGTTGAATAGGGGAAATATAAGAAGAAAAAAGCCTTTCGACTACTAACAACCAACACCTTCTTTCCATGGGAATCTCCCTTAACCGTTGGAGGATGTGATGACCCACATTTCAAAAGGTTTAAATTGATAATAATCCACACATGTCCAACCCAAACAATCTGAAACACAGATAATCAATGGGGTTAATTTAGAGAAAAAAATAAAAGAAAAGAAATACAGAATCACATAGCGGAATGACAAAATATAATAATTAAATAAACAATTCGTAGAGTTGTTTATATTATACATTTAATTATAATTTATACAACATTTATCAGAGTTATATATACAATAGAATAAAATAAACCAATGCAGCAGAACAACAGTGTGGTGAAAATAATACTAGTAATAATAATATACCAAATTTTCATCTTCGTCCTTCAGAAGATAACTTTCAATGCGTTGAAAACCCAGGGCTGACCCGAGCATAATGAAAAGAATAAACACTCGAGTTAGGACTAAAATATCCTTATGTGAGTCAAATCAATAATCATATATAACAGGAGGTGGTAGCATCAGTGATGTTTACAACGTTTCACATCTCTTATACAGTGTATAACGTGTGTGCAATAACTCAAGAGATGTTATAAGATTTTCCATCTCTTAAATAGCCGCCAAAATATTTATATATAGTAAAATACGCTATATATATAATGTCTAATAAGCAAAATAAATATTTTTCTTTGCATTAAGGCTTTACATTAATCCCCTTTGATGCATTTTTTAGCATTATCATACAGTTTGCATATAATTCCCCAGTAGCACGTCGGGGAGTAGGGATGCACCATGATATGACGACACTAAACCAAAATCCTAGTGGTCTCGTAGAGGGAGAAAAGTATGACAAGGCATGTGAGGCAATGTCCAAGGTAGGATACTACTAGTTCGAGTTGCAGGGCTGGTGGTAACGCATCGTAGCCATGACCGCCAACCGCGTACATCCATCACATATCGAGTCAAAGGGAGGTTATCCCAAAACCAAGATGCACCAATTGAAACCAACCTCAAGAGTAATAATATGGACCAAGTCTAGAAAATCTAAGAACGAATGTCCGCTAGGGGTAGCTAGCCCGCTTGGCCCTATCAAGTCGTCCTGTTTTAGTCATTTCAAATTGGCACAAGTGTCGGGGTCTATCCATCATCGTTCTCTTTCTTCCAATCAAGCAAACAACGTCAAATCCAACCACTTCATTGTGGTACCTCCTCCGCATACTCAACTGTTAAAGTGGTTCCAATATTGACGGAGAGTATGCCAATAAGAGGCCCCGGTCCCTTTAACAACCAAACGTCGTTTTACACACTGGTTGGTACTTTTACATTTTGAAAACGATCCATACTCGATATCAAAATATCATTTTCGCTTCAAAATATCATTTCATTCGAAATACCAAATTTACCTAAAATATGATATTTTTACTTCAATAATCATTTCGAATTCCAACCTAGGTTATAACTTCATTTTAATCGAATTCGCATTTAAATTAACGATTTAAATATAAACGATTCCCACTTTGAACAGTTAGAATTTTTGAAAAAAGTTTTAATAGTTTTAAATAGTTTAAAAAGTTAACATAGTTTAATATAAAATAGTTTGAGTATTTAAAATGGTTTATATAGTAAAATAGCTTGAAAAAAACAAAATAATTTGAACATTTAAAAAGATAGATTTTAAACAGTTTATATTAAAATAATTTATTTAAAATTGTTTCAAAGTCAAGCTGATTCAATTCCAAATCTTTTAATTCAAATCATCTTCAATCTTAGTTCAATTCAAATCGACTCAATTTTGATTTCACTTCGAATTAAATTCAATTTCGATTTCAATCCATATCAATTATGATTTTCATTTTAAACTTCAAATTCGATTTAATTGTTTAAAATTCAATTCAATTCTTATTGTTAGCATCAGAATTGATCACTAACAGCCTAGAATAGATTTGTGTTAGAGAGATTAATGAAGATAGTAAATTAAAACAGAAGAATATCACAGTAGAATGCAAAAACAACAACAGAAACAAGAGCACCGGAGTTATAGTGGTTCGGCATAAATGCCTACGTCCACTTTGAATGTAATCTTTATTACTTTTTCAATTACTTGAATACATATACAATCCGTAAACAAATAGCTTGAATAAAAGTTTGTGCAGAAAGAAAGTAAGTGCAGAAAATGGCAGAGTCTCTCTAAAGTTCTCCCAAAAAAGTTTCTTTAAACTAGACCCTGCCCCTCTATTTATAGAAAAAGATGGGCTGGTTCTCCCGTCCAGGCCCATGACTAAGATAGCTCTGCCCAAAGCTGATAGGTTAGGTAGACCGAACCAGGCGTGCCGAATCCTTCATGACCGATCCACCTATTACCGACCTGGGGTTTCCTTGTAGGTTACTCAAAGCAAACTCTCAAGCAACTCGAGGCAGTTAGTGATGTGACTCAAAGTAACTAGGTCCTTGCTCCGAAATGACTCATACTCATGCTCGTGTCAGTCCACTCTTCCATTCTTAACTTCCAGTCATGTTGACTAACCCCATATGGTCGAACCACTAAAGGTCGATCCACCTGAAACAATCCCTCCGAAGCCGAACCACTAAGGGCCGATTCACATGAACTAATTCCTCTAAGGTCAATCCACTAAAAGTCGAACCACCTAGGCCGATCGTAGCAAACAACATCACATAGTCCACAGTCGACCCAGCTATACCGACCCACCTTGACTAATACACCTTGGTTGAGCCACCTTGGCTTATCTATCTTGGCCGAACCATAACCTAACACCGAACCACCATGACTATACTCTAACACTAATCCATCTTTAGTTCTTGTACTTCATAAGCATGCCGATCCATGTCAAATATACCGAACCACATATATAGGCCAATCCAATCAAGTTACATCGATCCCTTATCCCAATCCTTTTTTAGCTTGAGTCCCATTTATGTTCAACCATAGCCTCTGCGACTATCGCCTTATAGCTGAGCCAAAGTGCTGGGTAACATTGCCCCCCCCCCCCCCAAAGTGTGTCTTGTGAATCAACACAACGCGCTTTGAATTAGCAAGTAATCCATGTTTCCAGAGCTAGTTCATTCAAAAGCTAAATGTATTAGTTCGGTCTCAAAAGCTAAATGTATTAGTTTAGTCTCAAAATCTAAACATTTTATTTCAGTCTCAAAGAGATTCTTGAAATCCTGTTTTAACTTTTCCAAAGCTAAATGTATGTAACCTTTCGAAGGCTGAACCATAGTTGGTTTTCTAAACCCACGCTTCTCCACTTATCCGCTAGTATCCGTCTCTTTATCATCCATCCTCAATTACCATCATATGTGTATGTATTCATATATATACATTTTATTCTATTATTATATATATATATAGTAGGAATAATGGGCGGATCGACATATAAAGGTCGGCCGACGCGGTCATTTTACTTGGGCTGGGGTCGACATGTCTACTAGCCGACCTCCCAAAGCATGATGACTGGGTCTACAAGAGAACGCCCGTTCTTCTTCCCATCTTCCATATAAAAGCTCACACTTTCATTTCTTTCTTCTCACTTCTACTTCATTATCACATGTTTGCTAACCTACTTCCCTCCAAGCCTCGTTTGCCACTCGGCCCTTCCTTCTCCCTCTCAATCCCAGGCCGCCTACCCCGTAACTCCAACTGTAAACGAACTTGAATAAACCTCAATCCGAAATCCTACATCTTTCATAAGCCTTAAAATCTCCATATAGGTACGGATCTTTCACTCAATTCATCTCCCTAAACCCGAAATCTTATGTGAATCTTGAGTGCATGGGTAAATGGCCTCTTGGTATGGAACCAATATGGGATGTGAGGAAGTAAGATAGACGAGTTAGGAGTAGGAGCATGCCTTAGGTTAGAGATTCAACTCGGCCTCGATGGATTAAAATATGGGTCACTAGGAGAAGTAGTCACCGGTGTCATAATTTTGAGGTCGATGTTTTAGAGAAGAACGGAGTTCGGCGTTTGGTTAAATAGAGGGGTTCGGTAGGATTTTAGCACTGGACTGGGTTGGTAGGAATATAGTAGTGGAGTGTGTCAGTAGGAATATAGCAATGGAGTAGTCGGTAATTTTAGAGGAAGTCATTTGGTTGGTTGTCTAAGGAGGTCTGGGTCAGTGATTTTTGAGAGAGTGGGTCGGAATTCTATAGTAAGGTGGATCGGTCATCTCTGTTTAGAGGGGCGATCGGTATAGGTGCTTAAGTGTTTGGATCGGCAATAAGTGTTGAGAGTCGGCATTGGCAATCAAGACCATCTTATTTTGAACATCACAAGCATAAAGGCTAGACATTTCCATGCCTGAGCATAAAATAGTGAACAATGACAGGGACCAAAGCATATAATCTTATGGACCTAATTCGAACTAACAACTTCACAGCTTATGTAATTCTAAATGCGAATCTAACCCAATAAATGCAAGTAATAGCCTTTTAAAATCTATGATGCCAATGCTCGATTCCAAAGCTTTCGCTACCGATCATATGATAAACTGTCGGAGACGGTTAGTGATAACGGTCTCCAAGGATGACAACTTAAAGCTTTATCACGCCACACTTGTCTTTAAACTTCAATTTCTTTGTACTCATGTTTGAATTGTCGCACTAGTTCACACACCGCATGGGGGAATACATTGTCGTTATATCTAATATCGATTGTCTTTCAAGTATAGCTTAAACAAGTATTTATTCACACCAAGCGCCTTCCTGAAATGTCTAAGAAGTCAATCTCTGCCACTATATCTGACAAGCCTGGACCAAATCACGGCAAGAGGTAGTAGGGACGTCGAGCCCATCGTTTCCCCCATTACTGATATTCTAGTACTTCCTGCTAAGGTATAGCTCCAGCTCCCGATGTCGTAGACGAAGCTATTGTTATAGATAACCCCATCGATTCTCAAGCCTTAAAAATTGACCAAGCCTCTCTTTGTCGATTGTGATCAATCCATGGAATCCTCTTCGATGACATTTTGGTACCGTCAGGACAAGATCAGCCCCATCTGCCCTCAATTGGATATACCGCATGCAACAAATTCATGTGTTGGGCTGGATGTGTGCCACCTTTGAATCCGTTCATCCGTGAAGTTTTGCCGTGCACATGGATTGCTCCTACACAACTTCATCCCAATAGCCATGTGTTCATTCATGATGCCTACATCCTTTTTATGAGTTTCCTATTCAGACCTCCAACTACTGAGGATATCCGTTGCATTTACCGTTTCAAGAGATGTGCTGATAGCCCATCTTATACATTCCTTGAACCATACCCTAAATGCCAAGTTATGATGGGTATGTGGAACAAGCTCTTCCAATTCAAACAGGAGTGGTTCTACGTATGCTGTCCTCCCGGCTTCGCGAGGAGATGGCTGGAAGGAAGTATGTTTCATTCTTGTCCTACCCTTCATTCTAGGACTTAAGTCGCATCTTTCCTGAAGTTTGAATGTTTTAATCCTTCTAGGTATCTTCCCACGGCCCGAAGGCACTAGATACTCCGAGGCAGTCGCGGCCATTTAAGCCACTCTAGTAGAAGAGCATGACATTAAATTGATTGTTACCGACGAGTTGCTCTCATTGTTTGGATTATTAGAAGAGGGCCGCAGGATTGGCCTTCCGAGTAACACCACAACCGCAAGAATAATTATTTAAATGAGTCTTTAGAACAAGTTAGTCCTTCAATGCCCCCGCCAAAGTGGCTCATGATACTACCGAGGAAGGCGAGATTAAAGAAAAGGAGGCTCCGGTGTCAGTTGATGAGAATATAAGCCCCGGACAATCGCCGGCGGCCGATGTTCCTGGCACCAACCAACCACCGCTTTCTTTGAAAAAGAAAAGGAGCTTAGCGTATAAGCTGCAAAAGTGTAAAGTCGGTGGAACTTCAAAGGTCACGATAACCCCTATCGAGAAAGGATCGTCTTCTCAAAAAATGAAAAGCTCGCTGAAGGGACTATCCGACTTAACCATTCCTGACAATTTATTGAATTATGACTTCAATAATCCCGGTGCTATGGGATTTAACTCGCCTACAAGAAGCAATAAAGGTGCATGACTTCGTGATTAGGGAGAGAAAACTCCAATGAGTAAAGAAAAAACACTGGTCCATTGGGGGGATGCACTAAGACACACACGAACACTTACACTCCACCATGCACTTGAATTCAGTTCGTCGTGTGACTCTACTAATTCATTCTCATTTAATCTTACGTATGGGTGAAATGGGGTGCACACATGGCATTTTCCGTCTTCGAGGATCCTCCATCTTCTATCACTCTAGTCGAGATTCAGGATCAGGTAAACGAAGAGATAAGGATGAAGGAGGAGATAGAGACTATCATTCTAGAGAATCGTCCTCATCCTCCAGAAAGAGAACCCACGACCACTCTTCATATTCAAATGAACCTTCCAATTTTCTGGCATGTAGGTGAGACAGTTCTACCCAGAAAGGCACTCAGTCTGAAGTACCTCGCGATCAACATTCTGGTTCTTCGGGCACCAAGCAATCACGCGAGCCTTATAAGAAATCGGTGACTCCAGCAAGGCAAACTCCTCTAGCTCCTGCTCACGATTTGTCCATGGCAGAAAGATTAGCCGAGCTTAAAGCTACATTCCCCAAGATCTATTTTGACGGGCTAAAATTCCATCCTGCCATTCATCCTATTCCTAGGAACGTTAAACATAGAGTTTTTGCCTACAACAATGAAGTGTATTTTCAACATTATGCGTTCGTACACTTAGTGGAAAAAGTCTCAGAAGTCTCCATCGAGCGCCAGCACGAGATTGACATCCTTAAGCTCAAAGCCATCATAACAGAGATATTATAAAGAGTCGGGATGAAGAGTTGCTCTCATATAAATCTCAACTTGAGGTCGTCCAAAAGAATGCCAAGGAGACAGCCAATGCGGTCAATCGCTTAGAGGCCGTCATAAAAATAATTAAACGAGGAAGTTCAACACAACGATGCTCTAGCTCTGGAAAAAGACTCTCTGCAAAAAGAGAAAGACATCCTCTCCCATCGAGTCAAGGTATTAGAGGAGCTGCTTTCCAAAAGAAAAGGAAGAGAAAATCACAGCGCAATAAGAATCACAAAAATACTGCGGTGAAATCATCGAGACGAGGAATTTGAAAACAAAACTCGAGGAAGAGCTACTCAAAATCAAAGCGCTAAAAGATATAGCTCGTGAAGAAGGAAAATAGGCTGCACTTTCAAAGGTAGACTCCTTATTCGAGGAAGCAACCGAGGCTGGCAAAGAAGAGATTAAGTGTTCATTTGACCCGCTCATTGCTGAGTACAATGCAAGAATTCTCATGCATTGCCATCTATCTTTCTTGGGCTATGGCTACCTCGAATCGCTAGCTGAAGCATGGGATATTTTGATAAAAATTAAGAAACTGGAGCTGGGTGTTGAAGAGGTTGATGAAGAGGCCCTTGTGAAGGAAATGCTCCGAGGAAATGAGCATTCAGACTTATTTACGGCAAAAGCTCTCGTTGGAAGAGACTCCCCGGCATCGAACGGTAAGGAAGATATTGCTGGCCCATCCGGCACGGAGTCTCAAGTTCCTCCTCCCATCCAATTGGCTGAGACTTCGTCACTTAGGCCTCCTGAGAAGCATGTTGGTTATGACCCTAATAAGCCTGGACTTGGCATTCACATTTTATCCTCAATCCCTGAGGGTGATACTCCGAGGACCACTGAAAGTCAATTGGAAGCCGATACGTAACTTCACCTTCTAGATTTCAGGAAGTCGTCACTTTTGGCGAGTAATGAATGTGTTCTAACATTCGTTAATCATGAATTCATATAGATCACTATGGACCCAAGCCGAGTCCAAGAAGCAACGTTGCCACGGAGCAGGAAGAAAAGGAGGCTAAGGCACCTTACACCGGAGATACCCCTGGTCCTGATGCTTAAGTGATCGGCGCGCTACATAAGGATAAACATGAAGACCCTCACCTACAGTAAAACACGACAAATTCAAAATCACAGACACTTCCGAGCACACTTCCAAGCTTAGCATAAAGTAGCAACTCAAGGAGGAGAAGAAATAGAAAATTAAAGTTAAGACAGAACCTAAGATGGTGGAGTTCGACGATCCCCTAAATAGGCCACTGAAGGTCATTCTCCCCGGTGGGACCACACCTTTGGAAGTTCCTCCTCCTTCCTCGGGTACCATGTTGCTTGGAAGCAAAGGGTCATGAAAAGACGCTTAGATGAGGAGGATTTGTAAAATCCAAAAAGGGAAAGAAAACCAAAGAAGTAGCCGTTGTTTTGCAACATTTTGCTTAGCTTAAATAATTTAGGACCATGTAGTTGATTTCCTTTCCTTTTTTCATCAGCAGTCGTTATAGATAGATGTGGCCTTCGTACTTTCGAAGAAGTTATAAGGAAATTTTTTAAGCGATAAAATTCTATTTCGCTGCATTCATGGATTCTCATCGCATAACTTATAATTTGATCCGAAACAAAAATTTGAAGTCTTCCGAATCATTTAAGCTCCAATCCTCCTTTAAAGGACTTAGAGTACTTCTGTCCACATTCTTGGACTTAAGAATTTTTTCAAATATTTTATACTCCAGTCTGCACTCTGGAGACTCAGAGTACTCTAGTCCGCACTCTGGAGATTTAGAGATTATTGAGTCGTTTATACTCTAGTCCACACTTTGAGGACTCAGAGTCATCTAGTCCGCATTAGGGACTTAAAATTTTTTGAATCGATTATACTCTAGTCCACGCTCTAGAGAGTACTCCAGTCTGCACTTTGGGGACATAGAAATTTTTGAATTCGTTTATACTCTAGTCTACGCTCTGGGGACTCTGAGTACTCCAGTCTGCACTCTGGGAACATAGGGATTTTTGAATTCGTTTATACTCTAGTCCACGCTCTAGGGACTCAGAGTACTCTAGTCTACTTTAGGGACTTAGAGATTTTTTGAATCGTTTATACTCTAGTCGGCCCTCTGGGGATCCAGAGTACTCTAGTCCACACTCTGGGGATTTAGAGATTTTTGAATTGTTTACACTTTAGTCCGCGCTCTGGCGATCCAGAGTACTCCAGTCCGCACTTTAGGGAATTAGAGATTATTGAGTCATTTATACTCTAGTCCATGCTCTAGGGACTCAGAGTACTCTAGTCCATGCTCTGGGAACTCAGAGTACTCCAATCTGCCCTTTAAGGACTTAGAGATTTTTGAATACATAGCTGGTCGACTTTTAGTTTTCATGTGTGCATTCATACGCCATAAATATTAATGCAAATTAACCTTGTCATAAAATTATAAAATATAGAATACCAACAGTTCACAAAAAAATAGCTTCAAGCTTTTATTGATTGTAGAAAATAGGGACAAACTGAATTGTCTTATTACATGTCGAAAAGAAAGAACAACAAAAGAAGCATATACCGGAAACAATTGCTACTGAAATGAAAAAGAAATAAACTAAGTGTAATAACGGCGCAAATGCTCACTATTCCATGCTCTGGGAGTGTTATGCCATCAACAGTCGCTAGCTTGAAGGTTCCTTCTTCAAACCTCCATTCGATGACGTAGGGACCTTCCTATGTGGGGTTCATATGCGACGGGACTGGAAAAACTCACTTCAAAACAAGGTTGCCTACATCGAAAGCTCTTGGTCGAACTTTTTCATTATAATATTGGACAACTCAATGCCGATATGCGGCCGCCCTTAAATCAACTTCTTCACACTTCTTGTCGACAAAGTCCAATGACTCCAGTAAAAGATCTCGGTATGTTCTAGGATCATAACGAGTCACTCGGTAGGAAGGAACTTCTAGTTCCACGGGTATAACTGCTTTAGTGTCGTATGCCAAGGCGAAAGGAGTATGGCCAATCACGGACTTGTGGGTGGTTCTGTATGCCTAGAGTGCCATTGGATGCTCATCCACCCACTTGCCTCTAGCCTTCTCCAAACATTTTTCAAGATGGACTAGATTATCTTATTTACGGCATCAACTTGCCCATTCGCTTTAGGGTGAGCGACTGATGCAAACCTTTTCTCAATGCAATACTTTCGAAAAAAAACTCTTTGAATTCTCTACTCTCAAATTGAGATCCATTGTCAGTAATGATAGTCCGTAGGAGACCAAAGCAGCATATAATGTTTCGCACAAAAAAGTTAATGACCTTTTTGGTGGGGATCGTAGCTAATTGCTCCGCTTTTGCCCATTTGGTGGAGTAATTAACCACGACAATTACGAATTTCACACCACCTTTGGAGATTGGAAAGAAGCCAATAATATCAATCCCTCATATCGCAAACGGCCATGGACTAACCATCTGCATGAGTTCCATCGGCGGCGCTCTCGGGATCTTTGCGTAGATCTAACATTTGTCGCAACTCCTTACATAATCTACAGCGTCCCAATTCACGGTCGGCCAATAGTATCCATAGCCGAGTATCTTTTTGGCTAGTGTTTGTCCCCCGGTATGGTTGCTACATTTTCCTTCATGGACTTCTCTTAAAACCCGCTTTATCTCACCATGGGCGATGCACCTAAGTAAGGGAATAGAGAATCCCTTCTGATACATCATTCCATCCTGCATTATATACCACGAGGCCTAGCGAACGACTTGTCGCCTCTCATTCCTTCTCTCGGGCAAGGTCTTATGTAGCAAGTATGCTTTGAATGGGGTCATCCATGACTCCCTTTCAGTTTCCATCTCCACCAAAAAATCTACCTCCATCTCATTTATACTCGGGGCATGTAAAGTTTCAGTGGGAACCAAGCCCATCTGTTGTGCACCGCCAGTGCTTGCAAATTTTGCCAAGGAATTGTCTTCCACATTTTTTTCACGTGGAATGTGTGACATATCATAGTATTCGAGGTCCACCAACAATTCTTGAACCCGAGCGAGGTATGGGGCAAGCCATTGTCCCTTTGCTTGATAATCTCCCCGTACATGGTATACCACCAACTGTGAGTCACAAAAGATTTCAATCGATTTCACTCCAAGTTCTTTGGCAATCTTTAATCTAGAAATCAACGCTTCATACTCAGCTTCATTGTTGGTAGCGGGGAAGTTAAGCTTCGAAGCATAACAAATTGATCGGTTTTAGGGAGTTACAAGAACAACACCAGCCCTAGAATAATGATCGTTGGATGCCCCATTGGTATATAGCTTTCATCGAATAGCAGAAATCACATCACTTCCACTTGGCTCATTCGATATAGTGAACTCTACAATGAAATTTACTAGAGCTTGTCCCTGGATAGCCCTCCGTGGAAGGTAGGTGGTGTCGAACTGACATAGCTCAATTTTCCATTTGAGTAACCTTCCAGAAGTTTCTGGTCGTTGGACCACCTACCGCAAAGGTTGATCGGTATAGATACTAAGCGGATGTGCCTGGAAATATGGGCGGAGTTTGCATGATGCAATCACCAAATAGTAAGCTAACTTCTCAATCCTGGGATAATTACTCTTTGCCTTCGTTAAGCGCTTACTAACATAGTACACTGGCTTTTGGATTCAGTTCTCCTCGCAAATCAAAGCTGCACTGATGGCATGATGGGATATAGCCAAGTAAACATACAACTCCTTATGGCCTACGGGCTTTGACAGAACAGGGGGCCTCTCCAAGTGACTCATTAGTGCTCAGAATGCGTCATTACAAATCGATGTCCATTAAAAATTCCTTTTCCCTTTCCTTATCATGTCAAAGAAAGGAATACACTTGTCAATTGCTCTGGATATAAATCAACTCAACGTAGCGACTTTCCCATTCAGGCTTTGTACTTGCTTTATAGTTTTGGGTGCTCGTACGTCTCAAATAGCTTGAACCTTTTCTAGGTTGGCTTCGATTCCTCACGCATTGACAATGAAACCCAAAAACTTCCCCCACGCAACGCTAAAGGAGCATTTTAATGGATTGATTTTCATTCCGTAAAATCTGAGTATCTCGAACATCTCTGCTAAGTATTGAATGTGGTCGTTTGACTATCATGACTTCATGAGCATATCATCCATATAGACTTCCATCGTTCTACCAATCTGGTCTTTAAACATCTGATTCACCAAATGCTGATAAGTTACCCTTGCTTTCTTTAACTCGAAAGGCATCACTACATAACAGTACAATCTAATGTCTGTGACAAAACTGGTATGCTCTTGATCCGAGATGTGCATTGGGATTTGATTATATCCCGAATACGCATCCATAAATGACAAAAACTAATGTCATGTTGTCCAGTCGACCAGTTGATCAATTCTGTGCAATGGAAAACTATCCTTAGGGCATGCCTGGTTTAGGTCCAAGTAATCAACACAAGTCCTCCACTTCCCGTTTTCCTTCCTCACCAGTAAGAGATTAGATATCCATCCAAAATAGAGGTGTCGCGGATAAACCTATTATCTTTGAGTTTATCCACCTTCTCTTTGAGAGCGGCGGACCTCTCCGGGTCCATGCCTTTCCTCTTTTGTTTCACTGGCACATACTTTAGGTCAATGTTCAACATATGACTTGCGATGGCGGGAGAAATCCCACACATATCAGAATGGGTCCAAGCGAAAACATCGAGATTCGCTTAGAGGAAATCAATAAGATCCTTCATCATCAAGGGGTCGAGCTGTGATCCAATCTTCAACACCCGTGGCGGGTCATAATGGCTGACTAGAATGTCAATCATCAGTTCAGCGGCACTACCTTGGCCTCCTTGGCTTCTTCATCATCATCACTCAGATCTATGTATCTATAAATCCAACTTTGTTTCCTAAGCCAAGGCCCGAGCGTTATTTGTCAATTTCAACAACATGGATGCGGACAGACTTGTTCACACCCTTTCCTTTCTCTCTTCGTTGGGTCTCTCTCAGCTCAGCCACATAACAAGCATGACCAATTGCTTGATCGCCATGCACTACACCAACTCCATTGTTCGTCGGAAATTTCAAGACCAAACACCATGAGGCCAAAGTTGTCCTAAACTCCGCCAGGGACGGTCGATCTAGAAAAATATTATATGAGGAATCAACATCCAACACAATGAACGGTAGGATCTGTACCCTTCTGCATTCACCTTCTCCTAGTTCGATTGGCAATTCGACGAAACCTACTGCATCAGTGGCTGCACCATTAAAGCTGTAAATGCGGACTTTAGATGGTTTAAGATCCTTCGCCTCCATTTTTATTTGGTCAGACGCCTTCTTGAAGATAATATTAACAGAACTCCCACAATCAATTAGTATTCTTCTCACAAGCATCGGTCCGATCATAGCTGAGATAACTATCGGGTCAATGGTAGGTGCCCCCACCTGATCGGCATCCCTACTCCGAAATACTATATCATCTTTCATTGTTCACAGTTGTTTCGTCGGTGTCCCATCTTTTGTGTTTGAGCAGCACTTGATGTCCGCATGCTTCAAGGAACTAGCATAGCGTTCCATTTCTTATCAACTCTTGTGTACAGGATAAGGCCCATCGATTATCATGTTTATGACCAGCCTTCCTCTGGTCCAGGCAGGCTCCTCAGGTCGGCGTGACGCTTGCCCGTGATTAGGGTGCAATGCCCCCTGTCCTCCTTCCTGCGGATTCTTAACAAATTGTTGCAACTTCTTATGGCAAATCAGCTTTTCTATAGCATCATGGAGGTGACCAAACTCTTCAGTATTGTGCCCATAGGTCTTGTGAAATTGACAATACTTCCCATTCTGCTTCTTTTCCTCAGTCAATTCCTTTGGGCATGGCTTTCGGCATTGAAAGGTATTACAAGTTGATAGATAAATATTCTCAAAAAATGTGTTCAGGGGCGTATATTCGATATAGGTCGGGATTAATCGTTTCCACTTTACCGTTTCCCTCTTCCATCCAATATTTCCTCCTCCGGTTCCTCTGGACTGCTCTTGCTTATTTTGAACACTGACTTGGACCTTACCAGAGTTCTCGCCAGATTGCTTTACCGCAATGTTGCTCTGCACCGCTTCCTTATTGGATCCTGGCACACTACTTCGTCATGACCATATGCCCCTTCCTTTCTCATGAATTGGTTCGCCTTCGAATAAAAGCGTTCCAGGGTAGTCGGTGGTTTTCCTACCAGCCAGTCACCAAACTCCGACTCTGGATCCACTCCCTGCATGACGGCCATAAGGATGGCATGGTCATTAGTAGCCACATGGAATCTCTGTAAATAGTCCTTCAATGACTCATCAGGAGCCTAAATCACATTGGATAGCGACATCACATCTTTTGGGAGAGCAGCATGGATCCTAATCTGCTCTACGAACTTCATTGCTAGCTCATCAATTCTAGATATCAAACGCGGGGGAAGTCTCTTGAACCACATGGTAGCAATCCCAGGCAAAGTTATTGGGAAGCACCTGCATTTGGTTGCATCGTTCGCCCTAGCCGAGTCCATCATCCACTCGTATCTCATTATGTGCTGTCGAGGATCGGTCTTCCCTTCATATGCTGGAATAGATGGTATGCTGAACTTTTCGGGTACTCAGCTTGTAGAATGTTATCTGTAAATGGAGTATGACTACTTGATACACCCCAATCATCATTAGTCAAGCCCTGATTCTCCCTCATAAGTTGCCTGACCATGGATGATAAATCCGAAGTTTGAATGGGGGATGCCAAGTCGGTATCCGTCCTGCGCGATTGCTCCAGCGGGTGCCTCCTTTGTCGGTGATCACCTAAGTGTGCATCCAGAGGACCCGCTTCATTATGATCCTGGCAAGGTGGTTGACCAGCTCCCAAGCGTGCTCCAGATCCTAAGTTTCTCATTCCAGGTTGGATGTGACTCCCTAGGTGTAGTTGAGGAGCCACAGTTCCAGCTAAGGAATCTGGATCATTTCTGTAAATTTGTCCTTGGAAACTCATCACTAATTGCTCTATTGCACCAGTTTGTGCTATTTCAATCCTACGACGTTTTTGCCTGGAGTGTTCATCTGACGAAGCGGAGCTTTCGAATGATGAGTAGGAAGCAAGGCTTCCTCCAGCGTTCTGACGCTGCTGCTGAGCGATCTGGATCATTAGGTTGGTGTTTGCTTGAATCTACTCGTTAAGCTATCTCCTGCTTTCCATGAGCTCCTTCATCAGCTCATTGAACTCTGTCCTGGTGACAGTTTTTGCTTGGTTTAGGTGATGGTGGGTTCTACGCCAGCATTAGCTTGTTGATTGTTGGGTCCTACTTGTTGGACGCTGGTAGTCTCATTAGCATCGGCATTGTGGAAGGTAGATTTGGTACGTGGTCTTGTCATCTTAGAGTTATCCGTAGGAACTATGAGTAGAATCTATGACTCTTAAGAATGAACTTGGATCTCCTTCGAGGGATTTCCTCAATCCAGTAGCAACAGAGTTGATCCTAACAGCCTGAGAATGAATGTTCTCAATGAAAGCACCAAAATGTTAGAACCAGAATTGGTCACTAACACCCTAGAATAGATTTGTGTAGAAAGAATAATGAAGATAGTAAATTAAAATAGAGGAATATCATAGTAGAATGCAAAAATAACAGAGGAAACAAGAACACTAGAGTTATAGTGGTTCGGCATAAATGCCTACGTCCACTTTGAATGCAATCTTTATTGACTTTTCAATTACTTGAATACAGATACAATCCATAAACAAACAGATTAAATACAAGTTTGAGCAGAAAGAAAGTAAGTATACAAAATGGCAGAGTCACTCTGAAGTTCTTCCAAAAACGGTCCTTTAAACTGGACCACTGCCCCTCTATTTATAGACAAAGATAGACTGGTTCTCCCATCCAGGCCCATGACTAACATAGCTAGGCCCAAAGCTGATAGATTAGGTAGACCGAACCAGGCGTGCTGAATCCTTCATGACCAATCCATTGTTGCCGACCTAGGGTTTCCTTGTAGGTGACTCGAAGCACACTCTCAAGCGACTCGGGGGCAATTAGTGGTGTGACTCGATGTAACTTGGTCCTTGCTATGAGTTGACTCATACTCATGCTCGTGTCAGTGCACTCTTCCATTCTTAACTTCAGGTCAACATGACCAACCCCATATGGCCGAATCCCTGAAGGTCGGTCCATCTGAAACAATCCCTCTTAGGCCGAACCACTAGGGGTCGATCCATATGAACTAATTACTCTGAGGCCAATCCACTAAAAGCCGAACCACCTAGGACGATCGTAGCAAACAACATCATATAGTCCATAGTCGGCCCAGCTATACTGACCCACCTTGGCGGAGCCGCCTTGACTTATCTATCTTGGCTGAACCACCACCTAACATCGAACCATTATGACTATACTCCAACACCGATCCACCGTCAATTCTTGTACTTCACAAGCATGTCGATCCAGTGTCAAATATACCGAACCACATATGTAGGCTGACCCAATCGAGTTGTACCGATCTCTTATACTCCCAATCCTTTCTTGGCTTGAGTCCCTTCTATGATCAACCATAGCCTCTGCAACTATCGCCTTGTAGCCGGGCCAAATTACCGGGCAACACTTATTTTTAAACCATTTCAATTTATATCAATTTTGAGTTCACTTTCAGAATATCGATTTAAATAATTTAAATTAAATTAAACTTCAATGTTTGAATTTAGATTCAAATATTCAAAGCAATTCAATTTCGAGCTCAAATTTGAAATATTGATTTTTTAATTATTTTCACCAAAGCAGATTTCAAAGTTCGAATAAAAGTTCAAACTTTAAAACAGTCAAATTTCCATAATTCAAATCATAATTCAATTATAACTTCAAATTTAAAATTTGATTATTTAAATGATTCCTATTAACAAATTTCCATTTCAACCTTTCGAGCTCAAGTTCAATTCAGGTATCAATTTAAACGTCAGTTAAATTACCAAACAGCTATCAATAAAATTAAATTACTTCATAATTTCCATTCAACTAACATAAAAATATTTTAGTCAACTATGAGCATTTAGAACACTCACCTTTTATTTGGAACTGAAATTTTCAAAGTCAAATAAATGCCGGTCCAATTTCATACCGTAGACAATCTCGATATGATTCCAATGCCACTCATTTCATTCGAAACGGACCTCGCTTGGAAAGGTTATGCAATTTTAATATAACGATAATTATAAAAAAATTATTAACTTAATTAACATCTTAATTTAAAAAATATGGTAATTAACATACCCTAATCTCTCTTCCTGTTCATGCGACCCAAACCTCCAGCACGCAGACACCACTCACGATCGACTACTCTAATGCATGCACGCTAACCTCCAAGGCGCCCACTTCCATCTTCTACCTGTCGCGACATTTGAAACTGCTTCTTTGTTCTTCCTTCTTTTTTTATATCTCGATCGCTGCCATCACCACAGCCTCGGCCGCACCACCCCATTCGCTTATGTAAATCAACGCATGCAAAACCCCAAACACTCAGTTGAACGCGACGATCGCCCTAGCCGCATCAACCCCTCAGCCACTCTCGCGCCGCCACGCGTGTCTCGCGCTTGCAACCTGCATTTGTTTGTATTTTTTTAATCTCTATTGTACAAAATCGAAAAATGGGGAGAGGAGGGTGGTATGAGGAAAAACAAAAGGGGGCTGTGCGTATGAAATGTCGAATGATGGTGAGTATATATATTATTATAATTAGGAAATATCTAACCTATAACGCTCGAAATTCTCAAACTCCAAACGAAGCGTGTCGCCTGGCGTTCTATATGTTATACTCCCATATCAACACAGTGGAACTAGTCTCGAGACCTAATTTGATCGTATGCAGAAGATGGCTTTTCAAATCAAATTATTTTAATTAAATCCTAAAAATAAATTCTACACGTTTTAAGCTCGCATGGCCAAACAATAAGTCTGATCGCAATGAAACTTGAAATCCAATAATTATTTACTATTACAGATCCGATGAAACTGATTTTGTCGAAATCTGAGACAATGGCCAAAATGGCTATTTTCGCATGTTAATTAAAACAAGTAATTTCTAATCTCAGTTTATTCACTTTTAAATCCAAATTTAAAAGTTAACAAACTTCATTCATATTTAAATAAAATTTAAATCAACTTTCAAAATCATCTTCATTCATATTAAATTCATAACTCAATTATTTAAATAATTTTCAATATTAAATTTAAACAATTTAATTATCGAATAAATTACATTAATAATCATAAATTTTCAAATGAATTTTAGTTATCAAACAATTATTTTATTTTCATATATATAGCTCAATATTTATTATTCAATTTCAGCTATTGATTATAAACACATTTAATACATAGACTTTCAATTCAATACTTGTTATTGCCAAAATCATCGAAATTGATTATTTCAAAATTTATCCAAGTACATATTCAATACCTATATTAATAAATCATTAATTTTTAATTCTAACCATTTTTATTCAATAATTGTATTAAATTTAATAATTTAAAATATTAAAAATACGGGTAGTTACACTCTCCCCCACTCAAAACTTTTCGTCCTCGAAACCTGGTTAAGTAGAGAATTTAACACTTGATATATTTTATTCAAATTAATTAACTTATAAAACTTTAGCATATTATTTACAAAACCTTTACTACTTTTCTACTACACCACTCCGATATCGGTTTTATTGAAATTACAACTTGTATATATAACAATTTTAAAATTTTAAAATCGTAAGAATTTTCTAACAGCCGGATTTATGAAATTTTTTGGCAGCGTCTCCTTCACGCGGCTCGATCGAACAATTTTTTAATACAATATATATATACACCAAATATATCAAATATACATCTCATCTCAATGATGAGGCATCCCGTAGGGAAAAACATAAAAGTGCAGTATGTAATCTGAGATACGTACCTTATTATTATTAGTATGAGCGAGTTCACTCATATTAAGCAAGCAAAAGCAAATAAAATCCGCGTATACGTCCAAGCGGCCTTCGTATTTACCTATCTCAACTCAATTTCGGATATTAGTTGCATATAAAGGGTATATAAAGTATATATAAGTTTAATAAACTATGTGACATGAATTCTGAATCCAAACCATAAACACAAGCACAAATACACAACATACAACAATCATATGCAATCAAAAACAGTAATAACAATGGTTTGCAATAAAAGAAACCATTCAACAATTAATATCCATCCAACTAATTCATAACTACATCAATTTACATTATTCAGTGTCAACATTTAATTTATATAGTTAATTTCTTATTAACATTCATTATTTATCGACATTTAAACGGTTTGCTTAAAATTTATTTACATCTATTTAATTTACATTCAATTTATTCAATCCAATTATTTCACTTATGCTAACATATTTCATATAAATTCATTTATAGACCAATTTATAAATCATATCATTTAATCTTATCTAAATTAAATTTTACTTCATTACCACTTAGTATATTCTCCTTAATACTAATATTATTTATAAACCATTTCATAAACCATTTAAGTCTATTACAAATATTTTATAAAAAGCGACTTAGGTTTACTATTACTTCATAACGTAAATTCATATTAATTCATTGATTCATATCATTATTTTATTTCATTAATTCAAATTCATATTAATAATTTTACTTAAGTAAATTTTATTTTATAACTCAAGTTCATATTAATAAATTTTGTTTTTATCACAATCACTTTCATACAACTTTCTTAAGTTAACTTCCATTTTATAATTTATTTCATATTAAATTAGTTAACATTCAATTTATTAAAAATCATTCCATTTGCATTCAATTTATTAACATTTAATTTAAATTAAATTCAATTACTCACATAGAATTTTACTTACATCCATTTATTTCTTTCACACCTAAATTGCATTTTATTTTATAATTCAAGTTCATATTCATTCTATTAATTTATTTTGTAGTTTAAGTGGAATTAATTCACTTTACTAATTCATCTAGTTTCATTCAAATCTAATTCAATTTAATAAATCTTTATTAAGTGAAATTTTATTTCATTTAATCCATTACTTGGTTTATTTAACTTTATTTAAGTTAAAAAATTCTTTTCTTATCATTCACATTCAATAAATTTAAATTTGTTTTTAGCTTAATATTTCTCAAATATATAAGTTATACAAACTTATTCATTTAAAATTTTATTTCATATTTTATCTTATTCATTTCAAATACAATCCACTTTCATTTAAGCTTCCTTGATTTAAAATTCATTTTATTTACCTCATTTCACTAACTCAATTTATTTAACATTTCTTAGGTTAATTCTTTTATTTCATATTCAAATTCAAATTTCTTTTTAACTAAAATGTTCAACCGTTTTTTAAAATTCGGTCTTACTTTCCTGTTCAAATTCATAAGTTCTAAACTTATTTCTTATCTATACTATTTTAAATTTACAAGTTCAAAACTATTTTCATATATTTATCAAATCATACTTAGAATATTTTTCACAATCAAAACTTGTTTTAACCGAAAATAAATTTCTTTTGGTAGCAATTCTCACTCAGAAACTCTAAAATGAATACTAGCAATGCTTCAATCATCCCCAGAATTATTTCTCAGCGACTGTAGCGAGTTCAATGCTTTTATTTCTTTCAAATTCTTTTCAAAATATATTTCTAGTCAAAACACTTTCAAATAATATTATTATTAATTTTGAAGGCTTTGAAAATAATTTTTGAAAGCAATGGGATTTAAATTCTAAAATTCTCAGCTTTTAAATAATTTCTATTTATTAGCCATATTATAAATATGCTTACACAATTTCGTTACCCTATTTTGAAAACATTTTGTTAATTTACATCTTGGTTATTTCAAACAGTTCTTGTTGTAATTAGATTTCAATTAAATTTAATTATCTAACGCTTCATGAAATAGGGTTCACAAAGTATTCGTTTTTAGTTTAGTTCAACAATAATCGATGATAACTAAATTTATCATCTCCTAATAACTAACATTCATTAATAACGATATTGGTTTATGAAAGTTGTCTTTTTGTATATATATATATATAATATAATTTAGGTATAACTATTCCATTTACCCGATTTTAAAACAATGTTATGTTGACTGCCTCGTTAAAGTGTTTAGAAAACCCCGTTGATAACATGACATCCCACGCATCGACCAAAATTCATAACAACTCAATGGATAAGTAAACACAATATAAAATATTTTATAACATTAACAAGTACGCGCTTTCATATATATACACTCAACAAACTCATTCTAGGGTATTACTGCCCTATCTTCAATGAGTCAAACCCCACAAAGATAAGGTTATTGCTAAACCAAAGCTCCGATACCAACTGCGTCGACCCATATTTCGGAAGGTTTAAATCGACAATGATCTACATATGTCCAACCCAAACAATTTGAAACATAGATAACTAATGGGATTAATTTAGAAAAATAAGAAAAGAAGAAGAAAACAAACACAGAATCTCGTAGCGGAATGACAAAATATAACAATCAAATAAACAGTTCATGAAGTTGTTTATATTATACATTTGATTATAATTTATATGACATTTATCAGAGTTATATATACAATAGAATAAAATAAACCAATGTAGTAGAACAACAGTGTGGTGAAAATAATACTAGTAATAATAATATACCAAATCTTCGTCTTCGTCCTACAAAAGATAATCTTCAATACGCTGAAAACTCACTGTTGACATGAGCGTAATGAATAGACAAAACACTCAAGTCGGGACTAAAATATCCTTGTGTTATTCAAATCAATAATCATATACAACAGGCGTGTAATAGCATCAGAGATGTTTATGGGGTTTCATATCTCCTATCCAGTGTATAACGTGCATGCAATAACTCAAGAGATGTTACAAGATTTTCCATCTCTTAAGGATCCATTAAAATATTTATAAATAGTAGAATACGCTATATATATAATGTCCAATCGGTAAAATAAATATTTTTCTTAGCGTTAAGGCTTTACATTAATCCCTCTTAACGTATTTTTAAGTATTGTCGTATAGTATGCATATAATGCCCCAGTAGCACGTCGGGGAATAGAGATGCACGTGATACGAAAACACTAAACTAAAATCAAAGTGGTCTCATATAGGTATAAAAGTATGGCAAGGTACGTGAGGCAATGCCTATGATAAGATACTACCAGTTCGGGTCGCAGGCCTTGTGGTAACGCATCATAGCCACGACCGTCCACCACATATAACCATCCCATATCAAGTCAAAGAGTGGTTATCCTAAAATCAAGGTGCACCAATTGAAACCAATACCAAGGGTAATAATATGGACCAAGTCCGAAAAAATCGAAGAACGGATATCCGCTAGAGGTAGCTATCCTGCTTGGCCCTGTCAAGCCGTCCTATGTAGTCATTTCAAATTGGTACAAGTGCTGAGGTCTATCCATCATCGTTCTCTTTCTTCAAATCCACCAAATGATGCCAATTCCAACCGTTTCGTTATGTTGCCACGTATATAGTTGTTAAAGTGGTTCCAATATTGACAGAGAGTATGCCAATAAGAGGCCCCGGTATCTTTAACAACCAAACGTCATTTTACACATCGGTTGGTACTTTTACATTTCGAAAAAATTCATACTCGATATCAAAATATCATATTCGCTTCAAAATATCATTTCATTCGAAATACCACATTTATCTAAAATATGCTATTTTTACTTCAATAATCATATCGAATTCCAACCTAGGTTATAACTTTATTTTAACCCAATCCGCATTTAAATCAATGATTTAAATATAAACAATTCCCACTTTGACCAGCTTGAATTTTTGAAAATAGTTTGAATAGTTTTAAATAATTTAAAAAGTTAAGATAATTTAATATAAAACAGATTGAGTATTTAAAATGGTTTATATAGTAAAATAGCTTGAAAAAAACAAAATAATTTGAATATTTAAAGAGATAGATTTTAAACAGTTTATATTAAAATGATTTATTCAAAATAGTTTTAAAGTCAAACTGATTCAATTCCAAATCTTTTAATTCAAATCATCTTCAATCCCAATTCAATTCAAATTGACTCAATTTCGATTTCAATTCGAATTAACTTCAATTTCGATTTTAATCCACATTAATTTCAATTTCGATTCTCATTTTTAACTTCAAATTCAATTCGACAATTCGATTCAATGGTTTAAATTTCAATTCTTATTTTTAAACCATTTCTATTTATCAATTTCAAGTTCACTTTCAGAGTACCGATTTAAATCATTTAAATTAAATTAAACTTCAATGTTTGAATTTGGATTCAAATTTTCAAAGTAATTCAATTCAGAGCTCAAATTTGAAATATCGATTTTTAATTATTTTCACCAAAGCAGATTTCAAAGTTCGAATAAAAATTCAAACTTTAAAACAGTCAAATTTCAACAATTCAAATCATATTTCAATTATAACTTCAAATTTCAAATTTGAATATTTAAACAATTCCTTTTAACAAATTTCAAATTCAACCTTTCTAGCTCAAGCTCGAAGACGATTCAATTTCCATAAATTCGATTTTTTTTATTTCTTTAAATCTAAATCATTTAAATAATCTCATACAAAATTTTTAAAATCATTTAATTTAACCAATCCGGTATTGTAATTTTCTATTCTATGGCAAAGTGAATAGTTATTTCAATTTAATTTCAGGGATGGATATATATATATCATTTCAATCCAAATCTAAGTGTCATAGGTATATATCATTTCAACATATTTCTTAATTTATTCAAAATAATCCCAATAACAGTTTTATATACTGTCAAGTAATTTACAGGGTGATAACAGGATATACAAAAAAAATTAAACATCCAAATCACCAAAATATCAACCAATAACAGTCATCACAATCAACATCCAAATCAGTCAAATATCACAACAATTTAATGGTTATCAATATCGGGTGTCTAACTGGCAATTTAATTTCAATATCAAATTGAACTGACAATTTAAATTCATATCAGTTCAATTTAGGTATCAATTTGAATGTCAGTTAATTATCAAACAACAGTCAATAAAATTAAATTACTTCTTAATTTCAATTCAACTAACCTAAAAATAATTTAGTCAATCGAAGCGTTTAAAACACTCAACTTTTATTTGAAACTAAAGATTTTCAAAGCCAAATACATGCCAATCCAATTTCATATCATAGACGACGTCGATGTGATTCCAACGCCACTCATTTCGTTCGAAACGAACTTCGCATGGAAAAGTTATGCCATTTTAATATAACGATAATTATAAAAAAATTAAATTAATTAACAACTTAATTTAACAAATAATATAATTGACATACCATAATCTCGCTTCCTATTCACGCGACCCAGACCTCCAGCACGCGAAACCCACTCACGATCGACTACTCTAACGCATGCACGCTAACCTCCAAGGCGCCCGCTTCCATCTTCTCCCTGTCGCGAAAACGCAACCGCTTTTTCATTCTTCCTCCTTTTTTATATGTTGATCGCGACCATCGCCACAGTCCAGGTTGCGCCTTCTCATTCATGCGTGCAAATCAACGTAGGTGAAACGCCAAACACTCAGTTGAACGCGTGGCCCCATCACCCCTTCAGCCACGCTCACTGTAACGACCCGTATTTTACGTGTCGACAGATCGTATAATAGTTGCCACTAGGTCGTTAGTATAGTTTGAGTCATCCAGAGTTAGGTCGTGTGAGCAAATTAGGGAGGCTAGCGACCTAAGGGGTGGACCGAGTTAAGGAGGTAGGGCGACTTAGGCAATGGCCGAGTTAAGAATTTGGAGCGACCTAGTAGCTAGCCGGCTTAAGATAGTAACCGACCTAGGGATTCGACCGACCTAATTATAGTGGATGACTTAGGAGTTAACGAGATGGACCGACCTAGAAAGGTCACCGACTTAGTGGAGTGAGCGACCCATAGTGGTTGCCGACTTAAGGGGAGACCGACCTATAGTAGTAACCGACCCATAGAATTGACCGACTTAAGGTGATTGGCCGACCTAAGGGAACTAATGGCTTAAGGAATGCCGACTCAAGGATTAGTGGCTTAAGGGGTTAAGCGACCTAAGGCTTAGGTCGTGAACGAGTTAAGGGTGTTAGGTCGTTGGGTCGCTAAGCCGTGTGTGTTGAGTTGTCCCTTGTGTAAGGTCGGCAGTGTTGTTGAGTCGTAGGTCGTTGAGACCATGTGTATAGTGTTAGGTCGGCTACGTTTGTGAGTCGTTGGATCGGCTTTGTAGTTAAGTTGCTAGGTCGTCTCTAGCGTTAGGTCGGCAGCAGTGTTGAGCCGTGTTTGTGTTAGACCGTATGTTGTGTTAGGTCGGTAGGTCGTAGGGTTCTTGAGTCGTAGGTCGTTAGGTCGGCGACGACTCAAGGGGACGGCCGACTTAAGGGGTTTTCAGCCTATAAATAGAAGTGCCTATCTTCATTTTTGGGATCCGGATTTTGAAGCGACGAAGTGCTGCCATTTTGAGAGCTCGACTACAACACTTCTTCACTTCTTTTCTCCACTCTAATCTAGCGCTTACATCCATCCAAGATTGAAGATCAAATCGAAGATCCAAGAACCAAAGTTGAAGATCTCCATCCATTGAAGAGAGATTTCATCATTCGAAGCGAAATCTTGTCGGATCAAGCTAGATCCTTTGCTGTCCAGATCTGTAGTTAGCTGCTTTTGAAGTGTTTAGGTGATTCGATGAGTGGTAGTTATCTCTCACACGGACCCAAAGGATTATATTAGATCGGTGGGTTGTTTGTGTGTTAAAGATAGTGATTTCTTGCATTTTCCTTAAGTCTGCATGTAGATCCAGTGTTTATGAAGTTTTAATGTCCATTTTACTACATGTTAACTTATATTTTGTTTGAATACTTGATTACTTGGATTAATGATTGATTTGGTTGATTGTTATGAGTTAGTTGATTTATGACTTGATTTGGACAAGTTGATCGAAGATGATTCAAAAGCTAAGAAAGAAGCTCTTGAATGGGAAAGCTATTTGTGGCATATGTAGCGGATGTTGAGGCTCATATGGACTGATTTGATGGTGATGTTGATATGGAGCTTTGCTATGATGAGATGAGGCGAAGCATGATGTGAAGTAGCCTTAGTATAATCCAGACGGGATCATTCCAAGCATGTTGATAACTCGAGGGATGGTTCGAGTTCGTTGATAATGGTTGGCTCGAGAGGTAGCTTGGGCAATTTTGAGAATAGTCGTCGAGGAGGATGACTAGAAGGCTTGGATTTCATCGTTATTGAAGGTTCTAGCAAACTCAAAGCAAGAGTACATGGGGTGCCCAAACGACTACAGGTAGGTGGTCGGGACACCCAAAAGACTACAGGTAGGTGGTTGAGTACTTTGGGCAGATTCGATAGTCCTAGGCACGGGCTGCGACGACGTGCGGAGTTTGTCTAGAACCGGGGTTACCATTAGCCCTTGACGGACGGATGAAAGAATGAGCTGGTCATTCAATTAACGATGATATCGAAGCAATGATAACAGTGATAGCCAGAGTCATGGATGTTTGGTTGTATCATCATTCGGGCTCAAGAGCGATGTTTTCTGGGTGCTTATCTGATCTTGGTCTAGGCCTTGGGGGTTTGTACTTGGAAAACACCGACCTTGACTCGAGTGATAATTGCTTTACTTTAAATTGTCTGCTTTGCTATGTTTATTCCTGCTTAGTGAGTCTGGGGGCTATCACTGTAGAAAGAGGTGGAGTGGGATGGTTGGGTTCCTATTCCTTTTACCCTTTATGCTCTTTTGGTATGTTTGATAGTTGATTTACTGCTCACTAGGACTTTTGTCTGACTCAAGGTTTTATGTTCAACTCTTATTACCTTGGGCTGTTCATCCGTTTGGGATGGGCAGACTAGGTAGCAGGTGACAGGTGTTGTTCTTACTGACCAACGCTGTTGATGACGAAGACGAGTTGAAGGCTTTTGCATATTGTTTTCTTACTATATGTACTGGATGTTCCGCTGCTTATATGATTCTCTGAGTGATATGTAGTGAGGCTTGATGTTTTGACTTTTCAGATTATTGTACCAAACTATTATGAGGTTCTATGATGAGATTCTGTTCTATGGAGCTTCACTATGTATATTTTTCTATTGCATTTTACCCATGCGCTGTGAGTAATGCGATAGACTATTGTGTTTACCCTACTCTGATGATCGTCCATGGCGGCCTGGCACACTTTTCATCGCACTATTTCCTTGTTTAAGTGCAGGAGTCATGGGCGGTCGTCACATTTGGTATCAGAGCTTTGGTTAATCGATTTTAGCCAACGCTCGCTGACGTAACTACGTATGAGAGACGTAATTGTAATTTTTATGGATGGTTACTATATATAATATAGTAACTTAGAAGGATTTGAACTTCTTATGCAGTTGTTTCTCAGGGTATAATAATCATTTCTTTTAGATATTAGGAATGAGTCGAAGAGGAAGACCAGCTGCTAGAGGAGGCCGTGCTGTTGAGGGGGCTGCTGATTATGCTTCTATGTTCGAGGCTATGATGACTTCGATCATGAGAAGGATGCCAGCTCCGGGGCCATCAGTAGATGTTGGAGTTCAAGCCCCAAGACTAGTGGATTTTGCTAAGTTGTGTAAGGACTATACTGCTCTTGTGGGAAAGGTTTTCTTGAGGACAGAATCAACAATCGAAGTTCAAAGGTGGATTGATGCTTGTAGAAGGATCTTTGGTGATTTGGGAATTGAGGATGCAACTAAGAGGAAGCTTGCATCAAGACAGCTTCAGGGAAGAGCTTCTGATTGGTGGAACTCTATCACCATTGATACTCCAGAGGAAGAAATTACTTGGGGGCAATTCCAAGTCAGATTTGAGGCTAAGTTCATTTCTACAGCTCAGAAATCTGTTTTGTTCAAGAAGTTTGTGGAGCTCAAGCAAGGTGGAAGACCAGTTCTTGAGTATGTTTCTGAGTTTGAAGCCTTGTCCAAGTATGCTCGGTCATATATTTAATCTCCATATCAGAAGAATGAGAAGTTTGTGACAGGCTTGGACTTATGTTGGGAGGCAGTTGTTGGATCATCTGGACGATCCATTTGAGAATCTTGTGGAGAAAGCTCTAAGGCACGAGAGTTTGTTTCCTAAAGGAGAATCTGCTGTTGCTGTAACTAAGGAAGAGTCTAAACCACAGCAAGGTGAAAACAAGAAGAGGAAACAGCAACAGGGTAAGGATGGCCACAAGAGGCTGAAGGGTGAAGTGACCTGCTACAATTGTCAGCAGAAGGGTCATCTCTCCAAAGATTGCAAGAATTCTAAGGTCCCAGGGAAGTTCTACAACTGTGATAAGCCGGGGCATATCAAGAAGAATTGTCCAGAACCGCGAAAGGACAAGCAGATTGTGCAAGCCTATGCTTTGGGGGTTGTTCCATCATCTTCGAAAGCCCCTACTGTGGAAGAGAAAGGAAAGAGTGTGGTGGTTCAAGGTACTCTTTCCATTTGTGGTGTTCCAGTTAGAGTGTTGTTTGATACTGGGGCGTCGCATTCGTTTGTTTGTAATGACCTTGTAGGCCGGTTGGGTTTGGAACCAGATATTGTTGATAGACCATTGGTTGTGACTAATCCAATTGGGGGTTCGTCCTGTTTGAGTATGCTGTGTCGTGGTCTGATTGTATCGAGTCATGATTGCTCTTTTGTTTGTGATTGTTTTGTTCTGAACTTTGCGGGGTTTGGAATTATTTTGGGTATGGACTGGCTTAGGAAGTATGCGGAAAAGGTTGATTGTGAAAGGCTGGAGGTGACAGTCGAGAATGTGGAAGGCCAAAAGGTTGTGATACGATGTAAGCATGAAGAAGGCGTCTTCATGAGCTTCATGTATTCGCTAGTTGTTCCACGAAATGGACTGTCATCGGTGCCTATTGTGAATGGATTTGAGGATGTCTTTGACGAGGTCAAAGGGTTACCGCCGCATAGAGAGATCGAGTTTCGTATCGATCTAGTTGAAGGAGCCAGACCTGTTGTGATGCCTCTTAGGCGAATGGCACCTAGGGAGCAGCAAGAGTTGAAGGTGCAAGTTGATGACCTTTTACAGAAAGGATTCATTCGGCGTAGTGTGTCCGAATGGGGTGCACCAGTTGTATTTGCAACCAAAGCGGATTGATCGTTGAGGTTATGTGTGGATTATCGTGAGCTGAATAAAGTGACTAAGAAGAACAAGTATCCATTGCCGAGAATAGATGACTTGTTTGATCAGCTTCACGAAGCTAAGGTGTTTTCTCGGATGGATTTGGCAACGGGATTTCACTAGTTGAGAGTGGCAAAGGATAGTGTGCCAAAGACTGCTTTCAGGACACCATCCGGTTTCTATGAGTGGCTGGTAATGCCGTTTGGATTGACCAATGCACCAGCATATTTTATGGATCTTATGAATAGAGTGTTCAGAGATCAGTTGAACAAGTTCGTACTTGTGTTCGTGGATGATATTCTGATTTATTCCATAACTGAAGAAGAGCACAAGACGCACTTGCGTATTGTTTTGGAAACTCTGCGGAAACATCAGCTGAGGGCTAAGTTTTCGAAGTGTTACTTATGGAAGAGCGAAGTGAGATTCTTAGGCCATGTTATCTCTGGAAATGGAATAGCGGTTGATCCCGCCAAGGTGGCAGCAATCCAGGATTGGGTTAGACCTAGGAATGCATCTGATGTGAGAAGTTTTCTTGGATTAGCAGGATATTATCATCGATTTATCAAAGACTTTTCCAAGATAGCTGCACCGTTAACAGGATTGACGAAAAAGAACCAAGTGTTCAGATGGGATGCTAAGTGTGAGCAAGCTTTCGGAATCCTGAAAGAGCGATTGACAAGTGCTCCTGTTTTGGCTATTCCAAGTGGAAATGATGAGATGGTGGTTTACACCGATGCATGTGGTACTGGACTTGGAGCAGTGCTAATGCAAAAGGATAAAGTTGTTGCGTATGCAAGTCGACAACTGAAGCCGCATGAAAGGAATTATCCGACTCATGATTTGGAGTTAGCGGCGATTGTTTTTGCTCTGAAGATGCGGAGACATTACCTATTGGGAGTCCGATTTGAGTTGTTTACAGATCATAAGTCATTGAGGTATCTTTTCTCCCAAAAGGATTTGAATCTTCGGCAGCAACGATGGCTAGAGTTTTTAGCATCATATGATTTTGGTATAGCCAATACTCCGGGAAAGGGTAACGCAGTGGTAGATGCGTTAATTCGAAGACATGCAGGATTGGGAGCCATGTTTTCAGAATGGAAGAGTCTTGAGTATTTGGCGGGATTTGACTTCAGGCCCAGATGTGAATTGGAACCTGAAATGTTGGCAAACTTATCGATAAGACCTTCTCTTGTGGAAAGAATTGGCAAGAGCCAAAAGCGAGACGATAAGCTTGTCAAGATTATCCGTGATTTGGAATCTGGATTGGACCTAGAGAAGGATAAAGGATTCGAAGTCGATCGAGAGGGTTGGCTTCGGAAACAAAGACGACTGGTTGTTCCCGATATAGGTGAATTGAGGAATGAAGTTTTGAAGGAAAGTCATCACTCGAAGTTGACAATTCATCCAGGTGGAAATAAGATGTATCGGGATATGAAGAGAACCTATTACTGGGAAGGTATGAAGAAAGATGTTGGAAATTTTATTTCCAAGTGCATGAACTGCCAGTTGGTAAAAGCCGAGCATAAGAAGCCAAGTGGATTGCTTCAGCCATTAGAAGTTCCTACATGGAAGTGGGAGCAAATATCAATGGATTTTATTGATGGGTTACCTAGAACCAGGGCAGGAAATGAAGGGATTTGGGTCATGGTAGATCGTTTGACTAAGAGTGCAAGATTCATTCCTGTTCAATCAACTAGGACTGCATCGAAATTGGATGAGTTGTATGTTAAGTGGATAGTTCGATTCCATGGTATTCCGAAGAGTATAGTGAGCGATCGAGACCCATTGTTCACTAGTGGATTTTGGAAGAGCTTCCAAGAAGTTTTGGGGACCGAGTTGTGTTTGAGTACAGCTTATCACCCTTAAACAGATGGTCAGACCGAGAGAGTCAACAGAGTTTTGGAAGATCTCCTTAGAGCATGTGTTTTAGAATTCGGAGGATCATGGGAAGATCATCTTCATTTGGTGGAATTTTCATATAATAATAGTTACCAGTCAAGTATTGGTATGGCACCGTATGAAGCATTGTATGAAAGACTGTAACTCTCCGACATGTTGGTTGGAAACTGGAGAAAAGCTGATACTTGGGCCCGAAATGATTCGACAGACTTCGGATTGCATAGAGATCATTCGGCGACGAATGAAGGCAGCCCAAGATCGTCAGAAAAGTTATGCCGATAAGCGTCGTAAGGATTTGGAATTCGACGTGGGTGATATGGTTTTTGTAAAGATTTCTCCACTGAAGAATGTTATCCGATTCGGGAAGAAAGGAAAATTGACTCCGAGATTTGTTGGACCATTCCCGATCATCGAGCGAATTGGAAAGCTCGCCTATAAATTGGAGTTACCTGAAAAGATGTCGGGTGTGCACAATGTTTTTCATGTATCATATCTACGGAGGTATGTGCACGACCCAAGCACAGTGGTTTCTGCTGATAGTTGTGAAGATTTGGAAGTTGATCCAGTTATTAGAAGACCTCGTAAGCCGCTTCGTGTTGTGGAAACTGACACGAAACAGCTTAGGAGGAAGACGATTACGTTGCTCAAGGTACAATGGAGTGATGATGTCAACGACTGTACATGGGAGGAGGAAGAGAGGATGAAGGCAGCTCATCCTGAACTCTTCGAGGTATGTCCCTAAGGTGTCGTGACATCTCATGAATTTGTAACTTGTTCTAGTCTTAGAATTCCGCATGCTAGGCTAGTAATTGGATGCATGGTTTGTTGATTGCTATGGATGGTAGGCATGCAGAATAGTTTTGGTTGTTCTTGTTTGTTTGGAATTTCGGGGGCGAAATTCCTAAGGGGGAGAGAATGTAACGACCCGTATTTTACGTGTCGACGGATCGTATAATAGTTGCCACTAGGTCGTTAGTATAGTTTGAGTCATCCAGAGTTAGGTCGTGTGAGCGAATTAGGGAGGCTAGCGACCTAAGGGGTGGACCGAGTTAAGGAGGTAGGGCGACTTAGGCAGTGGCCGAGTTAAGAATTTGGAGCGACCTAATAGCTAGCCGGCTTAAGATAGTAACCGACCTAGGGATTCGACCGACCTAATTATAGTGGACGACTTAGGAGTTAACGAGATGGACCGACCTAGGAAGGTCACCGACTTAGTGGAATGAGCGACCCATAGTGGTTGCCGACTTAAGGGGAGACCGACCTATAGTAGTAACTGACCCATATAATTGACCGACTTAAGGTGATTGGCCGACCTAAGGGAACTAATGGCTTAGGGAATGCCGGCTCAAGGGTTAGTGGCTTAAGGGGTTAAGCGACCTAAGGCTTAGGTCGTGAACGAGTTAAGGGTGTTAGGTCGTTGGGTCGCTAAGCCGTGTGTGTTGAGTTGTCCCTTGTGTTAGGTCGGCATTGTTGTTGAGTCGTAGGTCGTTGAGACCATGTGTATAGTGTTAGGTTGGCTACGTTTGTGAGTCGTTGGATCGGTTTTGTAGTTAAGTTGCTAGGTCGTCTCTAGCGTTAGGTCGGCAGCAGTGTTGAGCCGTGTTTGTGTTAAACTGTATGTTGTGTTAGGTCGGTAGGTCGTAGGGTTCTTGAGTCGTAGGTCGGCGACGACTCAAGGGGACGGCAGACTTAAGGGGTTTTCAGCCTATAAATAGAAGTGCCTATCTTCATTTTTGGGATCCGGATTTTGAAGCGACGAAGTGCTGCCATTTTGAGAGCTCGACTACAACACTTCTTCACTTCTTTTCTCCACTCTAATCTAGTGCTTACATCCATCCAAGATTGAAGATCAAATCGAAGATCCAAGAGCCAAAGTTGAAGATCTCCATCCATTGAAGAGAGATTTCATCATTCGAAGCGGAATCTTGTCGGATCAAGCTAGATCCTTTGCTATCCAGATCTGTAGTTAGCTGCTTTTGAAGTGTTTAGGTGATTCGGTGAGTGGTAGTTATCTCTCACACGGACCCAAAGGAGTATATTAGATCGGTGGCTTGTTTGTGTGTTAAAGATAGTGATTTCTTGCATTTTCCTTAAGTCTGCATGTAGATCCATTGTTTATAAAGTATTGATGTCCATTTTACTACATGTTAACTTATATTTTGTTTGAATACTTGATTACTTGGATTAATGATTGATTTGATTGATTGTTATGAGTTAGTTGATTTATGACTTGATTTGGACAGGTTGATCGAAGATGATTCAAAAGCTAAGAAAGAGGCTCTTGAATGGGAAAGCTGTTTGTGGCATATGTAGCGGATGTTGAGGCTCATATGGACTGATTTGATGGTGATGTTGAGATGGAGCTTTGCTATGATGAGATGAGGCGAATCATGATGTGAAGTAGCCTTGGTATAATCCAGACGGGATCATTCCAAGCATGTTGATAACTCGAGGGATGGTTCGAGTTTGTTGATAATGGTTGGCTCGAGAGGTAGCTTGGGTAAGTTTGAGAATAGTCGTTGAGGAGGATGACTAGAAGGCTTGGATTTCATCGTTATTGAAGGTTCTAGCAAACTCAAAGCAAGAGTACATGGGGCGCCCAAACGACTACAGGTAGGTGGTCGGGACACCCAAAAGACTACAGGTAGGTGGTTGAGTACTTTGGGCAGATTCGATAGTCCTAGGCACGGGCTGCAACGACGTGCGGAGTTTGTCTAGAACCGGGGTTACCATTAGCCCTTGACGGACGGATGAAAGAATGAGCCGGTCATTCAATTAACGATGATATCGAAGCAATGTTAACAGTGATAGCCAGAGTCATGGATGTTTGGTTGTATCATCATTCGGGCTCAAGAGTGATGTTTTCTGGGTGCTTATCTGATCTTGGTCTAGGCCTTGGGGGTTTGTACTTGGAAAACACCAACCTTGACTCGAGTGATAATTGCTTTACTTTAAATTGTCTGCTTTGCTATGTTTATTCCTGTTTAGTGGGTCTGGGGGCTATCACTGTAGAAAGAGGTGGAGTGGGATGGTTGGGTTCCTATTCCTTTTACCCTTTATGCTCTTTTGGTATGTTTGATAGTTGATTTACTGCTCACTAGGACTTTTGTCCGACTCAAGGTTTTATGTTCAACTCTTATTACCTTGGGCTGTTCATCCGTTTGGGATGGGCAGACTAGGTAGCAGGTGACAGGTGCTGTTCTTAGTGACCAACGCTGTTGATGACGAAGACGAGCTGAAGGCTTTTACATATTGTTTTCTTACTATATGTACTGGATGTTCCGCTGCTTATATGATTCTCTGAGTGATATGTAGTGAGGCTTGATGTTTTGACTTTTCAGATTGTTGTACCAAACTATTATGAGGTTCTATGATGAGATTCTGTTCTATGGAGCTTCACTATGTATATTTTTCTATTGTATTTTATCCATACGCTGTGAGTAATGCGATAGACTATTGTGTTTACCCTACTCTGATGATCGTCCATGGCGGCCTGGCACACTTTTCAGCGCACTATTTCCTTGTTTAAGTGCAGGAGTCATGGGCGGTCGTCACACTCACGCCACCGCATGCGTCTCATGCTCGCGACCATCACCCGTTTGTATTTTTTAATCTACGTTCTACAAAATCAAAAAATGGGGAGAGGAGTATGGTACAGGGAGAAACAAAAGGGGTTGTGCGTATGAAATGTCGAATGATGATGAGTATATGTATTACTATAATTAGAAAGTATCTGACCAATAACGCCCGAAATTCTCAAACTCCAAACGAAGCATGCCGCTTGGCGTTTTATATATTATACCTCCATTTCGAATGCAATGGAACTAGTCTCAAGGCCTAATTCAATCGGATGCAGAAGATAGCTTTTTAAATCAAATTATTTTAATAAAATCCTAGAAATAAATTCTACGTGTTTCAAGCTCGTGTGGCCAAACGATAAGTCTGATCGTTATGAAACTTGAAATCCAATAATAATTCACCATTACAGATCCGATGAAACTGGTTTTGTCGAAATCCAAGACAGTGGCCAAAATAGCTATTTTCACACGTTAAGTAAAAGAAGTAATTTCCAATCTTAGTTTATTCACTTTTAAATCCAATTTTAAAAGTTAACAAACTTCATTCATATTTAAATAAAATTTAAATCAACTTTTAAAATCATCTTCATTCATATTAAATTCAAAATTCAATTATTTAAATAATTTCCAATATTAAATTTAAATAATTTAATTATCGAATAAATTACATTAATAATCATAAATTTTCAAATGAATTTTAGTTATCAAACAATTATTTTATTTTCATCTAAATAATTCAATATTTATTATTCAATTTCAACTATTGATTATAAACACATTCAATACACAGAATTTCATTTCAATACTTGTTATTGCCAAAATCTTCGAAATTGATTATTTCACAATTTATCCAAGTACATATTCAATACCTACATTAGTAAATCATTAATTTTTATTTCTAACCATTTTTATTCAATAATTGTATTAAATTTAATAATTTAAAATAGTTAAAAATATGGGTCGTTACAGAGGATCTCCAGTAGCTTTTTAGGATTAAAGAGTATTTTCAAAGGTTAGTTTCAGTTATAAGTGCAAGCATGTTCCCCGTATTCTTAGAAGGCTCAATTACGGCATTAATTGCGGTAGCAATGGAAGAATCGGTCCGTTTGAAAACAGATTCTGAAGGAGAATAATTATCATAAGTGAACAACGAGATATAATATAAATAATATAAAGTAGGAAAACTTACTGGGAACATATTTGGGCCCTTTGATTTGAGAGGTATATCACTTAATGTAAAAGAATTGGTTCTTCTAATCCCTCACTTTATTGATCATGTTAATAACCATGCTCTTCAGCTGAGGAAGAAGGCAATATATAGAACAATCCAATTGTCTTCCTATTTTTATCGGATTTGCCAACGAATGAAGAGTTTCAGCACTAACTGAAGGAAGATTGGCTTCCCTAGCAAGTATTACAAGGCAACTCAAATAAATATACAAAATAGGAGTCAATTGAATTGGGAAATACCCCGATGTTTCAAGAATTGTATAAGAAATTCAAGAAAAGGAAGGTAGCCTGAGTGCTAGATATGGATAAAAGAGAAAGCAAAGAATCCATCTGAAGGATTATCTATCTTTCAAGATGGACCGGCGACAATGGCTTATATATTTACAATTCCAAATTGTTGAACGATAGATTCTACTTCTTACTGAGTAGTTATGAAAGATTGGTGGAGCTTGTAATCTTCCTTCTTTATAGAGGGGAACGCTTGGAGCTTTTATCAGACTTCTTATTATCCATTTGTCTACCAGTTAATATTATACAAAATCAGGGAAATATTGTATGTTAATCAATTAAATGCCTAGCCAATAGGTACTTGATTAACTGGAAGCTATTTAATTCTTAAATGGTGATGTGTTAAAGCCAAGACTAGCTATAAAACTTACAATAAGTTAATAATCCATTAAAGAAGTCCATTTGAAAGTATCGAACCAATAATACGATATCAGTTTTATAAATATTTGATGTATTCATAACCAATTAGAAACTCATTAACAATTGTTGTATTTATGATTGGATGTCGAATCCCTAATTAGTCATTGAGATATAATCTAGAGATCGTGTGTATGGCACTTTATCAAGGTTATACTAGAGTGTTGAATCGATAGCCTGATGTCTCATTTGTAAATAATAATATGAATCTAGAATTATTTAAAGATACTTTGACCAATTGCAAATATGAAAGGTGTCGAATGCATAAACGACCCATGAGTATGACTACTTTTCGAATTTATAATATGGTGTCAGACATGAACAAGATATAGAATTTGTAACCTACATAACAATTCCCTAATTAGTTAACGAATTCATAAAGAGGGAGCAATTTGCCAAAAAGTTATCAAGTTTGTAACTAAAGCTACAATCTTTTAAGAAATTGTCGGACTCATAAATAAGTTGTCGGATTTCTAAATATATACCAAACCCCTAACCAATTGTTGTATTTGTAGCTAGTAAGTAAAGCCTTAAAGAGATACCGAATTTCAAATTAGTTGTTGGCACTCAAAACAATAATGAATCCAAAAACCAGGATCTAACTAGTGACGAGTTGTTAAATTTTTTAGCAATTAATCAAATTTTAAAATGAGTGTCGAGATTTAAAAAAGGGATATCAATCATATCAATGACAAAACTCTAGGAAGTTGTCAAATTTTTGAAAACTTTCAAACTCACAATAACTTCAATCAATCAATAAAGAAATGCTCCACAATTTAATTTGAATTCAAGCATTGAACTTCATAAAATTATAATGAGTATAATGGTTCAATTTACACTCCAATTCAAGAAAATACATAAAAATGCCCAATTGATTAAGGCCCTAATTTTAAAATTGAAAACCGCGCTTTAATCTTGTGTCCAAACCGATTAGGAATGAAAGTTGAATCTTGGTATCGAGCTTGAGTGCCGAAGAAGATCGAAATTTCTTGGGTCGAGCTGAAAATTAAATTTTTTTATCTCGAGTTTAACTTTCAAGTAATAAGCTTGAAGGGGAAGAAGATAAGTATCTATAGAAGGAAAGGGGAACAATGAGGACCATTGGTCTTAGTTTAAATGGACAAGCAACATTTAAATGGAATGCCATAGGCAGCAATGTGGTTATCAAGACAACAAGCGACAATATGGGGGTGTTAACTTGAAAAGTCAACGTTTCTTCTACACTTGGGGGACAAACGTTACCACAAATAATGATGTTAAATTATATAATAAAAGGTTTCGTGCACTCAATAAAGGGTGACAAGCTTCTAAGAGTGTTGAATTCCAAGCAACTGGCTAATCCAGAAAATATCATACATGAACATAACAAAGAGGCTATCAAGCTCTTACAATGGAAAGGATATCGCACCAAGGTTCTAAATCAATAGAAATGTTGAACAATAAAGAAACAACATACATAAAGGTTATCAAAATTGAAGGCAGTTAAAGGGAGATGCCATGTCATTTAGAGGTGTTGGATACATAATCACAGAGAGGGTATATCGAAACTCCATAGATATCGGGCTTTTACAACTATAACTGTTGTAACGAATATACAAGCGGCAAAGGATACCGAGCTTCGAAGAATATAAGGGATATCGCATATCCACAGTTATAAAAAATGTCGTAAGTCATTAGTTCTTAAAAAGATATCATAAATCATTAATGCAGCGAAGAATGTCATAAACCATCAATATAGTTGGGATGTCGTAAATCGTCAATAAAATAAGATGTCGCATTTCATTTATGTAATTAAGATGCCACATTTTATCAATGTAAAAAGGGTTGCTGCATATCAACAATATACGAAAGGGCGTCGCATATCATCAATGCAATGAATGATGCCAAAATCAAGGGGTCGAAGGATACGTGGCGACTAGACTGCCTACTTCAAACCTTATAAATACGGACCCATGGCAACTTGGAGGGGGGCAATTCTTTCTCACCACTTTTCTTACATTTTTTAAAGTTGTAAACCCTAAATCGAGTTAAGGATTTATAGTGCCTATTGTAAATTTATGACTTTTTGCAAAGAAGGACCTGTACAAATCAGTTTTGCATAGCATACTACAAGCAAATATTATTTTCTTGACTATGATATGACTTACGGCTTGTATTTTACTCTTATGCCCTATTGCTTATGACATGTGCACGTTTTCTCTATTGAAGATGCATACTTCTTGCGAGTTGACATAAAGCTATCCAAGTCTATCTCTAACCAAGCCTCGTCTACTTTGCACGTTTTGGGGTTGACAAAGAAATTTGTTAACAGTATTCAAAACCCGCACTTAGAAATAGATGATGTAGTTGAAAAATCTAAGTGCCCCGCTAAGAAATGTATAAAAATGGATTCAATGAAGATTGACCTTCTTGTCAGAAAGAACCCTAAATGGGAAGAGTTGAAGAAATAAAAAGGAGCTAAGACCTAGTGGAGCATTAACACAGGAGGGAACTTAGGGGCAGAAATAAATCAGTTAACAAATGAGGATATCTTATTGGAATGTGAGGGGTCTACATAAACCATTGAGAAAATTAGATGTTAAAACCATGCAAGTAAATATAAAGTTAGTCGTATGGGTTTGCTGGAAAATAAACTACGAGTGGATGAGATTGAAATTTGGAAGAGGAGTTGGGAGAATATGTGGTCCTTAGTCAGCAATGTTGATTGCTACTATAAATGTACAATCATTGTTCTCGTTTGTAGTGATTTGTGGGAGTTCAAATTGTTAAGCATTAATGATCAACATATAAATTCATTACTGAAATAGGTAAGGGGATTATGCTTATGTTGTTCTTTTATTTACAAATATAATTTTGAGTATCTCTAGGAGAGGTTGTAGTTTAACGTAGAAAGTGATGCATTCAATATTGTTTGTCCTTGGTTGCACATAGGTGATTTTAACTGCATTAGACATGTAAATGAGAAGTTAGGAGGCAATAAAGTTCCATTTAGTAAGAGGACGGAATGGACAAGTGTTTGGTTAGAGCTGGCTTAACTGAATCGGATATTATGGGTTGCAAATTCTCTTGGTGGTTAGATCCAAAGAAGAATATTCTAACAAAAATAAAGCGTTGGCAAACGTTCAATGCATGTATGCGTTCCATGCATGTGAAATCTCATCTTTACTGGCTAGCAGCAATGATCATTCCCCAATCTTAGTGAGTTTATAAAAAGAAGAACGAAGGGTCTAAGAGAAGATACGGAAAATTATAGAAGCTACTAGAGGAGAAGAATGATGCCTGTTGAATTACACCTTCTAAAATTGGATTTGGAGGATTCATTGAATTGTTAATCCATAGACATAACTCAAAAATCAAAATGTGAGTGATTGATTAATTGTGATGAACCATCAGCACATTTATATGCCAGAATGTGCAATAAAAAGCGATGGAATGCATGTGGTAATGCTATAACGGTAAATGGTTATAGTCGCAAAGGTGTAAATGAATTTGGAGAACATGAGATCGAGCTTTATGAAATGTTCTATAATCAAAAAAATTGGCCAATTCATCTTCCTGAAGTTAACTGTAAGTTCATTATTACTGACTATGGTAGGGACTGTCTTAATGATGATTTAGATTTAGAGGAGGTGAGGTAGGCCTTTTTTTTTAACGTGAAGGATAGTTTTTCTCCTGGTATAGATGGTTTTAATGTAAAGTTCTATAAGCAGCATTAGAATGATATCAAAGATGGGTTAAGGCTATGGTCTTAGAAGTGTTCATTTTGGGAAGGTAATTAAGGAAGTAAATCGTATGAATATTTGTTTGATTCAGAAAATGATATCTCTTGGAGACATTAAGGATTTATGGCCTATTTCTTGTTATAGTTTTTTACTTATGATTATTGTGAAGGTTCTTAGCTACAGAACGAGGCCAATCCTTAATGCATTGATATTAGAGAATCAACATGCTTTTATTTAAGGAAGGAACATATCAGATGGGATTTTGATAGCACATAAATCAGTTAGCGATTTGGGAAGTGCAATTAATTACAACATGTGTATTAAAGTTGAAATTCTGAAATTTTATGATTCTGTGAATAAAGGTTTGTTATTCACATGTTAAGGAACGTGGGAATTACAGAGAAATGGTTAAGATTGATGCTTGAACTTATTGAGTCCCCTTCTTTTTCGATTACATATCAAGGCAGTTTGTTTAGATTCTTTTATAGATTGAATGGTTTACATCAAGGCATCCTCCATCCCTGCTCTTCTTTGTAGTTGTAACGGAATATTTCTCGCTTTTGATGGATAAAATTGAAAAGGAGTGTAGAAATAGAAACGTTTCGAATATAGGCCCCAAAATGAAACATTTAATCTATGCCGATGATATACGTGCTAAAACTCACTAAGTAATGACTTATAATGTGGAAATGATCTATAATATGAGAAATATATATGTAACTATCGCTAAGTAGATAATATAAATAACCGTTGAAAAGTAAATGCAAATCGATATTTTATCCTAGTTCGGACCCCATCCTACTCTAGTCTTAGAGCTCCGTGTTTAGATTTTCACTAACACAAAACATCCTCATTTAACCGAGAGGAACAAGTTCAAAAACCCCAAAATAACCAAACTAGACTTCGACCAACTGCCTGAAGACAGCCAACAGGACTTCACAACATTTATGAGATATAAGATTCTTTTTGCAACTATGTGTCTCTAACGCGAATTTTTCTTTTGACTCAAGTACAAAATCCTATAACCACTTTAACAATCAAGAAATGGAAGAACAAGGTTTAGATTGTAATTTCAGTAGAGAATATATAATTGAAAGCTTTAGAAATATTGCTAGGGTTTTGAATTTGAAAATACAAATCACAGAATAAGAATTATAGATTTAGAGAGTAGAAAAGATGATTTCTTTGAGTGGAAGTGCTAGGATTTTATAGGGGATGAATAGGTTCAATCAAAAGTATCTGCTCTTGAATTTGGAGATATTGAGGAAGAGACACGTATGCAGAATAATGATGAGATGCGACCAAAATTCAAAAAAGGAAAAAAAAACCTTTCATCGCCTAGGGTTTATTAGGCCTGTAACACATCACCAATCGACCGGTAATGGTCTAGCGGTCGAATGGTGGGCCTGTTATAAGTAGAGTAAACTGGGGCTGAAAGCCTTAAATTCCTCTATTTTTAAGCCTCTAAAAATTCTAAAAAAGTCAAAAAAAATACTAGAATATGCGATGGAGGTTATGGTTAAGTTTCAAAAGGTTCGAAAATCGTTTGAGTGGTTTCAACAAATTCCTACTGTAATACTCTATAAACCGACATACATAACATGTATACTTTATTTTGTTTTTGAAGCATATCTTTGAGTGTTGCTGTGATTTGTTGAACATTGTTAACACCATATTGATCTTCTAAGAAATATCTCCATGCTCCTAATAGCTTGTATCATGAAGTATATAATTTCTTTAGTTAGCTCCTTTGTTTCTTTGATACTTCAATAATTATTTTGAAGAACTCGAAAACAACTTGATAATTGTAGCATTGTCATACAGTTGTTGCCATCAAAACACAAGGTATGTATTCCTAACACTTACCTTCCTTAAAGTGTACATGGAAGATGATTTGCTATTAAATAGGTGTTTAAAGATCTTTAGGTAGCAACTGGTCTTCAGTTGAACAACAGCAAATCAAATATCATCTTTGGTAGAGGAGTTAGTGATAGATCAGAAATATGTGAAATGTTGAACATAAGTGAAGGTTTCCTTCCAATAAAATGCTTAGGTATTCCCCTGTCTACTTTTAATTTGAAGAATGATGACTTTCAATCTTTAATAAAGAGAATCAAGAATCATATTGAAGGTTAGCAATGTCGAACGTTAAGTATAATAGGGAGAATTAAGCTAATTAGATCAACAATACACCCGATGGTCCAATATTGGATGCAATGTGTAACGACCCGTAAATTTCGTTAATTAAATTTGTCATTTTAATAAGATTTTGGAATTTAATTTAGAAAGAAATAATAAAATTTATAATTAATAATGAAACAAATGTTAAAGATGAAATGAAACCATTGAAAATAAAGCTTAGTATTAACAGTGGAAATGGAATTTCGAATAAATTGAAGTAATGAAAATTGTTACACTATGCTAAGAGTTGAATATAAGAAAACACAGGGAAATAGTGAATTGATGAATTAATAATATTAAATAGTAAATTGAATTGAATCAATGTCCTGTAGTAATTGGAATATTGTTTGTGGAATGGAAAACTTATTAAGGTAAGCATTTAATTTACCAATGCAATAATGTTTTGATTTATTTGTAACTGAATGTAAGTTTGTGAAATTATGTTAATGTAGGTTATTAAATAATAAATTTAGAGCAAATCCAAATTTACTGAAATAACTGTAAGGTCATACTTTGTGGTATCTAGTAAATTTGGAATATAAATCTCAATAAATGTAATAAGGTATTGAAATGTATATTGTTTCCATAGGGTAATATAAAGAAATGAAAACTTGCGACCTATGCTTGGGATAACAACCAAAATAAGTGAAATAGTGTTAATGCAAGTATTTGATTTGTTTATGAGATAATACCGTGTTAATGACAATTTTACTAAATTGGTGTATATATGGAATATTAATCGGTGTTGTTAAGTAATAAACATATAAATGCAAGAAAAGAAAAATTGGTAACAATCTATATATATTATTTATTTTATTTAGTATGTAAATAAAGGTTGGAATTCAAAATTGCAATTAAAGGAGATTAGGTAGTACGTTATTAGAAAATAAATTTAAAGGTAGGATAACAGCCATTATAAATTTCCTAAATTAATTGGTCAATGAATTTAATTGTAATAACGTTCATTTAAATGTTGAGTAATTACAATGTCGTTATTGATTATAAGCGTTACTTTAATAATTATGGTTAATTGAGAAATTAATACGAGAAGTATGTAAATAACTATGAAAGTAACACGTTATAAATTGATTATGACCTAAACTTAAGTGTAAGTTAAAGGTTGAAATTGAATCTAATCCATTTAATTGGAAACTTATTAAAATAAATTGGATTAAATTTATAATAAAGGGGTTATTTTAAGAAATTGAAATAAATTCTATAATGGATGAATTAAGTTACTTTAAATTGAGATGGAAATTGGTTTAAAGAATTATAAATTTATAAGTAAATCAAGATGATGAAATGTATGAATTATAGAATTTGAATTTTTAATAGTGAGTTAATTTATTTAATTTATAATAGTGGGATTTATTGCAAATGAATAAAATCAAATATTTAATTATTACGTTAATTTAAAAATTAAGTTGAAATCGGGAAATATTTATGTAATAATTTTAAATCAAATGGTAAACCCTTCTATTTGAAATTAATGAATGGAATAATTATGAATTAATTCAATTTAATGGAAATTTTATCTATAATTTTGAATTTTATGAAATTGAAGATTTATATTGATTAATCTTTAATAAATTTGACATTTAAAATTTTTTAAATCATTGTAAATGTTTGAGAAATTGAAGGTGGTAAAATTTACAAATTTTAGAATTGGAATATAAAATTTGATTCAATCAATTAATTGTATATTTAAGTAATATAAAAATAGCCATTTCGGCCACTAACTCGGATTTCGACGAAACTAGTTTCATCGGATCCGTAACGGTGAATTATAATAATGTTTCAAGTTTCGTATCAATCGGACTTGTCGTTTGATCGTACGGACTCGAAACGCCTTAAAGTTTATGCATTTGAAATCAATTGAAATCAATTTGAAAATATTGATTTTAGCATAACTACTTCATACGACACAATTTGAACCTGAAACCTTTTCTATTGCGTTTAAAATATTTTAAAATACCTATTTTGATATATGCGTTTAACCAATTTCGTTCTGGGGTCAGAACGGACTTTTTGGGCCACGTTAGCGGTAACACGTATATCTATCAACCCGATCCATCTGTTTTTCAATTTGCCTATAAATACCCTGCTAAACACTAGCCTCCGCCTATTTTCATTTATCTGTGCGTAAAATTTCATCAGTTTCTCTTCTTCTTCAATGGATGCAAACCCTAGATCCAATTACAATCCAAAATCAAAGTCAAAAATTCAAAGTCCTCAGAAAAATTCACAAAAATTATATGTTGAAGCTCTCGAAGTGCGTAATCTTCTAGTGAAATTCGTTTTTCCTTTTGGTTCATCGTCTGAGCGGTAAAAATCGAAGAAGTTTCGGCCGTTCATCACGTCGAAATCAAACTCGACGGATCGACGAACCGTTTCTGGGTTTTGGAGAGTGGACGATGGGGAGTTCATCGGTATGCTTGGTTTCGCGATTGGACGGTTGGATCGACGTGAAAAATTCAACTAGGGTTAATTATTGGGTGGCGTCTGTTGTGCTAATTGATCGAGTCGGTGGGTTTTCTAGTGCGAAATCAAGTGTGCGCGTGAGGGAGGAGGTGGCGCGACGCCTAGGGCGGCGGCACGGCATGCCCACGTGGCGGCGAGGCGAACGGTTGAGGCGGCGGCACGGCGTGCCCACGTGGCGGCGCGGCGAACGGTTGAGGCGGCGGCGTGATATGAGTTTGCCTTAGGGTTTCTAGATATAGTGTTCGTTCTGGAAGGAGAGCTACAGTGCGTGCGTTAATTCTCTTGATGACGTGGCACAAGTAAGTGAATTAATGTGTTCTTTTTTAAAAAAAAAATTGTTTTCAATAACAATAATCACTATAACTCTCACATACGAACTCCGTTTCACGCGCGGTTTATTTTGTTAGGACCGTATTGAAATTCCGGACTCGATGAGGCTGGTTTGGATGAATTCTGAGATGGTCAAATTTTTGGGTTTAAATTCAATTTAAATTCAAAAGGTGAGTGTTTTAACCCACTCACAACTTCTAAATTTCTTATGTTTGTTAAATTAATATATGATGTGATTTGAAATTTATTTATGTTTGTTTAGCCTATTTTTAATCATCATCTCAGTTAATTGCATTTATTTAATTAAATTGTTATTTATTTATTTATTGCATATTAACTGTCAGTAAAATTTATATTTATTTATTGCATATAAACTGCCAATCAAACAGTTATAATTTATTTTTGAATATAAACTGATAGTTGATACCAGTTATTTATCACCTATTAGATATGATGTATTGATGAATTTGGATGATGATTGTGATAAATGGATGTATGATTTTGATGGATGAATGGATGTTATTTATATTAACTGCAAGTTGTTATGCATTTCATTTCATTCGGGGTTGCGGTTTGAAATGATATATAACCGTAATTTTTATTTTAAATTACGGATTGAAATGATAAATATCTGTATCACTTGACTATAGGATAGAAAATTGTATACAGACACCGTCGGTATATATATATAATTATTTTTGAAAATGATTTCTATGGTTTGGATAAGATACGGTTTAATAAATATTAAATTTTGATCTTATATAAAATCTTATTTTATATATACATATATAGTTAAAATTTTGAAGTTAAGCTATGTATGGATTTGTTAAATGAAAATAAATAAGTTGAATAATGGAGTTTGATAATTTATATTATATGATTAAGTATAGGTTTAAGATATTGGTTATGTATATATAGAGTTTTAAATGGTTCAAATAAATTAAGATTGGAAAATAAATTGGAAATTTATTTGGAATTGAGTTTATTTAAAAATTAAACTCCACAAGTTGATGTAAACTTATTAAACTTGGAAATTTCAAAGGTATGATATTTAAAACTGGATTTTTATTCAAATTAAATTAAATGAATATTTCTAGTATAAATAAATTGAAGGAAATATTTAATCGTTAGAAATTTGAGTTTTATTTTATGGATTTATTTTGTGAATATTTCAAAACTAAATAATAGGACAATAAATTGTTGAATAAAATTTCCAACCTTAGTTTTGAAATTGTTAAATACTCAAAGTTTGAATATATTGAAATCGAAGTGTTTTATTGAAACTAAAAGTGAATCAAAAATTTATGGGGTCTAGACCTTAAATTTTAAATGAATAAAAATTTGTGAATTCATGTAAATTATTATTTTTTATAAAGTAATTTTAAATTCAAACTATTTTATTCTATATATTGTTGAATATCCAAACCATTCAAGTTTTAGAAGTTATGCTTTAAAGCTATGAATTTCGAAGTATTATGTTTTGGAAGTTATAATTCAAATGTTTGGTTTCCAGATATTTTAAATTTTAAAGCAGTATGATTTTGGAAAAGAAATATATTTGAAATAAAAATGATATTATTGATTTGGGTTTTATAAAAATAATATCAAATGAGTTGTTTAGGAAATGGAAATGATATCGTATTTATGGGTTTTGAAATGGATGATTCTGGTTTTAAAAGTGTAAATTATTTTTAAAGACCGCGGTGTTATAATAACGTTTGGTTGTTGAAGAGACCGGGATCGGAAGTTGTCATACTCTCTGCCAACTCCGAAAACCACTTTAACAACCGTGTACGCGGTGGAGATTCCAGAATGAAGTAGGATGGCAGCGGCGGTTCCTTTGAGGTAAATACGTTTACCCAACTTCCGTGAGTTGGCATAAGGTGGCTAAAACAGGAGCGATTCTCGGGCCAAGGGGGTTAGCGCCCTTTATCGGACACTCCTCTTCGACACTATACTCTGATTTTGGATTGATTCGGTGGCCACCTTTACTTTTGATTTTAGGGGGAGTTTGTTCGAGGTGGGCGGTAGCTGCGGCTATGCGTTACCACCAGCCCGGATAGCAATTGGTATATCTACCCTGGCATTGCCTAGTTGTGCCATGTCACCTACCCTAGCGCGCCTTATACGATTTTGGTTTTGTACCGTACCTACGGAGTGCCCTTTGACGACGCCCAGTACGGGGGAGATTACGGTACTGTATAGACTATGGGAATATATAAATGTGTTAAAGGTGGAAAATGTAAAGCCTTAACGCTATTTAAAAGTAAGTTTACTTTACAATTAGACACTATTGTAATAGCGAAATATACTATATAGTAAATAGTTTAACGGATCCTTAAGAGATGTAAATCCCGAGCATCTTTTGAGTTACTGCACTCATATCTATTCTTGTTGATTTAACTTACATAAGATCTTTTAGTTCTGACTCGAGTGTTTTGTTTTTCAATTCGCTCGGGTCAGTCCGAGCGTTTCAGGATCGAAGACTTTAGCTCTGAAGGACGAAGACGAAGATCTCATTATTATTATTATCTACTATTATTCCACTACACTATTTAATTCCGCTGCATTGATATTTATTGGTATGTGAACTCTAATATTTATTATATAAAGAAGAATCAATTGTTTTGTAAACAGCTTTATGAACTGTATATTGATCGTTATAATTTATCCTTCCGCTGTGAGATTCTGTTTTATTTTATTTCTTCTCTGTTTTTCTTATTCACCCCATAACAATCCGCCCTTCCGTATGGTTTGAATTGGCACGTGTGTCGATTTAAAGCATGCGAAAAGGCAGGACGTTACAGTTGGTATTAGAGCTTTGGTTTAGCGATAAACCGTAGCTTTGTGGGGTTTGACTCTTTATTAATAGGGTAGTAATACCCTATGGGAGTCGCTGAGAGTATATATATGAGAGAGCGTACTTGTTAGTGTTATAAAAAGGTTTTAATATTGTGTTAATCTGTTCCATTTTTTATTTATAAATTCTAGTTGGTGCATGAGACGCTATGACATCAATAGGAATTTCTAAGCACTTAATAGGACAGACCGACATAATATTTGTTTTAACATAGGTGAATGAAATAATTTTGCCTATTATATTTTCTATATATATAAAGTAAATTTTTATAAATGATATATATATATATATTGGTTGCAATATATTGGTTGTTAGGTAATAAAATTTTAAATAATAGTTGAAATAAGATTTGAAAAAAAAATGAATAAATCAAATTGGGAATTTAGGACTTAAGTTCTGGGGGTTTTGAAAAAAAATTTCAAATGATTTTGGAATATAGTAATAATATTATTAAAAGAAGTATTTTCTGATATAAGTATTTCAATATAATTTGAAAGAAATGTCTTTAAAAGATATTTTGGAAAGATAAAGTTGTACCCACCTCTTTGTCGTTGGAAAATAATTTCGGTGATGAGTGCACGCATCGTCGACATTCATTTTCGAGTTTCGAAGTGGGAAGGTCACTGTAGTAGTTTTACCGCAGATTTATTTTGATAAACAAATATAAATTTTAAATTGTTTTAAATATAATTTGATATATAAAGTGTAAGTATATAAATTTATCTGTTATTTTAAAATGACTTTGACTTTAACCCGGTATTTAATTCTTAAGTTTCCGATTTATTAATAGTTTCCTTTATTGTAGTGAATGGAATGTAACATATTAATAATTGGAGTTTTTAATTAAAGGAATTTAATGCTAGGTTATAAAAGGAATTAAATGGGATTTGAAATTGTAACATATAAGACAAAGAATAAAATTATTGAACATTAAATTCATTAAAAGAAACAAGATAAAACTTGTATAACTTTCAAACTATATGCTTTAAAAGCATATATATGACTTACCAAATATTAAAAGTTGAAATGTTAATAAGAGAATGTAATAGATATTATACAAGGAATAAATTTGAGGTAATAAAAATAATTAATGAAATTCTTTAATAAACAAGGATTTGATATTGTAATTGTTGTAAACTTAAGTTACAATTGGAATCTTACTATATTTAAATATAATTAATGGTAAGTATCATAAATAGATGATTATAAGCTTAAGTAAATAAAATGAAATGCTGCTATAACAAAATATGATGCAATAAAGAAGAAACTTACATGACATTAAAATGAAAAATGAATATTATAAGTAATAAATGAAAATATATGAAGTAATCACTCATTGAATGAAAGAAAGGAAATCAAACAACTAATGTATGAAATAAAATTGATAATAAGTTAATTTGATTTGTTGGTTGGAATTGTTATTGTTTGGTTATGGTTGTTTGGGTAAGGAGATTTGAAATTGTTGGATGAAAAATATAATCTATTTTGTTTAATCTAAGACTGTTGAGTAAATGATGCACTTGATAGTTTATTTTTCATTCCGTACAATTTAAAGTTTTGAACCCGAACAACTATTTGCTTTGTTTGATTAAATGGTTGTTTTGTAATTGTTGTGTATGTTGTTTGTTGTATTGATTTGTTGTTAGTGGTTGAAACCACTTAAATATTTCATTTTATATAATTGTTAATCCTTTGGATTATATAAGGGAAATGCAGGATATGGAAGTAATTGCTACTGCTTTTGGTTCCATAAGATGAGCGTAAATTGCCCGACAAATAGGTACGTTTCGGATTACGATTTATAGCGCTATTTTATATATTTTCCCGGGTTGGGATATAATATTTTGGATATTATATGTGAGATTTCGTTATATTTAATTTCTCCCGAGCCTCTCCGTACGAAGGAGACTCTGCCGAAATTTTTCAAAAATTTCAGACTTAGAAATTATTTTGAAAAGGTTTTTCAAACTTTATTAATTTAAGTATAAAAAGATTTGATGGTTATAAGTTGGTATATTTTATCTAAAATAATTAATTTTGTAAATTCATTTGTTTATAAAGTTAAAATTTTGAATAAGATATTGTTACTCAATTCTTTCTTTTCACTTTTCGAGAACGAAAAGTTTTGAGTGGGGGAGAGTGTAACGACCCATAAATTTCGTTAATTAAATTTGTCATTTTAATAGATTTTGGAATTTAATTTAGGAAGAAATAATAAAATTTATAATTAATAATGAAACAAATGTTGAAGATGAAATGAAACCATGGAAAATAAAGCTTAGTATTGACAGTGGAAATGGAATTTCGAATAAATTGAAGTAATGAAAATTGTTACAATATGCTAAGAGTTGAATATAAGAAAACACAGGGAAATAGTGAATTGATGAATTAATAATATTAAATAGTAAATTGAATTGAATCAATGTCTTATAGTAATTGGAATATTGTTTGGGGAATGGAAAACTATTAAGGTAAGCATTTAATTTACCAATGCAATAATGTTTTGATTTATTTGTAACTGAATGTAAGTTTGTGAAATTATGTTAATGTAGGTTATTAAATAATAAATTTAGAGCAAATCCAAATTTACTGAAATAACTGTAAGGTCATACTTTGTGGTATCTAGTAAATTTGGAATATAAATCTCAATAAATGTAATAACGTATTGAAATGTATATTGTTTCCATAGGGTAATATAAAGAAATGAAAACTTGCGACCTATGCTTGGGATAACGACCAAAATAAGTGAAATAGTGTTAATGCAAGTATTTGATTTGTTTATGAGATAATACCGTGTTAATGACAATTTTATTAAATTGGTGTATATGTGGAATATTAACCGGTGTCGTAAAGTAATAAACATATAAATGCAAGAAAAGGAAAATTGGTAACAATCTATATATGTTATTTATTTTATTTAGTATGTAAATAAAGGTTGGAATTCAAAATTGCAATTAAAGGAGATTAGGTAGTAAGTTATTAGGAAATAAATTTAAAGGTAGGATAACAGCTATTATATAAATTTCCTAAATTAATTGGTCAATGAATTTAATTGTAATAACGTTCATTTAAATGTTGAGTAATTACAATGTCGTTATTGATTATAAGCGTTACTTTAATAATTATGGTTAATTGAGAAATTAATACGAGAAGTATGTAAATAACTATGAAAGTAACACGTTATAAATTGATTATGACCTAAACTTAAGTGTAAGTTAAAGGTTGAAATTGAATCTAATCCATTTAATTGGAAACATATTAAAATAAATTGGATTAAATTTATAATAAAGGGGTTATTTTAAGAAATTGAAATAAATTCTATAATGGATGAATTAAGTTACTTTAAATTGAGATGGGAATTGGTTTAAAGAATTATAAATTTATAAGTAAATCAAGATGATGAAATGTATGAATTATAGAATTTGAATTTTTAATAGTGAGTTAATTTATTTAATTTATAATAGTGGGATTTATTGCAAATGAATAAAATCAAATATTTAATTATTACGTTAATTTAAAAATTAAGTTGAAATCGGGAAATATTTATGTAATAATTTTAAATCAAATGGTAAACCCTTCTATTTGAAATTAATGAATGGAATAATTATGAATTAATTCAATTTAATGGAAATTTTATCTATAGTTTTGAATTTTATGAAATTGAAGATTTATATTGATTAATCTTTAATAAATTTGACGTTTAAATTTTTTTAAATCATTGTAAATGTTTGAGAAATTGAAGGTGGTAAAATTTACAAATTTTAGAATTGGAATTTAAAATTTGATTCAATCAATTAATTGTATATTTAATTAATATAAAAATAGCCATTTTGGCCACTAACTCGGATTTCGACGAAACTAGTTTCATCGGATCCGTAACGGTGAATTATAATAATGTTTCAAGTTTCGTATCAATCGGACTTGTCGTTTGATCGTACGGACTCGAAACGCCTTAAAGTTTATGCATTTGAAATCAATTGAAATCAATTTGAAAATATTGATTTTAGCATAACTACTTCATACGACACAATTTGAACCTGAAACCTTTTCTATTGCGTTTAAAATATTTTAAAACACCTATTTTGATATATGCGTTTAACCAATTTCGTTCCGGGGTCAGAACGGACTTTTTGGGCCACGTTAGCGGTAACACGTATATCTATCAACCCGATCCATCTGTTTTTCAATTTGCCTATAAATACCCTGCTAAACACTAGCCTCCGCCTATTTTCATTTATCTGTGCGTAAAATTTCATCAGTTCCTCTTCTTTTTCAATGGATGCAAACCCTAGATCCAATTACAATCCAAAATCAAAGTCAAAAATTCAAAGTCCTCAGAAAAATTCACAAAAATTATATGTTGAAGCTCTCGAAGTGCGTAATCTTCTAGTGAAATTCGTTTTTCCTTTTGGTTCATCGTCTGAGCGGTAAAAATCGAAGAAGTTTCGGCCGTTCATCACGTCGAAATCAAACTCGACGGATCGACGAACCGTTTCTGGGTTTTGGAGAGTGGACGATGGGGAGTTCATCGGTATGCTTGGTTTCGCGATTGGACGGTTGGATCGACGTGAAAAATTCAACTAGGGTTAATTATTGGGTGGCGTCTGTTGTGCTAATTGATCGAGTCGGTGGGTTTTCTAGTGCGAAATCAAGTGTGCGCGTGAGGCAGGAGGTGGCGCGGCGCCTAGGGCGGCGGCACGGCATGCCCACGTGGCGGCGAGGCGAACGGTTGAGGCGGCGGCACGGCGTGCCCACGTGGCGGCGCGGCGAACGGTTGAGGCGGCGTGATGATATGAGTTTGCCTTAGGGTTTCTAGATATAGTGTTCGTTCTGGAAGGAGAGCTACAGTGCGTGCGTTAATTCTCTTGATGACGTGGCACAAGTAAGTGAATTAATGTGTTCTTTTTTAAAAAAAAAATTGTTTTCAATCACAATAATCACTATAACTCTCACATACGAACTCCGTTTCACGCGCGGTTTATTTTGTTAGGATCGTATTGAAATTCCGGACTCGATGAGGCTGGTTTGGATGAATTCTGAGATGGTCAAATTTTTGGGTTTAAATTCAATTTAAATTCAAAAGGTGAGTGTTTTAACCCACTCACAACTTTTAAATTTCTTATGTTTGTTAAATTAATATATGATGTGATTTGAAATTTATTTATGTTTGTTTGGCCTATTTTTAATCATCATCTCAGTTAATTGCATTTATTTAATTAAATTGTTATTTATTTATTTATTGCATATTAACTGTCAGTAAAATTTATATTTATTTATTGCATATAAACTGCCAATCAAACAGTTATAATTTATTTTTGAATATAAACTGATAGTTGATACCAGTTATTTATCACCTATTAGATATGATGTATTGATGAATTTGGATGATGATTGTGATAAATGGATGTATGATTTTGATGGATGAATGGATGTTATTTATATTAACTGCAAGTTGTTATGCATTTCATTTCATTCGAGATTGCGGTTTGAAATGATATATAACCGTAATTTTTATTTTAAATTACGGATTGAAATGATAAATATCTGTATCACTTGACTATAGGATAGAAAATTGTATACAGACACCGTCGGTATATATATATAATTATTTTTGAAAATGATTTCTATGGTTTGGATAAGATACGGTTTAATAAATATTAAATTTTGATCTTATATAAAATCTTATTTTATATATACATATATAGTTAAAATTTTGAAGTTAAGCTATGTATGGATTTGTTAAATGAAAATAAATAAGTTGAATAATGGAGTTTGATAATTTATATTATATGATTAAGTATAGGTTTAAGATATTGGTTATGTATATATAGAGTTTTAAATGGTTCAAATAAATTAAGATTGGAAATTAAATTGGAAATTTATTTGGAATTGAGTTTATTTAAAAATTAAACTCCACAAGTTGATGTAAACTTATTAAACTTGGAAATTTCAAAGGTATGATATTTAAAACTGGATTTTTATTCAAATTAAATTAAATGAATATTTCTAGTATAAATAAATTGAAGGAAATATTTAATCGTGAGAAATTTGAGTTTTATTTTATGGATTTATTTTGTGAATATTTCAAAACTAAATAATAGGACAATAAATTGTTGAATAAAATTTCCAACCTTAGTTTTGAAATTGTTAAATACTCAAAGTTTGAATATATTGAAATCGAAGTGTTTTATTGAAACTAAAAGTGAATCAAAAATTTATGGGGTCTGGACCTTAAATTTTAAATGAATAAAAATTTGTGAATTCACGGAAATTATTATTTTTTATAAAGTAATTTTAAATTCAAACTATTTTATTCTATATATTGTTGAATATCCAAACCATTCAAGTTTTAGAAGTTATGGTTTAAAGCTATGAATTTCGAAGTATTATGTTTTGGAAGTTATAATTCAAATGTTTGGTTTCCGGATATTATAAATTTTAAAGCAGTATGATTTTGGAAAAGAAATATATTTGAAATAAAAATGATATTATTGATTTGGGTTTTATAAAAATAATATCAAATGAGTTGTTTAGGAAATGGAAATGATATCGTATTTATGGGTTTTGAAATGGATGATTCTGGTTTTAAAAGTGTAAATTATTTTTAAAGACCGCGGTGTTATAATAACGTTTGGTTGTTGAAGAGACCAAGATCGGAAGTTGTCATACTCTCTGCCAACTCCGAAAACCACTTTAACAACCGTGTATGCGGTGGAGATTCCAGAATGAAGTAGGATGGCAGCGGCGGTTCCTTTGAGGTAAATACGTTTACCCAACTTCCGTGAGTTGGCATAAGGTGGCTAAAACAGGAGCGATTCTCGGGCCAAGGGGGTTAGCGCCCTTTATCGGGCACTCCTCTTCGATACTATACTCTAATTTTGGATTGATTCGGTGGCCACCTTTACTTTTGATTTTAGGGGGAGTTTGTTCGAGGTGGGCGGTAGCTGCGGCTATGCGTTACCACCAGCCCGGATAGCAATTGGTATATCTACCCTGGCATTGCCTAGTTGTGCCGTGTCACCTACCCTAGCGCGCCTTATACGATTTTGGTTTTGTACCGTACCTACGGAGTGCCCTTTGACGACGCCTAGTACGGGGGAGATTACGGTACTGTATAGACTATGGGAATATATAAATGTGTTAAAGGTGGAAAATGTAAAGCCTTAACGCTATTTAAAAGTAAGTTTATTTTACAATTAGACACTATTGTAATAGCGAAATATACTATATAGTAAATAGTTTAACGGATCCTTAAGAGATGTAAATCCCGAGCATCTTTTGAGTTACTGCACTCATATCTATTCTTGTTGATTTAACTTACATAAGATCTTTTAGTTCTGACTCGAGTGTTTTGTTTTTCAATTCGCTCGGGTCAGTCCGAGCGTTTCAGGATCGAAGACTTTAGCTCTGAAGGACGAAGACGAAGATCTCATTATTATTATTATCTACTCTTATTCCACTACACTATTTAATTCCGCTGCATTGATATTTATTGGTATGTGAACTCTAATATTTATTATATAAAGAAGAATCAATTGTTTTGTAAACAGCTTTATGAACTGTATATTGATCGTTATAATTTATCCTTCCGCTGTGAGATTCTGTTTTATTTTATTTCTTCTCTGTTTTTCTTATTCACCCCACAACAATCCGCCCTTCCGTATGGTTTGAATTGGCACGTGTGTCGATTTAAAGCGTGCGAAAAGGCAGGACGTTACAGTTGGTATTAGAGCTTTGGTTTAGCGATAAACCGTAGCTTTGTGGGGTTTGACTCTTTATTAATAGGGTAGTAATACCCTATGGGAGTCGCTGAGAGTATATATATGAGAGAGCGTACTTGTTAGTGTTATAAAAAGGTTTTAATATTGTGTTAATCTGTTCCATTTTTTATTTATAAATTCTAGTTGGTGCATGAGACGCTATGACATCAATAGGGATTTCTAAGCACTTAATAGGACAGACCGACATAATATTTGTTTTAACATAGGTGAATGAAATAATTTTGCCTATTATATTTTCTATATATATAAAGTAAATTTTTATAAATGATATATATATATATATATATATATATATATTGGTTGCAATATATTGGTTGTTAGGTAATAAAATTTTAAATAATAGTTGAAATAAGATTTGAAAAAAAAATGAATAAATCAAATTGGGAATTTAGGACTTAAGTTCTGGGGGTTTTGAAATTTTTTTTCAAATGATTTTGGAATATAGTAATAATATTATTAAAAGAAGTATTTTCTGATATAAGTATTTCAATATAATTTGAAAGAAATGTCTCTAAAAGAAATTTTGGAAAGATAAAGTTGTACCCACCTCTCTGTCGTTGGAAAATAATTTCGGTGATGAGTGCACGCATCGTCGACATTCATTTTCGAGTTTCGAAGTGGGAAGGTCACTGTAGTAGTTTTACTGCAGATTTATTTTGATAAACAAATATAAATTTTAAATTGTTTTAAATATAATTCGATATATAAAGTGTAAGTATATAAATTTATCTGTTATTTTAAAATGATTTTGACTTTAACCCGGTATTTAATTCTTAAGTTTCCGATTTATTAGTAGTTTCCGTTATTGTAGTGAATGGATGTAACAGATTAATAATTGGAGTTTTTAATTAAAGGAATTTAATGCTAGGTTATAAAAGGAATTAAATGGGATTTGAAATTGTAACATATAAGACAAAGAATAAAATTATTGAACATTAAATTCATTAAAAGAAACAAGATAAAACTTGTATAACTTTCAAACTATATGCTTTAAAAGCATATATATGACTTACCAAATATTAAAAGTTGAAATGTTAATAAGAGAATGTAATAGATATTATACAAGGAATAAATTTGAGGTAATAAAAATAATCAATGAAATTCTTTAATAAACAAGGATTTGATATTGTAATTGTTGTAAACTTAAGTTACAATTGGAATCTTACTATATTTAAATATAACTAATGGTAAGTATCATAAATAGATGATTATAAGCTTAAGTAAATATAATGAAATGCTGCTATAATAAAATATGATGCAATAAAGAAGAAACTTACATGACATTAAAATGAAAAATGAATATTATAAGTAATAAATGAAAATATATGAAGTAATCACTCAATGAATGAAAGAAAGGAAATCAAACAACTAATGTATGAAATAAAATTGATAATAAGTTAATTTGATTTGTTGGTTGGAATTGTTATTGTTTGGTTATGGTTGTTTGGGTAAGGAGATTTGAAATTGTTGGATGAAAAATATAATCTATTTTGTTTAATCTAAGACTGTTAAGTAAATGATGCACTTGATAGTTTATTTTACATTCCGTACAATTTAAAGTTTTGAACCCGAACAACTATTTGCTTTGTTTGATTAAATGGTTGTTTTGTAATTGTTGTGTATGTTGTTTGTTGTATTGATTTGTTGTTAGTGGTTGAAACCACTTAAATATTTCATTTTATATAATTGTTAATCCTTTGGATTATATAAGGGAAATGCAGGATATGGAAGCAATTGCTACTGCTTTTGGTTCCATAAGATGAGCGTAAATTGCCCGACAAACAGGTACGTTTCGGATTACGATTTATAGCGCTATTTTATATATTTCCCGGTTTGGGATATAATATTTTGGATATTATATGTGAGATTTCGTTATATTTAATTTCTCCCGAGCCTCTCCGTACGAAGGAGATTCTGCCGAAATTTTTCAAAAATTTCAGACTTAGAAATTATTTTGAAAAGGTTTTTCAAACTTTATTAATTTAAGTATAAAAAGATTTGATGGTTATAATTTGGTATATTTTATCTAAAATAATTAATTTTGTAAATTCATTTGTTTATAAAGTTAAAATTTTGAATAAGATATTGTTACTCAATTCTTTCTTTTTCCTTCTTTTCCCTTTTCGAGAACGAAAAGTTTTGAGTGGGGGAGAGTGTAAGGACCCATAAATTTCGTTAATTAAATTTGTCATTTTAATAAAATTTTGGAATTTAATTTAGGAAGAAATAATAAAATTTATAATTAATAATGAAACAAATGTTGACGATGAAATGAAACCATGGAAAATAAAGCTTAGTATTGACAGTGGAAATGGAATTTCGAATAAATTGAAGTAATGAAAATTGTTACAATATGCTAAGAGTTGAATATAAGAAAACACAGGGAAATAGTGAATTGATGAATTAATAATATTAAATAGTAAATTGAATTGAATCAATGTCTTATAGTAATTGGAATATTGTTTGGGGAATGGAAAACTATTAAGGTAAGCATTTAATTTACCAATGCAATAATGTTTTGATTTATTTGTAACTGAATGTAAGTTTGTGAAATTATGTTAATGTAGGTTATTAAATAATAAATTTAGAGCAAATCCAAATTTACTGAAATAACTGTAAGGTCATACTTTGTGGTATCTAGTAAATTTGGAATATAAATCTCAATAAATGTAACAAGGTATTGAAATGTATATTGTTTCCATAGGGTAATATAAAGAAATGAAAACTTGCGACCTATGCTTGGGATAACGACCAAAATAAGTGAAATAGTGTTAATGCAAGTATTTGATTTGTTTATGAGATAATACCGTGTTAATGACAATTTTATTGAATTGGTGTATATGTGGAATATTAACCGGTGTCGTAAAGTAATAAACATATAAATGCAAGAAAAGGAAAATTGGTAACAATCTATATATGTTATTTATTTTATTTAGTATGTAAATAAAGGTTGGAATTCAAAATTGCAATTAAAGGAGATTAGGTAGTAAGTTATTAGGAAATAAATTTAAAGGTAGGATAACAGCTATTATATAAATTTCCTAAATTAATTGGTCAATGAATTTAATTGTAATAACGTTCATTTAAATGTTGAGTAATTACAATGTCGTTATTGATTATAAGCGTTACTTTAATAATTATGGTTAATTGAGAAATTAATACGAGAAGTATGTAAATAACTATGAAAGTAACACGTTATAAATTGATTATGACCTAAACTTAAGTGTAAGTTAAAGGTTGAAATTGAATCTAATCCATTTAATTGGAAACTTATTAAAATAAATTGGATTAAATTTATAATAAAGGGGTTATTTTAAGAAATTGAAATAAATTCTATAATGGATGAATTAAGTTACTTTAAATTGAGATGGAAATTGGTTTAAAGAATTATAAATTTATAAGTAAATCAGGATGATGAAATGTATGAATTATAGAATTTGAATTTTTAATAGTGAGTTAATTTATTTAATTTATAATAGTGGGATTTATTGGAAATGAATAAAATCAAATTTTTAATTATTATGTTAATTTAAAAATTAAGTTGAAATCGGGAAATATTTATGTAATAATTTTAAATCAAATGGTAAACCCTTCTATTTGAAATTAATGAATGGAATAATTATGAATTAATTCAATTTAATGGAAATTTTATCTATAATTTTGAATTTTATGAAATTGAAGATTTATATTAATTAATCTTTAATAAATTTGACATTTAAAATTTTTTAAATCATTGTAAATTTTTGAGAAATTGAAGGTGGTAAAATTTACAAATTTTAGAATTGGAATTTAAAATTTGATTCAATCAATTAATTGTATATTTAATTAATATAAAAATAGCCATTTTGGCCACTAACTCGGATTTCGACGAAACTAGTTTCATCGGATCCGTAACGGTGAATTATAATAATGTTTCAAGTTTCGTATCAATCGGACTTGTCGTTTGATCGTACGGACTCGAAACGCCTTAAAGTTTATGCATTTGAAATCAATTGAAATCAATTTGAAAATATTGATTTTAGCATAACTACTTCATACGACACAATTTGAACCTGAAACCTTTTCTATTGCGTTTAAAATATTTTAAAACACCTATTTTGATATATGCGTTTAACCAATTTCGTTCCGGGGTCAGAACGGACTTTTTGGGCCACGTTAGCGGTAACACGTATATCTATCAACCCGATCCATCTGTTTTCCAATTTGCCTATAAATACCCTGCTAAACACTAGCCTCCGCCTATTTGCATTTATCTGTGCGTAAAATTTCATCAGTTCCTCTTCTTCTTCAATGGATGCAAACCCTAGATCCAATTACAATCCAAAATCAAAGTCAAAAATTCACAGTCCTCAGAAAAATTCACAAAAATTATCTGTTGAAGCTCTCGAAGTGCGTAATCTTCTAGTGAAATTCGTTTTTCCTTTTGGTTCATCGTCTGAGCGGCAAAAATCGAAGAAGTTTCGGTCGTTCATCACGTCGAAATCAAACTCGACGGATCGACGAACCGTTTCTGGGTTTTGGAGAGTGGACGATGGGGAGTTCATCGGTATGCTTGGTTTCGCGATTGGACGGTTGGATCAACATGAAAAATTCAACTAGGGTTAATTATTGGGTGGCGTCTGTTGTGCTAATTGATCGAGTCGGTGGGTTTTCTAGTGCGAAATCAAGTGTGCGCGTGAGGCAGGAGGTGGCGCGGCGCCTAGGGCGGCGGCACGGCATGCCCACGTGGCGGCGAGGCGAACGGTTGAGGCGGCGGCACGGCGTGCCCACGTGGCGGCGCGGCGAACGGTTGAGGCGGCGGCGTGATATGAGTTTGCCTTAGGGTTTCTAGATATAGTGTTCGTTCTGGAAGGAGAGCTACAGTGCGTGCGTTAATTCTCTTGATGACGTGGCACAAGTAAGTGAATTAATGTGTTCTTTTTAAAAAAAAAAAATTGTTTTCAATCACAATAATCACTATAACTCTCACATACGAACTCCGTTTCACGCGTGGTTTATTTTGTTAGGTTCGTATTGAAATTGCGGACTCGATGAGGCTGGTTTGGATGAATTCTGAGATGGTCAAATTTTTGGGTTTAAATTCAATTTAAATTCAAAAGGTGAGTGTTTTAACCCACTCACAACTTCTAAATTTCTTATGTTTGTTAAATTAATATATGATGTGATTTGAAATTTATTTATGTTTGTTTGGCCTATTTTTAATCATCATCTCAGTTAATTGAATTTATTTAATTAAATTGTTATTTATTTATTTATTGCATATTAACTGTCAGTAAAATTTATATTTATTTATTGCATATAAACTGCCAATCAAACAGTTATAATTTATTTTTGAATATAAACTGATAGTTGATACCAGTTATTTATCACCTATTAGATATGATGTATTGATGAATTTGGATGATGATTGTGATAAATGGATGTATGATTTTGATGGATGAATGGATGTTATTTATATTAACTGCAAGTTGTTATGCATTTCATTTCATTCGGGATTGCGTTTTGAAATGATATATAACCGTAATTTTTATTTTAAATTACGGATTGAAATGATAAATATCTGTATCACTTGACTATAGGATAGAAAATTGTATACAGACACCGTCGGTATATATATATATAATTATTTTTGAAAATGATTTCTATGGTTTGGATAAGATACGGTTTAATAAATATTAAATTTTGATCTTATATAAAATCTTATTTTATAGATACATATATAGTTAAAATTTTGAAGTTAAGCTATGTATGGATTTGTTAAATGAAAATAAATAAGTTGAATAATGGAGTTTGATAATTTATATTATATGATTAAGTATAGGTTTAAGATATTGGTTATGTATATATAGAGTTTTAAATGGTTCAAATAAATTAAGATTGGAAAATAAATTGGAAATTTATTTGGAATTGAGCTTATTTAAAAATTAAACTCCACAAGTTGATGCAAACTTATTAAACTTGGAAATTTTAAAGGTATGATATTTAAAACTGGATTTTTATTCAAATTAAATTAAATGAATATTTCTAGTATAGATAAATTGAAGGAAATATTTAATCGTTAGAAATTTGAGTTTTATTTTATGGATTTATTTTGTGAATATTTCAAAACTAAATAATGGGATAATAAATTGTTGAATAAAATTTCCAACCTTAGTTTTGAAATTGTTAAATACTCAAAGTTTGAATATATTGAAATCGAAGTGTTTTATTGAAACTAAAAGTGAATCTAAATTTATGGGGTCCAGACCTAAAATTTTAAATGAATAAAAATTTGTGAAGTCACGGAAATTATTATTTTTTATAAAGTAATTTTAAATTCAAACTATTTTATTCTATATACTGTTGAATATCCAAACCATTAAAGTTTTAGAAATTATGGTTTTAAAGCTATGAATTTCGAAGTATTATGTTTTGGAAGTTATAATTCAAATGTTTGGTTTCCAGATATTATAAATTTTAAAGCAGTATGATTTTGGAAAAGAAATATATTTGAAATAAAAATGATATTATTGATTTGGGTTTTATAAAAATATATCAAATGAGTTGTTTTGGAAATGGAAATGATATCGTATTTATGGGTTTTGAAATGGATGATTCTGGTTTTAAAAGTATAAACTATTTTTAAAGACCGCGGTGTTATAATAACGTTTGGTTGTTGAAGAGACCGGAATCGGAAGTTGTCATACTCTCTGTCAACTCCGAAAACCACTTTAACAACCGTGTACGCGGTGGAGATTCCAGAATAAAGTAGGATGGCGGCGGCGGTTCCTTTGAGGTAAATACGTGGACCCAACTCCCGTGAGTTGGCATAAGGTGGCTAAAACAGCAGCGATTCTCGGGCCAAGGGGTTAGCGCCCTTTATCGGACACTCCTCTTCGATACTGTATTCTGATTTTGGATTGATTCGGTGGCCACCTTTACTTTTGATTTTAGGGGGAGTTTGTTCGAGGTGGGCGATAACTGCGGCTATGCGTTACCACCAGCCCGGATAGCAATTGGTATATCTACCCTGACATTGCCTAGTTGTGCCGTGTCACCTACCCTAGCGCGCCTTATACGATTTTGGTTTTGTACCATACCTATGGAGTGTCCTCTGACGACGCCCAGTACGGAGGAGATTACGGTACTGTATAGACTATGGGAATATATAAATGTGTTAAGGTGGAAAATGTAAAGCCTTAACGCTATTTAAAAGTAAGTTTATTTTACAATTAGACACTATTGTAATAGAGAAATATACTATATAGTAAATAGTTTAACGGATCCTTAAGAGATGTATATCCCGAGCATCTTTTGAGTTACCGCACTCATATTTATTCCTGTTGATTTAACTTACATAAGATCTTTTAGCTCTGACTTGAGTGTTTTATTTTTCAATTCGCACGGGTCATTCCGAGCGTTTCAGGATCGAAGACTTTAGCTCTAAAGGACGAAGACGAAGATCTTATTATTATTATTATTATCTACTATTATTCCACTACACTATTTAATTCCGCTGCATTGATATTTATTGGTATGTGAACTCTGATATTTATTATATAAAGAAGAATCAATTGTTTTGTGAACAGCTTTATGAACTGTATATTGATTATTATATGTTATCCTTCCACTGTGAGATTCTGTTTTATTTTATTTCTTCTCTGTTTTTCTTATTTACCCCATAACAATCCGCCCTTCCGTATGGTTTGAATTGGCACGTGTGTCGATTTAAATCGTGCGAAAAGGCGGGACGTTACACAATGTTTCATATTTCCAGCAGCAGCCATTCGTCATATCATATATATTTGTAGTAATTCTCTGTGGAAAGGATGTCTCTGTGAAATACCAAAGGATATTATATGTAGACCAAAAATGGTGAAATGGGGTTAAGAATGTTAGATGAGTTGTGAGTTGCAGCTAGTGTGAAGTTGGTTTGGAGAGTTCTAAATGAAGAGAGTCATTCGGTAATGTTAACCTGGAAAATGGATCAACACCAAGAAATCAGATGAAATCACAAGTTCAATTAAAATCAAAGGAAAAGAAGAAAAAGGTAAAGGAGATAAAGAATTTTTATAGTGGTTCGGCATAATCTCCGGCTTACATACACTTTAATCTTTAGTTATTAGTTGTTCTCACTTTGAATTATAACTAAGTATACCATATCTGACCACTAACTAGTGGATCTTTGATTTACTAAAGAGTATTAGAATGTTATTGAAGGAGAGGATAGGAGTGAAGAAGAAGAAGTTCCACATCCAAAAGTTAGAGAGTTGGAGAAGATGAAGCCGATCGATGATCCCTCTTTGGTTGTAGGTGGGCTTGTATTTATGAGGAAACAAAGGTATGGAGTGAAAAGCCTACTTGCAGCAAAGTCTAGACAACGGCGCAAAGTCATATGAGAAGTCGCATATTACCCCGAGTTATTAAATTAACTCGGTACTGAGTTATTTCATTTGTTGGAAATAACTCATCTTTTTGCATCATCTTTCTAACTTCATGTTGATTGGTTCTGGTGATCGTTCCTTCATCGCCTGAGTTATCCTACCATTTTAGCTATTATCTCTTCAACTCTTGGAATTTCTCATCGAAATCATTAGAAAATCACTTGACTTAAGCTATTGGAGTTGCACAAGAGGTATATGGTGTTCAGGAGGCAGAAACAAGGGAGGAAATAGGTCGAGGCTGACCTATTTTAGTTCGGGGTGGCCTATTTACTTAGCCATAAATTCTTGTCCAAACTTCCAAAGCTCCATTTTCTAGGTCTTCTGAGTGTTCATCAAAGTTCGTGGATCATTTTGTTCTTGTTTTGATCTTCTAAATCCTGTTAGAATCTGCTTTGCTAAAAAGCGGGTTAATACTTCCCCCCTCAAAGTACACCTTTCGAATGTAAGGTGTGCTTTGCTTAGGAACAAGTTCCATCAGTAATCATTCTTCAATGGTTGAGATCTCTAGCTATTTTAATCTTGGTGAATCATCCAGTTCCTTCGGATTCTCTAGAAAATCAGAGGTCGTTCCAGACCCACTACAACTAAGGTCTCCAGCCCTTGCTTAAATGTTGTTTCTACATCATAATCATTCTGATTTCATTCATAGTTATTACATCACATATCAAAATTATCCTGTGTTCATCCGAGATTTATCTATTTTACTCTAATTACAAGGCGTTTAAATCCTTTTATCAAGCCTGTTACCATTCTAAGGTTTGATCTCTTTGGATCATTTTACATTCAATTTAACTTACAATCTCTCCAAATCGTTCATTTTACATTTAGATTATTTTACATTTGGATCATTTTACAACTCCCAATCTAAGGTTTGATCTCTTCAGATCATGTAACTCCTAATCTCGGTTCAATCTCTCCAGATCCTTGTTGAGTCTGTTTGCTCTCCGACAAAGGAACTCAATGACCAAGCAAGCCCATCCGCTTACTCTCTGATGAGGGGACTTACTTTTCATACATGCACATTCACTTGCTCTTTGATAAAGGAGCTTGCACCCTTCACTCTTGTCCCGTCCCTCTGAATGGGACTTAAAGCAACCAATATCGTACATGTCCACCCGCTCGCTCTCCAACAAGGGGACTTGCACCCTGCATTATGTCCCATCTCTTAAGATGGGACTTAAAGCGATCAATATTGGTCATCACATTTAATGTGGATTTTTCAAGTCAGATATTCAAATAAAAGAAAATAAGTAGAAATCCTAATTATCCATCCCAGACATCCAACTCAGAGAGTGCCTAGGGACTAAATCTAAGCCCCGTACACGTGTAACCCTCTGTGGTTATTATTGTCCTAAATAGTCATTCCAAACATCCGGTTCAGAGCATGCCTAGAGACTAATCTAGGCATATATACATGTAAGCGGTCTGAGGTTATTATTACCTTAATTATTGAAAGTAAGAAAAAGCAAATCAAGGGAGTCAAACCTAACTCCCGACCATCCTGATATTGAGTATCGAGTCTTGGACTAGCTCCTTGGTTGTTTCTCAATGCGTTTGCTATAGGTGGTGGTTGATCTGGTGGAACTAATGCAGTTTGATTCCTCATGTACTATTGTAGTAGGTTGATCCGAACCAGTTATTCTATCAGATAACAAAATGTCAGAACTCATTCGTTTCATGTCCATCCATCTCATAAAAGATGCAGAACTTTCCAGATCATTTCTCCCGGTCAACGGGCTCTCTCCTAGATGGGTTTCAATAAGGAATCTGTCCTTTAATCTCCAGATATATCCTCTCGAGGTTCCTTATTATCCCAGTGTAAGAAGAGAACTTCGGCTCCCTCCTTTGTCGTTTTGATTCTTCGACGTCATCATTAGCTGTCCTTTTCCCTTGTTCTTTCCATTTCCTGGTCCAAAAAATCCTTTGTCATTTACAACATTAATATCTCTCAGAATCATGGTAGAATTCTGCAAGACCCGTCGGTGGATCCCTTTCCAGTACAACACTGAATTTGATCTTGCTTGTGACTCCAAATACTACTGCCATTAAGATTATTGATGGGTTTGGCTTATGGACTGCGGCTGCTGCTATATTGAATCTACTCAAATAGCTTATCAAATTCTCTGTAAGCCTTTGCTTTATGCTTGACATCATCATCACATTCTCGCGCGCGAGACGTGAACTCTGAATTGTCTTAAGAACTTGCTCACCAAGTCAATCCACATACTAATGGACCCATTCTCCATTCGTCTGAACCACATTGGTGCTAAGTCCATTAAATATAATGGGAAGCACCACCCCATTACCTCCACAAAAGCACTCAATATCTTCATATGTCAGATGTTTCTCATCGGACGAACCGTCGGATACGACTTTCCATCATACATTTCCAGCAAAGGAAGCTTGAAATCGAGAGGATTTCTCGCATTCCAAATATTAGAAGTGAATGGATCTCTGTTCACATCCTCCAAGCTTTGATTTGGATTTCAACATCTAACTATCCTTCGTACTAACTCAAAAATTCGATTTTCGTCGTCCAATGATGGTCTTCGTCCAAAAGTGATATCCTGCCCCCAGCTCTTATAGGGGAATTCCGAAACATATTCTAACACATACTCGTTTGGTTGCACGTTAGCATTCTGACCTGCTCCTCTAGTTTCATTCTGCAAAACTCCACAATTTGGCTTTAGTTATTTAATTAGTTAGTTAATTAATTAATTAGGCTTCAAAACTGAAATTTGTGCAAATGATGGAATTTGACCACGAAACTTGCATGATTACGTTTACAGCGAAATTCTAAGCAGCTAACATATTCAGAATTTGCAATTCGAGTCCAAACGAATAAGTTACGGACGAAAAATGAATTCGGAATGAAAATAATTAGAATAAGAAAATTAACGTTGAGGAAATTAGGGAAAATGGCAAACTTTGAAAAACAATTTAGGCTGAAGGATACCAAGTTTCATTTTTAGGCTGAAAGACAAAAACTAGTTAGAATTAGCATTATATTCAACTTTTACACTATACAAAATGCTAGTTATATCTAGCATTATATTTAGTTTTACACTATATAAAATGCTAGTTATAACTAGCATTGTCCTTCAGCCTAAAAAATAAACTTGTTGTCCTTCGGTCTAAATTTTTTTCTAAGTTTATCCTTTTGCCTATTTTCCTAATTAATATTTATGTATTAATTACCCAGGGCTCACAGTCGATTGCTTCATGTATGGAGACTGGGTTAACCCAGGCCTAATGGTCGAGATTTAATATATTTCGATCTGGCGGTTAAGATTGATTCTTATGCCTATAAATTCAGGCTTAATCCTCCCTTCCCTTATCATATTTTTTTAGAGGCAATAGCGAAGTTCTACCATTTCTTCTTCTCTACTTTCTTTCTAAATTATATAAAAAAAAGATATTCATATCTATATTCATACAAACTGGAGAAGAATAGAAATCTAATAAAAAGAAGAAAAGAAGAGAATGAACTATATGCATGTTTGAGGTAATTTATATATTTTACATATTTGTATCTATTTTCTCTCCCAACCCAAAATGTCTTCTTAGATCTGTAATTCTAATGTATGTATATACTGTTTTATACATATTTCTTGATTAAAGAGGATTTGGAGATGAATTTAAGGTTCTATTTCGGATCTGGAGATTTGGATCGCTTTTAAAAGATGAGTGAGAAATTTTATATATTGTTTATGATTTTATATCTATTCCATTGGTGTACGTTTGATTTTTAAGCCTAAACCAATTTTGTTTATGAACTGTAGGCTTAAATTAGTGTAGAAAACTATTGCTTACATATTCTTGTTTTAGATTTAATTTGAAATATGTTTACACCAAGATCTGAAAATCAATCCCAAAGATTTTAAAATTTGAACGTTGTATATTTCTATTCCAAATCTATACTTAGGTCTAAAGTAGGATTTTTGGATCATTGCCCAAATTTATGCTAAGTTGTAGATTTTCAATAGTTTAATTTGTGGGAAGAACATCCGTTTGATTTTTATAAATTTGTTTAATTTTTCCACTTTTGATTCAAAAAGGCGACGCTTGATTTAACAAGGAATGAAACAAAAGGAGAAGAAATGTGTAAAGTACAAATTTATTCTTCATAATTTACATTGGTTATTTCAAATAAAAAGAATTTATAAATTCCTTGTAATTTCAAACGTAGTATATCTTTCTTTTTTGTGTTAAACTAATTTATGAAAATCATAGTGGAAAATCTTTCTAAGAAATTTAATTCCAGCAACATAAATATGGAAAGTATATTCTAGTTACATATTTATGACTAGAATATATTTGGTTATGAATAGATAGTTTTATTAGATAGTCTACACGAATCTATTGCATTAATAAAGAAGAAATTTTTGGTTCTTACATTTTTTATGTGTACTGTTCATTAGTTATTTTTATATTTAGGGAATCGAATAAGTAGAATTAAGAGATATAGTAACTCCTATTAATAGGAAATAAATTAGTAATTACCAATAATTAATAGGAAATAAAAGATTATAACTCCAATTAATGGGTAATTAATGAGAAATAATGGATAAGATTAGATTAGGGGTTACAATTGGTTAGTATAGGAATTAAAAACTGTAACTCTAATTAATGGGCAATTAATGAAATGAATTTAGGAGTTATAATTAATAAGGACAAATAGATAAAAAGCGACCGATAAAAATGGAATAGATATAAAAATATTTCTAATTTGGAATTAGTATTTATACATAATTGTCATAGGAAATGTCCGTTAGGATTTTATGGACAAACTGACATTTATGAGCATTAAAAGGAGATTTATGGGTAGATAAGTATTTAAGATAAATCTTATTGACTTAAATAAAAGGGAGTTAGTAAGCTAAGTCCAGTGTCGACCTAAGATAGTATAAGTAAAGACTTAGGATAGTTAATTGGACTTAGTATGTTTGTTATACAAGGTCAGTAGAGTCACTCAACGGAAGACTGCCCTTCATTTTGAGGCCACCAGCAGTCGGGTGTACTTAATACTGATGTGAGATGTCACTAATCCTAGAACTCATGACTTTGCGAGAGATAGGACCTGCCGTAGGGTCAGAGGTATTAAATGGTTGTTTGAAGCCCAATTAAAAAGTATTAAATGGTCCAAATTTGGAATTAGGAGCGGTGAGCGATATCTCAGTAAGGGTTCGCTTCTGGTTTGGGTATTAAGTGGCTGTAGGGTCCGCCGCTCTCCTAAGATGAAGTATTAAATAACTTAGTGAGGTTCCAAATAAATAAGTATATCTCCAAAAAGGTTCACTTCGGTGTTGAGGTATTAAGTGGTTATTATAGGGCCCGCCTCCCTACTGAAAGAAGTAACCTAATGAGATTCCATATTTCATATTTATAATTAACAGTGATAGTGGATAGCTAGGGAAGGGTTCGCTTCTGGTTTGAGGTATTAAGTGACTGATCTAAGGGTTCGCCTCTCTACTTAAAAAAGTATTAAGTAACCTAGTGAGATTCCTGGCAACGTCGACTAGATAGTACTAGTGAGCAGTCAGCTTTGGGGTTATGTATTAAATGACAAAGGCCTACCTATAAATAAGTGATAAATGGTCAGAGTTCTGTCTAATCCTTATTAATGAGGTACTAAGTGGCTTGGGTACAGTCTCTCACATTGCTAAGACCGCAATAACGATAGTACCAGTGAGGATTCAATTTGGGGATAGGTATTAAGTGATGGAGGACTTGCTTAGAATATAAGTATTAAATGGTTAGAAGTCAAGCAAGTCCTTTTAAAGGTATCAAGTGGCTTGGGTACCGTCTCTGTAACGACCCGTAAATTTTCGATAATTATAATAGCTGATTTAAAAGATTTCGTGATTTAATGTTCGAAAAAAAATTGTAATTCGTTTGGAATAATAATAACCGGAATGAATTGCAACAATAATTATCCAAGTAATGAAAAATGAATGCTACTTAGTGAATGCCTTTGAAATCAATAGTTGAATAGGATAATAAATGTTGAAATTCATCGGGTATAATAGAGTAATTGATTGATAAGTAAAATCTATTTAAAATCAAATATTGAATAAATTGAATAACTGTAAAATAAAAATAGTGTTCTAAATTGTGAATTGGTTTTAAAGGTTGATTCTTATAAGTTCAATTTCAATATTTCAAAAGATAATGAATTATTGGATAATCGGAATTGTTTAAATTAAATATTTGGAAATTATTGAATAATTTAATAATGGGAATTGAATAACCGTATAATGTAAATAGTTTTTCTATAATTTTAATTCGTTTCAAAGGTTAAATTTTTAAGTTCGTTTTGAATATCTCAAAAGATAGTGATTTAAGAATAATCAAATTGTTTAAATTTAATATTACAGATGTTTGAATAATTAAATTCCGAATTTGATATGATCAATTTGATATTGAAATTTAATATATGAAAATAGAGTGGATAATTGAAATTTGATTTAATATGATTCAAATTGGTTTCCAAAGTGAATGTAAGTTATATCGGGATTATAATAGAGTTAATAAGATTTTAAAATTGGAAATTATTGGATAATTGAATAACAGGTTTAATATGATTAAAAATGATTTGTAAAATTTTATTGTATCATATTAAAGTAAGAATGATGTTGTAGAACTTTTAAAATTGAATTAAAAGTAAATTTGTGAAAATTGAATATTTTAATATTTAATTATCGACTGAAAAATAGCCAATTTTTGAACAGTCTCAGAATTGGGCGAAACTAGTTCCATTGAATCCGTAATAATTTGTTATTATCGGATTTCAATTTTCGTAGCTATCGGAGTTGTCGTTTGACCGTGGCAGCTCGAAACGCATCGAAATGGTTTTAATATTAATTTGGCGAGTTAAAATAGTCATTTTTCAAACAGTCTCGGATTTCGACGAAACCAGTTTCATCGGATCCGTAATATGATATTATTGTAAGTTTTCAAATTTCGTATCAATCAGATTTACCGTTTGTCCGGGGTGAGCCAAAACGCATAGGAATTGGTTAAATCGATGTAATTTAAATTTGATCGTTTATTTCCGTAACTCGCACATACGATCGAATTAGGTTTCGAAACCTGTTCCATTGTGTCCGGAATGCGGGATAAACCCTAGAAACGCCGGTCACCACGCTTCGTTTGGAGTTCGGGAAAATTCGGGTGAATAGTGTTTTGAAATTTTCTATATAAGCACCTAAAATAAAATAAAACCCTAGCCTAATTTTCAGCCGCCGCTTCTATTATAACCAATGACCGATAATTGCGGTTCTATCCCCCTCGTTTTCTTCAAATCGATGCACTATTTAAAGAAATTTTCAACTAGAAAAATGTCGGGCTCGTCGCGACGATGATATTCAACGGCTATGATTGGATTTAACGTTATAGATTGGCGGCAATTTGCGTTTGTACGCGCGTCGTTCGTTCACGTTTCTTGAGGTCCATAGGGGGCCGAGCTCTGCCGCAACTAGGGTGTTGATGGAGTACGTGATGGCGCACGATATGGTGGTTCTGGATCGAGCTATAACGAAGAGGAGGGGGATGCGTTCGAAACCCTAAGTGCGGCCAAGGTGGGTTCGTGTTACTGGGGAGTTCGTGTGATGAAGGAGAACGTGCGCGCGGCCTGGATTCCTCAAAAGCAAATCGAATGGCCGTGATTGAATTTTAGGTTAAAATTAAAATAAGATTGTTAATTTATTTATATTAAAATTGTATAAATCTTTAAAATGCAATATCTCTTTGCTGCGAGGTCGGAATTCGACGAAACTTTTTGCGTTGGAATCGTATGGACGAGCACTACGCCATGGAGCTGGATTGGAGTCGATTGGAGTCAGTGAAAGTTTCGGGTAAAATTAAACGCTCGTTTAATTTTATTCGAAATAAAACGCTGGAACTGCATTGAAATCAAGGTGAGTGTTTTATAACGCTCACAACGTACTAAATATCTTTATGCTAGTTAAATTTGATATTATGAAGTGATATGAATTCTATTTGTCGTTGTTTGATAGAATTTAATTGTCATATAGATTGTCATTTGAATTACTGTTGAAAATTTAATTGACAGTTAAATTGAAATTGAAATTGAATTGCGATTAAATTACCTGACATTGATAACTATGAAATTGCCATGAATTGTATTGTCTATTGGATGATTTATTTCGATGGATGCTATTGGTTGATATTTAAATGTTTGGATGTTTATTTGCTTATATATAACCTGTTATGCATACATATGACACTATGATTGGTTTAAGTGATATATATTCATCCCTGACATTTAATTGAAATAAATAATTACTTGACCATAGGATAGAAAATTATATACGGACACCGGATTGGCTAAATTAATAATTTTTAAAATCGTTGATTTGAAATTTATTTAAATGTTTGGATTTAAAAGTTATAAATAGAAATTAATTTATAGAAATTGAATTTATCGAAAAATTGAGTCTGGAATGTTGAAATAAATTTAGATTAAAAGAAATTGTTAAATAATTTAAGTTGAGACTTTGAAATTTAAAATTTGGATATGATTGAATTTCGAAACTTTATTTGTTTTAAAGATTGAACATTATTTCGAGCTTTGAGTATTACTAAGTAAAACGATATAAAAAGATATTTCGAAATTGAGCTTGAAATTGAATCATATTTGTAATTGGGTTTTAAATTTGAATATTGAAAGATAATTTTGTTAAGTGTTATAAATTGATATTTTGAAAAATCAAGCTCCGAATCGATATAAATTAAAATTGAATTAATTGAAAGTGAATGTAAAATTGAATTAATTCGAAGTCAAAGTTGACATTGATTTGAATTGAAATCGAAATTGAATCGGTAGAATGGAAATTGAAATTGATTTGAATTGGGAAGTTATAAATTGAAATGGATTGGTTTTGAAGCTATTTTATTTTGTTTTCCAAATTACTCTGCTATATAAACCATTTTTGAATACTTAACTATTTTAATTATTTAAAACTACTTTTAAACTACTTAAAACTATTTTTCTAAAATTCTACGCTGGTCAATAAGGTGAAATGTTTATATTTAAATCTTGAATTTAAATACGAATTGGGTTAAATGAAGTTGCAACCTAAATTTAAATCCGAATTGATTTTGAAATCGAAATAAGGTATTGAGACGAAAAATGAATTTTGAAACAGAATCTGACATTTTAATAGATACGATGATATTTGAAATGGATTTGATTTTTGAAGCAAATATGATATTTTGATATCAATTATGAATCGATTTGAAATGTAAAAGAGCCAACGGTGTAATAATACGTAGTTATTAAAGAGACTAGGATCGGATATGGACATACTCTCTGTCGATACCGAAAACCACTTTAATAACTATTATACGCGGAGTGTTGATCCATAATGAAGTGGATGGTTTGGTGAACGTGTTGACTGAAGAAAGAGAACGATATTGGATGACCCCTGACATAACTAAAACAGGAGCCGCGTCGGGCCATTGAGGTTCGCCACCTCTAGCGGACACACTTCTTCGGTACCATATCTATTACATTTGTGATGCGATTTGGGTGCACCCCTTGATTTGGGAGTGTTGTTTCGCGGTGTTGGGGTAGCTGCTGGCTATGCTCAACATCAGTCCGGATCACGCGACTACTAGTATCCTAGGTGGTATCGCCTCATGTACTTTGTCATACTGATTATCCTATTCGCGACAACTACGTTATGTTTTGTGTTATACCTATGGGGTACCCTCTGATAACCACCAGTTTACGGTGGGGCTTACGGTGTTGTATAGACTATGGCATTATAAAAATGTGTTAAGGGGGATTATGGTAACGCCTTAACGCTATTTTGATACTTTATATTACTGATAGGCATTATCTACGTAGCGTACATTACTACATAGTAGATAGTTTAACGGATCCTTAAGAGATGGAAAATCCCGTAACATCTCTTGAGTTATTGCACGCACGTTGACACTGGATATGAGATGTCAAACCCCATAAACATCTCTGACGCCGTTACACTCATATTTATTTACGATTGATTTAACTTTCATAAGGATATTTTAGTCCTGACTCGAGTGTTTTGTCTTTTCATTACGCTCGGGTCAGTCCTGAGTTTTCAGATTTTGAAGATCTATTCTGGAGGACGAAGACGAAGATTTGGTACACTATTACTATGATTATCTGTGCATCATGCTGTCTGCTGCATTATTTTATTTGTTCTGTTGTATATGTATAACTCTGATAAATGTTGTATAAATAATTGTCAAAGTATAGTAAACGGCTTCATGAACTGTTTAATTGACTATTATATTTTATCGTTCCGCTGCGAGATTCTGTATTGTTTCATTTCTTTTATTTCTCTTTCCTCTTCTTTTCTTATTTACCCCAATAACCATCTGCCCTTTTGAATGGTTTGAAATCGACATGTGTATTTGATCATCGGTTTAAACTGTCCAAAAAGGCGGGTCGTTACAGTTGGTATCAGAGCTTTGGTTTAGCGATAACCTTAGCTTTGTGGGGTTTGACTCTTTATAAATAGGGTAGTTATACCCTATGATGAGTCTCTGAGTGTATATATATGAGAGAGCGTATTTGTTAGTGATATAAAATGTTTTATATTGTGTCGGTTGATTTGTTGAGTGGCTTATGGATTCTGGTCAATACGAGTAATTAACGTCATTGATAGGGATCTCTAAACACTCAAACAGGACAATTCGACATAGTATTGTTTTGAAATTGGGTAATTGAAATAAATTTTGCCCTAATTATATTTTCTATATAAAGAATTTATTTCAAATTTTATTATGATCTATCTAGCTTATTTGGTTGTTGGAAACGATAATATTGATTGTTATTATTAATTGGATATCGTGTTTTAATAAATAAGGTTTATTACAAAATAAACAATGATAAAACAACTTGTGGAATATTTCAAGAAAGTAAGATCCTATAAGAATAGTTTATAAAGGTGACATATGAATTAAAATAGATTTAAATTGGAAAATATTGAATTTAAGACCCGGAGATCTTGAAAATGGTTTTCAAAGTTTTGAAGAAATATATAGTAATATTAGTTGGAAATTGTCTATGGAAATATTTTGAAAGGATTTTAATGGAAAGAATGAATTCAGTATTCCTCTCTTATGTCGCTGGAAAATAATTTCGGTGATGACTGCGCAGCATCATCGACGTTCATTTTCGAGTCTCAAAGTGGGGGAGGCTTCTAAGAAGCTTTGTTTTTCTTCAAAATTATTTAGATAAATGGGTTTTGGTTTAAACTCCAAAGGTATGATTTGATATATTAAAGATATAAGTGTATATATTTATTTCAAACGATTTGAAAAGAACCGGGCATTTAAATTTCTAAGTTCTGCTAATTAATAATTTTCAAATTATTTGAATGAAATGTGAATAACCAGAATTTATAAAATAAGAGGATTAAGATATCTAAGCTTATTGTTTTGGGAAAACTTTAAAGTTGAAAGGTGAAGAGGATTTAAACAAATTAAATTTGTGAACATTCTAATTAAGTGAAATGAAATTCTATAAATTTGTATAATACCAAAATTACATTCTGATAACATATAACAAGACTTACCAAATGTTAAAAGTTAAAATGATGTTTTGGATATGTAATGAGATATTGTACAAATAAACAGAACCTGAAAATAATTGAAGCATACAAGTAAGGAAAACTCAAAAGGAATTAAAATGTATATAAATGAAAATTTGGTTGTGATAAAAATGTTATATGCTTAAATATAGCATGAAATGATGAATGGATGAATGAAACAAGTAAGTGAACTTAAGAAAGAAGACAAATGAATTGTATAATATCTTTTGTAAATTGGTTATAGAAAATAAATATAAATTGCATAGAAAATTTTTGAATTTGTAAATTAAGATAACCGTAAACTAAGAAAAGTCATATATGAGAAGTTAGACTTTTATGGAATGACTATAAACTAAAGTGATGATTAATAAAATGTTCCACAAATAAATTTGTATTAACTGAAACTATGAAATTGAAGTAAATGTAAACAAAGGAATTTCTTATAGCTAAGAATCAATTGGAAAATGAAATTGAATTTAATTAAATTATAGAATGTTTAAAATGAACTTGAGTAAGCAAATTCTATGATATGATGTTTAAGAAAAGATAATGTTAAAGAACATGCTATGTAAAGAAATGAATATACTAACTGAATAATAGATTGTGAATAATTAATTGGAAAAAAAAAAGAAGTCAATAAAATAATTTAGTATAGATAAATTGGATAGAAATCCATTGGAAGGTAATACGTGAGATTGTACGTATATTAGTTTATTTGCATAACAATTTGATCCAAATTCGAGCACAAAATTTCGAGATGATTTATATCGATCCAAGTTAGGATTTTTCACTCGATTTTCGACGGCGAACCCTAGATATGGATTTTTAATTTGATTCTGGAATTCTCTATCATAGTATATGGCTATGCAAGGAGAGTAACAGTTTCCAATCAAGGAACCAAATCTGAGTCTGCACTAGAGAGTCGTGTGAACGATACTAGTTTGGAAGTGAAATTGTGTGATCGAATAAGCGATTATATTGATATTGCTCACGGATGATATATGCACGGCTTACGGACTTAATTAAAAGTTAATATTGGAAATTTAAGATGCCAAATATGTGAAGATAAATTTGTAACTTTTGAGATAACTATAAACTAAGAAAGTCATATATAAGAAGTTAGACTTTTATGGAATGACTATAAATTAAAGTGATGGTTAATAAAATGTTCCACAAATAAATTGGTTATTAACTGAAACTGAATATGAAGTAAATGTAAACAAAAGAATCTGGTGTGGCTAAGAATCAATTGGAATTGAAAAAGATAAACCAAATTGAATGTAAAATTAATAATTTGGTTATGTTGGGTATGATTTTGGTTGTTATATGATTGTTAGTTGATTGTATATAATTCATTAAGTGTTAATGAAATTGAAAGCTATAAATTATTGAAATCAAATTGGAAGCTAAATGAATTTAAATAGAATTTAATTTGATTCAAATTGGAAGTGAACTAATGTAAACATAAATTAGTGAATGTTAACTAATTGAATTAAGAATGAATGTTAGTAAAATCCAATGTAAATGAATCAATTATGATTAAAATTGAAACCAAGTCAATAAATATTAATGAGAAGTGAATTTATATTGATTGGTTATGGATTTGTTGGATGATAGTTGATTGATGGTTGCAAATGTTGTTTGTTGCATTTGCTATGTTGGTACATGTAGTTGTTATGTTGCTATATGATGTATATTGATATTATTTTCATATATGCATGTTTCTCATGGTTTGTTGAGTGTTTAGTAGGTGCGGATTGTGCTTGCTTCGCATTTGGAGCTCGCTTTCGCGCTATATTAGCCGTATATGCTCGCTAATAATATATAAGGTACATATCTCGGATTACATACCGTACTTTTACACTTTTTTCCCTGCGGGATGCCTCATCACTTAATGAGATGTATATTTGTGATATATATACTGTCATTTTTTTTTCGATCGAGCGGCGCAAAGGAGACTCTGCCAAAATTTTCCGTAAAATCCGGGTGTTAGAAAATTTTTCAAGTTTTAAAATTTTTTTATAACTTGTTTTGATAACTAACTTTTAAAGTTAGAAAGCCGTTTGGAATAACTTAGTGAAAGTGTAGTAATGACTTTATAAATGGAATTTCATTGTTTATAAGTTGATAACTTTGAATAAAATATATCTAATGTTGAATTCTATACTTAGTTCCTTTTCCCTTCTTTTTCCTTTTCGGGGACGAAAAGTTTTGAGTGGGGGAGAGTGTAACGACCCGTAAATTTTCGATAATTATAATAGCTGATTTAAAAGATTTCGTGATTTAATGTTCGAAAAAAAATTGTAATTCGTTTGGAATAATAATAACCGGAATGAATTGCAACAATAATTATCCAAGTAATGAAAAATGAATGCTACTTAGTGAATGCCTTTGAAATCAATAGTTGAATAGGATAATAAATGTTGAAATTCATCGGGTATAATAGAGTAATTGATTGATAAGTAAAATCTATTTAAAATCAAATATTGAATAAATTGAATAACTGTAAAATAAAAATAGTGTTCTAAATTGTGAATTGGTTTTAAAGGTTAATTCTTATAAGTTCAATTTCAATATTTCAAAAGATAATGAATTATTGGATAATCGGAATTGTTTAAATTAAATATTTGGAAATTATTGAATAATTTAATAATGGGAATTGAATAACCGTATAATGTAAATAGTTTTTCTATAATTTTAATTCGTTTCAAAGGTTAAATTTTTAAGTTCGTTTTGAATATCTCAAAAGATAGTGATTTAAGAATAATCAAATTGTTTAAATTTAATATTACAGATGTTTGAATAATTAAATTCCGAATTTGTTATGATCAATTTGATATTGAAATTTAATATATGAAAATAGAGTGGATAATTGAAATTTGATTTAATATGATTCAAATTGGTTTTCAAAGTGAATGTAAGTTATATCGGGATTATAATAGAGTTAATAAGATTTTAAAATTGGAAATTATTGGATAATTGAATAACGGGTTTAATATGATTAAAACTGATTTGTAAAATTTTATTGTATCATATTAAAGTAAGAATGATGTTGTAGAACTTTTAAAATTGAATTAAAAGTAAATTTGTGAAAATTGAATATTTTAATATTTAATTATCGATTGAAAAATAGCCAATTTTTGAACAGTCTCAGAATTGGGCGAAACTAGTTCCATTGAATCCGTAATAATTTGTTATTATCGGATTTCAATTTTCGTAGCAATCGAAGTTGTCTTTTGACCGTGGCAGCTCGAAACGCATCAAAATGGTTTAATATTAATTTGGCGAGTTAAAATAGTCATTTTTCAAACTGTCTTGGATTTCGACGAAACTAGTTTCATCAGATCCGTAATATGATATTATTGTAAGGTTTCAAATTTCGTGTCAATCGGATTTACCTTTTGTCCGAGGCGAGCCAAAACGCATAGGAATCGGTTAAATCGATTTAATTTAAATTTGATCGTTTATTTCCGTAACTCACACATACGATTGAATTAGCTTCTGAAACCTGTTTCATTGTGTCCGGAATGCGGGATAAACCCTAGAAACGCCGGTCACCACGCTTCGTTTGGAGTCCGGGAAAATTCAGGTGAATAGTGTTTTGAAATTTTCTATATAAGCACCTACATGTTTTCATTTTGCAAAAGAAAATAAAACCCTAGCCTAATTTTCAGCCGCCGCTTCTATTATAACCAATGGCCGATAATTGCTGTTCTATCCCCCTTGTTTTCTTCAAATCGACGCACTATTTACAGAAATTTTCAAGTAGAAAAATGTCGGGCTCGTCACGACGATGATATTCAACGGCTATGATTGGATTTAACGTTATAGATTGGCGGCAATTTGCATTTGTACGCACGTCGTTTGTTCACGTTTCTCGAGGTCCATAGGGGGCCGAGCTCTGCCGCAACTAGGGTGTTGATGGAGTGCGTGATGGTGCACGATATGGTGGTTCTGGATCGAGCTATAACGGAGAGGAGAGGGATGCGTTCGAAACCCTAAGTGCAGCCAAGGTGGGTTCGTGTTACTGGGGAGTTCGCGTGATGAAGGAGAACGTGCGTGCGGCCTGGATTCCTCAAAAGCAAATCAAACGGCCGTGATTGAATTTTAGGTCAAAATTAAAATAAGATTGTTAATTTATTTATATTAAAATTGTATAAATCTTTAAAATGCAATATCTCTTTGCTGCGAGGTCGGAATTCGATGAAACTTTTTGCATTGGAATCGTATGGACGAGCACTATGCCATGGAGCTGGATTGGAGTCGATTGGAGTCAGTGAAAGTTTCGGGTAAAATTAAACGCTCGTTTAATTTTATTCGAAATAAAACGCTGGAACTGCATTGAAATCAAGGTGAGTGTTTTATAACGCTCACAACATACTAAATATCTTTATGCTAGTTAAATTTGATATTATGAAGTGATATGAATTCTATTTGTCATTGTTTGATAGAATTTAATTGTCTTATAGATTGTCATTTGAATTAACCGTTGAAAATTTAATTGACAGTTAAATTGAAATTGAAATTGAATTGCGATTAAATTACCTGACATTGATAACTATGAAATTGCCATGAATTGTATTGTCTATTGGATGATTTATTTCGATGGATGCTATTGGTTGATATTTAAATGTTTGGATGTTTATTTGCTTATATATAACCTGTTATGCATACATATGACACTATGATTGGTTTAAGTGATATATATTCATCCCTGACATTTAATTGAAATTAATAATTACTTGGCCATAGGATAAAAAATTATATACGAACACCGGATTGGCTAACTTAATAATTTTTAAAATCGTTGATTTGAAATTTATTTAAATGTTTGGATTTAAAAGTTATAAATAGAAATTAATTTATAGAAATCGAATTTATCGAAAAATTGAGTCTGGAATGTTGAAATAAATTTAGATTAAAAGAAATTGTTAAATAATTTAAGTTGAGACTTTGAAATTTAAAATTTGGATATGATTGAATTTCAAAACTTTATTTGTTTTAAAGATTGAACATTATTTCGAGCTTTGAGTATTACTAAGTAAAACGATATAAAAAGATATTTCGAAATTGAGCTTGAAATTGAATCATATTTGTAATTGGGTTTTAAATTTGAATATTGAAAGATAATTTTGTTAAGTGTTATAAATTGATATTTTGAAAAATCAAGCTCGAATCGATATAAATTGAAATTGAATTAATTGAAAGTGAATGTAAAATTGAATTAATTCGAAGTCAAAGTTGACATTGATTTGAATTGAAATCGAAATTGAATCGGTAGAATGGAAATTGAAATTGATTTGAATTGGGAAGTTATAAATTGAAATGGATTGGTTTTGAAGCAGTTTTATTTTGTTTTCCAAATTATTCTGCTATATAAACCATTTTTGAATACTTAACTATTTTAGTTATTTAAAACTACTTTTAAACTACTTAAAACTATTTTTCTAAAATTCTAAGCTGGTCAATAAGGTGAAATGTTTATATTAAATCTTGAATTTAAATACGAATTGGGTTAAATGAAGTTGCAACCTAAATTTAAATCCGAATTGATTTTGAAATCGAAATAAGATATTGAGACGAAAAATGAATTTTGAAACGGAATCTGACATTTTAATAGATACGATGATATTTGAAATGGATTTGATTTTTGAAGCAAATATGATATTTTGATATCAATTATGAATCGATTTGAAATGTAAAAGAGTCAACGGTGTAATAATACGTAGTTATTAAAGAGACCGAGATCGGATATGGACATACTCGCTGTCGATACCGAAAACCACTTTAATAACTATTATACGCGAAGTGTTGATCCAGAATGAAGTGGATAGTTTGGTGAACGTGTTGACTGAAGAAAGAGAATGATATTGGATGACCCCTGACATGACTAAAACAGGAGCCGCGCCGGGCCATTGAGGTTCTCCACCTCTAGCGGACACACTTCTTCGATACCATATCTATTACATTTATGATGCGATTTGGGTGCACCCCTTGATTTGGGAGTGTTGTTTCGCGGTGTTGGGCTAGCTGCTGGCTATGCTCAACATCAGTCCGAATCACGCAACTACTAGTATCCTATTTGGTATCGCCTCATGTACCTTGTCATACTGATTATCCTATTCGCGACAACTACGTTATGTTTTGTGTTATACCTATGGGGTACCCTCTGATAACCACCAGTTTACGGTGGGGCTTACGGTGCTGTATAGACTATGGCATTATAAAAATGTGTTAAGGGGGATTATGGTAATGCCTTAACGCTATTTTGATACTTTATATTACTGATAGGCATTATCTACTTAGCGTACATTACTACATAGTAGATAGTTTAACGGATCCTTGAGAGATGGAAAATCCCGTAACATCTCTTGAGTTATTGCACGCACGTTGACACTGGATATGAGATGTCAAACCCCGTAAACATCTCTGACGCCGTTACACTCATATTTATTTACGATTGATTTAACTTTCATAAGGATATTTTAGTCCTGACTCGAGTGTTTTGTCTTTTCATTACGCTCGGGTCAGTCCTAAGTTTTCAGATTTTGAAGATCTATTCTGGAGGACGAAGATTTGGTACACTATTACTATTATTATCTGTGCATCATGCTGTCTGCTGCATTATTTTATTTGTTCTGTTGTATATGTATAACTCTGATAAATGTTGTATAAATAATTGTCAAAGTATAGTAAACAGCTTCATGAACTGTTTAATTGACTATTATATTTTATCGTTCCGCTGCGAGATTCTGTGTTGTTTCATTTCTTTTATTTTTCTTTCCTCTTCTTTTCTTATTTACCCCAATAACCATCTGCCCTTTTGAATGGTTTAGAATCGACATGTGTATTTGATCGTCGGTTTAAACTGTCCAAAAAGGCGGGTCGTTACAGTCTCTTACATGGCTATGATTTTTATTGGCGATGGATACGGTAATAGTTGGACGTTAAATGCTGGAAGCCTTAAATAGTGGTTAGAGGTCTATGTACCTAGGACCCATTAACTATTGACAACATTGTTAGGAAACCACCTTGGGAATAGGTCTTAAATGATATAGTCTACCTTGATTGAGGTCTTAAATAGCAGAGTCTGCCTATTTCTCTTTCAAAAGTATTATATGGTGATTATAGAAGCCCGCTTCATATTTAGAAGTATTAAGTGGCAAATGGATTTGGAAGTATTGGGTGGTTGATAAAGCTTCGTCGGTATTTTGTACCTCGAGAAGGGGTAGGTAAGTAATCGTGTGTGCAGTGCAAGGTAAGATTGGAATTTCTAACCTTAATAGACATAACAATTAAATGGAAGCCTATCAATATAAATTTATGTTGTGGACAGTTTATAGATTTTCCAGTCACCAGAATGTTGTTTTGACTCCCTCCTCATTATAACCCATAGGATGGATTTAGAAAAATATTTTATTGGAGCCGGATATGTTTAATTGTTGGAGAATTCTTCTTTTTTCTTATACTCAATGCTGATGTGACAATTTGTTATCCAAGGAATACCATTAACTCCAAGATAGTAGTCATGATCAATATTCTTATCCTATTACTGTTTTCGATGTGAATTTAGATTTCTATCGATCCCTGGCGATGTGCATAATTATTTGCAAGTACCAAATCCAAAGATCTACATTTTGATGGACTTGGGTTCGAATTTTATCGAAATTTAGGCCCATTGGGGTATTGGTTGTTACGCATTCTATCCCCTATCCCTACGGGGAAGCTCTGGCACATACTCTTCTGGTTATTGCTCATTCACATTCTGATTTGCACTTTTAGCTCCAGCATTATCCATTCCCAGCATCCCAATAGTCATACCAACATTGCTCCCGAGTATTGTTCTCTCGGTAGTGAGTTGACTTGGGTTAGTACCAAGTTTTTCTATTTATGGGGGCATTATTCCAATTTGCTCTACTCCAACTTCAGATGTTCCTACATTAGCTCCTAGCACTTGGTTCTGAATTCCTACAACAATTGTTATTTCTTATTATCCCATTTTTAAAAAAATCCTTCAAGCATTTCCTATTGTCAAGTAATTAATCCATCTTGCATCTGCTTCATCATTTTCTCCATCTCTTATCTGGTCATACAGATGGATTGACGAGAATTTAAGGATAACTTATGGCTGCCCACAAGATGTAGTTGGCTTGCTCCAGCCTTAGATCTAGTGTTAGGTCTCTTCGTCTTCTCTAAATTTCATATCCAAACTTTAGGTTGTGAAATCTGGCATCCTTCTAAGTGAAAGCACCAAAATATTAACGTGAAAAATGGATCAACACCCAGAAATTAAACAAAAGCACAAGTTCAATTAAAGGTAAAGGAAAACGTAGAAAAAATAATAGGAGACACAACAATTTTTATCGTTGTTCGACGTAATCTCCAACCTACGTCAATTTTAATCTTTTGTTATTAGTTGCTCTCTCTCTAAATTACAGTAGTTTTGAGTTATCTTTAGAACTCTCGAGAATATAGACTTGGGTGAGGTGGGATTTTGTATCTGATTTGATATGGGTTAGTTGTATACTGTTTGATTTTGTGGTGAGGTTGTAAGTGGTTGTTGGTTGATACACATTTTGTATATATTGTTAATATCTAAATAATTATTTAAGTGATAAAAAGAAAATTTTGAGCCGCTTTAAAAAATGCCAACCACTATGTATCTCATTCTCAACTTCGAACTTTCGACATAGAATGAAAAACTAACAATTAAAATTTAGGACATTTTTTCAAACATCATTTATAATGCCATTTATGAAGAATAAGTAATATGTCAATATCGATCCACGTAGGAACATGATGCCTATCATTTGCAAGATAGGTAAAAAGAATTTTAGAGTAATGAGTATTCATCTATAAAAGAACCAAAAATGTTGACCGAGATTAGAATAATTAGCATTCAGAGCACCATAATCTTTATACAGTCATTTTAAGGAAGTTCCAGGGAAGATAGTGGGATGGAGGCGGCATTTTGTACCATTTGTACTGTACAAAATAAAAAAAGGATAATAAATAATTTATTATCTTGAAATAGACAGAAAGCACGTTGCCAACTTAGTGTCGTGTGTTTTTATATAAAGTAACATATTTGATTAAGTGATGTTTGACTATATTTTATTAGGACGGGGACATCGATAGAAAAGGGACAACGAATCTAGTGTTTTTGGTTTGTTTTATATTTTCAACTCTAGAGAGTTTTATTTTGTATCCCGAAGGCTTACAACCTATGGTTGTCATGATAGTTATTACCATACCATTTTGTGAATACCGTTATCGTACTGTTTTTACTTGTAAGTTAAAATTGCTTATCGTTATTCTTACTAGTTGTTAGCATACAGATAAACTGGTAACTATTATACTGGTAGCACAGTAAATTGTTTTATTCTAAAAACAGTATTCTTAATATATTTTTTACACTGTCGTGGTACTTCATCATACGTTTCAATGTGTCATTTAATAAGGGAAAACAATGAGAAAAAAATGTAATTAGCATCATTTGAACTGAATTTCTAAACTAAATGTGATCTCTACGTACTTTGAAATGCCTATAATACTGCATATTATTTTAATATCCACATGTTATAGATGGAAGGATAAATTATCATTGTTTTTGGTTTAAAAAAATATTATTGATGTTACACAGTACAGAATGATAAATTTATTGTTATCATACAGATTATAACAATATACCGGTAAAACTTAAAAATTATAGCCAATTAACCGGTGATGGGTAATAGGAAATGTAAAGTTAGTAGTACGGTGGAATTAGTTTGATTCCAATGTTAAACAAAAGAAAATCTATTAAATAATAGTAAAGCAGAAGAATTTGAAGCACTCTCATTAATTTTATGAGTTACATCTATCCACCTTAATTCTCTCCAAGTCTAGATATTTTATTTTGAAAATCATATAATTTACCACTTTACAATTATTCTACTAAACTTCCCACATTATTTTACATTCAAATACCTACTTTTTAAAAAATCTACAATTACTTATAAACCTTTGACAATTCTTATGATGAACCTCCTTTTCGACTCTCGAAAATAGACACTAATACATCCTCGGTATTCAAGTGTCGTGAATTCAAGTGCCAGAAAGGCAGACTGATCAAGGGTAAAAGAAAATAAAGATAGAACATAATCTCACACAAATGGAATAATGTATAATATCAATAATTTTTATAACGGAAAATTTGAAATACATATATCAGAGTCTAACCTAAGCTCAGCCAGCATAATTATAAATCTTTGTCCTTATATTTGCTAAAAATCAAATTAATGAAACTAGTGCAAACGGGAATATAATCTACGTCCATAAATTGATGAAGATCTATAGCTCTCCTTTGTAAACTCCAAGCTTCTTCAGCTAAACCTGAAACTATTTGGATCTGACCCGTTTTAAAAACACCCAGATCATACTTCATAAACCAGCATGTGAAAACTCGAATTTAAATGTATATGACAATGTCATAGATCAGACTATTGCTAATCAAAACCTTTGAAAAGAAGGGTATCTAGTAAGACCAAGCTGCACATAAACACAGATGGCTTTTTACCTTACGATGACCAAAATACTTTATACTGAAACAAATTTGATATTATTATTAGCGACAATGGTTTTGAAAACACTTTTCAAATAACTATATATACATATTGTAGGTATCAATACCCGGATAATGTTAAACGATGTATATGATGCAAAAGGGTAGCTGAAAAGTTTGTAAAGCAATACAGCTATTTGGGAATACAACCAAGACTGTAAAGCTCGTATTGGATTAGATTTCCAACATGATAGGGAACTAGTAGCCATTTCCTCCAATGTGAAATCCATGTATAACAATCCTACTCCCCGGTAACTATTCACTTTTCTCAAGCAAGCCTCTATACTACATTGTTACACTACTATGGAACAGTGTATTTCAGTGGCTTTGCCCTTTCTCAGTTGAACCTCCAAGATCTTCCCATTTAAACCATTGAGGGTCCAGAGACTACTGGACTCCTCCATCGTCAATAAAACTTATAGCCTGAAATATGTCCTGAAGACCAAATAGTATCCCGTAACATTGCTGGGATGTGAGGCACGTGAAGCTATGCTCTTCTTTCCACAAAGCCATGCTTTGCTTTTCACAAAGCACGCTTAGAATGTCATATTGTAATTTCTAACAACATACTATTGATTTGCATAAAGTACAACCTCTAAGCTCATACGTCTCAGAGAAGGGTGCTAAGTATAGGAGGGGTTACCTCCTACACCACCAAATAGATGTACGATTGTAGCGATTAATGTACGTGAATTTAGAAATGCAGTGTCAGATACTCATCCATACAAGTTTTACAGGTGAAGGATAAACCGAAGGCACTCCTACTACTTTCTACATGGGAAACTACCCTTAGGATTAGAAGCGCATAGTCCTTGCAAATCGAAGATTTTCAAAATGAAGGCACTACTACAACCATATATATGATATGGGGATTAACCCAAAGGTTTGTGGCAAGTAGCCCTACATCATGAAGATCTCCGTCTTTAAATCATTGTCTTTACTTTCAAATGCATATATTGGTTTGAAGTGGTTTTCAGATAGGAATTACCCAAATCCGACCTCCATTTCTCCGAACCAATCATCGATAAAAAAATGTCAAGTATATTAGTGATTAACAAACAACATCCAATCAATTTATCTTTTTACCAAATCAAATATCTTTCAAAGATATATTCTTTTAAACTATTCCTTTAAATTTTAAAAGTTTATGGAATCATTGAGCCTCATTTATCAAATTCTCTAGTTGATTAAACCTCTTTTGTAACATCCCGCACGATTCAAATTGACAATAAAACCACATATGTCGGACTTGAATAGTTCAAAACAACAGATTGTTAATAAAATTTGGAGCAAATAAAATCAGTCGCAGAATCACAGACATAGAATATCAGAATAACTCGCAGCGGAATAAAATAAACATAGTAGTTCATGAAGCTACTAGATAAATAGTCTCAAAACAAATAAAAAATACCAGAGTTTGAAAACAGATAGAACAGAAAATCCAAGTACATAAGTCCACTAGTACATAGACAAAGCTGAATGGAAATAACTAAAATAGAAATAACAGATAGATAGCTAAATCTCTAGCAGATCTCTAGCTCCAAAAGATGAATCCAAAGCTGTAATGCTCAGGCTGACCCGAGCGTAAAGCAAAACACAAAACACTCGAGTCGGGATATACATACTTATAAAATGTAAATCAACTCGAGTGAACTGTAAAGAAATGCATCGGTAACTTAAAGGATGCTTGGGATCGCCCATCCTTTAAGGATTTGTTAAACTATCTACTATGTAGTAATATACACTATTATAATAATGTCTAAAGTAAAGTAAACTATTAAGATAGCGTGAAGGCGTTACCCATTTCCTGCTTAACACATTTTATAGTGCCAATAGTCTATATAGTACTGTAATACTTCCTGATCGGGAGGCTACCAGAGGATACTCCATAGGTACGACACAAAAAAAACCCGTAGTGGTCTCGATATGGTAGATGACACGGCACAACTAGGCAATGCCAAGGTAGATATACCAATTACACTTCTGGGCTGGTGGTAATGCATAGCCGCAATTACCGCCCACCTCGAGCCACACTCCCAAACCAAAGATGCGCACCAAATCAATCACAAAGTAATAAAATGGCAAACAAAGAAGTGTGTTCGATCAGAGGAGCTACCCCACTTGACCCGTCAATTGCTTCGGTTTTAGCCACCTTATGCTAACTCATGGGAGTCAGTTCCATGTATATACCTCAAATAGAACGTCATCAACCACCTACTTCATTCTGGGATCTCCACCACGTACACAGTTGTCAAAGTGGTTTTCGGAGTTGGCAGAGCGTATGACAACTTCTGATCTCGGTCTCTTTAACAACCAAACGTTATTATAACCCGTAGTTATTTCATTTTCAAATGGTTTATATTTCATATCAACATACTCATTTCAAAACCATATAAATCCAATATCATTGTTCTTTAAAAATACTATTCATTTCCAAAGTTGTAACACTCCCAAAATTTATACATTCAATTATAATACATTGAAATCAAAATAATTTAGAAACCATGGCACTTTAAAAATGTAACCTCTATAATCATAACATTTCGAATATATTACATTTTAGAAATAATAGCATTTCGAAAACATAACCTCAAGACATCATAGCATTTTGGGAAAGTAATACTTAAGAAAATCATAACATTTTGGAAATGTAACCTTAAGGAATCATAGCATTTTTGGAATGTAATACTTAAGAAATCATAGCATTCTGGAATGTAATACTTTCCACTTTAACATTTTATATAATCAAAATATTTATATATTTAAAATTTTCAACATGGTTATTTTATCATCACTATTTTATTATACTAATTTATTTATTTGGATATTACATAACCATGCCTTTTAGTTAAATAACTTTATCACTAAAATATCTAATTTAAAGTTGAAATTCCTTATGTTAAGTTAAAAGTACCTCATTAACCTACATTTTATTATTACAATAAAGAGCATTTATCATTTAATCAATATTACATTAATTAAACTTACAAATCACATGTATGTTTTAACTCACATTTTTATTACAATAAAGAGCAGTTTTCATTTTAATCAATGTCACATTTATCAAAACTCACATGTCAAATGTACGTTTTAACTTACATTTTTATTACAGTAAAGAGCATTTATCATTTAATCATTTAAAATATACCATTAACATTAATTAAAACTTGCATGTCAAATGTACGTTTTAACTTACACTGTTATTACAATAAAGAGCATTTATCATTTTATTCAGTTTTCCATTAATTAAAACTTACATTATTAAATGTACGTTTTAGTTTACATTTGTTACAGTAAAGAGCATTTATCATTTTAATCATTATTACATTACATTATCAAATGTATGTTTTAATTTACATTCCTATTGCAGTAAAGAGCATTTATCATTTTAATCAATATTACATTAATTAAAACTTACATTATCAAACGTACGTTTTAATTTACATTTCTATTATAGTAAATAGCATTTATCATTTTAATCAATATTCCATTTATTAAAACTTACATTATCAAATGTACGTTTTAATTTACATTTCTATTACAGTAAAGAGCATTTATATTTTAATCAATATTCCATTAATTAAAACGTAGATTATCAAATGTACGTTTTAATTTACATTTCTATTGCAGTAAAGAGCATTTATCATTTTAATCAATATTCCATTAATTAAAACATACGTTATCAAATGTACGTTTTAATTTACATTTCTAGGTTAGCATAAAATACAATGATTAAGTCAAATTTGATTATTAAATTTCAGTTAACCTTCATATTATAAATTAAATTCCAAAAATTACATTCCCAACCATTTATTTCTTATAAAAATATAACACATGTAGATAAATGATAAAACTTTATAGCAATCATTACATTAAAATTTTAGTTGAAATCCACATATTAAATCCAAAATACTTAATAATTTTTAGAAAACTATTTTAAAACCAACCATGGAGTCTGTATAAAATTTTCTAACTTAGGGTCAAGTAAATACGGATTTATATCATTTCAATCCGAACTTATTAAATTTTCGAGTTTATATCATTTCAACCCCGCAATCCCAAGTCAAATAAAAATTGCATGCCTATCATTTCAGCCCATAACAATTTTTCCTTAATCTAAAGACCATTCGGGTATGTATCATTTCAACCTATAGTGAAGGAACTTACAGTGTGAGAACAGAATATAAAATAAACAGAATAATAAATAACATATCATGGCATATGATCATAACATGTACAACACAGGATAGAATAATATAATATAAACATAAATAAAATTACAAGCTTGCATATATACATATCCATACAATTCAAATGGCATCAATTCACAAAAGCATAAGTATGTTGTCAAGCATGATTACTCACCTTCTTTAGCTAGAGAAAATGATTCCAAACAAACACAACAACTACGAATAAGCACGACAATCACGAAAAAGGTTGAGTGGAAGGAGAACCCAAATCCAAAGCTTAGAAAAATAAATAAAATATACATGTAAATAAATAAATTTACATAGAAAAATAAAAGTAGAAAAATATATTTTGTAAAATACATGAGTGGGCTAGCCAAAAGGCACATAGGCTCGGCCTAGAGGGATTGTTTGGGTTCGGTTTAACCATGTTTGGGCTTGGCCTAGACTGCTCAAATGGTTCGGCATGATAGCTTAGGGATTGGTTTGGCCATAGGCTAGGGTTTGTGGCTACAAGGCTCGAGGAAGGCAAGGTCAGGGTTTGGTTAAAGGTCACGGCAAGGCAATAGGAAGGGCGAAAAATGGTTTGTGTGGTTCGTCTAGGGTTTTGGAAGGTGGTGATGGCCGAAACAATTACAGTAAAAAAATTTCTGAGCTGGAGATGTGAATGATAATGAGAAGGCAGAAACAAATTTTGTACGTAACAGTTTCTCAACTGGTGACCTTTCACTTGTACAGACAAAACAGGTGACTTTTAGAATACCCTAGCCCATTATTCTAAGCCCAACAACAAATATAAGAAATAAAATATGAAACAACTGCATGTAATACGCTGAAAACTGCAAATTTGGAGAAGTAAAAATCAGAATTTTATGAAACGAAAAGCAGGAAAAATGTTAGAATCAAATCCAGCTTCATAAAAAAGAATAAAATTTAAAATTTAAAATTTAAAATTTTTAACAGGGAGTCAAACTTTGACCAAAGTTGACCAAAATTTGAATTTTAAAAAAAATCTTTATTTTATTAAATTTGGAAGAACATTTCGCATCAAATCCCAAAAATATAATTTAAAATTCCAAATTTATCAATTTAAAATAATTTAAGAATCAATGTTTCAAATAAATTTCATTTAAAATAATTACAAAATTTATGGGTTGTTACATCTTTAATCTTGTAATAATTCCAAATCATTTCACTTTTACTTCGGAAAACATTTTCAAATCATTTATTTAAATCTTAGCAAAGATTTCTTATTTTCAAATCATAACTTTTTAAATGGGTCAAAAATGATGTTTTTTATGACATCATTTACAGTGAACCCAAATCAATTTGTATTTAGTAGAAAAAGATCCATAGAGATTAGACTAATTATATTCAATACTAATTTCCGTATTCAACGTGTACTATTCGTCGAACAGCAGTGAAATCACCTTTTAAATTCATACAAATAGTACAAGTTCCCTTCTTGAAATTAAATATAGAGTTTGACTATAAAGTTTTCTTTAACAGCCAAAATCCTATTTTTAATCTTATTTAAATTTTGAAAAACTCCAAATCTATTTTCTTTTAACTTAAGAAAATGCGGTCCGAGTAGATTAAATTAACTATCCGCTCTGTCGGGCCAGTTCAAATAGACAGAGCGGAACCCAGATATTGGTTGTCTAAGTTTGGGTCTAAAGACTATCCCTCTGTCACTCATAAGGTGGTCAAGTTATTTGATCAACTCTAAACTCTTTTATATGATCTTTTAGAGATGATTTTCATTTACTCAACACTATTCCGAATATTGTTTAAAATAATTTTCTTTGACCATTTATTTTAAACTCCTTTAAAATAATTACAAAACTTCCAAATCACCTTCAAAATACTTAATTATTCATTTGAAAAGATTACTAAAAAAGGTCGGGGAAGAATAATGAAGTTCAAACCGTGATTGCAAAAGTTACTAAAAACCATTGCAAAATCCGCTTTGAATAATGTTTTAAAGCTTCTTTGATCGAAAACCTAATTCCGTTTCACATAAATCTATTTTTATAACTCAAACCCCCTTTAAAACATTTTAACATATTTATGGAATTTATTTTATATTTTTAATGATTTAAAAATAACTATTTTTACCACTTTGGTTTCCGAACTGCCAAAACGTGATGTTTTTGAAAACTTCATTTGGACATAACTCAAAATCTACAAGATGAAATCTTGATTTTTCATTTCCATTTGAAAAATATATTTTAAGGGGTTCGGAAAATTCTTATTTTAAAGAATTCCGACTTATATTGAATCATACACATTGATTAAACTTTTTAGGTCGGAAAATTACAAACTGCCACTACGCAACGAGCTCGATTTGACTCAAATTTTCAAACTTCATTAAAGTTTACCGAAACTTGATAAATTTTTAAAATACCATAATAACCATTTCAAACTATTTTTACTACGTTAAAAGCTCATTTTCCACTTATTCCATATTATATTATTATGATATTCGTTTTTCAACATTTTTATATTCAAAACTATAAAGAGCCTTACTAACTCACATACACATATTAATAGGGATTTATTTTTCCATGAATTAACTATGGTTAATTAATTAACCATTTCTATTTTGGATAATTATGACTTTTCCATTATTGGTTATATTTATCACAACCAAGTTATGAATCATAAAGTCAACCATACAGTCAACCAATTTTTCAAACATCCATATAAATCATCCAAGATATTAAATGGTCATATTATCATACTAGAAATAATTATAGATGTTATTTAATAATTACGAATGTCGACTACTCAACATTATTCATACCATACATCATACCAACATTCATTTCAATAACACTTCACAACATACCCTTCACTAATCAAATCATCACCAAAACAACATTTCCTTCCTCCTAAACCATATGGCCACCACATCCTTCCACCCCATGCTCATGGCCAACCTCCTCCACCACCCTTGCTTGCGCCAACTCCACCTCCACTACACCAAAAGCTCACGGCCAAGCCCCTTCCCTCCTCAAAACGCTCATGGCCATGCTAGGAATGGGCCATCAAACCTTCGAGTCAACGACTCTAACTTTGTATACAACATTCCTTTGATGATGCAAGATTTTTGGCCAAGTTTAAAAGTGATCCAACTTCGTTTGATATAATTTTTAGTTAGAGAGGAGAAAGAAGAGAAGAAGAAGCCATTGGAGAACATGGAAGAAGAAGAAGAAGAGAAAGAAGAGAGTATTTGAGAAGAAAATGGAGGACCATGCATGTGTATTTATAGGAAAAGTAAAAAAGGGTAATTTACCAAATTAATCTCTTACCAAATTACCAAAACATCTTTTGGTATTTCTTTTAAACTTCACATCACCAATTTCAATACTTACTGTCACCACATCATATCGTCTTTTGTCTCTCTTCTTAACATTTAAGTAATGACATGAAATGATGTTCGTTTTTTGTAAAAAATTATCTACCTTGCTTTTACTAATTGTATTCAAGAATTTTCTAATCATGCTTAGTAAAAGTAAACTTGTATAGTTATTTTTTCTTATATGTCGGGTCATATATATGTGTACACATACATGTTAATAAAGGTGCAACAATGTTGCGACAATTTCCGTTTGATAAAAAGTTGATTTTTATACAACGTTTTGCAGTCATATTTTCGGTTTTTAATCAAACTATTTATTTACGTCAACAAAACATGAAAGTAAATTTATTATCATCTCTAAATAATTAAAACAAGTTTATTTGAGCTATATAACAATTTTAAATAATATTAAAACAGAATTTCAAAAATACGATGTAGATCTGCCAAAATACCATGAAATTTGTATACTTTTATAAAACAAGTTTATATATTTATAAAACTTTTATAAAATAATTATCATTATATAACATTTAAAATGGATTATTTAACATTTAAAACAATTATTTTGATAAAAACTCATTTTTATCGAAAACCGATTTTCATCACTTTTTTGATGAAAATCTAAAATATCTATTTTTGTAAACGAATTTCAGAAATTAGTTCACCATTATTATTTATTATACAAAACATAATTATTTTTCAAACATAGTATTATATTGGAATATTTAAAATTAATTAAATATTCCAATTCAAAGTGATAAAATTACGGGTCGCTACATTCTTTCCCCCTTAAAAGAATTACATCCCCGAAATTACAACCCAAAACATGTATTTTAAACTCAATTCCATGTGATATACATAGATCATTCTCATGGAATATTTGATTTGATATCCTATTCGAATACTCAACTTTACTTCCAAATTAGTATCGATCTCTTGATTCTCTAGCGTGGATTCTGATCAGGCTTTCTGATTAGAACTTTAACTTTTCTTGCATAGCTCTCAACTATGATAGAAAAATGCAAGTACCCAACCACAAACCCTCGTCGACGTTCGTCGTTAAGAATCGAGTGATAAATCTTTTTTCGGATCGGTGTAAACACCTCAAAGTTCCGTACTCGAATCTTAGATCAAAATTGTATGATGAAATGATATACGTACAACCTACGTACTTAATAATAATTCCAAAATTTTTATGAAAACATTTCATGAAATTTGAACTTTTATTCTAACTCTTTGAAAATCATTTTAAAATATTCACCCAAAATATTTCTATCTCCTTTTCAAAAGAAATGAATTATCTTTTACTTAGAATAATACTATTATAATTTTATTCTAAAATCCTTTTGAAGTTTCTTCGTTAATAAATTTCCTTATAAATTTAATTCCTAAATTATTTTATATTAAATAACTTCCCCTTTATCACTTTTAAACTTTTTCAAAACACTAGGATATGAGTTCCCAAAATCCCTTTTTTTAATAAATTAAACATATATTTCAAACACATCTTTTACAAAATCATTTTATATTTGTAAATTACACTTTATTTTATAAAATATATTTTTATAAAATATACCGTTGAATAATTTTCTTGAGTTCAACACTTTTTATAAAGCCATTTCCTTATAACATACCTTTAGACTTTTTATTTCTGAATATCTTATTAAATTGATCTGATATAAGAAAGAAGAAATGCATAGAGAGAATAATCCAAAACGAGGTTTATTAATTAACATCATATTCATACACTCACTCCTAACCCTAGCCTGTATTACAAGTTTTTAGGAATAACTCCTAGGAAATACGGTCTATCATACACCACCATCATATATATAGATACAAGAACTACTATACACACTATTCTTGAACCTCTTCTAAGGTAGATAGCACCTTATCCTTAGTACTAAGTTAACCCACATTTTCTTTGGACAGTCCTTCATTAAATGTCTCCCGTCGTAACACCAACTACAAGTTCATTTGGGACACTCTTTGACTATATATCCTAGCCCTTTGCAACGTAAGCAACTCTTTGCCCATCCTGACCCAATTCTGGGTTCTTCATTGTTTTAGGGCACTCACTTAGAAAATGTCATTGCCTTTTACATTTGAAACATAATGTATCATCCTTAAAGGATTCTTCTTTCTTTTTTTCCTTTATTTTCCTATTCTTCTTTTCCTTTATTTTCCTATCCTTACACTGAACTGCATAATGCCCTTCTTTACTACATCTGTAACAGTAGATGCCAGCATAAGATCCTGGTCTTAATTTTTATTCTGCTTCTCTTTCTACATGTACTCTTTGTGCTTGTTTTGGATTCAGCCATAACCCATGACCCGGCATATAAAAAGCCACTCTGCCCCTAAGTCATATACCGAAATATAATCAGAAGTTTCATACCATTTATTTCTTGATTTAAAAACCTTTTTATCCAAATAACTTGATTCAGACTTGTTCAGATTTGAACTTGCCTTAATCCTTCAACAACAAGGAGAATAATTTACAAAGCATATGATACCGTTCGCCCAAGCCAACATCCGATGATACTTAGAAGATTATTCCAATCATCACCAAAAAGATCAAGACTTATTGATTGAACATTCCAAAGGGAATACATCTTATAAATTTCTCAAATCATACACATATCTATATTCTTTTTATATATAAAATATAATCTTTTTGAAAATAGTGTGTCGGTTCGCCTTGTTCAAGTATTTATGAATCCCTATCAATTACATGGAGCTCTTTGTGCATCGATCTGAATTTATAAATCACTCAACAGATTAATCAATACAAAATATTTTTATATCCAATAACAAATACATGCTCATATATATAGTACTCTCAAAACTCATTCTAGAATGCTACTAACCCTATCTCTAATGAGTCACTCATTCTAAGGTATTACTAACCTCATCTATAATGAGTTTTACCCCACCAAAATCTAGGTGTTAGCTCAACCTAAGCTTTGATACCAATTGTGACGACCCACCTTTTCGACTCTCAAAAATCGACACTAATACATCTCAGTATTCACATGCTATGAATTCAAGTGTCGAAAGGCAGACTGATCAAGGGTAAAAGAAAATAAAGACAGATCAGAATCTCACATAAATGGAATAATTTATAATATCAATAATCTTTTCAGCGAAAAATTTGAAAATACAGATATTAGAGTCTAGCCTAAGCTCAACCTAGACAGTTATAAATCTCTGCCCTTACAATTGCTGAAAAATGAAAATAATGAATCTAATGCAGCGAGAATATAATCTATGTCCATACATTGATGAAGACCTCTAGCTCTCCTTTGGAAACTCCAAGCGTCTTCAGCTAAATTTAAACTACTTGAATCTGACCCGGGTATTAAAAATACCCGGATCAAGCTTGATAAACCAACGTGAGAAAACTCGAACTTAAATGCATACAACAGTGTCATAGATCAGATTGATGCCAATCAAAACCTTTGAAAAGAAGGGTATCTCATAAGATCACGCCGCATATAAATATGGACGAGATTTTACCTTACGATAGCCAAAATACTTTATACCAAAATAAATTTGATATTCTTATTAATGACATTGGTTTGAAAATACTTTTCAAATAAATATATAAAAAGTAGGTATCGATACCCGGATAATGTCAAACGGTGTATATGACGCCAAAGGGGTAACTGAAGTATTTGTAAAGCATTATAGCTATTTTGGGACCTTTTAAATTCATATGGATAGTATGAGTTCTCTCCTTAGAATTCAATATAGAGTTTGACCAGAAGGTTTTCTTTAACAACCAAAATCCCATTTTAAATCTTGTTTAACTTTTAGAAAACTCCAAATCTCTTTTCTTTAATTTAAGAAAATGCGGTTCGAGTATATCAAATTTACCATCCCATCCGTCGGGCCAGTCCGGATAGCTAAAGCGGAACCCAAATATTGGTTGTCCAAGCTCAGGTCTAGAGATTATCTCTCTGTCACCCATAAGGTGGTCAAGTTATTTGATCAGCTCTAAACTCTTTTATATGATCTTTCAGAGATGATTTTCATATACTTAATACTATTCCAATAATTGTTTAAATCAATTTTCCTTTAGCCATTCATTTTAAACTCCTTAAATAATGATAAAACTTCCAAATCAGTTTCAAAATACTTAATTATTCATTTAAAAAGATTACTAAAAATGATTAGGGAAGAATAATTAAGTTCAAACCATGATTTGCAAAAGTTACCGAAAACCGTTGCAAAAACCGCTATGAATAGTGTTTAAAGCTTCTTTGATCAAAACACCAATTCCATTTCATATAAGTCTACTTTTATAACTCAAATCCCCTTTAAAAAAAATTAACATATTATGTTATATTTTTAATGATTTAAAAATATCTTTTTAAAGAATTAACCATTTTGGTTTCCGAATTGTCAAAACGCGAAGTTTTTGAAAACTTGATTTGGACATGACTCAAAATCTAAAAGATAAAATCTTGAATTTTCACTTCCATTTGAAAAATATATCCTAATGGGTTCAGAAAATTCTTATTTCAAAGAATTTTGATTTATAATTGAATCCTACACGTTGATTAAAATTTTTAGGTTGGAAAATTACGAACTACCGTTACATGACAAGTTCGATTCGACTCAATTTTTCAAACTTTGCTAAAATTTGCCGAAACTTGTTAAAATGTTTAAAATACCATGATAAACTATTTTAAATCATTTCAAAGAATTTTTACTTAATAGAACTCCTTTTCCACTTTATTCTATATTATAATATTCGTTTTTCAACCTTTTTATATTCAAAACCATAAAGAGGCTTACTAACTCACACATATATATTAATAGAGATTATTTTTTCATGAATTAACTATGGTTAATTAATTAACCATTTCTATTTTGGATAATTATAATTTTTCCATTATTGGTTATATTTATCACAACCAAGTGATCAAGCATATAGTCAACCATATAATCAACCAGTTTTCAAACATCCATATAAATCACCCAAGATATTAATTAGTCATCTTATCATACTAGAAATAATCATAGATGTTATTTAATAACTACGAATGTCGAGTAATCACCATTATTCAAACCATGCTTCCTACCAACATTCATTTCAACAACACTTCACTACGTACTCTTCACTAACCATTAATCACCAAAACAACATTTCCTTCCTCCTAAACCATACGTCCCTCACCACCTTCCACCCCATGCTCACGACCACCTCCTCCACCACCCCTGCTTGCACCAACACCACCTCAATAACCCTAAAAACTCAAGACCTAGCACCTTCCCTCCTCAAAATGCTCACAGTCATGCTAGGAATGTGCCATCAAACCTTCGAGTCTTCTCCCTGACTTAATATACAATGTTTCATTGATGATACAAGATTTTTAGCCAATTTAAAAGTGTTTCGACTTCGTTTGATATAATTTCTAGAAAGTTAGAGAGGAGGAGGAAGAGGAGAAGAAGCCATTAGAGAACATGAAAGAAGAAGAAGAAGAGAAAAAGAGAGTATTTGTGAAGAAAATGGAGGGCTATGCAGGTGTATTTATATGAAAAGTAAAAGGTGGTAATTTACCAAATTAACCTCTCACCAAATTATCAGAATACCCTTGGATATTTATTTTAAACTTAACATCATTATTTTCCACACTTACCATCACCACATCACATTGTCCTTTGTCTTCCTTCTTAACACTTAAGTAATGATATGATTTGATGTTTGCTCTTTGTAAAAAATATCTTCCTTACTTATGTTTACTAATTATATTATAGAATTTCTAATCATGCTTAGTAAAAGTAAACTTGTTTAGTTATTTTGCCTTATATGTCATGTTGCATATACATGTTAATAAAGGTGTAACAACGTTGCGACAATTTCCGTTTAATAAAAAGTCGATCTTTTTGCAAAACGTTTTCGGTCAGATTTTCAGTTTTTAATCAAACTATTTATTTATGTAAACAAAACATGAAAATAAATTTCTTATCGTCTCTAAATAATTAAAACAATTTATTTGAGCTATAAAACCATTTTAAATAATATTAAAATCCAATTGTAAAAATACGACGTTGATCTGCCAAAATACGATGAAGTTTATATATTTATAAAAGGGGCATTTCACTAGAAGGACAAACTTTGCAGTCCAATTAGTTTCTAGGACACACATCTACAGAAATTAATTTCAAGGCCAAAATCATCAGAATAATTACTTTTAAGGACAAAGACAACAGTCTAATTACTTTCAAGGACATAATTTCATAGGTTTTTAGGCCTTAGAAACTAATTATTTTGCATTTTGTCCTTAAAAGTAATTATTTCAGTTATGTGTTCTAGAAACTAATTGCACTTGGTAAAGAGACCCTTATGGCTAATTTCCACTTTATAAAACTATTATAAAACAATTATTGTCATTATATGACATTTAAAATGGATTATTTAACATTTAGAATAATTATTTTGAGAAAAACTCATTTTTATCGAAAACCGATTTTTGTCACTTTTCCGACGAAAATCCAAAATATCTAATTTTGTAAATGAATTTCAGAAATTAGTTCACCATTATTATTTACTATACAAAACATGATTATTTGTTTAAAATAATCTTATATTCGAATATTTAAAATTAATTAAATATTCCAATTCCAAGTGATAAAATTACGGGTCGCTACGATTCTCTCCCTAAATTTTAAATTAAAGTCCACGCATTTAAATTAATTACATAATCCAAACTTTAAATTAATTGATAAACTTAGTCAAGTAATATTTATTAATAAATCCTAAAAGATGAAAGTTTCAATGTGTACACTACAGGTGCATCAACAAATTGGTGAAATAAAAATCATTTTGATGCAAATGTATATAAATGACATAGCACGGCATAAATTATATGCACTAATGACAATAAAAAATTTATTCTATAGTTTATTTACTGAATGAGTTTATCATACAATGCACTGTAAAATTCTATTGACTTCAGATACATAAATTTTATATTTTTTACAATTACTTAGAAACTCATCTCAATCATTTTCTAATATTTTACATTCAAGTCTATATATTTAAGTAGTTGTGTAATCTTAAATTTAAACTATTTAAATAAATATGATTAACTAACATATATTTATTAACCCATCTAATAGATATTAAGAATACGGGAATTTCAATTATACAATATTCATATATATGAGAAAAATAGTAAAGTTATTTCTTTAATCAGATATGAAGGTATTTAAATCGTATAACATAAAATGTATACATAAATAATAATAACTCTTTAATTTCTAACTTATTTATCTCAAAAAATTTATAGTAAATTACATAATATAATTTCATTTTTAACAACATTTAAAAGATAAATTTAATAATTTACAATTACAATATGAACGCACATATTACACCAATAAAAATTGAATTACATAACCATTCTCACTTCCAACATGTTAATAAACCATACCCAACTCACAGCTGAACTAAATGCTACACAAAATTGTTTTGCAATTACCAAAGTTGTAGGTATGACCCTTTTACAACAACATGAAATCAATGGTTAGCTACAACGATAAAATTAAAATGAAAACTAAATAATGAATAAAAGTTCATATATATAAGCTAACCATAACATGCTCTTCTCAATTCAAATATGTAAAATAAACTCTTCTCAATTTTCATCAACTTTTTTTACATTTATCTATTTATCTTTAATTAGTTACGTTGATCGTTAATTCAATTTATCCAAATAAATTTAATTATTTAATGTTCATTAATCCATTTATAAATACTTTGAAAAAAATGACATTTAATATATAGACAACAATCATATTAACAAAAATGGTAAAGTTGTTTATTCACTTATACATATAAAAATGTATATCATATAACATAAATTATTTACAAATACGGTATTAACAATTTTAATTTATAATTTTGTTCGAGTTGTATATAAATTTTTATCGAGATGTGTAGCTAGTGAGGATTGAACCCTCAACCTTATATCCGAGCGTTGCATGGTATTTTAATTTATGACTAACACATCACAATAAATTTATCATATGTTACATAATAAAATATAAAAATATATTTAAACTATAAATATTTGGTGTGTAATCTGTGTGCAACTTACGGGTTAGACTCTTCTCACTAACAAATAAAGCAAACTACTGTGGGCCTAATAAAGCAAATCTCTGTGGGCCCAAAGCAAATCAGTACTTTAACTGAGCCATCCAGATCAGTACCAACGGACAAGATTAGATAATAAGTCCTCAGATGCTTATATAAACACTCATTTTCCTTCGGCGATTTTTCCTTTGTTCAGCAAACCCTATTTCAAACAGCCGCAGTTCCTTCTTAGATTAAGTACGTATTTGCGATGAATTTTTTTTCACACCATTTCGTTTTATGCTCTGTGATTTCATTATAATTGCATAATTTTGCAGAATGAAGGTTGCTGCTGCTTATTTGCTCGCTGTTTTGGGCGGAAACGTCACCCCAACGGTTGATAATATCAAGGATGTTTTGGGATCAGGTTTTATTATTATTAGTGATTATCTATGTTTTTCTTCTTCTTTATTTTAATCCTTGTCTAATTGAAACGACTAATGTCGGAATTTCAATAGATTGTAAATAGTAATTTAGAAGCTCATTTTGTTTAATTAGAATGAACATATGCTGTACATTGGCTGTTGCTTTTGCTTATAGGTAACCTATTTTTTTCTGTACTTTCTGTTTTTGTTTTTCTTTTGTTGTGCGTGTTCATAAAACTGTTAAAATTCATAATGTGACTTCTGTGATAGTTGTAGTCCGCATCATAGCAAAATCTAATTGTTTCATTATGTGACTTTTGAGTTTGGATAGAACTATTTAGCTTGTGCAACCAATAACTCTGTTGAAATCATAGCAGAATCAAATTGTATAAACGCACTAACTTCTGCACAGAAGAAATTCATTTACTCCAGACCGTTCAGTTTGAAGTTGCTGTATGAAAAAAGAAATCGCATCATATGAATACCATGCACAAATAATCTTGATTAGCAACTAAATGAAACAGATAATTTAATTGCATAACCATTTGTGCACATGAATTGTCATTTTGAATTGAAACGCAAGTGCTAATTAAAGTTCAACGATTTATAGTTGAATGGATGAATTTATTGGCTATGATTTCCCATGTACACAAATAGCAGTTTGATGTAGAAATTGAAATTACATTGTCCACTTACATTACAGTGTTACCGTTTGGATGCTAGTGCTATTAATGTATATTATTTATACTTAATGCGAGGCATTGTTAACATGTATTGTAGATATACAAGTGAGAATTTCCGCTTAGATTTTTCTCTGTGTTCTCAAACCATCCTTGGCTCCATAAAAGGTCTTGGCCTCAGTCTTTACGAGGATGCCCTTGGTCTTTGGTATTATCTTGTATTCCAAACAAAAAACATATAGATATATTTTCATTTGGATTTGCATAAGTTGCTTAGTTTTTTTTAAAACATAAAATGTGAGGATTGACTATTAAACTAATCTTATCCTCGATGTGTAATTAGTTGGATGTTTCACTTTTACGGGCATATAGAAAATACATGTTACATGCGACAATGAATATATATATATATATATATATATATATATATATATTCATGTGCTTTATTCACACATCACATAATTCGGCTTAATTAGGCTAAGACTGCATACGACTTGCCCATATCATACCCCTTTCAAGTGGGAAAGCCTTGTGCATTGGAATATTGGATAGATGATGATGATTTGAGAAAAAATAAAGCATGGTCGATTTATTACCTTGTCAATTAGCTTTCAAATAAGAGGTTTTCATATGCCACTGTTAGGAACAACAGATACTTTGTTGATTTTACATCCTTTTCTTTGTAACTTGAACATTCCAAACTATTTATGTTTGTTACAATTTACCTTTTGATTTTATTGATAGTTGGTGCTGATGCCGATGAAGAAAGAATCGAGTTCCTTCTATCGGAAGTGAAAGGAAAGGACATAACCGAGCTCATTGCTTCTGGAAGAGAAAAGTTGGCATCTGTTCCATCAGGTGGTGGTGCTGCTGCCATTGCTGTGTCTGCATCTGTTGCTGCTGGTGGCGCTGCTGCACCTGCTGCTGCAGCAGAGGAGAAGAAGGAAGAGAAAGTTGAAGAGAAAGAAGAATCTGATGATGTAAGTGATCGTCCCTTTCTGTTTATATCCCTAATTTTTGTTCATAATATAATACCTGGATAAGTTTTGAACTGGTTGTCATTTTGTTTAATGCAGGATCTGGGATTCGGTCTCTTCGACTAAGCCTTATTTTCAAGGATGATTATTGTTTATCTATCTGTTTTCTGACTTAGCTAGTCATCTTTTTTGTTCTGAACTTTTTTCCATTAAGATACGTATGAGTTGAACTTAAACTACACGCAAATTGCGTGCTTTTTTTATTTTGTTTAAGGCATAGGATTGGGGTGTTTACGGCTATGTAAGTGCCAAAAAAGAAGTGGAATTTGAAAGCTGTTACTGGTATATGGCAAGCTCATGGCTACATTGATCATGTTATGGTGAAATTTACTCTCTAGTCTTTACTGTTATGCTAGATGCATTGATCATGGAAGCTATATTTTTTTAAGGTTATGTTAATGTGTTCATGTTAACAATTACTGAAAAAGCAAAACTCAGTAGGGTAGCATTTTAAACAGGAGGGGAAAAAAAAGTGGATAATTCTCGTTCTTCCGTAGCGTGGATTTTCTTGTTAAAATTATCTTTACGGTTTTTAGAATATTATTCTGTGTATTATGCACTAAATGGCCTTTTGAAATTTATGTAAGCACTAACATTTTCAGAAAATCATCTCTGTATTTTCATTGATTTTTTCTTCGAATTTTTGAATGGTTTACAAAAGTTCAATTAACTACCGAACGATTTTCAGATTTCTGTTTGGTCAATTTTACCCTCAATTTAAATGGAAGGGCTTTTACTGTTTCTTCAAGAAAATAAAAGCGAGAATCGTTGTTTCTAAAGAAAAAGTTAAATGCTAGAAACCGATTAAGTACGTGGAAATATGTAATTGTAGGGGTTTTTAAGCAACAGAATTTTAACATGTGCATGCTTGTTATATGTTAACATTGATTAATGGGTCACATTTTGGTGATTTAGTTAGATTTCATTATGTTTTGTTACACCTTACATCTATTAAGACGTATGTATTCTGTAGCTGTTTCCATTAACGGTTCCGTTTTAACATTTTAACGGAAGTTTATCTTTACGCTGTAAGAGGTTCTATTGATAGCTTAAAAATTCAGTAAATTTAGCAGCTTTTAAAGGTTACCTTTTAACTTAATTGAAAAACAATTTTTCTTGAATTTTGGACAGTAATTTTTTTCTCAAATAAATTAGGAAAAAAAATTAAATAAGTTAAATCCAAAATTTTATACTAAAGTGTTTAATTTTAAAATTTTAAAATGTCAACTTTAGACTCAAAATTCGAATTTTCAAATATTTGAGTTGAAATTTAGAAGTTCAAACTACGAAAATTAAAATTTTAAATTTTAGTTTTTCAAATTTTGAATTTTCAAGTAAGGGATCTACCTTAGGTTGTTAAGATATCTTGATAGTTTATTTAGAAGTCATGGGTTTGATTCCTTGAGACCCAAAACAAGTGCTCCTGACAAGCATCATTATCCCGGTGGTTAAGTGATTCAGCTTTGGTGCAAGATGTTACCAGTTCAAAACTTGCGTAGCATGATTCGAACATTTATTGACGTGTGATATGTTGTTCTAATGACATGTTGTATATAAAGTACCGTTTCAAAAAAAAAAAAAAACAAATGCTCCTTTAAAATTAAGTATCATCCTTGTGATGAGTTTCAAATCTCGGTTTTGAACTGCTTGTGTAACAACCCAGTATTTTGCATCAATTGATTATCGTCTTTGCACGATTTCTTTTCCTAAGCTAATTGCAGTTGGAATTTTTTTAAATCAGTTAAATTTCGTTCGAAGTTTGTTTAAAGTTTAAACGGGTCGTGATAAAAACCCGTCCCCCTTTTTTTTTCTTGTTTCATTTTTTCTTTTTTTAACCGGTCTCCCCTTTTCTTATTTTCATTCATTCGAACCCGATCCACTTCTATTTTCTTTGAGAAAATGATGGCGGCCTCTCTCGTTCTCCCCCTTACGAAGCTAGGGCATAGAAATCGAAGACGAAAGATGGCGCTCGCTCGTTCGATTCTCGTCGCCGTTCGCCTCCTTGCTTGAGTCTCGGCCGCTTCGATCAAAGGTGAGTGTTCATCACTCACATCTAATTCAACTGGCTTGAATTCGTTGCTTATCTTGTTTTCGTGATCTTCGACTTCGACTTGATTTTTTTGTATTACTGTAACCTGTATGTGTGCACTGGACTTGAGTACATGATCACTGCATATCATTACATTATCACTTGTAATGTTCATTTGAAACTGTAGCTTTTATACTCGAGCCATGATTCATATATTCATTATGATGTCTACTGCTCAACTTTATGGTTGGGTTCCTTCTTGTGGCTAGTTTGATTCACCTGTTTGTTATTTGAACTTGATGTTGTTTCTCGACATTGCGTACTGCTACTTGCATTTCTCTGTCTTTGTACTTATAGTACATGGTTCCGGTTGCATAGCATGTTGGATATCATTATGCAGCCTTCATTTGTCTATGCTTCTGTTGTCGCTGACTTGAGTTCGAGCCTCTGGTTTGACTGTCTTGTTCAAGACTGATACATTCATTTGTGAACTTGTACTCAAAACTGATCTGTTTCACTATGGTTTCATGCCTTGTAGTTACATTACATTCCATGTTTGTATTGTTGCATACATTCCTTCTGTCACTGCCTGCTGTTAGTGGTCAATTGCTTCGAGTTGTTAATCATCCTATTTTGCATTTTTGATACACCATTGCTTGACCTGTCTCATCGTATTTGCATTGTGCTTATGTCCACTGAAGCATCGAGTCTGCAATTTGTTGTTTCACTTATCTGGTCATGATAGCCTTGCATATGTAAACTTGAAGTATAGTCTTCACTACATACATATATATATATATATATATATATATATATGTCTGAATGCATGCATATCCTTTGTCCTCTTCGAATACTTGCATATGATTGAGTTGTGTCTGCATTGTGCATTGAACACTTTGTCATCTGTAGTTGTATTCACTTCATATGTTTGCATACATGCTGTGGTCTTGACATTATTTGTTGTGCCCTTGTATTCATGTGGTGGCTGCATTTTCGTTGCAGTCTTACCCTTGAATGTTTGTGGTGGCTGCAGTGCTTTTTGTTGAGATTTTTCCCTTGGTTGCATTGCATTGATGCACTGAGATTATTTGCAGTTGCCCTTGCATGCTTGTGGTGGTGCATTTTGTATTTGTCTGGCCCTAGTGTTGTCTTCAGTTGCGCACTTGTTCTTCTCGTAATATGAACACGAAGTATTACATATATGAATTGCAGATTTTTGGAAGATAGTTTCAGGTTTATATGACCTAACATGACTGTTCATTGTTATTATCAGTGCATCGTCACTGTTGCATTCTTGTATATGCATTTGTTGAGTTGTTCACTGATGCAATACTTGTTGCCCTTCATTTAAAACCCTGTTGCATTTGGGTTAGTGGCTACATTAAGTTGTTTTCATGTGTGATACTTGTGGTGACTGCAGTATTTGTTGCAGTTTGCCTTTGTATTCATTAGTGACTGCAGTTTCATTTTATATGCAGTTTCGCTTTGTGATTTGCGTCGCATTGATGCAATTGGATTTGTTTTTCCTAATTTCAGTTGAGTTCGGCACTTACGTTGTCGTTGCTCGATCGTTTAGTTTTGAGGCCATTTGTACTTGTGTTGAATCTGATTTTGATTTGACCTTGTGCACTCGAGTTGGCGAGGCAGTGCACATGTATGTACGTGTGTACTGTAGCCACACCGCCTTGATTTCATTGGTATTTGAACCTTCGTTGATTTTGGTTCGTTGATCTTTTGGGTACATTCTCACTATAGTGGCAGGGCAGTGCACGCAGGCGTGAACTGCAGCCACACGGTATGGTTTTGTGATATTCTATTTTGTTTTGATTGATTAATCTTTTGCGTAGTTCATGTGCTGTAGTGGCAAGGCAGTACATGCGTGCGTGTACTGCAGCCCTACTCGTCTTAATATTTTAATTGATATTTCAATGGTTTGAACTATTTCGTTTATTCAATTCAATATTCTGAATTTTATTCTGATTTGGTTGAATTTGCTGATTTGTTGTTTAACACTGCTACGTGTTATATTTATCGTTATCCGATTTCTTTATTCAAGGATCGGATAAACGAGATTTATTGTGACTGTCGTCTATTCATTATTTAATTATTATTGCTTCTGTGCACTAATAACTGAGTTTGAATTAGACTGACCCGAGTATTATTTTCTTTTGAATTTAATACTCGGGTCAGACCGAGTATTTACAGGTTGTAGATTTTTAGCTTTGGGTTGCTGCTAGAGCTATGAAGTTCTTTCATATCTTTTGGAGTAGTCGTCGTCATTTGTAGTAGTCTGTAAAATTGTATAGGAAAATATGTATTCATGTATATTGTATACGTTAATGTACTTGTATATGTAACTTCCTGAGTCGACTGTTGTAGTTGTATCATATGTACCGTGTCCTATGTATTGTATCAAATGTCTTGTAATTGGCATCAGTTATTGTATATATGAGACTTTCTGTTTTATCTGTGTTCCGCATTTATTTTATCTGTGTTATCAGTTTATATTTTGTCCTAAACTATTATGAACCATCGTAGTTCGTTTTATACTGGAATTGGGGTATGTCGATGGGAGGAAATAAATCAGAGATGAAAAATGAAAGAATATTTATATATATATATCACTCCTATCGAGATAACCAATACTAGTGTAAGGCCTAACTATTGATGACCGCTCCTCAACAGCCTTATTCTCCGCGCTAGCACTACACCGTAGTGTTCTTGGCTAGCGTGGGTATAGAGGTGGGGCGTCACAGCTTGAATTATTAAATTCGAATTTTAAAATTTAATCTTAAATATTTAGAAATTTAAATAAGAATTTGACACCAAAACTTTGGTTTCCGGTTTCAATTTTTTTAAAATTTAAACTTTTAAGGTCATATATTAAAATTTCAAAATTTGAATTTCGAAACTACAAAAATCATGTTCCCATATTGTTAAATTTTAAATTTCAATGTTATAGCTCAAATATTGAACTTCTAAAATTTGAATTATTTTTGACATAAGTTTTAAAAGTCGTGGATTCGAGCCTCCAAGAAATTGAAAAGAATGCTCTCCTGGAATAGTATCTCTCATGTTATCAAAAAAAAGTTGAATTTTTTTATGAAATTCAATATTAAATATTAAACTATTTGAATTTGGGTGAATTTCTAAAATTTAATCTTCATCTTTTCAGAAATTTAAATTCAAAATTTAAATGATCAAATTTTGATCTCAATTTCTAAATTTGGATTTTAAAATTTCAAAATTTGAACTTTTAAGTTCATATACTAAAATTTCAAAACTTGAAACTGTAGAAATCTTGATTTTTCAAATTTACATTTTTTGCCATTTTAGTTTTTAAGTCCAGGTTCCAAAATTTGAAGTTTCAGTTTGAACGTATTTTTCTTTGATTTACGAGGCAAAAGGGTATCGTTTGAACTTTTGGACTTTCTGCTTTTTTAAGAGTAAGCTTTTATAAAATAAGCAAAAGCATTTTTGCTTTTTGTTGCCAAAGAGATCTAATAGAATTGCTAGTAAATAGGTTTGTCAAACCTTCCTTATTTGTTGTTCATTTTATTTGACCATCAAATTTACATTGTAATTTTAATAATCAAATATAATGTTCCACATATTCAATTTTTTATATTATATTAGGAAAATCCCACTATCCTCTTTCATCAAAGCCACTTTATATACAAACTATTTACATTTTACTTAAAACAAAAATATATTAAACAAATTAATGAATTTTATGTTACCATTAATTGAACATTAAATTTATAAAGCTTATACACAAAAGATTTGCATTTTACAAACGAACTAAAAAGAAATAGTAAACAAACCAATAAAAATTACTTTACCACCAATTAAGCATTAAACTCATAAAGCAAATAGATGCTTGTGCTATTACACATGATTTAAAACTTTCAAAAGTGGATCAAGAGTTCAAAAGTGAACAAGTGGAACTTATAGAAATGAGATTTTTGAGGAATATATCGTTATATTATGGTTGAGCTTTTACTATCATTCATTTATGGTCATTGATATTGGAGAGTTAACATGTAACGAGAAATGTTGATGTAATAATTGTGCCAGTTCGATTTATTTTTGAGGATTTTTTCTGTTTGCATTTTGCTTTTGGACCACATTTTTAATGAAAATAATAATATTATTGGAAGAAGCAAATGGGGCTCTTATCATCTAGGCTTTCAATAGAAGACTTCTAGAAACATCGTTAAATTATTAGACGTGGCTAAGGTATGGCTAGGGCATAGGGAAGTTCCGGTGCTTTTCTTTTGCCTTTCCCCACTCCACTTATATTACCAATGCCATTAAGACATAATCGTAACAAAAACGTCGACAATTTGATTATGGCTTTACTTTTTTAAATCATTTATACTTTATAATTGTGTATTTTTTATATTTTTGCTTTTGTTACCTTATTAAATTATAGCCAATTAATATTTAGTAATATATAATAATTTATTAATTATTACCAAATAATAACAGTTATTAGCTTTATATAACTTATTTAAGAGATTTAATAAATGTTTTTTGATTGTAACATATTTAAAACTGGGGATAAATTTCAGTTGAAATGACATAGTATCATATATTTAAACTTCTTATATGATATTAAAGAATTTGTATGTATGGATTTTGAGGATGTAAATAAGACTGTCGATTCAAAATGGTCACTAGATAGAGTTTTTCTATAAGTTAATTACGAATAACGATCGGTTTAAATCGACGATCCTGATCCGTTTAGAATTTTGATCGTACAAAATCCTTATTGTTGTCCAAAGCTTAGGTATATAATATCTTGTCAACTTAGTTTGACTCTCGATCGTATAAATTATTTGATTTTATTCAATGATTTATAATTGTTTCTTATTAATAGTTAATTTTGATAGTCAAAGCTACTAGCTCAAGTTGCAAGTGGTATGACACTCTAGACAGAGGTTCTGGAGGTCATGGGTTTGAATTTCCGAAGCACCAAAATAAATGCTCTACTTTGGTAGAATAAGGTAACACTCTTATTACAAAATAATTAACTTTGATAATATTGTCAATCAAGTTATGTCGAAATGACATGATATCGTATATTTAAGCTTGCTATATAATATTAAATAATTCATACAACTGGATTTTGAGGATTGAGAACGTAAATAAGGCTACAGGTTCAAACTGGTCATTTTGGACAGAATTCTTATGACATAAATTATCGATATGACGAGTTTGAATCTACGGTATTGTTTATCTTATGAATTATGAAAATTCAATGATTCAAAATTCGTATTGTTGTCCAAAATGCTTGATTAGACTATCATGTAATTTGAATTCAATTTTATCCTCGATCTTAGTTTATTTGATTTCATTTAACAATTTATTGCTACTTTTTATTATAATTAATTTTGACAATATCGTGATCAAATTAAGTCGAAGTAACATGATATCATATATTTAAGCTTCTCATATAATATAAAAGAATTTGTGCATTTGAATTTCGAAAAATTAGGATGTAAATAAGATCGTATGTTCAACTAGTCATTTAAACAGAATTCTTATAACCTGTTTGAATTGACAATTCTATTTGCGTTTGAGAATTTCGAAATCCAATCGTACAAAATCTGTAACATCCCTCTATTTTAGACCATTCAAATCGACAATAAAACCACACATGTCAGACTTGAATAATTCAAAACAACAGATTGTTAATAAAATTTGGGGCAAATAAAATCAATCACAGAATCACAGACACAAAATATGAGAATAACTCCCAGCGGAATAAAATAAATATAGGAGTTCATGAAGCTCCTAGATACATAGTCTCAAACTAATACATAATACCCAAGTCTGAAAACAAATACAACGGAAAGTCTAGATACATAGGTTCTCTACTACAAAAGCAAAAGCTGAGTGAAAATAACCGGAATGGAAATATCAGGTAGACAGCTAAATCTCCGACGGATCTCTAGCTCTAAAAAAAATTGAACCCAAAGCTGTGAAACTCAGGCTGACCCGAGCGTAATGCAAAGCACAAAACACTCGAATCAGGACATACATACTTACAAAATGTAAATCAACTCACGTGAACTAAAAAAGAAATGCATCGGTAACTTAAAGGATGCTTGGGATCGCCCATCCTTTAGGGATCCGTTAAACTATCTACTATGTAGTAATATACGCTATTATAATAATGTTTAAAGTAAAGTAAACTGTTAAAATAGCGTTAAGGCATTACCCATATCCCCCTTAACACATTTTATATATTCTCATAGTCTATATAGTACCGTAATCCCGCCCGTACTGGACATCGTCAGAGGGCACTCCATAGATATGGTACAAAACAAACTCGTAGAAGGCGTGCTAGGGTAGGTGACACAGCACAACTAGGCAATGCCAGGGTAGATATACCAATTACACTTCCAGACTGTTGGTAACGATAGCCGCAACTACCGTCCAACGCAATCCACACTCCCGAATCAAAGGTGCGCACCAAATCAATCATAATGTAATAGAAAGGCTAACGATGAAGTGTGTCCGATCGGAGGAGTTAACTCACTTTGCCCGTCAATTGCTCCTGTTTTAGCCACCTTATGCTAAGTCACGGGAGTTAGGTCCACTTATGTATATCTTTAGGATCGCCGCCACCATCCTACTTCATTCTGGAATCTCCACCGCATACACAGTTGTCAAAGTGGTTTTCGGTGTTGGCAGAGAGTATGACAACTTCCGATCCCGGTCTCTTTAACAACCAAACGTTATTATAACCCATGGTTATTCAATTTCAAATGGTTTATTTTTCATATCAAACTTATTCCTTTCAAAACCATATAAATTCCATATCATTATTCTTCAAAATATTATTCATTTTTCCAAAGTCGTACACTTTTAAATTAATTTAATTATAACCCCATGAAACGTAAAAATTTAGAGATCATAGCACTTTAAAAATGTAACCTTTAGAACCATAACATTTGGAACTATAACCCTTTAGAAAATTTAATAGCATTCTGGAAATGTCACCTTTAAGAAAACACAGCAGTACGGAAAAGCTACTGTAAGAATTCGTAGCGGTGCAGAATTGTTACTGTAAGAATTCGTAACGGTGCAGAATAGTTATTGTAAGATCCACAGCGGTGCAGAATGTGTTACAGTAAGAAATCGCAGCAGTTTTGAATTGCTACCGTAAGAAATTGCAACATTTTTAAATTTTATTGTAATATTTTCACATATATTTACAGTTTTATCATAGTCATTATATCATTCCTATTATAGTACTCTAATTTTAGCTATTTGGTCATTAAGGAAACAACACCTTTAGTCAAATAACTTTGTTACTATGATGTCAAGTTTTAAAGCCAAAATACTTATGCTAAGTTAAAATACGTTATTAACTTACAATTTATTTTCTTTTCAGTAAATAACGTTTATCATTTTTATTACCCAAGTTATAACATTTACAGTAGTTAAAACTTACACGTCAAATGTACATTTTAACTTACATTTTTTTTCTACAAATAAAAACCATTCATCATCTTAATCACTATTTCATGAATTAAAACTTACAGTTTATAGGTTAGAATAAAATACCATTGTTAAATCGAAGCAGATTATTAAATTTCAATTAACCTTCATACTATAAATTAGATACCCAAATTTACATTTCCAACTATTTATTTCTTATAAAAAATTTAACACATATAAACAAATTTACAGAAATCATTACATTAAATTTTAGTTGAGATTCATATATAAAAATCCAAAATACTTAATAAATTTTAGAAAAATCATTTTAAATCAACCACGGAGTCTGTATATAATTCTCTACCCTAGGATCAAGTAAATACGGACATATATCATTTCAATCCGCTATTTATTAATTTTTCGGGTTTTATATCATTTCAAACCTACAATTCCAAGTCAAATAAAATTGCTCAGGCCTATCATTTTAGCCCATAACGATTTTCCTTAATCTAAAGATCGTTCGGCTATGTATCATTTCAATCCATAGTGAAGGAACTTGCAGTGTGAGAACAGAATATTAAATAAACATAACAATATTCAACATATCATGGCAAATGATCATAACAGGTATAATATGATACGAAATAACATAATATAAACATAGGTGAAATACTCAACTTGCATATACAAATCCATTCAATTCCATTGTCATCAGTTCACCAAAATATAAGTATGTTGTCAAGAGAGATTACTCACCTTCTTTGGTTAGATAAGTGATTCCAAACACAACACAACGACTACAACAAGCACGACAATTATGGACAAGCTTGAGTGGGAGGAGAATCCAAATCCAAAGCTTTGAAAAATAAAATAAATTTCTTATGTAAACAAATAATTCGCATAGAAAAATAAAATTAAAAAAATTATATATTTGTAACCATGTGAAGAGGGCTTGTCTAGGAGACACATAGGTTTGGTCTAGGGTTTGCTTAGGTTCGGTCTGGGCTAGATTTGGGTGGGGTTTGGTTCAGCTAGGGTTAGGGTTTGGGCTCGGTCTAGGTTTGGGTTAGGGTTTGGTTATGGAGAAGGTGGTTACGACCAAGGCAAAGCAAGAGGAAGGGTGAGATGATGGTTTGGCTATAGGGTTTGTGGTGGGAAGAAGAGGAGTAGAGGCCGAAAATTGTTGAAGAGGAAGGGAAAAAGGAAGGAGGAGGAGTGTTTTTGGCTAGGGTTTTTGTTGGAGGAAAAGGAGATGGGTGTGGTGATGAGCATGGTCGAAATTTGAGGAGGGAGGAAGGAGAAATTTTAGAGGAGAAGTCTAGGGTTTTGAGGAGGAAGAGGAAGAGAAAGAAGAAAAACTTACAATAATTTCTTTCTGCGGAGGCACAAATGATAATGAAGAGTCTAGCAAAACCCTAGGATATTATATAGTCATCTCAACAAGTGGCTTCTCATCCACTAAAGAAATTCCTAGCCCAATAGTACATGCCCAAAATCAAAATGTAAATAAGATAAGTGTTATTGGAAAATAACTGTGTATAATACGCCAAAATTTGTAAATTTTGAGAAATAGAAATCAAAATTTAACAAAACAAAAAGAAAAAAATGTTAGAATTAAATCCATCTTCATAAAAAAATGTAAAAGTTAAAAATTCAAAATTTAAAATTTCCATAGAAAGTCAAACGTTGACCAAAGCTGACCAGAATTTGCACTTTAAGAAAAATCTTTATTTTATTAAATTTAGAAGAACATTCCACATCAAAACTCAAAATTATACATTAAATTTTCAAATTTATCAATTTTAAAATAATTATACACGAAGTTTCAAATAAATTTTCATTTAAAATATTTCTGCAATTTTGCGGATTGTTACACTCTCCCCTACTCAAAATTTTTTGTCCTCAAAAAGGAACGAGACCCAAAAAACAAAGGAGGATAAGGTAGGATAATATCTGGAACAAACAATTCCAAATTTGAAGCACGAATGCTCTCTTCCGTTTCCCAAGTACAATCCGATCATCAGTGCTCCATTGCCCTTTGACTAAGTTGATAGATTTTCTTCGAAGTGGCTTCGTACATCTATCGATAATACGAAGTGGCTTCCTCTCGACAGTGAGATTTGGCTCAATATCCAAACTCTCGAGAGCACAAGGCTGGACAATCAATGATATATCATGAAGATACCAACGAAGATGCGAAACATGGAACACATTATGCATTATAGAAAGCTTCTCAGGCAAATCCAAGTGACAAGCTAAGGAACCAATTCTCTCTAAGATGCGAAAAGGACCAATAAACCTAGAAGCGAGCTTCCCTCTCCGACCAAAACGAATCAATTTTCTTAATGGAGAGATCTTAAGGAAAACCTGATCACCAATAGAAAACTCTAGACTCCTCCTATGCCTATCAGCATACTTCTTCTGATCTTGAGCAATCCTCATCTTTCTCCTAATGTTCTCAACCTTTCCAGATGCTTCTAGTTACATATCCGAATCAAGAACCAAATGATTACCAAATTCAATCTAGCAAGATGGAGATTTGCAAGGGCATCCATAAAGAGTAGCAAAATGGAGCCATTGCGAAACTAGCCTGAATTCAAAAAATGGGATAAGATAGATAAATGTTTAAGACAACCTTAAACAGATATTTGAGATTATACCTGATAACTATTGTTATAGGTGAATTCAATGAGATGGAGATGATCTTCCTAAGATAATCCATAATCAAGGACATAGGCATGAAGAAAAACTTCCAGAATCTTATTCACTCTTTCCGTTTGACCATCGGTCTGCGGATGGTAAGCAGTGCTCAGATTCAGACGAGTACCTAAAGATTCCTGAAAAGCTTTCCAAAACTGACTGGTAAAGATGGGATGTCTATCATAAACAATACTGACCGGAACACCATGAAGATGAACAATCTCTCTCATATAAATCTCAGCTAAACTCGAAGCAGAACGGTTGGATCTAACCGGAATGAAATGAGCTGACTTGGTCAATCTATCCACAACTACCTAAATACTTTCATTACGTCTCCTAGTCCTCGGTAATCCATCAATAAAATCCATAGTAACTTGTTTCCATTTCCAATTGAGAACCTCAAGAGGTTGCAATAATGTAGCGGTCTTCTGATGATCAGCCTTAACCTGTTGGCAAGTCGCAGATCTACTAGCAAAAAGAAAGATATCACGCTTCGTAACCCTCCACCAATACAGCTTCTTCATATCATAGTACATCTTCATCACGCTTAGATGAATAGAAAGTTTGGACCGATGATTTTCCCGAAGTAACTCTTGCCTCAATCCATCGACATTCGAGATGTAAATTCGATTATTAATCCTCAAAATCCCTCTATCATCGGTCTGAGCTCCACTTCCATCTTGGCTACTACCACCAACTCTAATACGAACATTCTCCTTAATAAGCCTAATTATCCTATCCTCATCTTGCTTAGCAACAATACGATCCATAAGAGGAGAAGAAACAACGAGCTGACATAACATCGCCTTCTTCCTACTCAAAGCATCGACTACAACATTAGCTTTTCCGGGGCTATAGTTGATGTCGAGGTCATAAGAAGCTAGAAACTCAAGCCACCTAACTTGCCTCAAATTCAAGTCCTTCTGGGTAAAAATATATTTCAAAGACTTATGATCCGTAAAGAGCTCAAACTTAGTTCCCAATAGATGATGTCTCCAAAGCTTCAAAGCAAAAACTATAGCAAGCAATTCCAAATCATGGGCTACATAATTTGCTTCATGAGTCTTCAACTGACGACTGGCATAAGCGATAACCTTCTCATCCTGTATCAGAATGGCTCCCAAACCTTCATGACTGGCATCAGTGTGTACCGTTAATCCCTTGTTTCCATTTGGAACAGTAAGAATTGGTGCGAAAGTAAGCTTGCGCTTCAACTCATTAAATGCAGCTTCACACTTATCATCATTCCATCTGAACTTAGCATTCTTACAACTTAGAGCGGTGAGAGGTGCAGCAATCCGAGCAAAATTCTCAATGAATCATCGATAATAACTGACAAGGCCTAGAAAACTACGGATATTAGATGGAGTCCTAGGAGTTTCCCAATTCTAAAATAGAATAGGGAAAAATAAGAACCGAGAAAGTAATAAAATAATTAATGTACGAAGGAAAGACGAGAAGATAGACTTACATTAATCGCATCGATCTTAACTAGATCAATAGAAATTCCATCACCAGAAACAATATGTCCAAGAAATCAGACTTCATCTTTCCAAAAATGGCATTTAGAGAATATGGCTTTCAACTGATGATTTCTGAGAGTCCCCAGAACAAAGCTCAAATGAGATTCATGCACCTCTTTAGACTTTGAGAAAAAAAGAATATCGTCGACGAAGACTAGAACAAACTTATTAAGAACATCACGAAAAACATGATTCATAAGGTCAACAAAGAAAGCTGGGGCATTAGTCAAACCAAAAGGCATAACAAACCATTCAAAGAAACCATCCTCGGAACGAAAAGTAGTTTTGGGAATACTTTCCTTGGCAATTTTGAGCTAGTGGAAACCGGTGGCAAGATCGAGCTGAGAGAATACAATAACTCCATAGAGCTGATCAAATATATCATTAATACGAGACATTGGATATCTGTTTTTCATAGTGAGCTTGTTCAGCTTCCTACAATCAACACACATCCTTAAAGAACCATCAGACTTAGTGAAAAAAACCACTATTGCTCCCCATTTGAAATGATTGGGTTTGATCGAACCTTTGGAGAACAAGTCTTCAATTTGCTTTCTCAACTCAACCTTCTCACGGGGTGCCATTCTTCTGGGAGGAAGAACTATAGGTCAAGCTCCAGGAATGAGATCAATACAGAATTCGATTTCTCATTTAGGAGGTAAAGAAGAGACTTCACCAAACACATCAGGATAGAGTTTGACCACAGGAGTAGAAACAAGATAACTAGGGTAAGAATCAAGAGAATAGATAAAACTGTCTGCATACTCCTGAGGCATACGGCACTGAATCATCAAAGGGTTTCCAAAATCATTAACAAGAGAAACATTTTGGGTTTTACAAGAGATAACAACTTCATGTTTTTTCAGCCAATCTCCTCCAAGCAATAGATCAAAAGCATCGAAACCAAGAACATAAAAGTCACCAGAAAAGCGATGGTCGGAAAGAAGAGGTTCGCATTATTACAAATTCTACTAAGATTCGCGGGACCACCAATAGGATTAGTAACACATAAAGTTGCAATTGCATACTCAGGTGAAAGGATATGCTCAAATTTATCACAAAGATCCACAGAAATGAAACTACGCGAAGCTCCTGTGTCAAATAAACACGAACATGAATATTAAACAAGGTAAAGGTGCTCTAGAGAGTACCTTGGGTATCACTAGGAGCAGGTGCCGTGGATGAAGTAACTGCAAAGATACAAAATGGCTTGCCCTTCTGCTGAGTAGGACAATCCTACTTGAAGTGGTCGGGCTGCAAGAAAATATGGCAAAGATCACGCCTAGTCACCTGAGCTGGAGTAACAGCAGCTCCAACTAAAGTAGGACAACTATTGGCATAGTGGCCTTTCTGGTTACACTAGAAGCAAGTGATGAAAGAAAGATCAATAGGCTGCCTTAGGGAAGTAGAAGATCCTAAAACTGGATTCTTAAGCCAATTCTGCTTCTGATGATGGAAATTAGACTTCCTCTACTTAGAGTTTCCAGAAGAAGGTTGAGATGAAGGTGCATGAGCAACAGATTATTCCTTAGAAGTGGGGTTCTCATATCTAATGGCCATATCCATCAATCCAGTAAAAGGGCCGTGCATATGAGAAATTAGATGATAATAAAACTCTGTGCGAGCTCCAGCTATGAACTTCTCATTCTTCTTAAGAGGGGTATCAATCAAGCTAGGACCAAACTTTGAAAGTTCGTTAAACTTCCGCTCATACTCAGAAAATGACATATCCCCTTGCTTAAGATCCATAATCTCCCAGTATAGCTGAGACTTCCCAGCTTCTGGCAACCACTTCGCCTCAAAAGCCTCCCTAAAACAAGATATCCAAACATAAGAAAGATTCCAAATGAATAACCTAAACCAAATTCAAAAGGACAAACTCAAGACAAAACCTAAACTGTTCCCAAGAAATATCTTCCTCAATAGTGTTAGCTGTAACAGACTCCCACCAATCCAGGTCTGCCTCCTGCAACTGCCAAGCTGCTAACTGACGCTTCTGAGCGTCAGTGATCCCCAAACCAGCGAAAATCGTTTCCAAAATTCTCAGCCACTGCTGAGCCTCAATAATGGTCTCTAATCCTGTAAACTTAGTATCACCTAGCTGTGAACTCCTTACAGAGAGTGGTAAACCTATTGGGTGCAACTGGTGCTGGAACCGGGGCAACATCACGACCCTGACCTCTGACATTCCTACGATTCATCCTGGAAATTCAAGAATGAATTTTTTTAGAACAAAGATAGAGGAGAAAACAAAAGACATGATTCAACTAGAATGGAAATCCTAATCAAAGAATTCTATTAAACAAGGTGGATTCGAAAAGAAGGAAATTCTGGAAAAAGGATTTTGTTTATGAAATAAGAAAATTTTATATCCAAAATAATCCTTGAAAATAACTTAAAATCATTTTATAACTGAAAATACGTTCTCTCGCAAAGAATGATTGTAAGATTGATTTTACTTATTCTAGGGCATTTCTACCCTATCTCTAATGAGCTTTTGCCCCGTAGGATAAGATTTGCCTAAAACCAAAGCTCTGATGCCAACTGTAACATCCGACCATTTTGGACCATTAAAATCGACAATAAAGCCGCACATGTCAGACTTGAATAATTCAAAACAATAGATAATTAATAAAATTTAAGGCAAATAAATTCAATTACAGAATCACAGACATAGAATATCAGAATAACTCACAGCGGAATAAAATAAACATAGGAGTTTATGAAGCTCCTAGATACATAGTCTCAAACTAATACATAATACCCAAGTCCGAAAACAAATACAACGGGAAGTCTAGATACATAAATTCTCTACTATAAAAGCAAAAGTTGAGTGAAAATAACTAGAATGGAAATATCAAGTAGACAGCTAAATCTCCGATGAATCTCTAGCTCCAAAAAAAGATGAATCTAAAGCTGTGAAACTCAGGCTGATCCGAGCGTAAAGCAAAACAGAAAACACTCGAGTAAGGACATACATACTTATAAAATGTAAATCAAATCAAGTGAACTGCAAAAGAAATGCATCAGTAACTTAAAAGGATGCCTGGGATCGCCCATCCTTTAAGGATCCGTTAAACTATCTACTATGTAGTAATATACGCTATTATAATAATGTCTAAAGTAAAGTAAACTATTAAAATAGCGTTAAGGCGTTACGCATATCACCCTTACACATTTTATACTCCCATAATACAGTACCGTAATACCGTCCGTACTGGACATCGTCAGAGGGCACTCCATAGGTATGGTACAAAACAAACTCGTAGAAGGCGCGCTTGGGTAGGTGACACGACACAAGTAGGCAATGCCAGGGTAGATATACCAATTACACTTTTGGACTGTTGGTAACGCAGAGCTGCAACTACCGCCCAACTCGATCAACACTCCTGAATCAAAGGTGCGCACCAAATCAATCACAAAGTAATAGAATGGCCAACGATTAAATGTGTCCAATTGAAGGAGCTACCTCACTTGGCCCGTCAATTGCTCCTATTTTAGCCACCTTATGCTAACTCATGGGAGCTAGGTCCATGTATGTATACCTTTAGGATCGTTACCGCTATCCTACCCCATTATGGAATCTCCACCGCGTACACAGTTGTCAAAGTGCTTTTCGGCGTTAGTAGAGAGTATGACAACTTCCGATATCGGTCTCTTTAATAACCAAACGTTATTATAACCCATGGTTATTTAATTTCAAATGGTTTATTTTTCATATCAAACATATTACTTTCAAAACCATATAAATTCCACATCATTATTCTTTAAAATATTATTCATTTTTCTAAAATCGTACACTTCGAAATTCATTTAATTATAACCCCTTGAAACGTAAAAATTTAGAGATCATAACACTTTAAAAATGTAAGCTTTAGAACCATAACAATTGGAACTATAGCCCTTTAGAAAATTTTGTAGCACTCTGGAAATGTCACCTGTATGAAAAAGCAGCAGTACATAAATACTACTGTAAGAATTCGCAGCGGTGTAGAATTATTACTGTAAGAATTCGCAACGTTGTAGAATTATTACTGTAAGAATCCACAACAGTGCATAATTTTTACAGTAAGAAATCGCAGCAGTTTTGAACTGTTACCATAAGATATCACAGCAGTTTTGAATTGTTACTGTAATACTTCCTGCTACAATAGTTTACATAATCAAATAGTACATATATTTACAGTGTTATCATAGTCATTATATCATTCCTATTATATTACTCTAATTTTAGCTATTTGGTCATTAAAGAAACCACACCTTTTGTCAAATAACTTTGTTACTATAGTGTCAAATTTTAAAGCAGAAATCCTTATGCTAAGTTAAAAGTACGTTATTAACTTACACTGCATTTTCTTTTCAGCACATAACATTTATCATTTTTATTACCTAAGTTATACCATTTACATTAGTTAAAACTTACATGTCAAATGTACGTTTTAACTTACATTTTTTTTCCAAAAGAAAAACCATTTATCATCTTAATCACTATTTCATGAATTAAAACATACAATTTATAGATTATAATAAAATACCATTATTAAGTAAAATCAGATTATTAAATTTCAAATAACCTTCATACTGTAAATTTGATTCCAAAATTTACATTTCCAACTATTTATTTCTTATAAAATTTTTAACACATAAACAAATTTACAGAAATTATTACATTAAATTTTAGTTGAGATTCATATATAAAAATCCAAAATACTTAATAATTTTTAGAAAAATCATTTTAAATCAGCCACGAAGTTTGTATACAATTCTCTACCCTAGGGTCAAGTAAATACGGACATATATCATTTCAATCCGTAATTTATTAATTTTCTGTGTTTTATATCATTTCAGACCCGCAATTCCAAGTCAAATAAAATTTCTCAGGCCTATCATTTCAGCCTATAACAATTTTCCTTAATCTAAAAATCGTTCGGGTATGTATTGTTTCAACCCGTAGTGAAGGAACTTGTAGTGTGGGAACAAAATATTACATAAACATAACAATATTCAACATATCATGGAATATGATCATAATAGTATAATATGATATGAAATAACATAATATAAACATAGGTGAAATTCTCAACTTGTATGCAAATCCATTCAGTTCCATTGTCATCAATTCACCAAAATATAAGTATGTTGTCAACAGCGATTACTCACCTTCTTTGGTTAGAGAAGTGGTTCCAAACAAAACGACTACAACAAGCACGAAAATTACGGACAAGCTTGAGTGGGAGGAGAATCCAAATCTAAAGCTTTGAAAAATAAAATAAATTTCATATGTAAACAAATAATTCACATAGAAAAAAAAGTAGAAAAATTATATATTTGTAACCATGTGAAGAGGGCTTGTCTAAGGGACACATAGGTTTGGTCTAGGGTTTGTTTGGGTTCGATCTCGACCAGATTTAGGTGGGATATGGTTCGTCTAGGGTTAGGGTTTGGGTTCAGTCTTGGCTAGGGTTAGGGTTTGGTTATGGAGAAGGTGGTCATGATCAAGGCAAAGCAATGGGAAGGGTGAGGTGATGGTTCGGCTATAGGGTTTGTGGTGGGAAGAAGAGGAGCGGAGGCCGAAAATTGTTGAAGAGGAAGGGAAAAAGGAAGGAGGAGAAGCGGTTTGGCTAGGGTTTTTGGTTGCACTACAACAAAAATACCCTATTACAACATGCTTTTTACAACGGGCATTGACTGCCCGTTGTAATAGATGCTCTATACAAAGCCCTTTTTACAATGGGCAATGTCTGCGAGTTGTAACTAATGCTATTACAACGGCCCTTCCAGTCCCGTTGTAGTAGATGCCAATTTTACAACGTTCACACAATGCCCGTTGTTACAGATGCCAATTTTACAACGGTCAAAAAATACCTGTTGTAAGAGGTGCCAATTTTACAACGGTCATAATGCCCGTTGTAATAGGTGTCAATTTTATAACGGTCAAAAAATGCCCGTTGTAATAGGTGCCAATTTCACAATGGTCGTAAAATGCCCGTTGTAATTGATGCCAATTTTACAACGATCATAAAGTGCCCGTTGTAATAAATGTCCGTTGCCAATTTTCGATAATCGATAATTAATAATTACAATGCTTTCTTAAGCTTAATATTTATTATTTATTATTTATTAATATTTAATAATTAATCATTAATAAAATTATATTAATCATAGGTTACTAATTACTAATTATATTATTATATTGCTAATTAGTAACCACTAATCATTGATAATATTACATTATTTATTAACATTTAATAATAATTGTTACTAATATTATGCTAATCATTTATAACTTATAATATTTAATGATTATTAACAAATAATCACTAATCACTAATTATTAACCTTTTTAGTTTACCAGCTGTAATAAATGTACATACGTGCATTTTATACTATTTATAATTATTAAATTTTATAATAATGAATAATTTATAATTAATAACAAATACTTTATACTTACTTAAATAATTTATAACTGATAGTTTATAATTACTAATTTATAAATGAAAACACAGATAGTAATTATTTATAATTTATGACCAATGATTATTAATAAATAACTTCTAATTTCTAATAGTAACCTACGTTCAATAATTATTTTTTATATTTAATAGTTTATTATAACTAGTTGTTAATAATTAGTAATTTATAGTTAATATTTATTAATTATATTTAATAAATAATATTAAATTGCAATTAAGAAGTAATAAGTAATAATCAATAAATAAGAAGTAATGATTAATAAGCAATTAGTAATAATAAAGATATTTAATAATTAATAATTGATAATCAATAATTTAGAAGTAATATTTCGTATTAATAATTAATTATTAATAATTATTATTTATTACTAAATAATTTCTATTAAATAATCCATAATTAGTAATTAACAAAATATATTAAATAATTAATGAAATATATTAGATAATTAAGAAGTAAAAATCAATAATTAATAATTAAGACTAAAATTTAATAATTACTAATTAATAATTAATTTTAATAATTATTGATTGATACTTAATTTTTAATAATTATGACGTAATACTTATTATTTAATAATACAAAACAATTTGAAATTTGAAAATTTCTAAATTAAATTTAGAAATATTTATAAAATTCAAATTTTTTTTTGAAATTAAGTAAAATTCGAAAGTTAAATTAAAATAAAATTTTAAATAACTTAAAACTTTATAAAGTATTCAAAATTACAAAAATTTTGAAAGTGTTAATTTTTTTTGGAATGAAGAATAATTGATAATAAATATTCATTAGTTAATATAGATTAGTTAATAATTCATTATTAATAAATAACTTCAATAATTAATATTAGATATATAATAATTAATAATTACCGCTAATAATTAATAATCAACAATATATACATTTAACATTTAATAATTGATATTCATTATAATTAAGAAGCTACAAAATAATAATTAATAACTATTAAACAATAAATCAGAAATAGTATTTCATAATCAAAATTTTGTAATTACTCATCAATATTTACTATTAAATGATAATTAATAATTATTAAATAAGAAATACGGTTTCATAATTAATTTTCAGTAATTACTCATTACTATTTACAATTAAATAATACTTAAAAATCTATAACTTATAAGTGATATTTAATAATTAAAAAATAATATTTATAAATTTGCATTTAATATTTAATTTATATGCTATAGTTTAACTTATAACTAATAAATAATATCTATTGACCATGCAAGCTATAATTTAATTTATACGCTAAATATGTTTGTGGCGTAATCAAAATTTAAATTAATTAAATGATATAGAATGTGAATATAACGCACTAATTCATACATATACCAACCGTTAACATTGTACGACACCATTTTCCAAACCCAATTTTGTCTTCGAAATTAAATATTTGGCTCTAAACTCAATTTTTCATCTAAACATTTTTTTTTTTTTTTTTTTTTTTTGAACTGGTACTTTATATACAACAAATCATTGGGACAACATATCCCATGTCAAATAAACGTTCGAAAGCAAGTTTCGAACTTGTGACATCCTGCACCAAAGCCGAATCAATTAACCACTTGGACAAAGGTGCTTGTCTTCATCTAAACATTTTGGTCATTTCTTTCAAATATAGGACAGATCTAACACACACCTCCACTATCATTCCAGCAAAGTTGAACTCCACCGTGATCTCCCTCCTCTTCCGGATACGTCTCTCTCCCCGATGACACCTCCAGCTCTCCCCCACAGCACCTCCGCCTACTAAGAATGGGCAGAGAACTTCAGCTTTGACCTCGTCCACGTCGACAGTGCCAGCAATTACTTGCGATGTCAATTTTGTTTTTCCATAAATTTAATTAACCTCGTCTTCGTCGATTAGTTCACCCCTTGTGGCTGTCTTATCTTTTCCAGGTCTAATTAATTGGTATGTGTTATCAATTATTCTTGATAATTATTACAATTCTCTCAATTATCAATCACTTGCAGATATATATAGGGACGAAATCTAGGGCTGCAAGTTTGTTGTTGGCATTAATAGCAGTTTGGTTGCTCTATTTCATTTCTATGGACGAAAAAATTTCATAATTTAAGAGTATTTCCTATGCATCCGAAGTTCATATACATTAAATGTAGTTTGTTGCTCTGTTTTATTTGTACTGGCATTGATTGGTATATGTTTTGGTTGCTCTATTCTACTTGCAGATATACTCGGCTCGTAACAGAAATATTCTCAATTGCACTATACATCTGAAGTTTAAACAGATGTGTGTTACTGTGCCTACAATTCATTAAAAATACATCAACCTTTTCAGTGACTATGGTGTATGGGCAAGTCACCCTTGGCTACCAAAGGTAAGCGCTAACAGTTTCTTGTGGATTATTCTTTTGTTGAATGCAAATAATTAAAAGGGATGATCATTGACATTTCTCATGCATTATTCCTTTTGTTATGCTTCCAGTATTTTATCCATATAATTCTACCTAAATAGTTGAAGTCCAAGTTGGTGGAATTTATTAATTCCTTATTTTGCATTTTCAAGGACTGAAAGTATTAGTATACGTTTGGACTAAGAACATCCTTGCATCCATCATTATCTAAAACAAGTTCAAATAGATGTTTTTGTTTTTTAGTGTTTTATAGATGGACATGTTATAGGAAAGCCTGAAAATAATACAAAAGCTTGCAAAGCTATGTTACTTAACTAATATTCATGTTCCACCATCAACCATATGGAAAATTTAATTATTAGGTCCATGACTCTATTTGAATTGCACAATTTTGAATTAAATACGTATGGAAAATCATAGGCTTCTGTCTGGATGGCACAAGGCTATCTTGCTCTCAAATGTGGTCTGGTTCATTTGAAACTGGTCCATACTTATAATTGATATCACATAAGCTTTGGTTTGCAATTAGAAGGGTTATTGATTACCCAATAATTTGATTTCGTTTACTTTTTCTAAGCTTTGAATTTTGTAGCTGGTAGCCATTGTAGAATTTTGAACTGAGCAAAGACTGATGAATATTTAGGTTAAGAGTTTATGATCAGGTAGACAGTTGTAGCTGGATATATATATAGACTATTGAACATTACCCATGATAGTGATTCTAACTATAAGTGATTTTCGAATATGATATGTGATAGTTCTAGACTTTCAATTTTTGACGCTAAGTTTAACTACCATATGTGTTTCATCATTTAATATAAATATTCAAGATAAAGATATTCCACACATTAGAGGGGTTAGAATAAATAGTCTCACAGTTCAAAATTGACAGCATGGTCTAAGCAATGTAAATCAAATGGGAATGTCGTCATACATACTTTCAATTGATAGGTATATTTCTGCCATTTGACAGACTTGAATACTAATATATGCTTGAAATTTTAATACCGGGTAGTCATATTTTAGTTGAGAGTGGAAGAGGGTGCATGTGGCAGGGGAGCTGTGCTGAGTGTGACAGAAGAGGGGTTGATGCACATGTGATAGTGCACAGTTTTAGAAGAAGTCTGGCAGTTAGCACTGTGAGAAGTGAATGGCAGTTTATAAGGTGGAGGAAGGTAAAGGAAGTGGAAGGTTGTATGTTGTGGTAACGTGGGTTGTTTGTTTGTACTGATATGCAATGACAAAGAGTATTTGGTCAGTTGTGGTTCAAGCAGTGTGATGGTTCAAGCAGTGTGAAGGATGTGATGAGCTTGCACATTAACTTGTTGAACTGTTGAGAAGGGTATGGCTATGTAACAGGGGTTATCTGGGGGTAGCAGTACGTTATGTGTTGTTGAGTGGTAATTGGGTATTGTATTGGTGGAAATTTTAGATGTTGAAGAGGAAGACGTATTGTGATGATGGTAGAGGAATTGACAGTGTTGCGATAGTTTGTTTGAGGTGAAGGGAATGTAGGCAGGGGCAGAGGATTTGATGAACTGTTTGTTCGGATGACGGTAACTGTTTGATATGTAATGACTGTGCAATGGCAAGGGTATGTTTGTTGGCAAGGGTATGTTGATCAGAAGAAGTGTGATAGTGCACAGGCGGGGGCAGTTAAAATACATATTACAATTTTTTTTAATGCTGTAATAGAGTATATTTGTTGCAGTGGTAATTTACATTATCTTTGTATGTATTGCAGGACATAGCAAAAGCAAAGGAATTTTTGAAGAAAAAAGGTGTTATGTGGTTTTGATTAACTAAAATATTATAGTTCAAGGTTGCTTCAATGTCGTTCGGTCTAAATTTTAAATCTTTGTTATTATTTGTATGTACTACGTGTTATATTAGTTTAGGGTTGTATTTGATGTTTTGTAACTATATAAAATTTTATGAACGATGCGAATTGATAAATCTTTTTGTTATTTTGAAATATAAATTTCTTTTGCTATTTTTAGTAAATATGATTAAATATGGTTGTCATTAGTATAATAATTTTGTTTCAACTCAAATTAGTTTAAATTTTACACGTGCATTGTAGTAGTTTTATTTATTTTCTTATTTAAATTTTTTAACAGCGGGCAAAAACAGTTGCAAAAGACTCTTTTGCAACGAGCAAAAATAGTTGTAAAAGGATTAATTGCAACAGGCATAAACAGTTGTAAAAGACCCTTTTGCAACGGGCAAAAACCGTTGTCAAAGACTCCTATTGCAACGGGCAGTAACCGTTGTAAAATTCATCCACTCTATTACAACATCGCATAATACAACAGACCTAGGCCTGTTGCGAAACCCCTATTACAACGGGCATTGCCCGTTGTAAAAGGAGTACTTTTTTTGTAGTGTTGGAAGAAGAGGAGATGGGTGTGGTGATGAGCATGGTCGAAATTTGAGGAAGGAGGAAGGAGAAATTTTAGAGGAGAAGTCTAGGGTTTTGAGGAGGAAGATGGAGAAGAAAAACTTACATTAATTTCTTTTTGCGGAGGCAAAAATGAAAATGAAGAGTCTAGCAAAACCCTAAGATATTATATAGGCATCTCAACAGGTGGCTTCTCGTCTACCAAAGAAATTCCTAGCCTAATAGTACAAGCCCAAAATCAAAATGTAAATAAGATAAATGTTATAGGAAAATAACTGCGTGTAATACGCCAAAATTTGTAAATTTTGAGAAGTAGAAACCAAAATTTAACAAAACGAAAACAAAGAAAATGTTATAATTAAATCCATCTTCATCAAAAAAAAGTAAAAGTTAAAAATTCAAAATTTCCGCAGAAAGTCAAACTTTGACCATAATTGACCAAAATTTGCACTTTAAGAAAAATCTATATTTTATTAAATTTGGAAGAACATTCCACATCAAAACTCAAAACTATACATTAAATTCTCAAATTTATCAATTCTAAAGTAAATATATTAAAAGTTTCAAATAAATTTTCATTTAAAATAGTTCAGTAATTTTGCAGATTGTTACACTCCCCCACTCGAAAATTTTCATCCTCGAAAAGGAACAAGACCCAGAAAACAAAGAAGGATAAGGTAGGATAACGAATAATACCTGGAACAAACAATTCCAGATTCGAAGCATGAATGCTCTCTTCCATTTCCCAAGTACAATCCTGATCATCAGTGCTCCATTGCACTTCGACTAGGTTGATAAATTTTCTTCGAAGTTGTTTCGTACCTCTATCGATAATATGAAGTGGCTTCCTCGCGACAGGAAGATTTGGCTCAACATCCAAACACTCGAGAGCAGAGGGCTGGACAATCAAAGATGGATCATGAAGATGCCGACGAAGATGCGAAACATGGAACACATTATGCACTCCAGAAAGCTTCTCTGGAAAATCTAAGCAATAAGCCAAGGAACCAATTCTCTATAAGATGCGAAAAGGATTCCCTCTCCGACTAAAACGAATCACATTTCTTAACGGAGAGACCTTAAGGAAAACCTGATCACCATCAGAAAACTCCAGACTCCTCGTACGCCTATCAGCATGCGTCTTCTGTCTATCCTGAGCAATTCTCATCATTCTCCTAATCTCCTCAACCTTCTCAGATGCTTTTAGAATCATATCAGGACCAAGAACCAAACGATTACCAGATTCAATCTAGCAAGATGAAGATTTGCAAGGGCGTCCATAAAGTGTAGCAAATGGAGCCATTGCCAAACTAGCCTGAATTCAAAAAATGGGATAAGATAGATAAATGTTTAAGAAAACCTTAAACAGATATTTGAGATTATACATGTTAACTATTGTTATAGGTGAATTCAACGAGGTGAAGATGATCTTCCGAAGATCCTCCATAATCAAAGACACATGCACAAAGAAGATCTTCCATAATCTAATACAATCTTTCCGTTTGACCGTCAGTCTACGGATGGTAAGCCGAGCTCAGATTCAGACAAGTACCTGAAGATTCCTGAAAATTTTCCAAAGCTGACTAGTAAAGATGGGATCTCTATCATAAACAGTACTGACTGGAACACCATGAAGACGAACAGTCTCTCTCATATAAATCTCAGCTAAACTCGAAGCAGAATGGTTGGACCTAACCGGAATGAAATGAGCTGACTTGGTCAATCTATCCACAACTACCCAAATACATTCATTACCTCTCCTAGTCCTCGGTATGGCGATAATAATTTGATAAATTATATAATATACAAAACTATAATAATTTATTTAATTAAAATTAAATAATACTTAATAACAATCTTAAATTATAATATTCATGCTTAATTATATACCATTTAATAAATTAAAATTTATAAATTAGTCAAGGATCGCCAGCTCAAGTGGTAGTGGTATGTCGATATAGGTTATTTTAATGGTCATGGATTGAACCCTCGGGGCTTCGAAACGAGTGAACTACCACTCTTATTGTCAAAAAATATTATAAATTGTAACTGTTTTTAAATTAAGATAATATTTATTAATTTATTTAAATAACTAAGGAATTTGTGTCAAAGAGGTCTAAGTAAGTCATAAGAATAACTACACCATATATTCTATGAGTATAATATTCAAATTGGCAACAAAAAAGCATTAGAAATACCCATCACTTCCCTAATCCTTGTCGACGTGACTTCTCCAATCAACTCCCAACCAAAGCTTGATATCCCTTCATTCTCCCTCAAACAAAAAAAGAAAATAAAAGCCTTATCTCCTCCAAAATCGTCACTTTCCCTAAAGCCTCTTCCAACGCCCTCATTGCATCCTGTGCCTTTTTCGATCCCGCCGCTCAGCCCAAGCAGCCACCGTTCAACTCCTCTAGGTCCGAGGTCTTCCAAATTTACTATCGCACCTCGTGCCTCTTCCAGTACCTCTGTTACTCAACCCAGACCGCTACCTCTCAATTACTCTAAGTTCGAATTATTCCAAATTCACTATCGCTAAGAGCTCCTCTAGGATCACCACTCTTCTCTAAAGTCGAGCTCCTCCCAAGCTAAGCTCCTCCAAACCATAGCACCAATTTCCATAATCCGCCAAACCACAGCAGCAACTTCATCGTTGTTGTCGGTAAACATCTAATCTATCTTTTTTTATTGTTGAAATTGGAATATTGGCTTAAGATTTATTGATTTAAGATATGTTAAACTAGATGAATATAATTTAAGATATGTTTAACAAAAGTGAACATACTTTATGATATGTTGAATTAAATTTATTTATATTCAATATAACTACATAGTGAAATTAAATTTCCTAAGATTTGAGCTGATAAATCTACAATGATATTTTCATAATAAGAATTGAATAATATTCCACTTTAGATAAGCATCCACTTTCATTGAATTATTTTTTATTTTAGATAATTTTGGCGTTGATGAGTCATTTGAAAATATCAGTTATAATAATATATGTGAAGTCGAAATTACAAGTGAAGTCCTTTTTCATTCATTTTTTTTTTGCAAATAACAATAATATAAGTGAAAATAATTAGTTGCAAAATAACTTAGATTGTTTACCTTTGTTTGACAAGTAGTTCATATGATCATTATATAGATTTTCGTTTTATTAGGAAATGAATATCAATGTTCATCTAATATAATATTCGTCAGATTTGTCCTAATATTGGACAAGTTACAAATAAAATGATATTTTCACATTTCATAAATCATTTCATCTCAAACCGTTCACAAAACTTCAATATTATCTCCTTTTTGTTCCCGTGTATGTGCATTGTGTATGATACAGAGAATAAGAGGAATTGCAGTCAATTTTTTTTATTCGTTTGAGGTGAAATGATTTATAAAATGTAAATATATCATTGTTTTATAATGGAAAGTAAATTATTGACCAATAAAGAAGACATCAATATACTTGTTTATGTGGTTAAACGATAAAAAATGAACTAAGACAAGAGTACAAATTCACAAGTAGTTAATTAAAAAGTTAATGAATGTTATAACATAATTTAAAACATAAACATTATATTTATATAACATATCTATATAATAGTTGGATATTATACATAATTTTACTTATATAATGTAACAGCCCGATATTTTCAACCATTCGCATCCGCACATGTCGGACTTGAATTGCTCAAAATCCCACGTTGTAAATAAAATTTGGCTGATCTCAGAATATACAGTAAATAAATAATCACGGATCACAGACACAGAGTAAATAAAAATGCAGCGGAATTAAAAGAGATAGTAGTTCATGAAGCTAATATATAAAAAATAAGATACATCAGAGTTAAACAAGATACAATAGAAGAGTAACAAGATACATCAAGTACAAATCAGAATACATCACTGAAACACTGGATACAGAAAGCAAAATAGATGGCTGGATCTTCAAGCAAAGCTCCAACTCCGAAGGTGAATTTTGAATGCTGAATCACTCGATCTGACTCGAGCGTAAAGCAAAACACAAAACACTCGAGTTAGGACATAAATACTTATGAACTGTAAATCAACTCAAGTGAATAGTAACAAAATGTATCAGTAACTTAAAGGATGCTTGGGATCTCCCATCCTCTAAGGATCCGTCAAACTATTTACTATGTAGTAATATTGCGCTATTATAATAATGTCTACAGTAAAATAAACTTACTTTAAAATAGCGTTTCAGGCTTACCCATATCACCCTTCACACATAATAGTCCTAATAGTCCATCCAATATCATGATATCTCCAGATCGAGAAACTATCAAAGGATACCACACGGGCTACGAAAGAAAAACAAAGTCGTAGTAAAGGCTCGGTATGGTAGGTGACACGGCACACAAGGCAATGCCAGGGTAGATATACCAATTACGCACACGGGCTGGTGGTAACACAACAGCCACATACACCCACCTCGGAACACACTCCCATGTCAAAATCGGAGGATGATCATCTCTGTGCAGTTAATGCGCTCGGTAGATTCAAAGCGGTGGAGGTGCAAAAAGTCGTAGCGGGGATACAGCGAGGATATAGCGGGATATAGCGGATGGCTCTAAAATTGCATATAAAACTCGTACTTAATGTTTTTACAAATACATAAATGGTAATTAAATAAAAAATTATCATTCAATTGAATTATAAATAATACATAAATAATTTTAAATAAAAACATGTGCAAATATGCTTTAAATAAATGGAAAAACTGTTATATAACATAATTGAATTTGGTAGAATATTTGAGTATTTTCATTTCTAAAAATATATTAAAAATTAAATCAAATAAATTAGTTTCATAATTTTATAATGTATAAATGCAATTTTTCAATTCATTTTATCAAAAAAGATATAGTAGGATAACGGAAATAGCGGGGATTAAAGTGGAAATAGCGGGGATTAAAGCGGAAAGGCTATATTCTGGGGCTATATGGAAAAATCGTAGCGGTAGAAATCCGCTATGAGATATAGCGGGGTTGTAGCGGGGTAATAGCAGGCATTAACTACACAGGGCCGTCTAATCAATCTCAAGCAAGAGCATAGTATCGAAGGAATGTGTCCGACCAGAGGAGCTACCCCTTTTGGCCCGAGATTGCTCCTGTTTTAGCCACCTTATGCCAACTCACGGGAGTTGGGTCCACGTAATATACCTAAAGAACGTCGTCGCAATCCTACTTCATTCTGAATCACCACCGCGTACACAGTTGTTAAAGTGGTTATCGGAGTTGGCAGAGAGTATGATAACTTCCGATCCCGGTCTCTTTAACAACCAATCGTTATTATAAAGCCGTGATCATTTCAAAATAGTTTATACTTCAAAAATCAAATCATTTCATTTCAAAACTATATTCCTTTTAAAATATTTTATACTTCGAAATGAAAAGCATTTTTGTAACAACCCGCATATTTGTCGATTTTTATATTTAAATATTTTATTTAAATATTTTATCGTTAGTCGGATTTTAGTCCGAAAAGCTACTTTTTGCATACGGTCGAATTAGGACTCGGGACCACTCCCATTAAGTTTAAAATGCCGTTTGCGACCTTTTTGAGTATAAGCTTCGATATGTTTGGAGAAAGTTGATTTTTTCTACTTTTTACTTTGGGTTTGGTTTTTGGGCTCAGCCCTATGTTAACTTATACTCCAAAACTGAACCACTCTCCCCATTCACCCTCATTCTCTTCTCTTTTCAGTTTTCTTAGCATTAATGGTGGGAGAGATTGGAAATTAAAAACTCCAAAACCCTAGTTTCTCTTGCAAATCAAATTCCAAGCTCCAAACTCAAGAAAAACCCTAGTCCGGTCGACCGACCTGCTGTTAATTGCCAGATTAGCCTATTTTGCTAATCCGTTTGAATATCCAACTTTAATCGATTCGTATTGTCTCCCTTTTGTTGTTGTCATTTATTATCGACTTAGATGGCCTTTTCTTTGGGAATTTTTGATATATCCACTTTGATGGATTTTATATCGATTTCTTTGGATTTTATTCACGTTTTCGAATGTGAATCCTAGTGATTGATTGTTTCTACAATCTTCTTTGTGTTTTGTCACTTTAAAAATATAAAGGTTTTCTATACTAGTAGTAAATATCAAAACTCTTTCCTCAAACGATTTCAATACTATTTTAATTACAAAGTTCGTTTATAAAACCGTTTTCCAATCTATTAGTATATGTAAACCTTTACCTCACTCGTATGAGAAATCTAATTAAACGACTTAGTAAAACAAGTGGTATGAAACGCTTGCGTTCACTTTGTTGGTTAATTCTTGGACATGTTCGATTGAAACCCTTGTGACAATTTTCTGGTGGAAATCTATAGTTTGTTCGTAAATATTTAAGTTAAGCAAGTGGTTATGGGACATGAAGCTAAACTCATATATTTACTAGCTTAGTGTAATTGACACTTCTCGTTGATCATGACGATCATCTTTATGATTTAGACTAGCAATGTGCGATGTCTCTTTGTCTGCGAGGGAGACTAAACCCCGTTTTGTGGAGTTTCGACTCAATTTGTGATGGGGTAGCAACCCATGGTCTTCGGGCCGTTTGTGGAGCTTCGGCTCAATTTGTGATGGTTAGCAACCATGGAATTAGCGTTCCGTTTGTGATACACGTGTTGGTGGGCTTTATGCTCCCGTTTGTGATAGGCCTCCCCCCTTTGTGATTTCTGGATTTCTTGTGTAGATTCCTAGAATTTGTGTTTCACCAATTTTCGTGATTTCCATTGATAAGTTTTATCAATATTTGTGCATTGGTGAATTTGTGTGTCATTGACTTTAGTGATCTCTGGATTTCTTGTGTAGTCTTCTGGAATTTATGCGTCATTGACTTTTGTGATTGACATTGATATTATCGTCAATATTTATGGTATGGTGAACGAAATAAGGAGTATGACGTTTCTTTGATTCTTGTGTAGATTTGGTGACATTGATTAATCTCTTGATGATTATCAACTAAGTATGTGTATATATATATATATATATATATATATATATATATATATATATATATCACAGCTTGGCATTGTGATTATTATGTGTTTAGTCATATCTCTTATTCTATATCGTTTCATCTGATATTTATAGTTAGACTGATCCGTTTATTATTTTCTTATTAAATAATACTCGGGTCAGACCGAGATGTTACAGGTGCTTCTGCTTGACTTCTCATCTGGGATTAACTCCTTGACTTTTGGGTTAACTACTTAGATTAGTAGTTATTTTGTTGTATACATTTGAGATATAGACTCCTTAATGTATACTTATTCTTTTGTGTAGTTCGTGTAACTATTCTTTTGTGATATTGTGGATCTTTTTAGACCACTACTCTGATGTACACTTTCTAGTGTAATATTCATATCTTATTCCGCCTTTGTGATATGAATTGTCTGTGACTGATTTGTGTTATGCTTATTTCTATATTTGTTTACCGAAGGATTTATATAGCCACCGTGTAGTAGCTTTGAGTTTGTGTCGGTATGTCGGATTTCCTCTTGAAATAGAATGCATGTTATATTATCTGACATATCGGTGCTCGTGCAAAGAAATTACACGGATGGTCGCTCCTCAACAGCCTTATTCTCCGTGCTAGTCGACAGCATTCACCGTAATGTTCTTGGCTAGCGTGGGTATAGAGGTGGGGCATCACAGCTTGGTAGCAGAGCCAAACTTCGGAACAATATGGAATATTATAACAAGGATCATCGTCCTAAGTCCATCTTAGGAGTCGTGCTTTAGGATTTTATTCGGGTCTTCGTACCGTCCTATCCTATTTTCTTTTATGATTCCTTGTTTTATCTATCAAGATTGCTTGATATTTATTTTGAGAATAACTTTTCTCCTTCTTTCTTTTCTAAAGGAAGAGAAATGGTTAGTTCTAGCAGTCCTAGCGCTGGTCAATCCAGTAGCCCTTCTCTGGATGGCGCATTCATGTCTGCCCAACAACTTTTGGATCTTGTAAAGAATCAAGAGTTTATCTGTGCTTTGAGTAAGAACCCCGAGATGGTTCTACCTTTGAAACTTGAAGTTTCTTTCAACCAGCTTGTGGATGTTACTCTTCTTCATGGAGAGGTTGGTAAAGGAAGTGTTGTGATATTGGGACTTCCAAGAAGAGGCATATTAAGTTCAAGAGCCTTAATCCCAATAAGAGAGTGAAGCAAACTACTTTTGTAGCAGAGACTCCAATCCCTAATCGTGGAGGATGCTACAATTGTAATTCTAAGGACCACTATGCAAAGGAGTGTCCGGAGCTACTCTTTTGTCGCTATTGCAAAAATACAGGTCATCATATTTCTGTCTGCCCCATACTTCAAAGCAAGAAGAGGGTGGAACAAGAAACTTTGGTAGCCAAGACTCCAACCCCAAATCATAAACAATGCTACAATTGTGGTTGCACGAACCATTATGTAATTAAGTGCCCGAAGCCCCTCTATTTCCGCTATTGCAAAGGCTTGGGTCATTACTTATCTACATGTCCCAAAGTCCCTAGCAAGAGGGAGGGAAAGTCGAAAGTTGTGCAAGCCCCTTGTGACACTTCTCTTGGTCAAGGTATTTTACATTTAATCCTTGATGCTATTGTTTTATTTCGTGATCTTTCTATTTGAATTCTTTTTGATATGGATCCATCTCATTATTTTTATATCAAAAGAACTTGTCGATTCTTTTTCTTTGAATATTTTGGGCTTGATGTCTTCTTTGGGAATTGTGAATCCGAATGGTGGATCCGCAACACTCAACTTACTTTCTATTGATGTCGAAATTACTTTATGTGGTTTTTCTTTCCGAGCCGATATTTTTACTTAGGCTTCGGAATTGATTTTTTTGAAAGGATCGGCTTAATCATTGTGAAGCCCATATCCTATTTTTCGAGTGGACTATTCATCTTCGACATTTTCAATCTGTTAAGCAGATTTCTATTTTTCCTTTATGATTTTGATTCCAACTTGATGGCATAATTTTATTCCTTAAGCCCACTTATAAGGAAAGTGTTATTTCTCTCATTCAAGTAGTTAGAGAAATTTTCCCGTATTTTTGAGCTTGTCTCAGGATTATCACCTAAGAAATATCTTGTGTGATGTTAAGGTCTTTTCAGCTCGACCTTGCCACCAATTTTCATTTGGCTACGAGTTGCGTGAGTTAGCATTCCACTTACGCACTCCGCACTCGTTATGATTCTTATGAATGACTTATTATGTCATTCAGTTTGCCCATCTTGTTTCATCCATTTTATAAATCGAGTATTTCATGAATATCTCGATAACTTCATTTTTGAATTTATTGATTTTGGATGAAAATAGCAATTTACAAATTTTTGCAAATCTTTTTCATAAGATTTATTTATAAGTATAAATAGGATTACTGCTTTTAGAACGAAAGATAAGAATTTTCAAAAAGTTTTTAGAAACATGTTTATCCTATAAAATATGATTTTGTGATTGTATTGCCCATTTAGTGTTTTAAGAATTTTGGTCGATGCGCTTGATCAACGTTATCGATAGGAATTTCCTAAACGCTTTGATGAGACAATCAGACACGATATATTGACTTGTAAAATGTAAATTTTTCTAGAAAGATTTTTACATTGAGATAATTGTGATTTTGAAAGTTTTAGCTTTTCGGGGAAAGAAAATTATTTAAAAGAAATTCTTTCTTTTCGATACTCTTATTCTTGTGATTCCTGAAGGGGAACCAAGATTTTGCTATTTGTACCGATACTAATCGTATTGGTTTAGATGCCGCTCTCTTGCAAATGAGAACGTGCTATCACTTGTGCTTCTAAATCATTATAGCTTATCGAGACTAGCTATGCCGCTCATGATTTAGTGCTTGCGGCTATTGATTTCACTTTTAGAATCTGGCATCATCATTTTGGATGAGAAATTGTTCTCTACCCCGATCATAAATCTTTGAAATATTTATTTTCTCAAAAGGAACTTAATTTGCGTCAACAACGTTGGCTCGAGTTCCTTGCTCCTTATGATCTTGATATTCTTTATACGCCCGGTAAGGGTAGTCGTGTCGCCGATGCTCTTAGCCGTAAACAACAAGTTGTTGTTTCTATGATGATATCCGAATGGAACGATCTCGAGATTTTATCCACTTGCGAAATTCGAGACCGTGTTTTCGATTTATGCTCATCATTTGTTTTATGTAGCCTTGAGGCTCATCCTTCTCTTTTAGACCGCATTCTTGAAGCTCAAGGGTTAGATCCTGAATTGGCTCTTCTTGGCCAAAATATTAAGGATAAAATTTATATTGAAGGTTTGAAAGACTTTGATATCGATTCTCGTGGCGGCATTCGGAGATTTGGTAGACTTATCGTACCAAATATTAGTGATCTTCGTAAAGACATTTTAGAATATTCTCATCATTCTAAATTTACCATTCATCCCGGTAGTAGTAAAATGTACGCGGATATGAAGCGACTTTATTATTGGGAGGGAATGAAACTCGATATTGCTAACTTTGTTAAGTGTTGCATGACTTGCCAACTCGTTCAGGCCGAACATCAAAGGCCCGGTGGGTTATTGCAACCTTTAGAAATTCCAATTTGGAAGTGGAACCAAATTTCCATGGATTTTATAGATGGCCTTCCCCGTTCTCGTTCGGGTCGTGATAGCTTATGGGTGATCGTTGATAGACTTACTAAATCCGCCCATTTTATTCCAGTTCGGTCTAACCGAACCGTTCCTCTTTTGGCCAAACTATTTATCAAAGAGATTGGTAAATTACATGGAGTTCCTACTTCTATAGTTAGTGATCGTGATCCATTGTTTACTAGTGGATTTTGGAAGAGTCTTCAAAAAGCTTTAGGAACGAAGCTTAATTTTAGCACCGCTTATCACCCCAGTCCGATGGATAAACTGAGCGTGTGAATCAAACTCTTGAAGATCTTCTTCGTTCTTGTGTGCTTGATTTTGGTGGAGGTTGGGAAGATCATATTTCACTTGTTGAATTTTCTTATAATAATAGCTTCTAATCTAGTATTGGTATGGCACCTTTTGAGGCACTCTACGGAAGGCCATGCCGATCTCCTTCTTGTTAGCTTGAGGCCGGTGAGAAGTTGGTTTTAGGTCCAGATTTTATTCGTGATTCCACAGAGAAAATTGAACTTATTCGACATAGGATGAAAGAAGCCCAGAGTAGACAAAAATCCTATGCCGATAACCGGAGAAGGAAATTAGAATTTTCTGTGGGAGATCTTGTGTTCATTCATGTTTCACCTATGAAAGGTGTTGTACGTTTCAGTCGATCGGGAAAACTAGCGCCTCGTTATATTGGGCCATTTCCTATCACCGAACGTATTGGTTCCATGGCTTATCGCCTTTTATTACCGGCTCAGTTTTCTGCTATGCATGACGTGTTTCACGTTTCTCAACTTCGGAAATGTCTTCGAGATTCCGATTCTGTTCTTGAGCCCGGTGTTGTGGAAGAGATTGAAGTTTCGCCTAATTTAACTTATGAGCAACATCCTATTCGTATCATTGCTTCGGAAGTCAAACGACTTCGAAATAAAGATGTTCCGCTTGTTAAAGTTCAATGGTCTTCAAATCCTAAGGATTGTTCTTGGGAATCTAGAGAGTACATCGAGCGTACACATCCGGACTTACTTTCTCGTGCTCTTTGAGGTGAACTTCTTATTTCAAATTTCTTTTGCGTTGAATATGCTTTTATGGTTGTTACTTTATGTTCTCTTCTTAAATATTGCGAGGACGCAATTTCTTTAAGGAGGGGAGTCTGTAACAACCCGCATATTTGTCGATTTTTATATTTAAATATTTTATTTAAATATTTTATCGTCAGTCGGATTTTAGTCCGAAAAGCTACTTTTTGCATACGGTCGAATTAGGACTCGGGACCACTCCCATTAAGTTTAAAATGCCGTTTGCGACCTTTTTGAGTATAAGGTTTGGAGAAAGTTGATTTTTTCTACTTTTTACTTTGGGTTTGGTTTTTGGACTCAGCCCTATGTTAACTTATACTCCAAAACTGAACCACTCTCCCCATTCACCCTCATTCTCTTCTCTTTTCAGTTTTCTTAGCATTAATGGTGGGTGAGATTGGAAATTAAAAACTCCAAAACCCTAGTTTCTCTTGCAAATCAAATTCCAAGCTCCAAACTCAAGAAGAACCCATTGGTAAGCTTCTCTTCTTCTTCTCCAACTTATTCTCTTACCAATTTCAGAAATTCCTAAACCTAATTTTGGGAATGTTCTTGTTTTTGAGCTTAGATTCAAGCTCAATTGGGTTGTGTTGAAGAGAGGGTGATTCTCCATTTTCTTTCAAGCTTCTTCTTGTTTGATTTTGTGAAAAGGTGAGATTTTTAATCTCACATCTAAGTCTATGAATTATCTTCGAATGTTAGGTATGAATTCCTAACACTTATTCGTGTGCATTTGCTTTTGGTTTGGATTGAATTGGTGTATATTCCAATTTTTGGTGTTTTGAGTTCAATTAGTTAAAAATCCTAACTTTGATGTTTGAACATGTTTTTGGTAATGCATCGAGGAGCATATAGGGCCGGGTAGTCGATTGGCATAAACCCTTAGCGCCGTTGCTCGAGAGAATGAAATTTGGACGAGGTTGGAGCTCATTACTATGGGCTGGGAAGAGGCTGGCAACAGGTCCGGTCGACCGAGCTCCCTGAGTCGGCCGACCGACCTGCTGCCGAGTGCATAGGCACCCCTCTGTTTAAGGCTCGGTCGACCGACTCAGGGAGTCCGGTCGACCGACCTGCTGTTAATTGCCAGATTAGCCTATTTTGCTAATCCGTTTGAATATCCAACTTTAATCGATTCGTGTTGTCTCCCTTTTGTTGTTGTCATTTATTATCGACTTAGATGACCTTTTCTTTGGGAATTTTTGATATATCCACTTTGATGGATTTTATATCGATTTCTTTGGATTTTATTCACGTTTTCGAATGTGAATCCTAGTGATTGATTGTTTCTACAATCTTCTTTGTGTTTTGTCACTTTAAAAATATAAAGGTTTTCTATACTAGTAGTAAATATCAAAACTCTTTCCTCAAACGATTTCAATACTATTTTAATTACAAAGTTCGTTTATAAAACCGTTTTCCAATCTATTAGTATATGTAAACCTTTACCTCACTCGTATGAGAAATCTAATTAAACGACTTAGTAAAACAAGTGGTATGAAACGCTTGCGTTCACTTTGTTGGTTAATTCTTGGACATGTTCGATTGAAACCCTTGTGACAATTTTCTGGTGGAAATCTATAGTTTGTTCGTAAATATTTAAGTTAAGCAAGTGGTTATGGGACATGAAGCTAAACTCATATATTTACTAGCTTAGTGTAATTGACACTTCTCGTTGATCATGACGATCATCTTTATGATTTAGACTAGCAATGTGCGATGTCTCTTTGTCTGCGAGGGAGACTAAACCCCGTTTTGTGGAGTTTCGACTCAATTTGTGATGGGGTAGCAACCCATGGTCTTCGGGCCGTTTGTGGAGCTTCGGCTCAATTTGTGATGGCTAGCAACCATGGAATTAGCGTTCCGTTTGTGATACACGTGTTGGTGGGCTTTATGCTCCCGTTTGTGATAGGCCTCCCCCCTTTGTGATTTCTGGATTTCTTGTGTAGATTCCTAGAATTTGTGTTTCACCAATTTTCGTGATTTCCATTGATAAGTTTTATCAATATTTGTGCATTGGTGAATTTGTGTGTCATTGACTTTAGTGATCTCTGGATTTCTTGTGTAGTCTTCTGGAATTTATGCGTCATTGACTTTTGTGATTGACATTGATATTATCGTCAATATTTATGGTATGGTGAACGAAATAAGGAGTATGACGTTTCTTTGATTCTTGTGTAGATTTGGTGACATTGATTAATCTCTTGATGATTATCAACTAAGTATGTGTATATATATATATATATATATATATCACAGCTTGGCATTGTGATTATTATGTGTTTAGTCATATCTCTTATTCTATATCGTTTCATCTGATATTTATAGTTAGACTGATCCGTTTATTATTTTCTTATTAAATAATACTCGGGTCAGACCGAGATGTTACAGGTGCTTCTGCTTGACTTCTCATCTGGGATTAACTCCTTGACTTTTGGGTTAACTACTTAGATTAGTAGTTATTTTGTTGTATACATTTGAGATATAGACTCCTTAATGTATACTTATTCTTTTGTGTAGTTCGTGTAACTATTCTTTTGTGATATTGTGGATCTTTTTAGACCACTACTCTGATGTACACTTTCTAGTGTAATATTCATATCTTATTCCGCCTTTGTGATATGAATTGTCTGTGACTGATTTGTGTTATGCTTATTTCTATATTTGTTTACCGAAAGATTTATATAGCCACCGTGTAGTAGCTTTGAGTTTGTGTCGGTATGTCGGATTTCCTCTTGAAATAGAATGCATGTTATATTATCTGACATATCGGTGCTCGAGCAAAGAAATTACACGGATGGTCGATCCTCAACAGCCTTATTCTCCGTGCTAGTCGACAGCATTCACCGTAATGTTCTTGGCTAGCGTGGGTATAGAGGTGGGGCGTCACAATTTATTTCAAAACTATATTCAAATCAATATAGTTTATCATTTCCATTTCAAACATATATTCACCATTCAAAAATATAATTCTTTCAAAGTTATAACTCTTTCAAAACCAAAATACTTGAAATCATTACACTTTGAAAATCATAACATTTCGAAATCATACATTTGAAATCATGAAACATTCTTTTAATTCTTTACATTTTCAATTTATTCAATTAAACCCAAATTACTAATTTCCAATTTAATTCAATTCAAACCATCGGTTTCAAAGCTTTAAATATACCATATTTCAAAACTAAATTTTATAATTTCATATATCACAAATTTAACTTCATTATTACTTAGTTTTCAAATGTTCATTTCATAAACCAAATATCATTTAAATAACTCAAATTACAAGTAAACCAAATATCCTTCCAAATTCACATTCTTTATCAAAATAAAGATTATATCATTCAAAACCATTTCAAAATCATTTCCTCTCAAATCCTTTATAAATTCATTATCATTCTTAAATTCAAATATTCAATTTTAAATATCGTTTAAAAATCAAATTATGTCATTCATTTATTATTTCAAATATCAATACAAAACACATTCAAAATTTCATTCAAAATCATTATTTAGTTTCGAATTCAATTTAAATTCCCTAAAAATTCAAATTTAATGTCAAAATATATTCAAAACTCCTTAAATTTCACAAATAAATCAATTTCAAAAGTTAAATCATTTAACACTTTAAAATATAACTCAAATAGTGTTAAAATCTATAACCTTTCAAACATTGTCAAAATATAGCAACGACGACATTTATAAAGTGTTAACGTAGCTTATAGTTTCCAAATGGTTTAATTCAGGAGTAATGACATTTATAAAATGTCGTAATAGATATATAGTTATTTCAAACATAGTTAAGTTCAAACAACAGCATTTTAAAGTGCTGTCATAAAACTACAGCATTTTTGGGAAATGCTATTAATAAAATTCCAGATTTTATTATAACTTTCAGAAAACATTAAAACTTCAAGATCTTCTATTTAAATTTATAAATCATATTTCTAGACTTCAAAATTTCACATTTAAATACTTTTAACATATGATTTATCACAATAAAATTTAAAATCAAATATCCAATTTAAAATTCAATTCATTTATTAAGTCAAAATTTCACTGTTTATTAACTTATAAATTTAACAAAACTTAACATCTTATTTCAAATATCATTTTAAACTTTAACTTTAATTTCCATTATTTATATTTACATTTTAAAAATAAATTTAAAGTCAAAATTCACATTTACCTCAAATTTTCATACTTAAATTTCACAAATTCAAAACTTATTATTTATCTTTCTTAAAACCATAAAATATATATTTTTAAATCAAATTTCATACTTTTAAAAAATATATATCTTAATAAAAATCATTTAAAAATATACCATGGGGTTTGTATATAATTCTCTAACCTAGGTCAAGAGATACAGATATATATCATTTCAATCGCAGTTTAAAAAGAAAAAAACTGGGTTCTATCATTTCAAACCCGCAATCCCAAGTAAATGAAAATAAATAAAAATCGCTCAGGCCTATCATTCCATCCTATAACGATTTTTCCCTATTCTAAAGTCCGTTCGGGTATGTATCATTTCAACCCATAGTGATTCCATTTTAACAGGGAACTTGCAGTGTGATCATATACAGAAATAATGTAAACAATGTCAATACCACAATATAATGTCATATATCAGATGTCGGTTTATAATTAATAGTTTAACATGGTAATAACAAAGCATAGCATATCATATGATCATCATAAATTTGCATAACATTTTATATTACTAACCACTTGCCATCAATTTACTATTCCATAAGTAAAAAAATCAGAGTGAGAAAGACTCACCTTTTCGAAGCTAGAGAAAATAGACAATGAAATTGAGTTACGAATCAAGTAAAGCAGAGTAGGATTGCACGAATTCGACTAACAAGCTGATAGATAAGAAATCGATGAGAATGAATTGAATCAATTTTTATATTAGCAGAAAATATATACATTATTATGTTATTAATTCCCCAAAACCAACATCCAATTCTACTCATTTAAAATATATATATATATATATATATATATATATATATATATATATATATATAATTTAAAACAATCCCTCCAAATAAAATCATTGTATTATGTTTCAAAATCAAAGTTTATTATAAAACAACTTATTATTATATATATCACAATATATATATATATAGAATCGTATTTTTATATTCCAAACACATACCCAAAAAAAATCAAAATCTACCTATATATATACACACATTCCTGATAACCCTTACATAAAACCGTAGTTAAAATAAGACCCTTTCTTTACAATAATATTGATGCATATACTCCAAACATGAAATATATTTTATTTTTTCAAAAGTATACACAAAATCTAATTTATGAAATACTGACCAACTTAAGTACATATTTAAACATATAGTATACTTATCTTTAAGTAAGCTATATATATACTATCATATAACTACTACATGAACTGCAGGAACAAAATATAACTTATGTAAAGTAAAATATACTTTTTATATATATAATATGCAATATTATATATAACCACCTAGAAGGATACTAACTTACATAATCCTTAATAAAAACTAATACAACGTAAACTAATATATCGGCTACAGCCAAAACAACACTCACAAATATAACAGCTGTATAAACATATGAACATAGACATATTATTTAAACTTTATAAACAAATACATATGAAACATATACATATACATATACATACATACATACATACATATATATATATATTTATATATTGTTTCCTTTAACCACTACGCCTACAGTAAAATATAGTACTCCTATACAAACGTATGCAAACTTATTTTATATTATAAAATATATAACTTCTATATCTTAAAATCAATCCATCAATACATATGAATAGTGTGACGACCCGGAATATTCGAGCATTCAAAATTAGAATATTTAATTGATTTTAAATATTCAATAGAGCAATTTTAACTTGAATTACGAATATCACAATTTATTTGATAATTGAATTATTAAATTTAAGTAAGTGAAGTTGGGTAAATTATTGAATCTGGAGTTTTAAGCCTGTTAAAAATAATTTGAAGGCTTATAAAATTTATATCGATAATATGGAAAATAGTAAAAGTGTTAAAAGTCATTTTGGAAGTGTTTTGTTCGGTTTTGAAATTTATATCGTTTAAATTGAATTTAAAAATAGCTTCCGAGGCACAGTCTCGGAATTCAACGAATCTAGTTCCATTGGATCCATAATAGTTAGTTATTATGGGATATCAATTTTCGTAGCAATCAAAGTTATCATTCGACCCTGGCAGCACAATGTGCTTAGAACTATTTTAATTGATTTAATTTAAAATTTGATCGTTTACTTCTATAACTCGCGCATATGATCGAAGTAGTTTCCGAAACACGTTCCATCATGTTCGGAACGTGGGTAAAACCTTATAAACGCCTATCGGCATGTCTAAATTGGGGTTCGAGATTTCGCATTATGCGTAACGAGATTTTTGCAATATTTAATTATATAAAAATCAACGCGTATTCAGGAAGCCATTCCCAACCCTATAACTTATCCCGTCCCTTCTCTAACCTTCAAATGAAAATCAGAACGAAATTGAATTCGTTTATAAAAAATAATAATAAAATAAATAAATAAAGAGAGTTTAAATTTAATTAATGGCGACCGAAAGATGATAATAGGGCATTCACAGATCACAGTCGCGCTCTCTCTTTCTCGCTCTCATTCATGGTTTCACGAAATTCAAATCGAATTAAAGAACCATGGCTGCTTCCCTCCTCTTTCAATCAATTCGCATAAGACGAAATCGAAGTCGATTTCGACTTCGATGCTGAGGGACGAGCACGCGATTCGACTCGCGTTCGTGCTTTGGCTGTCCCGTGTTTTTGGTTGCTGGATCTCGCGAAGGGGGGCGTCGGCGATGGAGGCAGATGGTCACACCAGGTCGCATCGTTGCTTGGTGGTGGTGCGCAACAGGAAGCTCGAGCTCGAGTCCTTGAGGCAGCACGTGGGTTCGTGTTTGGGTTGCGGCCGATTGGGAAATTTGGAAGCGAACAGAAATCGCGGTGGCGATGTTTTCGGCTAGGGATTAATAGTAAGGTAATTCAATCTATTTATTTCTCTAATTTGATAGTGTAAACATTTCGTAGAAAAGAAAGGAAAAAAAGAGAAATTTCTGTTTTACAGATTTATATGTATTAAAAAAAAAATGTATACAAATTTATAATTTAATTTGCAAATTTACTGTGATTTTATATATCACTTATCAGGAATCCACAGTAGGATATAACGCAGTTTTTTTGTTTTAAAAGCATTCATATATATATATATATATATATATATATATATATATATATTAAGCAAAAGGTATTATTTCACTTATCGGATACTAACTGAGATTGGTATACATATATTGATATCTTTATTATATAAATTTAATAACATTTTAATTTAATGATAAGTTAATTTAAACTTTTAAATTTAACTGTTTATCAAAATTAAATGGTAAGGTACCAAGGTTATTTATTCCAAATGTAAATTAGGTTAGTTTGACTATTATTTAGAACTAGTTAATTAAAATTTATAAAAGGGTAAAATAAATAAATAAATTATTGGATTATTTAAAATATTAATAATCTGTAAATGTTTATTCAAGGTCCAAAATTTGGAGATAATGGTCGAGATGGAACTGAATTGCCAAATGAAAATCAAAGATGAGTTAATCTCACTCAGCCGAATTTTTATTTAAAATTAAATTGATAAATTTAAATAATTGTTTGAATGATTAAATTGATTGATGTGCTATAGTATGGTATATTCTGGAATTGGCATATTATCGTGCTAACATCTGTGGATGCAGGAAAAACAGGTTGGAGAGATCCAACTGGATCCCTCAATATTTATTTAAATTATTTAATACCCTCTGTTGTGTTTTTTTATATTCTGTGATGAATATTACTGACAATTGGAATATTGGATGTTATGGTTTACCTGAATATGTTCCGGTGCACTAATTTATCAAGATATATAGAATTGGATTTTGAAAATAAAATGAAGAGAATTTGTAAGTCAAATAATTATAGAGAATTAAAATAAATTGAGAATAAATTGGATAAGAATAATAATAGTTTTAAATTCTAATAAATAAATTGCGTATATGGAAGGGAAATTTTGAATAAACAGAAGATTAATGATTTTTTTTTTAAAACTTCAGTATGATTAAAACATTTATTTAAAATTCAAGATTTAAATTATTTAAGAAGAATAAGAAGAAATCTGAAATTGGTATATTTCAGTTAAAAGATTTTAAATCAAACGGAAAATAATAACAATAATAATAAGTCCATAACTAAGGAATTATGAAATGAACTGAGTAATTAAAGAAACTTATTTCAAATAAAATAAATTGGAAATCAATTTGGGGAAATTGATTTAAGTGATTGAAGTTGGAATTTTCTCTGGATAGCCAAGTACATGTTTTTAAAAGTAATTTTTTTAAAATATAATTAAATGTTTTAAAGTTGTTATTTTTAAAGAAAGCAAGTTTTGTAAAATTTATTATTTCTAATATTTAAAGTCTAAAGTAAGTATTTTCTTTTAATCTATTTTAGCAGTAATTATTAAGAAGTAACTTAGTATTTTGTTTTTTAAAAAAAAGTAGAAATCTAGTCTTATATTTTATTAAGTAACTTTACTTTCAAATGTTTATATAGTATATATTTTTAACCAATTATTGAAGTAGTTTTAACTTAAATGTTTTAATGTAAATTCCAAAACAAGCATTTTGTTTAATCTATTTTCGTAATAATTATTGAAAGAATGATTTGGTATTTTGATTAAAGAAGAAATCTAATGTATAGTTATAAGGTAACCTTATTTTAGTTATTTCTAAAGTATTATTATAAATTAAGTATTAAAGTAAAATTTTCTAAATTAAATGTTAAATATATTTTACAATAAAATATTTTTAAATTATTTAAAAAAAATCTAAAGTTTTGTGCTTGGTGATTCCAGTGGAAATGGAAATACTCGGAATTTATTCTGAGAAAAGGAGGATAGTTTGAAAACTGTTTTCAAAAGGGTTTGAAAGTGAAAATATATCTTATAAAGATATTTTGAGATAAATAAATAATTTGGGAAATTATTTATTGGTTGATGGTTGTTTGTGAATATTAATTGATAGTTAAATAACCGACCATCAATATTGGACAAATACGTTGATCGTTTCGAAGAGACCGGGATCGAGATTTATTTCTCGAAAACCACTTCGATCCGGTTTGTACGTTTCATGGAAACGAGTTTGGATTCGAAGTTGGAGCAGTTAAGTGCAAGGGCTAGTCGCTACTAATCCTGAGGATATTTCGAAAATGGATGTAGTAGGAATAGTGCCTTCGGTTCCGTTCGAACCCGGGACGGACTTGTATGGATAAATGCTTGCGAAACATCGTCAGGTGGACGATGGGCATTCAAAGGAATATGTTCTATAAAGGTAACGCTTAGCCTCAAGCCTCATCAAATGGGAATGACTAAAACATCAGGGTTATGCAACAAGGCTAGGTGGGTAGCACCCAAGCAGGGTGAGGTCATCCCTGTCTAAATGTCCCTTTTATTTCGGCTTACTGGGCGGTTGCTGATCCCAACCGCGGGGTGATCTCACTCGGGATTATCCAGTAAGGGGTAGTCCCGGTCTTGTGTTGCAGGGGAGCGGGCGTACTCCTCGGTACGGTGATCTAGGCCCCGTACTGTGACAGGTGGTACCCCAGTGCCTAGTCATTAGTTGGAAATCCATTCTCCCTACGAGCCTTGTATGAGTTTTGTTTGTATTACCCACTCTGTGGCTAGTAGTTGGAACTTAATAGATGTAACAATTTCGGCTATTTTATAAGTATTTGTATATAGACCCTATTATAATATCAGAGGATTTCTATAAAAATTGTTTTAGCTATCGTAAGGTAAAAACCCGACATGTTTATTTGTGGCATGGTCTTACGAGATGCTTTTGTTTTCAAAGGATTTTTGAAACTTTAATAATCAATTGGGTGTGATTTTCTCACGCTGGTATTCCAGACTGACTCGGGTGTTATTTAACTATAATTCTCGGGTCAGACCGAGTATTATAGAATACAGGATATGATGCTGTGGAGCTCAAGAGACGAGCAAGATGACGATACGTACTCGCGTACTTGTTTATATACATATATTCCGCTGTATTGAGTTGTTGTGTATCCATTTGTATGATATTGATGTTGAGATGTGATTGATGTACTCTGATGATGTAATATATAAACAGAGATATTTGATGTTTGAGTAAAGATTATTTATTATCTATTATATTTTATTCCGCTGCGATGGTTAGATTCTGTTGTTGTTTTCCATTTTCTTCTTCTAGCTCTTCTTCTTTAACCCAAATGGTTCATATTTCTGTACAACTTGAGTTGATTGTTGTAGAATAGTGTTGACTCAAGGGGTACGGATTTGCGGGCTGTTACACTTGGTATCAGAGCTTAGGTGGTGATAACCTTGGCTCTGGTGGGGATTACTCATTTAAATTAGAGTCCGTAGTACTCTAGAATGAGTTTGAGCGTATTAACAAATATGAGCGCGTATTTGTTAGTGAATATAAATTATTTTAATATTGTGTTGATTGGTTTGTGGAGTGGTATATGAACCTTCGTCGGCACAGTCTGGACAACTGTATCGAAGGGGTTTCTAAACACTTGAATAGAATAATCGACACGGTATTGTTTTAAATATGGGTAAATGAAATAATTTTACCCAAAATATATTTTTGATATAAAGAAAGTTTTTGTAAATTATTTTAGCTAATATATGGTTGCTTGGATGTTAGAAAGAATAATATTAAAGCATTATCATTGTTAAGTGAAAATTTAAGTAGAAACTGAAATATAACCAAAGATTAAGGAGATAATTTCAATTATGAAATGAAATTTATAAAATATGAATTATAAATGTAAATTATAAATTGAAAATAATTAAATGGGAATTTGTATAAGCATAAACTATACAAATGCATTATAGTTAAAATTTGAATTAAAAACAGAATTTGAAACTCTAAAACCCCGGAGATTTTGGAGGTATTTTAAAGATAAATAGTAGCATTGTTGTTTTTGGGATATTTCTGAAAGGGAAATTGTTTCAAATAAAATTTTGGGAAGGGATATAGCATTGAATTCGCTTCAGTCACTGGAAAATAATTTCGGTGATGACTGCAGCATCATCGATGTTCATTTTCGAGTTTCTAAGTGACAGATTGCTGCCAAATTGAATTGTTCAGGAAAACCTATTTATTTTTGAAATTTCAAAGGAAATTTGTCGGAAATAAAAACCAGGATTGGTTTAACTTTTGAGAAATGTTATTTGAGAGGTTGAAGATTTCAAAATGATTTGAAACCAAAAGCCGGGTGTTTAAAAATCCTGATGAGATAATTTTTAAATCAGGAAGAATATAAGCTTTGAATGTTGGAATTTAAATTTAAAGTGTAAAGTTAAAAATGAAATTAACTTGGATTGGGAAATAAAAATTTAACTGGACTGAAATTAATTGAATGGGTTGAAAATCATATCCAGTTGAATTTGGATTAAGTTGAAATTGAATTGAGTTAATTAAATCTGAGTTAGAATAAAATTGAATTGGAATAAAAATTCAATTGAGTTATCGAATGGAATTAGATTCTTACTGAACAAATGGAAAATAAGTTGGATAAGAATTAGATTGAAATAAATAAATCAGAATAACTTATAAAAGAATCAAAATTTAAAAATCCATAGAATAAAATATGCTTGGATTTTACATAAATGTAAACTCGAGTTAAAAATAAAAAGAAGAATATATTCAAGCGTATATTGATGGAATTGTGTAAAATAATAAGTTGTGACTTATAAAATTTGAAAGTGAAATAAAAAATCCAAAATAAATATTTTGATGAATTGAAAAATAAAGAAGAAAATCCAAACTTGAATTATAAAATAAATTGAACTTAAGAAAATTAAATGCAGTGATATTTGGAATTAAAATCAAGTGTTGAATTTTGACCAGTGGAAGAATAAATTAGATAATAAATTAGATAATGAAATATGTAATTGGAAATAAAACTCAAGTTATAAATCAAATTCAACTTAAATTGTTGGTGAAGTAAATGAAATTGAATTGTGAGTAAATAAAATTGGATGGTAAATTGAAAATGGATAGTGAAATCAGAACTAGAGTTATAAATAAAATTTAACTTGAAGTGTTAACAGATTAAATATAGCTGGGAATGTGTCGAATAAATAAAAATGTAAATGGATTAAAATAGTAATGGTAGGAGTTGCAAATAAAATCCAAATAAGAGGAAATAATTTGGATATGGCCTTGTAATCAATTGAACGAGTTGAATCTGAAAGTTAAATTTTATAATAACTAATCAAAAGAAATTGTAGATTAAAATAAGATTTAATTGAGAGAGAATTAAGTTGAATAAAAGAGAAAAATTTATTTGAAAAATGAAATGGGCTTAAGTATATAAAAAAAATTGAAATAAATTGAAGCAAATTAACTTAAGCTAAATAGATGGAAGAGAGTTGAATTAAATTCAACTTAAACTAAGTTAAATGATATTGGGTTGGATTTAAATCAAGTGAAAATAAATTGTAATCGAAATAAAATTCGGCGAGTTACAGGTAATATTTAATGGAATGAAAATTCTTAAATAAATAATTGTACACCATTTAAATTCTTAAGGAATTGAAATAACTAGAGACAATAAGGAAAAATAGAATTTTTTTCCAGTTAATAGAATGGTTTTAAATGAATGCGGATAAGAAATGAATCGCAAATGAATAGATCATGAATAAAATTGAAATGGTTATTGAATGAAATAGCCTGGATTGTTTTCGAGCTAAATAAATAGTTTGGAATAAAAAAATATAGAATGGTTTCAAATGAAATGTAAATGAATGGGTTGTGAATGAAAGTAATTAAGATGCTATGAATTGATAGGAGTAAAATAAATTGATTTTGAGAGCAATTGAATTAGATATGAGTTCGTTTTGCTTAAAAATTAATTAAATGCAAGCGATTGAGTTTTAAACCACTCAAATTGATGAAGTTGTATACGAATGGATTGAAAACCATTCAAATTGAATGAAAATGGTTATAAATTAATTGGAACAGTGGAATTAGTATGAAAATTGTATAAGTTGCTTACGGAAAAGTGTTTGATGTACATTTCTTTTAGAATTCATGTGCTTAACCATTGCAACTAAGTGAAATATTGTTAAACTGCATATATTTGGCACTTACATGTTTAAATTGAGCAAGTACTGGTACCTGGGAGCCGTGTGGCTGAATTTGGTTGGGCTATTTGCTAATATAATAAGCTGTTTGCTTAAAAATGCTAAATAAGGTACGCCTACGCAATAAAAATAGGAAATATGAACTGTTTTTGGTTTTTCCGACCGGGTGGGTCGATGTATATATATTTATATATTTTGTCAAATTGGAAAAGTTTCTCCGTATAAAGGAGACTCTGCCAAAATTTTCCGAAAATTTTGAGAGTTAGAAATTTTTTGAAATTTTTGGAAAATTTTGTTAATGACAAACGTTTTCACATTGGAAATTGAAATAACTTAGTAAATGAAACTAATTTGAAATAATGACATGAATTAGTTATAAATGGAAAATAAAATTTCAAATATTCAAAGTTAAAGATAAAGATAAATAAAATTCATATGGAAGAATCAATTTGCATAGAAATGGATATCAACTAAAGTGAAAGATGAAAATAAATATAAGAAGCATATAAAATGTTTTTACTAAACTTAAGAGGGAATGGTGAATTCTTAAATGAAAATTGATACTACTAATATAATTTAAGTCAATATTGGAATGAATAGATATTGGCATTTTGTGAGAAAGTCGATAAAATGTTTTTGGAATGTTGTGAATGGATATTAGTGCTAAGCAGGGTATGCAGGTAATATAAAGGGAAAAGAGAATTAATTTTGATTTCAGAAGGTAAATTTGAAATGCTCGACAAAAAGGTATGTGTTTAAATTCTGTATGAAATTGGATTGGGTTTTGGATATAGCCACTTGGCTTTTTGTTTTCTTTTGGAATTTGGGAGCCCGTAGAGGCCTTTTGTAGTTGTACCTAGGTAGCCGCGCAAAGGAGACGCTGGCAAAAAATTTCGGAAATTTAGGGAGTTAGAAAATTTTTGAGAAAATTTTGATAATTCAAAATTTAGTTTTGAATTATAATTTGAATGATTGAATAAGTAAAGTTATTTGGGAACTATGGAGAAGCTTGGAAAGTTAATAAGAATAATAATGGGTCTTTTACAAAAAGATAGTGGGTAAAATGTTGAATTGTTAAAAGCTGTTTGGATTTGGGGAAAAGAATAAATGGGTATTGGACCATTCTTCCTAACTAGTAATTTCGGGGACGAAATTCTTTTAAGGGGGGAGGAATGTGACGACCCGGAATTTTCGAGCATTCAAAATCAGAATATTTAATTGATTTTAAATATTCAATAGTGAAATTTTAACTTGAATTACGAATATCACAATTTATTTGATAATTGAATTATTAAATTTAAGTAAGTAAAGTTGGGTAAATTATTGAATCTGGAGTTTTAAGCCTGTTAAAAATAATTCGAAGGCTTATAAAATTTATATCGATAATATGGAAAATAGTAAAAGTGTTAAAATTGATTTTGGAAGTGTTTTGTTCGGTTTTGAAATTTATATCGTTTAAATTGAATTTAAAAATAGCTTCCGAGGCGCAGTTTCGGAATTCAACGAAACTAGTTCCATTGGATCCGTAATAGTTAGTTATCATCGGATATCAATTTTCGTAGCAATCAAAGTTATCATTCGACCCTGGCAGCTCAATTTGCTTAGAACTATTTTAATTGATTTAATTTAAAATTTGATCGTTTACTTCTGTAGCTCGCGCATATGATCGAAGTAGTTTCTGAAACACGTTCCATCGTGTTCGGAACGCGGGTAAAAGCTTATAAACACCTGTCGGCATGTCTGAATTGGGGTTCGAGATTTCACGTTATGCATAACGAGATTTTTGCAATATTTAATTATATAAAAATCAACGCGTGTTCAGGAAGCCATCCCCAACCCTATAACTTATCCCGTCCCTTCTCTAACCTTCAAATGAAAATCAGAACGAAATTGAATTCGTTTATAAAAAAATTAAAAATAAAATAAAGAGAGTTTAAATTTAAGTAACGGCGACCGAAAGATGATAATAGGGCATTCACAGATCATAGTCGCGCTCTCTCTTTCTCGCTCTCATTCATGGTTTCACGAAATTCAAATCGAATTAAAGAACCATGGCCGCTTCCCACCTCTTTCAATCAATTCGCATAAGACGAAATCGAAGTCGATTTCAACTTCGATGCTGAGGGACGAGCACGCAATTCGACTCGCGTTCGTGCTTTGGCTGTCCCGTGTTTTTGGTTGCTGGATCTCGCGAAGGGGGGCGTCGGCAATGGAGGCGGATGGTCACTCGAGGTCGCGTCGTTGCTTGGTGGTGGTGCGCAACAGGAAGCTCGAGCTCGAGTCCTTGAGGCAACACGTGGGTTCGTGTTTGAGTTGCGGCCGATTGGGAAATTTGGAAGCGAACAGAAATCGCGGTGGTGATGTTTTCGGCTAGGGATTGATAGTAAGGTAATTCAATCTATTTACTTCTCTAATTGGATAGTGTAAACATTTCACAGAAAAGAAAGAAAAAAAAGATAAATTTATGTTTTACAGATTTATATGTATTAAAAAATATATTTGTATACACATTTATAATTTAATTTGTAAATTTACTGTGATTTTATATATCACTTATCTGGAATCAACAATAGGATATAACGCAGTTTTTTTGTTTTAAAAGCATTCATGTATATATATATATATATATATATATATATATATATATATATATATGTTAAGCAGAAGGTATTATTTCACTTATCGGATACTAACTGATATTAGTATACATATATTGATATCTTTATTATATAAATTTAATAACATTTTAATTTAATGATAAGTTAATTTAAACTTTTAAATTTAACTGTTTATCAAAATTAAATGGAAAGGTACCAAGGTTATTTATTCCAAATGTAAATTAGGTTAGTTTGACTATTATTTAGAACTAGTTAATTAAAATTTATAAAAGGGTAAAATAAATAAATAAATAAATTATTGTATTATTTAAAATATTAATAAACTGTAAATGTTTATTCAAGGTCCAAAATTGGGAGATAATGGTCGAGATGGAATTGAATTGCCAAATGAAAATCAAAGGTGAGTTAATCTCACTCAGCCGAATTTTTTATTTAAAATTAAATTGATAAATTTAAATAATTGTTTGACTGATTGAATTGATTGATGTGCTATAATATGGTATATTCTGGAATTGGCATATTATTGTGCTAACATCTGTGGATGTAGGGAAAACAGGTTGGTGGGATCCAACTGGATCCCTCAACATTTATTTAAATTATTTAATACCCTCTGTTGTGTTTTTTATATATTCTGTGATGAATATTATTGACAATTGGAATATTGGATGTTATGGTTTACCTGAATATGTTCCGGTGCACTAATTTATCAAGATATATAGAATTGGATTTTGAAAATAAAATGAAGAGAATTTGTAAGTGAAATAATTATAGAGAATTAAAATAAATTGAGAATAAATTGGATAAGAATAATAATAGTTTTAAATTCTAATAAATAAATTCTGTATATGGAAGGGAAATTTTGAATAAACAGAAGATTAATGATTTTTTTTTTAAACTTCAGTATGATTAAAACATTTATTTAAAATTCAAGGTTTAAATTATTTAAGAAGAATAAGAAGAAATTTGGAAAATCTGAAATTGGTATATTTCAGTTAAAAGATTTTAAATCAAACGGAAAATAATAACAATAATAATAAGTCCATAACTAATGAATTATGAAATGAACTGAGTAATTAAAGAAACTTATTTCAAATAAAATAAATTGGAAATCAATTTGGGGAAATTGATTTAAGTTGGAATTTTCTCTGGAGAGCCAAGTACATGTTTTTAAAAGTAATTTTTTTAAATATAATTAAATGCTTTAAAGTTGTTATTTTTAAAGAAAGCAAGTTTTGTAAAATTTATTATTTCTAATATTTAAAGTCTAAAGTAAGTATTTTCTTTTAATCTATTTTAGCAGTAATTATTAAGAAGTAATGTAGTATTTTGTTTTTAAAAAAATGGTAGAAATCTAGTCTTATATTTTATTAAGTAACTTTACTTTCAAATGTTTATATAGTATATATTTTTAACCAATTATTGAAGTAGTTTTAACTTAAATGTTTTAAAGTAAATTCCAAAACAAGCATTTTGTTTAATCTATTTTCATAATAATTATTGAAAGAATGATTTGGTATTTTGATTAAAGAAGAAATCTAATGTATAGTTATAAGGTAACCTTATTTTAGTTATTTTTAAAGTATTATTATAAATTAAGTATTAAAGTAAATTTTTCTAAATTAAATGTTAAATATATTTTACAATAAAATATTTTTAAATTATTTAAAAAAAATATAAAGTTTTGTGCTTGGTGATTCCAGTGGAAATGGAAATACTCGGAATTTATTCTGAGAAAAGGAGGATAGTTTGAAAACTGTTTTCAAAAGGGTTTGAAAGTGAAAATATATCTTATAAAGATATTTTGAGATAAATAAATAATTTGGGAAATTATTTATTGGTTGATGGTTGTTTGTGAATATTAATTGATAGTTAAATAACCGACCATCAATATTGGATAAATACGTTGATCGTTTCGAAGAGACCGGGATCGGGATTTATTTCTCGAAAACCACTTCGATCCGGTTTACACGTTTCGTGGAAACGAGTTTGGATTCGAAGTTGGAGCAGTGAGGTGCAAGGGCTAGTCGCTACTAATCCTGAGGATATTTCCAAAATGGATGTAGTAGGAATAGTGCCTTTGGTTCTATTCGAACCCGGGACGGACTTGTATGGATGAATGCTTGCGAAACATCGTCAGGTGGACGATGGGCATTCAAAGAAATATGTTCTATAAAGGTAACGCTTAGCCTCAAGCATCATCAAATGGGAATGACTGAAATTCAGGGGTTATGCAGCAAGGCTAGGTGGGTAGCACCCAAGCAGGGTGAGGTCATCCCTGTCTAGATGTCCCTTTTATTTCGGCTTAGTAGGTGGTTGCTGATCCCAACCGCGGGGTGATCTCACTCGGGATTATCCAGTAAGGGGTAGTCCCGGTCTTGTGTTGCAGGGGAGCGGGCGTACTTCTCGGTAAGTTGACCTAGGCCCCGTACTGTGACAGGTGGTACCCCAGTGCTTAGTCATTAGTTGGAAATCCATTCTCCCTACGATCCTTGTACGAGTTTTGTTTGTATTACCCACTCTGTGGGTAGTAGCTGGAATTTAATAGATGTAACAATTTCGGCTATTTTATAAGTATTTGTATATAGACCCTATTATAATATCAGAGGATTTCTATAAAAATTGTTTTAGCTATCGTAAGGTAAAAACCCGACATGTTTATTTGTGGCATGGTCTTACGAGATGCTTTTGTTTTCAAAGGATTTTTGAAACTTTAATAATCAATTGGGTGTGATTTTCTCACGCTGGTATTCCAGACTGACTCGGGTGTTATTTAACTGTAATGCTCGGGTCAGACCGAGTATTATAGAATACATGATATGATGCTGTGGAGCTCAGGAGACGAGCAAGATGACGATACGTACTCCCGTACTTGTTTATATACATATATTCCGCTGTATTGAGTTGTTGTGTATCCATTTGTATGATATTGATGTTGAGCTGTGATTGATGTACTCTGATGATGTAATATATAAACAGAGATATTTGATGTTTGAGTAAAGATTATTTATTATCTATTATATTTTATTCCGCTGCGATGGTTAGATTCTGTTGTTGTTTTCTATTTTCTTCTTCTAGCTCTTCTTCTTTAACCCAAATGGTTCATATTTCTGTACAACTTGAGTTGATTGTTGTAGAATAGTGTTGACTCAAGGGGTACGGATTTGCGGGCTGTTACAAATAGTATATACCATAACCATCTTTAACTTACAACATGCAATAGCTTTAATAAAATATTGTATGCAACATATTTGTTTTCAGCACATATGAAATATACTCAATATATATAATACCTTAAAGCATGCAAGTGAAGGGGAAAAACAAGCTCGACGGAGCAAAAACAGTCAAAATTTGGAGAAACGAAATATGACTTCTTGCTCAGAAGATGATTTACAATTTTTCTACAGAAGAATATTCAGTTTTGAAAACATTTTATTATCATCAAATATTGACTGATATAAATTTAAATAAAATTACACGATAAAAATAAACTTCTATATTATCTGATGAAAATTTACCAGCCGTTATGCTTAGATAGACGTATTCCAAATATCAAATTTATATTTCAAAATTTTACAATTTTAAAATTTTCCCAAAAATTCAAATAAATATGTAAATAAAATAAATAAAATTTACGGGTCATTACACTCTCCCCACTCAAAACTTTTCGTCCCCGAAAAGGAACGAGGTTGGAGAATAAAACAACCAGAATGAAAATAGATTTGGAATACATAATTAAACAATTGATTAAACCATATAAATTTCAATTTAAATAAATTAATATTCAATAATTATTTTAAATTCAAAGTATCTCATTTCAGTTGATTTAATTTAAACTTATTAATATTTGATATAAAAGGTTTCTTCCAAAAAAATATTTATCTATTTATAAATTTTATTTATCGCATTGATTTCACTTAAGTTAAATCAATCTTAACTATTTCTAAATTGATTATCTTATTACCCGGTTATCTTTAATTAACAATTTTCTAAAATCATAAATCTGCATTGTCATTTATTACATTCATATTTTATTCAACAAATTAATTCATTAATTCTCTTTTATTCCATATTATTATTAAATTTATTCCACTTGACATGTCTTATCACATATATTAAGTATATTTACGCTTATTATAGCTACTCAAATTTATTTATAGAAATCCTTTTATATTGTATATTATTTAATTACATATTCAACTTTGGAATAATTTAGGTAAGTTATATTGAAATGTAATTGAGTATTATACAAGTAAAAATAATTTTTTTTCTTCAATTTCATTATTCAAGTTTAGATATTTATTCAGAAATTGGCTTTATTTTATAATTAGAATCACCTTTTACCATAAATTTATGAATTAAATTTCCGATTAATTTCAAACCATTATATATATATATATATATTATAGATATCAAATCAAATTTAAAATCATATATCAATATATTTTATAAATTAAGTCATACTTTAGGAATCCAAATCAGTTTAATTTTCAAAGCAAAGCTGTAGCAGGGCTACAGAATGGTCTCTCCACTTCGAAACCTGAAAATGAATGTCGATGATGCGGCCGTCATCACCGAAATTATTTTCCAACGACAAAAGAAAAGAGCAAAAATTTAATATTTTAAAATTCACTGAAAACCATTTTTTTTCAAAAATGCTTTAAATAACATACACTTTAAAACTTTAAAAGCCAAAGTTTGAGATCACCGAAAGTTTAATTCTCAAATTCCTGATCTAAATTCATTCAACTTTCCAAATTAATTTATACACCATGTTTATAAATTCATTTATTTATATGTTGGTAAAATCAATGGTTTACAAAATAATAAATGAAAATCAAATATTATTATTTTGTTAACTAATTCATTTACTAAATAATTTCAGAAAACTTATACTTATACATATAATATAATTAGACAAACTTTATTTCATCTACCAAATTTGAAAATAATATTGTGTCAGTTTGCTCTGCTCAAGTGTTCTGGAATCCTATCGATAGCATTGATCAGACGAATCGATCGAAAATCGAAATCAACATCAACAACTTAGACAACACAATATATAAAGCATTTTTATATTAATTTACGAATACCCTTCCTCGCTCGACGGCACAGGATTGGATTTTCAAAGAAAGGATATAGATTCAAATTTGACGGACCCAAATCATAGAAAATTCTGATTCGAAGATAAGTTCAAAACGAAAAAAAAAGATGATTAAATAACAGAATAAAGAAAATGGATAAGCCTAAATCGCAGACAACCTCAACAGGGTCAATTGTGACTTAAAGAATAAGATCGATGTGGATTTCTGGGGTAAATCAACATTCGATCTCAAGAGATAGAATTTTAGGATAATAAGATATACTAGCATCAAGACCGAGGATATAAAAATCTCTGGTGGATGATGCTGTTGTAAAGAAGTTTCACCCCCTTTACAAATCAATTTGAGATTGGCGAGACTGCCTACTCATTATCAAGATCATTCGTAGTGGAGTTACGTGATACTCCAGAATCAAATGAAGACGAATAGTGAGGGACATAAATGAATTTTTGGAACCGTAGGGAACGTTCCAAAATTCAAAGGAATCAAGTCAAAAAGCAAAAATTCAACTCGAATGAAAGTGATTCTATAAATACATTTACCACATATGTTGAGTTTTTCCTAGATCTACCAAAGCTCTGATACCAAATGTAACAGCCTGATATTTTCAACCATTCGCATCTGCACATGTCGGACTTGAATTGCTCAAAATACCGCGTTGTAAATTTATTTTGGCTAATCTTAGAATATACAGTAAATAAATAATCACAGATCACAGACACAGAGTAAATAAAAATGCAGCGGAATTAAAAGAGATAGTAGTTCATGAAGCTACTATATAAAATATAAGATACATCAGAGTTAAACAAGATACAACAGAAGAGTAACAAGATACATCAAGTACAAATCAGAATACATCACTGAAACATTGGATACAGAAAGCCAAATAGATGGCTGGATCTTCAAGCAAAGCTCCAACTCCGAAGGTGAATTTTGAATGCTGAATCACTCAATCTGACTCGAGCGTAAAGCGAAACATAAAACACTCGAGTCAGGACATAAGTACTTATGAACTGTAAATCAACTCAAGTGAACAGTAACAAAATGTATCAGTGACTTAAAGGATGCTTGGGATCGCCCATCCTCTAAGGATCCGTCAAACTATTTACTATGTAGTAATATTGCGCTATCATAATAATGTCCACAGTAAAATAAACTTACTTTAAAATAGCGTTCCGGGCTTACCAGTATCACCCTTCACACATAATAGTCCCAGTAGTCCATCCAATATCATGATATCTCCAGATCGGGAAACTATCAGAGGATACCACACGGGCTACGGGAGAAAAACAAACTCATAGTAAAGGCTCGGTATGGTAGGTGACACGACACATAAGGCAATGCCATGGTAGATATACCAATTACGCACACGGGCTGGTGGTAACGCAGCAGCCACATACGCACACCTCGGAACACACTCCCATATCAAAATCGAAGGATGGCCATCTAATCAATCTCAAGCAAGAGTATAGTATCGAAGGAATGTGTCCGATCAGAGGAGCTACCCCTTTTGGCCCGAGATCTCTCCTGTTTTAGCCATCTTATGTCAACTCATGGGAGTTGGGTCCACGTAATATACCTCAAGAACGTCGCCACCATCCTACTTCATTCTGGAATCTCCACCGCGTACATAGTTGTTAAAGTGGTTTTCGGAGTTGGCAGAGAGTATGACAGCTTCCGATTTCGGTCTCTTTAACAACCAAACGTTATTATCGCGCCATGGTCATTTCAAAATAGTTTATACTTCAAAAATCAAATCATTTCATTTCAATACTATATTCCTTTCAAAATATTTTATACTTCGAAACCAAAACCATTTTATTTCAAAACTATATTCAAATAAATATAGTTTATCATTTCCATTTCAAACATATATTCACCATTCAAAAATATAATACTTTCAAAGTTATAACTCTTTCAAAACCAAAATTCTTGAAATCATTACACTTTGAAAATCATAACATTTCGAAATCATACATTTGAAATCATGAAACATTCCTTTAATTCTTTACATTTTCAATTTATTCCATTAAACCTAAATTCCAAATTTCCAATTTAATTCAATTCAAACCATCAGTTTCAAAGCTTTAAATATACCATATTTCAAAACTAAATTTTATAATTTCATATATCTCAAATTTATCTTCATTATTACTTAGCTTTGAAATGTTCATTTCATAAACCAAATATCATTTAAATAACTCAAATTACAAGTAAACCAAATATCCTTCCAAATTCACATTCTTTATCAAAATAAAGATTATATCATTCAAAACCATTTCAAAATCATTTCCTCTCAAATCCTTTATAAATTCATTATCATTCTTAAATTCAAATATTCAATTTTAAATATCATTTAAAAATCCAATATGTCATTCATTTATTATTTCGAATATCATTACAAAACACATTCAAAATTTCATTCAAAATCATTATTTAATTTCAAATTCAATTTAAATTCCCTAAAAATTCAAATTTAAATATCAAAATATAGTCAAAACTCCTTAAATTTCGCAAATAAATCAATTCCAAAAGTTAAATCATTTAACACTTTAAAATATAACTCAAACAGTGCTAAAATCTATAACCTTTCAAACATTGTCAAAATATAGCAACGACGACATTTATAAAGTGTTATCGTAGCTTATAGTTTCCAAATGGTTTAGTTCAGGAATAACAGCATTTATAAAATGCCGTAATATATATATAGTTATTTCAAACATAGTTAAGTTCAAACAACAGCATTTTAAAGTGCTGTCATAAAACTACAGCATTTTTGGGAAATGCTATTAATAAAATTCCAGATTTTATTATAACTTTCAGAAAACATTAAAACTTCAAGATCTTCTATTTAAATTTATAAATCATATTTCTAGACTTTAAAATTTCACATTTAAATACTTTTAACAAATGGTTTATCACAATAAAATTTAAAATCAAATATCCAATCAAAAATTCAATCCATTTATTAAGTCAAAATTTCACTGTTTATTAACTTATAAATTTAACAAAAGTTAACATCTTATTTCAAATATCATTTCAAACTTTAAATTTAATTTCCATTATTTTTATTTACGTTTTAAAAATAAATTTAAAGTCAAAATTCACATTTACCTCAAATTTTCATACTTAAATTTCACAAATTCAAAATTTATTATTTAGCTTTCTTAAAACCATAATATATATATATATATTTTTAAATCAAATTTCATACTTTTAAAAATACATATCTTAATAAAAATCATTTAAAAATATACCACGGGGTCTGTATATAATTTTCTAACCTAGGTCAAGTGATACAGATATATATCATTTCAATCCGCAGCTTAAAAAGAAAAAAAAACTAGGTTCTATCATTTCAAACCCGCAATCCCAAGTGAATAAAAATAAATAAAAATCGCTCAAGCCTATCATTTCAGCCCATAATGATTTTTTCTTATTCTAAAGTCCATTTGGGTATGTATCATTTCAACCCATAGTGATTCTATTTTAACAGGGAACTTGCAGTGTGATCATATACAGGAATAATATAAACAATGTCAATGTCACAATATAATGTCATATATTAGATGTCAGTTTATAATTAACAGTTTAACATGGTAATAATAAAGCATAGCATATCATATGATCATCATCAATTTGCATAACATTTTATATTACTAACCACTTGCCATCAATTTACTATTCCATAAGTAAAAATGTCGGAGTGAGAAAGACTCACCTTTTCGAAGCTAGAGAAGATAGACAATGAAATTGAGTAACGAATCCAGCAAAGCAGAGTAGGATTGGCACGAATTCGACTAACAAGCTGATAGATAAGAAATCGATGAGAATGAATCGAATAAATTTTTATATTGGTAGAAAATATATATATATATTATTATGTTATTAATTCCCCAAAACCAACATCCAATTCTACTTATTTGAAATCTATATATATATATATATATATGGGCATTTCACTAAAAGGACAAATTTTGGTCCAATTAGTTTCTAGGACACACATCCACAGGAATTAATTTTAAGGCCAAAGTTAGCAGAATAATTACTTTTAAGGACAAAGTCAACCGTCCAATTACTTTCAAGGACATAATTTCATAGGTTTTTAGGCCTTAGAAACTAATTATTTTGCATTTTGTCCTTAAAAGTAATTATTTCAGTTGTATGTCCTAGAAACTAATTGCACATTCTAAAGAGGCCCTTGTGGCTAATTTTCACACACATACAAATATATATATATATATATATATATATATATATATCAATATGTAATTTAAAACAATCCCTCCAAATAAAACCATTGTATTATGTTTCAAAATCAAAGTTTATTATAAAACAACTTAGTATTATATATAACTATATATATATATATATATATATATATATATATAGAATCATATTTTTGTATTCCAAACACATACAAAAAAAAAATCAAAATCTACCAATATATATACACATTCCAGATCACCCTTACATAAAACTGTAGTTAAAATAAGACCCTTTCTTTACAATAATATTAATGCATATACTCCAAACATGAAATATATTTTATTTTTTGAAAGTATACACAAAATCTAATTTATGAAATATTGATCAACTTAAGCACATATTTAAACATATAGTATACATATCTTTAAGTAAGCTATATATATACTATTATATAACTACTACATGAACTGCAGGAACAAAATATAACTTATGTAAAGTAAAATATACTTTTTATATATATGATATGAAATATTATATATAACCACCCAGAAGGACACTAACTTACATAATCCTTAATACAAACTAATACAACGTAAACTAGTATATCGGCTACAGCCAAAACAACACTTACAAATATAACAGCCGTATAAACATATGAACATAGACAGATTATTTAAACCTTTATAAAAAAATGCATATGAAACATATATATATTTATAAAGTAGCCTTTAACTACTATGCCTACAGTAAAATACAGTACTCCTATACAAACGTATGCACTTATTTTATATTATAAAATATATAACTTCTATATCTTAAAATCAATCCATCAATACATATGAATAGTATATACCGTACCCCTCTTTAACTTACAACATGCAATAGCTTTAATAAAATATTGTATGCAATATATTTGTTTTCAGCACATATGAAATATAACTCAATATATATAATACCTTAAAGCATGCAAGTGAAGGGGAAAAACAAGCTAGAGAGGATGCTCAGCAAAATCATGGCGACATGTTAGGTTGGTGGCAGCATGGCTCGGAGGTGGAGTGATGTCATGGGGAGAGAAGCTAGACGTGGTGGTGCAAGAGAGAAAAGGGAGGCGGGTGAACGCGAACACGGTTATAGAAGAAGAGGAGATTGAGAGTGAGAGAGAGGTAAATGAATCGCCATTAAGTGGGGAAGGAGGTCAGATGGAGGTTGCCAGCAGATGAGGCAAGCTGATGGCGGCAAAGTCTTGCTACTCAGCTAAGAAGACAGTGAGAAGGCAAGAGCAATGGAAGTGAACAGCCGGCCAGAGGCTGTGATGGGGATGGGACGTAGCATGGTGGTGAGCTTTTGTGGTGAGGAGGATTGGAGATGCCTAGAAATACAGAGGAGATTGTGAAATGTTTTGAATGAAGTTACATCTGCTATAATTTTCTTTTCAAGGAATAATAAACGTATGAAAAATGAAACAACAAAATATGAAAAGGTGGAATCACATAAGCCTAGACCGGAATTTAAGGAGATAATAAATCAAAAGCCTGTTAGTTTTCAAACGGTATACACAGGAAAGGTAACATAAAGCAAATGAACTTGAACGTGTACCGATACGGGTGGTCGTTTCGTGGTTTCCACGGCGTACCGGACTTCAATACATAGAATTGAGTATACCGTAGAAATCAGCATGATGAGACGATCAAAACGGTATACAGATATCAGTGGTACGATCATCCGATCGAAAATCGATATCGGTAAGGAAATGCTGCTATTTCATCGAAAAATAAGATCGACATAGCAAAAACAGTCAAAATTTGGAGAAACAAAATATGACGTCTTGCTCAGAAGATGATTTACAATTTTGCTATAGAAAAATATTCAGGTTTGAAAAACATTTTATTATCATCAAATATTGACTGATATAAATTTAAATAAAATTACACGATAAAAATAAACTTCAATATTAGCTGATGAAAATTTACCAACTGTTATGCTTAGATAGACGTATTCCAAATATCAAATTTATATTCCAAAATTTTATAATTTTAAAATTTTCCCAAAAATTCAATTAAATATGTAAATAAAATAAATAAAATTTACGGGTCATTACATATAAATTATAACTATATATAAAAATTTGAACATTCTGTTCAATGAGTGTTATATTTAGGCAAATAATAGGTAAATTTATAGTAAATTCACCATAGTAATTAATAATTTTTTTTGATAATGAATCATGTCTGCCAAGGACCATTAGCTCAAGTTGAAAGTGGTAAAATGCTCTATGTAACAACCCTCACCTTAATGAGTCTGAATTTTCGCTAAATCGAAAACTTGAGTCCACTTGGGTACAGATAGTTAGTGTTGGAACCTATAATAAACAAAAGAGTAACAGAGAGCTATTGATAAGAACTCACAATGAAATAATAAAGAGTGTGTGTATGTGTGTGTATTGACTAAGGCCTTTATCAGTGCAGAGCATGCATGAGGAAATCCATCTTCCTACCTTTTCCGCCTTGTACCAGTACTTGCTCCTCTAAAACTATCTTGTGGGTTGTAACGAGGAGGGGGTCAAAGCAACATTTTGGTGACTGGTGAATTACATAGTTTATCCATAAAACTAGTTTCTTCCGATTGTTTTCCATTACGTGTTATGTCTCTTATTCAAAACTAGTCATTTTGACTACATGTACGCATACGATACACTCAACCTACTTCAAGGTATAATATATATACACACAGACACATTCATACATATACATATACATATGTACATGTACATATTTATAAGCCCCCATGGACAAGGATACATTCCCCACTAGCATCCATAACTATGCACCGCACCAGGCATCCAAAATAGTATCTAGGTCGAATTGTGTAACAACTCTAATTTTTTAAATAACATTATTCAGGAGGTTTAATTAAATAAACTAAATAGGATAATGTAAAGATTTAAGTGATTAAGAGATTGATATTTGTGAAAGCATAAGGTAGCCATGCCTTAATGAGTAAACAAATAAAATAAGAAAGAAGTAATAAGATAAGGGTAAAATAGGAATAAGTCATGTCTTATACCCTAAACCCTTAACTTATTTTCGTTTACCACGTTCACAAAATAAAACTTAATACCAAACTTGGCCGGCCACCATTAGAGGATAACAAGGGGAAAATAAGCAATATTTCAAGAGGGAAGCTTAATCAAATTCATTCAAAAGAAAATCTCAAATTCCTTAACAACAAGCTAAGGTGAATAATAGATCACATCTCATTTTTATATAGCTTTCAGTTTCTAGATATGACCCGTGTTTATTTTGCAATTTTTTTCCATGTTTTTATTATTTAAATGGATATTTATGCTTGTTGATAATTTAGCTATTTCATTTAGATTTTATGATAAGAATTGATTTGGAAAACCTATTAAATGACATCCAAATGACTTGCGTTTTTGGTATAAGGTCAGAAATATCATTTTAGAGACGAGTTTCAAGTTTAGTAATTTTCTAGATTATTGTGGATTTATTATGAATTTTCTAGACAAGAAAATGGTTAAATTGAGTTTAAATTAATTTTGGCTATTATATGTTAGCTTTGGATCAAAAATTTAAATATGTTAGAAAACATATAAAAAATAATTTTTGGAATTTTTAGAGAACTTTCCTAAGTGTTTTATTAAGTATATAAAATTATTTAAGGTATGAGACTTAAATGTTTTATATGTTTTAAAAAAAAGAGAATGGGTAATTTGTTAAATGTTGTAAATTTTAAAAAAATGAATCCGGCAGCACTTTTAAAAATAGTTTTGAAAAGAAATTGGCAACCAATTTATGATGACAAATAAGCAAGTTAGTTGGAAATATATTACATTATAAAGTAAAATTTTAGTTTTTGTTAAGGTCTGTTGTTTCGCCACTCTCGACAGGCACCTTTCAACTTTATACTACCGCCTCCATCATTGTCGAAACAAATACACGAAGTATCATGCCTTGGTAGGAAGTAGATTGGAGATAGAGGAAAGGTATAGGGTTGAAACCGTGCTTTCGAAGTAGACCATGTTTTGCTTTCAAAATAGATGCCGCTTGCTTTGCTTTCCAAAAAAATTGGCTTCGAAAGGTTTTTAATATGGCTTTAGATAGAGGTTGCCGCCATTTGTTTTAAACAAGCTTTCGATAGGGTCGAAACACTCGCTGCCGCATTGTACCATTCGACCCAGTTGAGATCGCTTTTGCTTTTAAACATTGGTTTCGAAAGCGTGCTTTCGCTTTTAAATAAGAAGCCGCAACCTGAGTTGGTCCGGATTTTCCGTAAAAATGCTAAAAACCAAACCCACTGAAGCCCAAATTTGGTATCTGGTATCCTGCAAATAGGCAAAGATAAATATATCAGAACTCAATTAATTATCTCACAGTGGAATTGATTAAAATATAATGGTAAGTAAATACTCATCCAAATAATAACACTTTCTAAGCAAGTGTCGTAAAGCTGAGAAATCTCTTCCATCTACCTAACCTGTAGAATGTCAAAAGGAGGGGGGTCAGAACAAATGTCCCGGTGAATGAATAAATTATATACTTCTAGACTTAATTCTACATATATCATTTTATTTCCATTTACTCTTATATTAAGTTCATTAGGTTACAATACTCTTGCATCTGTTCGTGAACCATACCCATCTACTCCATAGTATATTAAAACCTAATAACTAATATATACATATATGTAGCTATATGCCCAATGACCATATTGATCCTAGGTACTACCCATAGTACCTTCTGTGACGGCTCGGAAATTTTAACAATTTAAATTTGAATAGTTAATTGATTTTAAAATATGTAAAAGTTAATTTTAACTTGAATTCAAGATATCAATATTTACTTGATAATTAAATCATTGAATTATATAGTTTAATATTGAATTTAATAATTGAAATTGGGTAAATTGTGGAATCTGAAATTTCTAAGCCTATTTAAAATAATTTGAAGGCTTATAAAATTTATAACGATGATACTGAAGATAATAGAATAATAGAAGTTTAATTTAAAAGTGATATGTTCAATTTTAATAATATATCGTTTAAATCGATATTTAAAAACAGCCTTCCGAGGCATAGTCTCGGAATTCTACGAAACCAGTTCTATTGGATCCGTAATAGTTAGTTATTATCGGATTTCAATTTTCGTAGCAACCAGAGTTGTCGTTTGACCCTGTCAGCTCAAAACGCATAGAAATTATTTTAATCGGTTTAATTTAAAATTGATCGTTTACTTCTGTAACTCGCGCATATGATCGAATTAGCTTCCGAAACACGTTCCGTTATGTTCGGAATATGGGTAAAACCTTATAAACACCTGTCGGCATGTTTGATTCGGGGTTCAGAATTTCGCGTTATGCTTAACGAGACGTTTTGTAAGTTTTATTATATAATAAAATTCGAAGTACATTTGGCAGGGATATTTTTCCAACAATCATACTCAGGAAGCCTCTAGCCTTCGTTCTTTAATCTAGACCTGTCTCCCTCTTTGAAGAATCATTTTGAAATTTATTTCGAAAAAAATTAATGGTCGATACTTCAGAAGAAAAAAAAAGGTCGCCATTGTTTTGTTCCTAAACCCCATTCTATCTCCTTCAATTAAATCAAAATCGACCTCGAATAGAAAATAATAATAATAAATAAATAGATATGGCGACGCGGTCTTAATCAAGTCGAACTAGATGGTGGGGGAGGGGTATCGCTTGCGACTGGAAGCATGACGAGCGGCGACTTCCATTTCATCGATGCATCTGTGCTCGATTTCAAGACTAGCCAAGGATAGGGGAAGGCTCGGGATTGAATCGCGTTTTCATGTGGGCTAGGGTTTCGGCATGGGACGTTGTTGCACGTGCGCGAGATGAAGGAGCTCGCGATGAAGTGAAGCCGCCTTGCTTTCCAGGACGTGCAAACGAGGATGCTTCTAGTGATTAGGTATATCTTTTAAAGATTTGAATTGTTTATAGCCTAAAACATAATTTTTTATAGAGAATATTATAAGCAGGATTTTTAGTTTACAGCAAGGAAAAAAAACCCAATCAATATATATATACGTATTTCAAGCTTATTAGTTTATTTCTTGATATGTATTATATTGATTTATTCGTGAAATAAACTTATTTAGCTACTAAAAGAGTTTTAAAAGTAAATAAGCAGTTTACATTAAATTTATAAAATGGAAATCAAATTTATTTAATTAACTTATAGAATTATTTGATAACTAGCTAATATTTTATAAACAGAAAGTTAGTTTGAAATTGACTTATTAGGTAAAATAAAATTTATTAAATAGAAATTGATTTGTCCAAATTGTTCGAATATTCATAAAATCATTTAATATTTATTCAAGGTCAAAAAATCAAGAAATCAAGGCAATATTGGAATGGATTGCAAATTAAAGGGGCAAAGGTGAGTAAATCTCACTCAGTTGGATTTTTATTTAGATTTAAATGGTTTGGTTGAATGATTAAATTGATTGGATGTGCACTGATGATGATGTGACTTTGGTTTTGGTTGGTTCACGAGTTAAGTGTAGTTTGGGTTTTAAAATTGTTGTAAACTTAAGTCATAACTAAGGAAATGTTTCACCTTAATGTTGATAAGGGCTTAATGATGTGTGATTCATTTAATTAGTGGGTTAATTAAAATAGATAATTAATTCAAATTAATTAATGATTAGGGGAAATTAATCTAGTAATTAAGGGTTTAAATTAATTAATTAAGTTTTGAGTTAATTAATTAAGTGTAAGTAATTCAGAATAATCATTGGATGGTTTGACAAGTAATTACTTAATGTAATTAATAAAATATAATTACCTTGTGGAATTAATCAAGAGATTAATTAAAATGATTAATTAAGGAGTAATTAATTTATTTAATGAAGTAAATTAAAGATAGTTAATTATCGGTTGAGATAAATCAAGAATGGTTAATATTTATGATTTAATTAATGATTAATTATTTAATGTAATCAATTTTGGATTAGGATAAATTGAAATATAATTGGAAATCATTAAATTATATAATCAACGATGTAATTAAAGATTGATTAATTTAGATAAATTAATCAGAAGTAAGTGACTTAAGAGAAGTTAATCAATATAAGTAATTAAGGATTAGGATAAATTAAGTATTAAGTCAGTCCTTTTTCCTTCCATGGCCTCTCCCCCCCGTCCTTTTTATCCTTCTTTCCCGCTTCTCTCTTCCACCTCCATCCCTACGTACCGTCCGTGCATCTCATCTATCACTTCGTTCAACCTCCGACCTCCGGACCCTCCGCCTTTTCCTCCTCGTCCTGTCATCAGTCACTCTTGTCCTGTCGAATCTCCTCCTATCCTTCCAACCCCCTCCCTTGTTCCAGTATCAAATCTTTCATCTGTTTCTGCTTCCCCTACCATGCCTTCATCTATTTCTCAAGCCTCACACTGGTGTTCCCTTTTCAAGACTAAGCCGCGCAATGCAGGTAAATTATCCCCTGTGAATTTTCCATTAGTTTTCGATGGGGAAGCCATTGTTCCTCCTGCTGAGGTTATACAAGCTGGTAATGAGGTTTGGGGGCAGTACCTTGTTGGTTTCTTCCTCGATAAACCGCTGCCCTACCTAGTAGTCTTGAATCATCTAAAGAGGGTGTGGAAACTCAAAGGCTTAATTCAAGTCAAGTCTGATGGGAACTTGTTCCTCTTCAATCTGTCCTCTGATGAGGATAGAAGGAAGATCATCCAGTCAGATCCGATTGTAATGAGGAACAAGTTGTTTATAGTGAAGGAATGGGATCCCACCATTGGAAATAGTGTAAGTACAATCAAAACTGTTCCAGTGTGGATTAAACTGTCCAATATCCCCCTTTATTGCTGGTCTCATTTAGGCATTAACTGGTTAGCAACAAGACTAGGAAAATTTCTCTGTATGGATGAAGCAACTGAAAAGTTAGAGAGGATAGGGTATGCCAAATGTATGGTTGAGGTAACTGCAAGTTTTGATTTACCAGAGACGTTTTCAGTTAAATTGTTAGATGGCAATACGCAAGTAGTTAAGGTTGATTACTTGTGGAAACCTAAGATTTGTGTTTTATGCAAAGAATTTGGTCATGACAAGCAGGACTGTATGGTTCAGGGAATTTTAAGTGCAAAGAATGAGGAGGCACCCAAAAATGTACAATCTGGTGATAATAAGTTTGTTAACCAGAAGAAGAAGGAAGCCACTAATGTGGATGACAAGGATAAATTTGGAAGGAGGAATGGATGGAGAAGGGTACCATATAGGAAGGTTAGGTCCAATGACTATGACCAAAGGTGTGTAGTTGATAAAGAAAATAGAACGGTAATAACTACTGTTCTTCCAGTGAATGGTGATATTGCTGAGGAGGACAAGCCAGACGAGACAATGAATAATGCTGAGGTTGAGGCAAATGAGGATTCAGAATTACTTCGTGCGGGTACCGTGCAGATTGATGATTTACCCGAAGCAATTTTGTCCCATAACCCTTTTATTTCTTTGCTCTGTCCTGAAGCTGGAGAAAACACAATGGGGAACATGAACGGAATTACAGAGGAAGGTGATATTGATCCCCCTGATTTAGTGCCTAAAATTGCAAAGTCAACCCAGCTAAACAAGAAAACTGACACATCTCTAAGTCATGGAAACAAGATAAAAAGTCCAATGGGTACTGAGGAAAATGCTTATGAAACTGGATGTACTTCTGAACAACCATGCAAAAACAGTAACGTAACACATGCAAAGGTGACTGCAACTACTATAACTCAGCAGTGTCAAGAGCAAGAATTCATGCAAGCCATTGAAACTTCCATTCTATCTCTCTTCCCAATATCAGCATCAAAACTATTACCACCTCTGCCCATTTCGATCGCCTCCCCGTACACTTTCAAGGGGACCCTTCCAGGTTGGGTCTCTCCCCCTTGTGATCCACCCTCTGAAATAACCAAATCCACAAAGTCCCCCTCTCTCCTTGCTAAGTATAAATCGGCAAGAATAGATCCTCCTTCAACAAGGAGTAGGGCAGGAGTGTCCCATCTCTCCCTATAGTTTTTCATGATGAACAAAATCGCTGCTTGGAATATAAGGGGTGCCCATAACTCTGAGAAGCTCGACCATGTTAAATCAATCATCCATGACCATAACATCAAGCTTTTTGCCATTTTGGAAACCAAGCTGTCTCTACCATTATCCATCAAAGCAGCTAACTACATAAATCCAATATGGGATTACAACCACAACTTGAATGAAGCATCATATGGTCGTATCCTTGTTGTTCATGACCCTTCTATTTTCTCCCTCAATCTCATTCTTTCCACCATGCAAATGATGCACTTCCATGCAATTTTTCTGCCTACCCAGTTATCCTTTTATATAACCTTTATATATGCTCACAACGCTATTGCCTCCAGGCAACCTCTTCTCAACACTCTCCCTTCATTACGTCAAAGCACCCATCCTTGGCTTGTTCTGGGGGATTTTAACTGTTGTTTGAACCTTTCAGATAAGTTTGGTGGTCTGCCTCTGCTGCCTAGGGACATAGCCCCATTAAATATATCCCTTTCTGATGCTGACCTGCAACCTGTTGTTAGAAATGGTGTTCCATTTTCATGGAATAACAGAAGCCGTTCTGGTGTTTGAATATTCTCTAATATTGACCACACTTTTTGCAATGCAGCTGCATACTCTATTTGGCCATCCATCTCTTCCTTCATGCCTCACCCTATCTTATCTGACCATTCCCCCATAATCCTTACCCTTTCTAGTATGGCTATTGGAGGAAAAAGAGCTTTTAAATTTTATAATGCTTGGGTTTCTGACCTTGAGTACACTAATATAATAACATCAACTTGGTCTATTAATGTTTATGGCAATCTAATGTTTGTTCTATGCAGGAAGTTGAAAGCTACAAGGAAAGCACTCCAGCAATGGGCTCATGAAAAATATGGGGATGGAACTCAACAAATCAAAAATATCAAAACTCAGCTGAAACATGCTCAAGATATGCTTAATGAAGATCCCTCCAATCGTATCCTCGCTCATAACGAATCCAAACTTTTTCTCCAACTCAATGAAGCTCTTAATACTGAGGCTAGTATGAGGAAGCAGCAGTTTCACCAGAAGTGGGTAGCTGAAGGGGATAGAAACACAAATTTTTTCCATGCATCTATCAAAGACAAGCGAGCAAGAAGCCGTATTAACATGCTATGGGATGAGGCAGGGAAACTCCTAACAACAGCTGGGGAGATTGACAGTTATCTCCTTCAATCCTTCACTGATCAACTTGGTAACAGATCTGGCTTTACACCAGAACTTGATGAACTAAATAATATCCCCCTCCCCAAGCTACAGGAAGATATGAAGGCCATGCTTGTTGCCAAAGTATCTGATAATGAAATTAAAAAAGCTTTATTTTCCCTGAAATCGAGCGCCTGCGGTGGGCCAGATGGTTTCAATATTGTGTTCTTTAACTATAGCTGGGAAATAGTGAAAACTGACTTTTTGGCAGCTATTCATAACTTCTTTGAGAAATTTAAAATGTTGAGGGAAGTAAACGAAACGAACCTTGTTCTAATTCCTAAGGTAAAACCCACAGTTAATGCAGCGTCATTCAGACCGATTTCGTGCTGCAACATTGTTTATAAATGCATTTCAAAAATCCTTGCCACAAGGCTTGTTCAAGTTCTGCCAACAATTATTTCCCCAAATCAATCTGCATTCATTCCTGGTAGAAACATATTAGATAATGAATGTTAGCTCATGAGTTAATTAATGGTTATGGTAGAAGTCATATTTCTCCACGTGCTATGATGAAGCTTGATTTAAGTAAAGCCTATGATAGTTTACAATGGTCTTCAATTGTTCGTATTCTATCAGCTATGCGTTTTCCTAAGGTGTTTGTGGCCTGGGTGTATGTGTGTATATCCAGACCTACTTACTCTCTGTGTTACAATGGATTAACTAATGGGCACTTCAAAGGGAAGCAAGGTGTGAGGCAGGGGGACCCAATATCATCATATTTGTTTATCATTGTCATGGAGGCTCTCAACTGCATGCTTACCCCAAAGTTTGAAGACAAAAGTGTTTTGTATCATCCAAAATGTCAGCCCCTTTGTATTTCTTCCCTATTTTTTGCTGATGACATAATGATCTTCACCAAGCCATCTGACCAGTCCATTCAGCAAATTCTTGTTATTTTGAACAAGTTCAACAGAGCCACTGGCCTCAAACTAAACACTACCAAATCCCATATTCTTATTGCTGGTTTAAACAACATTGAGAGGATCAGAATTGAAGTTCTTTCTGGCTTACAACCAATGAGTAATAACATGACTTATCTAGGTCTGCCTTTGTGTACTTCGAGAGTTACCAAATCTGCTTGCCTTCCCCTCTTTGAGAGAATCACGAGTCGGTTGTCAACTTGGACAACTAAACTTCTTTCCATGGCTGGAAGGCTTGTGTTGATTAAAGCTGTTTGTTTTTCGATGACAGTATATTGGGCCAGATGTTTCATTCTACCTTCCAAGCTCCTCCACATGATCAGAGCTGCCATGATGAGATTCCTTTGGACTGGTTCCATTCACAATAGGAAAATTATACCTGCACCTTATTCAACCTTGGAAAGACCAATTAGAAAAGGTGGCCTTGGTATCAAGAATATCAAACTTTGGAATATTGCTGCTGTTAGCTCTCATGTCAATGCCATATTAGAGAAGAAGGACAGTCAGTGGGTGAAGTGGACATGGAGATATCAGATTAAGGATAAAGACTTCTGGACAATGGTGGTTGCTCAGGGTAGTAGCTGGATATGGCAGAAAATAATGAGTATAAGACCGTTTTTACTTCCATTGCTAAAATACAATTTATCCCCTATCAGTACTGTGAGCTTTTGGAAGGATCCATGGGTTAATTATGGTTGCATCTTGTCTAAACTGTTAACTGCTCATGAGCAGGAGCAATCCGGCATCGGATCTAATGCAAAGGCTATTACTTATATAACAGATGGGAAGTTGAGTGCACCGCATACAAGTAATCAAACTGTGAGCAACCTGTGGAGAAGCATGGCAAACTGCAATGTTTTAACTGATAATGTTCAGGCTCTTTCCTGGTGTGGCAAATCTCATAGCATCAGTTCGGTCTTCAATCACCTCGCTAACATTCACGAGTTACCTGATTGCATTTGGGTCAAAGTGGTTTGGACAGCGTATACGACTTGTTCTGATAATATGTTGTTCTGGAAAGCAATTAACAAAGCATTGATGACAAGAGACAAGCTTTTGGCAGTTGGTATGAACGTGGTCGACCTTTGTGTCTTTTGCAATTCATCCCCTGAAACAGTTGATTATATTCTTTTTGAGTGCAACTTTCTTGCTAACATGTGGATTTCTCTAATGACCAAAGTTGGGGTCATCGGAATTCATGGTGTTTCCACTGCTGATTGGACTGTACTGCGTAAAGCAACTCGGTGGCGACCCTGTAGATGGGATATAGTGTTCTTCGTGCTGAAAGTTTATATACGCAATGTTTGGACGGAGAGGAATATGCGATGCTTCCAGACGGTGACTATGCCGGCTGCGAGTTTTTGGCATAAGTTGATGAGAGAGATCAAGTTTGGGGTACGTCATTCTGGACACTGTTTCTCTCATCATCATCTTGACCTTTGGTGTTAGCCCTCCTTGGTTGTGCATGGCCTCTCCGTTGCATGGCCTTTTGTCTTGCTGTTGTGGTAATTCCTTCTGTGGTGTTTTCCCTGTTGTTTTTGTCTTCGTTTGTGGTGTTTTCCTTTTCTTTCCTTTGTTAGTTCTCCTAGTTTCTTTTTGTTTTTGTGTTGCGTTTGTATTTTTTGTTTTTCCTTAATCAATAAACTGGTAGGGGTCCAGTCAACCTCGCTGTCTATTCCAAAAAAAAAAAAAAAAAATCGTTAATTAATTCATGAAGTAATTAAGATTACTTATTGATTTTGGGTTAAGAATAATTAATATCGTGAAATTAATTAAAGATAATTACTTGAATGTAATTGAAAGATAATTAATCCAGGGTGATTAATTAAGATGAAGGGATATGGAAGAGTTGATTAATTAATTAATTAATTTGGAATTAATTAATGAAGAAATCTAAGTGATTGAGGTTTGAAATTCAATTAGAACCAATTGAATTGATTTGTATGTGATTAAGCTTTGCTAATGGGTGATTGGATAATATTGGATGCTTTGAATGAGTTGATATCTCTGATATGAAATGTTGTGTATATTTCATTTGGATAAATTGGGTTAGAATGACACGAGACTCGAAGAGGCCGGTGTCGGGTATTGGGAATTACCTGAAACCACTTCGAATTTTTATAAATTGATTTATGAAATCAATAGGCTGGAATGAAATGATTTAAGTGGATTGGATTATTTTATCTAAGTTGGGTACTTAGAAATTTATATGTGAAATAAGTCTTGTCTATAGCAAATTGTGAATTGGTTAAATTGATATAAGTTACCTCGGGTTTATATAAGTTGTTGGCTTGGTATTCCATGTTAGTTGGGTTTACTCACGCTGGTTTCCAGCTTGACCCGGGTGTTACTTTGGTGTAATGCTCGGGTCAGACCGAGTATTACAGATTTTCAGGTAGGTACGTTCTGGAGCTCAGGAGGCGAGCTGGATGGCAAGAGCGTATAGAGTATTTCTGCTGTATAATATTGTTGTGTATATGTGACTTGATAATTGAGTAAATTCAATGTCTGTATATATGTGACTCTGATGTGTGTTTAAATGTAATTGACAGATATAGTATTTTTCTGTAAACTATTATTATTTATTATTATATTTTATCCGCTGCGAATGTAAGATGTTGGTGTTTTCTGATCTTTTTCTTTCTTCTTCTTCTATCTCTTTCTTCTTTTTCATAACTATATGGAATTTTTGGGCTTGAAAATTTCGGGTTGTTACATTTGGTATCAGAGCTGAAAGGTTAAGCGAGAACCTTGGCTCTGGTGGGGATTACTCATTAATTAGAGTCCGTAGTACTCTAGAATGAGTTGAGTGTGTGTGTGTGTCTATATATATATATATATATATGAGAGTGTACTTGTTATTTTCTTATATAAAGGTTTTAAATGATTTTATATAAAAGTATATTTTGATATATAAAGAAATATTTTATTCTAATAAATATTAAAGCGATTGGTTGTTAAATTATTGAAATTAAAATTAAGAAGTAATATAATGCGACCAAACTGAAGTCTTGAATTGAAATTAAATTAAGTAAAAACGAAAATACAACCAAATTAAAATTTAATTAATTGAAAATGAAATGTTAAATCTGGTCCCAGAATTTGAAATTTTTAGGAAATAATGAATAAGTATTATTAGAATAACTGGGACTTGTTACAAACAATGGGTTGTTTGAAAATTTGATTTGAATTAAAAAACCAAAAGTGGTCTAAAATTTAAGGATGACCTCGTGTGTAAAGGAAATAATTTGTATGAATAAGGAATATACATAAATAAAAAAATAGTTTGAATAAACTCTAAATGTTGAGTTTGAAATTTGGAATGGGATGTGATACCCAAAGTGATAAGTTTTTAAGTGGGAAGATTATTATTGTGAAGTTTAAGGATTGAATGAGGTTGATTGGATTAAGTAAATCGAATTTAACTTAAGAGAAGTTAAATAAGTTTGAATGAACAAGTTGAATTGGAATTTAACTTGAAAAGTTAAAGGGTTAATTTGAATTGGTAGTTTGTGTGATCTCAAAATGGGTTTGAGATCTAGAAATTGGAAATGGATGGACGTTTTAAATAAATTGGATAATATCACCCTATTGTTATTAAAATTCCTTAAATTGCGAATTGGATTTGTTTAAATGAATGAGAAATGAAGTGTGGTAATATATCCATTACTGAGATAAAAGGGGAAATCTAACTTTAATTTGAAATTAAGGATATGGAATCACTTTAAACTGAAAATTTGAATAATTGAGTTTGTAAATTAAAATGGTTTAAGAACTGGCTTCAAACTGGAAGATAAAATTAGTAATAAATTAAGATTTTAAAATAAAATTGTATTGAACTCTTATTTGAACCTCGAAATACATAAGTAAAGATAATTTAAAATGAAATTTTGAGAATCGGACTCAGAAATTAAATTGATTAAAAACTTTGAATAAAAGTTAATTTGGTTTAAAAAGTTAAACCAACCTTTGAGAATTTAACTTGAATTTATATAATTCGAGGTAGTTTAAATTCAAGATTGAAATTGAATTAATTCAAAATTGAATTTGGTTTGAATTAATTGGATTGGTGATTGAAGATGCATAAGTTTAAGAATTCAAATGGGAAATTGAACTGGATTATATTGAAATGAAATGAATTTGAAATGGGTCCAGTTGATAATAATTCAGATTGATTGGAATAATTTGAAATTGTAATTAAAGTTGAACATGATTAAAATCAAATAGAATTTGATTTGAAGTTGGAAAGAAATTGAGAATTAATTCAACTTGAAATGAGAGTAAATCAAGTCCAATGGAAATTGGAGTTATTTAAATTGGAATTTAGTCAATTAAATGGAAGTGAAAATTTCAATTCGATTGTTGAGAAGTGAACAGTTTTGACTCTGGGTTTTTTTTAATATAAATTTATTCTTTCAAGCTATTAAATATATAAAACCTTTCTTTCTTAAAGCCAAATTATTTTATACTTGTTTTACAATTATTTTTGAAGCTATTTAACTGTTTTTCAACTATTTTATAAACTAATTACTATCTTTCAACTACTTTATAAACTAATTACTATTTTTCAACTATTTTACAAATAAATAACTATTTTCTAACTATTTTACGATTAGTTAACTATTTTACGATTAGTTAACTATTTTATAGCTAATTTGTAAACTAATAATTATTCTTCCACTACTTACCTATTTTTCAACTTTCAAGCTATTTTCTAAATATAAACCGGTGGTAGTTCAATCTGTTATTAATTAAATACCCAATTGAGATAAGGATTGAAGATATGATCCAAATGAGAATTAAGACAATTGTAAATAAGTGAATGGGAATTAACGGAAATGTGAATAGAAAGGAAATTGATTTAGCTGATAATCAATGGAAATAAATACGTAGGATGTACGTATATTATTCTATTCGCATAGTGATTTGGTCCAGATTCGAGCACAGAATTTCGAGATAGTTTAACGATCCGAGTTGGGATTTTTCACTCGATTTTCGACGGCGAACCTGGATATGGATTATTGATTGGTTCTGGATATTCTCTATCATACTTATGGCTATGCAAGGAGAATGACGGTTTCTAATCAAGAAACCAGATCTATATCCGCACTAGAAAGTTGGGTGGACGATACTAGTTCGGAGGTGAAATTGTGTGATCGAGTGGGCGATCAAATTAGTATAGAGTACGGATGATAAGTGTACACCGTACGGATTTGAATGAAATTGATATTGAAAAGAGTAATCAAATTGGAATATTTGATTTTGAATAAACACCCGTCAGCATGTCTGATTCGGGGTTCGAAATAACGCGTTATGCTTAACGAGACGTTTTGTAAGTTTATTATATAATAAAATTTGAAGTACATTTGTCAGGGATATTTTTCCTACAATCGTACTCAGGAAGCCTCTAGCCTTCGTTCTTTAATCTAGACCTGTCTCCCTCTTTGAAGAATCATTCTGAAATTTATTTCGAAAAAAATTAATGGCCGATACTTCAGAAAAAAAAGAAGAAAAAAAAGGTCGCCGTTGTTTTGTTCCTAAACCCCGTTTTATCTCCTTCAATTAAATCAAAATCGACCTCGAATAGAAAATAATAATAAATAAATAAATATATATGGGGACGCGGTCGTAATCGAGTCGAACTAGATGGTAGGGGAGGGGTATCGCTTGCGACTGGCAGCATGACGAGCGGCGACTTCCATTTCATCGATGCATCTGTGCTCGATTTCAAGACCAGCCAAGGATAGGGGAAGGCTCGCGATTGAATTGCATTTTCGTGTAGGCTAGGGTTTCGGCATGGGTCGTTGTTGCGCGTGCGCGAGATGAAGGAGCTCGCGATGAAGTTGAGGCCGCCTTGCTTTCCAGGACGTGCAAACGAGGATGCTTCTGGTGATTAGGTATATCTTTTGAAGACTTAAATTGTTTATACCCTAAAACAGATTTTTTTAGGGAATATTATAAGCAGGATTTTTAGTTTACAGCAAGAAAAAAAATCTAATCAATATATATATATATATATACGTATTTCAAGCTCATTAGTTTATTTCTTGATAGTGTATTATATTGATTTATTCGTGAAATAAACTTATTTAGCTACTAAAAGAGTTTTAAAAGTAAATAAGCAGTTTAAATTAAATTTATAAAATGGAAATCAAATTTATTTAATTAACTTATAGAATTATTTGATAGCTAGCTAATATTTTATAAACAGAAAATTAGTTTGAAATTGACTTATTAGGTAAAATGAAATTTATTAAATAGAAATTGATTTGTCCAAATTGTTCGAATATTCATAAAATCATTTAATATTTATTCAAGGTCAAAAAAATCGAGAAACCAAGGCATTATTGGAATGGATTGCAAATTTAAGGGGCAAAGGTGAGTAAATCTCACTCAGTTGAATTTTTATTTAGATTTAAATGGTTTGGTTGAATGATTAAATTGATTGGATGTGCACTGATGATGATGTGACTTTGGTTTTGGTTGGTTCACGAGTTAAGTGTAGTTTGGGTTTTAAAATTGTTGTGAACTTAAGTCATAACTAAGGAAATGTTTCACCTTAATGTTGATAAGGGCTTAATGATGTGTGATTCATTTAATTAGTGGGTAAATTAAAATAGATAATTAATTAATTCAAATTAATTAATGATTAGGGGAAATTAATCTAGTAATTAAGGGTTTAAATTAATTAATTAAGTTTTGAGTTAATTAATTAAGTGTAAGTAATTCAGAATAATCATTGGATGGTTTGACAAGTAATTACTTAATGTAATTAATAAAATATAATTACCTTGTGGAATTAATCAAGAGATTAATTAAAATGATTAATTAAGGAGTAATTAATTTATTTAATGAAGTAAATTAAAGATAGTTAATTATCGGTTGAGATAAATCAAGAATGGTTAATATTTATGGTTTAATTAATGATTACTTATTTAATGTAATTAATTTGGATTAGGATAAATTAAAATATAATTGGAAATCATTAAATTATATAATCAACGATGTAATTAAAGATTCATTAATTTAGATAAATTAATCAGAAGTAAGTGACTTAAGAGAAGTTAATCAATATAAATAATTAAGGATTAATGTAATTAAAATAATTAATTAATTCATGAAGTAATTAAGATTACTTATTGATTTTGGGTTAAGAATAATTAATACCTTGAAATTAATTAAAGATAATTACTTGAATGTAATTGAAAGTTAATTAATCCAGGGTGATTAATTAAGATGAATGGATATAGAAGAGTTGATTAATTAATTAATTTGGAATTAATTAATGAAGAAATCTAAGCGATTGAGGTTTGAAATTCGATTAGAATCAATTGAATTGATTTGTATGTGATTAAGCTTAGCTAATGGGTGATTGAATAGTATTGGATGCTTTGAATGAGTTGATATCTATGATATGAAATGTTGTGTATATTTCGTTTGGATAAATTGGGTTAGAACGACACGAGACTCGAAGAGGCCGGTGTCGGGTATTGGGAATTACCCGAAACCACTTCGAATTTTTATAAATTGATTTGTGAAATCAATAGGCAGGAATGAAATGATTTAAGTGGATTGGATTATTTTATCCAAGTTGGGTACTTAGAAATTTATATGTGAAATAAGTCTTGTTTATAGCAAATTGTGAATTGGTTAAATTGATATAAGTTACCCCGGGTTTATATAAGTTGTTGGCTTGGTATTCCATGTTAGTTGGGTTTATTCACGCTGGTTTCCAGCCTGACCCGGGTGTTACTTTGGTGTAATGCTCGGGTCAGACCGAGTATTACATATTTTCAGGTAGGTACGTTTTGAAGCTCAGGAGACGAGCTGGATGGCATGAGCGTATAGAGTATTTCTGCTGTATAATATTGTTGTGTATCCGTGACTTGATAATTGAGTAAATTCAATGTCTGTATATATGTGACTCTGATGTATTTAAATGTAATTGACAGATATAGTATTCTTCTGTGAACTATTATTATTTATTATTATATTTTATCCGCTGCGAATGTAAGATGTTGGTGTTTTTTGATCTTTTTCCTTCTTCTTCTTCTATCTCTTTCTTCTTTTTCATAACTATCTGGAATTTTCGGGTTCGAAAATTTCAGGTTGTTACACCTTCCGTATCCTCCTCACAAAGGACTCCATCGTCTTGCTCTTATAGTGTTCTGTAACTACATCTATAAAGGACAGCTTCGTGAGGCCTACAATATAGATGTTTCGTCGTCTACTATGAAAACGTAAAACTGCGTTCGCACTAGTCTATACTAATGCTCAAACATCCGCAACGTACCACCCAATGCATACATTGAGGACTATATGTAGTCTTCTGTCTACTCTCTAAATCCCGTCAACAAGGTCTACGTTATATGGAACTCAGTCGGGGATTTTCTGTATATGTAAAGGAAGGCTTCATTTGGCCAACAATACAGATATTTTAGTTAGTCTATCTCTTTTCTCATCGTGGTTATGGCCCTACGAAGCAACTGTAACAACTAGGGTATTTCGAACCATTCGCATCCGCACATGTCGGACTTGAATTTCTCAAAACCACAGATTGTTAATTTATATTTTGGCAAAACTCAGTATACACAGTAAATAAATCAATCACAAAATCATAGACATAGTGTAATATAGCAATAAGCGAGGGAATAGATAAATAATAGTTCATGAAGCTATCATATAAACATCTGAGTTTGAAATAAAACACAGCAGAATATCTCAAATACAATAAATCCCTGATACATATGCAACAGATGAATCTGAATATAAATGAGTGGAATAAACTGAAATAACTGAAAGATGGATAGATAGATGGATCTCCAAGCGAAGCTCCAAACTCCAAAGGTGAGTCTCAAATGCTGTATCACTCAGTCTAACCCAAGCATAAAGCAAAATACAAAACACTTGAGTCAGGATTAACGTTCTTATATAGTAAATTCAACTCAAGTGAAATGTCAACTGAAATACAAATAACTTAAAGGATATTTGGGATTTCCATCCTCTAAGGACTCATGAAACTATCTACTATGTAGTAATATACGCTATTATAGTATGTCTATAGTAAAGTAAAAGTATTAAGATAGCGTTAAGGCGTTACCCATATCCCCCTTAACACATTTTATATATTCTCATAGTCTATATAATGTCGTACGCTCCTCCATAAACTGAAGGTTTACCCAAAGGACACCACATAGGTACGATACAAAACAACATCGTAGAAGGCGCTATAAGGCATGCGACAAGGCATTCAAGGCAAGGGTAGATATATCGTTCGCAATCCCGAATTGGTGGTAACGCATAGTAGCTACTGCCGCCATCTCGTGACACACTCCCAAATCAAAGGGTGCACCCAATCAAATCACAAAAGCAATAGAATGGTATCGAAGAAATTTGCCCGATCGGGGGAATGACCCCTCTTGGCTAGGTATAGCTCCTGTTTTAGCCACATCAAGTTGATTTACGGGAGTCAGGGATACTTAAATACCATATAGGAATCGTCACCAAACAATCCTACTTCGTTTTGGAATCTCCTCCACTTACACAGTTGTTAAAGTGGTTTTCTGCAACGACCCAAAATTTAACCACTTTAAAATATAATATTTAAAGTGATTTTAAATATAATATATAAAAGGTTTTACGATTCAAATAATATTAGATAGGATTTGGAAATAGAAATATACATAAAAATAGTAACATTTGCTTATACCGACAAAAGTGATAAAATCCTGATTTAAGAAAAGTATGCTTAAATGGTTTAATAAATTATTTTTTAATTTATTTATGAGTGTTTATATTTTTAAATAAAATTACATATATTTATTTTTAAATTTGGTTTACATAGATAAATAGTTTAAATAAAACGTCAAAATATGACTTTAACATTTTATCAAAAATCAACGTTTTGTCGATTTAACTTTGTCGTAACGTTGTTGCACCTTTATGTACACAATTAATAAATATGTTAACATATAAAGATAGTTAATAATTAACTAAACAAGGTTACTTTTAATAATCACACTTAAAAAATTCTAAAAAGTAACTAGCAAAAGTAATCTAAAAAAGACAAAACACATGTCACATCAAATGTGACATAAAGTAAATTAATCATTCTTATTGTTTACTTAACTCTTAAGTGTTTGATTTTAAAAGTGTGTGATGTGGATGGTAAGTTTTGAATTAAATAAGTTTACTTAATTTTTAAGGAAGGTTATTTAAGTAAAAACACAAATCTATATTTTAATCTCAAATATTTTTATATAAATACACATCCACTTTCTCACTTCCTTCACACTTCTTCTTCTCAAAATTTCAAGCTTTTTCTCACTCTTTTTAATGGCATTCAACCTTAAAAAAGTTATGCCAAAATATTCCAAAAAATAAAACAAAGGAAATATCGGCAAACTCTATCCGAACCACTTTAAAACACCTCTTTCCCTCTCCTATTGCTCACGCCCCCTCTTCCTCCACTTGGTCGAGCATATCTTCCCCTTCTAGCTTGGTCGTGGCCTCCTAAGGCAAGTTCGAGGAAGTTTAGCAAGTTCTTGGAGCTTAAGGCAAAATGTAGCAAAGTTAGAAAAGTTTAAAACTAGATTGAAAGCGACAAAAGGTGAAAACTCTAAATTGTTAAGTATAAAATGTTTATATAATGTTTTGCAAGTTATAAATGTTGTTTGAAAGTTAATAATGATGTTTGATAAGTGTTTGAAAAAGAAAGCAACTATCTTTAAATCATTTACAAGAGTTAGTAAGCAAATATGTACATAAATGACAATCACGTGACACTGTAAATAAAAGTTGTTAAATTGATATGCAAGTTCATATGACATGTTAGAATATGTTAAAATGGTTATAAACATTGTTTTGCTTGTTTATTAGTTGTATATTGATTATATATGTTGAAACAAGTCACGAATTTGCACGACGTATAATCACATGAAAATCACTTTTCAAAAGAAATGAAATGTGATATAGAATTATTTATACCTTTGAAAAATGTTTGAATGTGCTTTAAAAACGATTCCTAACTTTTTAAACCTGTCTTACCGAAGTTTGGATGTGAATATCAAAATACGTCTAAAATCTGACGCGTCGCGTAATGGTAGTTCGTGTTTACGCATTAAAAGTTCAAATGAACATACGAAGTGGAATATAACTCGGAATTCTTCGAGGTAAAAACTTTCCGAATCCTTATATCCATATATTTCATAAAAAAAATCAGGATTTCATCTTGTATGTTTTGAATTATGGCAAAATCAATTTTCAACAAAAATATAATTTTGCACTAAATGACCAAAGTTGAAAATTGATGAAATTAGTGTTTTAAAAATATGAAATAAATTCTAAAAATATTTTAAAATGTCTTAAAAGTGATTTAAGTTGAAAAGATGGTTTTCTAAATGATATAAATATTGTTTGGAAGAATATAGCTTTTAAAGCACTTTTTGTAACACTATCTGCAACACTTTTGCAACGCTTTTTGATAACTTCTGAAATAAAAATTGAAACTTAACAATTCTTTTCCAAATCCTTAGTAAATGTTTTTAAGTAAATAATAAAGCATTTTAGAAGAAATTTGAACAATTTAACATTATTTCAAAGATGGTTAAACAAATTGTTAAGTGATTTAAAAAAGAAAAATGAGTATGCGAAAATGACTAGTACATTTATCACACATGTACGATCTAGAAGTGAAAACAAGGTGTGTAACTAAGGTTAGGAATGAAGCAACCAGTATCCTGAGCTTACCTGGCCTTAGTTTTCTCTTTTAGGCGAGGGTGATGTGCATGTAAATGTGTATATATTTACATCCATATTTTATCTTTTTTTATTTAAATAAACATCATATTTGAACATTTTAACATGTTTAAAGCTAAAATTCAATTTTTTTCAAACCATCATATTTTCATCATCATTCAAGGGCAAAATGATTATTTTTGTGCTTGTGCCAATTTAAGAATTTTTACTTGGACATTTTTGATAATCTTTATAAGAATTTGGATGCATATGGAAGAGGCTTATATGAAGATATATGCATTCACAAATGAAATACAAAGGAATGAAGAGAAAATAATTCAAGTTCAAGATCATGGAGGACCCCACCCACTTACCTAAATGTACAATTATGAGCTAGTGGACAACTAAGTGGAGGTTAAAGTTTCATGCATAACAAATGATGGATTAATTAGTGGCTAATGGTTATTTGGTGGCCACACTTCCTAAAGGGAATTTTAAGAAGCCCTCTAAAAATAAAATTAGGGTTTTATGCATGTACATATAGCACTCTTATTACATGAAACCATCTTCTACTCTTTCATTTTACTTAGGAAATTAAGAGATCAAAGTGTAAGCTCAATGTTCTATGAAATAAAAATGACTTCCAAGCCTCTTTCTTCTCTCTTTCCTACATACTTTTCTTTGTTTTATTGTTAATGTTTATTTCTTTGCTCTCTTCCTCTTTATGTTCATAGCTTAAATTTACAGTCATGCAAGTTGTGTAGTTTACATTTTTATGCAAGTAGATAATAGCTAATCTCTTTTGCTTTCTTTTCTTATTTGCAATTTTCTTTTCTTTTAATGTTGAAACTTACTTGTATTGCTTCAATGCTACAAATGAGTAGCTAAACCCCTTCAATTTAGGGGTAATGAAGCTCTCAAATATTATGTAATTTCAAAAATTTTTGATTTATGATCTCATTTGGTTTATGCTTCATGAAGTGATTTTTGATGCAACGTTATACAAATGGGTTTGATAACTTATATTGCTTATGCAAATGAGCTCTTATTCAACATAAGCACAAGTTGCATCATCATTTGCTAATCCATTTTTGATTGTGAAATTAAAGTAAAAATAAAATTTGACGATCTATATTACTAGTTATAATAGTAAATAGATCGTACTTAAAATAGTTTTTGCTTTGGCTTCATTTTCATAAGAATTATAAGTGGGTTATTTGTTGTGTTATAGTTTGATGGTTTGAGTTATGTTAATTAATAACATAAACAAACCATACTTATGATAAATACAATAATATTTCACTTAAATCAAAGCTAGAGATCACAAATTGTTTGTTTATTGATTTATAAAAATATGAGAGTGAATTTGCCTCTAAATTGTTCTCTAGTTCAATAGTTTTTAAATCAAATTTTAATTCTAATTGTAGCTCCATCTTATTTCTAGTTAACAATTTCTCCTTATTTGGTCTAATTTGATTTACTAGATTTTTAATCTCTCACAATTCCCTGCGGATGGACCGGTACTCGCCACGTACTACAAGGTGTACGCCGTGCGCTTGCATTTATTTTTATTTTTAAATTTTTCAACAATTTGCTAATTCGATAGAAAACTAGCCGATTAACAAGCTTTTGGCGCCGTTGCCGGAGAGTTGCTTTGATTTTGATTTTCTATTATTCGAATTATTTTCTTTTGATTATATTGAGTGTTTGTTTAGTGCGTTGAGTGCATTTAAGAAATTCTTTTTTGGTGTGTGTGTTTGATTTGTGTTTGCATTTGTTTGTGTGTTTGTAGTTTTTCTACTTTGCTTTTGCATTTTCTATATAAAAAAACATTCACAATTTCAAAACAAAAAAAACAAAAATATTTTATTTCATTTTTCATTTCCATATCATTTTTTTTCACAAGTTTTTGATACATCGTTGTCAAAACAAAACTTTCCAAAAACAAAAAACAAATACACAGTTCGCTATCGCTCTCTCCGTTATCACTGTTCATAGCCCATAACCACCCTGCACAAACTTCTACGCACTATCAATCAGTCACATTACTGCATAAACATCTCTGCTCCTCCCTTACTTCATCCCTGTACAGTGCCAAACCACCACCGTCTACTCACAACTACTTGTACATTAACCATTGCATCAGTCAACTTCAGTCACCACCATACCCCTCAACATTTTCAACTTCCACATGCCAACCATCCCGATTCCACTGCATCACAACGGTCTTCCATTAATCAAACAACTCCACGCCTCAAAACCAAATATCATTTGACCTACAAGCTGCTGCTACCATCCACCGCAAACTCCAAACCCAAACCGCCACCGCAAGCACCGCCCAACAGTCCATCGCCTACCCATTCACCCAAAGCAGACAGAAACAAAGCAATATACACTGTCATCGTTTCTCTTACAATCTAAACTGCTGCTTACCCATATATCCATCAACACAGCACATCATCCCACCATAACAGCTACAAGCACCACGTCGCTGACTTACCTCGTCACTTTATACAACCACCATACTCCAACCAACCCAATTGCCTTCTCCAATCTCTAATTATATCCACAAACACAATCACAGTCCCATTTACTACATTCCACTGGCCAAACAAGATTCGCCGCAACTCTACCATTGCCTTCATTTCACTTCCCCTCCCAATCAAGACTGTTAATACAGCCATCCACACTCAAAACAACAACATCCCCTTTAAACTGATTGAACAACTGCTATCACCATACATTGCAGTGCCACCACAAACTATCCACTCCATACACACCTTACAACATTTCGACAATTCACAACCACGACAATCCCCTCCCATCATCTCTGATCAAAACTGCAACATTCACCTCAAACACCTACATATTCTACTGCACTTCCCTCCTCTCTGCCACTGCTCTGCAGACCAATTCTGCCACTGCTCTGCAAACATCCCCAACTCCTCTTGCATCAACCAGTAACACAGCAACTACATTCCTCTAATCACATCAAACCACCCACTGAACTGTCCCACAAGATATCGCAACACTGCCCCTGAAGTCAACACTTTCCCTAGATTCCCATCCACCTCTGATCAGCAATAACCATACATTACACAAAACACTCTGCCGTCCTCCTGACAAAATCAACAAACATACCATAGTACCCCCTTCTCTTTACCAAACATAGCTTCAACCATCATTTCAGTAATACCCTAACTGTTCCTCTCTCATTACTGCATTACTGCTCCTACTATTACTTCAACACATACAAACTGAGACCACAACAACCGACTACAATCACTCATCGACCACTAATCTCCTCAAACAATCGCCCAAACCCCAATCGCCTCGAATCCGCCAACAGCCCCAATCAGATATCCATCTGCGCCGAAACCACTTGCCTCTATCATCCAATTCGTGACCACCGAACCCAATCACCTTCTATTCAATAAACCTAAACCAAAGTCGACATCGATCTTCAACAAACTCGACCACGAACCGATGTTCGAACAGAGGGACGAAATTTAGCACTGTGATTTCCAATTTGAGAAACTCTGGACTTTCGATTTTTGATACAAAGCTGATCGTCAATTTGGTCATTTTATTTCTTTGATTTAGAGTAGCAACGAGTTTTTCTTTTTATTTATTTATCTGGGCTGGGCCCTAGTGTGTTGTGAATAAATGAATAAAAAATTGTTTTGCCAAATCTGTGGTCGGCGAATTTGCTTGCCTTTTGTTGTTGTGTTTATTTTGTTTTATTTAAAAAAAAAAAAAAAAACAAGTTTCAATTTCTCCTTGATTGTTTTGTTTTCAATTTGTTTGCAATGGTTTTGTTTTGTGTTTTTTCGAGTTAATTTCTTCTTTCTTCATCTTAAAAAAAAAACTACAACTTGTATTTATATTATTTTTACTTGCAGATTGTCAAAACAGAAATTCGCAGAAGGAAAAGTGCTTGCCAAAACAAAAGAAAAATAATTGCTTGGCTTTGCTAGCCACAACAAAATTGCTTGCTTGCTTTTAAAAAAATTGCCGTTGAAATTTTTTTTCGCTAATAATCTGCACGGTCTGGTATCGTGCCATTTTCCCTTATTTTTATTTGAATTGCATTGTTGATTGCTTGCATTTGCATTTATATAAGGAAAAAAATTTCAAAATCCAAAAAAAACAAAACAAAAACAACTTCATTTTAGTCGCATTGTTAATTCACGTTTAATTTCTGTTTTGCATTCATCTCATCTTATATTCTTTTCAAAAGGCAATACCCAAATTCAAATACGGTGAGAGATTTCATCACCCTTTTCTTAGCCCACAAAAGCATTTCATCATAGAATTTGGCTAATAATAAAGGTTAGACGTTGGACTTAAGGGTGTCGCGAGCTCATTTAGGGCTTAATTGTATCTTCTCAATTGTTTTCTTTGAACAATTTTATTTCTTGGTGTCTAGGCTATGGTAGAATAATAACCATTTATAAATATTACAGTGATTCTTAAATATTATAGTGTTTGTTCGTTTGAAGGTACTTAAACCTTCGGCTGCATTGCTACGGTGATTCGTGGTGCACCGTTAACCCCTTCCTATTACATGGCTGAGAAATAACTTTGTTAATTTAAGACAAAGTGTGATTATACAGTTTTGGGTTAGGACCTACTAAGGACAGAAAACTGTAATTAAGTCATTTGCATTCATTTAGTTTCATTAGTCCATGCATATTTAAAAAAACAAAAAAAACTCAAAAATCCAAAAATTTGTAAATTTTACTTAACTTGGTTTTAATCCAAAAAAATTCCTTGTTTTCTTTCCTTTGAAAATTTTAAATCAAAAACAAGAATCCAAAAAAAAAAATCTTTTAAAGAAAAATTTGAAAATTTAAAAACAAAAATCAATTTCCATTTTCTGAAAACAAAAAAAATCCTTTTGGTAAATATTTGAAAATTCAAAAAAAAAATACAAAACCAAAAACATATAAAAAAAATTGAAAAACTAAAAACAAAACAAAAATCAAACTTTTCTTTTGAAAATAAATCTCACTTGATAAATAGTTTTCTTCCTTAGTAAAAAAAAAAAAAAAAATTCAAAAAAACAAAAACAAGTTTTCAAATCTTCTTTCATTCTCTAAACTCGATCCTAACTCCTCTTCTCGACTTTCACTTGTGCAAGAGTGCTTGGACTCGTGACACAACGAACAAATCGTTGGACTCGCGATCCTTCTACAAACCGTTTAACTCGAACAGACGATCCTCCCGAAATGGCGAACGAAAACGCCCCTCGAACTCTTATGGGTAGAATCTTTTCCGATAGAGTTTCTATTCCATCTTGCATCATGTTACCCGCTCCTATCGATAACCATTTCGAAATCCACTCGAACCATATTGCCACGCTTTCGAAATTTGGCAATTTCGAGCACGATGACCCATACATCTTTTGATTAAATTCGAACAAGTTTGTGCAACAATTAAACTCTAACAACTTTCCGATGATGGAATCAAAATTCGATTAATCCCATTTGCTCTTACGGACTACGCTGAAAAATGGTTGTACAGCTTACCATCGAATTCAATTAAAACGTGGGAAGAATTTGCAAAGCTTTCTTAAAAAAGTTCTACCCTTTAGAAAAAATAAGTAGAATTCGAAACGAAAATGTAAATTTTCATCAATTTAAGGGAGAACTATTCGGAAAGTATTTTGAAAGATTCAAAGTGCTTTTGATAAAATGTCCACACCATAACTTTGTAAAATGGACAATTTGCCAAATCTTATACGACGGACTCGAAAACACCTCACGAACAATGCTTGAATCAATGTGCCAAGGGAACTTTCTTGCCCAATATCACGACGATGCTTGAAAATTTCTCGAAAACCTCGCTGAAAAGTCGTCCCAATGGGAACGTTCGAACGAAAAATCAATTTACTCACGATCGAGTGCAAACTCAATAGGTTGTTCTTTTGCTTTAGAAGCTAAGATTGACGCAATGATTGAAAAATTTGATAACGTTTCTCATCGAATCAAATGAACCAAGCTTCCCAACCGATGTGTTATAAATGCAACGATCCTAATCATATAGCCTATCAGTGTCCCAATTCTGTCGAACAAATCAATGCTACCAATAAAGCCAAAAATGACCCGTTTTCTCCAACGTACAATCCCGGTTGGATAAATCATTCGAATTTTACGTGGAACCAAAACAACCTGAACACAAATACGATTCGTCCCAATTTTCAAGCATTTTCGAATAATGCTTCAAATCCTCCCTTTCAGTCCAATAATTTTCAACCAAACTTTACGTGTTCGTCTCGTAATCCACCCCAACAACCTAATTCTGCTCATCCTCCCCAAGATGATAAACGTCTAACTTGCTTGAGAAAACTCTTGAAATGTTGGCTAAGGCAACTACTCAAAGCCTTCAATCATATGACAATTTGCAAAATTTATCGACTTCATATATGCAAAACACAAACCAATCGATTGCAAAACTCAAAATGCAAATGAGTCAATTAGCCACTTCTATAAGCAAACGCGAACGAGGAACATTCCCAAGTCAGCCCCTTCCAAATCCCATAAATCAAAACGCAAATTCAAATTAAGCCCATGCTGTTCAAGATTGCAATATCACCTAATTGAATGCTATCACAGCTTTACATTCCCGTAAACAAATCGATAATCAAGTCGTTAACCCAAACGATTTACCAAAAATCTCTCTTGATACTTCTAAAACAACAAACGAATCTAAACATAACGAGGAGCCAAACGTCAAATCGAATGCCAATCAAAACTCTTCCTCTTCTACTTGAGTAGACCCACCTACCGAATTTCGTGTTCCATTTCCACATCGTCTTCGACCCAAGAAAAACTCGGACCAAATGGAAAAGTTGTGGAAATTTTTAAACAAGTTAAAGTTAACATTCCCCTTCTTGACATCATTCAGCAATTCCCCATGTACCCAAAATTTCTTAAGGACTTGTGCACCCTAAAACGACACTCAAGTGTTCAAAAAAGTCTTCTTAGCCGCTAGTTTGAGTGAAGTCTTGTCCCAATCCATGCCACTTAAATACAAAGATCCTGACTGACCTACGATTTCATGTACAATTGGAGATAAGATGATTAACAAAATGTTTGATAGACTTAGGTGCAAGTGTCAACTTGATTCCATACTCCGTGTACGAACAATTAGGCTTAGGTGAGCTCAAACCCACAAAAGTTATGGCTCAATTCGCCGATCGTTTGGTTAAGAAGCCCGTGGGAGAAATCGAGGACATGCTCATTCGAGTAGCGCAATTCATATTCCCTGTTGACTTTATCATTCTCGAAACGCAACTCATGATAAATCCCTCGAGTCAAATTCCGTTGATATTAGGCCGACCACTTTTAGCCACCTCAAATGCCTTAATCGATTAACGTACGAATCAATGAAAATCTCTTTTGGAAACATAACTTTGCATCTTAACATTTTCAATCTTGAAAGCCAGTCGATTGAACCTCGTGACGAAACGTTGGAAGTTAGTGCCATTCACAAAAACTTCGAAAACGAGACACTTGACCTTAACGACGAACGTGAAGTCGCGTACGAAAAATTGTTTCCCGAAATTCCCAACGAGATTGAATACACTCTTCCCTTTGAATCGCTTCAAGTTGAGTCTGAATCTCAACCTAACTCTTCGATCGAAAAACTCTCAAAGTTGGACCTCAAACTACTTCCCGATCACCTTAAGTACGCATACTTTGGTGAAGACGAAATGTTGCTCATCACAATTTTCTTAACTCTCTCTCTCTCTTGATCAAGAAACCTCGTTACTCTCTATTCTTTCAAAAAATAGAGAAGCAATTGGATGGTCGATTTCCGATATAAAGGGGATTAGTCCCGCTCTTGTTCAACATCGCATCCATTTAATCGACGATGCGAAGCTTGTTCGCGACGAGCAGCAAAGGCATAATCTGAAAATGAAAGATGTGGTGTGTGATGAAATTCTTAAACTTCTTGACAACGAAATCATTTACCCAATCTCTGATAGTTCATGGGTTAGCCCAATTCACGTTGTACCGAAAAAGTCTGGGCTAACTATTGTCAAGAAGGATTCAAACGAGCTTATTCCAACTCGTACTCAAACGGGTTGGTGTGTTTGCATTGACTATCGAAAACTAAATGTCGCAACAAGTAAGTATCGCTTCTCCCTTCCTTTCGTCGACCAAACGCTCGAACGTTTAGCCGGCCACGAATTCTACTGCTTCCTTGATGGTTATTCGGTACCTTTGCTTATCGATGTATGTCATTCGGACTTTGTAATGCTCCTGCAACTTTCCAACGATGCCTGGTTGGCATCTTTTCCGACATGATTGAACGCTTTCTAGAAGTTTTTATGGACGATTTCTCAATCTTTGGCGATTCTTTTTCCCAATATTTACATCACCTCAAGTTGGTTCTAAATCGATGTAAAGAAAAACATTTGACTTTGAATTGGGAAAAATGCCACTTTATGGTCAAACAAGGCATGGTCCTTGGACATATCATCTCATACAAAGGCATTGTGGTAGACAAAGCGAAAATCGATGTCATTACAAATCGACCCATTCCCAATCTGTTAAGGACATTCGATCATTTATAGGACACGCTGGCTTTTACCGACGCTTTGTGAAAGACTTTAGCAAGATCGATCGTCCTTTGACAACTCTCCTCGAAAAAGACATTCGTTTCGATTTTAACTCCGAGTGTATCTCTTCTTTTGAACGCCTCAAAAACGAACTCGTTTCTGCTCCAATCATTTGCGCGTCCAATTGGGATCTTCCTTTCAAAATCATGTGTGACGCTTCTAACTTTGCGGGTGGTGCTATCTTAGGACAATACATCAACAAAATCCTTCATGTCATTTGCTACGCAAGTATGACTTTGAACGACGCTCAACTCAACTACACAACAACCGAAAAAGAGCTTTTAGATGTCGTTTTTGCGCTCGAAAAGTTTCGATCTTACTTGATAGGTTCACACATTACTGTGTACACGGACCACTCTGCGCTTCGATATCTCTTCGCTAAAAAGGATGCTAAATCGTGTTTGATTCGTTGGATCCTTCTACTTCAAGAATCTGACCTTACAATTAAGGATAAAAAAGATCCGATAACGTCATAGCCGATCATTTATCTCGTCTTCCGAACGCACCATCTTCTTTGCCAATCAACGAAAACTTTCTCGATGAACAACTTCTTTCGATTTCTATCGATCCATGGTACGCCGATATAGTGATCTACTTAGTCACTAAACAAACTCCCACATCTTGGTCCAAATAGGAAAAATGCAAATTCATTTCCCAAGTGAAATATTCCTATTGGGACGATCCATACTTGTTCAAATATTGTCCCGACCAAATAATCCGTCGTTGCATTCTGGATAATGAGATCAGGAGTGTTCTTTCGTTTTGCCACGATCAAGCATGCGGTGGATATTTCGGTCCTTGAAAAACTGCGGAAAAGGTGCTTCAGTGATGTTTCTATTGGCCTTCTCTTTTCAAAGACTCGTTTGAATTTTGTAAAACTTGCGATCGATGTCAAATGCTTGGATGAATTTCTCGACGAAATATGATGCCTCTCAATCCTATTCTTACAATCAAAATCTTTGATTTTGGGGTATCGATTTTTATGGGACCTTTTCCCAATTCTTTTGGAAACTTGTATATCCTTCTCGCTGTTGATTACGTATCAAAGCGGGTCGAAGCCGTTCCTTGCAAAACCACTGACCATAAAATTGTTGTGAAATTTCTTAAAGAAAACATCTTTTCGAGGTTTGGCACACCTCGCACAATAATCAGTGATAACAGAACCCACTTTTGCAACCGTTCTTTTGAAACTTTAATGAAGAAATACTCGATAACCCATAAGTTATCCACTCTGTATCATCCTCAGACTTGTGGGCAAGTTGAAGTTTCGAATCGTAAAATAAAAAAAATCTTGGAGAAAACTGTCAACAAAAATCGAAAAGATTTGTCTCAGAAATTAATCGATGCACTTTGAGCTAGCCGTACTGCTTTTAAAACTAACCTTGGGATGTCCCTATTCCATTTGGTTTACGGTAAATCTTGCCATTTACTCGTTGAAATCGAAGACAAAGTGTTGTGGGCAATAAAAAACTTGAATTTTGATTTTGAGAAAGCTGGCAAAAACCGAAAATTACAACTCAACGAACTAGAAGAACTTAGGAATGACGCGTATGAAAACGAGAAAACTTACAAAGAAAGAACAAAAGTTTTTCATGACAAGTCAGTTCCTAAGAAAAAAGTTTTCGCCTAACCAAAATGTTCTTTTATACGACTCAAGACTTCATTTATTCCCTAGGAAACTTAAATCAAGATGGACCGGACCATTTGTGGTACAAACTGTTTTTCCACACGGTGCCATAGAAGTAGAAAATCCCAGGGATGGATCAATTTTCAAAGTCAACGGTCATCGCTTAAAACCTTTCTTGGAATTGCCCGGTAACCAAGAGGAGGAGCCCATGATTCTTCATGAGCCAAGCTACGTCTAGTAAGAACGTTAATCCTCTTTTGTAAATATGTACATAGTTTTTCCTATTACACTCATTATATCATGCATTGACCGTGGGAACATAGTCAAAATTAAGTATGGGGGGAGTCTCATTTTCATTTTTTTTAGCTTTTCATGGCATTTTTGAATTTTCATTTTCTTCACAAAAAATCTCAAAACCCCTAAATCCCAAGAATATTTTCTTTTTACCATTTTGATTTATTTCTGAAGAAACACTATGGGATAAGTATGAGTTTTGGTTAATAAATTGAAATTTTTGAAAAAATATTTGTCTTAACAAAAATAAAAATGAAGTTTGATTACAAATAAAAATGGTTTAACTAGTATATAAGAAGGTTCATCTATGTTAAATATATAGTATGTTCTAATTGAAAATCATTGTTTAATAAGTGGTAAATTTAAAGTAAAAGATATAACATTTTTGTCTTCTAAGTTAAATGGTGCTAAGATAATTTTGCAAAACACTCTCTCTCTCTCTTAAAAAAATATAAAAAATAATAATAATAACATCCAAAGTATTTGCTCTCATTTAAAAATCCTTACGGTTATGCATGGGTGAATTACTTGGAATCTTTGATTATGTGCTTTCATACTCATTTAAAAGTCCTCACGGCTATGCATGTATGAAACACATGTAAAAAACAGACTTAATAAAAATCATCTACGGTCGATAGGTGTATGCACGAAAGTGTGCGCACTCGACATGCTCTGTACTCCCTTTCCATAAGCCTGAAAGGCGGTGCATGGGTGGTATATCTGGCCTCAGTTTACCTGAGCTAGGTGTGTAATTTTCTTGCAAATAATGAGAGAGCAAGCAATTGAAATCCTAGCACTATTTTAACTTGTTTGATTTAACTTGTTATTGAATAGAAATGAAAATACCACTTTAATAAACTTTGATAATCAACCAAGGATCCATTTCATAATTACATTGTGTTATCAACCAAAACAACTAGCCAAACTATGGTCTATCTGTTATGACAACTTGATTTTATTGGAAATTTTGACGAGTAAATGACTTAAATTTTCAGGGCAATGACCAAAACTTGTATTTAACCTATTGATGTCAATTTAAAAATAAAACCTTCATTTGTAAATATTTTCAAAAACTCGCATTCATATTTTGTAAATAAATCTTGTGCTTTATAAATATTTCCATCCTGCATTTGGATTTTGTGGGTTGTATCCGCTGAAAACCCTCATGAGACAACACTCGTCCTACTGGGGACACCTAGAGGTTTAACGGCTTATTACATATGCTTAATGCAATCGAACTCCCTACGAAAACGGATTTATCTTAGTTTTTCTTTATTCGAGGATGAACAAAAAGATAAGTGTGGGGGTATTTGATGTGTACATAAATGTGCATATATTTACATCCATGTTTTATCTCTTTTTATTTAAATAAACATCATATTTGGGCATTTTAACATGTAAAAAACAAAAATTCAATTATTTTCAAACCATCGTATTTTCGTCTTCATTCAGGGTCAAAATGGTCATTTTGGTGTTGTGTTAATTTAAGAATTTTTACTTGGACATTTTTTGATAATTTTTATAGGAATTTGGAAGCATATGGAAATGACTTATATGAAGATACATGCATGCACAAATGAAGTACAAAGGAATGAAGAGGAAATAATTGAAGTTCAAGATCATGGAGGACCCCACCCACTTACCTAAATGTACAATTATGAGCTAATGGACAACTAAGTGAAGGTTAAAGCTTCATGCACAGAAAATGATGGATTAATTAGTGGCTAATGGTTACTTAGTGTTTTTCTATGAAATAAAAATGGCATCCAAGTCTCTTTCTTCTCTCTTTCCTACATGCTTTTCTTTGTTTTATTATTAATGTTTATTTCTTTGCTCTTTTTCACTTTATGTTCATACCTTAAATTTACATTCATGCAACTAGTGTAGTTTATATTCTTTTGCAAGTAGTTAGTAGCTAATCTCTTTTGCTTCCTTTGCTTATTTTCTATTTTCTTCTCTTTTAATGTTGAAACTTACTCATGTTTCTTCAACGCCAGAAATGAGTAGCTAAACCCCTTCAATTTAGGGGCAATGAAGCTCTCAAATATTATGCAATTTCATCATTTCATGATTTATGATCTCATTTGGTTTATGCTTCGTGAAGTGGATTTTGATGCAAGTTTATACAAGTGAGTTTGATAGCTTATATTGCTTATGCAAATGAGCTATTCTTATTCAACATAAACACAAGTTGCATCATCATTTGCTAATCCATTTTTGGTTGTGAAATTAAAGTAAAAATGAAATTTGATGATCTATATTGCCAGTTACAATAGTAAATAGATCATACTTAAAATAGATTTTGCTTTGGCTTCATTTTCATGAGAATTATAAGTGGGTTATTTGTTGTATTATAGTTTGTTGGTTTGAGTTATGTTAATTAATAATATAAACAAACCATATTTATGATAAATACAACAATATTTCACTTAAATAAAAGCTAGAGATCACAAATTGTTTGTTTGTTGATTTAAAAAAAAATATGAGAGTGGATTTTCTTCTAAATTATTCTCTAGTTCAATAGTTTTAAATCAAATTTTAATTCTAGTTTTAGCTTCATCTTATTTCTAGTTAACAATTTCTCTCCATTTGGTCTAATTTGATTGGATAGATTTTTAATCTCTCACAATTCCCTATGGATCGACCTGTATTCGCCACGTACTACAAAGTGTACGCCGTGCGCTTACAGTTATTTTTATTTCAAATTTTTTCGATGGTTTTCTAATTCGATAGAAAACTAGCCGATCAATAGAGGGGTGGAACATATCGAAAGGAAAGCCCGGATGCTGAACTTGGATTTTATAGAAATAATCTTCTTATACTCACTATTAAAATCCGAAGAGGGAACTTGTCCTATTTGTGGAATTTAAGGTGATCTTTGAATACAGAAGTTGATTTTGAATAAAAGTAGAATGATTTCTATAATCATATTTTCTCAAAAGATACTCTTTAAAAATGATTCAAGAAATATTCAAAAAGAGGTTTAAATGGTTCCATATTCACTAAAAGAATATTTTCAAAATATATCTCTTGAAGATATTTTGGTAAAGGAAATGAATGGATCAAACAATAATCACCTAATTACATCATTTTTATCGATGATTGGATTTCGAAGGAACCAGGGTCGAATTTGAATGATTCCTATCCGAAAACCACTTCGAACCAGTTTATGCGTTCGAAGAATGAAGACGGAGATATTGAGACAAATAATAACGAGGGACTACTTGTTGATTAATTGGGGATAAACTCCCGATTCACTATATCGTAGCAGTGGTCTCTTTGTTATGAAAAACCACAAAACCACAAGGGCTTCTCACCTAGTAATGGCCGAGGAAAGTACCTTCGGTTTTGTTCGGTTCCAGAACGAACTTGTATGGATGAATGTCTGACCTTGCATTCCAAATCATAATGAGTGATTTCTATAAAGGTACATCAGTCAGTGGTGGAGGAGACAACTTTTCTTAGCTTAACACCCTTACCTGAGACATACGAGCTCAGAAAGTTATATTTTGTAGAAATTAGTCGTGTGAATGTGGAATGACAATGTGGCACTCAAAGTAAAAGAAGATGTGCTATGTGAAAAGGTAACCGTAACCTCGAGCCTCATCAATCGAAAATGAATGAAACAGGGTTGGATGCAGCAAGGCTAAGTGGGTCATTCCCAAGTAGGGTATGATCATCCCCTTCTAGATATATTCCTTCCCATTATGACGTTCGAGATGTAAATTAATGTGGATGTATGCGAAGAGAGATCTCGGATAAAGGTCGGTAATGGATGATATATTCGGTATTATCTAGTTACAGAGAAAGGCCGGTCTTGTGTTAGTAGAGGATCCTTTGTGATGGTCCTTGGGGTAGGTGTACCCATCGGAAGGTAGTCCCTTCACCTGGTCATATGTATGGAAATCCATTCTCCAATAAGAACCGACGGTTTTGTTTGTATTGGTGTAATGAATAGCCTCGAAATGCTATATGGGTAACCATTTCAGCAAAGATTAATAAGTTTATTTGCAAATGTTTTCAAGAATGTCATTAAAAATAATATCCCTAAATTTTACGTAATAAAGAGTTTTGGTTATCATAAGGTAAAAACCCCTTCTGTGTTTATGTGCAGCGTGGTCTTATGAGATACCTTTTATTTTCAAAACATCGTACTTTGAGTTCACACACCAGTCCCATGACTGACCCGGGGTTTGTTATTCCTTTTAAACTCGGGGTGCTCTATTTTTCGGGCAGCCATGTAGTCAGGATACCTTAGGAGCATTTTGGAGCATGTTGGGGAGCATGTTGGAGAAGTCTTTTGGAACTATGAAGCTGAAGTACCTTATGTAGATATCAACCCATTTTCCGCTGTGTTTTGTAGTATTCCAGCATATGTACGGATAGACAGTTATAATTACTCTGCTGGATTTGTATCTGACTCTGATCATTTATGTATAATTAAAATGTTGAATGCGATGTGAGATTCTATTATTGTGTTATCTTTTATCTTTATTTTCTTTTACACCCCTGATAATCTGCCTCCTCGGCACTTGGATTACGGCATGTGAATACCGTGGATGTATTAGTGTCGATTTCTGAGGGTCGAGGAGACGAGTCGTCACATTTTCAGTATTGGCAGAGAGTATAACAATATTCAGTCCCCGTCTCTTAAACAACCAACCGCTTATTTCACACCGTGCTCATTTCATTTCAGATAGTTATATTTCATATCAAAATATTATATTCATTCACCATATCAATTAGATATCATTATTCACTTTAAATAATACTCATTTCCAGAATCATAATACTTTCAAAATTATAACACTTTCGAAATCATAGCAATTTTGAAATCATAACACTTTTGAGATCATAACACTTTTGAAATCACAACACTTTAAAAATAATACACTTCAAAAATTACAACACTTTCAACTTACTTAGTTTAGATATTGAAAATAGTATATATATTAAAATAGTTATAGATTAAAATACTATATATATATATATATGCTAAAATACTGTATATAATAGAATTAGTTTCCTCCAATTTCGCAAATCGATTCAAATCATCTTAAGTACCAAAATTTCATTTCGAATTAATTCCAGTTTAACCATTTCAAATTTAAAGTTCAAAGATTCAAGTTTGTATATTCAAACATTTACGATATAAATGTCATTTATATTGCAACATTTTACTTTAATTTATTTCAAATTGAAAAATATTTTCACTTAGTCATGTCAATAACTATTTGTTTGAATCACAATTTATAGATTTTAAATCAATATTAAATATTCAATCTCAACTTTATTCAAAGTTGAGGATATTCGTTTAATCATCTTTATCAAATCATGTTATAAATCACATCTTTCAACCTCAAAAATCAATAAGTTTAAAGCAATTCTTATTTAAATTCATTTATTAACCAAATTAAAATTCCAAGCCAACATTAATTTATTCTTCCCAGCCTTTATTATTAAAGTTATAAAATTCTTTTTTTAAATATTAATATAATTATAAATAAATACCTAAACATATTACATACTAATTAAATTAAATTTTAAGTCTTTTTATTAAAGTTAATTTATATTAAATCTATTTTTATATATATTTTAAAATAATAAAATTATAAGTAAAATCTTACAATTATATTTTCAAGCTAACTTATAAATTTAAAATTTCCAAACATATAATTTAAAAATCTAATTTTACAAAATAAAATATCTTTATATTATATTTAAAATCAATATAATAAAATCCTTCCTTCCAAAACTTTGGAAAATCATTTCAAAATATAGACCAACGGTGTCTGCATATAATTTTCTATCATATGGCCAAGTGATACGGATATTTATCATTTCGATCTGTAATTTAAATATCTATGAGTGTATATCATTTCAACCCGCAATCCCAATTTAAAATCAATGAAAATCGCTTAGGTTTATCATTTCAACCCATAACGATTTTCTCCTAATCTATAATATCGTTTGGGTATGTATCATTTCAACCCATAGAGAATTTTAAACTAATAGGGAACTTGCATAGTGAGAAAAAATATGAAAATAATATAATATATCAACAATAGGCATATATCATCAGTGATAAATTATATAAAATATACACAATAGGATATGGTGTCATATGTCACAGGTGAATAATTAAAGATAATGGCATATTATATTTAACAATTAAATAACTAGAAATTCAAATTTAACGGCATATTTCAATTGTCATTTCAAGTGAAATCAAATTTACTAAATATAAGAATGTTAATCGTGAGTGATTGCTAACTTTTCGAGGCTAGAGAAATTTGACAACGCGACAAGCTACGAATTGAATCGCGAACTAGACGATCGACTAATCCAAGCAAGAAATCTTAAGATGGAGTAAGAACATGGATTTGACGGACAAAACTAATAATTAGGATTGGTAAAGCAAATCAAAATCAGCATGATAACTGAAATGAAATTTATAATCTGTTTCAAAATCATTATCTCCTAAACCATATGTAATTAAAAATAAAAAAAAAATATTTATATATATAAATATATATTACATTATATTGTTAAAACCAATACTTGGAATAATATTATATTCTTGAAACACATATACAAAATGAAATATATATATATATATATATATATATATATATATATATATATATATATATTTAAAAATTTATATTATTAAAACATACTTTAAAATCACTATTGTTTTTAAAAAGATATACCTATATACTTTAAAAATCGATACTGTTACAAACATATATGTATATTATATATTTTGAATATTAATATTCTTCAAAAATCAATATTTCTATCTATATATATACAAGCTACTCCAAATCATATATAAAGTAATACAGACCATATAACGTAGTATTTACATAGGCTTTCAAACTTTTATATTTATAGACTTATATATTCTTTGAATTCAGAATATAGGCAAATAGGAGATGTTGAACTGGAACTCAACTATATAGTTAAAATATATACTTAAAAACATGCTATGAAAAAACAACTACACAGTTATATATATATATATATATATATATATATATATATATATATATATATATATTTTATATAAAGGAAAGCTTGACCCGGGGAAGAAAATGGACAAGCTACACAATACTTAAACAATAATTTTAAAACAATAAAAATTTTCAGCAGCAATATTCATACATAAATAAAGAGAAATAAACTAGCCCAAGTAAGTGCTTATCAATATGATCAAACTAGTAGATATATATTAGGCACATATAAAATGATAACTCATGTATACTTATATATAGCTAATATATATAAACTTACACATATAGCTTAGGTAAACTAACGTATACCACATATTTATATATATATACAAATTGTAAATGTAACATATACATATATATATTATATACCTCTGAAAAAATAATATACTTATATAGTAAATGAAATTTAAACATAGGATATAAATACTGTGAACCTATTATAACTCAAGAAAGCTAGAATGCGAGAGTTTGGCAATGAAGAGGAGGCCGAAGCTAGGAGCAGTGGATTGGGTTGGCTAGGTGGCAGTAGCTTACGTGCGGAGGAGCAAGGGACGTGGGCTACAATGATCTGACAGGGGTGCTTGAAGGTGTGATGCGGAGGTAGCGGTCAAGGTGGAAGGCGGATGTCGGAGCTTGGGGTTCAGCTGTCAGGATCAATGGCAAGAAGCGAAGGGAGATGTCTGTCATGGAAGGGAGGAAGGAGCGGTTCTGGGTTGCGTGGTCGTTTGCTTGGGTTCGGGGCGAGGGTGGGATGAGGCAGAGAGGACTGGAAGGCGGGTGCTGTGATGGCCGGTTGTTCGCAAGGGTGAAGGAGCAGAGTTGGAAGGGTAACGGCGGGCGGTGATAGAGCGAGGGGAGGAAAGCATGGGGTTGAGGTTTCTAGGGAGGCGAAGCTGATGGAAGAGAATATGGGGCAGAGTTCGAGGATGGAAGGAGGCTGACACACTAAGATGCACTGCGTGGGGAAGAAAGATGATCACGGTGGAAAACGTGGTAGCTTGCTTCGGTGCCATGGAGTGCGGGGGTTGGTAGAGGAGAGCAAGAATTGTTGAAGATGACACGCTACAGGAGAAATAATGTAAATTTTACATATTAAAACATTATAATACCTTTTGTCTAAAAGAACTAGAGAGAGGAAAGCTAATATTTAAATCCAAGTTAGTTTCAATGGCTGCTCCCGCCCATCCCCGTCCCCATACCCAGTCTTTTCAAACTGTCCTCCCCTTATTGTCAACTATTCCTCCATCTGCCTCTCCTTCGGCCCCTTTACCAAACTCTCCCCAAACCTTACCACCGTCGGTTCCACCCCCAGTCTTATCCATTCCTATAAACAATCCTTCCTCTTCTACAACCTGGTCATCTCTTTTCAAAATCAAACCATGCAATGCTGGCCATTACTCTCCAGTTGACATTCCTCTCTCTTTTGATGGTCTTGTCTTGGTACCTCCAAGTGACGTGATAAAAGCTGGTAATGCAGTGTAGAGTGTTTGGCCGGTAGGTTTCTTCCTTGATAAGCCCCTGTCTTACTTAACTGTTATCAACCATTTAAAGAAGTTATGGAAGCTCTAAGGGGAAATATTTATTAAATCTAATTGAACCTTGTTCCTTTTCCATCTCTCCTGTGCTGAGGATAGAAGGAAATTTTTTTAAGCTGACCCTATTTTTCTTCGAAACAAGATTTTCATTATTAAGGCCTGGGATCCATTTATTGGGAACAGTTGCAGTACAATTAAGTCAGCTCCTGTATGGTTAAAACTATAGAACATTCCTCTTTATGCCTGGTCTCACTTTAGGATTAACTAGCTTGCTTCAAGAATTGGTAGACTCCTCTGTTTGGATTCTTACACTGATAAAATGGAAAGGATTGGTTATGCTAAATGCTTGGTCGATGTCTCTCCTAATCAAGATTTGGTTGATGAGTTTCCA